>JANDEH010000001.1:0-2400000 GCA_024610705.1 Tetragnatha versicolor
TGCCATAACGGTCCCGAACTCAAAGTAAAATCAAAAAAATTTTTTTAAATAATAATTATCGATTTTTTTAGGATTTGCGGACTTGTGTTTTTTGAGGATGGTATCGACTTTTTTTCAAACTCTAGTAACTACCTAAAATATTATTCGATTGGTATAAAAATCGGATATGATGGACATCTAGAGGTTTGCTTTGAGTTTCATTCGCCGGAAAAACGATATTTTTTTTTCTATTGTGCCGAAAACGCGAAAAATGGACATTTTTCGGAACCAGAACGCTCGGTCGCCAAAGACTGGAAATTCGTTCCAATTATTTCAAATTCCAGATTCTGGGAGCTATGGCATCACACTCGAAGGGCTATGGGTCAGAGACGCGGTAAGAGTGTTTTAAAGGGACTTTTTCACTCAAAAACGGTAGACGGCCAAATCGGACGATGAAGGTGGCAACACCTTAACTCAGCGTTACGAGGACTCGAAAATTCGATATCTGGCTTTTCGAACGACTCATTGCGAGAAGCCAGCCTAGGATATTCGGTTTTCAGACCACTTTTTAGATCGGCTGCGGGGAATCGTGCGCGGTCGGGCGGCGGAAAGGAACTCCGGCCGGGGATACGCTCCCGGACCTTTCGCGGGATGAGGACCTGCTGCGCATGGGGAAATGGAGTCGAGGGAGGGCCTGGGGACCCGGGGGAGGCGGCCTAGGAGTACGGCCTTCCCTCCAATAGCCGACCTAGGGGGTTCGACGGAGGCAAAGGCCGAGGGGGGTCCAGGGGCCTGAGCGGGCGCGCCTAGCGCGGACGTTTCACGGAGATTAGAAGATAACTTCGGAGGAAGGTACTAGGAATCTCCCACATCTTTTGTTTATTTTTTTTCCAAAAACGAAAGTCAATTTCTACAGTTCAGAGAGAGAAGGCGATTAACCAACAAGAGCAACTTGGGGTTAAAAATTTTAGTTTTGGCCGTAAAATGGTCAATTTTTGAGATTTTTTCACAGGATTTTTTCTGTAGCCGCTTTGCCCGTGTCTCGACGGGTTGAACTATTTTTTGAAAACGAAAGTGAATGAATTGTTATCGCTTCTCGGCCTTTTGGCTAAGATCAAAGTGTAGTATCTGTTCTTATCAGCTTAATATCTGGTAAGCCCGCGAATGTGGGCGATCCAATATTATAGCAATTTTTGAACAGTAGTTGCATTCAGTATTTATACTGTTTGCAGCAAGAGTCCCCGAGTCCTTACACTCTCGATTCGGTGGGCTCATACTTTTAAAAAGTAGCTATAACATTGGATCGCCCTCTCTCGCTTACCAGACATATCAAAGTCTGATAAGAACAGATACTACACTTCACTTTGAGAAGGAAGAGAAGAAAAAAAATTCTCTAAGTACTCTCTCTCCCATTACAGAAGAAAAAAAATTCTAAGTCCTCTCTCTCATTACAGGAAGAAAAGAGGAGTCCGACCAGCACGAAATATTCCTTGTCAACCGCCGAAGAGAAAGACCCGCATCCCTTCTCCAAAACATCAGGAGAAAGTCGTCTTTTCTTCGCAACACACACACAGCCTGTAGAACTGGTTTCTCCTTGAGAGGACTTCTCTAGCGCGAAAGAAAACTAGAGTTCGTGGAGCGGTCAACCCTTCATCCCCCGAGTGGATACATAAGCTTCAAAATACCTAGGGGAATCACAGTGACAGTTCAATAATCCCAAGACCGAAGGGTAAGTTGCACCTCGTCTTGTTATAACACTGATGTTACTATCAAGTATTTCAACCAACTACTGCTTCATTCTCGGAAGTCTACCAAATTCCAATTGTTGTCTCCATTGTTAGGAAACCTATTCTTTGTTGAGATCGGAATAGCAAGATCGATTGTTAAAGCACTGCTGGCCAACACTTGATTCATTGTCATCGTCGGCTACAATGGTTTTTGTCAAAATCATACACTCTTTCTCGCGAAAACGGCAGGCAAAAGATATTTCCAATGCATTGCTGAAGTACCTCTGAGTGAGGAGAACATCACTACGTTTCTATTTAAAAATCACCACTAAAGAAATCGGGCCGTGAAAGAATTAAAAACGAGGTCACGAAAACCATCGGTTCACTATTCCGTCGTCTGTTTTTCTCACGTACCCCAATTTCGATCCATTTCAAAAAAATACTTCTATGCGCCTCTATAGCATGAAACTGTTATGGATTGCAAGTGGAATTAGGGTAGTTAAAGAGACGCTTCCTTTCGAATCCGTAATTAAATGTTTAGACCGATTTTCGAACTTAAACGCATAGAATGCCAAATACGCAAGTCCCCTATAATTAATGTAACAAACGTCATGTCACGAAATTCAGCACCAAATGAAAGCTGAGAACGAGTCCACTAGAATGATACCAAACACCACCCGATTTTACCGAAATCAGGGAAATTCAAAAATAAGGTGACCACCGTGACCTTGGGTCAGTAAAACCCAAAAAGTGAAGAATAACAAAGACTTTTACCATAAAAAAATGTAAATTAACAGTTTTATTGTTGATAAGGATATTAATATCAGTTTTCCAGAAAAAAGAACCATAAAATTCAAAAAAAATTGCAAGCTACTGAAGGGAAAGTGGGACAATTTAACACACCAAAATAATTCACATCTATTTTTGTGGTAGAAAACATGAATATTGATTAAAAATAAATAAGTTTAATGGAAAATAAAATATAACGACTTTTGTAAAAAATCAACTTTGTATCATCAAAGTACCCCCACATTCAAGTATATCAATTTGCCCCATCTGTTGTTTTTGAACAAAAACCTATTATTAAAAAAAATTGGAAAAGGTTATTTAAAATTTAAGGCTAAGGTCTAGTATGTTTAGGGGACACATGACATAAAATGCATGAAATTTTCGATTTTCCAATTTTGCTTTTCAAAAAAAGTATAACGTAATCATAATTTCCAAAAATATGTGTAGTTTTGAAATATGAAAAGCCGTCAAAAAACGCGTTTACTTTTGTATTTGTAACATTTTTTTATAAGCCTTTAAAACTTTAATTCCATTTTTCACAGTTTCAACTTTTTCGATGTTTTGGTACACTTTTAAAAAAATCTATTATAGTTAGAGATTCCAAATTTTCCCTACATATAAACCTTACTAATTTCTAAAATAATACCCTCCGAATAAACTATCAGAGTTATATTTCAACAGAAAAAAGGTTTTTTATGTCTTAAATTTGATGGATTTTTGAAACCCGAATTTAATTTTTTTTTAATTAATTGTTATGTAGCTAAAACAAAAAGGATTCTTATTATTATCTATCAAGTTATAATCTATAGCTGGTCCAAACTTTAAAGTAAAATGTGCAGTAGTTTTTTTAAAAAATGTACCTTAACAACACTTAGTCAATATGTATCGTAGAAACTAAGTCCATTTTAACTCTAAATTTAAATATTAAAATATTTAATTTTTTTTATTTTTCTTGTGTTACATATAAATTACAGTATCTTGACTGCTTTCTGTAAAAATTTTAAAGATGGGAATGCATTTTTAATTATATTTCTGAAAGAAATTGGTAAGCTAAATTTCACGTATTTTGGCTGTCGAGATGTCTTGTGTCCTCTTAAGGGGAGTCGGTACCTTTGATACGTTCAAAAACTCGATTTTGAGGTTTTTCTGAATGTTCCAGATTCTACATTTTATGACCTTCACAACGATGCCTCATTAATGCATAAAATCAAAGTAGAAGTGCATTGAATTGTCTTTTAAAAGCACAACAACTCTATTTCTTCTGGGAAGATTTTAACATTAAAATGCGTTTCCCTCAAAATGAACTTTTTAAAACTGCGTGTACCTTTTTCTCAGCATCTACTGTATGTATTGAGCTCATATTTGCACCATATCTTCTTCAGATGTACTTTTAACATGAGCATTTTTCCAATATTTTCAGCTAAACCTGTTTTAGACCTGTTTAGACAAAAATGACGTTTTTTCAGAATTTTTAAGTGAGGCTCACTCATTATTTTTTTAAAAAATGCCTTAACATTATATTGATAGAAGCTCATGTCTGTTTGAAGACTAGAGTGCATTGATAGCATATTAAAAATTTGAGATTTTTATGTGCAATAGTTTTTCAGAAAAGGGTACACAAAGTTTGTAAATTTAACATGATAGGTATACAAGGTTCCGACTCCCCTTAAAAGAAATCGGGTGGATTGGATTCTCCTAGAAAGCCTGAATTTTTCGGTATTGAAACTTTTAGAATTCCTAGCTCCCGAACCGAGTTTTAGATAATCAATTAACTAGACCCCATTGTTTAAAATAGGGCTCCCATCTAACATCTGCAATGAACTGGAAAAAAAATTACAACGCAAGGTACCGAATTAATCGTCATTCCTTTATTGTTTATGGTAACGCCTCCAATTTCGGATAGAAAATTGCATATTAATATTGCCATAAATATGGAACAGTTTAAAACCCGAAAAAATTATGTTAAGGAGGGTCTTAAACACTTCTTTCCGCTCCTTTGATCTCGGTCCAGGTAGGTGGAGCTTAGCTTTATCGCTCTAAAAAAATTACTTCTCATCGGTTTAAAATTACAAGAAGTACACCATCACGTAGCCCAGAATGTCTAGTTTACTATTCTGAAAGAACGAGTTTCTGAAAGCATTACTGGTATCCCAAAAATCCGGAACTCCCTTTCCATTCTATTGCTCTTAACCCTTTGAAGCCTGCCTTTTCTATGGTGGGAGGGGCCACGCATCAGAGTATTTCGTCATTGTTAAGAGACTACTGTAAGGTGCTGCCATCTTCACTCGAAGAAGAGGGTCGAAAGATAAACGAAGTACTCATTGACTGGATTTATTGGAATCAAATTTTAATTAACTTAAAAAAGTCCCACTGATTAATAACTTACATTTTCTGAAAGGGGAAGAAATTCTCTACATTGCGTGATGCTTTTCGAGAGGCTGGATGATTTATTTAAGAAATAAATTAACTAAACACGCCTACGGAAAAATAGCATTGGGAAATTGAACTGCCAGACTGAACTTGACCTAATGAACTAATTAAGCCAATTAAGGGGTTTTAAACACTCGATTCAATTCGAACAATTATCGGACAAAGTTATAGCAAGAGGGTTTAGCCTCGGAATGGTTTTTAATTTGATTTTGAGCAAATTTGCAAAATCATTCATAATGCTATCATTTGGAGAGTTTTTGTCCTAATTTGAAAAGTACTGTAAATTAAAACTTGATAACAGTTGATAAATTGAATATTAACTCTATATTTCAATAATCGAACTCGGAAAGGTACCAATTTTTATTTTAAATACCTCAATTTTTGAGTTTTCAGACCCCTGTTTTCTAATGAATGAAGAGTGCATTTAAGTGGAAACTGGTAACTTGGACACTACATAAATCCCTAACAAGCTTAAGGAACATTCACCCGTCTTAGATAAAAATGTTTTACAGCTCATACTAATATGAATTACAAAAAATACCACTTTATCAGAGATTTTTCCCAAAAACCAAGCTGTAATGCTATTCCTGTGGAAAATTTTAACTAGCAATTTAAACTAATCGAAACGCTTCCAGACCCAATGTATATTGTTTCAATCTACTTATGGTTTGTTGTTTGAAAGGGGGGAAACTGCGAAATTCTAGTTCGTTGGGCGTCGACAAATTTAACTATATGCAATATCGTTATTTTCAAAATACCTTCCGAACAAACACTCGGATCGCTTAGCAAAAACAACCCCCTTAAAGAACGTTTTGAGGTGCGTAATAATCATATAAATACAAGTGGGGTAAACCGCCAGAAAAAAAACTAGGAGCCATTGAATTTCGACGTAGAACAATGGCGACGGGGAACGAGCAACGGTTTTTTCCTCGCCCGCTGCCTCCGTTGGAGGGTCCCGCCCAACAATCCGGTCTATCTTTTCACAATCGCGCTCGTTCTATTGTTCAAAACACTTTTAAAGTTTAATATATTGAAGCCCATTCGATTATGCATCGATCGGTACCAAGCATTAACTGTCGGGTGCTTTAGTTCGTTCGGAATCCAAGTAACGGATTTTTGAAAAATATGTGTTTTAAAAGATTTTTTTTAAACTTGTAAAATACGATTTAAATAGTTAAAATAATAGAATCAACTTGAAATTTTGATACGTTGTAGGAGCATAAGCGGGGCAACTTTTATTAGAATTTCGTAATCAAATCTCGATTAGGGGGCCTTCCAGAAATTTAAAACTGCTATAATCGTAATTAATTAATTAAAAATCAACTAATTAACCCAACTCTTAGTTCTTGGTGTCTAAAGGTCAGCAAAGAGACCAGGTCACCACATACTAAAATTTCAGAAAGATCAATAAAGAACAAGTATGGTTAAAGCTTCTGTCCGTTTGCCCCTCTAGCAACAATGGATCCAGACAAAGGAAAAGTTCGTTGGACGGTTATTAGCGAATTGAAGGGGTTCTAATTGAGCTATGACTTTGAAATTTTAATATGTCATTAAATGTGCGACCCTGAAGATTCTATTAACTTTTGGGGTATGCGGTGATGTTGGGGGGTCGTATACAAATTAAAACAGCTATAAATTACCGAAATGGCGGAGGAAAAAATTAGGAACGACTAGTGCGATACGAATTCTAAAAGGTCTTCAAAAGTTGTACAACATACTGAAATTTCCTTAAAATCCGTTGGTAACAATTCAAATTGCGATTTTTTGAAAACTTACAAGACACAGGAAATCGCCTACTATAGGCTTAATGAAAGCCTTAATATTGACAGATCGACACGAAATTTTAATATGTTGTAGCCAGACACAAATTCTAAAACCTATTAAAGTTTCGGGGGTTCAAGTTAATTAGGGGGCCGTATACGAATTTACAAAGTCGAAAAGTCGTTAAAAATTCTCATTTGAATTCTAACAGAGCGATTTCTTAGTGCGACACGTTCTTTTACTCGTCTGATAACAAGCTACAACATATATTTTTTTCATGAATTTATCAAGAGATTTTTGGTCCATTTGGGAAAAAGTTTGAGATTTCGAAATAACCGTTCAAACCAGGTTGTAGAGCGCAATTTTTACACGATCCCCTAACAATTTCAAGTTTCCATTAGCATTTTTAATAAGCTTTCAAAATATATAAAGCTTATTTCTGGGAAATAATTAGAATTTAAATGGTGATCTCGAAGTTGGGAAATGAACTGGAGTGAATCGCGTTCAGGACAAGTTGGCTCCATTCTGCTCCAGAAAATCCAGGAAGACGGAAATATCACCATTGAAACCCGTAATTCTGGAAGAACTTTGCCATAACGGTCCCGAACTCAAAGTAAAATCAAAAAAATTTTTTTAAATAATAATTATCGATTTTTTTAGGATTTGCGGACTTGTGTTTTTTGAGGATGGTATCGACTTTTTTTCAAACTCTAGTAACTACCTAAAATATTATTCGATTGGTATAAAAATCGGATATGATGGACATCTAGAGGTTTGCTTTGAGTTTCATTCGCCGGAAAAACGATATTTTTTTTTCTATTGTGCCGAAAACGCGAAAAATGGACATTTTTCGGAACCAGAACGCTCGGTCGCCAAAGACTGGAAATTCGTTCCAATTATTTCAAATTCCAGATTCTGGGAGCTATGGCATCACACTCGAAGGGCTATGGGTCAGAGACGCGGTAAGAGTGTTTTAAAGGGACTTTTTCACTCAAAAACGGTAGACGGCCAAATCGGACGATGAAGGTGGCAACACCTTAACTCAGCGTTACGAGGACTCGAAAATTCGATATCTGGCTTTTCGAACGACTCATTGCGAGAAGCCAGCCTAGGATATTCGGTTTTCAGACCACTTTTTAGATCGGCTGCGGGGAATCGTGCGCGGTCGGGCGGCGGAAAGGAACTCCGGCCGGGGATACGCTCCCGGACCTTTCGCGGGATGAGGACCTGCTGCGCATGGGGAAATGGAGTCGAGGGAGGGCCTGGGGACCCGGGGGAGGCGGCCTAGGAGTACGGCCTTCCCTCCAATAGCCGACCTAGGGGGTTCGACGGAGGCAAAGGCCGAGGGGGGTCCAGGGGCCTGAGCGGGCGCGCCTAGCGCGGACGTTTCACGGAGATTAGAAGATAACTTCGGAGGAAGGTACTAGGAATCTCCCACATCTTTTGTTTATTTTTTTTCCAAAAACGAAAGTCAATTTCTACAGTTCAGAGAGAGAAGGCGATTAACCAACAAGAGCAACTTGGGGTTAAAAATTTTAGTTTTGGCCGTAAAATGGTCAATTTTTGAGATTTTTTCACAGGATTTTTTCTGTAGCCGCTTTGCCCGTGTCTCGACGGGTTGAACTATTTTTTGAAAACGAAAGTGAATGAATTGTTATCGCTTCTCGGCCTTTTGGCTAAGATCAAAGTGTAGTATCTGTTCTTATCAGCTTAATATCTGGTAAGCCCGCGAATGTGGGCGATCCAATATTATAGCAATTTTTGAACAGTAGTTGCATTCAGTATTTATACTGTTTGCAGCAAGAGTCCCCGAGTCCTTACACTCTCGATTCGGTGGGCTCATACTTTTAAAAAGTAGCTATAACATTGGATCGCCCTCTCTCGCTTACCAGACATATCAAAGTCTGATAAGAACAGATACTACACTTCACTTTGAGAAGGAAGAGAAGAAAAAAAATTCTCTAAGTACTCTCTCTCCCATTACAGAAGAAAAAAAATTCTAAGTCCTCTCTCTCATTACAGGAAGAAAAGAGGAGTCCGACCAGCACGAAATATTCCTTGTCAACCGCCGAAGAGAAAGACCCGCATCCCTTCTCCAAAACATCAGGAGAAAGTCGTCTTTTCTTCGCAACACACACACAGCCTGTAGAACTGGTTTCTCCTTGAGAGGACTTCTCTAGCGCGAAAGAAAACTAGAGTTCGTGGAGCGGTCAACCCTTCATCCCCCGAGTGGATACATAAGCTTCAAAATACCTAGGGGAATCACAGTGACAGTTCAATAATCCCAAGACCGAAGGGTAAGTTGCACCTCGTCTTGTTATAACACTGATGTTACTATCAAGTATTTCAACCAACTACTGCTTCATTCTCGGAAGTCTACCAAATTCCAATTGTTGTCTCCATTGTTAGGAAACCTATTCTTTGTTGAGATCGGAATAGCAAGATCGATTGTTAAAGCACTGCTGGCCAACACTTGATTCATTGTCATCGTCGGCTACAATGGTTTTTGTCAAAATCATACACTCTTTCTCGCGAAAACGGCAGGCAAAAGATATTTCCAATGCATTGCTGAAGTACCTCTGAGTGAGGAGAACATCACTACGTTTCTATTTAAAAATCACCACTAAAGAAATCGGGCCGTGAAAGAATTAAAAACGAGGTCACGAAAACCATCGGTTCACTATTCCGTCGTCTGTTTTTCTCACGTACCCCAATTTCGATCCATTTCAAAAAAATACTTCTATGCGCCTCTATAGCATGAAACTGTTATGGATTGCAAGTGGAATTAGGGTAGTTAAAGAGACGCTTCCTTTCGAATCCGTAATTAAATGTTTAGACCGATTTTCGAACTTAAACGCATAGAATGCCAAATACGCAAGTCCCCTATAATTAATGTAACAAACGTCATGTCACGAAATTCAGCACCAAATGAAAGCTGAGAACGAGTCCACTAGAATGATACCAAACACCACCCGATTTTACCGAAATCAGGGAAATTCAAAAATAAGGTGACCACCGTGACCTTGGGTCAGTAAAACCCAAAAAGTGAAGAATAACAAAGACTTTTACCATAAAAAAATGTAAATTAACAGTTTTATTGTTGATAAGGATATTAATATCAGTTTTCCAGAAAAAAGAACCATAAAATTCAAAAAAAATTGCAAGCTACTGAAGGGAAAGTGGGACAATTTAACACACCAAAATAATTCACATCTATTTTTGTGGTAGAAAACATGAATATTGATTAAAAATAAATAAGTTTAATGGAAAATAAAATATAACGACTTTTGTAAAAAATCAACTTTGTATCATCAAAGTACCCCCACATTCAAGTATATCAATTTGCCCCATCTGTTGTTTTTGAACAAAAACCTATTATTAAAAAAAATTGGAAAAGGTTATTTAAAATTTAAGGCTAAGGTCTAGTATGTTTAGGGGACACATGACATAAAATGCATGAAATTTTCGATTTTCCAATTTTGCTTTTCAAAAAAAGTATAACGTAATCATAATTTCCAAAAATATGTGTAGTTTTGAAATATGAAAAGCCGTCAAAAAACGCGTTTACTTTTGTATTTGTAACATTTTTTTATAAGCCTTTAAAACTTTAATTCCATTTTTCACAGTTTCAACTTTTTCGATGTTTTGGTACACTTTTAAAAAAATCTATTATAGTTAGAGATTCCAAATTTTCCCTACATATAAACCTTACTAATTTCTAAAATAATACCCTCCGAATAAACTATCAGAGTTATATTTCAACAGAAAAAAGGTTTTTTATGTCTTAAATTTGATGGATTTTTGAAACCCGAATTTAATTTTTTTTTAATTAATTGTTATGTAGCTAAAACAAAAAGGATTCTTATTATTATCTATCAAGTTATAATCTATAGCTGGTCCAAACTTTAAAGTAAAATGTGCAGTAGTTTTTTTAAAAAATGTACCTTAACAACACTTAGTCAATATGTATCGTAGAAACTAAGTCCATTTTAACTCTAAATTTAAATATTAAAATATTTAATTTTTTTTATTTTTCTTGTGTTACATATAAATTACAGTATCTTGACTGCTTTCTGTAAAAATTTTAAAGATGGGAATGCATTTTTAATTATATTTCTGAAAGAAATTGGTAAGCTAAATTTCACGTATTTTGGCTGTCGAGATGTCTTGTGTCCTCTTAAGGGGAGTCGGTACCTTTGATACGTTCAAAAACTCGATTTTGAGGTTTTTCTGAATGTTCCAGATTCTACATTTTATGACCTTCACAACGATGCCTCATTAATGCATAAAATCAAAGTAGAAGTGCATTGAATTGTCTTTTAAAAGCACAACAACTCTATTTCTTCTGGGAAGATTTTAACATTAAAATGCGTTTCCCTCAAAATGAACTTTTTAAAACTGCGTGTACCTTTTTCTCAGCATCTACTGTATGTATTGAGCTCATATTTGCACCATATCTTCTTCAGATGTACTTTTAACATGAGCATTTTTCCAATATTTTCAGCTAAACCTGTTTTAGACCTGTTTAGACAAAAATGACGTTTTTTCAGAATTTTTAAGTGAGGCTCACTCATTATTTTTTTAAAAAATGCCTTAACATTATATTGATAGAAGCTCATGTCTGTTTGAAGACTAGAGTGCATTGATAGCATATTAAAAATTTGAGATTTTTATGTGCAATAGTTTTTCAGAAAAGGGTACACAAAGTTTGTAAATTTAACATGATAGGTATACAAGGTTCCGACTCCCCTTAAAAGAAATCGGGTGGATTGGATTCTCCTAGAAAGCCTGAATTTTTCGGTATTGAAACTTTTAGAATTCCTAGCTCCCGAACCGAGTTTTAGATAATCAATTAACTAGACCCCATTGTTTAAAATAGGGCTCCCATCTAACATCTGCAATGAACTGGAAAAAAAATTACAACGCAAGGTACCGAATTAATCGTCATTCCTTTATTGTTTATGGTAACGCCTCCAATTTCGGATAGAAAATTGCATATTAATATTGCCATAAATATGGAACAGTTTAAAACCCGAAAAAATTATGTTAAGGAGGGTCTTAAACACTTCTTTCCGCTCCTTTGATCTCGGTCCAGGTAGGTGGAGCTTAGCTTTATCGCTCTAAAAAAATTACTTCTCATCGGTTTAAAATTACAAGAAGTACACCATCACGTAGCCCAGAATGTCTAGTTTACTATTCTGAAAGAACGAGTTTCTGAAAGCATTACTGGTATCCCAAAAATCCGGAACTCCCTTTCCATTCTATTGCTCTTAACCCTTTGAAGCCTGCCTTTTCTATGGTGGGAGGGGCCACGCATCAGAGTATTTCGTCATTGTTAAGAGACTACTGTAAGGTGCTGCCATCTTCACTCGAAGAAGAGGGTCGAAAGATAAACGAAGTACTCATTGACTGGATTTATTGGAATCAAATTTTAATTAACTTAAAAAAGTCCCACTGATTAATAACTTACATTTTCTGAAAGGGGAAGAAATTCTCTACATTGCGTGATGCTTTTCGAGAGGCTGGATGATTTATTTAAGAAATAAATTAACTAAACACGCCTACGGAAAAATAGCATTGGGAAATTGAACTGCCAGACTGAACTTGACCTAATGAACTAATTAAGCCAATTAAGGGGTTTTAAACACTCGATTCAATTCGAACAATTATCGGACAAAGTTATAGCAAGAGGGTTTAGCCTCGGAATGGTTTTTAATTTGATTTTGAGCAAATTTGCAAAATCATTCATAATGCTATCATTTGGAGAGTTTTTGTCCTAATTTGAAAAGTACTGTAAATTAAAACTTGATAACAGTTGATAAATTGAATATTAACTCTATATTTCAATAATCGAACTCGGAAAGGTACCAATTTTTATTTTAAATACCTCAATTTTTGAGTTTTCAGACCCCTGTTTTCTAATGAATGAAGAGTGCATTTAAGTGGAAACTGGTAACTTGGACACTACATAAATCCCTAACAAGCTTAAGGAACATTCACCCGTCTTAGATAAAAATGTTTTACAGCTCATACTAATATGAATTACAAAAAATACCACTTTATCAGAGATTTTTCCCAAAAACCAAGCTGTAATGCTATTCCTGTGGAAAATTTTAACTAGCAATTTAAACTAATCGAAACGCTTCCAGACCCAATGTATATTGTTTCAATCTACTTATGGTTTGTTGTTTGAAAGGGGGGAAACTGCGAAATTCTAGTTCGTTGGGCGTCGACAAATTTAACTATATGCAATATCGTTATTTTCAAAATACCTTCCGAACAAACACTCGGATCGCTTAGCAAAAACAACCCCCTTAAAGAACGTTTTGAGGTGCGTAATAATCATATAAATACAAGTGGGGTAAACCGCCAGAAAAAAAACTAGGAGCCATTGAATTTCGACGTAGAACAATGGCGACGGGGAACGAGCAACGGTTTTTTCCTCGCCCGCTGCCTCCGTTGGAGGGTCCCGCCCAACAATCCGGTCTATCTTTTCACAATCGCGCTCGTTCTATTGTTCAAAACACTTTTAAAGTTTAATATATTGAAGCCCATTCGATTATGCATCGATCGGTACCAAGCATTAACTGTCGGGTGCTTTAGTTCGTTCGGAATCCAAGTAACGGATTTTTGAAAAATATGTGTTTTAAAAGATTTTTTTTAAACTTGTAAAATACGATTTAAATAGTTAAAATAATAGAATCAACTTGAAATTTTGATACGTTGTAGGAGCATAAGCGGGGCAACTTTTATTAGAATTTCGTAATCAAATCTCGATTAGGGGGCCTTCCAGAAATTTAAAACTGCTATAATCGTAATTAATTAATTAAAAATCAACTAATTAACCCAACTCTTAGTTCTTGGTGTCTAAAGGTCAGCAAAGAGACCAGGTCACCACATACTAAAATTTCAGAAAGATCAATAAAGAACAAGTATGGTTAAAGCTTCTGTCCGTTTGCCCCTCTAGCAACAATGGATCCAGACAAAGGAAAAGTTCGTTGGACGGTTATTAGCGAATTGAAGGGGTTCTAATTGAGCTATGACTTTGAAATTTTAATATGTCATTAAATGTGCGACCCTGAAGATTCTATTAACTTTTGGGGTATGCGGTGATGTTGGGGGGTCGTATACAAATTAAAACAGCTATAAATTACCGAAATGGCGGAGGAAAAAATTAGGAACGACTAGTGCGATACGAATTCTAAAAGGTCTTCAAAAGTTGTACAACATACTGAAATTTCCTTAAAATCCGTTGGTAACAATTCAAATTGCGATTTTTTGAAAACTTACAAGACACAGGAAATCGCCTACTATAGGCTTAATGAAAGCCTTAATATTGACAGATCGACACGAAATTTTAATATGTTGTAGCCAGACACAAATTCTAAAACCTATTAAAGTTTCGGGGGTTCAAGTTAATTAGGGGGCCGTATACGAATTTACAAAGTCGAAAAGTCGTTAAAAATTCTCATTTGAATTCTAACAGAGCGATTTCTTAGTGCGACACGTTCTTTTACTCGTCTGATAACAAGCTACAACATATATTTTTTTCATGAATTTATCAAGAGATTTTTGGTCCATTTGGGAAAAAGTTTGAGATTTCGAAATAACCGTTCAAACCAGGTTGTAGAGCGCAATTTTTACACGATCCCCTAACAATTTCAAGTTTCCATTAGCATTTTTAATAAGCTTTCAAAATATATAAAGCTTATTTCTGGGAAATAATTAGAATTTAAATGGTGATCTCGAAGTTGGGAAATGAACTGGAGTGAATCGCGTTCAGGACAAGTTGGCTCCATTCTGCTCCAGAAAATCCAGGAAGACGGAAATATCACCATTGAAACCCGTAATTCTGGAAGAACTTTGCCATAACGGTCCCGAACTCAAAGTAAAATCAAAAAAATTTTTTTAAATAATAATTATCGATTTTTTTAGGATTTGCGGACTTGTGTTTTTTGAGGATGGTATCGACTTTTTTTCAAACTCTAGTAACTACCTAAAATATTATTCGATTGGTATAAAAATCGGATATGATGGACATCTAGAGGTTTGCTTTGAGTTTCATTCGCCGGAAAAACGATATTTTTTTTTCTATTGTGCCGAAAACGCGAAAAATGGACATTTTTCGGAACCAGAACGCTCGGTCGCCAAAGACTGGAAATTCGTTCCAATTATTTCAAATTCCAGATTCTGGGAGCTATGGCATCACACTCGAAGGGCTATGGGTCAGAGACGCGGTAAGAGTGTTTTAAAGGGACTTTTTCACTCAAAAACGGTAGACGGCCAAATCGGACGATGAAGGTGGCAACACCTTAACTCAGCGTTACGAGGACTCGAAAATTCGATATCTGGCTTTTCGAACGACTCATTGCGAGAAGCCAGCCTAGGATATTCGGTTTTCAGACCACTTTTTAGATCGGCTGCGGGGAATCGTGCGCGGTCGGGCGGCGGAAAGGAACTCCGGCCGGGGATACGCTCCCGGACCTTTCGCGGGATGAGGACCTGCTGCGCATGGGGAAATGGAGTCGAGGGAGGGCCTGGGGACCCGGGGGAGGCGGCCTAGGAGTACGGCCTTCCCTCCAATAGCCGACCTAGGGGGTTCGACGGAGGCAAAGGCCGAGGGGGGTCCAGGGGCCTGAGCGGGCGCGCCTAGCGCGGACGTTTCACGGAGATTAGAAGATAACTTCGGAGGAAGGTACTAGGAATCTCCCACATCTTTTGTTTATTTTTTTTCCAAAAACGAAAGTCAATTTCTACAGTTCAGAGAGAGAAGGCGATTAACCAACAAGAGCAACTTGGGGTTAAAAATTTTAGTTTTGGCCGTAAAATGGTCAATTTTTGAGATTTTTTCACAGGATTTTTTCTGTAGCCGCTTTGCCCGTGTCTCGACGGGTTGAACTATTTTTTGAAAACGAAAGTGAATGAATTGTTATCGCTTCTCGGCCTTTTGGCTAAGATCAAAGTGTAGTATCTGTTCTTATCAGCTTAATATCTGGTAAGCCCGCGAATGTGGGCGATCCAATATTATAGCAATTTTTGAACAGTAGTTGCATTCAGTATTTATACTGTTTGCAGCAAGAGTCCCCGAGTCCTTACACTCTCGATTCGGTGGGCTCATACTTTTAAAAAGTAGCTATAACATTGGATCGCCCTCTCTCGCTTACCAGACATATCAAAGTCTGATAAGAACAGATACTACACTTCACTTTGAGAAGGAAGAGAAGAAAAAAAATTCTCTAAGTACTCTCTCTCCCATTACAGAAGAAAAAAAATTCTAAGTCCTCTCTCTCATTACAGGAAGAAAAGAGGAGTCCGACCAGCACGAAATATTCCTTGTCAACCGCCGAAGAGAAAGACCCGCATCCCTTCTCCAAAACATCAGGAGAAAGTCGTCTTTTCTTCGCAACACACACACAGCCTGTAGAACTGGTTTCTCCTTGAGAGGACTTCTCTAGCGCGAAAGAAAACTAGAGTTCGTGGAGCGGTCAACCCTTCATCCCCCGAGTGGATACATAAGCTTCAAAATACCTAGGGGAATCACAGTGACAGTTCAATAATCCCAAGACCGAAGGGTAAGTTGCACCTCGTCTTGTTATAACACTGATGTTACTATCAAGTATTTCAACCAACTACTGCTTCATTCTCGGAAGTCTACCAAATTCCAATTGTTGTCTCCATTGTTAGGAAACCTATTCTTTGTTGAGATCGGAATAGCAAGATCGATTGTTAAAGCACTGCTGGCCAACACTTGATTCATTGTCATCGTCGGCTACAATGGTTTTTGTCAAAATCATACACTCTTTCTCGCGAAAACGGCAGGCAAAAGATATTTCCAATGCATTGCTGAAGTACCTCTGAGTGAGGAGAACATCACTACGTTTCTATTTAAAAATCACCACTAAAGAAATCGGGCCGTGAAAGAATTAAAAACGAGGTCACGAAAACCATCGGTTCACTATTCCGTCGTCTGTTTTTCTCACGTACCCCAATTTCGATCCATTTCAAAAAAATACTTCTATGCGCCTCTATAGCATGAAACTGTTATGGATTGCAAGTGGAATTAGGGTAGTTAAAGAGACGCTTCCTTTCGAATCCGTAATTAAATGTTTAGACCGATTTTCGAACTTAAACGCATAGAATGCCAAATACGCAAGTCCCCTATAATTAATGTAACAAACGTCATGTCACGAAATTCAGCACCAAATGAAAGCTGAGAACGAGTCCACTAGAATGATACCAAACACCACCCGATTTTACCGAAATCAGGGAAATTCAAAAATAAGGTGACCACCGTGACCTTGGGTCAGTAAAACCCAAAAAGTGAAGAATAACAAAGACTTTTACCATAAAAAAATGTAAATTAACAGTTTTATTGTTGATAAGGATATTAATATCAGTTTTCCAGAAAAAAGAACCATAAAATTCAAAAAAAATTGCAAGCTACTGAAGGGAAAGTGGGACAATTTAACACACCAAAATAATTCACATCTATTTTTGTGGTAGAAAACATGAATATTGATTAAAAATAAATAAGTTTAATGGAAAATAAAATATAACGACTTTTGTAAAAAATCAACTTTGTATCATCAAAGTACCCCCACATTCAAGTATATCAATTTGCCCCATCTGTTGTTTTTGAACAAAAACCTATTATTAAAAAAAATTGGAAAAGGTTATTTAAAATTTAAGGCTAAGGTCTAGTATGTTTAGGGGACACATGACATAAAATGCATGAAATTTTCGATTTTCCAATTTTGCTTTTCAAAAAAAGTATAACGTAATCATAATTTCCAAAAATATGTGTAGTTTTGAAATATGAAAAGCCGTCAAAAAACGCGTTTACTTTTGTATTTGTAACATTTTTTTATAAGCCTTTAAAACTTTAATTCCATTTTTCACAGTTTCAACTTTTTCGATGTTTTGGTACACTTTTAAAAAAATCTATTATAGTTAGAGATTCCAAATT
This sequence comes from Tetragnatha versicolor, assembly GCA_024610705.1. Taxonomy (NCBI): domain Eukaryota; kingdom Metazoa; phylum Arthropoda; class Arachnida; order Araneae; family Tetragnathidae; genus Tetragnatha; species Tetragnatha versicolor. The sequence continues at coordinate 17,653 of JANDEH010000001.1, forward strand.
TTCCCTACATATAAACCTTACTAATTTCTAAAATAATACCCTCCGAATAAACTATCAGAGTTATATTTCAACAGAAAAAAGGTTTTTTATGTCTTAAATTTGATGGATTTTTGAAACCCGAATTTAATTTTTTTTTAATTAATTGTTATGTAGCTAAAACAAAAAGGATTCTTATTATTATCTATCAAGTTATAATCTATAGCTGGTCCAAACTTTAAAGTAAAATGTGCAGTAGTTTTTTTAAAAAATGTACCTTAACAACACTTAGTCAATATGTATCGTAGAAACTAAGTCCATTTTAACTCTAAATTTAAATATTAAAATATTTAATTTTTTTTATTTTTCTTGTGTTACATATAAATTACAGTATCTTGACTGCTTTCTGTAAAAATTTTAAAGATGGGAATGCATTTTTAATTATATTTCTGAAAGAAATTGGTAAGCTAAATTTCACGTATTTTGGCTGTCGAGATGTCTTGTGTCCTCTTAAGGGGAGTCGGTACCTTTGATACGTTCAAAAACTCGATTTTGAGGTTTTTCTGAATGTTCCAGATTCTACATTTTATGACCTTCACAACGATGCCTCATTAATGCATAAAATCAAAGTAGAAGTGCATTGAATTGTCTTTTAAAAGCACAACAACTCTATTTCTTCTGGGAAGATTTTAACATTAAAATGCGTTTCCCTCAAAATGAACTTTTTAAAACTGCGTGTACCTTTTTCTCAGCATCTACTGTATGTATTGAGCTCATATTTGCACCATATCTTCTTCAGATGTACTTTTAACATGAGCATTTTTCCAATATTTTCAGCTAAACCTGTTTTAGACCTGTTTAGACAAAAATGACGTTTTTTCAGAATTTTTAAGTGAGGCTCACTCATTATTTTTTTAAAAAATGCCTTAACATTATATTGATAGAAGCTCATGTCTGTTTGAAGACTAGAGTGCATTGATAGCATATTAAAAATTTGAGATTTTTATGTGCAATAGTTTTTCAGAAAAGGGTACACAAAGTTTGTAAATTTAACATGATAGGTATACAAGGTTCCGACTCCCCTTAAAAGAAATCGGGTGGATTGGATTCTCCTAGAAAGCCTGAATTTTTCGGTATTGAAACTTTTAGAATTCCTAGCTCCCGAACCGAGTTTTAGATAATCAATTAACTAGACCCCATTGTTTAAAATAGGGCTCCCATCTAACATCTGCAATGAACTGGAAAAAAAATTACAACGCAAGGTACCGAATTAATCGTCATTCCTTTATTGTTTATGGTAACGCCTCCAATTTCGGATAGAAAATTGCATATTAATATTGCCATAAATATGGAACAGTTTAAAACCCGAAAAAATTATGTTAAGGAGGGTCTTAAACACTTCTTTCCGCTCCTTTGATCTCGGTCCAGGTAGGTGGAGCTTAGCTTTATCGCTCTAAAAAAATTACTTCTCATCGGTTTAAAATTACAAGAAGTACACCATCACGTAGCCCAGAATGTCTAGTTTACTATTCTGAAAGAACGAGTTTCTGAAAGCATTACTGGTATCCCAAAAATCCGGAACTCCCTTTCCATTCTATTGCTCTTAACCCTTTGAAGCCTGCCTTTTCTATGGTGGGAGGGGCCACGCATCAGAGTATTTCGTCATTGTTAAGAGACTACTGTAAGGTGCTGCCATCTTCACTCGAAGAAGAGGGTCGAAAGATAAACGAAGTACTCATTGACTGGATTTATTGGAATCAAATTTTAATTAACTTAAAAAAGTCCCACTGATTAATAACTTACATTTTCTGAAAGGGGAAGAAATTCTCTACATTGCGTGATGCTTTTCGAGAGGCTGGATGATTTATTTAAGAAATAAATTAACTAAACACGCCTACGGAAAAATAGCATTGGGAAATTGAACTGCCAGACTGAACTTGACCTAATGAACTAATTAAGCCAATTAAGGGGTTTTAAACACTCGATTCAATTCGAACAATTATCGGACAAAGTTATAGCAAGAGGGTTTAGCCTCGGAATGGTTTTTAATTTGATTTTGAGCAAATTTGCAAAATCATTCATAATGCTATCATTTGGAGAGTTTTTGTCCTAATTTGAAAAGTACTGTAAATTAAAACTTGATAACAGTTGATAAATTGAATATTAACTCTATATTTCAATAATCGAACTCGGAAAGGTACCAATTTTTATTTTAAATACCTCAATTTTTGAGTTTTCAGACCCCTGTTTTCTAATGAATGAAGAGTGCATTTAAGTGGAAACTGGTAACTTGGACACTACATAAATCCCTAACAAGCTTAAGGAACATTCACCCGTCTTAGATAAAAATGTTTTACAGCTCATACTAATATGAATTACAAAAAATACCACTTTATCAGAGATTTTTCCCAAAAACCAAGCTGTAATGCTATTCCTGTGGAAAATTTTAACTAGCAATTTAAACTAATCGAAACGCTTCCAGACCCAATGTATATTGTTTCAATCTACTTATGGTTTGTTGTTTGAAAGGGGGGAAACTGCGAAATTCTAGTTCGTTGGGCGTCGACAAATTTAACTATATGCAATATCGTTATTTTCAAAATACCTTCCGAACAAACACTCGGATCGCTTAGCAAAAACAACCCCCTTAAAGAACGTTTTGAGGTGCGTAATAATCATATAAATACAAGTGGGGTAAACCGCCAGAAAAAAAACTAGGAGCCATTGAATTTCGACGTAGAACAATGGCGACGGGGAACGAGCAACGGTTTTTTCCTCGCCCGCTGCCTCCGTTGGAGGGTCCCGCCCAACAATCCGGTCTATCTTTTCACAATCGCGCTCGTTCTATTGTTCAAAACACTTTTAAAGTTTAATATATTGAAGCCCATTCGATTATGCATCGATCGGTACCAAGCATTAACTGTCGGGTGCTTTAGTTCGTTCGGAATCCAAGTAACGGATTTTTGAAAAATATGTGTTTTAAAAGATTTTTTTTAAACTTGTAAAATACGATTTAAATAGTTAAAATAATAGAATCAACTTGAAATTTTGATACGTTGTAGGAGCATAAGCGGGGCAACTTTTATTAGAATTTCGTAATCAAATCTCGATTAGGGGGCCTTCCAGAAATTTAAAACTGCTATAATCGTAATTAATTAATTAAAAATCAACTAATTAACCCAACTCTTAGTTCTTGGTGTCTAAAGGTCAGCAAAGAGACCAGGTCACCACATACTAAAATTTCAGAAAGATCAATAAAGAACAAGTATGGTTAAAGCTTCTGTCCGTTTGCCCCTCTAGCAACAATGGATCCAGACAAAGGAAAAGTTCGTTGGACGGTTATTAGCGAATTGAAGGGGTTCTAATTGAGCTATGACTTTGAAATTTTAATATGTCATTAAATGTGCGACCCTGAAGATTCTATTAACTTTTGGGGTATGCGGTGATGTTGGGGGGTCGTATACAAATTAAAACAGCTATAAATTACCGAAATGGCGGAGGAAAAAATTAGGAACGACTAGTGCGATACGAATTCTAAAAGGTCTTCAAAAGTTGTACAACATACTGAAATTTCCTTAAAATCCGTTGGTAACAATTCAAATTGCGATTTTTTGAAAACTTACAAGACACAGGAAATCGCCTACTATAGGCTTAATGAAAGCCTTAATATTGACAGATCGACACGAAATTTTAATATGTTGTAGCCAGACACAAATTCTAAAACCTATTAAAGTTTCGGGGGTTCAAGTTAATTAGGGGGCCGTATACGAATTTACAAAGTCGAAAAGTCGTTAAAAATTCTCATTTGAATTCTAACAGAGCGATTTCTTAGTGCGACACGTTCTTTTACTCGTCTGATAACAAGCTACAACATATATTTTTTTCATGAATTTATCAAGAGATTTTTGGTCCATTTGGGAAAAAGTTTGAGATTTCGAAATAACCGTTCAAACCAGGTTGTAGAGCGCAATTTTTACACGATCCCCTAACAATTTCAAGTTTCCATTAGCATTTTTAATAAGCTTTCAAAATATATAAAGCTTATTTCTGGGAAATAATTAGAATTTAAATGGTGATCTCGAAGTTGGGAAATGAACTGGAGTGAATCGCGTTCAGGACAAGTTGGCTCCATTCTGCTCCAGAAAATCCAGGAAGACGGAAATATCACCATTGAAACCCGTAATTCTGGAAGAACTTTGCCATAACGGTCCCGAACTCAAAGTAAAATCAAAAAAATTTTTTTAAATAATAATTATCGATTTTTTTAGGATTTGCGGACTTGTGTTTTTTGAGGATGGTATCGACTTTTTTTCAAACTCTAGTAACTACCTAAAATATTATTCGATTGGTATAAAAATCGGATATGATGGACATCTAGAGGTTTGCTTTGAGTTTCATTCGCCGGAAAAACGATATTTTTTTTTCTATTGTGCCGAAAACGCGAAAAATGGACATTTTTCGGAACCAGAACGCTCGGTCGCCAAAGACTGGAAATTCGTTCCAATTATTTCAAATTCCAGATTCTGGGAGCTATGGCATCACACTCGAAGGGCTATGGGTCAGAGACGCGGTAAGAGTGTTTTAAAGGGACTTTTTCACTCAAAAACGGTAGACGGCCAAATCGGACGATGAAGGTGGCAACACCTTAACTCAGCGTTACGAGGACTCGAAAATTCGATATCTGGCTTTTCGAACGACTCATTGCGAGAAGCCAGCCTAGGATATTCGGTTTTCAGACCACTTTTTAGATCGGCTGCGGGGAATCGTGCGCGGTCGGGCGGCGGAAAGGAACTCCGGCCGGGGATACGCTCCCGGACCTTTCGCGGGATGAGGACCTGCTGCGCATGGGGAAATGGAGTCGAGGGAGGGCCTGGGGACCCGGGGGAGGCGGCCTAGGAGTACGGCCTTCCCTCCAATAGCCGACCTAGGGGGTTCGACGGAGGCAAAGGCCGAGGGGGGTCCAGGGGCCTGAGCGGGCGCGCCTAGCGCGGACGTTTCACGGAGATTAGAAGATAACTTCGGAGGAAGGTACTAGGAATCTCCCACATCTTTTGTTTATTTTTTTTCCAAAAACGAAAGTCAATTTCTACAGTTCAGAGAGAGAAGGCGATTAACCAACAAGAGCAACTTGGGGTTAAAAATTTTAGTTTTGGCCGTAAAATGGTCAATTTTTGAGATTTTTTCACAGGATTTTTTCTGTAGCCGCTTTGCCCGTGTCTCGACGGGTTGAACTATTTTTTGAAAACGAAAGTGAATGAATTGTTATCGCTTCTCGGCCTTTTGGCTAAGATCAAAGTGTAGTATCTGGACGTGCTTTTTTCGAGCTCCGCTACACTTTGGTCTTAGTTCAAGTTTTTTCCCAGCGCCGAGGCCAAACTTGGTCTTAAAAGATCCGTGAAGTCAAGCCCTTCAAGAAAAGTGCCTCCTCGAGTCTCTGACGTTCCTGGTTCGCCCCCCATGGCGTAAAAAGGGGTTTTGGGTGGGGCCGACCATGGCTCTTCGCTCCGGAGACCTCTTCCGGAGCCCCTGGAGAAGGCAATAGTCCCCTGAGCATCAAGTGAGGTACCTCTTCTTTTTCCCTGGCACGCCAGCATTAATTACCTGTTTTCGGTTTTAAATTATCTTGTGTATTTCCTAAATTATGGTCATTTTAGTGTTTCTGGCGTGCCTTTTCCCCTTCCAACGGACTTTGGTTGTTGTTCGTGGATCGGGTCGATGTTGGCTGGTCTCAGTGTAAATAAAATGTATATAAGTGTTAATAAGGTAGTACCCCTCCTCGAGGGACTCTTCCTCTTCATTTTAAGGGGTAATATGTTGTTCTATGATAAATAGTTTTTGAATGAGAGCATTTCTCCCAAACACTGTCACTGGTTTTTTCAAAATTTTCAGTTTATAAAATTCCTTAAAAATAGTAAATAAAATCATAGATTCTTAAAACCTCATTTTAATTAAAGCTCATGGTCCCTAGACTATGGGCAATTATTTTGTTTGTCATTCTGACCCCCGGTTTTGGCTCTGGGGGTCATGTCAAAATTTTTCACTTTGGCTTTTACAGTGACCGTTTTTGGGAGAAAATTCACTAAAAAATAGAAATAAAATGTCAGAGCTTTTAAAGTACATTCCCCTGTTAGAGTATCTAATCAGCTATATTGTGTATGGTTTTGTTAATCATTTCCCCCCCTGGTTCTTTCCTGGGGGGTATGATTTTGAAAGTCTCTTTCAGGAGTCCCATGTTAAGTCAATGGGGGTGTTTTTTGTGAAAATTAAAATTTTTCTAATTTTTCAAAACCTCTTCCGGGGCTTCCGGGCTACCCCCCTGGTTGAGGGAAAATTGTTTAAATTCAATTCTAAAATTATTAACCCCCTCAAATCGCCCATTTACTGGCGTGTTTTGGTCCGATTCTTTTGTTTACATTTTGCATCTAGGCTAAATTAGCGGGCCAATCCTTCTATTTCTGGCATTTTATGTAACCGGAACTCTAAATTTAGACCCCCAACCCCTTTTACCCGGTCTAAATCCCTCAAAAAGTACTTTTTTGGTCATTTTTAGAAGTTTATATGCAATTTCTCGCATTTTCGATGTACGTTCGGATTTCGAGCGTGCTGGGTGTTGCCACTCGGAAACTTCGCTCTAAAACTAGTCTGCTCATTACTTTTCGGATTTGAATCTCGCGTGCTGTAGCTTACTGTGATGCGTGTTCTCACGTGCAGTTTGCTACTGTGATGTATTGGTTTTCGGTTTTACCTTACCTGATGAGTTAAATTAATGATTTTGATCGTGTTTTAAGGGGTGATGGGGTATATTAGTGGGGGGTGTTTTATTTTATAGGTTTTTAGGCCACTTCCGGTTACCAGATTTTCAAAATTTTTCTTTTCTTTGGCTTTAAATTGGGGTTCTATTATTAACTGAAAACACTAACTTGGCACTTCTGGAGAGACTTAATGCCTTTTAAGGGGTGCTTATTTTTGGAGTATGTTATACACTAATTGAGCAAAATAGTGATAGTTTGGAATTTTACTTGAGCTTGACCAGTGGTCTAAATGTTGTTAACTATATAATTACTAATCGTTTGAGTTTGACTTCATATCATAGGTTCTCTTTGGAATGATTCCGTTGAGATTCACTTGTTTTTGACCACTGGTCATTGTGGTCACCTAAAATACACCTTTTTCAATAATTGCAGTAGGTGGGTCGAGTTGGATATCTATCCAGAGGACTTTTTCTTCCAAATTTTTTGGCATTGACCAATGGCCAATTCCGATTGACCATTGGTCAATGTCTGTTCGTTTGTGATTTTATTTGAGTTTTTGACACTCTAATAATGTTTTTCTTGTCCTCTTGGCCGATATCCGCCCCTGAGTGTTAAATAAATTGGCAAACAGTCAATTTCACTCTGAAATTCAAATATTGAGTACTTCTTTCCTGATTGGGACCCCTTGATAAGCCTACGGATTCATGACTAGGTGTAAATGGAAGTGATGGGTTTACTGAAAGGTGACTGACTCAGTTGGTATAACATGTTGACACTCCTCCTACCAAACGAAGTGTTCTTAAGCACCCCGGGCAGTTCTTGAAACATGATTTCTACACATGTTTGACACCTTTCCAGTTTGAAGTTGGTTGCTGTCTGTTGCTGGTGGCTCGTGTTCCAGTGTTCCTGCTTTAATAAAATAAAATGAATAACCATACTTTGGTGTCATAATAACAACACAAACACTTCTAAGCACACCAATCTATGGCCTGTCTCTCCTCTCTAATTTTTCTGTGACGTTTAGGAGGTTAATTGCAAATTGCGGTATGCCCGCTGTCCCCACTGTAGTCCTGAGTCTTAAACTCTTGTAGTACTAAATGCATTGTGGTAGTATGCCTACCTGTCCTATCCCGGACATAATTGCAGTGGAATAGTTTGCCTATTCTTTTATGTGTTAGCCCTAGGTGTAAACACCTTTGTAGTACTAATTAGCAGTGGGATGGTATGCCCATCTTTAAACTCTCTGGTAGGTTATGGGGTAAGACGATTTGGTACATGCCCTGGTGTGATTGACCTGTGGCCCTGACAGCAGAGACTTGGGGGAGTAACAACCCTTGGTTTCACGCTGCGAAATTAATGAGTAATCATTAAGAGTACCTGTGGTCCTTGGGCCCCTTCGCCTTGTCTCACTTACATGAAAAACTCTTCCGAACTATTGTTTCGTGTGCCAGAATTCAAATCTGTGAGTTTAGTAACTGTAAGGCCTAAGGTGCCCCGTCGTGAGCACTGCACCAATGCCCTATTGTTCTTCACGCCCCCTCTTTGCCAGGAGTAGCTGAGACAATAGCATTAATTAACTGCATTGTAATGGTATGCCCATTAGTAAAGCAATGGACTTGTATGCCAAGTCATATTTCATGTACCTCCTTAATGTCACTTTTCTACTATCTATAATTAAAAGTAATAAATAGATATAATGTTGCTAATTGATGGTTAAAGGTTCAATAGTCTGAATTGAAGTGAAAGAAATTAATTAGCATAAATAATTAGCCCCCCAGAACCCAATAAAGCCAAAATTCTTTGGAAAAAAGGCTCCATGAACATCTTTCGGCGGCTTTGCGCAAGTGGCTCCATTAGTTCTCACTGTGTTTAGGTGTAATTTCACTGTGCCCACTTTTATGGGTGGTTAAATGGTTCTCTGACTGGGTTGATAGTGGGTCACGTGCCCTGGTTAGTCTGGTAGCTCTGATTTCTAGTGGCTAGCTCTCATATATATTTGTAAATAATCATATGTAAATAGTTCATCGAACATAAATAGATAATAATTGGTATGTTGTAGAGTGTTTTTCAATTGAGTAATGGTTGCTGTTAATTGCTTTGACCAGCTGACATCCCCTCCTTGGTGTCTCTCCGCGTAACTCAAAATTTCAAAATTCATTTGACCACCCTATTTGGAACTTTGTAAATTCTCCGACTGTTGCCTTCCCTTGGGTGAGCCTGTTTGCCCTGCCCTTTCACCATTGCATTGTCTTCAAGACCTTCGTGTTTTCTTCAGGAATCTTCGTGTGTGTTATCTTGTTCTACGTTAACCCTTTAGTGTGTCTATCATCTTCACCTGATTGACAATCATCGTATCATCATCTACTCGTGATTTCACTACTAGCATTAAGCGAAAAACTTTCGTTCCATCTTCTTCATCCAAGATCGTTTGTTCATAGTGCGCGCATGCATGCTGAACTCAACGCTGAGTGCTGATTTTCGTGGGATCTCACGGAATTAACTAGTTTAACTGGCCTGCATCCTCAGTTTATCTCCTACGGACTGCTTTTTCACACCTGTTCTGAGTCAGGTTGACTTTTCTTCAAGAGGTATTTTCACTCTTGTATCTCCAGGATGCCCAAGAAAAGTTCAAAAGAACCCCCCTGTTCGCCCCCCTGCACGAACACTCGGGCCAGGACGAGGGAAAGACAATTTCTTGCCTTTGAAGAATACCCATCTTTCACAACTTTTGCATCCCCTTTGAGGTCGTCGGTCTCGATGATTGACGTATCCAACTTGCAGACCTCCACCTGCTCTACTGATAGCTCACTAAAGAAGTGCCTCTCTAACCCTGAGTTAGATCATTCACAACATCCAAGTGTTTCTGTCACCTCTTCTGACCAAGAGCTTAATGAAAAGCTGCAATTCAAGAAACCTGTTCTTGAATCGTCTCTGAGAGCAGACGCGTCATCCTTCATTGACGCCTCCTTGGGATCTCCTATTGAGAGCATTAAAAATGTCTCCTCTTATCTCTCTGATGGGGAGTCATCATTCCACAATATCGACTCTCCAATCCACTTTCTTGATGACGTGTCTTTGAAGGTGTTTGAAGAGGTCATTGCCTATGCTGCTTCTCCATCTAAGCTTCCTGTACTAGACTTGCCAATCGAATCTGGCTGTGTCGATGTCAAGGGTCCTGAGCTGGTGGTTGGTCCAGATAATGAGCCCCAGGTGGATGTCCGTGCTGTGCCCCTGGTGGTCTCTCATGCTGTCGACCCCTCATCACCTCCTGTTGGTGCCTGCAGTGATGTCTTGACTCCTGCTCTCTCCTCAGACTGTCTGCCCCAGGTGGATGTCCCTGCTGTGCCCCTGGTGGCTTCTTGCTCTGATGATCAGACATCTGTTCAGCCTGCCAATGCTGACTTGTCACAAACTACAAGCTCTGAAGATCCTCTGGACCTTCCCTCTCTTTCTGATGTCCTTTATCGTCCAGTAGCTGCCTCTTCGCCTCTGAGTGATCCTTCAATCCTTGCTGCAGCCAATAAACACATCTCTGATGAACAAGAACTCAAGTCCGACACTCTCGATGTCAATTGTCAACCTTCTGTTGACCCGCTTTCCCTCAAGCCACAGTCTGCAAATGTTATTGCTGAATCCAATGACCCTCTTCCTGACACAAAACATCTACAACAATCGATGACCTCTTCACAGTGCTCAGCAATTAAAATTAAAGGCTTCCCTGTTGAAATTGGCCGACTTAGTGTGGAGTGCCTTTCTCTTCTGAAATCCATTCGTGACAACCTACCAAAATGTGGGAACGTAAGAAAAGGAAGACAAGGCGTCCGTCTTGAATGGCTTTTCGCCGAAAGAGAATACGTCTATTCGAAGAGGAGTATCTTTCCTTGTGAAACCATTGACCCACTCCTACCACTCGTGAGTGAGATTGTCATGTCTCTTCAGCTGGAAATTCCAAACGCTTGTCTGATAGTTTACTATCCAGAAGGCACTTCCGGTATAAGTCTACACAAGGACGATGAAAAAGCCCACGCGTCAGAGCAGGTCATCACTCTTTGCTTGGGTGCGGGGGCCACCCTAGTCTTAAAGCATGACTGGCGTAATAGTAAGCCCTTTTACAGAAGGCTTCGCTCTGGAGATTTCTACGTTATGAGAAACCAGAGTAATTTCAAGCACGGTATTCAAGGAACTGATACTAGGAGTGGTGGTCGGTGGGCCTTCACTTTCAGAGTGTTTAAAACTGCTTTGCCGTTAATGCCTAATGTAAACACCTCTTTCATTCGAGCTGGCCCCATGAACATTTGCACTGATGAATTTGAACTGCAGTGCACAACTTGCTTAACTGCATTTAGTTCCATAGCCCTTCTTGAGCAGCACTATCGCACCAGCTCTTGTGGTGTTGTCTGCCACTACTGTGAACTTCCAATGGACTCTAATTCTGCTCTTCAAGAACACCTCGTTACCATCCATGAGGTGTTTGACATTCTATACAAATCTCAACCTGAGGTGATAGTCATCCCAGACTCCCCCACTAACTCTGAACTCACCTCTCATGGGGCGCCTGGTTGCTCGACAACTAACTCTAACTTGAACTCTTCTCCTACTGTCTGCAACACATGCGGTGAACTCTTTGCTTCTGCTCTCGAACTCAATATCCACAGACGCTCATGCAGAACTGTGACCAGTGAACTGTCAACGGTACAGGTCAAAATTCATAATGACCTTGCTGGCAATCAAAACTCTTTGAACACTCAAAATCAATCTGTGCCTCTAAATATGTGGAGACATGTCCCTGTTCCACCTTCTGTCTGCTCATCTGATGATGGGAGCGCTCTTTCAACAGGTGAATTTGAACATATTTGCCAAACTGGTCAACCTAAAGTCAAAATCTTCAAGACGAAGGAAGGTGTTGCTCCTTCTGTCTGTGAGCGCTGTCATATAAAATGCCTTGGACTATCTGGACTTGCTCAACATCTCAAGAATACCGCATGTGGTCTCAGGTGTCCCAGCTGCCCAAGTATTTATGGGTCAGCTGAGCGCCTTGTAAAGCACAATTTGATGAAGCACTTGAACACTAATTCAGTTAACCCACCTCCTGCCGATGGTCTGATGACTACTCTGGTTGCTGATTCTGAAAGTGGCTGCAGCAATGTGCACGCTGGTGTGCCCTCTGATGTGGGTGTCCTCCCCTCCATGACGAATGTGTCTGGTGTGGTTGCTTATTGTGGGGGTTGTTCTGAGGCCTTTCCCACCTCTCTCTTACTTGCTCAGCATCAGGTGGACCTTGGGAACTGCAGAAATGCGAAATGTCACTGCTTCACGTGCAAGACTGGTTTCCTTGATGTCTTCCTCCTTAGGAAACACTTCCTATCTGGCGAATGCTTCCTCAACCCTTCTTTTCTACGACCTCCTGTGAAGCAAGGGTCACCACACACTCACTCGATGGTCGAAGTGCCTTGTCAGAAAACTACTTGCTCTCCAACTGACAGTCCTCGTAGTTCCTCTCCGGACTCTGTTAAGTCACAGCAACAAAAGAAATTAAAGTCGGTGGTCTCGGTTGTCAAGAAGGTCTCATTTCAAGACCTGAAGCAGAGTTCGAAAAAATCAAACAAGTTGTTCAAATGTCTCACCTGTCCCTTTGTAGCGGCTACCACACAAGAGCTGAAAAGACATAACCAGAGACCTTGCTCTCCTGAAGTTAAAAACGTAAAGAATAATAGAAGAACTTCCCTGAGACTCAAATCAGTAATTGGGAACCAACAACCTCTTGAGTGGAAGAGCCCCCAGGAAACAGATCCGGTTAAACCCAAATCTGAACTGTCTGTACCACCTGCTAGTCCTGAGGCTTTGAAGATGCCTGAAACCAAGGAGTCTCCCTCCAATGTGCCACTGGTAGCCTGTAGTTGCTGTCTAGCAAACTTCCCCACGATTAAGGCGCTTCTTACCCATAGAGCATCTACTGGTGGTTGCTCCGATGCTGTTGTGGGCTGTGAATTTTGCTTCGAACAATTCACGAATGTCACTGACTTGCGAGGTCACATATCCATCTGCAAACTTGTTCCTGCTGATGCGCTTCGTGAACTTTCCTCATGTGTCGCTGCTGATGCTCCTGCCAGAAAGCAACGACCTATTAGCGCTGATGTGGCTGTCACCAAGAAAACCCCACGCTCCTCATCAAAGAATAAGAAAAAGAATCTAAAGTGTCTTGTATGTAAATTTGAAACACATGACATCTCTGAACTGAAAAAGCATAACCTTCTTCATAAAGGTACCTCGGCTCCCGTATCCTCAATGGCTGCTCCAAATGAACCCTCAATACCTGAGTGTGAGAAATCAGTTGATGTATCCTTTGACAACTTAAAGTCCTCACCTGCTAACAAGAGTAATGTTTTGACTGACCTTGCTTTAACTGTGGACAATGAATGCACAGTTAAAATAATCAATTGCTCCAAATGCTGTCGTGTCTTCAAATCTGTCGCAGCGTTGAGGCATCACAAGAAGAAGAAGTGCACCAAAAGCCTGCCCACAACGAATGACCCACCACCAAACTTGACTCAGCCATCTGATGCGAAAAGTCAAAATCCTTCAACAAGTTCCATGGTGTGTGGTGCTGATGAACATGTCGAACTCCAGGGGACGAATCCTGACTCGCCCCCTACTGGAACACCTGGCCTTGGAGGTGCTCCTGATCTTGATGATCCTGATGGTGATATATTCGTTAACGTTCGCCCTGTTGCGTGTTTTGGTTGCGGTGCTAACTTCGAAAATATGTCTCTGCTCCTCACGCACAAAAATAAGTGCAAAGGTCATGTTGTAAAATGTCCTCACTGCCCTTTTACGTCACATTCAGGCCGTGACAGGGACAATCACCTGAAAAGAGACTGCACTGCTAAGCGTAACCTTCTCGCTGCAAAAGAGCGTTCACTTGGCATGACCTCTAAAACTGCCACTCTGCGTGAACTGCCTGACTCAGCTGATGACTTTGTTTTGCCTCTTCCTCCCTCCTCTCCAGGAGGTAATATCTCTGATTGTGACTCTGTTATTACCACGTCAACGATGGTAGATGGTGAAGAGAATCCGTCTGGATCTACTAAATCAAAGCGAAAGAGATCTAGCGAATACTTTGATAAACTTACTCCTGACTGGGAACGCTTCATTGACAAGCCAGCTGCCACAATCTCCATGAAAGAAGAGACTATCACTTTTTATTTCCCTTTTCCTACCGAGGCTGCGTGCCCGGTTCCTGGGTGCAGGATGAATCCATCCACCAATCTCGTCTGGACCAGGAGCAAAAAGTCTCTTATGAAGCACCTCGAACGCAGCCATTACTTCATCCCGGACATTGATAATCAAATAAACGTTTGTATGTACTGTAATGAGGCTTGTGGGAAGAAGCCGACATTTCACCCTTGCCTTAATCTGGGTGTGTTGAGAAAAGTCAACCCCTCCACGACATTGTACATCTGTGAAACATGTACTAGACCATTCTCATCTAGCAAAGGACTAAATAACCACCTACAAAGTCATAGAATTGCTGCCATTGGTGGAAGGCCAAATTCCTCGACAGGCACCCTCGCCACTTCCTCAACAACTAATATCAGTGCGAGACTTGGCCCCTCTTTGGATGACATCAGAGACCTACAAGATGCCCTGAACACTTCAAAACCTGCTGCTACCCCACCACCTGTTGTTCACCCCCCTGTATCCAGGCAAAACAAGAAAAGGGGTGACAACCCACTCACTCCGTTTGTTGGACTTTTCCAGAGTCTTGCCACAGAGGAAAACCAGGATTTTGCCTGGTTTCGTTTCGAGGAGCTCCTCCTCCAAGTTAACATAAAGATGCATGACCATTTTAAAATAAAACAAGACCCTCCATTGAAACCTGCAGCTCCTCCTGATGTTGATGATCCGGCCACCATACAACGGATTTATAAATCCAATAGAAAAAAGGCTGTCAGGCTAATCACCGAAGGCCCTGGAGAACATGCGAGCTTCTCGAAAGAGGTCCTGACTGAAAAGTTTTCTGTGCCGGCACCAGATTTTGACATCGACACCTCATTATACGCATCAAAGGGAATTACTGCTGCTCCAACAACGGTCCCTCTTGAACCGTTTTCACCTCAAGAGGTTGCAAATAGACTTCGACGATTTGACAACTCAGCACCAGGCCCTGACAAGATCACGTACAAGAATTGGAGATCAATTGACCCGTCTTGTCAGTGCCTGACTGAAATCTATAACTTCTGCTTGGCGAAGAGGCGAATCCCAGCATCTTGGAAGATTTCTAAATCATTCCTGCTATACAAGAACAAGGGGAGTAAAGAAGTTATTGAGAATTGGCGCCCTATTGCCCTTGCCAATACCATCGGCAAAGTCTACTCCTCTCTGCTTCAAGGGCGACTTTCAACCTGGATTGAAGAGCACGAACTCCTCCACCCCGGTCAAAAGGGATTTCGCCCTTTTGACGGGGTTATCGAGAACAACCTGCTGCTGCAATGGTTCATCGATGGTGCCCGTCTTAACGGAACTGTGGCTTGTGTGGCGTGGCTCGATTTTCGAGACGCCTTTGGTTCCGCGCCACACAATGCTATCCTATACTCACTGGCTGCGATGGGCGCGGGCGAACATTGTATCCAGATCATCAGAGATATGTGCACAGATGCGTTCTCCTACTTCATGACACCTGATGGCCCGACTGACCTGATTCCGAAGCTCAGAGGTGTCATGCAGGGTGACCCTCTGAGCGGTCTACTATTTAACATCGCCCTTGATCCTGTGCTCTGGGCCTTGAATCCGAGTGTGGAGCATAGGACCATTCTTGCCTATGCAGATGATGTTTCGCCGACAGCGCCTTCACCCAAGAAGCTACAAAATGATATCAACAAGCTATCTGAAGTTGCTGCCAAGATTGGATTAAAACTTAACCCAAAGAAATGTGCGGCGATGTTTTTCTGTGGTGCGAAACCGGTCGGTTGCAGACCTTTTGACTTCTTCGTGGACGGAGTCAAGATCAAGACTTTGGAGGAGGGTGAATATGAAAATTATTTGGGGAGACCAATAGGTTTTCTCCATGAAAAGGTCTCCATGAGAGAAATTGCCTCGTCCCAAGAACTCGCCCTTGATCTTCTAACTTCAAAGCTCACTTATTGGCAGCGGGTGGACGCTTTGAAGACCTATTTCTATCCAGCAATGGTCTTCGGGCACCGCACCACCCGCTACAACAAGACCGTCCTGAAGAAGTTGGATGATAATCTAAGACCGCACTTAAAAAAGCTCTTGAATCTTCCCCCGAACGCGGCCAATGAACTCCTTTTCGGCCCTTTTGCTAAAGGCGCCCTGGGCTTCCCAATTGCTGCAGAAGAGGCCGATCTGTTCGTCGTAGACACGGTTTTCAAGATCCTAACGTCTAAAGACCCTGCGATGGCCAGAGCGGCCTATGAAAACCTCTGCCTACATATCTCTTGGAGGATAGGTGTGGATAAAACCCCAGACCCTGCCACCTTTCTCTCCAAGGATAATGGTGTGCCCTATGCTGGGACTTCGAATAGGTTCCATACTATCTGGTCGGCAGCTAGGTCTGCCTCTGGCAGACTAGGTATTACGTGGCACTTTGCTGGACCTGTTCCGACTATTGAGATGAGGAAGACACTCTTCGGACCAGCTAAAAGACGTGCGATAGCTGGTTCCATAAGAAACATACTCAGAGAAGAAAGATTCCAGGGTCTCCTAGGACATTTGAGTCAAGGGAAAACATTCCACTGTATATCCCTCTCAAAAGCTTCCCATTCATTCTATCACTCTGGGAAGTACACGGCGTTCAAGGACTGGAATTTTTATTTTCCTGCTACCCTAAATGTACTGTCCTTGAACGCTGTGGCTGGTGCCCACTCTTCAAAATCGACCAGTTCCGTCGCTTGCAGGAAATGTGGCGAATGGGACGAGACTTTACCCCATGTACTAAACTCGTGCCCGAACAACTTTCCAGCAATGACTCAACGACACAACTGCGTGGTGAACCGGCTAATTGAACTGCTCAGAGATGAGGTCGAGCTGTTATCAGTGGACAAATCCATCATCAGATCCCCGTGTCTCAGAGACATTACGTTCCCTGAAAAACTGAGACCGGACATTATTGCCAGAGCTAATGGAAGGTTCTTCCTCATAGATGTGTCCATTACATTCGAGAACGGGAAAGGTGCGTTTGATAGTGCAGCACAGAAGAAGAGGGACAAGTACGAGAGTCTTCGTGCTACGATCGAACGTGAGGTTGGCCCTTGTTCGGTCATTCCATTCATCCTTGGGTCCCTTGGCACATGGGACCCAAGCAATGATTCCTTTATTCGGGAATTCTGCACAGCTGCCTACGCCCGTACGTTTCGACAGTTGTGCTGCTCTGACGTCAGGTTTGTGAGCAGGTGCATATACGATATGCACACTGGTAGGGCGAAGCAAATTCAAGAAACGACATACCACCCTTGCCACCTGCCTTACTTGCCTGACGTCAGTGATCCTGAGCTGCAAGCGCCCACGCCAGAGCCCTCACTCTGTGGAGCTTCACAGGACCCGAGGGAAACACAAGACTGTTAACGTTCCAGTGTTCCTCGTCATCAAAGTCCATCCTCTACTAGAGAACTCTGAACTCTAGAACTGTAAATAAAACTGTAAATAGAACATCGCCAACTTGGAACTGCATCAAATTATATGTAATGGAAAATCGCCTGTAAATAATTCATCATTTGTAAATAGTTCATCACCATCATCCCTATGTAAATAACACATACTCCTATGTAACACTATAAAGGAGGCGTGTTTTCGTGTAATCTTTTTGAAAGCAAAATAAATAGTTTTAAATCTGTTCTTATCAGCTTAATATCTGGTAAGCCCGCGAATGTGGGCGATCCAATATTATAGCAATTTTTGAACAGTAGTTGCATTCAGTATTTATACTGTTTGCAGCAAGAGTCCCCGAGTCCTTACACTCTCGATTCGGTGGGCTCATACTTTTAAAAAGTAGCTATAACATTGGATCGCCCTCTCTCGCTTACCAGACATATCAAAGTCTGATAAGAACAGATACTACACTTCACTTTGAGAAGGAAGAGAAGAAAAAAAATTCTCTAAGTACTCTCTCTCCCATTACAGAAGAAAAAAAATTCTAAGTCCTCTCTCTCATTACAGGAAGAAAAGAGGAGTCCGACCAGCACGAAATATTCCTTGTCAACCGCCGAAGAGAAAGACCCGCATCCCTTCTCCAAAACATCAGGAGAAAGTCGTCTTTTCTTCGCAACACACACACAGCCTGTAGAACTGGTTTCTCCTTGAGAGGACTTCTCTAGCGCGAAAGAAAACTAGAGTTCGTGGAGCGGTCAACCCTTCATCCCCCGAGTGGATACATAAGCTTCAAAATACCTAGGGGAATCACAGTGACAGTTCAATAATCCCAAGACCGAAGGGTAAGTTGCACCTCGTCTTGTTATAACACTGATGTTACTATCAAGTATTTCAACCAACTACTGCTTCATTCTCGGAAGTCTACCAAATTCCAATTGTTGTCTCCATTGTTAGGAAACCTATTCTTTGTTGAGATCGGAATAGCAAGATCGATTGTTAAAGCACTGCTGGCCAACACTTGATTCATTGTCATCGTCGGCTACAATGGTTTTTGTCAAAATCATACACTCTTTCTCGCGAAAACGGCAGGCAAAAGATATTTCCAATGCATTGCTGAAGTACCTCTGAGTGAGGAGAACATCACTACGTTTCTATTTAAAAATCACCACTAAAGAAATCGGGCCGTGAAAGAATTAAAAACGAGGTCACGAAAACCATCGGTTCACTATTCCGTCGTCTGTTTTTCTCACGTACCCCAATTTCGATCCATTTCAAAAAAATACTTCTATGCGCCTCTATAGCATGAAACTGTTATGGATTGCAAGTGGAATTAGGGTAGTTAAAGAGACGCTTCCTTTCGAATCCGTAATTAAATGTTTAGACCGATTTTCGAACTTAAACGCATAGAATGCCAAATACGCAAGTCCCCTATAATTAATGTAACAAACGTCATGTCACGAAATTCAGCACCAAATGAAAGCTGAGAACGAGTCCACTAGAATGATACCAAACACCACCCGATTTTACCGAAATCAGGGAAATTCAAAAATAAGGTGACCACCGTGACCTTGGGTCAGTAAAACCCAAAAAGTGAAGAATAACAAAGACTTTTACCATAAAAAAATGTAAATTAACAGTTTTATTGTTGATAAGGATATTAATATCAGTTTTCCAGAAAAAAGAACCATAAAATTCAAAAAAAATTGCAAGCTACTGAAGGGAAAGTGGGACAATTTAACACACCAAAATAATTCACATCTATTTTTGTGGTAGAAAACATGAATATTGATTAAAAATAAATAAGTTTAATGGAAAATAAAATATAACGACTTTTGTAAAAAATCAACTTTGTATCATCAAAGTACCCCCACATTCAAGTATATCAATTTGCCCCATCTGTTGTTTTTGAACAAAAACCTATTATTAAAAAAAATTGGAAAAGGTTATTTAAAATTTAAGGCTAAGGTCTAGTATGTTTAGGGGACACATGACATAAAATGCATGAAATTTTCGATTTTCCAATTTTGCTTTTCAAAAAAAGTATAACGTAATCATAATTTCCAAAAATATGTGTAGTTTTGAAATATGAAAAGCCGTCAAAAAACGCGTTTACTTTTGTATTTGTAACATTTTTTTATAAGCCTTTAAAACTTTAATTCCATTTTTCACAGTTTCAACTTTTTCGATGTTTTGGTACACTTTTAAAAAAATCTATTATAGTTAGAGATTCCAAATTTTCCCTACATATAAACCTTACTAATTTCTAAAATAATACCCTCCGAATAAACTATCAGAGTTATATTTCAACAGAAAAAAGGTTTTTTATGTCTTAAATTTGATGGATTTTTGAAACCCGAATTTAATTTTTTTTTAATTAATTGTTATGTAGCTAAAACAAAAAGGATTCTTATTATTATCTATCAAGTTATAATCTATAGCTGGTCCAAACTTTAAAGTAAAATGTGCAGTAGTTTTTTTAAAAAATGTACCTTAACAACACTTAGTCAATATGTATCGTAGAAACTAAGTCCATTTTAACTCTAAATTTAAATATTAAAATATTTAATTTTTTTTATTTTTCTTGTGTTACATATAAATTACAGTATCTTGACTGCTTTCTGTAAAAATTTTAAAGATGGGAATGCATTTTTAATTATATTTCTGAAAGAAATTGGTAAGCTAAATTTCACGTATTTTGGCTGTCGAGATGTCTTGTGTCCTCTTAAGGGGAGTCGGTACCTTTGATACGTTCAAAAACTCGATTTTGAGGTTTTTCTGAATGTTCCAGATTCTACATTTTATGACCTTCACAACGATGCCTCATTAATGCATAAAATCAAAGTAGAAGTGCATTGAATTGTCTTTTAAAAGCACAACAACTCTATTTCTTCTGGGAAGATTTTAACATTAAAATGCGTTTCCCTCAAAATGAACTTTTTAAAACTGCGTGTACCTTTTTCTCAGCATCTACTGTATGTATTGAGCTCATATTTGCACCATATCTTCTTCAGATGTACTTTTAACATGAGCATTTTTCCAATATTTTCAGCTAAACCTGTTTTAGACCTGTTTAGACAAAAATGACGTTTTTTCAGAATTTTTAAGTGAGGCTCACTCATTATTTTTTTAAAAAATGCCTTAACATTATATTGATAGAAGCTCATGTCTGTTTGAAGACTAGAGTGCATTGATAGCATATTAAAAATTTGAGATTTTTATGTGCAATAGTTTTTCAGAAAAGGGTACACAAAGTTTGTAAATTTAACATGATAGGTATACAAGGTTCCGACTCCCCTTAAAAGAAATCGGGTGGATTGGATTCTCCTAGAAAGCCTGAATTTTTCGGTATTGAAACTTTTAGAATTCCTAGCTCCCGAACCGAGTTTTAGATAATCAATTAACTAGACCCCATTGTTTAAAATAGGGCTCCCATCTAACATCTGCAATGAACTGGAAAAAAAATTACAACGCAAGGTACCGAATTAATCGTCATTCCTTTATTGTTTATGGTAACGCCTCCAATTTCGGATAGAAAATTGCATATTAATATTGCCATAAATATGGAACAGTTTAAAACCCGAAAAAATTATGTTAAGGAGGGTCTTAAACACTTCTTTCCGCTCCTTTGATCTCGGTCCAGGTAGGTGGAGCTTAGCTTTATCGCTCTAAAAAAATTACTTCTCATCGGTTTAAAATTACAAGAAGTACACCATCACGTAGCCCAGAATGTCTAGTTTACTATTCTGAAAGAACGAGTTTCTGAAAGCATTACTGGTATCCCAAAAATCCGGAACTCCCTTTCCATTCTATTGCTCTTAACCCTTTGAAGCCTGCCTTTTCTATGGTGGGAGGGGCCACGCATCAGAGTATTTCGTCATTGTTAAGAGACTACTGTAAGGTGCTGCCATCTTCACTCGAAGAAGAGGGTCGAAAGATAAACGAAGTACTCATTGACTGGATTTATTGGAATCAAATTTTAATTAACTTAAAAAAGTCCCACTGATTAATAACTTACATTTTCTGAAAGGGGAAGAAATTCTCTACATTGCGTGATGCTTTTCGAGAGGCTGGATGATTTATTTAAGAAATAAATTAACTAAACACGCCTACGGAAAAATAGCATTGGGAAATTGAACTGCCAGACTGAACTTGACCTAATGAACTAATTAAGCCAATTAAGGGGTTTTAAACACTCGATTCAATTCGAACAATTATCGGACAAAGTTATAGCAAGAGGGTTTAGCCTCGGAATGGTTTTTAATTTGATTTTGAGCAAATTTGCAAAATCATTCATAATGCTATCATTTGGAGAGTTTTTGTCCTAATTTGAAAAGTACTGTAAATTAAAACTTGATAACAGTTGATAAATTGAATATTAACTCTATATTTCAATAATCGAACTCGGAAAGGTACCAATTTTTATTTTAAATACCTCAATTTTTGAGTTTTCAGACCCCTGTTTTCTAATGAATGAAGAGTGCATTTAAGTGGAAACTGGTAACTTGGACACTACATAAATCCCTAACAAGCTTAAGGAACATTCACCCGTCTTAGATAAAAATGTTTTACAGCTCATACTAATATGAATTACAAAAAATACCACTTTATCAGAGATTTTTCCCAAAAACCAAGCTGTAATGCTATTCCTGTGGAAAATTTTAACTAGCAATTTAAACTAATCGAAACGCTTCCAGACCCAATGTATATTGTTTCAATCTACTTATGGTTTGTTGTTTGAAAGGGGGGAAACTGCGAAATTCTAGTTCGTTGGGCGTCGACAAATTTAACTATATGCAATATCGTTATTTTCAAAATACCTTCCGAACAAACACTCGGATCGCTTAGCAAAAACAACCCCCTTAAAGAACGTTTTGAGGTGCGTAATAATCATATAAATACAAGTGGGGTAAACCGCCAGAAAAAAAACTAGGAGCCATTGAATTTCGACGTAGAACAATGGCGACGGGGAACGAGCAACGGTTTTTTCCTCGCCCGCTGCCTCCGTTGGAGGGTCCCGCCCAACAATCCGGTCTATCTTTTCACAATCGCGCTCGTTCTATTGTTCAAAACACTTTTAAAGTTTAATATATTGAAGCCCATTCGATTATGCATCGATCGGTACCAAGCATTAACTGTCGGGTGCTTTAGTTCGTTCGGAATCCAAGTAACGGATTTTTGAAAAATATGTGTTTTAAAAGATTTTTTTTAAACTTGTAAAATACGATTTAAATAGTAGGGCAAAGTAGGGGCTAGTGGGACGAGCTGGTTTTTTTATACCATACATATTTTATAAAAGGTTAGTAAGTAAAGTTAGATTAGTGAAAGGTCTAGCCAACATTTGCAGCATGGAATGACAGGTTTTTACAGAGCAGAAACGCCTAACTCTATTTTCAACAAGTGAGAGGAAGTATTACACACATTGTAACTGTTTTTATTTTCTAATTTTTCTTAAGAATATTTTATTCATTCATAATTAAAGACACTTTTAGATTCTTCTATAAATATTGAAGTAAACTGTAGGACCTATTAAACCTAATACCTATAAACCTAAACCATTAATATTTATGTATCCGGTAAAAATTTCACATATATTTTTATTTTAAAGACACAGAAATTTTGCATTATTAATACTTCGATTTTTGTGTTTTTTTTATCTAACTTTAAGCAGATATGAGTTTTATAATGACTTTTAGACTACATAAAAAGTAAAAAATTCATGTTTTAGTAAAATTCATACATTCATTTTACAGACATAGCTATCAGAATCCATTTTCTTTTTACGTTTTCTTATAATATCTATCCTTTCCTAATTTATGCACTTTTTAAAGCTTTTTATTTAAATTCCTAATAGAAATTGAAAATTTACATGTTTCTCGATTTCCTAGAGAGAAGCAAAGGCTTTCTTATTGTACTTGCTGTGCCATTTATTTTATTTTGTTTTCAAATATGTACAACTCTTTCCTTGTTTGATATTATCAAATATTTTGTTTTATTCATAATATTTAAATTATTATGAATAACAATTTTATTTAGTAATTTATCTATCGTCTATATTGGTTCTTTTCCCTTGGCGATTAATATATTGTTCTTTTTTTGGTTGTTTGCATGTTTTATTGGTAACTGAATAAAGATTATTATTAAAAAAATTAAAGAAGCTAAAAACGCGTTTTTCATCAATAAATTTAACACGCTCAAAAATTCCAAAGAGCAATGGCTTTTCATTAATGATATTTTAGGTATTCAAAGGAAAAATCGCACTTTACCATCTACTAAAAACGACTTAATTTTAGCAAACTCTTTTAATGAATATCTTGTCACAAGCATTAGTTCTGATAATTGATGTTAATAAACTATAAATCTTATATCCTGCCTCAATCTAGTTCTTTTTATATACTTTCTATAACTTGTGGAATATTCCAAGGAACGGTTCTTGGCCCGCTATTATTTTTAATATTGATAAATGATCTTTGTAACTTGAAACTGAACGGACAAATCTTGACATTTGCTGATGATACAGCTTTGCTTTACAGTTTTGAAAACCAGCAAAAAAAATTATACCCGATTGATACATGGTGACTTAATTACCATCAGGTCTTGGTTCATAAACAATGGTCTTATATTAAATACTGATAAAACTAAATTCTTAATTTTCAATTTACGTAGAAATACGGAATTCTATTTATCTTTGATTTATCATGACAACGCTAGTCTGATTGACTCAAATTGTCGATGCAAATCTCTCGAGAACGTCGACTCAATTATATATCTTGGCTTTTTTATTGATTCTAACTTAAAATGGAAAACACATATTAATTCTATCATCAAAAAATTAAGATTTTTACTTTTTAGATTTAAACATTTGCGTTATTACACAGATAGTAAAATTTTGCTTCAGTTATACTATGCTTGGGTTCACCCAATATTTTCTTATGGTTTGACTGTGTGGGGTGGTGATTATGTAAGCAATTTTTCAGTATTAAATTCACTTCACAATAAACTTATAAAAACTGTAACAAATACTTTTAACCAGCGTTCGAAATTGTACTGGATTGCTGGTCCGGGACAACCAAAAAACGGCTCGGACCAGTGGAATCAAAAAATCACTTGTCCGCTGGACAAGTGGCGAAAAAATATCCCACCCTCCAGTTTAAGCCTGCAATTTCTCTTTGCTTGGAATCGGGAGAAAGGCAAAAAAAAATAAATTTCATTAAATAAACCAGATTACAACAAGTTTGTCAACTAACAATGTAAAACTAGTTCGAAGTTATGTATTAATTTGTATGCAATATCATTTATTCAAGAAAAGTTCTTATTTTTTGCCAATTAGTGCAATTGTATCAAATTTGTATGTCAATGAGAGAAATTTTATTTAATCAAGATTATTGTATTTGTATGTCAGTTAGTGGAAATTTATTTAATTAATAAGATATTTTTTAAAAAATAATTGATTATTTGGAGCTATTGCTTATTTCCCATAAATTTATTTTATTACTTATTTTATATAAATCTCATATTTACAGCGGGTAACTTATTATTGAATATGTATTAATTTTTAACATTACTATTTGGTACTCGCATTCAGTGAAATAGTTACTTAATAATAGTAATATTTAAACTGGTCCTTTTTTATTTGTCGGACCAGTAATTTTTGTTGCGGACCAGTAAGATTGGTGACGCACTGGTCCGCAGGACCAGTGGATTTTTTCCCAATTTCTAACGCTGCTTTTAACCATCCTGACATTTTTATTTACAAATCAATGAATATCCTGCCACTATGATATTTTTATTTATATAAAATATGTTTATTTACTTTTAAAAATCCATGTTTTTGTGACAAACCCTAAATAAAAATATAAGGCGACCAAATGAAATTCATAAAATCCCATATCCCTCTAAAGAAATCATGCGCAAAACATTTTCATACTTAGGCCCAAAATTCTACAATAGATAGATATACCCCTTGATATTTAAAACAGTACAAACGATAACATTTATAAAAAAACGTCTTAAAAACTTTTTATTTTCATTAACAGACATTATAGTCTTAAGTTCTTTTAAATAGACTGAAACCGTTTTGCCATCCAAATACTAAATGTTTTTCTTTGTAACTTTTAATTTCTTGTGTTTTTTTTCTTTTATGTCATTATCATGTTTTTTGTAAGTTTTTTTCTGTAGATTTTATATTTATCTATATTTCATCTTTATGGATCAGCGATCCCAGGTGATATGATTTTTTCTTTACATCTTTGTATTTTTTTTGTATGTGTATAATAAAAAATTTGAAATATTTTTCATTTTCCTTTTTATAAATTTTTTTCCCTTTTTTTTTGCTCCCGCATGCTTTTCCCCCTGATTTCAAAGAATACATTACCAACTGGCGGACTGAGCTAAAGTTTTATTATTTATTTATTTATTTATATATACACTGCCAGACAGAAATAATCCAATTACTTGGCAGGGAAAATAAAATGCAAACAAATACAAATACTACAGATAAAAGACAAGATCAATTGATCCGGGAAGATTATTCACTATTTTATAAAATTGAAACATGGATTGATGTGAAAGATAGCTTTTAATAAGTGGAATTTTGAAAACAATTATGTTTCTTGTGATGCGTGGTGGAACGTAGAAGTTAAGTAACTGTAGTAAAGGGGGCAGTCAATATTATATCTTATTAGGTTATAGTAATACTTTAAAATTGAGAGATGCCTTCGTTGTTCCAAAGTGATGTTAACAGTGATTCAAATCAAAGGTGAATTCCCAGTTTTGAAAGATATGTACCGAAGAAAACTTTTTTGAATTTTTTCTATTGAGGAAATATGCAATTTATTGGAGGGACTCCATACCACACAGTTGTACTCCAATATAGGTCCAACTAAAGTAAAGTAAAGCAAAATTAAGACTTGAATGTTAGAAAAATTAATTGTGCTTCGTTTGATTATTTTATTCTCATACAGGGTGACTACAGATTTTGAAGAAAAGAAGGTTTTCCGGCTTCTTCTGAATATAAATATTAAAACAATTTTAACTAGTTATTTCACACAAATGTTAAAATTTAAAGTAATATGTTTAAATATTAATTAATTAATAATATAGCAAAAAAGAACAAAATAGTTCCATGGAGAGGTAAAGAGAAAAGAGAATATCAAATCATAAAAACTGAAAATATATGAACCAGAGTGAGAGAAATACAACAAAGAAAATGTATGAAGACTAAAAGTGAGAAAAATATCTTTACACATCCTTTCCAAAGGATCTACTAAATTATTCTAACTTATTCTCTCTAATTTCAAACTTACTCTAGATTATTCTCAATATTGGTTTAAAATACAGCTTCAGCCAGAAACAACCACAAAAAATTTAATGCAAAGAATAAAAAAATGCATGAAAGGTAAGTTAAAATAAGTCATGACTGGAGTATCTTTATAGTGCTGTCCTTTAAAAAAACCCACTTCAAAATGTACCCTAAAAAACCCATCGAGATATTTTAAATAAATAATTGAAATAATTCTAAATTCTCATGTGCCCTGTCTTTCTGTGCCTTAAGAGTGGCAGGGAACGTAAAAACAAGTCAAAGAACCTTTTATTTACTTAGTTTTTTGAATAAATAGAAAATGTCGATTTTGGGCTAAAAATATGATTTAGTTATGCAGATTTTGATGCTGTAAAAATATATGTTTTACAGTCTTTAAAGCATTTTTCACGTGGTTTTGTGTTATCCCGTTATTATGAGAATAAAATACTAAAATTTCGGCTCAGTCCAACAATTAGGGACCTAACCAGTCTTTGAAATGAGGGGTGAAAAAACCTATAGTGTGCCTAAAAAACCCTTTTTTCCTTTTGTAATAAATGATGAAATTGTTAGTTCTTTAAATTCAGTTATTTTCTAAAAAAATTTATTTTAACTGGTTGATATGATATACCCACCCATGCACGAGTGAAGTATAACTAAATCAGCCAAATAAACATAAAAATATTTTAAAAAATCAATGATTTTTTTTAATTTTCAAAGTACGAATTTATACGAATATGTTTACTACTTTATTTTTTTTAATCCAAGGGAATTAAAATCATATAACGCTGATTTTGAAACAGTAGAACTAAAGTTTCGATTCCGTTGATAACGGGAGGATGTTTTTACTCACAAAATCAATGTAATTTAGTAAAAAGTATTTCTTTGTAAGCTTACGGTAACGGAAGGGAAAAAAGTGCTCAGTTCTGACACTCCTTCATAAACTTAAATTAGTAATTTTCAAATCCAGTTAGACATTTGATACGTAAATCTACGTTGTTAGATGCATCTGTTCCAATTAAATTACAAATTTTGGCATTACTTGGCCAGATTCAATACGGCACCGACTTTTGCTCCCTCCAAAAAATCTAAATCACTCCGTCATTAACTTGAATTCATAAACATGATATATTTTTTAATAATAATAATTTGTTAGTGCAATGCGATAAAATCGAAAATAGGGGGAAAGCATATAGGGGCATAGGCCCATTTAGCTGACCAAAAACATGCTTATAAATAAGTTAGTATAGATGAGAAATAAAATTTTAAAAATAAATCTTAAATATAAATACAAATACAAATTAAGTCGACCAACTACAGGCGTAAGCCCAGCAAGGTTGGTCCAGTCTTTTTAACCCTAACTATTGGAATCCCAGTATCTGTCAATTTTCCTCTTGAACTCGTTTACCCCACTTGAATTTACAATTGTTTCAGGCAACGCATTCCATCTATCCACTACCCTATTAAAAAATAATGCTTTCTACAATCCGTCTTAAATTTTACTTTATTCAATTTGAAATTGTGACCCCTTGTTATATTACCCGTATTGAAATCTAGTCCCTCTGTGTCCCCTCGCTTTACCATTTTAAAAAGTTGAATCAAATCCCCTCTAATCCTTATTTTCTCTAGAGTGAAC
Source organism: Tetragnatha versicolor (assembly GCA_024610705.1). NCBI lineage: Eukaryota > Metazoa > Arthropoda > Arachnida > Araneae > Tetragnathidae > Tetragnatha > Tetragnatha versicolor. The sequence goes on from JANDEH010000001.1 coordinate 45,917, forward strand.
AGTGAACATATTACTAAACTAAACTCATTGGCGCAACAGCCCTAGTGGGCCAAGGCCTACGATGCCCATCTTCGTTTTCGTGACCGTGGGGCCCTGGGGTGCAAGTTGTTAGGCATGTGTCCCGGTTAGGTGGTCATTCTAACGCGAGATCCCCAGTGTTTAGATCCCAAGCAAGCTTGGTCCTCATTTTATCGACCCACTGAAGGGATGAAAGGCTGAGTGGACCTTGCCCAGCCCGGGATTTGAACCCCGGGCCTGTGGTGTGGAAGCGCGAAGCACTACCACTGAGCCACTGGGCTTGATTTGGGAGTGAACATATTATGGGATGAACATATTATGGGATGAACATATTATGGGATGAACATATTATGCTGAACTGGCATTACTGGAATGCATTACTGGCATTACTGGTAAATATATGAACTGGGAGTGAACATATTATGCTTCTTTAATCTTTCCTCATAACTTAAACTGGATATACCCTTGACCATTTTAGTAGCCCTATGCTGAACCCTTTCAATTGAATCAATATTTTTTTGAGACCAAAACTGAACAGCATACTCTAGATGAGGCCTCACCAAGCTTCTGTATAGTGGCAAAATGATACACATACATTTATATATAAGTTATTAAATTTTTGATTACTTGAGATTTATTGTAGGTCTAAAGGTAAGCCATTAACCCATTACTGCCTGACGTCCCTTTTTAGGGACGTTTTTTAAAAATCCTCCTATTTCTACAAATATTTTTCCTTTGAATCAAAATTTGCACTGATGTATCTCTGATCTTCATAGAACATAAAGAACACAAGAAGAAAGCAGAATTTAAAAAAATTTTCACTTTTTTTAAAGTTGGAAGATAGAATTTTTCAGAAAAGTGCTTTTTAAAAAATTTTAAAAGAAAAAGCTTAAAAATCCTAGTTGTTACTTAAAAAAAATTTCAATGCCGATATATATTACTGTTTATACATTAAATCAGTTGGGGTGTTTTTTTATTTTTCCAAAATATTTTATCTTGACCTTATTTTGGACCCTCGAAAAGCGTCCCTAAAAAGGGACGTCAGGCACGAATGCCCCCGTGGTTTTCCCCATAGTGAAATGCTAGTGTTTCCTTTATTTTTTCATAAAAACGCGTTTGATTCTTATGAAATGAATTAAATAACTGATATTTATAAAATTACTTTAATTTTAGCTAATAAATTTATTATTTTTGTTTATTTTTTTTGGAAAATACTGTTATTTCTGCCAAATTAATGGAATAAAAAGTCTTAAATTATAAGGAATTAATTAATTTATATTAATTAAAAGGAATAAATTAATAATTTTACTATATTTATTACTTATGCAAATATATTTTGGTTATATTTTAATTAAAAGTTTAATAATTATTAGTTATAATGACTTTTTGTCATTAAAATTGCCAAAAAAGTCGCTTTTGTGATAAATTTTCGGCTTTTTTTCTAATTAGATGTCGCTAATCATTGTGTTCTATACTGCAGATCAATCTATATCATCTGGCTTGCTAATGCACATCCCACTAATGCTTGATTTTTGGGGAGAAATATGTGTTCCGCACAATTAAATTAAATAAAATGAAAAAAGTATGGGCATTTGAAAGACTTAAACTTCACAAATTGAGATATTCTGATGGATTTGAGGTGGTTAAAAGTAATTAATACTTAATATTAGGTAACACATAAACAAAGAATGTCTTTTTCAATTAAACACCTTAATTAATTTGCAATTAACATAGATTTGGGAGGAAAAAAACGTGTTTTCGAGCATAAAAAATGCTCAAATTATGTTAATTAGGGTTAATTTTACAGTTAATTGGATAAGTAATTAATATTTTTTGTTCATATTCATGTTACAGTATGGTTCAGATCACTTTTGCTGCACTTAAAAAGGTAGAAGATGTTTTTGAGGCTTTAAAAAAGTTTTCTACCAAGCGTTTACTATAGGGAAAAACAACGGGGGCATTCGTGCCTGACGTCCCTTTTTAGGGACGTTTTTTAATTTTAGTGTAGAAATTAAAATTTTAACCTGGAATTTTTTTCACTATTTTTCCAGTTGTTTTTGGGCTATTTACTATGTTTTTACCAAATATTTAAGAAAAATAAAAAGTTGGGCATTAATGGGTTAAATAATTTAGGTGCTCAAAAAATGTTTGAGGAAGATTTCTTCATTAAAGCGCGGTATTTGGTATATTTCATTAGGTCTCCGATCTGAAATTTGGTTTTTATATACACATATTGTTTTATTAGGATATAAAAAATAAATCATACAAAAGAAAGCAATGTGGCGTATAGGTAGAAATGTTATAGTTTTGAGCTGATAGGGTGGCGAAGGTTTTTAATTTAAAATTTTGAAGTATATATTTTAAAGGGAGAATTTAAATATGGTGGGAGATTTAAATTAATTTAAAATGGAGATTTAAATTAGATAAAAACAGCTTATTTACCTTATTCTTCAATTTATGAAATCTAATGAGGATAAAGCATAAATTTTGTTTCATAAATCACCTATATGAGTTTTTCACTGTACTCATATAGGTGATAAAATATATATTTGAAATATATTTGTTAAAATATATTTGAATGAAATATTTAATGGTATAAACGTGTTGCAACGAATAACAATTACAGTTTTGATTAACATAGCAGGTATTACTGCGAAATTTGAAATTTGAGTCAATAGAGAAGTCCTGCAATGTGAAATAAATATATTTAGTTTTATTTTAGCTTAGAGTTAAATAATTTGATAAAAACAATTTTTTAATTAAAATAAGATCAGATTCAATTTGTATTTTTAATTCATTCAAATCGTGACAAGAATGTAATAAAACTGAGTCACCAGCATAAGTTATCATTTCACTAAAGAGATTTAACTTGCAAAAGTCGTTTATGAAAATTATAAATAATAATGATCCTAATATTGAGCCCCGTGGAACGCCACAATTTGTAAGTTACTGTAGGAATCTCTTATTTTTACTCTGTTTTCTATTTGAAAGATATGAGATGAATCATTCTAAAATGTTTCCCCTAAAACCAGCATTTTGCAATTTATCTATTAATATATAATAATTCACACTGTCGAAAGCTTTAGATACATAAAAAAATAGCAACTGTTTTCCTATTTTTATCAATACTGTTGCATAAAAATTTCGTGAATTTTATTAGACCGATTTCCATTTTTCAACCTTTAATAAGACCTTACTGATTATCATCAAAGAAATTAGTATAAAATAAAAAGTTATACATTTCATTAGATAAAGTTTTTTCGATAATTTTAGACAAGGTGGGAAGAATAGAAGTAGGACGATAAATTGTAAATATATTTTTGTTACCAGATTTAAAAATTGGAGTAGCGGTAGTTTATTTAATGAATTTGGGAAATAGGACAAACTAATTGATACATTTATAAAATTTGTTATGAAGCCAATACTTTTAACAGCAAACATCTTTACCAGCTTTATGCTAACACCATCATAATCCAAAGAATTTGTATTTGAAAAAGAGTTAATTACATTTATAACATCATAGTCAAATACTGCAACAAATACAAATGAATTTAAACTAGGGAGGATGTAGGAGATGTAGTCATTTTGTGGAAGGTAGTAATTTAAAGTTTAATCAGAAAAATATTCATTGAATTTAGATGCTGTGCCCGAATCGTTTAACAGTTGAGGTAGATTTGAAGGTTTATTTATGTTATAAATTCAATTTATTAGGTTCCATTTGTCTTTCATATTTTTAAAATTTTGAAATTTATTATTGTAAATTGCAGATTTTGCAGCTTTGATATTACTCTTTAACTCGGCTACATTTGTTCTATAGACAGTAGGGTGGGCCGAAAATAAAGAAGAAATCTTCAAAATCGGTTAATATGACAAAATTAAAATATGAAAAAACTTCATTTTTGCGATTACTTTTTTAACCAAATCAAAGATTAAACTATCAAATATTGTTCATGATTTTTTTATGTGGAACTAATATAGTTATAGACATAATCTTTCAGGTTCCATTCTTCTATCAGTCCTTGTTTCGTTAGGTGGTGTAATTTTTTAATGTTCATACAAGTTTTGTTAAGTTGTTTTTCTTGCATTTTTAAACAGCTAATAACTCTAGAACTATAGTTTACAATGTACTAAAATAGCTTCAGCAGATATAAAACTTAATGGCAAATTAGAATAATTTAGACTTTTTTTGGTAAATACAAAAGTACCACCAGATCTATTGTTATTTCTACAACATAAATAGGAACCAAACCCGTCAATTGAGTAAAAATTAATTTCATTCTCATAAATCCAAATCTCAGACAAAATTAAAACAGAAAATGAATCAATGTAATTTGAAGTATTAAATATAATTAAAATTGGCACGTAAACTTCTAATGTTCAGATGTAAATAGATACACTTACATTTACATGTTGATGAATGGATGGTTAAGAATTTTTCGAGGTCATCCAGATTATCAATTGTTTTACAATCAGCAATAGGATCAAAATCAATCTGTTGGTGTGTAATCATAATTTAAAACTATCCAAGTAGATTATCACAATAGACTAGCTTATAGTTAATATAAAATTGCTATTGTCTAGAGTTGATGGAATAGGATTGATTAATTTACAGAAAGTCATAAAATGATCACTTATATCAGTAATATAAATTGCAGTGGAAACCGTAAAATTTTCGGATTTTACACATATATGATCAATGCATGTTGAAGAAATATTGACACGTGTGGGTTTGTTAATACAAATAAAAACATTTTCGACCAGTATTGTCCAGTATCGACCAATATTGTCTGCCCACTATGCTATGCTAGATCCCACTGATGTCGCTTTGATATCCTTTTGCTGATAAGGAGTTAAGGTATTCATTAGCGTCATTGTTTGTATTGATATCACCCATTATTATTATATTCGGTTGGTTTAGAGTACATAATATATTTTTAATTCATTTGTAAAATGATCCATTTTAAAAGGCGTGTGAACGATAAATAGATAAGATCGCCAGATTATAAAAATTACTGTATAATAAAATAGTTTCAGCAGATTCAAAACATATCTAATGCGAACAGATTCAGATGTTTTTTACTGTACACAACAATTCCTGTTCGTAATTCTGCCAGGGTTGGGTTTTTCCCGTCCAAAACTAGTTTTTCCCATACCACTGGGAAAAACTGGTAAATACCGGGAAAAAGTGGGAAAAACTGGTAAATACCGGGAAAAACTGGGAAAAACTTCCAATTGACAAAATAATGGAAGTATTAGGTTATGGCCTTTTTAAACATATTATAAAAACTTTCAGTTAAAAATGACTTTTTTGGGAGGGGGGTTAAAATTATCAGGTTGGAAAAATATAAGTGAGCAAGAGAATCATGACATTTAACATAAAATTTGCATATATTTTTTAATGTTAATGAATTTCTCAAATAAAAATAGAGAATATTTTAAAACAAATTTACTTATAATATCTGTGTCTTTAAGAAAAGCATTATATACAGTTTTTTTAAATGTAAATAAAAACGTAATTTAAATAAAACAAAACGTAAATGTAAATCTTGATTGCAAGATAACTTTTTTAAAGTAACAAGGTATCATAATCTGATGAAAAGGGCATAACCATCAAAAGATGACATTCCTCAGACACATGATAAAACCAATATTCATAACATAGGATAAAGCTTATTTAAGGTCATTTTTCTAAAAAAAGGCTGTAAAAACTTTTAAAACATTCATTTTGAACAGAATAAATTCAATAAATAATCAGTTTTTCCCACTTTTTCCCATGTGGGAAAAACCTAGTTTTTCCCAGGACGGTAAATACCGGTTTTTACCATGGTATTTACCGGGGGTGGGAAAAACCTTGCCAACCCTGAATTCTGCCCAGTGTTAACTGTTTTAAAAGTTTCTTTGGCCTTTATTTTAAGAAAAATCACCGATAATAAGCATTTTCTCATCCAGGGAAACATGTGCGCCGCCATCTTTGATGAATAAAGGGTGATTTCAAACACCCTTTAAGGATGAGGTGATTTTGGCTTCCCTAAAGTGTGTTTCCATGCCAACAAAAGCGGAGTGAAAATCGGTCTTTTCTCTCGCAGTGCGAACGGGGTATAAGCCAGCTTTAAACGGTTTTTAAAAATTATTATTGTATTTTACTTATCGACACTAGGGATGAAAAAAATTTAAAAAAAAATCGGATTTATTTTATTTAAATCGGATTTTTTAAATCATATATTTTTATTTAAATGAATTACTAGTTCGGAACTTTATGAAACTGGTTATGTGATATTATAATAATTAAGTTAAACTTAATTACCGAATTTTTTTCTATTTTATGCGTTATTTAAGTAATTGAATTTATTAAAAGAAGCAGTTCACTGGCATCTCACCGGTGAGAAGCCCGTTCGAAAAGGGTGAATGAAAAATTGTACTAAATTACTAAAACTTTTATCCTTCTTTCTATAACTATTTTTGCCAAATTTTAATATTAATATTTGGTTAGAAGACAAATCGGTGACAATCGGTGACAAAAATTAAAATCAATCTTTAAATAATATTAAATTGAGTAAATATATTTACTCAAAGAAATTTATTTCTTTAAAATCATAATTAGTGATAAAAAACAAAATTCAGTAATTAATTATTGACAGTCATGCATACAGATAATAGATCGCTATTATCTGTGGTTTTGTATTGAAAACAAAACTAAAATTATAAAAACCAGCTTTCGATAAAAATGATCCATACATATATTTTAAAATTTGATACCCCAGGTAAAAAATAAGATTTTAATTTTTGCTTAGTTTATCACAATTATTGATTCCAAACCCTGATATTTACCCGTTTCGTAATAAACATTTTTGTTATTGGTAGCAAAAATTTGATCTTTAAATTGCAGGCAATTTTATGTAGGGTAACTTAACCTATTTCTCCTCCCAGTTACTTATCTAACGTAGCAGTTTAAAAAAATTGTAATTCAAATAATATAAAACCATTTTAAAAGCATACAAATAAATTTTTTATTTAATTTGTGGTAGTTAAACATTTTTGATTTAAATCAATGATTTGTTTAAAAAAATCAAGTTATTTAAATCACGATTTAAATCAAGCAACCCTGGTACTACCTCCACTTTTTCCAGTCTCCACCGAAATATGCATAAAAAGTGATTCATTCATGATAACGGAATTTAGCGAAAAATAAATTTTTTTCTCAAGTATGTTTGAGTAGGTTATGTATAAACCAATAAGGAAAGTACTCTTCCGAGAAGTTTTTTTTATTGAATTTGTCCTTTAAGATGGACTTTTAACGAATTTTAAAACACTAGATAATAAGAAAATCCCCAGAATCAATAACTTCAGACAAATATACAACCACAGGTAATACCTAAGTGAAAAGAGAAACATACAAGTTGTTAAGTTTAACAAATTAAAGTTGGTCCTAAAATAATTTTAAGAATTCCACAAGGGAGATTTGGCCATCACAAATTAGTACAATTTTAGAGATATTAACAAAAATCACAAAATTTATTGATCGTGGAAAACAATAATTAGAACTGAGAAATGAGAAGATGAAACCTCATTGATAACGTCAAATATCAATGTCTTGCCACTGTTTTAACTCCGCCGTGCCATACTGGGGCACTCGAGGCGCAGGTTGGTCATCCCTGATATAGACATTATTCCTTGTACTGGCAAAAAAGGCAGTCCAGTCTATTACATCATGCTATAAAAAGCAAATAGACAATCCATACTAAGTATACTGTGCATGTGCAACACAAGGTGACTCCATAGGTTTTCCCAAGGTGCTGAGATGTCAGAAAATCCAATGAAACACCATCATTTATGTACAATTCCTAAAAGTTTTCACGTTTTCATTGATCACCTTTTGGGCAAAAACCGCGGTACCAAAAAGCCAAAATTCAAATCCTACTTCTAATTCTTTAGAAAGCTACATCTAGCATATATATCTATCTGCTTTTTTCCTTCACAAGCAGAAAATGTGAATTAAATTGGATGAACCAAATTTCTTCTTTACCCAGCTAGAAAATGTGTGCACTTTTTATACAAAAAAATGTGCTTTGTGCACAATTTGTGCATAAAAAGTGGATAATTTTTGAATACCTAACAAGTATTCACTTTTGCTGTGCGCAATTTGTACATAAAAAGTTAATATTTTTTGAATACCTAAAAATGTATACACTTTTGCTGCAAATTATTTGTACTTTTTGTGCATACAAATAAAGTGCATTTTCTATGTTGCAAAACACTGCAAAAATTTTGCATACATAATTAACCATTTTATTTGTCTGCAAAAATTTTACATTTTTTTTTGTACTGAAATGTAGATTACACATTTTCAAAAACAAACTTCATTTTTACCAGATATTTGGTTAATTAATTGTCTCTGCATGCAAATTCCAAATTTTGTGACTTTAAGAATTAAAATAAAAGCCTAAGCATTATTTACTATATTTGTATAGATAGAGTATTATGTACTATTCATCATAAAGCAGAATATGTGAGATTGAAAGAAAAAATTTTTACATTCAAAAAACATTTATTTTAAGAAATATTTAAACCTTCATCAATTTATTTCCTTTTTAAAAAATTTTCTTCTTATTAATTTTTTTACTAGTTATATATTAGATTTATATTTTATCTACAAGTTTTTTAATTAAATTCTGTACCATATCGGAGTTCCATATCGGAGAAATAAATTAAGTCTTGAATTTATGGTAGGGTTATAAAAAGTGTAACAGAATAATCTTATTAAAATTATAAATAAAAAGAACTTAATTAAAAAAGAAATTACTAAAACTGATTTTAATACTTTTGTTATCTTATTTAAGAACAAATTGTGATAAAGTGTGTAAAACAAAATCAAATTTATTGACGAGAAACAGACAAAACAGTACAACACAGTTTGTTTTCTATTCGAATACTAGACAGTTGTTTTGCTCTTTTCGTCTACAATTAATAAGTAAACAAACAACTAATGGTGATGCCACTAGAGAAATTTCAAAATTTAAAGTAATTAAAATTAAAATTAAAATAAGTAATAAAAAAGATGATAATTAACTAAAATATCTTAAGATATATTTGATAAGATAATTACTAAGATATAGTTAGAAAATAAAATGATATATTTTAAGGCTTTTAAATAAGACAATCGGGTAATTAAAAATAAATATTTTCTTTAAAAAATATTGATAAATATCTGCACATTAGAAATTAAATTTTCCTTTTCTGGACCTGGCATCGGATAATTATTATTGTCAATTATCGTGTGATGAGCGAGAAAAGAACGTTAGGGCTAACATTTAAAGTGAAAAATGAATTTAAATAAACTTAACATACTTGTAAAGTTTGTTGAATATGAAAAGTTTGACGTTCTTAAGCTAAAGAACTCCACTTCAGTGTCATTTAATACAGAAAAGATACAAGAATGGGACCGTGGAGAACTTATCAATATTATTTGGAATGGAACAACTTACGGAGGATACATTATAAAGTTTGGAGGCAAGATTTAATCTGTTTTATATTAAAAGTAAATATAATTGGAATCTTTGTTTAGGTTGTCATTGTTTCAGTTTTGAACTGACTATGCTATCTTCTTTCAAATTTTAAATTGTGTATATAATATTTTTAATATGTCCTTGTTTATGTTATATTTGTTTATGTTATATATGTTTAATTGTATATGTGAAAATATATATATTGAATAGCTGAAAACAAATGTAAATATCATATTTAATTTATCGTCCTCATCCATCGAGTCGTCTCTCTTGTTGTTATTCAATTACTAACCCTAATACGATCTTGACCAATAAACTAGTAATACATAATTGCTAACAATCACGTGATTGGCAACTTCAGCATTGGGCCTATCTAGCCATTCTACATTTTTGACACGTTCTGTAGTAAGATGGCTTTAAATCTTTTGAATAAAACGATTTAATTAAACGCAGTTATAAAATTAGGATTGCACAAATTGTGCACAAAAAGAGAATCATTTTAGCCCATCTGTTTTTGCATAAAAAGTGTAAAATAAATTGTGCACAAATAGAGTATCATTTTGGCTCATCTGTTTTTGCATAAAAAGTGTAAAATAAATTGTGCACAAAAAGAGTATCATTTTGGCCCATCCGTTTTTGCATAAAAAGTGTAAAATAAATTGTGCACAAAAAGAGTATCATTTTGGCCCATCCGTTTTTGCATAAAAAGTGTAAAATGAATTGTGCATATATTTGCATACTTTAGTTTGCAAATTTTTTGCAAAATTCAGTTTACACTTTTTATGCAAAAACGGATGGGCCAAAATGATACTCTTTTTGTGCACAATTTTTTTACACTTTTTCTAGCTGGGTAAGTTTAAAATACATCTTGAGCTAAATTTTAGGCTTTGATTAAACAATAAGAAATTCAAAAACGTAATAAAAGGATTGGATAACTGCTGAAGCGGATTTTTTAAATTTTGACAAGACGAGCTGTCCTTGCATTTAAGTTCTAACTTTGAAGACTTCAGAAAATTTCAATTCAACATTTTTGAATAAGAGGGGAAAAGAATTCTTATTCATGAAATAAAATGTATACGCCTTCGGGCGAATCTAGAGGAATCGAAGATAAATGCAGACCGAGAACAGGACCTGTTTCTAGTAAACAACTGAAGTATGGAAGAGCTAATAGGATAAGAAGTGGAAGTCAAAAATTTGTGTTCACACCCCAAAACGAAAAAATCCCAAAGAATAACCCCAAAATGAGTCGCGACAAAGTAAAATCACGAATTTGAGAAACATTGAAGATCTGATCAATACAAATAACGGAAAAATGATAGCGATAATGTCAAATGAGAAAACTGAAAAGAAATAAGCAGTAATGAAAGCAATGATAGGGAAGTCAGTAACAACTTGAGTCTGAAAGTAACACAATTCAGTTCACTCTACATCAAATTCCAATGTGATGTGTCTTTGAATGAAATAAAATCTGAAATTGAAGTTGACAACGAGAGACATTCGAATTTACAGTGTAAGAAGGTTTATGAAGAAAGTACCGGCTTACGAAATTCCACTGGATCACTGGTCCAATATTCGAGACCACTGAAAAACGGCTCGGACCACTAAGGTCAGAAAATCACAGGTCCGCCGGAAAACAAACCCAGAAAGCTAAGCGAAAATCCCCATCGAGAAAAAAGAAAATCATGCAACGAAAGAGAGAAAAAAACTGAGAAAATGAAGACTGGGACGAAACAAGGAAGTTCATGATTGAAATTAATAAAGCTCAAGAAAGCAGCTTCACGAATATGCTAAATATCTCATGTATCAAGTAACAAATAAGATTATAGAAGCTGTTCCGACAAGTGTTCGAGTCCGACTATTCATTTATGTTTCGTTTGTGCTATCTGCCCAGACTTACTTTTAAACTTTATTTATGGTAATGCTGTCAACTGCTATAAAAGGCAAAGCTAGCCTGAATTTGTATTCATTCATCGTTCCTAATATGTAACTTCCTCACCGTGTCTTTCTGTGAATAAACTCCGATGTTTCTAAAACCGCTTCTTCATTGAGCAAAGCCTCAAACAGAAGCAATGAACGAAATCGGGAGCAAGATTGTAATAGAATCTACAAATGAGATTGACAGACAAATCACCATAAACTTACAAAAAGGAAAATAATCGCCAAATAAAAAACAGAACAAACAAGCTAACACTAGCAAAGAAATTACGTATAAGAAAATGAAACCATCAGATGAAGAAATTAGAAATAAAATAAGTAAAAAAAAGATTTTTTAAAAAACGCTTTTATTGAAGTGTTCTAAAAGGTCAAAAATAATTTATTCGGTTTGACAAATAATTTATTGGGAAATAGAAAATAACTTTTTGGTAAGTAAAAAATAACTGATTTTCTAATCACTAAAAATAAAAGCGTGGGCGCTAGTAATTTATATATTTTTTTTAATTAAAACTTTTTTATTTATTTTTTTAAATTTGTACAAATTCACCTGACGGTATGGACCCGTATAGGTAAATTCAAGTACAGTAACACTAACATCTATGCCGAACGAGGAATCGAACCCCAGACGTACGGCTTTGCAGTCAGATGCTCTAACCACTAGGCCAGGGGTTCTCAAACTTTTTAATTCGTGGAGCCCTTTTCAAGAGACAAATTCTTCGCGGAGCCCTTTTCCAAAATAAATTTTTCAAGGTATTAAAAGCAAATTACATAAAACCCATCGCTTATAGAAATAAAAGCATAATAGAAATTTATTTCGGGAGGGGTCCAAAATTATTCCTCAGCCCCTCCCAGTGGCGGATCCAGGATTTGGTTTTGGGGGGCTAAGAATTTTCATAATAACATTGAATCTTCTTGTTAATGGTAAATACGGAAAAGGTAGTGAATTATCCTACTCAAACCACTAAAAGGGGGGCTGGGGGTCCTCCCCCAGAAAATTTTTGGAAATTTAAGTAAAAAACCATACTTTTTCAACTCGTTTTGATACGCCTCATCCAAATTTAGGATATAGATTTTTGCGTTTTGACAAACTTAGTAAAATATTAGACGTTTTGGGGGGGCTTCAGCCCGAAAGCCCCCCCCGTAGATCCGCCACTGACCCCTCCCATGCATATTAAACAGTTTAGCGTAGCTTTTAAAAACATTTTATGTATAATTTGAATCTAAGATAATTTATTTGTAAGAAAAATTGTGACGAATTAAGATCCAATTACAATAAGGGTCTGGGGGTCCTTCCTCCCCAGAAGATTTTGTGAAATGGGATCCTTAAAAACAGTTTTTTTAAACTCGTTTTAGGTACATCATTGTCCAAATTTTGGAGATTCATTTTTAGGTAGGATTTTAATTTTAACGAACTTACTATAAAAATTGACAATAATAAAGTTTCAAGTACAATTTTGGGGGTCCTCCCCCCTAAAGAATTTCAGAAATTTGACCCTAAAGAACATGGTTTTCACTTGTTTTGTTATACGTAGTCCAATTTTCCGGGGGGGGGAGGCAGGGCCTCCTCACCCCTATGATATACACCCCGGGATATATGAAATATTTTGTTAACCAGTTATATTTTATCATTGGATACAATGTAAATCTTTGTTTTAAATTTCTGAATACTAAAGCTATCACTTTTTAATCATTATGCCCGAGATGCATGAACATAGGATTCATACAGAAATCTGTTGGTACATTTGTAAATTTTGTTTTCCTAAAAGTTACTTCTTTTGAAATCGAGAGCTGTTTTGGGGGCTGCTAGACCGTACGTCAGAGGTAGTACATATCGAAATTCATTTACACATGGGCCCAAAATTATTCCTTATCCCCTCCAATGCCATAGGATCAATGTAGCTTTTTCTACATTTTTTGGCAGAATTTGCATTTTAAAGAACTTAATATAAGAAAAGTTTCGTGTAATTAAGTTCCAAATGCTATATAAGGGGGGAATTTGAATCTACTAAAAACAGGTTTTTCCTTGGTTTAATCACGTCTACGCCGAATTTTGGACATACATACCGGCCGTTTCAGCGGCAGAAATAAAATGAAAGTAAATTAAAAAATTAAAAAACTCCCTTAATTCTTCTAAAAATTAGAAGAAAAATTTGGTGCCGTAACGGGCTGGCGCCTAAACGGCCAGCGCCAAATCGTCCCATCCTGGGGGTTCCTCCCCCAGAAAAGTTTTGGAAATTTGACCCTAAAAACAGGGTTTTAACTTGTTTTGGTAAACCAAAAAAGACCTGAAAAAGGCAAAAACCAGCAGACCTTATACAAAACCTTACAGAAAATTATTCATGTAACATTTCAGAGAAAAGCAAATTAGAAAATATCAAAAAATGTATTTATTTCAAATTTTTTCGCGGAGCCCCTGGAAATGCTTGGCGGAGCCCTAAGGGCTCCGCGGAGCACAGTTTGAGAACCTCTGCACTAGGCCATTACATCGGTATTTATGTGTAATTTTACATAAAAAATACCTAATAGGGAATTTAAAGTGAATCCATCCCACCCAAACCTCACAAATGAGAAATTTGTAAATTTTACCCCATGGAACATAGAATAAAGAATTTGGAATAAATAGTGAATGAAGAATTACTAGCGCCCACGCTTTTATTTTTAGTGATTAGAAAATCAGTTATTTTTTACTTACCAAAAAGTTATTTTCTATTTCCCAATAAATTATTTGTCAAACCGAATAAATTATTTTTGACCTTTTAGAACACTTCAATAAAAGCGTTTTTTAAAAAATCTTTTTTTTTACTTATTTTATTTTTTACTTTTTAGTCATCGTATTTTTTAAACAAAAACTAAAAAAAATATTTATTTCAACCATATTTAATCTTATGTTCAATCTTATAATTTTAGTTTTCTACTATATGATGGGTTCGCGAGCAACAGTTCAGCGCTGGCGCCAACGAAAAAAATGGTCCCGCGACTCATTCTGAGCCTATTCCCCAATTTTGTGGGAGGGGTGACACACGAGAAACAACAAAGTTAATTAAAATATATTTAATATTGCTAGGGGTATCCTTATAATTACAGAGCGGAGCGATTAAGCGCGCATCCGCTCTTTCACCGATGAAATCCATCCATATCAAAAATATTCACAAGAAAAAGAAAATGCATTCGATAAAATAATAACCAATCGTAAGCCCAGACAAAAATAAAACTCAGAATTAGTGTATCAAGGAGCAAACAGTATTATCCACTCTTTTCAGTAGTCCATAAATTATAAAAGTTCTCTCTCGCTTCCTCGGGATCGGATAAATTTTCGGCGATTTCTCGCTTTTCTGGCGATTGATTTCTTTCTCGCAGTTATTATCTTAAATCGCTAATTATCTTAATTGGAAGGTAGGAAATCACATTTTGAAGATTAAATATTGTAGTTATATACCTAGTATATTATCTTACAGGTTTTGGGAGCCATTGGCTTCACGGAAGTGTCTCAAATATGAATTAAAAGGATAACTAAAAACACTCGTTAATTACCTAAATTACGGAGGTTTTGACTAGTTGATGATTGAATATTGCATTGTCATCGAGTTTCCACCACGGTGCAAAGTTTCAGAACTTTATATCGTTTGGAAGTGCCTGAAATATTATGTACAAGAATCCAGAAAGAAAAAAAGTGATTAATAGTCTATAATTATCGTAATTACTGGGCAATTCTCGTTTTGACTTTTGAATATGATGAAGTTATGTCTTATAAACAGTTGTGCACGGTTTAGGGAGAATAGCCCCTTGGGAAAGGTCTCAAATTCTGTTTTTTCTGTTAATTAAAAATACTCGTTAATTAACTTAATCCTTTGGTTGTTTGACTAGATAATGGTTGGATATTGGAGTGTCATGAGGGTTCCACCGATGTGTAAAGTTTCGGGGCCCTGACATATCGGGAAGTGCCCGAAAATCGAGTTTTAAAATTCCACCCGTAAAACGCCGCCAAAAGCAAGTAGAATAAAAGCGTTTAAAAACCATTATCATCCATGTGAAGAATATGAAGGAAATAAATCCGTTCAATTTATTGAACAACGACAAAACGTAGCATAAATCAGATGCCCCTTTTATTTTAGGGTATAAGATATAGCATATTTGAAATATGCGCAAGTAGTATAATTTCTAAAAAAATATCTGCTGTCACTGACAATACTGTTTGAATACATTCATAATTTTTTGCGTTCATAATTTTACTGTGGAATTGTATAAGTATTATTGACCAATTACATTGGCTGCAGTGCAAAATTTTTTTTCAGGCCTCACAGTATTGGTTTTGCACAAGAGACCTTTCTGAAACCAGCTGCAATACATTCAAGGAAAAAAACAAGGACAAGATAGAACCAGATCATATTAGGAGGTGGACTATAGCCTTAGCAATAAATAACCGAATCACTTCACAAATGATATTGTTAAATCTCCCGCCAAGTTAAGAACGAAGCCCAATGTGTTGAAATTAAAGGTTCTACGTTGACTATTGCAAATATCTATTCACCAAGAGGGCTTTTCTCTGAAGAATAGCTGAATTCTATTTTAAAACACTCATACTTTTTTTGATAACCGGATATTTTAATTTTCAGCACCAAAACTAAGGGGCTAAAATGAACTCTGTGGGTGCGGAAAATGAATAGAAGGAAACAATATATATATTAAATTCGAAACAAAAAAACTCATCTATCACATAATTAATTTTCTCTTATAGACCTCACTATGCTCACCAGAAAGTGTGGATGAAATTTAGTTGGAAGTATCAGCCGACAATTTTTTTGATTCGGACCATTTCCCAATCATCATTACTTACAAACCATGGGACAAAAAGAAAAATGATATTATAAGATATAGATATATCATCGGGGAAGAATTAACGGGGTTTTGAATAGCCAGTTCCAAACGAAGCAGACTACATTACTTTTCTAAAAGCATGCCAAAGAGGTACACTTACTATCAAAAATGTGGTACATTCCCAAAATGGTGGAACTCAGTATGTGGATATATTTGGGACAAAGCAGAACAAGATTCTTAAGGTACTCAAAAGCAATTTATAATGAGGGAGTACTAGAATATGCATAAAAAGTTTGAAACTAAATTAAAATGGGCAAGTTAGACAGCTAAAATGATATTCTGGGGGAAAACATGTGATAGTTCGAAATCTGGAAGTAGAAGAATAACATATTTAATAGACAAATAAGCAAAGAAAAAAGTCATCTAACATTGATTAATGAACAATAAAAGATGATAACGGATCCAAGAGATAAAGAAAAAAAATTGAAGAAAGACTTGGAATCGTGGATGAATTGGAAAAGATCCCCTTTGACTTAAGTTCTCACGGAAAATAGTCCATTTCATCCCATTTCGACTCAGCCTTTACAATAGATGAACTACTATCAGGGAAAAAAATGACAACAGAAAAACTCTAGGCGAATACGGAATAATTATTTCAGTTTTCTACAACTCCCCATGGAAAATAAGACAAAATTCTTGGTTATAATAAACAACAAATGGGAAGGAGAAGTACCAGAATCTTGAAAGATATCAGTTTATTATACCAATCTTAAAACCAGGAAAACCACCGGAAAAAGATAATAGTATAGTCCTATTTCTCTTACTTCTGTTTCATGCAAAATTATGAAGAAAATTATTTTGAAAAGACTGACAGATTACGCTATGGTTACCAACATCTTTAGTAAAAAGCAATTTGGTTTCTTGCTAAATCCAGGTCAACGGACATGGCAGACTCAGCCCTTCATCACTCCGGGGTCGATAAATGAGTACCAAGTTTACTTGGGGAAATCAAGAGGGTGTTAGCATCAAGCTAGCCTCCTCAGCTGACCGTGACATCCATCCAGTCAGACGTTCTGCAACAGCTCTGCTCATGGCCTCACCCAGTGAGGCTAAGTTATTCTGGAGTTTGAAGGTCCACTGACCAAGGTACTCCCTCAAGTATACTCCCCTCGATTTGGTTTCTTGCCTTTCAGAGATTGTCAACAGCATTAAAAATAATATATGAAGATGTTAGACACTGGTTGTTGCATGTCACGCTATGAGTCTGTAAGGCAGGTAAGCCTATCTATAAGGCTTTACAAGCTGGCATACCAGGTAAAGCATGCAAGTTAATTTACGATCTAATCTCAAAAAGAAAGATCAAAGTTAAACGGTGAAGTATTATCTCACAAGGTGTAAAAACCAATAAAGGCATACCACAATGGAGTCTACTACTATCACCCCTTTCCTCTTTTCAATTTATATGAGCGATCTTGCTGAAGGAGATGAAATGTGTGAACTACGCAGACGACATCATACTTTAGGCGAACGGAACATCCTTCCAGAATTCAGTAAAAACATTGCAAAAAGCAATCGATCGCTACAAATAATGGTGAAACTACATTTTACATTTCAATATTTCATTTTACCTATTTGAGGAGAAATCCTTCAAAAAGATAAGATTATTGCTATAAAAGCTATAGCTTCTCATAAGTGGGGAATCCGCACCTCGGACTTAATTAAAAATAGTAAACCAAGTCGGGTGAGGAAGCCTAGAAGATAGAATTAGTCACAACAGCTGTTTATCTGGACAATCTTTAACGAAGCCTAAAAAGTAGCTTCAGGATTGCAGAAAAGAACCCTATTACCTCTTCTTAGGAAGGTGACAGTTTAAACATCGATCTTGATCCGCCAAAATTACCTTCACGATGAAATTATTATATACTTCATCAAACACATTTCTTTAGGTCAAACATCCCCGCTTCATTCTAAGATAGTCGAAGGTCTAAGGAAAAATTCAAGGAGGAATAGAGAAGAAATAAAGATGAGGGATGCGTGTAACTTCCATGCATCGACTATCAGGATATAATACAATATATTCCAAGAACTACAGTTTGTAGGAAGAATATTATTTTTTCTCTATCTGAATTACATTTAAAAAAAAGAAAATAGCCAAGAAATAGTCCATCTATATGAAGATTTTATCAATTACTACAGACAGAAATATAGTCAATAATTGCGACAGACGCTTCGAAAACTACGTCCTACACTATACAACAATAACAGGAATACATTTCAACAAAGGATAGTTTTTTTAAGAATACTAGATATAAATAGTATACTGCAGAGGCTTTACTCTACTAAGCAATTAAGAAACTTATAGTAATAAATGAAGAATTCATCATTTTAAGCAAATCAGTTTTGTCCGTTTTAATGTGTCTAATAAATCTCAAGCTATCGTTTTACAAGTAGCAAGTGCAATAGCCAAAAATATAACAACTTAATGGACTCCTAGTCAAGTAGTTATTAGAGAAAATGAACAAGCAAATGCATTGGCAAAGGATGCTGATAACAATTGCTATACTCAAAATATTATCCGGAGTACGAGTTTCTCAATGAACCTTTTAAATACCAATGGTCTAAAAATAGAGAAATGGATGTTTTAATAGCGCGCTTTTTCACTAGAATGCTTCCCACTAGTAGTAGTTAATTAAATAGATTTAATTTAACTGATTCCGCTCTATGCTCAACTTGCCGTGCACATCAAACAACAGAACATCTCAAAACAATTTGTGGAACATTTTCTGGTACATGCGAAAAAAGTTTAAAGAAAGAACAAAATTTAAAGAAAATGAAAAAATACTACTTATGGAATCCAAAAAGTTCCAGGAAAAGAATGAATGCTATAGGATGAATCAATAACAGCAAGCTATGCTGCAAAAGAATTACTCAGTTTTAGCCTAATTTAGAGTGCGTGACGTGTAACGATGGAGACAACACTCCTCCTTGGTTTTCTCGGCCCCCTACCATCCAGGAAAGCTGATTTTTTAATCAATTCACATTGATACTATGTGCAATAATAGAAATAAATTTGAATTTGATATCTCTTTTCCTTCTTGGTGTTGGGATTTTAATTTCCGCCAGTGTATGTAAATTTCTGGAACACTCTTATTTTAAAGATATTTAATTTAGAAAGTATTTTGAAGTGCATTTTAAAGCGTGAAAGAAATGGGTTTGATCATAAAATATGGCGTCGATTGGTCGATGTGATGTGATTGTATGGATAATCAGTTGTTCGACAGTTGCTTGTTGGGTATCATAAGGATTATTATTGTCAATCATAAGATTTGAATTCGAGAAAAGTGGACTTAGCACAGTGACCAGGCATACTAGTCCAGTGCATTAATACCAAGTTGGGTAGACATACTACCCACCGCTAATTAAATCTGAAAACATGATATCGTGTGGGCATACCACAATACTGCCATTAACCCCACCGTTTGTGAGGTTAACTATCCCGCTCAAGCCAGTACCGTGAGGTTACTCAGACAGAGGTGCATTTAGGCTACAGACAAGCCTCCGCCACGCCACCAGTTACTCCAGGGACCCTGACTTCACGAGAGTGGTGAGTTGCCTGAGACTTTGCCATGCGAAGTCCATAAGCGCAGAAGGGAAAACCCTCCCTGCCTGTGACAACCTTTTGGATGTCAAAGTCCCCGACCACTCCAAATGACGCCAAGCAAGTCACCGCCCCAGATCGCTTAACTGAGTGAACCACGCATCCAGTGAGCAGGGATAAAGTGGTGAGCATATCACCGCACTGCAATTAATGCTACAAAGAAAGTTAGACTTCCAAGGAACTAAACCGACACATTCATGACAGGCATACTGTCCACTGCAATTAGCTGTACCAAGTCCAAGTCCGACACATAAATACATATGATGATAAATACCTGGTGAGTCCATAAGCGCATGATAATCTTCTCCCTGTATGCGACAACGCCTATCAGCGCGGACACATACCAATCATCCCATAGCGCAGTGGTTCCCAAAGCCTCGTTACTGGGGCACCGCATTATTGTTTTTACCGCAAGTATTGTTTTGGCAGTAAATTAAATTATAATTTTTTTTTAAAAATCGAAGCCTAAAATAATGGGTCTTACAAAATTTTCAACTTGATTTGAAAATTTTGTTTTTCGGGGTCAAATTTACAAAACATTTCTGAGGGAGGATACCCAAATCTTCTTTTATAGTTGACAGTTTATTTTTCGAATTTTTCTTAATATCAAGTTAACCAATATGCATATGCATATGCTACCTCTAATATTATTAGTAATAATGTGTATATGGTATTGCTATAGCGTTATATAGTGTATTACAGAGTTTCTCAAACTGTGGGTCGCGACCCACTGGTGGGTCGCCAGTCAGTATTTGGTGGGTCGCGAGAGGATTTTTAATTTTTCTGAATATGAAGTATCTTTTTATAATTTTTACAAACGTAGTTAGTTATTGACTTTTGAATTATCAAACTATTATTTGACTTTTGAAATTTATCAAATTACCATATAGTAAAAAGAATAAAAAGTGAGGAAAAACTATTCTATTTATACTACTTGGTGTGAAACGGAAAATGCAATTAATGTAAATACGTAGTATGTGTCACTTTAATGTGCCGATAATGCAAATCTAGTCGGTTATTCAAATAAGATTTGAAAAAAAAAATATTCAGTGTTTCTCCCCATCCACACCGGGGGTAGCAATGTCAATTTTAAGAATTTTCTTAGGAAAAGATGCAATTGCAATTTATCCCATATTGCTAAAAAACAAGTTAAAACCCTGTTTTTAAGGGTCAAATTTTAAAATTTTCTCTGGGGGTGGACCCCCAGACCCCCTTTTTATTGTGGGGACAATTGTTAGCACACAATTAAACTATTTTATACACTCAAATTCAAATATTTACTTTTAATTTTCTAAAAAGTTAATTTCTTTTCTAATACGTGCATGCAATAATTTATTGTTGTAACTAAATAGTTGGTGAACACCCCCAGTCAGAGAAGTTAAAATTATATGGGGAGCATGAGATAATTATCTCAGTTCAGTTAATTATAACTAACTGAAGTCGGTGGGTCGCGTTAGATTTTGTTTCTCAAAAGTGGGTCGCGATGTTAAAAAGTTTGAGAACCCCTGGTGTATTATATTCCAAAAATATATGTCCGAAATTCGGACCAGGTGAACCTAACATAGTTAAAAACCTTTTTTAAATCAAATTTCCAAAAAAAATTTTGTGGGAGGGCCCCACAGCCCCTTTGAAGATACTTGGAATTCTTTTACTTACAAATTTCTTATATTACGTTCCTTGAGATGTAGCGATCTACACAGGCTTGTTCATCTCACTAATTATTACTTCAGGGTCATTTCAAGTGGTCCAGCACTGGTTGCTCGACAATTTTTAAAAAATCTGATATTTTTTGTACATCAATCCTAACCTAAAGGAGGATCAAAACAACCATTCGTTTTAATTTAACCTATTGTGTTTGTCCACAGAAGCCAATTATTTATTGGAAGAAATTGAGTTCAAAGTCAGGAATTTTATTCGAGATTGATCCGTTTTCAAACGGACTTTTTTCTGAGAATGAAACCTGCCACCGCAATATAATTTTTTTACAGAGAGTCAGAATATACTTTAACTCATATACAAAGTTGTAGAGCTGATACACACACTTTTTCACATTGCTTCTCTTTTAATTACAAAATCCCTTAATTGACAATTCGTCAAAAATCGCACTTTTGAGGGGTCGATATATCTGGTGGGGCACGAGATAAAAATCTGAAATTTTGTCACCGTATTTCAGTACAGGGGTCGGGGTCAGGGGTCGGCAACCTTTGGCTCGCGGGCCGCATGCGGCTCTTTTGATGTAAAGTTGAGGATCTCCAGTTCCATTAGAAAAAATTAATAATTTATTATAAAAACCCTTAAAAATCAAAAAATATATTCCTTATCAAATCAATGTGACTCCACAAGGAGCAGTGTAACCCAAAGTTATCAAGATAAGTCAAAACCCTACTTAAGGGTAAAAACTCCAAACAATTTCTGGGGGAGAACCTCCAAACTCCCCTCAAAATTTTGGAATGTAATATGATGTGCTGTTTTTCCTTGAAAATTATGTGATTCATGAGGAGTGGGATCCTCATTTGGTCTAACATAGAAGTTCTTATAAATAGAATTAAAACACTACTTTTAGGGGCAAATTTCTAAAACTTTTCTGAAGTAAGACCCCTACCCTCTTGAAATTTTGGTCTTTATTATAACTATACTATTTTTCCTTGAAAATTCTGCCACTTAAATAATGAGCGGTGCTCTTAGGATGCAATTCAAGGCCTAAAAATGAGCTCTAAAACGCTATTTTGAAAGAAAAATTTCCCCAAACCCTCGAATTTTTTTATTAGAGTACCCAGTGTTTACAAAGTTTTGAAATTAAGCTTACTAAAATTAATTTCCAATGTGTTTGCAAGAATATAAAGTCATCTAAAACTTGATGTAAAAAGCACCCGAAAGGACCAAAGGAGGTACAGTCGAAGAAAAAAAAAGTGAGACAGTTCGCATTGTAAGCGAACTACTGGGGTTAGGATGATAATTTTTGTGTCATTTTTCATGATTTTACTTCTTCTTGAAAATAAATATAGTTTATGTCCTTAGGGGGCCATCTACATATTAAACGAAGCACCAACTTTTGTTTTTCCTATGGGCGACATCAAAGATTATTCCAGATTCTGAAAGAGCACCCCCTAAAACCCCCCCAAAACCAATTTTCATGTCATTTGGTCCCCAAATAAAGCCAGGAGTTGGGGTTGAAGTTCGTCGAATTTACGTTGAAATCTCGTTTTTCACGTTAAATTCTCGTGCGGGGTTGATGGTTGTAAGGAATCGAGAATTCAACGTAAAAAACGAGATTTCAACCTAAATTCGACGAACTTCAACCCCAACTCCTGGCTTTATTTGAGAACCAAATGACATGAGAATTGGTTTTGGGGGGTTTTAGGGGTGCTCTTTCAGAATCTGGAATAATCTTTGATGTCGCCCATAGGAAAAACAAAAGTTGGTGCTTCGTTTAATATGTAGACGGCCCCCTAAGGACATAAACTATATTTTATTTTCAAGAAGAAGTTAAATCATGAAAAATGACACAAAAATTATCATCCTAACCCCAGTAGTTCGCTTACAATGCGAACTGTCTTACTTTTTTTTTCTTCGACTGTACCTCAGAAAAAATGTTGCGTATAGCTCCCCAACAAATCAAATTTATAAAATCACCTTCAGAATCTAAAATCAAATATAATAAGCATATATACTACAACATTGAAACAAACATTTTTAGTGGATCTTTAAAAACTGTGAAATTTTGTAAATTGCAACTTTTGGGTCTTTCGTTTCAAGAGGTTGCCGACCCCTGCTCTAGGTGGTTTTATGCTCAAGAAGTTTTAAGATGGAGATTTGACCTTACAACCATCAACCCCGTAGGATCAAAATCGAGAATTCCACGTAAAAAACGAGATTTCAACGTAAATTCGACGAACTTCAACCCCCGCTCCTGGCTTTATTTGGGGACCAAATGACATGAAAATTGGTTTTGGGGGTTTTAAAGGGTGATCTTTCAGAATGAGGAATAATCTTTGATGTCGCCCAAAGCATAGCAATGGACAGCATAGCTGCCAACCTGATGGGGGAAAAATAGGAGTACTTTTATTATGGAGCACCTTTTCTTCAGTCACGATATAAAACTCAAGCCGCTTTTTTAGTTCATTACGAAGCACAAATAACTTAGATAAAAACCTAAAACTATGACTATAAAGAAACAAAAACATCACCTTTAAAGTAGATGAAAATAAAATCATCCATAAGTTACAACTTAAGGCGTCCAAAACGATTTAATCATGGTTCTTGCTTTATAACGATAACAGAAATTAATGCTTTTAGTGGAAAAATAAAACTTCTAAGAAAATGAAATATTGAATTCATATATTTCACTCATCTTACTTTTAAGTATTTCTAACTTACAATTGAAACAAGTACTTTAAAAAAAAAGGAGGAGTTTTTAGGGAAAAATTGGATTATTGGAGAAGAAACCAAAAATAGGAGTAACTCCTATAAAATCGGAGTGCTTGGCAGCTATGCCATAGGAAAAACTAAAGTTGGTGCTTCGTTTAATATGAAGACGACCCCCTAAGAACTTGAAAAATTTTCTGTATATAGAATACTTTTAATCCCCCCATGAAAAAAGATACCTTATTTGTCTTTATATCACAAGCCGTTCCGGAGATATAGGGTCTGAGTCGTTTTTTTTACCAGTACTGTTCTTTAAGATGACATAGTTTCAAATATTTATATCGGGTTTCACTAGAGATATCGAGCCTACAAATGTGGCAAATCGGTCGCAAGTGGTAAAAAGTTGACAAATCGTTGAATTTGTATTTTTTAAAAGAAAGCAACATCAAGTCTCAAGTCAAGTCTAAATCTTTGCTAGTGCAATCATGTATTTCTGGACAATTTGTGAAAAAAATTGTGTTCTATTGACAGGTTTCCTTCCAAGAAAAACTCTTCTTGAAAACGGACACATTTTAATAAGCATATTTACTTCCAAGTTTTGTTGGATTTTTCGGCATTTCGTAGCTGTCTTACCTCTGCTTAGTCGAATCTCCATCTTGAAACTTCATTACTACTACCGTTAGAGTACGTAACAGTGACAAAATTTCAGATTTTTATCTCGAGCCCCACCAGAGTTAACGACCCCTCAAAAGTGCGATTTTTGATTCTTTGTCAACTGTCAACTTTGGGATTTTTTAATTACAAGAAAAACAAAGTATTATTGTATATTTGTATATGAGTTAAAGTATGTTCTGACTATCTGTAAAAAATTTTATATCGTAGTGGCATCAGGTTTCCTTCTCAGAAAAAAAGTCCGTCTGAAAACGGATCGAAAAAAATTCCTTAACTTTGAACTCAATTTCTTCTAATAAATAAATGTTTTAGGGAAAATGTTTTGCATCAGTCTTATTGATAGATTTTTTCCGAAAATTTTGCTTCAAACCCCGTTTATTTGGGGATTTTAAAGAGGAGACATTCGCATCGAATTAGCAAAAACTGTCGAAAAGGACAAACTTTGGATGGCTGCTGTTGACAAACAAAATAGGTTAAATTAAAAAGCAGGGTTGGCAAAAAACCGGGTTTATTTCGTTTAAACCAGGTTTTTTTTGGTTTACACCAAGTTTTTTTTTAATTTTATTTTCAGAATAAGTTATTTTAGCAGTGATGTTTGAAATTGAGCTGTAAATGAGACATTTATTTCAGGTTTTGTTAATAATTGATAAATGATTTGTATATTTCAATTAATTAATTTAATTAGTTAAATAAAATAAAATTAATTTGTTTTAAAAATAATTTTTGTTTTTAAAATATTCCAATTTGACTATCTAATATTATTGTGAATAAAAATCGGTGTTAATTTATCTTGGATAATTGGTTGAAATAATCAAATTATTTATCTTAATTATATATGGATTAATTTATGAACTTTTGAAATTTTTTAGAAAGAGAAAATTTTATTTTTTAAATAAGAAGTAAAAGTGAAATGTAAACAACTAATGTTAATTGAAATTGGATAATTGATTGAGATAATTAATTTCATTTGATTAATTATTAAATGGTAAAATAATCATCTTAATAATATGGTGTTAAATATGCTAACCAGTAACTGAATTGAGGAATTTATTGTTCACCAGGATATACTTTATTAACTTTAACCTTAACCGTTTTAATTGTTTACTTCGTTTTGTATCTTTATGTTCTGTATTACTCTACAACTCGACGGAATAAAATTGCTTTATATTTTTACCCGCTTGGCCATATATTCTTCATATGGATTAATATATTAACTTAAAAAATTTCTTTAGAAAGAGAAAATAACATTTTTTAAATAAATAAAAGTGAAATGTAAGCAACTAATGTTAATTGAAATTGGATAAATGATTGAGATAATTAATCCGATTAAGGAAATCAACGGTTTTTTATTAATTTAGTGAAAAACCCAACTGGTTTTTATCTGTTTATAAACAAACCAACTGGGTTTTAGTTTTTATCATTAAAGAAATCGACGGTTTTCATTAATTAAGTATTAAAACCAACTGGTTTTTATGACTGACAAATAAGACAAATTGATTTTATCAATTAATTAAAATCCAAGCCATCTTTTATATGTGAAAAACAGATAACTTTTGTGTATCTTTAGCTACTCTTTGAAATAATGTTTCATTTTAAAGGAAATTAATAAATAAACTATCTCTTGCAACATATAATAAGTTTAACTTAAGCACTTAAGGTTAAGTTTAGAGAGAATTCAATAATTAAAACCATTAAATTAAAATATTTCTGATTTTTAATCACCTAAAAATGTCAATTTTTTGATAAATCTGACCTTTAAATTTTGTGCAAAAGATTATACTTAATTACACTTTCTTTAAAAAAAAATCCTGAAAATATTTTATAATTTCTAAAAAAAAACAAAAAAGCCAAATGGTTTTTTTGGTAAAAAAACCATTTGGTTTAAACCAATTTGGTTTAAACCGGCAAACCCTGTTAAAAAGAATGGTTGTTTTGATCTTCTTTTAGGTTAGGGATAATGTAAAAACGGTCGAGCAACCAATTTTTTAGGAGCACTTGAAATGGAATGACCCTTTACTTTTTAATAAATGAAATAATTAACAAGTATTTAAGTTTTATTCAATGTGTGTAATATAATCTATATTTTAGAGTTAATATTACGCTGTATGAAGTTAATTCTCGGGGTTGGGGCGTCGCGGGAATATTTTAAATTGGAAAAGGCACCGCGGTTTTAAAGAGTTTGGGAATCACTGCCATAGAACTCCTTGTCCACCACCGGATGTATGCTGAAAACAAGTATAAAGAGTAGGCATACTACCCCAATGCAATTAGCCGGAAGTCATGCATAAGAATAACAAAGTGCATGAGTGTTTCTGCGCATGAAGCAATGTTGAAATTGTCGGATTCCAGAGAAGTTTAATAGATGAGAAAAACATTAAAACACTATATATTACAATCACCATTTTTTAAGCTTTTATAGTTCTACTTCTCTTTCTTACCATAGCAATACAATTGCAATTAGAACTTTAGTTTTTGTTTGGTAATTAAATATGCTTCTGGAAGTAAATTAAGGATTTGAATGTTGTCAAAAACAAATACGGTTGTTAAGACAAGTTAACACACATAAAAATTAACGAAAATTATGAATTTCAAAAGTGAAAAAAAGTCAGTTTTTATATAATATCGTTACCACCACGCCAAAAACACGAATCTTTTATTAATTACGGGCTCAAGTCTAGAAGTGGGTTCAGTCGCCAAGCGAAGTAGTATCGCCAATGCGCGCCTAAGTATCAAACATTTTTACACATGTTTATAGGTTATTTTTGAGTGCTGAAACCAATATTGCCTTTAGTTTGGAAAGAAAATTCAAATTTCAATTTTTCAAATTAATTTGAATAATTAGCTGTATGAAAAAATTAAACCCCCTAAAAACCTAACAAAAACATCAAAAGAGATAAATCCAATGGTTTTCATTTGGAAATGACCTAAATATTAACTTACTAAAATTTAAAATTTTACGAGTTAAAGAAGTTCAATTCCACTTTTTTGTGAAAAATGCTTTTATTTTTTTAATTCGTGCCACAAACGATGAGGCTTTTAAAAAGGTCGTTTTTCGGTGGATATTGTCCACAGATAGTTACATAGTGGAAAACTGGTGGAATTCAGGCTCAACTAATTAGTTAGTTAATTTAAATTTTGAAATTGGTAAAAGTATCTCGTACAAATTTCCAAAGAAGTGAAAACAGGTAATATTTTGGCATATTTCTGTTACATATTAAAATATATACTAGTGTTAGAATTTATCTACTAGTCACAAATTAAAATAAACTTGTATCATCGTTTAAAGAAAACAACTTCTACTATGTTATACTGTTCTAAAGATTTAATTAATAATGTTTTATTAGAGTGTAGTTAGTGTAGGATAAACAAGATGTGTTTCTTACAAGCTCGCCTGTTCTCTTTTTAATTAAACCTACAAAGGTTAATTTTAACATGATCAAATTATGTTATATGGTGTCGGAGTTAAAAAGCAACTCTTCCTTTGATTGAAAGTGAATGAGAATGGCTACAAATCTACCTACAGTGTCACCGTGTAGCTCAACAGCTAACCCTTCAGAGGCCTGGAGATACTGGAAGTAAGACTTCGAAGATTATATGGAAGCCGTCAAATACACTGAGGAAGAGGAGAAAACGAAAAACCTATTCCGTCACATTTGTGAAGAAGAATTAAAAGAAACAATTAAGAACATTTGACTTGCACTCAGAACAAGGAAAAAAGTAGGTAACCCTGTTACAAATAATCAAATCATTTGATGAGTATTTCAAGGACTACCAAAATGCATCTTCATGCCTATGCATCTTTTAAATTTTTGGAAATTAAGCAAGGGAAAGGTGAAGCTTTTTCAGAATTTTATTCCCGACTTAGATGTGCTATTGCCGACTGTAACTACGGAACATTGCAAGATAAAAAAATGTTGCGTGATAAAGTAATTCTTGGACTTATTGATAAACCCTTGCAAGAACGCTTAATTCGAGAAACTTCGTGAAAAGAGAAAACCCTTCCTGAGGTAATAAGCGAATGTAAAGCTGCAGAACATAGTAGAACAGTGAATTCTTATTGCGAAGAAAAATAATTTTTCAAGAACAAACCATTTTTCCCAAGAAAATTTCAATCGGGATCTGGAGAGAATTTGCAGATGTTGTGGAACTTCTCATGAAGCAAGAAAATGTCCTGCATACGGATCAAAATGCAAAAAGTGTGGGTACAGCAACCACTGGGCTGTAGTTTGCAAAACAAAAAAAGGTCAACGTGATTGAAGAACAAGATCCAGATGTTATTTTCATTGGTGAATTAAAATCACTTGATGAACTGAATTCGGAGAAAAAATCTGTTTGGCTCTAGAAATGTGAACAATCATGAGTAATATTTAAGTTGGATACCGGATCACAAGTGAATATAATTCCCAAGAAAGAATTACTGAAATGGGAAGTAAAGCCAACTGGTGAGAAGAAGTTATACAAGAGTTATGGACTTTAATGACAACATCGTGCCTGTCTTAGGTGAGTGTCATTTAAAATGCCAAACTGATAAAACTGAAAATTAATTTAAGTTTTTAGTCACAACTCTTGATTCCTGTCCTATATTAGGTCTAATGCCGGTAAAAGTTTGGGTTTGATACAAAGATTAAATTCAATCAACAATCAATAAGAATACAAACTTGGTTGATTCACCCCAAAAAGTGTTTAATGAATTTTCTGATGCGTTTTCGGGTACTGGTCGCATAAACAACACTGCACATAAAATTAAAACCGAATTCTAATCCTCATGTCGCAGCTCCGAGAAAAATTCCCCGTAAATAAAAATTCCGTAAAAGTTAAGGAAGAGCTAGCAAGAATGGTCGAAAATGGTATAATAACCAAGGTAAATGAACCTACAGAATGGGTCAGTAATATGGTTGTTATTATTAACAAGCCTAATAAATTAAGGATTTATTATTTGGACCCCAGACCTGTAAATGAAGCCATTCAGAGACCTCACTACCAAATACCTATACTGCAGATTAGATTCTCTACTTTCAAAAATGAAGGAATGCAAAATTTTCACAATTTTGGATGCAAAAAAATTGTTTTTGGCAGTTACCCCTGGATAAAGAATCATCATGTCAGACAACTTTTACATCCCCATGGGGTAGATATAGATTTCTTGTACTTCCATTTGGATTGAATAATGCTCCAGAGGAATTCCAAAAAGCAATGGATGATATTTTTGAAAATGAATCCCAGATAAATCCCTATTTTGATGATATAGCTTGGGTTCATCTTCAATGGAATAACGCTGCAAATTGCTGCCCAGAACTCTTGAAATTGCAAGAAAAGCAAATTTGAAGTTTAACAAAGGTTTGCAGTTCCCCAAAATAAAGAAGATCTACAGAGATTCCTAGGCATGGTTACATACCTAGCTAATTTCACACCACCATTTATCTAATTTGACGCATTCTCTTCGTCAACTTCTGAAGAAAGATGTTGAATGGTTGTGGGACAGCAATATTCAACGAGACTTTGAACATATCAAAGAAACAATTACTAAAGCTCCATGTCTACAATATTTTGATGAAAAGAAACCCTTAACTGTGTCTGTTGATGCCAGTAAAAATGGTTTGGGAGCAACCCTTCTTCAAGAAGGAAAACCTGTTGCTTATGGATCAGTAACTTTAACTTATGCACAACAACGATATGCTCAGATTGAAAAAGAACTCTTGGCAGTTGTCTATGGATTAGAACATTTTAATTATTACACGTATGGAAGAACTGTTGTAGTTGAAACTGATCACAAACCACTACTAGGACTTAGTAAAAAGCCATATGATTCCATCACACCACGACTCCAACGCTTGCTGCTTAGGTTGAATGAATATGATATCAAATTTGTATATGTACCTGGAAAGCAACTCATCATTGCAGATGCCTTGTCAAGAGCACAATCAACTCCAGAAATTTTTGATGAGAAAGAGTGCTACGAGACATATGCCAGTATCAACCTTTTGACACAAGCTTCAACTACAAAGTGGATTGAATTAGCAGAACTCTCAGATGAAGAATTACAAGACGTCTTACATCACATAGAAAATGGATGGCCAAAAAATCGAAGACTAGAGTTGCTGCACAAGCTTATTGGCATTGCCAGGAAGAATTACACCAAACAAAAGATTGTATAATTTGTCGAGGACAACGACTTGTAGTCCCAACGACTGCTAGAGAAGATATTTTGAAAAAGATGCACATATCTCATAAAGGAGTTGTTATGTATCAATCAATCAATCAAATCAATCAAATTTATTACAATAAACAAAATACAAAACACTATGACAAGAAAATATACAAAAAAGAAAAAAAGGGGGAAAATACATTGATCCACACATTTTTTACCCCAACGGAGCAACTTGCTCGTCCATGGGATAACGGAATTACAAAAATAAATGCCTGATCAAAAACATTGGATCAATCAACAATCAGTTTAGTGGAACAATCAACTAAAAATAAGGCAAGAGAATGTTTTTATTGGCCAAACATACACAGAGATGTTGAAAATTTTATTTCTAAATGCAAAATTTGCCAAAATTATCAAAGAGAAAATCAAAAAGAAATTTTAATGGAAGTCGATTTGCCTGAAAGACCTTGGCAAAAAGTAGGCTGTGATTTTTTTCTACTTTAAGCAACAACAAAATCTACTCCTTATTGACTACTTTTCTAAGTATGTTGAATTGAAACCTCTAAAAAATATTACTGCTCAAAATCTCATAAACGTCTTAAAATCCATCTTCGCAACGCATGGAATACCAGAAGAGATTATCAGTGATGGAGGACCCCCATTTGGCTCTTATGATGGAAGGTGGAATGGAATGTTTCACATAAAATTACATCACTGGGTTTCCCAAGTTCTACAAACCATCAAGAATTCTCTTAAAAAAGGCAGAGGAGGAAAGGAGAAATATTTATGAAGTCCTACTAGATTATAGAATACAACCAGCAAAAGATCTCCCCTCTCCAGCTGAATTACTGATGGGAAGTTTCTACCAACCCATACAGATCATCTAAAACCAAGATGTGAAATAGAAGAAGCACATAGATCTTTGAAGAAAGGCAAGAAATACAAAATAAGTATGCTAACAGACAAGGAAAACATCGCCCAGAACTACCAAACGGTGCCAAACTTTGGTTTAGTTTAGACACAAGAGTAACAATCCTTGGAAGCAAGGTACTGTTGTGCGTGTGGGACCTCAACCTAGTAGATCATATCTTGTAAAAGCAAAAGAAGGAAACTATTTTAGAAGAAACAGGTAGCACATTAGACTGGATAATTCACAAGAAGATGACAATATCATCCCTGGTTGTACTGCCTTTTCAATTTCCTCAAACTGGTTTGCAGCAATCGTAAAAAGACGACGACAACTTGCTCTTAGCTCGTAGACATAACTCAGCTGCACTTTCTGGATTTTCTGCCATATTCAAATCAATTACGTATACTTGCTTAAGACTTGTAGAATTTCTTTAACTGTCGCGGACGCCACAATATTAAAACTACAATTTAGAGACCAGGAAAATGCAAAACTATTTTATTGACACTATGATTGTTACTATTGTTTTATGTACTGAAACTAACTTAATTTCAAACTTAAACATAAAAACTGTTGCCACTAAATGGCGATAAAATAGTTAACTATTAAATCATTGGAAATCATAACAAGGGTTAAAAATCAACCTAAAAACATGTATTACAAGCTATTTTGATATTAAAACTCATTAAAATTTTAATTTTTTTAAATTTTATAAAAAATTAATTAATTTATTAATTATGTGTTCTTAATATAATTTTATTGTTAATGAAATAAATTTTGATAGAAATGTGCTAAAACATTACCTGTTTTCACCTTTACCTGTATTAACTAATTAATAGAAGAGCGTGAATTCCAACTGTTTTCCGTTATATAACTATCTGTGGACACTATCCGCCGAAAAATTACCTTTTCAAAAGCCTCAAACGTTTGTGGCATAAATTTGAAGAACAAAAATGCCATTTTCGCAAAAAAAAAAAGTGGAAATTAAAAAAAAAATTTTAACTTCTCTAACTCGTAAAATTTTTAAATTTTAGTATGTTAATATTTAGGTCATTTCTAAATGAAAACCGTTGGATTTATCTCTTTTGATGTTTTTGTTAGGTTTTTAATTTTTTCATATAGCTATTTATTCAAATTAACTTTAAAATTGAAGGTAATACGTAAACTCCCGTTAGTACGCCGTTCAAGGGGATTTGTGAAAACGTCGTAATAAGCGGTACGACGCTATATGCGGAATTCCATAAAACACCGTTTCGGCGATATACCTAAAACACCCGTAATACCTAATCTTACCTAGAAACCTTGGATTTTATCACTAAAATCACACGTTTTTTAAAGATTGTTTTCAATGAAGAAACAGGCAATCCCTGTTCATTTGCAAATTGCTGCTTATTCATAACACCTTTTCTTCTCGTCATTAAGCTTGATTATCTTCAATTTATCATCAAAACTCAAAGCTATCCTTTTACTTCCGGAAGAAGTTGCCATTTTAACCCATATCGGACCGCTGTCCTATTTATAGGACAGTTGAATTAAATGTGAATAAAAAAAGTTTCGATTGTGATACCCATATAAAAGTTGTTTAAAATGATTATAAAGAGACTAAATTTAAAAAATATCTGATAAAACATTGAATTTTTTTAATAAAAGTAATTAAAGAATTAGTTTAAATTCGCCCCTAAAAACTGTCATAATTTTAACTCGATAAAAAAGAATAAAAATCTGATTTTTTCTTAAGCAAACATATTTAATTTTTAAGTAGAGTTTTTGTGTAGTCCAAAACATTAAAAGTATCCATGAAAAAAGTTAATAGGACAGGTATTTCACACGTGTTTTCTAACTGTCCTATAAATAGGACAACGGTCCGATACCTATTTTTTTTTCAATTCATTATAAGATGGCATTTTGCTTGGGAAACAACCCTTTTTGTGGAAAACACTCTTCGCGTGGGAAAATTTTACAACTGTTAATTATATAATCTCGATATCTGGTTGGGGGTGTGATTTGGGGGTTCCTCTCACACTCCCCACACAGAAGGGGGGTTTCTATCGTTCGCTAATTGGCCCTACAAAGAAACCGACGGGACCATAAAACTATCACTTGTAAATCTCTATTCTCACCCTATAGGGGGTAAGAGGGCAATAAAAGGGTGGAATGTTCTAGAATTCCTTTGAATCACTCTCCTTTACCGATCATGTTCTTGTGTGTACGCTATTGCACATGGGTGTAGTTTTCTATTAGTTTAGTTGTTTCAATGCTTTGTAGTTGTAAGTTTAGCTGGATATTTTATGCATAAAAATTGCTATAAAATTTCGAACTGCCGAAAAAGCTTTGGAATATAATAATTCTTTATCTGATGAAGAACTTGATGATCCTGAAATTATTATTATCCCACCGGAACCAGATGCGGTCAGCGACGAAGAAGAAATAGACGATTCTATCACAAAATCCAATATTGTAGAGACATGTGATGATCCTGAAGTTCGAGATTGTGCTGGAGAATTAGATATTTTACC
This sequence comes from Tetragnatha versicolor, assembly GCA_024610705.1. Taxonomy (NCBI): domain Eukaryota; kingdom Metazoa; phylum Arthropoda; class Arachnida; order Araneae; family Tetragnathidae; genus Tetragnatha; species Tetragnatha versicolor. The sequence continues at coordinate 80,454 of JANDEH010000001.1, forward strand.
TAATATCATTGAGGAAACAAACCGGAACCGCGATTGCGGAACAAAACCCTTTTTGTAAGCTAAGTACACTTATGCAACTTTTAGTAGTGTATTGGACCTTTGTCCTATTTATAGGACAGTCCATATCTCAGAAAAAAATAATTTTTTTAAAAAAATTTCCTTTTTGTATGTTAAAGTAGCTTATAATGATCATGTTTTTTTGAAATTTACGTTTTTCCTATGATTTTTTCTATGAGTGGTCCAATATGGGTTAAACTTGCCAAGAAAGAATGGATACTGAATACGGTATCTGAACTTCCACAACAGCAACAGTGGACTGAACACTGAGCTATGGAATGCGGAAGTCGAATTGGAGGAGAAGGGGAGAATTTCCAAGAAATTCCGGGAGTGTTCTGATTTGTCACAGGACAATCCACGTGCCCTGCAAGACACTGGTCATCCTTTTTTTAAGGCGCCATGGGGGGGCCATTCGGGGAAAAAGAGGAGCGGTCGGGAAAACTAGAGGAAAAGCCAGTTCTACTCGCGTTTTCAACGGTTCTGTAGCTCATACATTATTTGAAAGTAACTCGACGACGCAATAACCGGGATTTTTCTTCGAGGGACTGGAGAAGAGCGTCGAAATATGCGGGAAGTCGTAATAAGCGGGGGCGCTATAAGCGGATAGTTTTGAATGATAAAAGGCCTATTGGTACCAGGGACCGGAGAAAAACGTCGTAATATGCGGGACGTCGCACTAAGCGGGGGCGTACTAACGAAAGTTTACTGTATTCGGTTTCAGCACTCAAAAATAACCTATAAAGTATAAACATGTATCACATGTCTATATTTTAGTTTTGTGGGGTTTTTTTTGAATATTTTTGTCAGCCATTTTTAAAAAAATTTTTAAAAATTAAATTTCCCTTTTTCCGATTTTATTAATTTTTAGAATGTTATTATTGAGGTCATTTCTAAGTGAAAACCGTTGAGAAACCTTTTATTGCAATTTGTCAGAGGTTCAACTCTATTTTCAGTGGACTATAATTGGGAAGAAAAATATTAATGTAATGATGTGCGCTAAAAGTATCTTTGATCGACTAAATATAGTGAATTTGTGTTATTTATTAAAACGTTTCAATTTATTATTTATTTTGCGTTTCGTTTACTTCAACTTTTACACCAATTCAAATTTTGATTTTTTTTCTAGTTTTAAAACTCCATGTCCTAAGGTTTCCCTGCCCAAAAAAAATCTGCAAAAAAACTTCAAATAAAATGCCTTAAGTACAGTTTATTTAAAGAAATTTGCAGTTATTTTGTAAAAAATAGGACTTGGAAGTTTTTCGGCACGTCATTTTTCAGCAATTTTGCTGCCAGTCTAAAGAATTTACTTCAGATAAAAAAAACTGCAGCGAGAGAGATCTTCTAAAGCAAAGAGAAAAAAACTTTTAATTTGCTTCTTATGGGTACAATTTAACTGCAGACTTTCTGAAGCAAAGAAAAAATTCAAGGGGAAAATTCAATAAAAATTAAGCAATACGGCAAACCTTATAATTAAAAATCTAATTAAGTTTGAGTAATTTTCTAACTTGGAATTTAAATTCAATTATCAAGGGAATAAACTAGAAGTTTAAAGGTAAGTTAATTTCCTTAGGAATTATAGATTTTTTTTAAGACTTCATGTTTTTTCAATATTTTTTTCCTATTTTTACACATGGACAGGCCACTAGACTTAACTTACAATCATCCACGGGGAGATTTTTGTTTCTCTCTATATTAAAAAAAAGTTACCGTCACCGCGGCCGCCGCGGTCGCCGCCGCCGCTGTTTCAGAAAATTTTATTTTTCAACTCTTTGAACTCTCATAACGCAAAAACTACTTGATAGAAATTTATAAAATTTGAAACGTTTGCAGAAGAATATTTGGGGCACATTCTCGAACAAAAAGCTAACAGATGTGATGATTAGTTCTGGGGTATTTTTAAGGTCAAAGTTGAAGTTTTTCTTTTTTCGCCGCGTAATCCAGTTCAGCGAAATCTATTGCATAGCTGCCAACTTTTCAAAAACAGAAATCGGAACACTATCCACGACACATTTTGAATAAACGTTTTTAAAGGGGTGTAATTATAAAAAGGCTTGTAATTCACAAAACGTTTAACTTCATTTCTTTTTAACCAAAGAGTAACTCGCAATTTCAATAATCAATTAAAAATAAGCATGCATATTAGGGTGTATCGAAAAAAACTTTTTTTCGATTTTGATGACGTAATAGTGCGGAAAAGTTGTCTAAGGTGCCAGAGAGTACCTGTGATTTTTTTCAGAATTTTTGGATAATTTCTTAAGGTGCCACATTGGCCCTGAAGTTCCCCATGTTAATCCAATGGGGCGCGCCGCCAAAAAGGCCGAAAATCGGTTTTTCGCCCCTCATTTCTACCCTAATCACACGACGAATGTCTCGTCTCGAGTTATGGACTCTATATGATGTATGCTACCCGACAAAACTTGAATAATAATTTAAATCTCTATATTATGTTGATTGTGGGCTCTGATTTGAACGAGGAAATACGCGATTTTCGACGAAATTTGAGCATACAAAAAAACGTACTATAGATATTTAGGCTATTTTTCAAGTTTTGTCTGATAGCCTAGATCATATAGGGTCCATAACTTGAGGGAAGACATTCCTCGTGTGATTAGGGCAGAAATGAGGGGCGAAAAACGAATTTTCGGCCTTTTTGGCGGCGCGCCCCATTGGATTAACATGGGGAACTTCAGGGCCAATGTGGCACCTTAAGAAATTATCCAAAAATTCTGAAAAAATTCACTGGTACTCTCTGGCACCTTTGACAACTTTTCCGCACTATTACGTCATCAAAATCGAAAAAAAGTTTTTTCGATACACCCTAATGCATATATGAATGAGGATTAAGTACCCATACGCTGTATGCAAAGACGATTCTCGCTCGCTGAGCAATAGAATCGGTCGAAAAGGAAAGATTCACCAAGAAAGGAGTAAAATAATGAAAAATCGGAACTTTTTGGGCTAAAATCGTATTATCGGAACAACAGGGGAAATTCGGAACAAATCCGATTTAATCGGAAAGGTTGGCAGCTATGCTATTGGCAGAAGAACTAAGATTTTTTGCAGCCTAATACTCTGAAGTATGAAGATGTGCACTACGTCGCCCTTTTTTCGAATTTCGAATTTGGTTTAGAGTAATTAATTTTTTGATTTTTGAAATTTTGACACTTTTTCGTTTTTTTCTATCTAAAATGAAAACTAATCACGGTATCAATATGATTTTTTAAACACTTATATTCTTATTTTTTAGAAAGAGATTGGCGTTTAATTCTTTAAAAAATTCTAATTAGTTTTGGAATTATTAAGCATCAAAGTTTAATTTTTTTCATAGTTTTAGTAGGTCTTTATCAGACGTGTTTAATGTTTTTAAAATTTATATTTGCCTGTTCACTAGATTGTCGCGAGCACGGATATTTAAATTTAAAAGATTTGAGGTGCACATTTTTGCTCTAAGTTTGCTAGCGATATAGTATAGACTTGGTTAAAAATCTTTTATAGATACTACGATATTTTTGAACCACTAGAGAAATAAATAATTTAGATTTTTGAGAGTTATTTGTGCCGATGAAAGGAAGAGGATTTTCCGGAAGTTTTTTTTACTCTGCTAAAGATCGATTGCAGATATTGCAGATCGCGAAGCTATCTGTAAAGAGCTGCATAGCAGTTACGGGGGTTGGTGAGCGTAAGCGAGCGGGGGACGGTAGCCCCCTATCCATTAAATTATTGACAATTTAAGAAGGAATATTTCAGTAAGAGTTTTATTTTGATATTTTTGTGGTAATGATCCGAATTAAATTATTGAAAAGTTTGAGAGATAAAAAGTTTCGATATTAAATGATCATTAACTATACTCTCTTCATTTAGAATTAGCGCCTGAGACGTAAGGTATTAAAAGCAGTTATTATTCTAATTATCATCGAAAAATTTTTCTTCTGCAATGACAAGGCAGCCTTAGCAGAAGTAGTCAAAATACTGTAAAAACAATCGGTCACTGAAGTTGTCTGATGAGCGTTATTAAGCATTATTGAGCGTTTTTTTTTATCCTGTTTCAGGAGCCTATTCTAAATGAATAGACTATATAAGCAGACAAGTTCCAGGTTTTGCTGGATAGTTGAGATGAAACAAGCGAGCTCTGCTCGCTAAGATCGCGAAGCGATCTTTAAAGAACTGCGAAGCAGTTCCGGGGGTTGGTGAGCGATAGCGAGCAGGGGGCAGAGCCCCCTAGTGTTTAAATAAAAAAACTTACAATCATCCAAATGTAATGTTTTTAGGTCATTCCCTAGAATACACAATCAAAAATATTCATACCAAATTTTACAATGTGAACCCTAAGTGAAGATAAGATGATAGACGCCGGGGTCTCCAAATATGGGCAAAGGGTCCGCAGGGGCCCTCGGATACCTTTGTATGTGCAAAAAAAGGTACCAAAATGAATTAAAACACGTTTTTTAAGGGTCTAACTTCCAAAACTTCCGAAACTCACTTATCACATTTATTATTTTCATATTAAGTTTATCAGAATGAGAATCCTACCTACCGAAAAATATGATAAAAAAAAGCTCATTAAACCTTTAAACTTCCACAAGAGGGGCTTAGGAGGAATTTTATTTACTAGCAGGGTTGCTAACCTGAGACGACGCTCATCCGTAATCGCCCTCCCCCGCCCGAAAAAAAAATCCGCATGACGCGTGGCTTGCCCACCGATGCCATGCCTTCTGCATGTAGAAAAATGCCCCTATCTTTTGATAAGTTTTAGAAAAGTCCTGAAAAAGCAAATATTTGAGAAAAGAAGGTCTTTTTTTTCTCCCTATGAATCAATCATCCATGCAGACTAGAATATTCCGAATGTGATTCCCCCATCTTATTGCCCATCTCATCAGTTAGCAACTAGCGTTATCGTTTTTATTCGCAATTCTACGCAAAAAAAATATTTATTGTAAGTATTAAAGGCTAAAAGCAGAGAATTAAGATGAATTATTTAATACATTGTCTTAAAAATATAATTGGCGTAGTTTCCGTAGTTTTTCTAGCTTTATCCGTAATTGCGGAATTCGGGGCCGAAATGCGGAATAACTCCGCAAAATCCGGAATGGTTGGCATCTCTGTACTAGTGCTTGTGTTCTAGAAGTGCCGCCCATATGTTGGAATTCAGGGGGGGGGAGAAATTGTTTCCAAGTTAGCAAGTGAAGCCTGTAATAAATAGTTATTCTTAGAGGGGGATGGTATAAAATTATTTTTAAATTGCCACAAACGTTTTAATTTCTAGATTGTGTTTCCAACACTTTCAGATTATAGTACCTATTTAAATCTTAGTATCTCTCTATTCTAAAAAAAAGTTTTTGGTGAACGGTTTCCAGAGAAAGGCTTTTTAATTACTGATCCGTATAACACATATTTGGTATCAAACTGTCCGGATTCTTTTGAGGATGTGCAAAGTGCCTTTAGAATTTCTAAAAAAAAATCTCAATTTTAAAATATTTCCATTTTTTTAGATTTCGGATAAGGTCGCAGTTACAAAGCAAGAAACTATGAATTTTAAAACAATTGAAAACATATTTCACTGGTTTTTTAATATTCAAATAGATTAAATAATCATCTTTCTATTTATAACACGAATTTAAAAAATATATTTTGTGTTATTTTTAACAATATTTATATTTTTGTTGTTCAAAGGGTTTAATTGTTGTTCAAACGGTTTTCATTATATTTTAAACTTATTTATAATTAATTTATTTTTTATTTTTTAAATAAAAAATTAATATTTTTATATTTATCTTTGTAGTTGTGGCAACCTAATCATTACTATATTTACAATAAAATATACACTCGCTTTCGGAAATTTTGAATTTTGCATTTATTTTTTATATTCTTTTGCAAGTATGTTTTTAAGGTGGTAAAATGTAACTCTTTATTTCATAATGACAAAACGCAAACAACTAAATAACACGGGTGAATGTCTTAGAAATAAGGATGAAAATGTTGGAAGTCTTGACATTCGGTGTCGTTGCTATGAAAATGACACAACTTCCAATCTCTTTCGAACGCTCAATATTCAAATGTAAACCAATTTTTCTAATTTTTAATGATAAACTGAATAGTTATAGATCTAATTAAACACTTTAATCTATGAATTTGAAACAATTAATCAATATTTATACTTTATAGTGTCCAAAAGAGATTAGTGATATTTAGCGGGAACTATAACGGAATTCAACCCCAAGAAAATTAACAACAGAGCAATGTAAAAATTTTTTTACCCATTTCCCTAAGGTAATGTGTTTTTCACAGATACATTAAGGGAAGCACTGAAACATTAAGGGAAGGTTCATATTTAGCGGGAACTATATATGAACCTTTCTTGGAATTATAAAGCGATCCGCCTATTCATGTTACCATAAAGGAAATGATAAAATTCCACCACTGAATAAATATTCGGCATTTTTGAAAGAATACCACGGAGAAGTACTACCCCTGTGTTAAGAATGTTTTATAAAGTGAGTAAGTGCAGTGAGCTGGGTTTTGTGGGGAATTGTGAAGCGGTCCAAAAGTTACTGCGTCAGCAGTTAACGGGGGTTGGCGAGCGATAGCGAGTTGTATAAAAATAATCTTATGAAATTATTCAAATTTTAAATTAATGAAAACTAGTACATCAAATAAATACTAATTTTTAATTTTCTCAAAACATTTAGTGTGGAATACTAGAGTTTGAAGCCAAATGGGGGTTTGGGAGTCCTCCCCCAGAAAAATTTTACTCTTAAAAATACTGTTTTAACTCATTTAGAGTCATAGGGTGACATCCGAATCCTTCTTCGCTGGGGAATTTTTGAGGATGAAACCAGAGTATAGTGGTCAGCATGGAAAACTGGTTCATAAAAAGATTTGAAATAATGTAGTAACTAGTTTTTTGAATTCAGTAATTATCCCTTTCATTGAAATTGGAATAAAAAAGATTTAAGAAACAACAAAAAGTTGATAAAAGATAAATGCAGAAAAAAACGCAGAGTTTAAAGCGTTGATTCGATTTATTTGACTATCTAAAAAATTTGTTTGACCTATTTTGCACTTAAATTATTAGTTAAATAATGTTAATATCAAAGCACAGTAAGTTTTGGGAACTTTAAAAATATTAAGCTTGATGTGTGCAAATGAGGAAGTTTCATATTTTTTTTTATTTTTTAAATCGACCCTACCTTACGAGAAAACCCTAAAACCGAGATATTTTTTAATTCTGAGCATTATTTATTTTTTTACTGCGGCTTAAAGTTTGCGCTCTGGAAAAGGCGGGAAAAACAGCGATTTCAGATTCGTGATGTCACTCGGTATGTCAAAACGACTACAACTCGCATCTCCTCCTAAACTATGCAGCCGGCGTAGACAAAACTCGGTACATACACGTATCTCGAGGCGAGGTAGATCACTACCAAGTTTTCAAAGTTCGAAAATAGAATTGTATTTACAAGTAATAAACGATTTTATGGCTAAAAACGCTTATTTCTCCATTTCTCTACTAGAGTGGATCTGCTTGACTCACTATTTTAAAAATGGAAACCTCAGGATTAAATATTTTTAATAAGAAAAGCTCTATAATTGCTAATTTAAAAGTTAAATCAGCTATGAAAACACCAAAATAAAATCAAATAATTAATTTTAAAACATTACATTCTTATATTTAAAGATTTTCACCCTTAAAATTCAAATATTTATGGAAAATATATTATTAAATATTTTTTATTAAGTGGGACTAATCCCCATCTGGTCTAATGAAACCGCACCAGATCCATGAGGTCATAAAGACCTTTTATTTTAATAATGAATAAACATCAACAATGCTTTTTGTTTGGTGTCGAGTGACGTCAAATTTGATTTTTGAGCGTTTGCGATTGCATCATTTGTTTACGACTTTTTTCAACTTTTATTTCTCCTCTATCTCAGTAAATAAATTTTTGAGGAAAATTTGGATTGCAGATTTGGATTTTTCATATTTTATATTGTATTAATATACCCCAAAATCGAAAATTTAAAAAATATGAAACTTCCTCATTGAAATTTAAAACTGTTTCCCCTTTTTGGTTTCGCTATTAAAAATTACTTCCGCTTCAACCTGAGCCTAAATTAAACCTCCAAACGTGAAATAGTTTAGGGTTTTAACAAATTTTATAACATTTTAGGAACTCGAATAGTTAGGAAAACCTTTTGGGACATTACCCAACAAATTTTCCAAACTCGGAAAGAGATAGGTCACTGTGACTCCTGACCTCTGTATTTAGTTAACCTTCTTGAAAATAAAGTAGAAAAAAGTTAAATATTTAGTTGCAATGAATACGAAAATAATTATAACGTTCCTAACTCCCCAACATGAAACATGTGTAACTTTCTAGCTACTAAACCTTGAAATTTTGAAAGCTCTTCTCATCCTGGCAGCTCTCTCAATCCTGGCAGTGCTGTTAAACACTCACTGTTACGGTAGTTTAACTTTAACTACTACCAATAACCAACTTTTCATCACTTTAACAGGTTTTATGAATAAAAATACCTGGAAAAATACCGGAAACACAAGCCTCCGCCCTCTCGAAGAACAGGAAATTATCACCTCCTAGCTGTCAACCTATGTCAAAACGACAGAATGATTGATCACTAAATCCTTTTTGTTTGCTGCGTCCGGTCCAACGTCCAACTAGCCGCGTGGACCACTTAAAACAACATTGCAATAATTACGAAAGAACTGCTAAAGTATAACAAATCTAGTATAACAAATCTGATGTTAAAAACTATAGACCAATAGCTATTCTTTCTTGTTTTGCTAAAATTTTTGAATCAATCATTCATAGCAAAATCTCCTTACAGACCCATCAAATTATTTCCCTTAACCAGCATGGATTTGTGAAAAAACGTTCCACTGCGACTAATCTTCTTTGTCTAAATAAGAAAATTTCTGATGCTTTAGAGGTTAATCAACAATTAGACGTTGTTTACACCGATTTTGCAAAAGCTTTTGATACTGTTGATCATAAAATATTATTACACAAACTATCTAATATAGGTTTTGATCGCAATCTACTTGTTTGGTTTAGTTCTTACCTGTCTCAAAGGTCTCTTTTTGTTAAATACAATTCAGTTTTTTCTAGTGGTTTTTCTGGCACTACTGGTGTTCCTCAGGGATCGATCCTTGGGCCCTTACTTTTTATTTTATCAATGATATCACTTCACTTTTTCAATCTTGTCTTCTTTTCGCTGATGATTTAAAGATTTTCAAACAAATATCTTCTCATAATGATCTGGAAGTTTTGCAGTACGAACTTAATGATTTGAGCAATTGGTGCAATTCAAATAAATTATACTTAAATATAGATAAATGTTTTGTTTTAACTTTTACGCGTAGACTTAACCCTCTTCTTAAAAATTACTTAATTGACAATCTTCCTATCACTAGAATATCGCATATCAAGGACCTGGGTATAATTTATGAATCCAATTTTGGTTTTAACATGCATATTAAAGACATCAGACTCAAAGCAATTAAGACTTTAGGAATTTTAAAGAGAACCACTTATGATTTCATCAACAATTTTGTTTTATATAATCTTTTTATTTCTTTGGTTCGTTCTATTCTTGAATATAATTGTACAGTATGGAATCCATATAATAAATCTCACATTAAATCTCTTGAGAAAATTCAAAATATGTTTCTTCGTTTTCTTTCCTTTAAATCGAATAATTCACTCAACGTATTACCTAACATTGTTACTCTTGAAACTAGACGTAATACTTGTGTTTTTAAGTTTTTCTTTAGGCTTCTAAATAATGAGATTGATTGTTCTGACCTACTTAATCTCTTAAATTTTCACGTTCCGCAATATATGACAAGAAATAAAACTGTTTTTGAAATTCCCTCCTGTAACAAAAATTATTTATTAAATCAGTCAATATTTCAATTCTGCAAATTGGTAAACAACTTGCCAATTGATTCTGATATTTTCTTTAATTCTTGCAGTGATCTTGTCAGGGTAATTAGGTTATGAAATTCGACTTTTAAATTTTTCTTATTCATTGTTTGTTCTTGTTGTTTAATATGTGTCTTTTATATAGTTTTTGTGTGTCTTTTATAGTGTTTTTTGTGTGTCTTTTACTTTGTATTACCAGTCATGTAATTGGATTTTTATCTGTTTGACTGTAGAATAAATAAATAAATAAATAAATAAAACGAGACTCTGCCAGATAACCAAACCCGTATAATATACACGGCTTTCGCAGAAAATTTTCTGCAAGAAAAACAACAAATAAACTTCATTAGAAATTTTTCTGCAGATTTTCTTTTGTAATCGATGAATTAACTGCAAGGCGTCAAGGCGATATAATCCCTGTATCAGTTATTACGCCAAGAATGCCATTTTAAAAGAAGGGGACAGTTTATTAAATAAAAGGGGCATTAAAGAAAGAAATGTGCCATTGTGTAAAATTTTTATGAAAAATTTAAGTTTGCATAAAGGTTTTTATTTTATATGAGTGTGCTGACAACACATTCCACGAGTACGTGACACTCTTGTTGTTACTGGGGTACACGCAGCGCCCGTACAAGGCCCTGATTTTCAATGGTTCACTAGATACACATTAGCGTGGAACAAAAAATCTTTTTTTGGAAATTAGCAGGGTTGGCCGGTTTAAACCATTTGGTTTAAACCATTGGTTTAAACCATGGTTTTTTTACCATGGTTTTTTTACCAAAAAAACCACTTGGTTTTTTTGGTTTTTTTTAGAAATAATAAAATATTTTCAGGATTTTTTAAAGAAAGTGTTATTAAGTATAATCTTTTGCACAAAATAAAAAGGTCAGATTTATAAAAAAATTGACATTTTAAGGTGATTAAAAATCAGAAATCTTTTCATTTAATGGTTTTAATTATTGAATTATCTCTAAACTTAACCTTAAATGCTTAAGTTAAACTTATTATATTTTGCAAGAGATAGTTCATTTATTAATTTCCTTTAAAATGAAGCATTATTTCAAAGAGTAACTAAACATACACAAAAGTTATCTGTTTTTCACTGATAAAATATGGCTTGGATTTTAATTAATTTATAAATCCAATTTGTCTTATTTGTCAGTCATAAAAACCAGTTGGTTTTTTAGTAAATTAATAAAAACCGTTGATTTCTTTAATGATAAAAACTAAAAACCAGTTGGTTTGTTTATAAACAGATAAAAACCAGTTGGTTTTTTTACTAAATTAATAAAAACCGTTAATTTCCTTAATTGGATCAATTATCTCAATCATTTATCCAATTTCAATTAACATAAGGTGCTTACATTTCCCTTTTATTTATTTAAAAAATGTTATTTTCTCTTTCTAAAGAAAATTTTTTAAGTTTATAAATTAATCCATATAATTAAGGTAACTAATTTGATTATTTTAACATTTAATAATTAATCAAATGAAATTAATTATCTCAATCAATTATCCGATTCCAAATAACATTAGTTGTTAACATTTCACTTTTACTTCTTATTTAAAAAATAAAATTTTCTCTTCCTAAAGAAATTTCAAAAGTTCATAAATTAATCCATATATAATTAAGATAAATAATTTGATTATTTCAACCATTTATCCAAGATAAATTAACACCGATTTTTATTCACAATAACATTAGATAGTCAAATTAGAATATTTTAAAAACAAAAATTAATTTTAAAACAAATTAATTTAATTTTAATTAACTAATTAAATTAATTAATTGAAATATACAAATAATTTATTAAAAATTCAAAATTTGAGTTTGATCAATTAATATCTTCAGGTTCCACATTCACGTTGAAGTTTCGAAATTTCATCAAAAAGGGCGCATGCTATTAAAATAGGCTAGCGACCGAAAAATAAATTATTGATATTAAATATTGTGCCAAATAGAGCTCAAAAGTTGAGTATTATTATTGGAAAAATAATAAAAAAAAATTAATAAAAAATAATTCAGATATGTTTTGGGCCAATATCGGTGCCAAATAGAGATCAAAAGTTGCATATTATTATTGGAAAAATAATAAAAAAATTAATAAAAATAATTCAGATATGTTTTGGCCCAATATTGGTGCCTAATAGAGATCAAAAGTTTCATAGTATTATTGGAAAAATAATAAAAAAAATAATTCAGAAATGTTTTGGCCCTAGAATGTGAAAAAATGCATATTTTGCATAGCGCATAAGGGAATTATTAATAATAAAATTCAAGTTTTAAATGTTGTTAAAGCTTACTGTTACCTTAATTTGGTGTCTTAATCGTAAAAAAAAGTATGCACAATTCGATTTGTCTTAAGCAGTTAAGTAAGGCAAACAGCTTATGAATATAAAGCATACAGAATCGCTGAATTCTGAAGAACTGAAAAATTAATTTGTTTACTTGTTTATATTTTCTTTTCCAGATAAGCATTAAAATTACTTATATTATACCCTAAATTTTCCCTAATTATATCTAACACAAATCATAACCTTTTACTTAATAGTTTGTCCCTTTTAATTTTAAGACTTGTTATAAAAAGCGATAGCTCAGCTAAGTTTGAAATAAAATGCCCATGGTGCAATATAACGGGGGGGGGGTTTCATCTCTTTTTTGTAAAAATATCAACCTTAGTGTTTTAAAAGCATTTTTATGAAGTAAACAAGAATGTGTATTATAGTCTAAATAAAATATTTGAACTTAAAAGTTTATAAATTTTTGGGTTTAAAAGTTTTTTTATCCAAATTTGCAATTCCTGCGTTGTAAATTTTTACAGAAAGAAATAGGGTAATAATGCAGTGTTTTTTTAATAAATCTTCTTAGATTTAATCAAACCTGTTCTTAGATTTTCAACCTGTTTCAGATATATTAAGGGGGATAGCAGGCAGGGTTGCTTGATTTAAATCACTTGATTTTAAAAAAAAATCATTGATTTAAATCAAAAATGTTAAACTTCCACAATTTAAATAAAAAATTAGTTGTGTATGCTTTAAAATTTAAAATGGTTTGCAAGATTATTTGCATTTTTTTTTAATTCTGCCTGATATGTAACTGGGAGATAGGTTTAAGTTACTCTACATAAAATTGCCTGCAATTTCAAGAACAAATTTTACTACCAATAACAAAATATTTATGACAAAAAGCAAGTATAATAAAAGTGTTTAAAAAAGGGTAAGTAGCAGGGTTTGGAATGTGATAAACTAAACAAGAATTAAAATATTTTAATTTTTTATCTGGTACATCAACTTTTTAAAATACAAGCATGTGAATGATTTTTATCGAAAAAGCTTCCTTTTATAGTTTCAGTCATGTTTTCCAAACTATTGTTTTCTTTTACATAACTACAGCGAATAGAGCTCTATTCTCTATGTGCATGACTGTCAATAAGTTGTTTATTTTATTTTATTTTTATTACTAATTATAATTTAAAGAAATAAGTATACATAATACTTTTAGTAAAACTAATTTAACTGAATTATTATAATTCAAAGATTGATTAAAACTTTTACACAAAAATGAGGCAAAGAATTTTTTAGAAATCATTGTCACAATTTCTTTTAAAGTTATTATTGATTTCACAATTTGGCAAAAATAGGTATAGAAAGGATAAAAATTTTAGTAACTGATAGTATAATTGAATCGTCAGTTTGAAGAAGGGAATAAGTCCAAAAAATGACAAATTGACTTTTTGTGCTAAAAACAATCTCCAAGCTTTGCTCTACACATGGGTGAAAAGAGGGGGGAAATAACTAACCCCTATAGGGAGATATCGCCCCTTGAAGTTGTGAAATCGATGTCCATTCATTGTATTTTTCAAGTTAATTTGGAGTGAAAGTTAATTTGTCTTTCTTTTCCTATTCTTTGAGCTGTAAACTAAGTTAAAATGAAATTTTCTTTTAATTTCAAATTTTTTCAAACTTTTTTTAAGCAGGGAATGTTTAACTCCATTCATATTCACTCACTCCATTGATACTGCTCTAATAACTCAGTTTCACTATAATTTTGAATTTTATTTGTCTTATTCCTTTTATTTCACCCTTTTGTGGTGTAAACTAAGGAGAAATATTATTTAACTGTGAATTTAAGGGTTTTTTAAGATTTTTTCATCAGAAAAATTTCATAAGGTTGAAGAAGGGAATAAGTCCATCAACTTATTTTGACTGTAAAATATTTTTGAATATACTTATATTTGTTTCGATGGTTGCTCTGTTTTCTAAATAGGGTTGTGAACTTCCAGTAAAAATTTGGTGATTATACAATGAAAATTCTATTACTTATACAGTTTTTTTCGATTTTCTCAAAACTTGGTTTTTGGACTTATTCCCTTCTTCAAACTGACGATTCAATTGCTCATTCACCGTTTTAGGATTGATAGGCTTGGGCATTTCCCCATGAAATGGCAGCGAAGCGCTCCCCTTAATTAATTCAATTAATTAATGCATAAAATAGATCAAAATTGGGTTATTAAGTAATCCTAAATTATTATCACATTGAAATTACAATATCAGTATATTATTAACCAGTTTCAGGAAGTTCAGAGCTAGTTATTTAAATTAAAAAATTCTGATTTAAATAAAAAAAATCCGATTTTTTATATTTTTTTAAAAAAATCAGCAACCCTGATAGCAGGGGACAAGCCCTCACCCAAAAAAATCGGACTAGGTATCCAAAACAAGTTAAAACCCTTTTTTAGGGTCTGGGGGTTACCCAGATTCCTATCATTGTCCTACCCTTATATTATAGTTAAGAGTTTATCTTATCACTTAAATAATTTGGCAATTAGGTAAAAAGGCAATTGATTGCCAAAATATACTTGTATACTTTCATGGTATTTTTTTTTGTTGAAATGAAATATACCTATATTGGGAAAAATTCAAAACAAAGTTAAAACCAGTAAGTTAGTTTTCTTCAACTAAATTAGTATTGGAAAACTATGAAGCTAAGATTATTCTTGAATGAAGAGAAGCGTAGCCATGGGTGAGGGACCCCTGGATCTCCAAAATTATTGGCAATATAATAAACCAGTGTCCACTCAAGGGAAGGGGCTAAGGCCCCCAACCCCTTAAATGTTCCTCAATTTTTTTTTAAACCAAGAAATTTTCTGGAGGAAAACCCCACTCCCCCTTATTACAATCAATATAGTAATTTATTGCACTCCCATAGCAAAGACAAAACCGGATATAACACTTAATTTGTATTACCTTTCTTTCAAAAATTTTTGCATGTGATTGTTTTACGATTTTTGTTTTGTAGCCTAATGCCTAATAGATGCTTTGATTACACATTACACAAGTCTGCAAACCAAAGCCTGTTTGAATATATTTATCAAATTCCCATAAATTTTAAGGAGCTATTTATGAAAAAAATTTAAAACGTTTTACGTATCAAAATGTGTAACAAATTACAAAATTATTTTTAAATTTCCAATTTTTCTCAGTTTTAGTATATTTCTTACTTGACTATTAAAAATAAGAAGCTGCTTTTAGAGTTAGTCATGTTTTCCCAACTATTGTTTTCTTTTACTAACTACAGAAAATAGAGCTCTATTCTCTATGTACATGAATGTCAATGAGTTGTTTATTTTATTTTTACTACTAATTATATTATAAAGAAATAAGTATACATAATACTTTTAGTAAAATTAATTTAACTGAATTATTATAATTCAAAGATAAATTAAAATTTTACACAAAAATGAGGCATTGATTTTTTTAGAAATCAGTCACAATTTCTTTTAAAGCTATTATTTATTTCACAATTGGGCAAAAATAGTTATACCCCTTAATTAATTCAATTAATTAATGCATAAAATAGGTCAAAATTGGGATATTAAGTAATCCTAAATTATTAGTGTTTAATTATTAAGTTTTTGTGATCAACAGAATTCCAGGTTATCTCATTTGTCCTGCAGTTTAATTTAAAGCTAAGTACATTCCTTCAAATTTAAATCTACTAATAATTATAATATAACCTCATTTGTTGGTTATGAAAAAGAAGAAATATAACGATTTTATACTGTTTTTTTTTTAAACCTGTAACTTTTCCCTTCCTTATCTGAACCCTTCCAGTGTTAATAGATAAAAATGCTTGATAAAAATGGTTAAATGTCTTTTATAAAAGTTTTATTTTTAAATAATTAGATATAAAATTAATGTCATATTAATTTTTCTTTTAAGTTTAATAGATTATTTGATTTCCTAAGTTCTTTTTAGAAACATTGTAAAACTCGGTTCTCCTTACTTAAAAAAAATCAAAATTTTAGACCCTCCATGAGGAATGAGTGCACTGAAAAAAGTTAAAAT
Organism: Tetragnatha versicolor; assembly: GCA_024610705.1. NCBI lineage: Eukaryota > Metazoa > Arthropoda > Arachnida > Araneae > Tetragnathidae > Tetragnatha > Tetragnatha versicolor. The sequence continues at coordinate 96,797 of JANDEH010000001.1, forward strand.
TTTGAAGATACAGTTAGGGATGGAGATGGTCCGCAGAGGTTCAAATTTAAGTGAAGTGGTCCGTAGACATATTAGAGTTGGGAACCACTGGTATAGATACATAAAGAGTGAGATCACTTAAAAGTAGTATTTTACACGAAATCTTAAAATCTGACAAAGGGAGCTCAAAGTATGGGTAGTCCCAAAAGTTCTGTTACTTTAAAAAGTTTCGTGTTTGAAATTTTTTATGAAAAACTGGTAATAAGTGCAGATTTTAAACAAAAGGGATTTTAATTTAGGTATATTTATCAATGTATGATTTTGGCAGTTCTGATGATATTATTTCTTTTCAAAATGGCGGGTTGAAAAAAGACAGCAAACGACGATTTTCGCATAATTTTTTCCTTTTGTTTAAAAAACTAAGAAAAACGCATAATTCATGGCTAAAAAAGTTTTACTGTATATTTGAAATGTTTAAATTAAGATGTCATAGTTTCAAGATGATTCGATAAGTTAAAGGTAGGAAATTTTGGTCTCAAACATAATATCTATTGCAAAAAAATCTTACTTCCAGTAATGTTAGTCATTTCAAAGAAATTTTCACGAAAAAAAAGCATCAAAATATGCAGTAGTAGGGGTGTGCATTCAAGCGTGTCTAAATACAAGGAGGTTTCACCTGTCACGGGTGGTGATGTATGAGCTTCCCCTCTGGGAGATAAACATTGGGGGGGTCGAGTCCATGTCGAGTCCAGCGGAGCACGTGGAGCTAAATTGAACTGCTTGGTGTGTACTCAATGCAATTTCAAAATTAAGGTTTATTTTATTAAAACTCTTATAGGCCATAATGTTTGAACATGGAATTTGTTTAGTTTAACAGATTTTTATAGAAATTAGAACTTCGTTGCATGAAAAGTAATGTCCTTATTTATTTAAATTACCCAAACAATGAATTGTGTAACTTGTGATTAGTGTTGAATAAGTAGCTTTTCATGAATAAACTTTTGAATATTTCATGAATAAGTAAGATTTACAGTGTAAATTAGAAGTAAAATTCGAAAAATATTTTTAAAATTTTCTATGTGATTTTATGTACGAAAGTTTAAAAATAAACTTGGTATAAAATATACTTCCAGTCTTAAAATGTGTCTGCAATAAAAAATAAAGAGGGTAAAATTACCTTTGCAATTGTATGAATAGTACTGTGTGTATTGTAGTTTTGAATAGTACTTTTTTAAAATTTACTTTTATTAAATAACCCTTATTTTAAATATTTACACAAAAACAATTGAAAGGATAAGTCCAAGTGTTTTATAATCCAATTGGTAACAATATTCGTGAAAATGTTTTTGGATTTGTAGATAAAATTAGTTGACTAACTTTGAGTTGCTTTGTGTCATAGCGCTTCTTTTAAATATTTTCTTAGATTTCAATAAAAATCCCTTCCCCAACTAGGATTTGATATCCATTATTTCATGATTAGGGAAATATGCAATTCATAATGTTTATCACAAAGAAAAAATTTTATAAACCTTTTTAAAAGTACAGCTATAAGGTTCCTAGATTTTGCAATGTGTTTTTTCAATACTTTTCAAATAGTAACACAACAAAAACATGGGACCTTTGAAAAGATTTTGCAATCTCTGTGACACTGTGGGGTGCATTTTGAAAGAAGAGCTACTTTAGAATAAGTGGGTACGTGTGAGAGATAAAGGGAAGGGAGAGGGGTCTGGCTATCTGATTTACAACCGCATGCCACAGGTGAATTCCACTGGAGGTTTGTATTGTTTAGGTCTTGAGCATGACTGTGGGGGGCATTTTACTATGGGTCTTTTCTTTCACAACGAAGTGAAAAATTCCCAGAACACCTGCTGACACTTCTACAACCCCTATTTTACTAAGCGTTTCTAATTTTACTCTAACACCAACTAACACTTACATTCATCATATTTATTTTCATTTTTGATTGCAATTACAGTACTTAAAAAATGTATTTAAAATTCAATAGAAAAGGTTTTCCGTTTTTACATGATTTTAAAAATATTGAAAACTTAATTACTAACAGGGTTGGGAAAAAACCCGGTTTTTTATTTTAAAAAATACCGGCTTTATTTGTTGTTTTTTTTTTGTTTAAACAAGTTTTTTTCGGTTTTAAGCAAGTTTTTTTAGAATTTTTTTTCTGAATAAGTTATCTTAGCAGTGATGTTTGAAATTGAGTTCTAAATGAGACATTTATTTTAGGGGTTGTTTATAATTGATAAATGATTTGTATATTTCAATTAATTTAATTAGTTAATTAAAATTAAATTAATTTGTTCTAAAAAATAATTTTTGTTTTTAAAATATTCCAATTTGAATATCTAATAGTATTTTTATTTTTTTAAATGTAATCAAATGCTCATTTGGATCTTTATTTTATGGAAGTATAAATCTGAAGCTTGCCCTGCAATATCACTTTCAACTCTTTATTTTAATTTAAATGTATTTTTAATTTTTATTTTATTTGTAATCACATTATAATTTTCTATAGGCTGTCCATATGGGTCTCTGACTCCTGGGCAACTCATACATCAAATTTTTTGTATTTATTGTCATAAATATCTTGTTTTTATGTGTCTAATTTTGTATGAATTGTTGTTTTTTCAAAATAAATTTTCTTCTTCTTCTTCTATTGTAGTGAATAAAAATCAGTGTCATTTATCTTGGATAAATGGTTGAAATAATCAAATTATTTTTCTTAATTATATATGGATTAGTTTATGAAGTTAAGAAATTTCTTTAGAAAGAGAAAATTTTATGTTTTAAATAAGAATTAAAAGTGAAATGTAAACAACTAATGTTAATTGTAATTTGGATAATTGATTGAGATAATTAATTTGATTAATTATTATAAATGGTAAAATTATTAAATTAGCTATCTTAATTATATGGATTAATTTATGAACTTTCCATATCTCCAACTTTTTTAAGGATTTGGAAATAAAAATGAGAATGTTAGTTAAGAATAGCAATTTCCCAATTATTACAAACCCATAAATTTTTTACATAGTTCTAATACTTCCTGGTTTGGTTAGTGGAGAGTTGTCATTAACCATTTCAACGAACTGCTAACTGCACATTCCTAAATAATAAATACTAAATAATGGTCGGCTAATTGGAAATTTTATTTCAAGAACTTTTAATGTCAAATAATTGTGCTACTATGATGACAACCAAACCGCAGGTATACGCCGCCGTTAAAAAAAACTTTCAGCAATAAAACAAAAATTTAACCTACTAATTTTGAAAAAAAAATTATTTGTTTTGGCACTAAAAGGTGAACGTTAATAGTGTACTATCAATAGCGGTGTGATTTTGAATCTAGTGTTCAAACCCCAGGTTAGGGTAATATTTTTTAAAGGTCCCGAATCATTCCTAAGGGGAAGTAACACTCATGCACTTAAAATGAGAAATGTGGTCAGGTACTCACAGACGCCTACAGGTTGGGCTTCAGTAGCCATTGTTGTCGGATTGAGAGCGAAGGTCATTTCACAGCCATCAGCCTCAGCTATAAGAAAACAAATTTGCATTTAAAAAATGTACATTGCGAATTTTAGAAAAATCAACTGCAATAACCGTATTTAAAAATCCAATTTGAATTATTTTCTTTTTCTAAAAATCGAAACTAGACTTCGTGGTATGATCATAGATAAAATCCTTTACCTATAAAAAGCAATGGAATTCCTACACAACAGCAAACAAGGTTAATAAAAACTTACCAACTGGCGCGGCCATAGGCTAGTAACGGTCAACCCTGGATAAATAGCGACAAACGTCGTCGTCCAAACCAACATTCGATTATGAATATCCGCGTACGGGGGCGAGCGGAAGTAACGAAAGAGGAATTATTTTATTCTTTTCGGGGAGAAACCGTTGGAGTAGTAGACTGAAAGTCTGGGACACACACCAAAAGGAAAAAATAAGAACGCATTTTCGTGTTGGTGTAACGCTGAAGTATCGTTTTTATTAAATTATAAATGTTTAGCAATTATTAAAAGAGAAGAAATTTTTCATTATCAGCTCATGTGAAAAACGTCAGGCTAACTACGGCCATTCGTAAAATGAAGCTAATAGTACTTAAAAATGCGTAAGAGAAGTACAAAGAGAGTGTGAAAGAAAAATGAAACTGATTTTATAAAAATCAAACAAAAAAATCCCATAGCAGAAACTATCTTTTTTTCATCTGGCATAGAATTTTTAGAAATCCCAATACCTGGCTCATTGAAATTAATGACGAATCAGTTTTTTGCTTTTTTTGATAGTCAATTTCCTGCGGCGTAAAAAACCTTCAGGTGTTATTGAAAAAGTTCCAAATGTCCCAAAATGGGTAAAAACTAGTGATGGGCAAAATCGATAATTTTAGGTATCGAATACTTTGGTATCGAATACTTATAGGTATCGAATACTTATAGGTATCGCGTACTTTTAGGTATCGAGTACTTTTTTTCAATGTCGGGAAATGAACCTGAAGGGACAATTTTTTTAGGGCCTATCCATAATCAGACTAATATTCAAAAAACTGAAAGCGATCCATCAAAAAGCCCCGTAGCTACGGGCCTGGAGGTGGATAGAGGCGAAGGATTTGGCGGGGGAAAAACCTAGCCGCGTCAAATTTCTCTCGCGGATGATAACGACTTGGGTTTGAGCGTTGCAAAATGAAAACGGAAACAGGCTGCGTTTGATCTACAGTAGGTATTATAAAGATTACTTCATTGAAAAATTCAAAACGAAATATGTCAATCAAGTATCGATACTTTTGTGGGTATCGAATACACTCGATACCTATAGGTATCGAGTACTTAAGTATTTGGTATCGATACCTGCCCATCACTAGTAAAAACATTATCGAAAATCATGACACCCCCCTAAGGGCCACCAAATGTCAATGAAACTTGGGTAAAATTAAAATAGTAACGGATTTTTTTATTTAAATTAGAAAGGAATGCATGCAATAATTTATTCGACTTTGTGGATGTTAAAGACACTGTTTCAATCATTTACACTGTTTAACTTTCGAAGTTCATCCTGTGTGATCCTCTTGAATGAACAACTCAAACGTGAAGAAAATCTGGGGGACCAAGAAAAGTTTGTTTCTTCGTCCTCCATGATGAACACCACCGACTGTGATAAATCTAAATGATCATTAACTGGCTGAGTCTACTAATTTTTCCCCTTCAAATTAAATTACACTTTTGAGTGTAGTTAATGAATTAATCAAGCACATAACCTTAAAACGTTTTGAAACAATGGATGACCACATAGAAATAAAACAAACTGCATTATACTAGTTCTATAGTCAGTTCATTTAGAATAGGGGCCTGAGACGTAATGTATTAGAAGCAGTTACTATTGTAATCATCATCGAAAAAATTTTCTTGTGCAATGACAAGGTAGCCTAAACAGAAGTAGTTAAAATACTGTAAAAGAATCGGTCACTGAGGTTGCGTGATGAGCATTTTTAATCCTGTTTCAAGCGCCTATTCGAAATGAACAGACTATAGTTACAATACCATTATAAAATTCCCCAACAATGGAAAAAACGCACTAATTAAAAATAATTGTGGTTGAACATACCTAGATGAATATCCAAGGAAATCGATGAACACGCCACCTCCACTCCGTCCGAGAGACGAGAGACTAACCAAACTAAACTTCCCACCGTCCACCCAGACCAACAGGATTGCTTGATTGGCTATCCAAGAGACACGTGTGAACCTGTTCCATCCCTTTTCCCCGAACCCCCCACCCGCCCCCCGCAACCCTGTTTTTCGCTCCTCCATTGTTTGTGTCTCCGCGTGGGGTTCAGGGAAGCGTAGTCCCCCTCTCTTGAAGGTCAAGAAAAGAACACAGGCTGAACGTATGCGGAAGCCCACTTCGGTAACGCAATTCCTGATTTAGGATTACATAATGTAGTATTTTGTAGAATACTGACCTGTGGTTTGAATATAAAAGTAATTACGAGTTAGATTAGAATTTGATATCAAAACACAACCGTTATTATAAATCGATTTCCTAATTCCTGGATGTCTCCGAAATGAAAATTGCATTAGTACTACATAAAAATTTTAAAAGCTTTTATCCATTTAGCAAGTAAACTGATATGAAAAAAAATCTAATCCTTTGAATCATTCCATAAACATAAACAATACCCACACCTATTACTTCCACCGTTCTTAAAACATTCCCCTTTCCCGTTCTTTACTCCATCTTTTCTTTATTCCATCTCATCCATAAATAATGTCCCACTTTTTTTATCAACATTTTTTACCTCCTTCCCTAATAATTGTCAGATGCTCTATGGTCAGATGTCACGCTCTAGTAGCACTAATAAATACCGTAAAATGGGTTAACTTTGGCCCAAGCATCGAGAAGTAGTGTCTCTAAGTGTTATATCTGTATGGAAAAATTAAATTATCACGAAATTAATGCTAGACCTAACAGGTGAATTCCCTAATTCAGGGTAACTTTGGCCCAAAAAATCATTAAAAATATTTAAATATTAAAATCGCACTGTAAAAGCGGTTTACATTGAAGTTGAACTTGTTAAAAATATTATAAGCCACTGACTTTGTCAAATTTATTTGGATTCACTAGCGGATCACGGGGGCTAGGGGCCTTGAGTCACCCCCCAAAAAAAGTTTTACACTATATAATATGGAATTTTATGCACCAAATTGAGTTAAAACCCTGTTATTTTAAGGTCAAATTTTCAAAAACTTTCTGGTGGAGGACCCACAGACCCCCTCCCCCTCCCTTGGTACTTGTAACTCTGTTATTTACAACTTAATATTATATTAAGTTCATCAAAACGCAAAAATGTCACCTGAAAATCTATATCCGAAATGCGTACCAAAACGAGTTGGAAAAGTGGGTTTTATTACAACCCCTTGACCCTGTTTTGTTTTGACCCTTTTTATGGTCCTTTTGCTGAAATCGATTTATTTTTTCTTAAAAAGAGATCTGTTTACCCCATTTTTAGAAAAAAATCATAATGCAAAATGACAAGTTCTTAACAAAAAAACTTGATCTAAGTCTATTTAAAAATCATATTAATAATCTAAAAATATATTTGAACAAAATTTAAATTTTAAAACTGGCAAGTGTTGTATAAAATATTGTTATTTGAGAGTTTAATTTTTAAATAAAAAGTTTTATGGAATAGTGTGAATAGCGTTGTTTTTAAAATAGTCTCCATGAAAACAAGGATGCAAAATCAAATGATGATCATATTGCTCATATTGTAGCTTTTTAAGAAAGTTGGTTTACAAACCAAAAACTAGAGTAAATATTTAAAACTCTTTCAAGTGGAAATATTGGACTTTTTTTTAAATTGTAGGAATATGTTTTATTTATTAAATTTTACCAAAGATATAATAAAATAAGGAAAATATGATTAATTAAGGGATCTAATTGAGCATTTTAAGTTTTTTGAAAGAATATTTGTCCAAGATGTTATTTTTTTATGGGAATAAAGTGGTAAATGCAAAAATCGTTCAGAATTTAAAATGCTTGATTCGACAACTTTCACTCATCAAAATCAGGTAGGATTTGTATTAATTTTTTTTTTAAATCTCCATCTCCGCCAGTGCAAGGCCGGGCATATAGTGGCGTAGCCAGAAAAAATTTCGAAGTGGGATGTTGATAATTCGGGAGGGGATATGGGGTATTTTTAGTGGTTTTCTATGGACAAAAAGGAAATTTCTTGAGTTTCGGGGGGATATATCCCCAAATCCCCCCTCCGGCATATGAACTAGTAAGTCAATGTCTTAATCACTAAAAAAGTTATGGAAATTATAAAACACTAGTCAAAATGTTCATTTTCTGCATAATATTCGGGAATTTTTATGCGTTACACTTAATAAAAAATTCATAGCTCCAAAATCCATCATTTCTCCATCTTGAAATTTTGCAAACTTGTAACTAATAAGTCATAGGTAAAAATTGTTGTTTAACTCCAAATTTTTAAGTGCTGCACATCATATTTAAGCCCATAAAATACCTTTAAAATGAGTCATAAATTAACTTTTACCTCAATTTGTTCTTGAGTTATAAAGGATTTTGTAACTGAAGAAATTGCGAAAATCGACAGTTTTGGGCACATTTAAAATTCCGTTAAAAATAACTTTTGGAAATAAAATTTTTTTTAATACTGGTTCCTTCTTAATCTCCTCGAGTACTACCTAAACCAAAAATTATGGAAATCTGAGACAGCAAGGTCCAAAAACTGTATTTTTTGCGTTCATTTGACATGGAATGACCCTAATATGAAATCTGCGAAGTCAATTAGATGGTGTTGAGAGTTGAGATGTTGTGGCACTCGGCCACAAAATGTAATGCCTAATCAAACTAAATAGAAGGTAATTCGCTATTTGTAATAGTAAAAGGAGTTACCAAATCAGTAGAAGCAAGTTGTAATTAACATTTAATCTACAAGTGTAAGTTCAGAAATTTTTTATGTATTTCTTATTTGATGATTTAAAGTTCTAAGCTTCCTCTTCTTTGGATATGAATGAACTCAACTAAATTAGAAATTAAACTTGAAAAACTTAAGCAATTCTTGCTCTTTCATTTTTATTAAGGTTGTTAATCGCTTATTTACTAAGATCGGTTTTCTCTTTGTTCTCTTTTCTTTAGTTTTAATGAGATCCATTCAATATTTGTGCGTTGCATTTTAATTGTAAGAAAGATGTTTCTTAAGTAAAAAATACGCCTTAGTAATTCTTTATAGTTGAAGTTCATTTTCCAGTGTTGAAATATGTTTGATTCGCCTGTTTTAAAATAATTAAAATGCAAATTTTACTGTCTCTGGCACTCCCCTCCCTATAAGAAGGTTAAATTGGATCTCGGGTAGCTAATTGGTTGGACCAAATAATAAATTCTTAAAATTTAGCTTTGGTGGAATATTTTGTAAATCAAAAGGTAACGAATTGAATAACTCAGAAGTCAGATAATAAAAATGTTTACGGAAAATTTGTTTTTTTTTAAATGGGGGATTTGTTATTTCGTTTGGACTTCTATTGGAAATTTCATTTTTATGTTCACACACGATTCATTAAAAAAATGGTTTTCCGGAGGTATCTTTCGAATTACCAACGGAGTGATTAAATCGCAACCGATTGGCCTTCGCCGAATACCTAAAAAAGAAAACGGAACAATATCTAGCAAAAATATTCTTTTAAGACCAAATAATAGAAAACGATCAATCGTAAGCATTCGAGCGCGTGCCCAACTGCCAAAGGAAAAAAGAACAAAAATACAAGGAGAAAACAAAAGAAACAAATGAAAACAGCTATTTTTAATCTCAAATATCACAACTATGAAATAAGAATGATTTGGTTTGGTTTAGATCAGGGGTTCCCAAACTTTTTTGGCCCGTGGACCCCCTGACGTCATTTTTTGTACCCCGTGGACCCCCTGTCGAAGGCACCGTACAAAAAGTAGCTAAAAATCTTATGATATATCTAAACAACTAGATATAATATAATAATATATTCTAGATATAATATAATAATATCTAGATATGATAATATCTAAACCACGCATAAATTTTGTAATTTTTTTCAAGTGTTTTTTAGTGCATTGATAAGCATTTGATTTCACACTTTTACACATTTTTTTAAATCTTTTTTTTTGCCATTCATATGGTTACACAATATTTTTAAAGAAATTATAACAATCAAACATTTAAAAAGTTTGTAATAAAAACAAATCTAAACTTTTAATATCATTACATTTCAAGATAATTTCAGCATCATTTCTAACTTTTAATTTTAACAATAAGTTTTGGTCGCTAGCTTGTCAAAGTTAATGTGGCTTATGAGTGAGTTACTCATTCACCAAATCATAAAATTTCAGAAATAACTACATTTAATGTATGGCATGTTAACAAACAATATTAAATTAAGTTCAACTATGAAAAGTTATCAAATTGCTATTGATGCACTGTTAAAAAACATTTCAACCTTTCACCAGTTTGTGGGGAAAGGTTGAAATTTTTTCATGGTTACACAACATTTTTAGTGAAATTATAAAAATAAAACATTTAAAAAGTTTGAAACTAAAAACAAATCTAAACTTTTAATATCATTTCATTTCAAGGCACAAAAACTTTTAACTTTAACAATAAAAGTTTTGGTCGCAAACTTGTCAAATTATATGAAGGAGTTATTCATTCACCAAATAATAAATTTCAGAAATAATTACAATTAAAATATGGCATGTTAACAAACAATATTTAATTAAGTTCAACTATGAATAGAAATCAAATTATATGTTACGGAAATTGAGTTTTAATTTATTTATGAAATTAAAAATAAATTTGTTGTGTAATAAAAAATATTGTTGTTTTTTATACATAGATTAAAAAAATATGTGAATTCACAATATTATGTTGAAGAGCATTTTTAAGTTTTGGAAATAGCTTCAAGAGCAATAAAAAATACTGATAATTAAGTTTCCCCAAAGGAGAACCATAATGAAAATCTTCAATTGTAAAAAGCTATTATCAACAAAATACGTATAAACAATTTTGTTTAACTGTAAATAAACAAATAAGTCAAATGATAGTGTTAGTTTTAATATTTAATATTTTTTTATTAATATAACATTTAATTGTTGACAATTCATCATAGAACTTTCCACTAGCACCCGGTTAATCATAAAATATAAAAACTATTAGTTATAGGTTTTTAAAATGTAAAAACGTATTGTGCCTTAAGCACCCGTTGTTCATAAAAATCCTCCATATAAATAGGCGCGACTCTCCACTGCCATAAGAAAGAAAATATTCCATCACCCCTGCTAGCGTTGCGAGGATTCGGTGATAACCAACTTTTCATATTACTAAAATTTGATTACAAAAAAAGACACTATTTTTGAAACATCAAAACTTTTCATTTCAATGAAAATTTTCCCTTGGACTTCTGAAAGTCGCAGTGGACCCCCTAGAAGTCACTGTGGACCCCCAATTTTCATTTTCATTCCCGTGGACCCCCTGGAAGTTGCTGTGGACCCCTGGGGGGTCCATATTGACCACTTTGGGAACCGCTGGCTTAGATTATGGTGTTTTCCCCCATGTACACATAAGTTTTTACACTCAAAATGTTAAATTTAATTTCTTAATTGGTTTATTTTTGAAAAAAAAAAGACATTTTTAGAAAACTAGTGAGTGCTAAAAATACAAAAGGGAGAACTAAATTTGAAATACAAAACAGTTTTAATAAAATAACTTTTAATCTATTTTTGAGATTTAGTAATCCATAAGTATTTATAACAGTGTTAATGAGATCCTTTCAGGGCCGTAACAAGACATTAGCTTTCTTTTGAGGGGTTAACTCAAAATTTTTTTGAAGTACTATATCCTTACGACCTTACGAGTACTTTATACATTGTTTTAAATGACTTAACAAATAACATTGGGGGTCTGGGGGTTTCTCCTACGAAACAATTTTTGAAATTTACCCCTTTAAAATAGCGTTTTAGTTCATTTTGAGACGTTTAGATTGCACTCAAATGGACCCACTCATTGTAAGCTGCATAATTTTTTCAAGGAAAAGCAGTAGGATAATAAATAATCGACTAAATTGTGAAGGGGTTTGGGGGTTCTCTCAGTGGCCCCAGGAACGGCGGGAACACGATTTAAAAGGGGCTTTATTAGTATTGCTTATAAAAACTTTAATCAAAATCAACTCAAAATTTATCTGCTTTGGGTTTATTGTGATTCAGGTAAAGGTCACAGCCCTGTGATATCCATAAGCCCTGTATCGGATCCAAATACGCGAGTATGACCTGGATTCTGCCCAGTAGCTAGATTTTCTTATTTTTAAAGGGGGGAGTTAACTCACATATTTATTTTTATAGCTCCCCTTCCTTAAGCTTGCATTGTAAGTTAAATGTAACCTTTTAGAACCCTAACAGAAATACAGAAACGTATATTTTTTCACATAAGGTTGCTGGCATAATAATGGGTTTTCTGGGCGTTCACTCTTAGAAAATTTTCAGAAATTTTCGAACACTTTATTTGGAACCTATATCTGGGGACTTAATTTTAATTCCAGTCTTGATCAGCAATATCAAAAATAAATCTATGATATTAATACAATTAAAAACAATTGTAAGTACCGTAGGCATCCACGTAATCATTTTAAGAGTTATTTGATGAAATTTTAGCTTTAATAAAGATAAAAGAATAGCTTTAATAGAGAGAAGAAAAGCTTGTAACATTAGTAAAAAAATGGGATTATGTCAATCGTATAGTGAACAATAATGTTAGAAAACTACCTGATTTCCTGAATAATTTGTTTTGGCTTCTGAATTGAAAATCACATTCAACAATACAAATCAAATTTCCAAATAATTTTGAAATTATGAATTGTCAACAATAAATTTCTCCTTGTATTTGTTATTTGTTCTTTTGTATTAATAAAATCATTGATTTTGATGTTTTTGATTCTTTAAATTATTTTTAAAGTTGATTCAAATAATTTTGATTGTATTAGCTTTAAGTAATTTGAATCTCATTTCCTTTATAACGTTGGTTTCTTAACAAATTTTATAAATTAAAATTTTTTTATCTTGTGGATACTCTAGCTAATTAAAGCAGAAACATGTTAAAGTTACTCTTATTTTTAAATATGGTTGTAAAAATCACCTTTCTAACTACCGTCCTATATCTTTCTTACTTTACCTTCATTTCAAAAAAGGCATTGAAAAAACCATACCGAAAAATGGGGTAACTTTGACATTTAAGGGTAACTTTGGCCCTAGCAACGAAAAGTGTTTCCAAGTGTTATATCTTTATGAAAAAAAATTAAATATCACGTAATTAATGCTAGACATAGCAGGTGGAACTGTTATCATGATAAAGTTTAATTACGTTATAGTGACTTTGGCTCACGATTTGGGGCTACCTTGGCCCAATACTGAAATAAGTATAGTGCTGTCCTTTAAAAAAAACCCACTCCAAATTGTACCCTAAAAAAACCCATCGAGATATTTTAAATAAATAATTGAAATAATTTTAAATTCTCATGTGCCCTGTCTTTGTATGCCATTAAGGATGGCAGGTACGTAAAAGCAAGTCAAAGAACCGTTTATTTACTTAGTTTTTTGAATAAATAGAAAATGTCGATTTTGGGCTAAAAATATGATTTAGTTATGCAGATTTTGATGCTGTAAAAATATATGTTATGAAGACTTTACAGCATTTTTCACGTGGTTTTGTGTTATCCCGTTATTATGAGAATAAAATACTAAAATTTCAGCTCAGTCCGCCAATTAGGCACAGTACGGTAGTCTTTGAAATGAGGGGTGAAAAAAACCCATAGGGTGCCTAAAAAAACCCCACTTTTCCTTTTGTAATAAATGATAAAATAAATAAATAATTATGCAAAATATTAAGTATTATTCATGATATACAACTAATTATGCAAACAGAATAGTTGTTCCAGTAATTCTCGACTTTTTTTTCAGTATTTTTGATAAAAACTCAATGATACCAAAAACAGCCATTTTTCATGAAAATATAGCATTTTACCGAGTTTTACACGAAAATGGGTTTAGAGAGTTAATAGTTGTGGGTTTAAAATAAAATATCAGTGCCAATTACCATTTTTTAGGATTTTTTATAAAAATTGTATGAAGTATTTGTATTAAATAGGTCGTTTTCATCAAAATACAACAATAAAAACGTTATTGTCGTAGTGTTTTGAAAGCAAAATTCTTGAGTAGAAAAACTTATCACAGTTTTAATTTTAAAAATAATTTGTAATAAGCTTGGTTTTAATTATCTTAACTATTCTCTTTTCTATCAAAATAAACCTTTCAATCATATTTTTTCTTAATTTTTTGAGTATTTTCAAGAGTGGGTTTTTTTAGGGTACATGGGGTTTTTTTTAGGAAAATTGGGTTTTTTTGGATTCTCACTTAATAGTTTGCCAATTTGTAACGGAGAGTTGGAATTAAAAATACTAAGCACTAAAATGTAGGGGAGGGTGAGCCGTTACAACACAATTTTGTTCGATTTAATTATCATATTTTTTAAGCTTTTAATGAAAGAAATATGAAAAAGTGGGTTTTTTTTAAAGGACAGCACTATACTCATTGAGTTCAAAAAAGAAAAAAGCGATGGTTTAATACGGTTGAGAAATTAATTTTTAATACCAAATACATTCAAATTTTAAGATAGCAAGCCTTAAATATAGTATGGTGAAGATGTCATCATTATTGTAAAAATCGATGGTGTTGGAGGAAAAATAAGTTTTTTGTTTCAAAAGTGGATTTTTCTCCACAATTTAAGCAACCAATTTATCAAAATATATACCTAGGATGTTAAAGTACCATTATTATGGTAACTCTAAAATGAAATCAGTTTTGTGTAAGAAAACATGTTTTATTGCTTTATGTTTATTTTCTTATGCCTTAATTTTGAGGTCTGGAGTGGCCCCAAATTTCCAAAATCCATTAAAAACATTTAAAATCACACTCTAAAAGCGGTTTACATTGAAATTGAACATGTTAAAAATATTATAAGTCGCTGACTTTGTCAAATTTGTTTGAATTAACTACTTTTATTTGCATTTAAGGCGAAAAAACCCCACTCCATTGGGCCAAAGTAACCCTATTTTACGGTAACCAAACGAATGTTCAGATTTCTCAATTATACTAATTTCTTTGTTTGCAATCGATATAGTTTCATACATGAAAGTTCATTAATTGAAATTAATTCCCCAAATTGCTTTTTGAAAACAAACCCACAAGTAATATATATATTTAATTACAATGAAAATAACACAGCTAAATAGTCTAATACAAATTATAAATAACACAGCTTAGGTTTATGCCGGGATATCTTTACTGCCTGAGCCCATTTACAAAACCAGCCCATTAGCCCATTACAATTCCGTGTCCTTGAGCCATGAACTTGTGTTTTTACGGTATTTAATTCCTCTTTTCCCATGATATGATTTCCAACCAGTGGCGTAGCCAAGGGGGGTGCAACGGGTCTTTTGCACCCCCCAAGCCCCAAAATTTTTCTCTGTGAAATTAAATATTTCAGAATTTCTTTTATTCCCGAAATTTGGATAAGGTACACCAAAACAAGTTAAAAACCAGTTTTTTAGGTTCAAATTTTCAAAAATTTTAAGGGGAGGACCCCTAAACCCCCTCGGTACTTGTAACTTTATTATTACAACTCTATTTTTATTAAGTTAAAATCTAAAAATTCTATACCATAAAACCTGTATCCGGAATTCGAATGAGACGTACCAAAACGAGTTGAAAAAATGGGTTTTTTTGCCTAAAATTTCCAAAAAATTTATGGGGGAGGACCCCCAGACCCCCCATTTAATAGTTGGAGCAGGATAATTCTATTCACTACATTTTCCATATTAAGATCATCAAGAGGATTCAATTGGATTTAGAGATGTAAAATTCCCACATTTTTGGGGAAGCGGGAAAAAACCCGGGATTTTTGGGAATAAACCGGGAATTTTAGGGGAATATTGGGAATTTTGAACGTATAAAGAACACAACGATATTTCACCATCAGTTATCATTTTCTAGGTATTCTTTTGAGGAGTTTAAGACCATTTTTGATATAAATTCACTGAAAGATCATTCTGCAATTGACTCTTATCTTATTAATAATAAATCAATTCAAATATTTTTAATCTGCCCATTTTCTGTTTCAATATCTAATATACATTTTTTTCTCTGCAAGTCAAAAAGTGTAATCAAAGATGCTATTTTAAACTTGATCAAACACTAGTAATTGATAGTTCTACACGCTTGTTTCAACACTACTCTAGAATCTAAAAAACGATAGTACTTTCATATTTTTGAAAATCCGGGAATATGCAAAATTCCCTTCCCAAAAAACCGGGTTTATTCCCGGGAATAAACCCGGTTTTTTCCAGCCTTTACATCTCTAATTGGATTATGAAAATTCTTAACCCCACATGAAAACCAAATCCTGGATGAAATACTTCGTTCTTGTTTGTTGTTAACAATGGTTTCTTTGTTTCATGATTAAAATACACCATTAATTTAATATTAAGTTATTCATTTAGTGAGAAAAAAATTAGCGTAATTCAAAACTTAATTTTTTTCTTTCATTTCGATATCATTATGCACCCCCCAAAAATAATTTCTGGCTACGCCACTGTTTCCAACCACAGGAATCGTGGTCGGTAAACAGAACTGGACTAGACACGCCGAATACTGCATCATCTCGGATGGACAGGAAGGACACAGCTGTGAGTCACGGAAAATTCTTGCCTCTACCCCCTTCCAACGGATTCCAAGAAAGACACCCCTCCCGTCTTCTTTCCCTCCGTGGTCCGTGGAGAAGAAACGAGTTTCAGAGGAGTGGGAATCGGGAAACACTGTTTCGTTCGGCTGTAGGAGGGATCAGAAGTACTTTTTTTATACGTAGCCAGGGTTCCACTTGGGGTGGGCAAGCAGGGTCGACTTTTTATAACAATTTTGAAGCCCCGTGACCCGTGAGAGAGAGCCGTAACCTACAGTATTGTTTCAAAAGGGGTTTTTTACCTTTTATGAAATTAACGTAAAGGTTTTGTGGCTGTAGCGTGGAAACTGTATGTTTTTCTAATCTGACAATAAAAAGTAGTTTTTTGACTCCTTTTTGGACATTGGGGACCATTTAGGCTGCCTTTGAGATGGATCACTTATTGTATAATCTTCAGAATTTTTAAGGCAAAAAGCAACATAATAAGTTTGGAATGGGGGTCAACTCCCCCCCTTGGATACAGCCGCGGGTGAGAGCTCTTATTATTAATTTTGAATCAGTTCTGGCTAATATAAAAAATTAATTTCGGGAGGGGTCTAAAAATATTTTTCAGTTCCCTTCATCCATATGAATAGATTTAATGAAGCTTTTCAACACTTTTTTAGGTAGAATTTGCTTCGAAGAAAAATTTATAAAAGTTTTTAGTAATAAAGGGTCAAGTTTCAAAGGGGGCTGAGGGTCCTCCCCCAGAATATTTTTGGAAATTTGACCCTAAGAACAGGGTTTCACTGTGTTTTCGATACACATAACCCCAAATTTGGACATACATTTTTAGGTAGAATTTTGATAATAATTTTTCATAGTTAAAGAATTATTTGGATTTTATAAGTAGCTATAAATTTAAAAGTACAATCATTTACAATCAGTTTCAATCATTTACTCTAATTATTTTTTAATCAAATCTTAATTCCCAGGACATTATTGTATACTCCGCCGTTTCCCCAAACTTTAACAAGGCACAATATAAAGAGACATTCAAGGACTTTTCAGGACCTCGTTTTATTTTTAAAAAGACTAAAAAATTTTTGGACAAAACTGAAAAAGTCTGAAAATTGTCCTAACAACTTTGTATCAACTGTTCAAGTTGTTACAGTTACTTGAATAACCATGATATAATATAAGACTAGCTGTTTCAACCCGGCAAAGCCGGGTTTTACAGCTAGCCTTCTTTGGCGCTGATGCGAGATTCACTCGTTACTACCTGTTCGTATTTATTCATTCCCTATCATTAAATATGCAGTTTTAATTCATTATCTTCGAAAGTGGTTTGTCTCCGATTTCACATGGCATTGTCACAACTTTATTAAATTGAAATAATTGTTATTTTATTTTGACCGGTCGTCAGCCCAATCCACCGAACCAGATCTGTACAAACTTGTTCTTAAATGAAATCTTACTACCCCCGAAATAAACCCATTTTAAGTGTCCTAAAACCTTCCACTTTAAACTATTATTTGATTTTTAGTTGTCTCATTGTTTGAAGTTAAATATTTATCCCCTTCTGTGTAAAGGGAAAGAAAAAATACTTCAATCAAACATGTACCATAATTTTTTATAAATTCAATACGGCTCTAGTATCCCGTTGGGATAGTGAACCGTCAAAACTTTGAAATTTAATTTCAATGTAGATTTTCTTCATGCTCTTTCAAGGACGTTTTGCCTGTGTTGGTAAAAATATTGACTAAAAACAATGGGGCAAATTGAAATCAATTTGTAATTAAAAAAATGGAATGCTTTGGAGGAATGAGACCTAAAACTGGCTCATCTAGGGGTGGAAAGCTTTCTTTCAAGACCAAGTTTGTCCAAATCGGTTCAGGGGTTCGGGCTGGCGGCCGGCGGAACGGAACGTCTCCATAGAGTTAACATTAGAGCAAAACGAAAAGAACGCATAATTTTAAAATGGAAGGTTTTGGAGGAACGTGACCTAAAACTGGCTCATCTAGGGGTGGAAAGCTTTCGTTGAAGGCCGATTTTGTCCAAATCGGTTCAGGGGTTCGGGCTGGCGGCCGGCCGAAAGGAAGCTCCCCATTGACTTAACATTACAACAAAACGAAAAGAACGCATAATTTTAAAATGGAAGGTTTTGAAGGAATTACACCTAAATATGGCTCATTTAGGGGTGCAAACCTTTCGTTTAAGACCGAGTTTGTCCAAATCGGTTCGGTGGTTCGGGCTGGGGGCCGGCGGAAAGCTCCCTCATAGAGTTAACATTAGAGAAAAGTGAAAAGAACGCATAATTTTAAAATGGAAGGTTTTGGAGAAACGCGACCTAAAACTGGCTCATCTAGGGATAGAAAGCTTTCGATCAACGCCAAGTTTGTTCAAATCGGTTCAGGGGTTCGGCCTGGCGGCCGGCCGAACGGAACCTCTCCATAGAGTTAACATTACAGAAAAGTGAAAAGAACGCATAATTTTAAAATGGAAGGTTTTGGAGAAACGCGACCTAAAACTGGCTCATCTAGGGATAGAAAGCTTTCGATCAACGCCAAGTTTGTTCAAATCGGTTCAGGGGTTCGGCCTGGCGGCCGGCCGAACGGAACCTCTCCATAGAGTTAACATTACAGAAAAGTGAAAAGAACGCATAATTTTAAAATGGAAGGTTTTGGAGGAACGCGACCTAAAATGGGCTCATCTAGGGGTGGAAAGCTTTCGATAGAGACCGAGTTTGTCCAAATCGGTTGAGGGGTTCGGCCTGGCGGCCGGCCGAAAGAAAAACCCAATTATTTTAATATATAAGATATAACAATAACCTTAAAATGTAAAAGCAAAACCATCCTCCTTTCTCAAATATTATTTAGCTTTTTTTCACTCTTAAAGAAAAAGTTTATTCCCCCAAAATAAGATGCAATACTAAATTCAACTTACTTTAATTGGTGGTGGTGCTGGATAAAGGCTATATACAATACAGGGTGTTTCAAAATTGCGTTGCACGGCTTCTATTCGGAACCAAAGCCTCCTAGGGTCATGGTCATACTACGTGACCAATTTTTTACTATTTTTGACCCCCCTCCCCCCCTTTGGTGATCATCCGTAGTATATGCCAAGACCCTCCCCCTCTAGTTTTCACGTAGTAAATCATAAATACGATTTTCAATCATTTTTTGTTAACGGGCAAACGCCTAAAACAATAAACTTTTTTCTATGTCTATGACTATGTCAATCATTTTTTGCAAACTGAAAGTTTAAAAAACTTAATTTGGCTTGATTTGTTTAATTTTAATAAATAATTTGGTTAAATTTGTCTTAATTTGGCTAATTTCACTAATTAATTTGGCTTAATTTTGTCGTAATGACTAGAGGAAATTGACTACGTGACGAAACCCCAAGCCCCCCCTCCCCCCTGTGACCAAGCGTGGTATTTTGAAGACCCCCTTCCTCCCCTGAACGGGTCACGTAGTATGGTATGGGTACGTTCCCTAAGTGACCCTAGAGAATCCATTGAGATGACTTACAGCGATCCTAGCGGCGAAATTAATAAGTTTAAAAAATTAATTTAAAAACTAAAGGATAAAAAAATAAAAATTTCGCATACTTCCAAATTTTTCAGTACAGTGTTCTTGTGTAGTTTTGTGTTTTTTTAGTTGAAAGAAGACAAAATTTAATCAAAAAAATTGGCAAATATGTGAACTTTTTATTTTTTGAGCCCTGAAAAAGTGCTATTTTCACATGCTAATATCTCCGCGAATATATTCAAGATATTTTAATCAAATTTTTTCAGTGAGTTTTTCTTGACGTTGGCAACAATATTCACACTGAGGTTTTTGCTCTATCTCCTTTAGTTTTTAAATAAATTTTTTTAACTTTTTAATTTCGCCGCTAGGAGAGCTTTAAGTCATCTCAATGGATTCTCCAGGGTCACTTACCTAGGAGTAGACATTACTTCCATGACCCTAGGAGGCGTTGGTTCCGAATAAAAGCCGTGCCCGTGCAACGCAATTTTGAAACACCCTGTATAATACGTCTGGATCTGAATATCAATAAGGAGGACTGAAATACGTACTCTTTTTATGTTCAATGTTTGAAAACTAAATCATATATCTTAGACCAGGGGTTCCCAACCTTTTTGCACCTGCGTACCACTTGACTTTTTGAGAAATTTTGGCGTACCACCAGACCTAAATATTTTAATAAATGTTTAATATTTACTCTTCTAAAAGTGTACAAAGGCTTTTTGAATTAAATTCCTGAGAAAACTTCATATTTAATGGTTAGATATTTGTTTATTTATAAACATGCTTATAATAAAGGATAAATAAAAAGATGAAAATGGTATTAATTTGCAATTTATTATACCCATAGGAGGTCTACAAATAGAAAATTAGTACAAACTCAGCAAAAAATTAATCATCATGCAAAATAAACTTTTATAGTCTTAAGGGCGAAATTTGTTGTTGTTTGCCTGTGATTAAAATATCAACATTAGGAGTAATGGAACTTATCTTAACTCTTAAATCCTCTTCAACACTTATTCTGCTTCTATGTTTACTTTTTACAAGAGTTCAGAAAATCCACTCTCATACAAGTAACTCGTAACAAATGGCATCAAAAATAGCAGAACTTGCCGGAAAATCAAAGGGTACTCGGTTTTGCGTCCAATCCAGAAGTTAATTAAAGATTTCTCTTTAAAATAATCTTTCATGGAACTATCTTCTGCAAAGATCGATGTAACTTTCTTTTAGTTCCAATTCATTTGGTGAGGTTCCCGAAAAAGAATTTCTGATCCAGTCCACTTTTGAATAATATTCAGAGAAATAATTCTTAAACGCGCACTCACGCGTACCACCTGAAACGTTCCCGCGTACCACCGGTTGGGAGCCCCTGTCTAAAGGGTATTTTCTTAAGGAATAGCCAATTACAACATGGCTTTCTTTCTTTCTATTCGTTAAAAGGGTCAGCCAAAGCTTCGAAATAATGTTGGCTGGATTCACTAAAGACCCCTCTGGTTTTGTGTAAAGTGTAAACAGTTAACACTTGAGACCAGGGCCTGATTTACCATTAGGCCTACTAGGCCTGGGCCTAGGGGCCCCACAATTTGGACATAAATTTGAACTTTAAAAAATTCAAACGGATTCGGGTTCTGTGGACATTAATTCAGCTTCATATAAAATTCATTGGAGATTTTCTAGTTTTTCTTTAAAAAAAAGCTTAATTGGAGTAATCATTCCCATTTTCTTGATACTAACAGGAGTGTTTGAACTGCAAGTCATTTCTATTAGTCTAAGAGCTAGCAACGTTTTCGAGAGAGAATTTTAGAAAAGCTAGTTCTTTAATATATCTTTCCCTATGCTATTTCGAACAGCGTGCGCGAGCTAAGCTATCTGGCTGCCGGTAAGCGGTGCGTTTATTAGTGCGCATCCCACCTTTAAAGGTAAAAATCTTGATTTTTAAATCATTTTAGAAAGATTTTTTTCATTTTCACTAACTTCTAAACACTATTAGAAAAATGAATTTATTATTGCCAAGCATTTGTGTCGGTGTTAATAACATGCCAGATGCAATTTTTAATCAACATAAAGCATTTTTTCAAACCATTTTAGAATGCCTGGCATTTTAATATTATTTTATTTATATCAATAAACCCAAAATTAATTTGCCAGGCATTAATCCGGGTGCTTTCAATAGCAAGACCGATTCATTGTTGTAAAAATACACACTGGCGTTCAAAAATAAGAGAAAGTGCGCATTTGTTCGATTTTCTCCGGATCTAGGGGACATATTGTGACGAAATTTGGTATGAATATTGGGGTTAATATAATACCCAATATATAATCATTCAAAATTGTTATACACACGCTTGCGCAGGAGTTTAAAATATCATAATTGAAAGGTATGAAATAGCGGTTTCAGAGTGGAATTTCAAAATGCTAGTTTGAATGATTCAGAATGCTATTTTTAATCAACAAAACTATTAATTTAAAACCTTTTAGTATGCTTGTAATTTTAATATTATTTTATTTATATATCAATAAGCACAAAATTAATTTTCCAGGCATTAATTCGGGTGTTACTCAATACCAAGACCGATTCATTGTTGTAAAAATACACACTGGCGGTCAAAATTAAGAGAAATTGCACATTTGTTCGATTTTCTCCAGAACTAGGGGACATATTGTGATGAAATTTGGTATGAATATAGGGGTTGATATAATACCCATGCTAATTTTAATCAACAAAAACATTAATTTCAAACCTTTTAGTATGCCTGTAATTTTAATATTATTTTATTTATTTATTAATAAGTACAAAATTAATATGCCAGGCATAAATTCATTTGCAATAGCTAGCAAATTAATTTTGGGTTTATTTATATCTAAATAAAGTAAAATAAAATTACAAGCATTCTAAAATGTTTGAAATTAATGTTTTTGTTGATTAAAAATAGCATTCTGAATCATTCAAACTAGCATTTTGAAATTCCACTCTGAAACCGCTATTTCATACCTTTCAATTCTGATACTTTAAACTCCAGTAGTAGGGGAGCCCATGATGCTAAATGTGGATTTACTCGAGCGCGTCAGAGTAACATAGGGGGGATACCTTGCATACTTTTGAGTAACTCCACAAAATATAAGCCCTCAATGTAGGGGGGTTTGTCTAGAACAGCCCGTCAGATTTGTAAAAAAAAACAGTTACATGTACTGTAGATACTCGAGCGCGTCAGATATTAATATTTTTGATGCTCCAACGTATCTCTGATACCAAAGGTATGTTTATCTGCCGATTTGCGTGGTGGGGGTGGTCATCCGGAGCGGTAGAAAATAGATAAAAAAATGGATTTTCTCGAGCGCGTCAGATATTTGGAGGGGGTGTTAAATGAACCCTAAAAATGCCCCCATTCAAAATTCTGACGTTTTGGAAGTGACGCAAGCACGTAGCGAATTTTTGAAAATGCAAAAAAAAAATCGCAAAATTGAAATACTCAAGCGCGTCAGATTTTTATACAGTAGGTGCAGCTTGATGTTCTAGTCATGAATTGCCAAAAATCTGACGATTATGTTGAGGGATAAAATCTGACAGCTAGAACATCCGCCATCGCCGTTGGCTACCAAGACTAGTTAAACCACCAGTTGAGTCTAGTTTCCTGGCTCTAAGACTAGTTTCCTGGCTCTAGGACTAGTTTCCTATGTCATCGTACGTTGTCCGTGATTTCTGAATCGGTTTGCTGCGAAGATATTTCAAAACCGTCTTAAATTTTTTAATTGTTTGTACCGTAAATTTAACGATTTTTTGTTCTACAGGGTGATTCAGAAATAATCATCAATAATTGAGGGGAGGTAGAGGGGCCCTAGACAAGCATATTTCGAATTAGGGAATGTGGGGCGCAGCCTTACCGTTTAAGAGCTAGGACCTAATGTAGTGCGAGCGCGTTTCAAAAGTCAGATTATCAAATCAAAAGAAAGGATTTCGAAATACAAAATATGGTTTTGGCAGATTTTTCACATTTTTTTGAGGTTTTTAACTTTTTTCATTTTTCAACAAATTTTAAAGTGAAGACTTTTGAAGTAATTTTAAAGATCATATTAAACCACAATTTTCGAGACCATAATTAAGTTTTTACCAATAGTAGTTCCTCTACAAATTGAATTTTTCAATGATTTTTTTGGGGTGTCGCTCCATTTTTAACTCCCTGGGATTTGGTCTGGGACCCCCCTTTCTATACCGATTCTTGTTCGTCTTGATGACTACTATAATCCCTGAAAGTTTGTTGCACCATTTCTGATACACCCTGTATATTGGGTATTATAATATAATACCCAATATATAATCATTCATAAATTTTCGTTACAATACGAAAATTCCAAACAATACCAAATACAATACCAAATTTCGTTACAATATGTCCCCTAGATCCGGAGAAAATCGAACAAATGCGCATTTTCTCTTAACCCGAATTAATGCCTGGCAAATTAATTTTGGGTTTATTGATATATAAATAAAATTATATTAAAATGCCAGGCATTCTAAAATGGTTTGAAAAAATGTTTTATGTTGATTAAAAATTGCATCTGGCACGTTATTAACACCGACACAAATGCTTGGCAATAATAAATTCATTTTTCTAATAGTGTTTAGAAGTTAGTGAAAATGAAAAAAATCTTTCTAAAATGATTTAAAAATCAAGATTTTTACCTGTAAAGGTGGGATGCGCACTAATAAACGCACCGCTTACCGGCAGCCAGATACCCAGCACGCTGTTCGATAGAGCATTGGGAAAGATATAAAGAACTAGCTTTTCTAAAATTCTTGCTTTTCCGACGTTGCTAGCTCTTGTACTATATTGTTTGTGTTATTTTTTATCTTCCACCCTTCAGAAAAAGGACAAGATTGTATTATGCAAAAATATATTTCCTCTACTTTTTCTTACAATGGAAGTTTCCACAGTTTCTTTTAGAAAGCTACCAGGAAAGGGTGTGTTGTTTTAAGATAGGGGAAAAAGTTTATTTTCGCACGAGTCTAAATTATTCATTATACTTAAGTATATATTTGCCCCCTCACCTCAAAAACTGAAGGGGTGATATACTCCCAACTTGATGGCCCGTTTCTGGAGAGAATGGAAAAAATTTAGCACATGAGATGGATGATTATAATGCCCTTCACAGCAGTTTAAATTTTTCATAACTTAACAATATTCTTCGCCCCCTCACCTTATATCTGAGGGGGCAAGAATCTTCCCACTTGATAGCCCGTTTTTGGGGAGAGGGGAAGTAATTTAAATTATAACAAGGTGAATTTTCCTTTAACTCACCCCTATTTCTTCTTCAACTAGGACAGTAGAGGACAACATAGGAAAGTAGAGGGAGCGTCCCGGAGCGTCCCCCCCCTCGCTGGCTCCGTCCCTTTTTGTGTACGTGAAAAACAGTTCTATGATAACGATAACAAATTATGATTAATCTTTCTGAAAATCAAAGTTAGCATCTTTCTTTCAAAAGCTGCGGGTTGCTACAGATTTTAGAGTTAAGAGACTTTAATTGTTTATAATTGTTGTTTTTTTGTTCAATTAATAGAATTTATTCTGTTTCTCGCTCAATGCTTTTTTTACTACTCTTTGGACGTCTGTTTTCAAGTACCCCTGAGATTTTTACATCAGGAGAAATTGGGAACAGAATTTCCAACTTTGTTTTTTCCCACTTTTTAAGAATATGGGATCCATTTTGTTGGAAATAATTAATTAACAGCTTTGAAAAATAGTTTAACTAACTTCTTTGGAGATTTTAATTTATAATCATCAAATTTATTGGATGTTTCCTTTCATTTGGTACAATACCAATTTAAAAGAGAAATATGTTGTTTTTGTAATAAGAGTAAGTTGTTTGAGGATTGTGGAAGATCTCTTAAATGGACCTTAATCATTTTAAAGTGTGGTATGGATTTTTTTTTGTAAATGACCAATTGACCAAGTTTAATAGAATGTTTTTCAATTAAGCAATGAAGTCCTTAAGGGGTATTTTTTTATTAGAAACACCAGCAAACTCCTTGTGCACCACAAAAGTACAACACGAGGCCTACAAAAATGTAGGTAAAATACAACAAAATACAATATTTCTAAAACTAAGTAACAAATGGAAACTAAATGCAATGTAGGAGCAAACAATCAAACCATTCTTTCTCCTTCAATTACAAATTTTCAGGTAACACAAAAAAACTAATAACTTAAAAAAATAACTAATTTAAAAACCTAATTATCGTTTGTTTAGTTCTATAACGAGTAACTGAGAAGATTTGTAGTCATAATTTACCTAAAAACTTAAAATTAAAAAATGCGTTTTAAATTTGGAGAAATCACGTTTTGATCGAACACATAGGAGGAAACATGGTTTGAATGTTTCCAACATGGACAAAACACTTTTTTAATGAAAAAAATTAATCCTACTCTTCTCAAAAACTATTCTTTTTATTTCTGATATACAACGTAAATTTTTATAATAAACAATAGGTGATTTCGTATCAAAAAGTCCCCCCCCCCAATATTTTTACATCACCAACTTTACGCTGACAAATGAGTGGGTCACGTGACGAGTAAGAACAGCTATGATTGGCTGTGACTGGAGGAATCACTGTTTGACTAAAAATAGGCTCTGGAGGAAACACTTTTTGATTGAAACATCAATTTTCGAAGTAATTTTAGAATAGGTTAAAACTTTTTTTTTAGCTGAAGATAATAGCATTATTTTGTGCAGTTTAATGTGGATATCATGAAAATAGCAGTAACTCATTTTTTACTTTTTTTTGGAGAAAACACGGTTTGACTGTTTGCTCCTCAATTAAGGGGTATTGTGAACGTAAAAAACTAGGGCTTTAAAAAACTTGAAAACTATTGGATACTCGGGAAGTTGAATGAGATATGAAATAAGAGGTGTATGCAAAGAAAATGTTTTTAAGTTCTTTTACTTGGTTGCAGAGGTACTTAGAAGTTAAAGCAGCTATTTTTGTTCCCAATTACCCCGCCTAGCCCCTTTAATCATCTTCAAATGTTGTCCAAAAGGGTTACTACAGATTTAAAAGTAAAATTTCACAAACTTTTTTGGTGGAGGATCCCCATGCCTCTGTTTTTTGTTGAAACTCCAGTACTGTACACAAATTTTCTACAACAAGTGTACAAAGATTATAACTAGAGTGTTAAAAACACTGCACTCAATCTATAAAACAAAAATATAACACTGCAATGTGAAAAACCCCTTTCTAAAACTGCGGTACTAGTTTATCAAAGTATTCAGTTATAAATATGCCATTAGTATTATTATACGCGAGTAGCCCCGAATGTGGGGCGCATGATTGAGAGCTCATTTTTGAATTAACTTTTAGGTTAATCAAGCGTGTATTAAAATTATAAATCAAAATCCGTCGTATATTTTTACCCCAAAGGTTAACCTATCCACTCCTACTGCTAAGACAATTTTTTAAGTATATTACGGGGTCATAAAAAAAACTATCCCCGGTCTCTTATGTTCAAATGTAAAACTAACGCAGAATAAAGGGGACAATCAGAAATAAGAGTCAAAATATGATATTGAAACCCATTAGCTGATGCGTAATACACAGATTTAATGCAAAAAAACCCCCAAGCGTGTATCTTATGAATGAATTGATTCTAAATAAAAATAATATAATCCAATGGTAATATAAAATGCATAAACTAACCTTTTCTTCTCGATTTACCACCAAACATCCCACCCAATCTCCACGGCAATGGAACTAATTAGTGCGGACGCTTAGCACAAGAAAACACAAAAATCTGGCAATTCTGGCTACCAGCATGAAACTTGGCACATTTGTTCTTTATGATATAAGGGTCTAAAAACCACCGGGACCCTAGCTGGGGGACCCTCCGATAAGGAGGAATTCAAGATGGCGTCCAAGATGGCACCGACATCAAATTTGGTCTATTTTTGGATTATTTATGTCGATTTTGAGGTTTTCAGCTAAGCAGATTTTAAAAACAATCATTATGAAGCTCTTATTGTCAATCTAACACATTTTTTATCGATCTGGGAAACAAAAATCCAAGATGGCGGCCGAAATTAGAGTATTCGGTTATAACCGATATTTTGGACAATTATTATGTTTTAACTAGTCCAATTCTGTAAAAATATGTAAAGGAATATAAAAATACCTACTTCTGTAAAGTTGGGTACATGTCAGTTTACAATCGAATTCAAGATGGCGTCCAATATGGCGCCAAAAATCAAGTTGGTCATTTGGCGCGTTATTTAAGTTGATTCTTAGGTTTTCGACTATGCTGATTTCAAAATTAATCATATAAAAACTCTAAAACCTTTCTTTTCAAAGTTATTTGCGTTTTTAGTAAGAAGAAATTTAAAAGGAAAATCATAATTTTAATAGTCCGTTTACGGCCGTTTCACGTTTTAATCCATAGTGAATCTTAAAAATAGATTTACGTTTTAATCCATGGTGAATCTTAAAAATATCTAGAAATAATATAAGCTTACCCCCTTAAAGTTATATCCCTCGGTGTCTTAAACGAAAAGAAGCAATCGCAATCAGGTTCGGATCCAGCAGGGCCCCAAGGGTAGGCACTTTTTCAGACCATCACCTTTACCTTTAGACCCAAATAAACAAAATGTTGGAGTTTTTCTAAAAAGTATCACTTAAGATCCCTTGTGGTATTTTGTTCCGCCCCATACCTATTTTATCAAAAATAAAATACAGGGAAACAATATGTATCATAAACTATCATTGCATAGTATCTTTGAAGAATGTAAACATTTTGTAGACAATGTAGCACTATTTTAGGGGATATTTGCCCCCCCCAGAACATATTTGGGAATTAGACCCTATATAACTTATTTTTGATCAGCTTAGGCGCTTAGTTAGCATAAAACCCAAGTGAAACTGACTTGGGAGGATTGACTGCAAATGCAGTCAAATTTAAGCGGCAGAATTTTCTCAGAAAAAAGGAGTTTATAAATAGACGAAGGTTGGAGGGGGTTTGAGTCTTCCCCAAGGAAAATGTTTGAGACTTGGTCCTTAAATATATAGTATTTTGATTCATTTTGAAACCTTTTGGTCATACTAAAAGAGTAGTGCATGGGTATGGGAGTATAGGGTATGGGAGTCCTCCCGCAAATTTTTCTTTTTTAAATTTTACATATTGGAAGTATGGTTTAAACTAATTTTGAGAATCTTTGGGTCCAAGGGGGGCCCCTGTCCAGAGTGCTTCTTCCCTTGGATCCGCGTCTGATCGCAATCATGTGTGAATTTTCATGAACTACCAAAGAGATTTCAAGGATTCTCCTATATAGGATTATTTCGAAGTTAAAGTCTTATGAAATTACTGTTTTATAATGTTAGTAATTATATTAAGTGATTATACATAACACAAGTTTAGTAATTATTTTAATAAACTTGGAATTCAATATCTACGAAAGCTGAATGATTTCTGCAATGTTAGTGCTGGACTTCATAAGGGTGTTTGACTTAATGAACCTGATCTAGCCCTGCAAGATTTCGAGAAGCCACAACAACATAAACTGGAAAAAAAGCCAAATTAGTTGTATAATAGGAGGCTTACATGTTGTCTAAGACAGGGTGGTCCAACCTTTACTTGCCCGAGTGCCAAACTAACTTTAGTATATGAGATTGAGTGCCAAAGGACATAAATAAAAAAAGCATTAACAACTAATTTAATATGTCACTATATTTTACAATGAGCAATGGTGAAATCAATGAGAGAGGACTGACATTCTTTTTCTGATACAAGTTTATCGATGTTGACAGTGAGTTCAGTAAGGCAAAGTCTCGGGCTAGATTCCAAAGAAATATTTTCCATTCGATTTCTTGCTTTTGATTTTATTTGTTTGAGGGATGAAAAAGCACTTTCGCACACATATGTACTCCCAAACAGGGATAACATTTTCAGGGAGAATTTAGGCAGTTCCGGGAATCGTTCCTTAGAAACCATCTTCCAGAAGTTTTCAAGGCCGTCGCATTTTCTAGCCTGGTAAAATGGGTCTGCTAGAAGATCACATATTTCCATTTAAATTTCGCAAGGCACCTCACTCAATTCAATGCCCATGAGTTCTAACTGATGCCCTTTTGAATTTTAAGCTAAAAATAATTTCCAAGGAGTGCCAGGGTTTCTCCCCTGAAATTTTTTGAAAATTAAACTCCAAAACCCAGGTTTTTAACACTTTTCTGCGATAAAAATTGAAATGTTGATTATATTCTCTGTAAGAATATGCATTTAATTTTGAGGCCGAGTGCCACAAAAATTTCTTCGAGTGCCACTCGTGGCACGCGTGCCTCGGGTTGGACCACACTGGTCTAAGACATTCTCCATATTGGTAAGGTTTAGGGAGAAGTGCTATGAAGGAGATAATGATATGATTCTCGAAATTTTTGTACATCTAAAAAGGTTTAGAGGACTTGTACAGAGAAATTTAGATATTCATAATTTGCATATAAGAATCCAATATCATAATGAATTTAATAAGAAAATAATTATTGTATACCTATACAATTATTTTTCCT
Organism: Tetragnatha versicolor; assembly: GCA_024610705.1. Taxonomy (NCBI): domain Eukaryota; kingdom Metazoa; phylum Arthropoda; class Arachnida; order Araneae; family Tetragnathidae; genus Tetragnatha; species Tetragnatha versicolor. The sequence goes on from JANDEH010000001.1 coordinate 127,107, forward strand.
CAATGCAATAGGTAGCGTTTTAAAGATATCAGATGGGTTAACACCCAGCAAAAAAAATCAGCATAAAACCTTTAAAAAAACATGCAGGTTTTATGCCTGAAATTCGGACAACCTAACTGCAGGAAACCTGAAGGATTTCAGTGCAGTTTTTTTGCGGAATAAAATTATGCAGTTTTCTTGCAGTTCAGGTGTCCGAATTTCAGGCATAAAACCTGCACGGGTTTTTTTAAGTTTTTATGCTGTTTTTTAATACAGTTTTACTGCAGTATAGGTTGTCCGAATTTCAGACAGGAAACCTGCATGTTTTTTTTTCAAGTTTTTATGTTGTTTTTGTAAAGGGATGTATATTATCTGAAACTCGTGTATTAATTGTACAGAAAAAATAAGCATATTTGTCAATTTTTAAATATTAAATTGAATTAAACAGTTTCATAATGATTTATAGAAAGAAATGTCAGTAACATAAATGATATTTTATACACACTTCTACTGTTATAAAACCTTTTTATACATTTAATCATTATCATTATGCAGTTAAAAAAACCTACTGGTAATTAAATCAATCCAGATGATTTGAAGAAACTATATGCAAAAGAAAATTAAACAATTTATAGTTAGATCTAATCAAATAAAGAAAATGCCAAAAACAAACCTTAATTTTAGGCAAAGGGAAAGCAAATTTTCACTAGTACACCTATGAGGAATAAATTCCACAAGCAAAACCCAAACAAAAATTAAATCCTTAGCATGTTTGTTATTCTTCATTATAATCTACCAAAAAATGAAGAACAAATATCAGAACAGTTTAAAGAAAAAATTATTTAAAAAAGGAAGTGATTAGAAGGCCCAAACAAGTATTCTTACACCCATAGACTAACATTGGAAATCATTACCATAGACTTAACATTGCTGAAAAGCATATTTAGTTTCTAATCCTAACTTAACAGCATGAATGCAATTTTTTTTCTTGAGATCAATAATGCTATCAAATAAGTTTAGATGCCATCAAAAAAGTGGCACGAGTCTAGACCCCATACCAATAAAATAAATTCTTGGGTTCAATTCTACAATTGAATTAAATGGATTGACCTCAATCCAAGAATTTATTTTATTGGAATGTGCCTCTAGACTTGTGCGAGTGCAGTTGAGTTGAACTTCTTTCCTAATTTTCTTTTCTGCTCGTAGAAAAAATTTCACTAAATTGATCATAACTAGGGGGCTGCTGCACCCTGCTTGCTATCGCTCATTGCCATCAACCCCGAGCAAACTGCTTCACAGTTCGCATTGGATTGCTTCGCTCGCTAAGCAGTCACTAACTTCGTTAGTCTAACATATTTGAGGGCACCATTCATCAAATCATCGTTTATTATAAGTGTACAAACATTTCCTAAAAATTCAACTTAACTTATTCATAGAGCAAGGCCCAAGAGCATATAGTAGCACCATATAGAGCATATAGTAGTATCAAAATGTTTCACACGTTGCTAATAGCATGAAAATTTTTACCCCTTTATGTGAAGAATGAGCAAGTGAAACACCCAAAACACCATGTCCATGAAAGTTTCATAATTTGTTATGACTAGATTAACTATTACACTTCAACACCCTTAAAAGTATACCGTGTTACTTTATCCTCACTCCCTCATGTTTCCAACTTGTGCTTTGTCACTTATATGTACGATTTCTACTCTCCTAATGCAAGCATTAATTAATAATAGTCACAACATTTGTACAGCACCAAAATTGTGTTTGACTATTCTGTGCAAAAATTTTTTTACCCAACTGAATCACAGAAAACTTTGTCTAGTAGAATAATTAAAATTTTGCAGCTACTGCAAAATTGACTCAAAAGACTCGAGTCGCTTTAAAAATACCACTTACAGCAGTATGGTTAAATAACTCTCGATTGTTTCTGCAAAATAATCGTGCGTGTACTCTATTTACCGTACAATTAAGTGCAGTGTCCTGTGTTATTGGAAGTATAGGCAATTTTAAGCTACAAAGTTAGTGATTTGTGCTTGCAAAGGTGGTGAAATTTTAATTCGGCTTATAAAGTTACGATAAATTTTTCATAGTAGTACAATTGGCACTTACATATTATACCGTCAACAGTTCAGTGACCGTCAAATTCAGTTCTCTTTTCCCAAAGTTTTTTTTGAGCATAAACAACTACTAAAATTACCTCATAGCTCCCTCGAATATACCAATATCCCTTCCAAAATTTTTTTTCTGGCTACGCAACTGGCACAGTTGATGGGATAATATGTAAGAACATAAAATCATACCCTTTTTAACTATCGTAGCATTATTAAATAAAAAGAAATTAACGTTTTTCTTTACCTTGATGTTCACAGGCAACTAAACATAAACAGTAATTTTAGATTCGCACCTGTCTTAAGCTTGCCTGCTAATTTGGCGATCGAAGTCAGTTTTTCATCCTAAATATGTCTAAAAACATTAAATTTTTAAAATATACCTTATTTCTTAACATTTTGAAACGGCAGATTCCATTGGTGAAATCAAAACAACAAATGCGTGTTGCCGACATACTTCGATCGCCATTGCATCGAAATTACCGTGCTATTTCAACGCCTAAAAATGTTTTATCCTGACAAATTTTTACTACTTTTTCAACTAAAATCATTAAAATTGAAACATTTTATAGGTTATAACACTTAGCAACAGCAATTTCGGCGAGCGACGGCAGCGTTAAATTCAGATAGAACAAAACATCAGATGCTTGATGTTTGATGTTTGGGGTGGGTTTATTGGTGCTTTTTGCTACAGCGACGAGGCCGGCATATAGCACGCGTGGTAGAGGTTAGTTGCAAGTTCAAGGAGAGAAAATTTTTCGATGAACACGAGTTCGGTGAATAACTGAAAAGAGAACGAAACCTCGCTTGAGGAACGTTCTAACCAGTTCGATGGTTCAAAGAGGTTTTCAATGTACTCAAAAAGAGGAGCTTGAAAGAGGGAGAACGGAGTTCTCGCTAGAAGAGTTCTAAATAGTTCAAAGAAGGGTTTTCGATGAACGCAAAATAAAGTAATTTGAGAAGGATGGAGAACGAAGTACTCGCTTCGGTGAATAACTAAAAGGAGAACGAATCCTCACTTGAGGACCGTTCTAACCAGTTCAATGGTTCAAAGAGGTTTTCAATGAACACAAAATGAGGAGCTTGAAGGAGGGAGAACGGAGTTCTCGCTAGGGAAAGTTCTGAATAGTTCAAAGTAGGTTATTAGCTAGTAGGGCTTGTAGGCTGGGCTCTTCACCATCCTAATCTTGCCTTCCTCATTGCGATAGATCGCGACTTCAGAATGAAAGACATTTTTTTTCGTTTCCTTTGGTTTCACATCAGTTTTGGACTCGATCGCAAACCCGCTTTCCAAAGAACCTGGGGATTGGTTGTAAGATGGTCTGTTTGACCCTTTCATTGTTTTGTTGCGATTTTGTTTTTTCATTTCTTTTGTTACTTCCTCATTTAGTCGCATTAGCCTGTCTACATAACTTTCTTGTTCTTCGCTTTTTGGTTCTCGTTTTCCGGCGTTTGGATCGGGTTGATCCTTTTCCTCTGATCTACTTTCCAGAATTTGCGTTAAGAAGCGATCAAGGGTCTCTTCCACTTTGCTGGTGATTCTTTTTTCCAGGTCCTCATATAGGTTGTTTTGCTCGGGTTGGTTTGCTGGTTTTTGGGCAATCAGGTCTGTCACAATTTTAGCCAGATTTTCTACCAGTCCTTCTAATCGATCAATTCTTTGGTTTAGGGCTTGAATGTGACTTTGATCTTTTTCTTTAGTTGTTAGTTGTCTGTCTGGAGTTGGTTCTTTATGTCTTACGACCTCGGAGTAAGATTTTCTTATTATTTGCTTCGTGGTCTTCTTTTTCCGAAGAAGTTCACTCTCTCTTTTAACTATGGGACACTTCAAGTCAAAAATAGTGTGGCTTGAATCACCGCATCGAAAGCATTCTTGTTTATCTTCTTTACAGTCAATTGGATCGTGAGTTTCCCCACATCTGGTGCAGTTAGGTTTTGTTTCCGTGCAGTTTAGTTGAAAGTGCCCGAAGCCCAAGCACTTAAAGCATATTTTTGCTTTCTCAATGAAAGCCCTTGGTTTGTGGATTAGGAAATCTATTTTCACCTCTTTCCTTTTTTGCCGCTCCTATTTCCTTAACCAAGATAGTTGGAGTTAGTTCATCACCGCCTTTTCTGTTGAACCTTATTATTTTGTGGACTTGGATTTGCTGGTTTTCGAGAAATCTCGCGATCTCCTCCACTCCGATCTCTGGGTCAACTCCTGTGACTATGTAGGCTGTTGTAAAGGTATTTTCGAAAACTCTGTTTTCGACTTCCTCTTCCTTTATTCTGGTTATCTGAAGCACCCTCTTTGCTGATTCTGCACTTTTGGCTTTCACTATTATTCTTTTGTCTCTGGTCAATATTAGTTCATCCTCGGGCTGGAGGATATTTCTGAATATTCTTCTTAGTTCGATGTGGGTGACCTTTAGTTCATTAGGCCCAAGACCCCTTAAACCTATCTTGACTTCTTTGACCCCATTTGAGAACGCATGATCTACTTGGATTTCTATTTGTTCAGGATTTGTGAAGATTCTTGCTTCTTTTACTTTCTTTTCCTTGTTCTTTTCCGATTCGTCTTCGTCTAAGTGTTCGGCCGGTCGTTTGACACTGCCTTTTAGTACTTCCACTTGCATCTCTAAGTCTTCAGCCGGACTTTCCTCGCCATTTTGAAGGAGAGACAGCTTGTCTTCCAGAATAGTTATGAGTTAACTTAACTCAATAAAAAAACACGAAATAATGCTTCAAAACTAGAAAAATTCTGCCGACTTGTAAATCATATAAACCGGAAACTTTCCGTTATTTTGAATTTGGAAGTAAATTTCGAAAATTCAAAACATCAGAACAAACCACCCGTTTTGTAAACAAAACAAACTGATCGTTGCCAACAGCGGAAAAGAAATATAACCCCATTTTCAAGCGTTTATATAATACAGATGGTTACTGAATTCACCACTGGAGCAGTGGTAGGATGCTTGCTTAGCATACGGTAGTTCCTGGGTTCAAACCTCGCCTATAATATTATTAAAAAAACATATTTTCCAAAGAGAAAATTTTCAACCAACCAATCAGAGCAGACTCGGCTAAAACTGAAATTTTGCAATGAAGTTATTTTTGTCAAATATTGGAGATAATTCAGATAACCAGTTTTAATCATAAAATAATTAGCAACTAACTGAAACTGCAAATATAATTTTAAAAAATGACTTTTCTAATAATATCTAGATGCTGGAGAAATCAGGAACCCATAGGCAAACAGAAATTTGAGTAATTTTAGTCTTTTCTATAGGTGATGTGTCGGAACTCTGCCAGGGCGTATAAAAGGGGGGGTTGAGTGGGCCCTGCCCCCGAAACTTTAACTTAGTGTATTAAAAAAGTTAACCATTTCGCCGCTAGGGGCGCTGTAAGTCATCTCAATGGATTCTTCATGGTAACTTACCTAGGAGTAGACCTTACTTCCAAGACCCTAGGAGACGTTGTGAAATAAAAGTAGTGAAACGGACTTTTGAAACACCATCTATGTGTTTGAATGTTAATTATCAACCCATAATAAATTCATGATGGAAAAGCAATCCTGCTATGCAGTGTTTTAAAATGTAAAATTATTTTAGAATTTCTGGGGAGCTGCAGTTTTTGTAAAGATAGAATAAAGTTCAAAATCTGCGTCATATAGTTTATTTTAATGTCACTAAAATAAAAGTTTTTATAAAGATAAAATGAGGTTCAAAATCTGCATTGTGAAAACGTTATGAAAACAGCTAATTTTATGAAGGAAATTTGAAGGTATTTTTATGCAGCAAAATACCTCCAATACGCCTTTGAAAAGTCATCTTTTCTATGTAGAAAACATGCAGGTCTTCGTCTACCTTTATCAAATCTGCGCAAACCTTCATAATACCTTCAAATAAGAGGAATTTTTAAAGGTAAGGTGCTGATTTTTTTTGCTGGGCACGTATAAGCATATTGCTTGTAAAAGGTTTTTTTGTGCATAACAAACAATGGGTGGATTCACAGAGGGTCCCATGAGGGAGCATTAACCTTTCAACTTTTTTAGGGAATTCCTTTTTTTAATGGAAAAAAATACTCTTAATGCTATCAGGGATAGACTACCTTCAAGCCTCTGGCTTACACTATGAGATTTTCTTCTTGAATCCACCCATAGTTAGAAATACATTCTTTTTATTAGATGATTATAGAAAAGCATTTGGCAAATTTGAGGCCCGATGCGGCTAGTAGGAGAGTTACATGTGTCCTTTTCAAGCTTCTTAAAACGAATTTTCAGGAAAACAAATGAATAATCATTTTTAATGTGGCGTCCCAGGTTCAGAAAATATTGTCTGACTGGGCGGGTCCATAATAAAGTTATACTATGTATTTTTAGGAGTATCGGAACTATATGGGGAGTGCATCTTTTCCAAAATCTTTTATAACGGTCAGTCTTTTATAATCTTTTACAGCGGTCTTTAAAGTTTTCAGTATTTCTAGAAGCGGAGTAGAAAATTTATTGCTGGAGGGGCCAAAATAATTCTGAAGTTTAGTTCTTATCAAGCCTCAAGCTAGATTTTTGCACAAGGAAAGAGGACACCCAAAATCATACTTAGCCCATCCCATGTAGTATATTAAATAAGCTCAATGTAGCTTCTTATATTTATGAACGTAATATAAAAACAATGTGAATAATAGAGTTCTAAGTAACCAAAGGGCGGTCTATGGGGGGTCCTCCCCAAGAACATTTTGTGAAATTTGATCCTAAAATCAGGGTATGAACTTAATCCGAGGGGGACTAAGAAATCAGGGTTTTAATTCCCGAGGGTGCACTTAACCCACATATTTGGGGGAGCAGGCCTCTTTAGAGCCCCTCCCTTATATATGCCCTAATTTCTAGATATTTAAAAGATTCACCATGGATTAAAACGTAAAACTTAACTATGAAACGGCCGTAAACGGACTATTAAAATTTTGATTTTCCTTTTAAATTTCTTCTTACTAAAAACGCAAATAACTTTGAAAAGAAAGGTTTTAGAGATTTTATATGATTAATTTTGAAATCAGCATAATCGAAAACCTAAGAATCAACTTTAATAACGCGCCAATTGACCAACTTGATTTTTGGCGCCATATTGGACTCCATCTTGAATTCGATTGTAAACTGACATGTACCCAACTTTACAGAAGTAGGTATTTTTATATTCCTTTACATATTTTTACAGAATTGGACTAGTTAAAACATAATAATTGTCCAAAATATCGGTTATAACCGAATACTCTAATTTCGGCCGCCATCTTGGATTTTTGTTTCCCAGATCGATAAAAAATGTGTTAGATTGACAATAAGAGCTTCATAATGATTGTTTTTAAAATCTGCTTAGCTGAAAACCTCAAAATCGACATAAATAATCCAAAAATAGACCAAATTTGATGTCGGCGCCATCTTGGACGCCATCTTGAATTCCTCCTTATCGGAGGGTCCCCCAGCTAGGGTCCCGGTGGTTTTTTGACCCTTATATCATAAAGAACAAGTGTGCCAAGTTTCATGCTGGTCATAGGCGCCGACTTTTATCAAATATTGGGGGGGCCCAGTTCAAGACAATGAAGATATTAGTTATTCCATTTTCCATATAACAGCGGTCCTTTCGATCGTCACTAATGCTATTAGACATCTCCCCCCCCCAAGATTTTGAACATCCAAAGGCTTATTCCTAGAGTACCCCTAAGGAGTTACTCAAGTTATATTTCACATTATGTTAAAATTTTCCAATTACTCGAAGTGTAATAGAGGGTCTGGGGTTCAAAAAAATTTGAAAATTTGCCTCAAAAAGTAGTGTTACAGATTATTTTGAGAAATTTTTGGTTCCACCAAAACAGCAGTTCCTTGCAAAACATAGGATTTCTATGGAAAATATAACAACTATAGAGACTTCAAAATTTCGAGAGGGGCTGGGGGTCCTCCCCCAGAAATATTTTTGAAATTTGTATCTTTAAACTAGTGTTATTTATTTTGAAACTCTCAAAAGGTAACTCGCGGACCCCCTAGGAAGGTCCTGGGGACCCTCGGAGGTCTGCAGACCTCTGCTATAAAAAATTCGAATAAAAAATAGCTCAATATTTTTTAAAAATTTAATCGAACACAAAATATTCCTATCGCGAAGAATGAAAGTGGATTTATACCGCCTTTAAATTCAACGGCACAGAGCCGTAACTAGACTTTAGTTTCGTGAGGGATTTTTACTAAATATTTTTTCTGAGGTACCTACTTACGAGTACTTTTTTACTTCAAGTGTCAGATGACTTGCACATTTGATATTAATTTCAAAATTTTATAAACATTGAGGCAGGCGATATTTGAGGGTCCTCCCCCCAAAATTTGAAAAATTTTCACCACAAAATAGCATTTTATCTCCTTTTGAAGCCTATTGGGTTACACCCTTAGAGCAGAGCTCATTTAAAGAAGCAGAATTTTTAAAGAAACCCAGTAGAATAAAAAAATAAATAGTAGAATAAAAAGCAAAATTTTGAAGGGGGTTTAGGGATTCTACTTCAGAAAAATTGTGGTAATTTGTCCCTAAAAGTAGTGTTTAAATTCATTTTGTAGACTCTTTCTTCTTATTTTACACAAAAATAGGATCACACCTCAAAGATCACGGAAGTTTCAGGGGAAAACGGCGCAAAATAGATTTTAAAATTTGAGGGGGGCTTGCCCCCCCCCCAATTGAAAATTTTACCCTTGAAAGTAGTGTTTTAAGTCATTTTGAGACCTTTTGAGAAGACCAAGTGAATGGGACCAAAAGAATGACGACCGATACATTGCCTTCTTAAGTTCATGAAAGAAAATAGGTAGATTTATACTAAAAATATTGGGGGGGCTTAGCCCCCCTTCTTCCAACATTGGGGGGGCTCAAGCCCCCTCAAACCCCATGGAGTCGGCGCCTATGATGCTGGTAGCCAGAATTGCCAGATTTTTGTGCTAAGCTGCCGCACTAAATTGAACGTTCTTTCCATCCCTGAGCTTTCAAGATTTTCCTTTTGGGCAAGAAACCTGAAATGTTTGTTATCACAATTGCTCCCCCTTCCCTTTTAGTCTAAGCGGTACACGACGAAAAAGGGCGAAACACTGCACTTTTTGATGATGCTAAGCCACTTGGTACACTGATTCCGGGGACCATAAGAATGAGTTATCGATCAGGAGTCCGCCTAAATTTCCCTTAGAATTTAAAATATTTAACTTTTTGTGAAATTTTTAAATTCGCGTTTTACACCTTAACTATCACACTTTTCAACATGTAAGGTGACTTTTCTTTACAATTTGAGGTCGTAGATTACAAATATGAAGTCGAAAATTTCATAAAAATACTATTTGGCATGTTTTTTTTCAAAAAAACTAAATTTTAAAATTTAAAATCTTCAAAAACACCATGTTAAACATAAGTTGGTATCATAAAATTTTTACCAGATATTAAGCTATTTGTAACTGAAAAATATCCAAAATTTCAAAGCTTTACCTTTATTATTCACCGAGATATGAGACTTTAAATTTGGAAAATTTTCAAAACGGCGGCCATGCTTGATGCGATTACTCATCGAAAACTTCCCATAACTCGGTAAATTATTGTTCAAAATGAATAGTTAAAACCTTTTTTAAAAGACAAGTAATGCCACTACACTATTAAGACATTAAAATAGCAATTAAACTACTTTAAGTAGGTTTTAAATAAACTCTAAGACAGATTAATACTTTGCTATGAGAAGCATTTTAAAAGCTTTAAAAAATGATTTCTTGGTGAAAAATTATTCTAATTTTTTTATTAAATGTTCACCCTGATATAAATATTCGACCTTTAACAATTTAAAGGAAAATTTTGCCTTACAAGCGCCTGAGTGCAAACGCGAAAATACCTAATAAACGCGCTCTCTGAAACTCCACACACTTCGGGCCATGTATCAAGCTGGGCACATTTGGGGTCAAGCTGACCGAATTATTACCACCTTACCTTCACCAGAAAATTGGGGTTGGAGAAAGAAAGAAAATGATGTGTGGAGCCCTAAATGGCTGACTATATCAGCAATTTGGCTTTCTTGTCGAAAACTTCTAAAATGTGGATGTAAGAAAAAATGTCTCTCAAGGTCTTCCTGCAAATCTTCAGGAATATACCATGTACACTAATGTGCCTGAATTGTAGAGACGAATGCCGAAATTCAGAGGAAAACCTATTTAACCTTTTACGTTAAATTCAAGAATTAAATCAAATACTTTTGAATTTGTGCCAAAAGAATAAATAAAATAATTTGAAATCCTTAAAAGGCTCTTTAATACCTTTAACTGTTTATATAATTAATGAAATTCTTTTCTTAGTGTTGTAATTACCTACTGAAAGGAGTATAGGCAATAATGTATATGCTTTATTTTTTTTAAATCTAGCTAATATAGAAAATATACCAATTCTCAAGAGAGGCATACTTTCTTTAAAAGAAAAAAAATTCTTGATCGATCATGGTAAACATTTAATATGTTTTTACAGGAAAAATATATTGTCTCTACGACTATCATTTAAAATAAGAAAAAAACCTTACTTATTAATTAACATTTCAAATCCAAATATGTGTACGGTGATTATTAATGAAAGATTTGGATTTATATTACTTTCCCGATATTCTTAATTTCTAATAAATGTAAAGATATTGAAACTAATAATAAAGTTGTAGGTAAGTAAACAAGCACTTGAAAATACTATAAGTTTCTACTAAGTTGAAAATACTATTATTCATTATAAGGCTGGTATAATTTAAGTAGTCTTGTTGAAAACTAGCAGGACGTTTACAGTCTCAATTTGTTTTATATACTGATTAAAAACTAAATGCTTAAAGTTTAAATGGTGTTATGTATTACCATATAGGAAATGATTAGATGTATTACCCTTACTCGATTTTCAAATACACAACGATTATTAATTGTTAAAAAGTGTTCGGTGACGTTTCTAAATCCCTATATCTCCGTAATGTTAAAAAGGATGATTTTTAAGGTACATTTTTAAAAAATCTACTGAATTAAAGCTCCCAAATTTTTTCTGAGTATTTCCTGAACTGTATTACATACTTTAACATGAGCTTTTAGGGCTATTGTGACTGGTTATTTAAAAAAAATATTATCTGAATGAACTTAGGTTTTTCTCAAAAAGACTGAAATTTCATGATGTTTTATGCTATAACTTCAGTTTAAAGGACTTTTTTGAGAAACCCCTGTGTTAAAGTATGTAACATAGCGCCATTAATAATGTTACCAAGTCATAAGTTGTCTGCTATAATAGATTTTGAGAAAATGTTCCTTTTATGGTAAAAAATTCAGTTTTGAGAGAAATGGAAATTTAGTAAGAATCTTGCATATTAGTAGTGCATTATTTATTTCCGTAAAAAATAATTAAAAATACTTCTAACCCGAGTAAAGTAATAATTTTGGTGTCGTTTGAAGCGTAAAATGCAATACTAAACAGAAATGCAAATTTTTGAAAAATGTGTTTTTTGTTGAAAGTTGTGCACCTACCCTCTTAACGCAGTAAGTAAAGGTTTGTCTAGAAAATACTCATTTGAAAGGTAATTTTTAACCTGAAAAATTGTACTTTAAGCACTTTTTCTGATACTATAGAAGATTTTTTTAAACTTGAAGTTAAAAGGATGTTGTTAGAAGATCATAATAGAAAGCAAGATTTTTTGAGATTCTTCGTCAGAAAAAGTTTATTTGAAGCGCGCGTTTATTAGGTATTTTCGCATTTGCACCAAGGCGCTTTTAAGGCAAAATTTTCCTTTAAAAGGTTTAATGTCGCATATTTATATCAGGGTGAACATTTAATAAAAAATTCAGAATAATTTTTCACCAAGAAAGCATTTTTTAAAGCTTTTAAAATGCTTCTCATAGTAAAGTATTAATCTGTCTTAGAGTTTATTTAAAACCAACTTAAAATAGTTTAATTGCTATTTTAATGCCTTAAAAGTGTAGTGGCATTACTTGTCTTTCCAAAAAGGTGTTAACTATTCATTTTTAACAATAATTTACCGAGTTATGGGAAGTTTTCGATGAGTAATCGCATCAAGCATGGCCGCCATTTTGAAAATTTTCCAAATTTAAAGTCTCATATCTCGGTGAATAATAAAGGTAAAGCTTTGAAATTTTGGATATATTTTAGTTACAAATAGCTTAATATCTGGTAAAAATTTTATGATACCAACTTATGTTTAACATGGTGTTTTTGAAGATTTTAAATTTTAAAATTTAGTTTTTTTGAAAAAAACATATCAAATAGTATTTTTATGAAATTTTCGACTTCATATTTGTAATCTACGACCTCAAATTGTATAGAAAAGTCACCTTACATGTTGAAAAGTTTGATAGTTAAGGTGTAAAACGCGAATTTAAAAATTTCACAAAAAGTTAAATATTTTAAATTCTAAGGGAAATTTAGGCGGACTCCTGATCGATAACTCATTCTTATGGTCCCCGGAATCAGTGTACCAAGTGGCTTAGCATCATCAAAAAGTGCAGTGTTTCAACTTGTACCGCTTAGACTATTTGAAATAAGCCCCAGGCACAGCAAAACCTTCCTAGTCCGTCTGGTCCATAAATCCTTCACACGTCCTACTGTCAACGTAAACTATCGTCACCCCCACTGTGTCTTAAAACAACATTGCAACCGATGTTTCCCCTGTCGGGTATTGTGTCTGTACTATTAATGTGTTAGTCTGTATCTTTGTTTAAATGTAATGTTTTGTGTAACTGTGATTTTAACTATATCGTTATGTATATATATGTGTTGCTGTACAGAAATAAATAGCTTTTTAATCAAAATGACTTCTTTCTGACATGGTGTCAAGTGGGGTTAATGCCCTGGCTTTTAAAAATTTTATTGATGTTTTAAATTAATTTTTTTTTTAAAAAAAACGTGGACTCGAACCCCGATCGTAAAATGGAGTTTTTTCGGCCACCGGCTGTTCTCGACTTCTCTAGTCCAAACCTTTCCGATGCCTGGGCTCGCTGGAAGCAGAGTTTCTCAAATTATATGTTGGCTGCGGAGAAGGATGGCAAGCCCGAGGCTACAAAGGTGGCGATATTCCTTAGCTGCATTGGGGAAGAGGGCGTGTCTATTTACAACTCTTTCGGGTTTGGTGGATTGAAAACTGAATCGGCTCCGAAAACTGAGTGCTCCAAAACATCGACGACGACGACGACGGCTGCTGGAACCACGCCTGTGGAGATTCGATTGGAAGACGTTCTAGAGAAATTTTCAGAACACTGCTCTCCTAGGAAGAATGTAGTGTATGAGAGATACAATTTCTTTCGCTGCTCACAAAAGGAGGGACAATCGATCGATAGTTTTGTCACCGAATTGAAAAACCTGGCTTCAACCTGCGAATTTAGTGATCAAAGGGAAAGTTTAATCAGAGACAGAGTTGTGCTTGGGATTCGTGATTCTACCATGCAAGAACGTTTGCTTCGAGAGCCGGATTTGTCTCTGTCTAGAGCAACAGACTTTATCAGAACTGCCGAGATTAGCAGGCGACAGATCATGGACATGTCAAGATTGACGGGTACCAGTGTGAACAGCGTGTCTCGAATTCGACACAATGATAGGCTATCAAACTCTAACCGCTGCAGATCTTGTGGACGGCGTCATCAGCGAGGAGGATGCCCTGCCCATGGAAAATCTTGCTTCCGCTGTAATGGCGTGGGACATTTTTCTTCAGTATGCCCAGCGGAGCGACACATAGGGGCGCGAGCTCTTGATGTCAGGGAGATTACGGCTTCGGGCGGGATTGCTGATGTCCAGGCCTCCGATGAAGTACCCTTGTATATCGACGCACTGGATTCTATGGTGAGTTCTAGCGAATGGTCTAAAATAATAACTGTTTATGTGGATAAAGCGGGTTTTCAAGTATCTTTCAAATTAGATACGGGAGCAAATGCTAATATTCTTCCCATGAATACCATCTCGGATTTGATATCTAAAATTGAGATGAAAAGTACAAATGTCGTATTAGTGACATACGGTAACTTTAAAATAAAACCATTGGGTATAGCTACCCTTAAGTGTTCCTCTGAGGGATCTTTTGATTTAAACCTAGATTTTTTTATTGTAAACACAAATTCAAAACCCATCCTTGGTTTGGATGCTTGTCAGAGACTTAACTTGATTCAGAGGGTTTGTGAAGTAACGGGAGACTTTAGGTCAGGGATTCTCGCATCGTATCGAGATGTTTTCACTGGTTTGGGAAAGTTTCCGGATAGTCCTTATCATATTGAGCTTAAACCTAATTCGGTTGGTGTGATCCACCCTCCAAGGAGAGTGCCCCAGGTGATTCGAGGAAAATTAAGGGAAACACTTGAGGATTTGGAAGAACGTGGGGTTATCGAAAAAGTGGGTCGCCCAACTGATTGGGTTCAGAGTTTGGTCATTGTTGAAAAGCCGAACGGCTCTTTAAGGTTGTGCTTGGATCCTAGAGATCTAAATAAAGTAATAAAGCGAGAGCATCATCTGATTCCCTCTACAGATGATATAATTAGTGAACTTGAGGGAAAGAGTTTTTTTAGTGTGGTTGATCTTAAGGACGGATTTTGGCAGATTTGTTTAGATGATACGAGTTCTGAAATTTGCACTTTCAACACACCTTTTGGCCGGTATAGGTTTAAACGAATGCCTTTTGGGATCGCATCTGCCCCTGAGGTGTTCCAAAGACGCAATGAAAGAATTTTTGGTGACATCCGGGGTGTATATGTGTATTTTGATGATCTTATCATCACGGGATCTGACGAGGCTGATCATGATGATGCTCTCAAGAAAGTTTTGGATAGGGCTCGCAGTTGTAATATAAAGTTTAATCCGGAAAAGTTCCAGTGTAAAAAACGAGAGGTGAAGTTTATGGGGCATATAATTTCTGATTCGGGAATAAAGGCTAATCCGGGTCATCTGAAGGGTATCGCAGACATGCCAACCCCGACTACTAAATCAGAGGTTAGACGTTTGTTGGGCATGATAAACTTTCTGTCTAAATTTTTGCCTAATGCATCTAAATTGACAGCTCCATTGAGGGAGTTGGTCAAAGATAAGTCAGAGTTCTCGTGGGGATCTGAACAGTCAGATGCCTTCAATGCAATTAAGTCTGCATTAGTAAACCCACCAGTATTACGTGTTTTCAGCGGATCTCGCGATATCATAATACAATGTGATAGTTCAAAAGATGGGTTGGGTTCCTGCCTGATGCAGGATAATCAGCCAGTATCATTTGTTTCTAGAAGCCTGACTAGTGCTGAGAAAAATTACGCCCAAATCGAGAAAGAACTTTTGGCAATCGTTTTTTCTTGTGAGAAATTTCATAATTATATTTATGGCAGGAAAGTAACTGTGCAAAGTGACCACCGTCCTTTGGTATCTATTATTAATAAGCCAATGAGTAAAATTTCTAGTCGACTGCAAAAAATGGTGTTGAAATTATTGAAGTATAATTTAGAAATAATCTATGTTCCTGGGAGTCAGATGTTTATTGCTGATACCTTGTCCCGATCGTTTAATGTTTCCACAGAAATTAATGATGATTTGGAAATGTTGAACGTGGTGCATAATGTTGTAAAGTACGTACCGATGAGTGAAAAAAGAAAATTTGAATTTGTAAAAGAAACTGAAAAAGATGTCGATTTGAGTTTGGTCTGTCGGTATCTGCGTGAGGGGTTCCCGGCTATGAATAAAATTCCCTCAGGTGCGCGTCCGTTTTATAAAATTAAAGATAATTTATATATGAACGAGGGACTGCTTTTCTATGATGACAAAATTGTTGTGCCTAAAAACTTGAGAAAGCCTATGCTGGAACTTATACACGAGGCACATTTCGGAATTATTAAATGTAAGCAGAGAGCCCGTGAAATCTTGTACTGGCCCGGAATGTCTAGCGACATTGAAAATGTTGTGTCGCGATGTGAAATTTGCGAAAAATTTCGAAGTTCCAATTGTAAGCAGCCTTTGATGCCTCACCCAGTGCCTGACAGACCATTCCAAAGGGTTGCTGCTGACATCATGGATTTTGGTGGCAAATCGTATCTGTGTCTGATGGATTACTATTCAAAATGGATTGAGGTATATCACATTAGCTCGAAATCGGCTAATGAAATTGTTTGTAAATTGAAGGATGTATTCTCTAGATTTGGAGTGGTGGATGAGTTGGTATCGGACAATATACCCTTTAACAGCTTAGTATTTCGTGAATTTGCTTCTGAGTGGAATTTTAACTGTGTCTTTGTATCCCCTAGATTCCCTCAGAGTAACGGACTGGCAGAAAGATGTGTGGGCATTGTAAAGCTGATGTTTCGAAAAGCCTTAGAAGAGGGTAAGGATTACAGAGTTAGTTTGATGGAATACAGAAATACTCCTATCGCTGGGCTGGATTTGTCTCCGGGTCAACTAATGTTCAACCGCAGATTAAAAACTAAATTACCAATTTCTAGGAATCTGTTAAATCCGCAGATTTTTGTTGATGTAAAGAATAGGTTGGTGGAACGCCAGGGGGTCCAGAAATATCACTACGATAAGTCGGCTAGGGGTTTAAGGACTTTAAGGGTGGGCGATACTGTTAGAGTCAGGGACTTTGGAAGGGGGACTTGGGAGAAAGGACGTATTGTGGATCGTGGAAGCAATCCTCGATCGTTTAAGGTACAAAATGAGGCAGGTAGGATTTTAGTAAGGAATAGAAAACATCTGATTCCTTCCCAATCTGAGTTTTCTCAGAAGTTGGATTACGATCAGTATAAATTCAATCATGCTGATACGGATCCCACTAATGGCTCTCTGTCCCCTGTTCCTCTCCCCCCTATTTCTAATGTTGCTGGTGCTCGGGGATCGGTTCAGCCGTACAGAACGAGATGTGGGAGAGTTGTGCGAGAGCCGGAACGCTACGGAATCTCAAGATGAAATGTGTAAGTTTTAGCTGGAAGAGAGGGTGTCGGGTATTGTGTCTGTACTATTAATGTGTTAGTCTGTATCTTTGTTTAAATGTAATGTTTTGTGTAACTGTGATTTTAACTATATCGTTATGTATATATATGTGTTGCTGTACAGAAATAAATAGCTTTTTAATCAAAATGACTTCTTTCTGACATCCCCTCTGTCCGATTCCGAAAAATTGGTCTGCGCGAAACGAACTCTCACGGACGAAAAATACGATTGATAATTTCTCTCTTTGGAATTTTGTGACGGGGCCGTTTTTGAGGATCGGAATTTTGTGAATTTTTTTCTAGATGAACCCTTGGTTACGCACTCAACAATAAGTCAGAGAGATACTGGTAAATATACCTTTATAAAGTTTTCAAATATACACTTAATCACAAAAGGCTAATTACCAAAACTCGCTCTAAAGTAAAGATTTCAATTCAAATAATGCAAATTTTGTTAAATTACTGTAGTAAAGTACGTTTAGCAAATTGGAGCTCACCAGAACGAATATATTTAAATGTCCTTCTAGCAGACATAAGTTTCGTTGGCAGATTTCTGGATGCTAAAGTATCGCTTTTATGCTAATTTCTTGACTAAATTAACAGGCAAAACTACCCACGTGGAGTAAATATAAACCCGTGATAAATGAGCGATACCAGAATTTTCCGAAAACAGAAAGAAATGCATATTTCCCGTAATAGTGGAGTCCCCAATGTCAAAAAAAGGGCTTCGTAAAAAGTTCTTGTTAATTTTGTACACTAATGTTTTTTGGATTACTTATGATATAAAGAACCTAAAAAAGTTTGGTACTAATTTTTTAATCTATTTTTAAAACTAATTAAGCTAATTACTAGGTCAAGTAATCTAATATAATAAAGTTAAGTGTGTGTATATATGGTTGTCTTCTATACAAATCCACAGTTTACTTCCGATCTGCACCAAACTTGGTATACCTACGTAAAAAAACTCAGAAAAAAACATAGGCTATGCTTCGAAAACTTTAATCGACCCCTTGACCCCTTTTTTGTTCTTTTTATGGTCATTTTGCTGAAATAGCTTTTTTTCTCCTCCAGAAGAGATCTGTTCACCCCATTGTTACAAAAAAAAAGCATAATACAAAATATTGGGTTGTCCCATAAGTTCTGTTACTTTTTACGAAGTTTCGTGTTTGAAAATTTTTTATGAAAAACTGGTAACAGGTGGAGATTTCAAACAAAGGGGATTTTGATCTACGTATATTTATGAACATAATATGTGATTTTGGTAGTTCTCGTGATATTATTTCTTTTCAAAATGGCGGTTTGAAAAAAAGACCGCAAACGACGATTTTCTCGTATTTTTTTTCTTTTGTTTAAAAAACTAGGAAATATGCATAATTCATGGCTAAAAACATTTTTACTGTATTTTTGAAATGTTTAGATTAAGATGTCATAGTTTCAAGATAATTCGATAAGTTTAACTTAGGAAATTTTGGTCTCAAACATAACATCAATTGCAAAAACTTTCCTCAGTAATGTTAGTCATTTCAAAGAAATTCTCACAAAAAATCATCAAAAACAATAAAAAAGCTTACCGATAGACCCCAGTATTCAAAATATGCAGTATATTAAATTATCTCTGTAATTAAGTTAAGAAAGTAGTGCGCACAATTTAAGCGCGCAACATTTTAGCTTATCCCAATTACACTCGGTGAACTTATACGCTATGCGAACAAAGCAATTATTTACTTCATACAAAAACGCTACAATAAAACAACTCGTTGGAATTTAGAAATATATCTATTCACCTATAATATGAAAAGATGCTTTCAATGTTTAAACTGTGTAAAAAAGCATTATGGTTCAAAAAACATCTGCCTTTTATTTGCTTCATACCAGCTGCTTAGAAAAGCAATGGGCGTGCTTTAAAAAACACGTGAAATTAGCAATATATGAGGTTTTAAAGCCAAAATTTCCTACCTTAAACTTACTGAATCATCTTGAAATTATGACACCTTAATCGAAACATTTCAAATATACAGTAAAACTTTTTTTAGGCATGAATTATGCGTTCTTCCTAGTTTTTTAAACAAAAGACAAAAATTACGTGAAAATCGTCGTTTTTTGTCTTTTTTTCAAATCGCCATTTTGAAAAGAAATAATATCACGAGAACTACCAAAGTCACACGTTTTGTTCATAAATATACATAGATCAAAATCCTCTTTGTTTGAAATCTCCACCTATTACCAGTTTTTCATAAAAAAATTTCAAACACGAAATTTCGTAAAAAGTAACAGAACTTATGGGACAACCCAATAACAAGTTTTGAAAAGAAAAGCTATATCTAAAGCTGTTTAAAAATTATATTAATAATCTAAACATATATTTCAACAAAATTTTAAATTTTAAAACTGGTAAGTATAGTGCAGAATATTTTTATTTGATAGTTTAATTTTTAAATAAAAAGTTTCATGGAATAGCATTGTTGTTAAAATAGTCTCCATGGAAACGAGGATGGAAAATCAAATGAAGATCATATTGTTGCTTTTAATAAAGTTGGTTAACAGAACAAAAAACTAGAGTAATATTCAAAACCTTTTAATATATATTGTATTTTTTCTTAATTGCAGGAATATTTTATTAAATTTTATACCAAAGATATAATAAAATCATGAAAATACGATTAATTAAGGGCTCTAATTGAGCATTTTAAGTGATTTTTGGAAGAATACTTTCTAATATTTTGTTGTTTTTTGTGGGAATGATGTGGTAAATGCAGAAATCGTTCAGAATTTAAAATGCTTGATTTGACACCTTTCACTCATCAAAATAAAGGCACGGATCCAGCACGGCTCCAAAACGGGGGGGGGGCACTTTTCCACACAAAATCCCAGTTGGTACCACTGGGTATGGGGGTCCTCTCCCAGAATTTTTTTTTAATTTGACGTGTTAAAGTAGGGTTTAAACTCATATTTAGAAACGTTTTGAGTAAAATCATGAGATTTAATTAAAAATACCAAATCACTTAAACTTACTGATTAAAATGTACTTCTTGCAAGAAAATAAATATCAACACGAAATATATCTCAAATTATAGTTACTCAGGTAGAAATGTAAAAATTTTATAATTACCTTTAAAATAATTTTAATAATTTAAATTTTTTCTTAATATGAACTTTTAAATGAATTTCTTGAAATATCCCGAGGTCTTCAAAGTCAAGAGTGTTTTCTAACTCACTTTTGCCAAGGTCCATCATCCCGTCAAGTTATATTTATTATAATAATAAATTTAAGAAAAATATTTCGTTAATTGCATAATTTTGCACCTAAATCATCACAAAAGAAGTTCATCTTAAACGTGTTGATAATAATAAAAAGAAAAGTATTAATTATTTATCATAGTCCGAGGAGTCGCTTGTCTGATGCATCCACAGTAGGGTGTCCCTTAAAAATCGAAAGTCGGGAAAACTTTTGCGACACCCCCTAATTTTTTCCTTTTGGTATCCTTAGAAAGTGTGCAAAATCTTAAATCGATCAGAAAATATTAACACGTGCCTCAAGCGGCCTTAAGTCGGAAATTTTGAAATTTTTCTCATTTTTTCGAAAATTTTTTAAATTGCCTAAAAATATTATTTTGTCAAATAATAGGGCTTTTAACACATCTAAATATTCATATTTGACCGTTTTTCATTCATAGCTAGGCGAAATTACCCAGTTTTTAGCCTGGTCATCAATCGGAAAATCATCAAATTTGCCCATTTTATACTGAGAATAGAGGATACAAAATTTAGTGGGGAATGACTTATAACCACGTAATTCCATAACTAGGTACCATTTGTAGACTATATTATTGATGTGTACATAAATTATGTGGAGCTAAAATTAATTATATACTAGCATTTTAATTACAGGCGCCATATTGGATTGCATTACCACTAAAAAAAGTTCTGGGATAAATTGTATGGGCATTGGGCATGTTTGGTATTTGGCAATGCGTATTTGAGTTTTCTAATCTCAGTTAATACTAATAAAATTCTTAAACCACTTTTTAAAGCTATTTACTCAATTCGAATAGCCCTAGCATATCTTTTATTACATAACTATAGATGATAAAATTCTAAATGCATAATAGGGGCAAGAGAAATTATAAAAAATATTGAAAAACTAACCTTCAGTATATACAGAAGTATTGTATCGTTGAAGTTGATAGAAAATTAACCCTGTCTTCATAATGATTGAGCCTACTACACCCAGATTAATAAGACATTAACCATGTTTATAGATCTTGTATTTCATAATTTTATACATAAACATAATAACTTCCTCAATTCAGCAAATTAGTAACATGAAAATGTGATTAAACACTGGTATTTGGTTCGAGAATTTTAATTATAATTACAGTTTCTGTAACTCTTCAACTTCTCTTAGAACACTGGGTGTTCAAAATTAAGAGAATTTGAAAATTTTTTCAATTTCTCCAAATCTACTGGATAGATTTTGATGAAATTTGGTATGAACATAGGTTGATATAATACCAAATAAATAATCCTTCAAAAATTGTAAAACACACGCATGCGCAGAAGTAATAACCGCCAGAGTTGAAAGGTATGAAATAGTGGTTCCAGAATATAGTTAATATATTCTGGGTTCTGGGTAATGCAAAATAGTGGGTTTATAAGGAATATGACACCCTCCCACTATCATGCATGCCTCTTTGAGTGATTTTATAGCTTGAATAAGGTAGACAATATAATTTCCTGTTCATTAAGCCTACTTTCTCAGAAACCCCGTTTTGGGGATCTGAAGGGTATGTGGAGAGGGTTAGCGAGATGCAATTGCCTTATATAGAGTCCCTCATACCTCCTCTAAAGTGGCAAAGTCTTTGAATCTGGCTGCCCATTCCATATGGTGAATATCTTCCGTTTTAATAAAAATTGCTAACCTGATGAGCACCATTTAAGTGAAGGATTTCTATCGATTGAAAAGAAATTAAGACCGATAGAACCCCTCAAAAGGTGAAAAGGTCTCCAAGATATCAACACATTGCCTGAAACTGTCAGGGTTCCTCTTTCAAAGGCAGGGAGGGATCTGCAACTTGTCAAAAATATGCAAAAATTGTCTTTAATAAGGTAAAATTCAAAGGGTGAATATTTTCCTCTCTGTTAGGTCTCAAATCAATTAAATCATTGATTCTCAATGCAAACTCATGAGGAAAGAACCAGAATGCTATGTCAGTTCTTTAATGTAAGAGAAACTGACTAGGATTGAATCGGAGATTTGGTGCTCTTTGTAGGAATGTTGTTAAGTCTATGTCAACCCCCTACATCTTTCAAAAGGAGAAAATTGTTAAGTTGTTGAAAGTAAGTTATTTATTCAAACGTAACAAAATATATAAAGCAATGAATTTTGATACATTCCTAAACTGAGCGCGAGATATCCATCGCAAATCGGTTGCCATCATCTAGAATATCTCTCTTAGGAGCACTAGTATATAATACTCCTAGCACTAGTACATAACACTACTCCCCGTCTAAGATGTTGAGTTCCGAGATGGCGTAGATGTTTTTCGCAAACGGGAAGAGCTTCTATGTGTGGATGTATTAGTTGGTATCTCGCAGCTTGGATCCGGATTAGAGTTCACTTCTGGAGTTAGTGCAGCAGATGTACTAACCTCCATGGAATCCTCATTGTTTTTGAAGCTTTCATCAACGGATTGTCCACACTTCCTTATCTGATCGGCATGTCGTTTCCAAATTTCTTCTCCCACTCGCACGCTGTAGTAGATCATTCCATCGCGGTTCAAGATGGTGCCAATTTTCCACTTTGTTGATCCCACATAATTTCTTACCGCCACCTTTTCCCCCTCTTTAAATTCACGTTTAGATGATTCATTATCTTCTCTTCCTCCCTGTTTCTGCATAACGTGCTCTCTTAGATTAGGTTTCAATAAATCTAGCCTGGTTCTGATACATCTCTTTAAGAATAGGAAACTCGGGGTTTCACCTGTGAGGGAATATGGGGTGATTCGGTACTGCAGTAGATACCTTTGAAGTTTCGCGTTGATATCTCCGGAATCCTTTTGGCTCGCTCTTAGAGATGCCTTAAAACCTTGAACTAGCCTTTCTGCTTGTCCATTAGTAGCAGGATGATAAGGTGCTGATGTAATGTGCTTAATACCCTTCATTCCAAAAATTGTGTGAATTCATGACTTGTAAAGCTAGCACCATTATCGCTCACCACAGTCAGTGGTAATCCATACTGTGCAAATAGATGACGTAAATGTTCCACCGTCAAACTGGATGTCATATTTTTTACGGGAATAACTTCTACCCATTTTGAATAGGCATCAACTACGACAAAAACATTTTCCCCATGAATGGTCCTGCGAAGTCAATATGGATCCGTTGCCATAGACCATTTGGCCATTCCCATGGGTGTCTTTTGATTTTTGGTGGTTCATTTCTCGTTGAAACGCAGGCAGAACAATTTTGCACAAAGTTCGTGATGCTTGCATCGATTCCTGGCCAATAGCAGTAACTCCTTGCTAGAGCTTTCATTTTTACGATTCCTGGGTGTCCTGTATGTAGTTCTTCTAAAATTAACTTTTGATACTTCTCTGGAATATACACCCTATGGCCATACATGACGCAACCTTGCTGCAAAGATAACTCCGATTCTCTTCCTTTCCATGGAATCGGTAAGTCAGATCCTGTACGTAAAGCTTCATAAAGTTCCACCAGCGTACTATCAGTCTTGGTAGTTTTTGCAATTTCCTTGGAAGTTACTGGCATCATTTCTATTCTATCGATGTTTGCGATATCTGCATCAGTTACTCTTTCCCCTTCGTCTGATTCTAGTGGCAATCTGGATAAAGCATCGGCATTCGCATGCTTTTTGGTATTCCGATACTTGATGGTGTAACTAAACGCTTGTAGAAATAAGGCATAGTGTACCATTCTTGTTGCAGAAAGAGATGGTAAACTCTTATTCGGAGCAAAAATTGATACTAATGGCTTGTGATCAGTTACAAGATGAAAATGACGTCCAAATAGATACTGATAAAATCTTTTCACTCCCCATACAATGCTTAAAGCCTCTTTATCAATTTGCGAATAATTCTTTTCTGTGGTTGTCAACGACCTTGAAGCAAACAATATTGGTTTTTCAGACCCATCAGGCATTATGTGGCTCAGAACCGCTCCAATACCAGCTGGTGATGCATCTGTTTGAAGAACCAAGGGTAACTTCGGATCGTAATGGCACAGGACTCTTTCAGATGCTATTTCTTGCTTCAACTTTTGAAATGCATTTTGACAACCTTTGTTCCAAATAAACTTGTTTCCCTTTTAGAGTAAATTATTTAAAGGTGCAGTTGAAGTTGCTAAATTTGGTATGAATTTGCCATAATAATTAACTATTCCTAAGAAACTCTTTAACTCTGACACATTTTTCGGAACTGGTGCTTTTAAAACTGCTTCAATCTTTTCTTGAGTTTTATGGAGTTCAAATCGGTCGATTCGATGACCACAGTAGTTTACAGATTCTTTGAAAAATTCGCTTTTATTCTTGTTAACTTTTAGTCCATGGTTTGCTAACCTTTGCAACACCAACTCTAATCTTTCTAAGTGTTCTTTATCATTACAGCCAGTTATAGTGATATCGTCTAGAAATACATGTACTCCCGGTATTCCGGATAACACCTGTTCGATACTGCGCTGCCAAACAGCCGGAGCTAACGCGATTCCAAAATTCATTCTTTTGTACCTAAATAGACCTTTATGCGTATTAATCGTTAACAAATGACGATCTTGTTCTTCTACCATCATTTATAGATAAGCCTCAGTTAGGTCAATTTTGGTGAAAGTTTCTCCTCCAGCTAAATCCGCAAAGATATCTTCAATTCTTGGTAGAGGATACTGCTCTATGTTCAGTCCTGGATTTATTGTTACCTTATAGTCTCCGCATATCCTCAACTTACCGTTTCTTTTCAAAACTGGAACAATCGGTGTGGCCCACTCACTGAACTTAACTGGTTCTATTATATCTTCAGACACCAGTCTCTCCAGTTCTGCTTCTATTCGCTCCTTAATAGCAAATGGTACTGGTCTGGGTTTGAAAAATACTGGCGTATACCCTGGTTTCATTTGTAATCGACAGGAAAAATTTTCTAATTTACCAATTCCAGGTGTGAAAATTTTCTCATACTTCTGCAGTAATGCTTGCAAGACCCTGGTTCGGGACTGTTGTTGATCCGAGTGAATGGCTTTAATTTCTCTCCAATCCAGAGTGAACATCCTCAACCATTCTCGCCCAAACACTGCACTTACTCTTTCCTTCACTAAGTATATGGTTCCTCGACTCTTTTGGTTCTTATACTGAATTTTGACATCCGCCTCCCCAGCAGGTATAATGGCAAAATTATCAAAATTTCGCAGAATCATAGTTGTAGGATTAATTAAAACTTTAGGACACAGTTTCTTAAAATCCTCGATATTCATGCACGTGATTGCCGCTCCCGTGTCTAACTCAAACTGACATTTCTGGTTCTCTAGAAGTATGTCAATCATAATGCGATCCATTGCTTTTGAACTCGATTTCACTTTGAGCATCGAAGATTCCTCAGTCTCAGATTCAATTTGTCTCACCGGTCTATTTTGATTCATTTTATTTTGCTTCCCCTTAGACCGACAGAGCCTCGCCAGATGCCCTTTTTTCCTACAACAGCGACATTCTGTATCTTTAAACGGACACTCGTGTGCTAAATGACTTGTACTGTCGCATCGATAACACCTCCTAAGAGGTTGAGATTCTTTCCTAGGCACAATTTGTTTACTTATTTTGTCAACACTGTTTGAACTATGGACTTTATTAATAGAAAAAGTTTTGCTTTGCATTTCTTGCACATCTCTTTGAGCTGATTCCATAGCAAAAGCAATTTCCTTAGCCTTAGCGTACGTTAATTTATTTTCAGATATGAGGTTCTTTTGAATTCCCTGATCTTTTAAACCCATTACAAGTTTATCTCTTAGCATAGTATTCAGATTAGCGCCAAAATTGCAGTTAATTGATAAATTTTGAATTTCTGCACAATAGGTAGCTATTGACTCACCTTCTCGTTGCAATCTTTTATAAAACCTGTATCTTTCGGTCATCTCCAATGGCTTTGGACTCAGATGATCTTTTAAAAGATTAACCATCTCTTCAAATTTCAGTTGAGACGGTGCTTTCGGTGTAGCCAGCGTCTTCAACAACTTGTAAGTAGAAGCACCCATCACACTCAAAAGTGCTCGTCCTTGTTTCGCATCGGGGATTCCATTGACGTTAAAGTAGGATTCCAATCTCTCAACGTAGCTGGTCCAGTCCTCCGTTGTGGGCTCGTATGATTCAAAATAAATGTTGGATCCCATCCTCGTCGCCAAATTGTTAAGTTGTTGAAAGTAAGTTATTTATTCAAACGTAACAAAATATATAAAGCAATGAATTTTGATACATTCCTAAACTGAGCGCGAGATATCCATCGCAAATCGGTTGCCATCATCTAGAATATCTCTCTTAGGAGCACTAGTATATAATACTCCTAGCACTAGTACATAACAAAAATCATGGCTGAAAGTATTGTGTTAATATCTTGGAGACCTTTATTCACCATTTGGGGGGTTCTATCGGTCAAAATTTCTTTTCAATCGATAGAAATCCTTCACTTAATGGGGCTAATCAGGTTAGCAATTTTCATTCAAACGGAAGATATTCACCATATGGAATAGGCAGCCAGATTCAAAGACTTCGCCACTTTAGAGGAGGTTTGAGGGACTCTATATAAGGCAATTGCATCTCGCTAACCCTCTCCACATACCCTTCAGATCCCCAAAACGGGGTGTCTGAGAAAGTAGGCTTAATGAACAGGAAATTTTATTGTCTACCTTATTCAAGCTATAAAATCACTCAAGGAGGCATGCATGATAGTGGGAGGGTGTCATATCCCTTATAAACCAGGGGCGGATTTCCAAATGTGCCGCCTATAGGCTGAAACAAAATTTGCCGCCTAAATGCCATATATCTTACAAAACTAACAGGGGCGTCATTTCAGATTTGGGTTGGGGGGGGGGCGGCGGCAATGGTGGATCTAGGATTTGTTTTTTGGGGGCTATGAATTTTCATAATCCAATTAAATCTTATTGATGATCTTAATATGGAAAAGATTTCTAAAAGGGGGGTCTGGGGGTCCTCCCCCAGAAAATTTTTGGAAATTTAAGTAAAAAAACCCCACTTTTTCAACTCGTTTTGGAACGCCTCACCCGAATTTCGGATATAGATTTTATGAAAGAATTTTTGCGTTTTGACGAACTTAATATAAAATAAAGTTGTAATAATAGAGTTACAGGTACCAAGGGGGTCTGTGAATCCTCCCCCAGAAAATGTTTGAAAATTTGACCTTAAAATAACAGGGTTTTAACTCATTTTGTGCATAAAATGCCATATTATATAGTGTAAGTCTTTTCATTTGGGAGGGGGCTTAAGCCCCCAGCCCCCCTGGATCCGCTAGTGAGGGGCGGTCTGACTGAATGTCTTCTTAAGGTCCCGAGTGTATTTACACATGAAGTGTTTGATCACTTAAAAGTAATATTTTACACGAAATGTTACAATTTTACAATGTGAGCTCGAAGTAAAAATAGGGGGGGGGTCTGGGGGTGACCCCCAGAAAAATTTTGAAAACTTGCCTTTTAAAGTAGTTGGAGAATCTGTGACATTTAATTATTAAGATTTAATTCATTTTTATTATATTCTGAAGTACTGAACTGAAGACACTCTAACTTCAATTGATTCTCCAATGATTCTAAATATAAACATAACATAATTCATTATTCTTCTATAATTTATTCATTATTTTGCTATTTAAAAAGAACGCTATTCGTTTACTTAAAGATAAACCTATAATTCGTATTTATTCATGTCCTATTGTTTAAAGAAGAACTAGCCAGGCTGCTGTAATCTATTTCTTGTTTAATATATCTTGTTAAAACTAGAACCAGTCTCGTGGTGATAATTCATTCTTTTTTATGGTCCGTCGAGCCGGAGCCTGGCTAGTAGAAGATTATTAAAAGACTGTTCTGATTGAAATTCTTAATCTATTCTGTTGTGTTATAGTGCATAATGGCTTCTAAGAAACTTGAATTAGCTGAAGCTAAATTTAATTTACAACTAAAAGAAGTCAAAAGGTTTGAATCTTTATTAACTGGATTGAATGATTCTACTGACTCCAATGTTTTTATGTATGAAAAACTAGAGTCTGAAGTAAGTAAATCTGAAAATTCATTAGACGAGTTGATGGTGGAGATTATTCAATCGGTAAAGCCTAACGAGGTATCGATTCAATACCAACAATATTCTGATGCTAAAAATAAAATTCATAAATTATTGGGTCAGACTCAAGGACAAATCTCAAACTTTAAAAAGCCAGATATCAGTCTCGATGTTCCAGACGAATCGACATCAGAGATTAACATAAAACTTCCTAAGTTTAATCTGCCAATATTTGACGGTGATATTCAAAATTGGATAAGCTTTAAGGAGGTTTTCGCTTCGTCTATCCACGAAAACAAGAATCTAACAAATATTCAAAAGTTGCAGTATTTGAATGCTTCTGTGTCAGGTAATGCTCATAGACTGATAAAAGGGTTTCCAATCGTAGATGCTAACTATGATCAAGCTTGGGAAACTCTATCCAAACGTTATCATAATAAGCGAGAACTCGCCTATGCTTTCTGCTCAAAACTGTTTAACTTAAAATCGGGTAAAATGACATCCAAATACCTATATGAAATGGTAGATTGCTATAATGAGTCAATTAGAAACTTAAAAACCTTAGGTGTACAACTTGACTAACTTTCAGAAATAATCATTGTACATTTCCTCCTAAAACGGCTGGATGAAGACATTAGAAGACAGTGGGAGCTAACACTTGAGAATGATGAATTTCCCTCGTACGAAAATTTCATCCATTTTCTCGAGATACATGCGAGAAGTATGCAATCTTCTAAAGAATCAACTCCTAGCAACGAAAGATCCAAAACTCATGCCCTTATTTTTAGTACTACATCCATAAACAAGCAAGCTCATCCAAAAGGAATAAAATGCCCCTTCTGTAAATCTAAACATGCTCTTTTTAAGTGCACTAAATTCGCAGCATTGAGTTCTCATGTTAAACTGGAATTTGTTAAGCAGCATGAACTTTGTATGAACTGTCTGATGGATAACCATGATATTTCTAAATGTAAAATAAATTCTTATTGTAAATTGTGCTCTAGAAAACATCACACTTTGCTGCATAATGGAGCGAATAAGCCATTCAGTAATCAGAAGGTTCTTCGTTTAGAAAACGAGGATTCTTATCCAGATGCATATTCTAAGTTAGAAACGAATGAAAACCAAGATTCAAATAAATCGAAATCAAACACTATTCTAAGTCATTATGGCAATGTGAATCTGAATTTAACTCATCCAAAATTCTGGGAGTTAAATTCTCCTTCAAACGACGATCAAGATCTTTATAAAAGTAAGGAACTTGTGAAAGCCTATGAAGAATTCTATAAGATGGTTAATACACAAGCTGAACAATACAAGGATTCATTGCACGAAAACCTTTCCTTGAAACATATGGGGTTAGTTCCCGATGCAGTCTTTGCGAACTCTAAATCTTATTCCATGCCTTTTCAAAGTGTTATTCGAGAACAAAGCACCACCACCAAGCAGCAGTATGTGTTCAATGCATCTGCGAAGTCATCCAACAATTTATCTATCGATTTCGACGAGCGCACAACTCTCCCAATTAAGATAGAGGCTTGTTTGAGTAGCAGGCCCCTGACACATCTATCCTCCGATCCCGACAATATGAAGCCTCTGTCTCCAAGGAACTTTCTAACTAGTGCACTCCTCCAGTCTGTATACTGTACACTTTGCCAAAGAAGTAACTTGCACAAGTCCAACGCGGGGGAAGATGGAGAATCTGTGACATTTAATTATTAAGATTTAATTCATTTTTATTATATTCTGAAGTACTGAACTGAAGACACTCTAACTTCAATTGATTCTCCAATGATTCTAAATATAAACATAACATAATTCATTATTCTTCTATAATTTATTCATTATTTTGCTATTTAAAAAGAACGCTATTCGTTTACTTAAAGATAAACCTATAATTCGTATTTATTCATGTCCTATTGTTTAAAGAAGAACTAGCCAGGCTGCTGTAATCTATTTCTTGTTTAATATATCTTGTTAAAACTAGAACCAGTCTCGTGGTGATAATTCATTCTTTTTTAGTAGTGTTTCAGCTTATTTTGAGACCCTTACAATTCCTTGAAAACCACAGTATTTTCTGTGGGGGGAATTAATAAAAATCGTCAAATGGGGGCCGGAGGTCCTCCCCCAGAAAATGTTTTTGGAAATTCCCCCCAAATTTGTGTTTATGTACTTTTCAAACTCTATGCATTAGAGAGAAAGAGAGGTGCTCTCTCCATGGAGAGAGCACCAAAAGGGAAAAGATTCTTGAAGGCGGCATAATTTTCAAGGAAAAAACACTATCTGATACCAAAATTTGAGAGGGGGGATTGTTCTCCCCTAGAAGTTTTTTTTAAACTGCCCCTTAAAGTAGTGTTTTAGCTCATTTTGAGACCCTTGGGTAACTGGGAATAGTTCCTTGTAAACCACAGAATTGCTTTTCTGAAAGGACGTTCTCCGTCTTTCCAGAGCTTATGTTTAAGTTTCCTTTTTTTCTTCTCCTTTCTTATTGAGAAAAAAATTCTGCCAAAAAAGTTTGCCGCCTACTAAAATTTGCCGCCGTAGTCTAGCTAGCCTATTTAGAAATCCGCTACTGCTATAAATCCACTATTTTGCTCTATTCTGGAACCGCTATTCCATACCTTTCAACTCTGGCGGTTATTACTTCTGCGCATGCGTATGTATTACAATTTTTGAATTATTATTTATTTGGTATTATATCAACCTATGTTCATACCAAATTTCATCAAAATCTATCCAGTAGATCTGGTGAAATCGAAAAAATGTGCAAATTCCCTTAATTTTGAACACCAGTGTATTTGCACTATGCAATTTCCATTTGGAATAGAATGGCCTAATCTGGCCCTTGTCCCATAAAACCCCTAAATTTTCATTCTTGAACGTTCTTAAAGAAGAAATTAGGTTTCAAGTTGATTTTTTGATAAATTTGTTTATAAAATTAAATTATTTTAAACTCTCAGTATTTTTTAAGAGTCTAAAATTTTTCAGAGTGAAGTGTAGCTCTGACTTAAAAACTGACTTTAAAAAATAAGTAAAAAAAAAGATTTTTTAAAAAACGCTTTTATTGAAGTGTTCTAAAAGGTAAAAAATAATTTTTTCGGTTTGACAAATAATTTTCGGGAAGTAGAAAATAACTTTTTGGTAAGTAAAAAAACTGATTTTCTAATCACTAAAAATAAAAGCGTGGGCGCTAGTAATTTTTTAAATTTAAATTTTTTTACAGGACAGTAACAGTAACATCCCTGACGAACGGGGATTCGAACCCCAGACGTACGGCTTTGCTGTTAGATGCTCTTACCACTAGGCCATTACGTCGGCATTTATGTATAACTTTATATAAATAAAAATACCTAATAGAGAATTTAAAGTGAATCCATCCCACTCAAAACTCATGAATGAGAAATTTGTAAATTTAACCTCATAGAACATACAATAAAGAAGTTAGAATAAATAGTGAATTAAGAATTACTAGCGCCCACGCTTTTATTTTTAGTGATTAGAAAATCAGTTTTTTTACTTACCAAAAAGTTATTTTCTACTTCCCGATAAATTATTTGTCAAACCGAAAAAATTATTTTTGACCTTTTAGAACACTTCAATAAAAGCGTTTTTTAAAAAATCTTTTTTTTTACTTATTTTATTTTCTACTTTTTAGTCATGGTATTTTTTAACAAAAACTCACAAGAAAAAATTTATTTATTTCAACCATATTTAATGTTATGTTAGGATGGAATTTTAGTTTCATGTATAAAAATTTTTTTTCACATATCTGACAAAGTAGAACAATCCTCTGACGACTCAGCAGGACAATCAACTCCAAAGTTAATTAAAACCTAAAACCTATTTAATATTGCTGGGTACGTTATAATAACAGAGCTGAGCGGGAAAAATACCTCGCACAAAGAATATACCTCGCATCGCTCACTCGCCGATGAAATCCATCGATATCAAAAAGATTCACAATAAAAAGAAAGCATTCAACAAAATAAAAAAAACAATAGTAAAAAACTCATGTGTGTATCAAGGAGCAAACAGTACCATCCAGTCTTTTCAGTAGTCAATAAATTATAGGAATACGTACATATTTTTCTTATCTCGCCATTCTTCGGGATGGGACACCTATTTTCGGCGATTTCTCGCTCTTCTGGCGATTTCTTTCTCGAGGTTATTATCTTAAATCGCTAATTATCTTAATTGTTAATTGGAAGGTAAGAAATCACGTTTTGAAGATTGAATATTGTAGTGATATACCTAATATATTATCTTACGGGTTTTGGGAGCCATTGGCTACACGGAAGTGTCTCAAATTTGAATTAAACGGATAACTAAAAACACTCGTTAATTACCTTAATTACGGAGGTTTTGACTAGTTGATTATTGAATATTGCATCTTCATCGGGTTTACACCATGGTGCAAAGTTTCAGAACTTTAAATCGTTTGGAAGTGCCTGAAATTTTATGTACAAGACTTTGTAAAATAAAAAAGTGGTTAATCGTCTGTAATTATCGTAATTACTGGGCAATTCTCGTTTTGACTTTTGAATATGATGAAGTTATGCCTTATAAACAATTGTGCATGGTTTAGGGAGAATAGCCCCTTGGGAAAGGTCTCAAATTCTGGTTTTTCTGTTAATTAAAAATACTCGTTAATTAACTTAATCCTTTGGTTGTTTGACTAGATAATGGTTGGATATTGGAGTGTCATGAGGGTTACACCGATGTGTAAAGTTTCGGGGCCCTGACATATCGGGAAGTGCCCGAAAATCGAGTTTTAAAATTCCACCTGTAAAACGCCGCCAAAAGCAAGTAGAATAAAAGCGTTTAAAAAAGGGCTGGTTTCAGCAACCATTGTCAATATTTAACATAGTCTCATCACAATATCAGTATCTAATCGGTTTTTCATGTTATAGGAATATTTTATGCTCTTATGTACTATAAAATCATGATAAAGCATAAAAACAGGCTTTAAACATAGTAAATGGTTTATATTCTGAGTGCAGTAGGATCAATAAAGAGCGGGTTAATTTTATTTGAACTTCAATTTTTCAACTAAGTTACAGAATACAATACTTCTGTATGTGCTGATGTTTAGTTTTTCAATATTTTTCTATAATTTCTATAATTTCCCTCCTATTATGCATTTAGAATTTTATCATCTATAGTTATGTAAAAAGAGATCTGATAGCCATTCGAACTGAGTAAAGAGCTTTAAAAAAGTGGTTTAAGGATTTAATTAGCATTAACTGAGATTAGAATACTCAAATACGCATTTCCTTATGACAAACATGCAGAAACCGTTTATCCCAGAATTTTTTTAGGGGTAAAGCAATCCAATATGGCGCCTGTAATTAAAATGCTAGTAATTAATTTTTGCCCCAGATAATTTATCTACTTATCAATATCGTCTACAAATGGTACCTAGTTATGGAATTACGTGGTTATAAGTCATTCCCCACTGACTTTTGTATCATCTATTCTCTCTCAGTGTAAAATGGGCAAATTTGATGATTTTCCGATTGATGACCAGGCTAAAAACTGGGTAATTTCGCCTAACTATGAATGAAAAACGGTCAAATATGAATATTTAGATGTGTTAAAGCCCTATTATTCGACAAAATAATATTTTAAGGCATCTTTAAAATTTTTTTTAAAAATGAGAAAAATGTCAAAATTTCTCAACTTTAGGCCGTTTGAGGCACGTGTTAATATTTTCTGATCGATTTAAGAGTTTGCACACTTTTTTAGGATACCAAAAGGAAAAAAATTACGGGGCGAATCCTACCTAAAAATTTATTTAAAATGATAAATAGAATAAATTGATCTTACTGAATATGCATTGAGGGCTGAGGAAGAATTTGAAATATTCTTTCCCGGTGCGAAAATTTAGCCTGATTTTTATAGAAAATTTTGGACCCTCCCGAAATAAATTTCTGTATGAGCCACAAACGGCGAGTCCACCTACCTTAGTTTTAAGTAATTTGTAGTGTTTTTTTAAAGGGTCACACTTCTAGGGGGATAGTAGACACCTAGACGAGTCAGAATCACATAGGATTTGGGGGTCCCAGGGGATTTAAAAATGGAGCGACACCCCCAAAAAATTATTGAAAAATTCAATTTGTAGAACTACTATTAGTAAAATTTAATTATGGTTTAAAAAATTGTGATTTAATATGATCTTTAAAATTATCGTAAAAGTTTTCAGTTTAAAAATTTTTTATCACAAAAAATGTTTAAAAAGCACAAAAAAATGTGAAAACTCTACCAAAACTTTATTTTGTATTTAGAAATCCTTTCTTTTGATTTAATAATCTGAAAGATCATAGTTGAAAACCCTTAAGTCCAAAGTGTCACGTAAAAACCATCAATATGAAATGCTTGAGAGCCTGTTAAAGCATGGTTTAAGTCCGTTTTTTGCGTCCACAAACTGCCGTTTTGGAAACGGCTATAGGAAACCAGTTTGCGCACGTAAAAAACGAACTTTAATAGGATCTCAAGCGTTTAATATTGATGGTTTTTACGTGAAACTTTGGACTTAAGGGTTTGCAACTATGATCTTTCAGATTATAAAATCAAAAGAAAATATATCGAAACACAAAATGAGGTTTTGGCAAAATTTTCACATTTATTTTGTGGTTTTTTAACTTTCTCATAATAAAACAAATTTTAAAGTGAAGACTTTTGAGATAATTTTAAAGATCATATTAAACCACAATTTTTGAGACCATAATTATATTTTTACTAATAGTAGTTATTCTACAAATGGAATTTTTCAATAGGTTTTTGGGGTGTAGCTCTATTTTTAAATCCCTGGGATTTTATCTGGGACCCCTAAATCCTGTGTGATTCTGACTCTTCTATGTGTCTACTATCCCCCCTAGAAGTGTGACCCATTATTTATGGGACACCCTGTATAGAGAAGGCATTCTTAGGGGTGCTCCTAAAGTTCAACTGAAATGAATATTTTATTTAGGTAACTGTCAAGCTAAGCTAAAGCCGCGTTTACACCTAAGTTGACAACTAAAAGTATTCAACTTTTGTTGAAAACATAGTTTGTAGAAAACTAAAAGTTGTCAACTAAAAGTTGCTCTTCTCAAATTAGAGCAACAAGTGGAAGATTTTTTGTAGAAAACTAAAGTTGCTCTTCTCAAATTTATAGCAACAAGTGGAAAACTTGTTGCCAAAGAATTGGCACGAAAGACGGTAGTGTCATGAATTAGGTCAGCGGTTCTTAAACTATGGTACGCGGACCCCTTGGGTGGGGGTCCGCGAGTTACCTTGAGGAATTCCTCAAGTTACTTTTAGAATTCCACAAAGAAATTCAAAATTAGATGAAACACTAGTTTTAAGAAGCAAATTTCAAAAATTTTCTTGGGGGAGAACCCCCACCCCCCCCTCGAAATTTTGACTTCAATGCATAATTTTTCCCTTGAAATTTCCAGACCCTCACCTCAAAGACTTAGAGTAATTCAGGGTTCAAAGTATATATATATATAAAGGTGGGGGGGTGAAGGGGCCCTGCCCCCTCCTGAAATTTGGACTTGGTGTATCAAAACAAGTTAAAACTATTTTTTGGATCAAATCTTCTGGGGGAGGACCCCCGAACCTCCTTTAGTACTTGGCACTTTATTATTAAAATATTTTTAAAAATAAGTTCATCAAAATTAAAATCGTACCAAAGAATATAGTTTGAAATTCGGACGAAGTGCACCAAATTAAAATCTTATGTGTTTTTCGAGACAAATTTACCTAAAACTTTTCTGAGGATGATCCTCTATATACCTTTTTGTTCTTAAAACTCTATTTTTATAAACTATTTTTTACATTAAGGGGACGCGGTACCTCTGTTTCGACAAAATTCCGAAAAATATTTTTTTAATTCAAACTAATCTGTTTGCATTTGTCTATCATCCTACAAACTTTCAAAACTTTTCGTTGAAAAATATTCAAGTTGTAGTTAATTTTATGTATGAAAGTATTAAGGTTTCTATGGGTTATGGAAACTTCAAAGTCCTTTTACTCAGAACCACTTTTTCATTGTTTAAAATGCTAAGGCTTTTTATCTATTGGACCAAATCTCTTGAATTTTTTTTCTTACTATTATATAAGGAAGTTGCATGTGTCAGATTTTCAAAAAAAACAAGTGTTCCGTATGGTTTTTTGTATGGTAAAATTAAATATCTAGTCAATTTTTCAAAAAAAATGTACAGGTAATTAAATATCTATATATATGTTACCGTTAAAGTATATAATGCAGTTATTTCATAGAATACCTAGTTATTCCATGAAATAACTGATTGTGTCCGTTAAAGTGTGTAATATGTTATTAATTTTACACTTTAACTAGTTATTCTATGAAATAACTAGGTATTCTATAAAATAACTAATGATAGACAGTTAAAGTGTAAAATAAGCAATTTATTTAAAATGAAATTAAACTAATGATATAGTAGACAATTAAAATGAAAAAAGAAGGAATTTATCTACTTTATGCAGCGTATAAATGGTATTTATGGAAACGTACCATAAAATCCTTTTTTACAACGAGGATTAATAAAATGACACTTGGAATTACAATTAATTAATTCCCTGTGGCCTGGAATAGTTCATAAATGCAGTAGGTAAATGGAAGGTAAATGTATTAGTCGTGCGAGATATATGATATAGATTATTTTGATTCTACCCCTAAATCCCGGCACCCCAAAATCCCGACAGTGTCGAAATCCCGACAGGTCAAAATCCTGACAATCAATTGCCCGGCATGTAAGTTGCCAGATAACTCATATTGGTCTCTAATTTTAAGTAAGGGCATTCTATTTAAGTTTAATGTTGCTTGACCACAGGTCAAGATTTCTCTTTTTGGCTAAAAACCAGTGTAAAATAATGATGAAGTTGGTAACTAATATTTTGTATTTCCTATATTTATATAGCATGTCTTTTTGGTTCGGGCTGACCATTGGTCAATCCAGTTAGCTTTTTGGTACTGCTATTCTTTGGCAGTGAAGTAGGTCATGTGGGGGCTCAAACCAAATGCCTTGAGACGAGTAACATTTTGATCTTGACCACTGGTCAATATATCTTGACCAGTGGTCAAACCAGTTTTTATCGCTGTTTTCAGCTTTTCCAACCTTCTCTTTTTGTCCCGCTGTTATTTTTTTAAGGGGGGGTCCCTATCCTTGTGTTACTCCCATTTAACCATAGGTAATTTCTGAATTTTTCGGCTTAATAACTATTATTTATCTGGGAGCCTCTCTAACGGCATAATTAGCTGGTCAGTAGTCATAGGAACATTTTTCGCTTAAACACAAATTAAAAATTTGGTGTCCTATTATATTGTCAGTTTTGGTTAAAATATAAAGTTAAAAAAAAATTCAACAGTTACCAACGGTCCAATGGGAAAAACACAAGGTCAGGGACCCCCCCTAAAAAAACAGCGAGACAGAAAGAGAAGGTAAGAAAAGCTGATAACAGCGAGAAAAACTGGATTGACCACTGGTCAAGATATATTGACCAGTGGTCAAGACCAAAATGTTACTCGTCTAAAGGCATTTGGTTTGAGCCCCTACATGACCAACTTCACTGCCAAAGCATAGCAGTACCAAAAAGTTAACTGGATTGACCAATGGTCAGCCCGAACCAAAAAGACATGCTATATAAATATAGGAAATACAAAATATTAGTTACCAACTTCATCATTATTTTACACTGATTTTTAGCCAAAAAGAGCAATCTTGACCTGTGGTCAAGCAACATAAAACTTAAATAGAATGCCCTTACTTAAAATTAGAGACCAATATGAGTTATCTGGCAACTTACATGCCGGGCAATTGATTGTCAGGATTTTGACCTGTCGGGAAGTGGCTTGTCGGGATTTCGACCTGTCGGGAAAGTGGCTTGACGGGATTTCGATCCTGTCGGGATTTTGGGATGTCGGGATTTCGACCCTTTCGGGATTTTGGGGTGTTGGGATTTCAACCCTGTCGGGATTTTGGGTTGTCGGGATTTCAACCCTTTCGGGATTTGGGGTTGTCGGGATTTCGGGGTGTCGGGATTTCGGCTCTGTCAGGATTACGGCTGTCGGGCAAGTGGCTTGTCGGGATTTTGACCGGATACCGATTATTTTACACTTTAACGGGCTGCAAATCGTTATTCTATGAAATAACTAGTTAAACCATGAAATACAAGATAATTATACGCTTTAACGGACACGATCAGTTATTTCATGAAATAACTAGGTATTCTATGAAATAACGGATTTCATACTTCAACGGTAACATATATATTACGCTTAGCGTGGCAGGAAAAAAGGCCCTTATTACTTACCCGCCGTTGGCAACGATCGGTTTGTTTACACTTTGCGAATTCGTGTTTATGTTTTCCGCGTCTTCCGATTCACGGCACCTTTCAACTCTTTAGTTGTGTCATGGATTTTTGTATTGCAGCAATTTATTTTCGTAATAACAAACGTAGAAGAATCTCGATAAGTAATGAAACTCCCGAGCAAGCGAGTATTCGCAGAATTAATCGGACCGAGTCTGATGGATTGCGGCGTGTGGCACCCAACATTCCTGAAATTTCATTGTTCACGGAGCACCATTGCGGAGAATTAGCTATAAGATGTTTCCATTTTAATGTTTTTAGTTGAAAAAGTTGTCAGGATGGAATATTTTATGGATTTAGCACGTTAATTTTGATGGCGATCGAGGTACGTCGGCAACACGCATTGGTATCGCATTAAAGGTATAAGCCAAGGTTAAGTATTAGCAGAATTAAAAATGTTCCCACTTTTGCAAGCATGAATCACTAACATTGTGGCCTAAAATTGCCTTTACTTTAAAAAACACAGGTCACTGCAATAAAAATATATAGAGTAATGGACAAAGTTTTCTGTGATTCAACTGGGTAAAAAACTTTTTGCACAGAATAGTGGAACGCAGTTTTGGTGTTGTACAAATGGTAACCATTATTAATGAATACTATCATTAGGAGGGTAGAAAACCGTACATTTAAGTGACAAAGCTCAAGTTGGAAACAAGTGGGGGGAAAGTAACACGGTATACGTTTAAGGGTGTTAAAGTGTAATAGTTTTTGGTCAAGTTATCCAGTCATATTAAGAAATTATGTAACTTTCATGGACATGGTGTTTTACTTGCTCATTCTTCACATAAGGGGGTACAAATTTTCTTTCTATTAGCAACGTGTGAAAAATTTTAATTTTAAGGATTTAATCATTTATACCATATTATTTGTTTGGTGCTGTATATGCTCTTATTTCGGCCTTGCACTATGAAAGATGTTAAGTTGAAATTTTAGGGGAACTGTTTGTACACATATAATTTAAACCCATTCACTAAACGATGATTTGATGAATGGTGCCCTCAAATGTGCTAGACTAACAAAGTTAGTGACCGCTTAGCGAGCAAAGCGAGCCAGGATCGCGAAGCGATCCTACGCGAACTGCGAAGCAGTTCGCGTGGGGGTTGGCGAGCGATAGCGAGCAGGGGGCGGCAGCCCCCTAGTTTAATTTAAAAGTCGAGAAAAAAACACGTGACTAAAAACGCTTAGGGGCTGTTCAAATATTACGTAAGCACCTAAGGGGGGAGGGGGGGGGTTTGCTCTTTGCTTATTTTTGCTGACAAGGGGGGAGGGGGGATGTGAGTGATGCTTACGTAAGATGGTGCATTTTCGAAAATCTCTTGTTTCTTGCATAAATAATTTCAAAATTCAACCAAAAATAACTGTAACAAAAAATTGAATTAGGAAATCTGATGTAAGCACTTTTTTCTGGTGATGGACCACCCTAACATTTTGAAATTGTTACCTCGAAAAGTAGTTTTTCGACTCATTTTTGAACCTTTAGGGGTACACCCTAAAAGAACATTTCCTTGTACGAGTCACCTAATTTTCAAGGAAAAAAAACAGAGTACTTACTAATAGGGATGTCAAAATTTCGGGGGGGGGGTCCAGCAATTTCTTACGTAATTATGGTGGGGGGTTTGAGGTTTGCTTATTTTTGCAGACAAGGGGGGAGGGGGGTTAAAAATGAACAAAAAAGTGCTTACGTAATATTTGAACGGCCCCTTATTGTTTAAAGATGTCAACAATCATACCATCAACTCCATTGCTGTCCATTGCATCAACTCCATTGGAAGTGAGTATAACGAAAATTTGCATGGGTTTTTGGATTTCCATGGTAGATGTTTTTTTAAAAATTACTGAGTAGTGAATTTTAGCATTTTTGGGGCTTTTTTAAGAAGGGATTCAAGAAAGAAAATATTTTCAGTACTTAAAGTACTACAAACCCTAAACCGATGCAAATTTTTATTGTAGGGTTACTTGGGGTAAGTGGGTCACTGGGGTAAGTGGGTCACCCCCCTAAAACTATAATATGCACAGTAAATTTCACACTTACTCGCATTGATTATGTTACAACTTGTCACACCGATGAGTTTTGCATATATTTGAGATTTGTTTTATTTATTTTTAAGATTATAGAACTAATTTAAAATAGATTCCCAGAATGGATTTTTTGGTGAGTTCAAGACCTATTTTTCAAAGAAGTATTTCCAGGTAAGTTTTCATTGCATTTTAATGTTTATTGAACTGTTTTGCAGAGTTTGACCTAAAATACATACTTCAATTTGAAATTTTTCAAAATTTTAAATTTTGAAGTGTTTAAGAGGGGTGTCCCACTTACCCCATAGTTTTTGCATGGTTGGGGTAAGTGGGACCCCTCAGCGTGGGGTAAGTGGGACCCCTCTTTATTTAGTTAGTGAGACCCCTTATTATGATATAAGTGGTTCTAGAGGGTCCCTTATGATACAGGAACTATTAACTATTTCAGGGGGTTATAGGGACAATTTCCCCCAATATTTTCAGAAAATTTCGATTTATAGTAGCAAGACCTTTTACTCACCACTTCAAAATTCATTAAAATTTATAAATAGTTTGATCGACATTATATATCAAATTTGCGTTTTAATTTAAGTTATGGTGAGTAAAGTGAAATATCTCATCAACAGTGTTCATTCTCATTTAGTGTGTCCGATTTCTTTTTTATCTTACAATGCGTATTAAAGTGCCAAAATAAATCTTAATGAAACTTATTATGTTTATTCAACACTATTTTATATGCTAAAGTAAAACATATCCCTTTGGCCTTTCGAAACATTCTTTAAAATACTTATTTTGCTTTTTATTCGATTCTTACCTTGTCATATTGATTTTGATGTGAGTATATTTCTCACTCATGGATACAGTTACAATAAAATATTTTATATTTAAATTTACTTTACTTTATCAAGTAAGACCCACTTACTTCCATTTAAGTTTTGCTTGCTTTAAATATAAATAAAGAGGGGGTTACCCACTTACCCAATCTCTTGGGGTAAGTGGGTCACCCATCTCATTATTGATAAAAAGACCAGTTAAGAAAAATGTAAAGCTTTATTTTAGAAACTACTGATAAATTTTTGTTTATCGATAGACTCTTTAACGAAATTAGTCAACAATTACAAAATAAACCCTTTCAAATTTTTTCTATAAAGCTCCAAAAATGTACTAGGCCAAAAAGGGGTCCCACTTACCCCAAGTGACCCTACATAGTTCAATGTATTTGAACACCAAATTTTGTGAGTGTAAGTCAGTAATTGTAGGAGGAGTAGCATTTTAAAAACACCTCTTAAATTTTAAATTTTCTTTTAAAAAACTCATGAAATTTGAATTTTTAGAAATTTCAAATTCATATTATGTTTAATTTAAGGCAATTACATATTTTACCAACAAAAATTATAAAATAACAATGAATTTAAGGATTTTTCCAGAAAGGTACCGCGTCCCCTTAGTTAATCAAAATGCAAATCAAAATTAATTAAAAACCTGTTTTTCTAGTTGAATTTCCAAAAATTTTCTGGGGTGGACCCCCAGACCCCCCTTTGGTAGGTAGAACTTAATTAATCATAACTTTTTTATTTTAAGTTCCTTAAGACGCAAATTCTACTTAAGCATGTACTAAAAATCTACTTGGACCTATGAAATATAACGGGGGGGGCTGAGGGATAATTTTTGTCCCCTCCCAATATAAATTTCTGTATTTTGTAAAAACAGCAACAAATTGCCGCAACTTGTGGAAAACTTTGGTGTAAACGCGGCTTAAGGATATAAAAAAAAC
Source organism: Tetragnatha versicolor (assembly GCA_024610705.1). Lineage (NCBI taxonomy): Eukaryota > Metazoa > Arthropoda > Arachnida > Araneae > Tetragnathidae > Tetragnatha > Tetragnatha versicolor. Next base: position 169,589 of record JANDEH010000001.1, read on the forward strand.
TTCCTAATCTACACCTAGATTTTTCAACTTACTTCCCTGTCATTCTGAGCAGCTAATATCCTTAAGTTTTATATGCGTCTCGCAGGAAACCTTCAAACTTATCTTAAAACAACAGTGAAATGTTTCTGAAAGACTGGACAGTAGGGTGGAGGGAAAAACAAAAATTTTGGAAGTTGAAAAGACCTAAAATGGGAATAGTTGTCCACTATCACTCCTATTAATATCCCAAAATATGAGATAAATCCATTGATTAAATCACTTTGAAATTTCGAAATTTCATCATATTTTTCATAAAAATGACTTTAAAATAATTCTACTCCACTTTACCTCTATTTTAAAACGATAACTGGGTTAATTCTTACTTATAGAAGGCCAAATAGAAGTTTGAAACCTTTCGTAGTTCTAGAATGGGTAAAATTTTCAAATTATAGCGTGCATTGTAAGAGCGCGTATCCCTGAAATAGGCTATGAGGGGAAAAATAAATTTTTTAACATCGAAACCAAATGCTGATTCATAGAAAAATAATGAAAAAATTCTTACCCATAATTCAGTCAAGTATTTGCCCTTAAAGTAGAGAAAATTGACAAAACTGCCATCATAAAATGAAAAAATAGTTTGAAATTTCTATTTAGGTCAAAAATTTTTTAAAAGCTTATAATCACTTTAATGATGTTCCTATTTGATAGAAAAAATATTGAAAAATATTTAATGCGGTGGTTTCAGTTAGCGCTTGTAGCCTAAATTTTCAAATTAATGTGAAAAATATTTTATTTGATAAATTTACAAATGCGAAAACAGCGATACAAATGCGATAAAATTACTAGCAGATGAACACTGATGAACCCATTTAAAGTCTTCATTTACTATCACCCCTAAATCCTTGATCAAATTACCTTCTTTAACTTTGTTCCCTTGCAGATAAAATTCTGCCCTACCATTCCCCCGCCCTATATGAAGTACCTGACATTTACTTATGTTAAAGGACATACCCCATTTTTCAGCCCATTGTGATATCATATCTAGATCCCTTTGTAAATTTTGTACCTGCTCCTGAGTATCTACCCTCCCCCAAATTTTTAAGTCATCAGCAAAGATGCTGATCTTGTTCCTAATGTCCTGACTAATATCGTTAATGAATATTATAAAGAGAATTGGCCCCAATACTGACCCCTGTGGCACCCCACTCATGACCTCTGCCCACTGAGAATAATTACCCTTGACTTGCACTCTCTGTTTCCTACCTATCTACCAATTCCTAATCCACAGTAGTGTTTTACCTCAAGTAGTGATGGTTGTGCGTGATTCTTATAGTAAATTTTCCGCAGAATACGATTACGATGTATGCGAAAACAGCTGTTCTGGAAACAACTCTGGAAAACTGCTAGCGCACGCAAAAATCAAACTTTAACAGGATCTCAAGCGTTCAATATTGATTGTATTTACGTGAAACTTTGGACTTTCGGGTTTTCAACTATGATCTTTCAGATTATGAAATCAAAAGAAAGGATTTCGAAATACAAAATAAGGTTTTGGCAGAGTTTTCACATTTTTGTGTTTTTTAACTTTTTTCATAATAAGACAAATTTTAAAGTGAAGACTTTTGAGATAATTTTAAAGATCATATTAAACCACAATTTTTTACCCTTTTTTAATTATTATGTAAAACGTGGGCTGAAAAATTTAAAAGTACTATTTTTAAATTTCCTTCATTAAGAAGGAGTTTTCAGCCCACCGAGTTTTCATAATAAAAAAAAGGGTCTCAACGAAAGGGGGACGTGAATCTATCTGTCTTCTAATTTTAACAAAGTATGGACATTGGTAAAGTTTTTAGTATATTTCTTGTACAAATATATTTTTCAAAGTATTTTTTTAACAAGAAGTATTTCTTTTTGATAAAGTTTTTAGTTTTTTAGTGTAACTTTTCAACTTTATTTTATTTTTAACAAAGTTTTTAGTTTTATAATTTGTAAGTATCTCTTTTTGATAAAGTTTTTAGTGTTATTTTTTATTTCTTGTAATATTTTTTCGAAGTTTTTATTTATTTTTAAAATTTTTCTGTATTGGTTTCTTTATTTTTAACAAAGTTTTCCTAAAGTTTTTATTTTTAGCAAAGTTTTTAGCTTTATAGGTTCTAAGTTTTTATACTGAACAAAGTATTAAATTATTTTTCTGCGTTTGTCTTGATTTTTAACAAAGTTTTTAGTTTTTAGGTTTTTCTTTTTGTTAAAGTTTTTCGTAATTTCTTTTTGGTAAAGTTTTTAGTGTAAATTTTTATTTCTTGTAAAATTTTTCAAAGTTTTTATTTTATTTTTAACAAATATTTTAGTTTTGTAGTGAATAAGTTTTTATTTATGGTAAAGTTTTTCGTTTCATAGTTTCTAAGTTTTAATATTTAACAAAGTATTAAGTTATTTTCTGCATTTGCCTTTATTTTTTAACAAAGTTTTTAGTTTTATAGTTTTTAAGGTTTTCTTTCTGTTAAAGTTTTTCGTAATAATTTCTTTTTGGTAAAGTTTTAAGTGTAATTTTTTATTTCTTGTAAAATTTTTTCAAAGTTTTTATTTATTTTTTACCCGAAGTATTTCTTTTTGATAAAGTTTTTAGTGTAACTTTTTATTTCTTGTGAAATTTTTTCAAAGTTAATTTTTTTTTATTTTCAACAAAGTATTTAGTTTTATAGTTTTTAAGTTTTTCTTTCTGTTAAAGTTTTTCGTAATAATTTCTTTTTGGTAAAGTTTTTAGCGTAACTTTTTATTTCTTGTAAAATTTCTTGTAAGTTTTTATTTATTTTAAACAAATATTTCAGTTTTGTAGCTTTTAAGTTTTTACATTTAACAAAGTATTAACATTTGTCTTAATTTTTAACAAAATTTTCAGTTAAGTTTTTATTTTTAACAAAGATTTTAGTTTTTTTAGTGTATAAGTTTTCATTTCTTGTAAAGTTTTTCGTTTTCTAGTTCATTTCAAAGAAAGTTTTCAGTTTCGTAGTGTATAAGTTTTTATATTTAACAAAGACTAGTTTTTCAGTGTATAAGTTTTCATTTCTTGTAAAGTTTTTTCTGTGTTCATTTTTACTTTTAGCAAAGTAATGAGTTATTTTTCAGCATTTGTCTTAATTTTTAACAAAATTTTCAGTTAAGTTTTTATATTCAACAAAGATTTTTGTTTTTCAGTGTATAAGTTTTCATTTCTTGTAAAGTTTTTCTGTGTTCGTTTTTATTTTTAACAAAGTATTAAGTTATTTTTCTGCATGTGTCTTAATTTTTAACAAAATTTTCAGTTAAGTTTTTATTTTTAACAAAGATTTTAGTTTTTTAGTGTATAAGCTTTCATTTCTTGTAAAATTTTTCTAGTGTGTGTGTGTGAATAGTTGATAACTTATCAACCAATCAGAGTAAACATATGATAATATATAATCACGTGACCTCATCATTATTGCGTCATTATTTGGCGACTTGGTAACAATATTTGGCGACTTTTTGAGAATATTTAATGATTTGGCGATACTATTTGGCGACTTTGGTGATTATTCCAACTGGTATATAATGAGCCGCAAAGGTGTGGATACTTTCATTACTTCTTTATTTGTGAGGACTTCCCCTGTGATCTGCAAACTTCTAAATATTTAACGCTATTTGTTTCTCATACTTTTGTTCGTTTGAGCATTCATCTCTAATTTTCAAAAATGAGTCAACAAGAATCTAGTGCTTCCTCGGTGGATTTTGATAATACAGTCGAGTCCGCTTAATGTGATCACGGTTAATGTTATCAATCGGATAATGTTATCGAAATCAACAGGTCCCGATCATTCCTATTTAATTTAATGTAAAATGCATCGTTTATTGTAATCAACTATGGATCAACAGGCCGCTTAATGTTATCGAAATTTGTCCATATCCCCTAAAAAACGTCTGCTTTCGAGTTTAGTTTTGAAGGTTAATTTTTTTTCTGAAACTCAGTTAAGTTCACAGTTGCACTGTTATGTATCTTTACTTTGAATGTAAGAAAAATAAAACACTGGATGTTCTCCGACCTCATACATTGAAAGAAAACGGGGGAGCGAATCTATGGAGCGAATCCATGCTTGTCATTGGATATCACCATCGGGGCCTTGCAGATGTTTCTGATAAGAGATTTTTGATTCTTTTTTCTTGTTTAGTGGAATTTAGATGAATTTCAGTGGTTATTTATGTTTCTGAGCCTTTTCTATGTAAAATTTTGAAAAATATGGATGATATCTCGTCAAGAAGTCGAAAGAAAACAAATTTATGAGCGGAATCGCATAGGTGTAAAGTTAACATAAATGAAATTACAAAGGAAGCGATTATTTTATTTTTTATTAATTACACTTATATTTTACCCTAAAAATTTGAAGTTGCAAAGTACATATGTAGTGTAAAATTGTTTTGAAAACATTAATTACGGTTACATAACTTTAATATTAAAGCAAATAATCTAGTTACACTGTTTTCTACTTTTTGATAGGAAATCGCTTATTGTTATCAATCGGATAATGTTATCAATTTAATATCGGACAAATGCGATCACATTAAGCGGATTCGACTGTACAAAAGTATGCACAAGTCTTTTTGAATATTTTTTAAACTTTTCTTTAAGGTTTAGGCTTGATAGAGGTATAACCAGTTCATTTTCTTACTAAATCAATTATATATTTTAATATTGCTCCTTTTTAGTTAGCTGATTTTGATATTTCACCTCAAAAATGGAGCTGTGTGCCGAATGGGAATGAATCAGAGTCTAACTATCCTTGTGGTGAGGCTATTACTTTCAATAAAATTGAGGAGCCTGGTACTTTCATTCAACATGTTGATGAAAGAATGGTTGCATCTCCTGGCATGCATGTGCGTAGCCAACGCTTGGTAAGTGTACTTTTACTTTGGTGGTATCTTTTATGATAGGTGACAGTATAAAGGCTAATTTCAATTATTTTTGTAGGTTTGTCCTATATGTTCAAAATCTTTTGCATGGAAAAACTCTCTTGTTAAACATTTGAAAATTCATAGTGGAGAAAAATCGTTTGCCTGTGAAATTTGTGGTAGACCTTTTACCCGAAAGGATGACTTAAAAAGGCATTTGGGAATCCATTCTCAAGAAAACTACTTCAAATGTGATGTTTGTGATAGATCATTCCAAAGAAAATACTATGATAAGCATATGCTAAAACATCATGAGAAAAAATTCAATTGAGAAATTTGTAACAAAACTTTCACCCGGGATAAATATTTAAAAAGACATTTGAAGATTCACTCACAAGAAAATTATTTTAAATGTGAAATTTGTGACAGGTCCTTCCAAAGAAAATACTATGATAAGCGTATGCTAACACATCAGGAGAAAAAATTCATTTGTGAAATTTGTAACAAAACTTTCACCCGAAATGATGCCTTAAAAAGACATAAGAGAACACATTCTCAAGAAAAATACTTTAAATGTGAAATTTGTGATAGATCCTTCCAAAGACAGCACTACTATACTATGCATATGTTAAAACATAATAGTGGGGAGTTTAATTGTGAATTGTGTGATCGTTCCTTTGCCTCTGTTAAAACAAAGCAACAACATCTAAGGGAGAGTCACTCTGCAAGTGCTTTGACCAAAGCGCGAGGAGTATTACCTATTGCAGCGGAGAGTTCGAAACGAGTCAAAAGGGAAGAAAGGGCGCTAAATACATTTGCTAATGTTTATTTCGAGCCTTTAGAAGAAATGAAAAGGGATTTCATCCTCTTCTTTGAAGAAGTAGCCCCGCACCTACAGTCAAAATTAAATGAAGAACTGCATGCAATGGGTGCAATTAAATGGTATGGAGTTGTAAAAGCTACTCTTGTACGCTTTAATGAGAATGGTGAGGAAGAGCATGCAACTCCTTACTTTAGAAGTGACGTTTTGTTGGAATTAGTGAGTGATACTATAGAGAGTCACATTCAAGAAGCTTTTGCTAAAATCCGAATGGCATTTGATGAATTTGTTCAGCGTGGTTCAGGGTGGTCTCTTGAAAAAATTGAGCACTTTGAGCTGAGTATGGCCAAATATCAACCATTAAGATGAAACGAGTAGCTTTGTAGATCTGGTGAAGATTTAAGGTTGCCTTGTGGTGGTCTCAAATCTGTAAGGAACATTATTTATTCATGAAAATAATAAAAATGTTTTAAAATGAAAAATTTATCTTGTTTCTGTCGTTTTCATAAAAGAAAATTTCATACTTTATCATGAAAAAATCAAAGTTATGATAAAAATTCTTTTAAAAAGAAAAAAAATTTGAGTTAATATGAAAAAGAAATACAAATGGGAACATCTTTGCAAATAAAAAAATATAGAAAATTATTAGTAAAAATTAATGTATGTAGTGTGTGGCAGCATTATAGCATATTTTAAAGAAAAGGTTAACGATGGAAATTTCTTCAACTGTTGGGAAAATCGTATATATTATACAATTTTGTTATAAAAATTATCTCAATCCACAATGCTTTCAGAAAAAAGTGTATTGGAATAGTTTTTGTTTAGGTGATTAATCACATATTCTCATCTTTAAAACTAGAAAAAGTTTCTTTGCGAATAAAATAAGTAGGTAATATCTTTAATTGAATCGTAGTGAAAATTAATGGATTTATCATTTTTAACTTAAATGATTCTAACATTCTATGAGAAAAATCAACTCTTCGAACAGAACTCGTAATAAAAAGTATATTTTATTTAAAATTCCACCAATAGGATAACGTATTATATGCTTGGTTGTCTGATAATGTTCGATCATTCTAAATTTTTCAAAGTATCCTTTCTGGTGAAAATACTGTAATTTCAAAGTTAAGGATTGTGATAGGATAAGCATTTTAAGCCAAACTGTAACTAAAGTGAATATTGAACTGTAAATTTAACGAAATAGAAATGATTGTAATGAAAAAATATATATCTTTTTGAAAATCCTCTCCCCTTGGTATTGTGGGAAAAAAGATGCAATCGCTATCAACCCCAATGGTTGTCACCCCGTTATCGCCACACATATTGCTCTGTGAAAGGTAAGGGGGCGGTTCGTTGGTGCATTGTTAAGGGAGGCTCAATGACAGGTGAGTAGTGCAGTCTACATTTTTGAGTTTGTGATTGTCTTGGTCTTTTATTCCGGTATGGGCATTTAATAGGTGATATATTACAGCGGTTAGTTTGTTCATTAACCTTATAATTTTATGTAAAATAAGTGTTAATTAACCTTTGTTAATAACTTTAACTATCAATTAATATTATCTTAAAATAATTTAGAAAGTCACAATTTAGCTTCTTGTTGTTGCATGTGTTCTAAAGCCCTAATATAGTAGAAGAGCTGCAATTTGCTAATTTTGTCCATATTACAGTTAAACAGTTTGTTAATAGTAAATAACTTTAGTAGTAACTGTTAATAGTGAAATAACTTTAACTTCCTGCTGTGTCTTAGTGGTGGAGTCGCAAAGTACCTTCACATTTTGCCCAATTTAGTGGTAGAGCCGCAAAGTACCGGCCCAGACACTCCGCAATCTAGTAGAATGGGAAGGGAGCCCCAAAGTACCTTCGCATTTTGCCCACGTTCTCTTAATTGCCAATTAATCTTCTTAATTAGCCTTCTCCTCTACTCGGAGAGCCGCAAAGTACCGGCCCAGACACTCCACAATCAGTAGAATGCACAGGGAGCCCCAAACTAGTAGATTGGGAAGGGAGCCGGAGAGCCGCCGCCGGCGCAACCCTGCCCTCCTGCCCAGTGTGGCAGAACTGTCATTTTCTATTTACTCTCGTTTAATGAATTTTATTCTTGGTATTTGTGTTAAAAAGTTTTCTATTCATTATAAATCGATGGTGCTGTACAATTTTGTAATATACTCTTTGCTATATAGGATTTGGGGGTCCCAGGCCAAATCTCAGGGAGTTAAAAATGGAGCGACACCCCAAAAAAGTTATTGAAAAATTCAATTTGTAGAAGAACAACTATTGGTAAAAGTTTGATTATGGTCTCAAAAATTGTGGTTTAGTATGATCTTTAAAACTATCTTAAAAGTTTTCAGTTTAATTTTTTTATTACAAATAAAGTCTGCCGTTTTGGAAACTGCTATAGGAAACCAGTTTGCGAACGCAAAAAAACGAACTTTAACAGGATCTCAAGCGTTTAAAATTGATGGTTTCTAGGTAAAACTTTGGACTTAAGGGTTTACAACTATGATCTTTCGGATTATTAAATCAAAAGAAAGGATTTCGAGATACAAAATGAGATCTTTAAATTATTTGTTGGGTTGTATGTTGCGCAGCAGTAGCGGATCTAGAAAGTGGGCAAGGGGGGCTAACATATAATCAGATTGAAGTTGTTGTTTCCCATGTGTTTTTGCCATTTAAAAAATGTTAAATTATAAAGGTAGTTAATAATATTTACTAGTTTAATCAAATATAACTAATTAATTTATTAGTATTTAAATTAATAATTAGTTAAATTTGTATCAAAATTAATATTAAGGGTGTGTCAACCGAACTTTTTATGATTAATGGAGCCAGATGGTAAAAAATTATTAGATTTTTATTGTACCTTTATTCATTCCCTCCTAATCGAAAGGTGAAATAGAGATACGTACGTACTATTACTACTAGCCTTTACACGGCCTTAACGTGACTTTTGTTTTGGAGAGTTTCTGCCATATATTTTTCCAAACCATCTTTCTCAATTATATTTTAGGTAACTATCATGCATTTAATTTAAAAGTTTAGCGATTAATATCTAGGCCTCCAGCATAAAGGGGGGTCTGGGGGTCCACCCCCAAAAATATTTTTGAAATTTGACCTGAAAAAGTAGCTTTTTGACTCAATTTTGGTCATTTGGCAACCTCTGAATAACACCCGAAAATAATGTTTTTGTTCGAAGAGAAAAATTGGATATACATAAATATGGTTATGATAATTTCAAGTGGGGCGGTTTGAACCCCTGACTTACTTTGTTATTTTTTTAACTTTACTGTCTACTTTATAATTTCTTATTTTGGAGGGGGCTTATGCTCTATAGTGGTTAAAGCTCATTGGAATCTTTATGTTGTGAAAAGCATCTATACATAAAAAGCACAGAGGCTAAAAATTTTTGGGGGTTAATGCTGGTGTTTGGGCTAAAGCTCATTAAATTGTGAACGGGCTAATTCTTTATAAGGGGTCTCGGAAGCCTTTTTAAATTGTGAATTGAATGTGCAAAATATAAAATCATTAACGGGTTAAAGATTTTAAAATTAAAATACATAAAAACACAAGAAGGCTAAAGCTCATTGGGCCCTTTAAATTGTGAATCGAGTCTATAAAAATGTAGGGAGGATAAAGATTTTGTAGTTAAAGCTCATTAGAACCTTTTTTTTTGAAGCTATGAATTCCATTTTTATAAAAGAGCAGAGATGGCTAAATCTCACCTATCTTGAAGGGGGCTAACGGCTAAATCAAGCTCATCAAGTTGTGAACCAAAAATATAAACATTTAAGGAAACTCATGCTTTGTAGGGGCTAAAGCTAATTGGCCTCTCTAAATTCTTAATTTAATGTACAAAAACACAGGTGCTGAAAGTTTTGCAGGGGCTAATATTTCGTAGGGGGCTAAAGATCATGAAATGGGCTTGTGGCGGCTAAAGTTCGACTACGGTTCGAGTCCCACTGCTAACGTTCTATAACCTCCAGTGTGGTTCGACTACGGTTCGAGTCCCACTTCTAATGTTCTGTAACTTCCAGTGTAATTTTATGCAAATGAACTGTTATGAAATTTAGTACATGGGTGTGGCAACACATCCCCCTATCTTATAAAAGGCGATCACTGTTTGTTAATCGTTCTTCTCTTCTCTTCTCGTTGCCGTGCCGGCACAGCCTTTACCTTTATTTTTAATGTTCAAATAAATTTGCTAAGTTTTATCCAAAGTCGGCCTTCTTATTTAAGCCACCTTCTGAACATGAGCAAGTGAACCTGATGAACTGCTTAAGCGGTGACACAGTGGTGACCCGGACGTGATTCGAACACGCAACCTTCTGATCTGGAGTCAGAAAATTCAAAAAAGGCACAATATTTCATATTAAATAAATATTAATACTAATAAACCCTATAAGAACCAGAGGTGACACAGTGGTGACTAGACGTGAGTTGAACTGGAAATGAATTTGTTTTAAGCCAGGTAACCCTTCTGATCTTCGCACCGCGTGACACCTCTGGTTCTTATAGGGTTTAATAGTATTAATATTAATTTAATATGAAATATTGTGCCTTTTTTGAATTTTTTTGGAGCCGTCGTCTGTGAGGTGGTATGTCTCAATCTCCCGAAAAAACCAATGCCCCCGTTCCCAACCCCAATGTCCCGATTGATCAAAATGAAGTCAACGCAGTCGGCTTTAAGCCACCCCCTTTTTGGAAATCAAATGTGGTACCATATTTCCACTTTATTGAAGCACAGTTTGCTACCTCCGGCATTAGTGCTGATCAGACGAAGTACTTTTGTTTGGTAGCTGCTTTAGATGAGAGCATTCTTTCTCACGTCAGTGATCTGATTTGCTCTCCTCCTGCTTCGGGGAAGTATGCCGCGTTAAAGAAACGTTTGGTCGATCAGTTCTCTGAGTCTGAGACATCGAGGCTGCGGTTGTTATTGCACGATTTGGAATTGGGGGATAAAAAACCTAGTACCTTATTAAGGGAAATGATTGAATTGGGAAAGGGATTTTCGGATGAGTCTGTGAAAACGCTTTGGTTACAGCGCTTACCGGTGTCAGCACAGCAAATCCTCAGCGCTTCAAGGGAAGACGTGTTAGCGCAGGCTGACATAGCGGACAAAATTTTGGAGGTTTCTAGAGGTGCAGGGGCTTTTGCGATAGATAGAAAGCCAGATAGTGAGGTTTTCGAGCTAACTCTTTTGGGGGAAGGAAATTTCGGCGCTGCGCGAGCAGGTCTCGAGAATAGGTAGATCTCGCAATCGCTCGAAATCACGCGGTAGATTTCGCTCGAAGAGCCCGAGGCCAAAGGATGAAGGGGATAGCGAGTTGTGCTGGTATCATGCTCGTTACGGCGAGAAGGCTCGTAAATGCAACCCGCCATGTACCTGGAGGGGTTCGGAAAACTAGCCAACCCGACCCTCGCGACGACGGAGGAGGTCGAGTTTAGCGGCAGTCGTCTCTTTGTTTTTGATAAAGTTACCAAGCTACGCTATCTTGTCGAAACTGGGGCGGGTGTTTCCGTAATTCCGAAGGATAAATCAAAAAATGTGAAGCCAAATCAAAACGTTAACCTGTATACTGCAAATGGCTCGCGCATACGAACTTTCGGCATGCAATTCGTAAACGTTGACATTGGATTGCAGCGTAAGTTTCCTTTTAACTTTCTGATTGCGGAAGTCACCCGGCCCATTCTCGGCGCAGATTTCTTACATAAGTTTGGTCTTATTGTAGATGTTAAAAACAAAAGATTAATCGATAAGGAGACAACTCTCAGCATTAAATCTAAAGTTTTCCAGGGTCCTTCTCTTGGGTTGAGTTTGGTGTCTAACGATTCCCCTTACCATGACCTGTTGCAAGAATTTCCCGAGATTCTAAACGCAAACCTATCAACTACCAGCGTATTACATACCACTACCCACTGTATCCAGACGACGGGCCCACCCGTTTTTTCTAAGCCTCGTAGATTGTCGCCAGAAAAACTGAAGATCGTTCGACAGGAGTTAGAAAGGTTACTAGCGGAAGGCATTGTTGTCCCAGCCAACAGCCCTTGGGCCAGCCCAATACATTTGGTTCCCAAAAAAGATAAGTCTTGGCGCGTTTGTGGGGATTTCAGGCGGGTAAACTCTGTCACCATTCCTGACCGTTATCCGATCCCCCACATTCACGATTTTTCCCACTGCCTTTCGGGGAAAACAGTCTTTTCAAAAATTGACTTGGTTAGGGCGTATTACCAGATTCCTGTCGAGCCATCCGATGTTTCAAAAACAACGGTAACTACCCCTTTCGGTTCTTTTTCGTTCGTTAAAATGCCTTTTGGATTAAGAAATGCAGGGAATACCTTCCAAAGGTTTATGCATGAAGTTCTTAGGGGACTGGATTTCTGCTTCTCCTATTTAGATGACATTTTAGTAGTCTCAGAGGACGAGGGTTTGCACGGGGAGCATTTGAAACAGGTGTTTACCAGGTTACAGCAATATGGGTTGGTGATTAACCCTGACAAAGGCATTTTTGGTGCAGGTGAGCTTATCTTCCTGGGATACCTGGTGACACCTTCGGGTATTGCACCTGTACCTGAGAGGGTAGCTGCAATTTCTAGTTTTCCCCGTCCTGAAACCGTAAAAGATCTGAGACGGTTTCTTGCAATGCTAAATTTTTACCATCGATTCATTCCGGGAGCAGCAGCGATCCAGTCTCCATTACACGCGTTTATCAATAGTAAAAAAAAGAACGACCAATCCAAAATTCAATGGCATGAGGAAGCCATCAATGCGTTTAACGCTTGTAGGGAGTGCCTGGCGACATCTACTTTGTTAGCTCATCCAGTAATGGATGCAGAAATTTCTCTCATGGTTGACGCTTCTTCGGTCTCTGTCGGAGCTGTGTTGAACCAAGTGGTCGGTGGGAAAGTCCAACCTCTTCAGTATTTCTCCCGGAAACTAAATTCTGCTGAAATGAAATACAGCGCTTATGACCGAGAGTTATTGGCTATTGGCTGCATACTCGGCAGTCAAGCATTTTCGGCATTTTTTAGAAGGTAGAGAATTTGTAATTTTTTCCGACCACAAACCACTTTCGTTCGCATTCCGGCAGAGATCGGACAAGTGCTCACCAAGACAACAGAGACATTTAGAGTACATAGGTCAGTTTACCACCAATATCCAGTATCTACCTGGTGATAAAAATGTGGTTGCTGATGCTCTGTCACGAATTTTCAGTTTAGATTTTCCCAATCAAATAGATTATAAATTATTAGCTAATAGTCAAGTTAATGACCCCGAATTGGAGGTGTTGCGTGGTCCGGGATCAAACCTGGTCATAAAGGATGTTTCGATTCCCGGAACAAATTTAAAAGTTTTTTGTGACGTTTCAACTGGTGTAGACCGGCCGTATATACCAAGAGAGTTTCGTCGTCAAGTATTTGACAGTGTGCACGATCTGGCTCACCCAGGTGTTCGCTCGTCCATCAGAATGGTGAGGTCAAGATTCGTCTGGAAAAATTTACGATCAGACTGCGCTAAGTGGGCCCGGTCATGTGTGCCGTGCCAAAAGTCAAAAGTTACTAGACATACTAGGTCACCTCTTGGAACTTTCCCCGAGCCGGACGATCGTTTTCGAGTTATTCACATGGACATTGTGGGTCCTCTTCCTCCATCGCGTGGCAATCGTTATTGTCTCACGTGTGTGGACAGAGGGACTCGTTGGCCCGAGGCGATCCCGATACCGGATCAGACGGCTGAGACAGTTGCCGAGGCTTTCCTTTCAGTTTGGATTGCCAGGTTTGGATGTCCGCAGACCATCATCCCAGACCAGGGAGCACAATTCGAGTCTCAACTTCTCAAGCAGTTTCCAAACCTTTTGGGAGCTGAAAATGAAAAGTCTCGGACTACCGCTTACCACCCCGCAGCTAACGGCATGGTTGAGCGGTTTCACAGAGGTCTTAAGGCTGCGATTCGCTGTCAAGCCTCCGAGGACTGGGTTGCGAAACTCCCCTTGATCTTGCTTGGTCTGCGCTCCGCCATCCGCGAAGACTTGGACGCCTCGATTACTCAGTTCGTATTCGGCTCGACACCACGCCTGCCCGGTGAGTTCTTAGCAGAAGCTACGGTCACGCCAACTCCTCGCCAGCTTCATGACTGCGTCAAGCGGTTCCGGACAGGCATGAACCACTTGAAGCCTGTTCCTGTGGCACGTCATTCCAGACCAGATGTATTCGTCCACAAGGAACTCGGTACATGCTCTCACGTGTTTGTTCGGGTCGACTCAGTGCGCCGCCCTCTTCAGCCTCCTTACGAGGGTCCATTCAAGATTCTCCGTAGGAATAGAAAGAACCTTCAAATACAGCGTGGTAACCACAAGGTAACTGTTTCGATTGATCGAGTTAAGCCAGCATTCCTCCTTCAGCCACAGCTTGAGACGGGAAGCTCTCAACATCCCCGGACTGTTCCTGTTCAACCCGCAGAGACTGTTAGTCGTTCCGGAAGGCGAATCCGTTTCAGGATACCCCTTGGTCATTGAGGGGGGTACTGTGGCGGCTAAAGTTCGACTACGGTTCGAGTCCCACTGCTAACGTTCTATAACCTCCAGTGTGGTTCGACTACGGTTCGAGTCCCACTTCTAATGTTCTGTAACTTCCAGTGTAATTTTATGCAAATGAACTGTTATGAAATTTAGTACATGGGTGTGGCAACACATCCCCCTATCTTATAAAAGGCGATCACTGTTTGTTAATCGTTCTTCTCTTCTCTTCTCGTTGCCGTGCCGGCACAGCCTTTACCTTTATTTTTAATGTTCAAATAAATTTGTTAAGTTTTATCCAAAGTCGGCCTTCTTATTTAAGCCACCTTCTGAACATGAGCAAGTGAACCTGATGAACTGCTTAAGCGGTGACACAGGCTAATGTTTCGTAGGGGGCTAAAGATCATTGAATACTTTAAATTGCAACTCAAATCAACAAACATACAGGGGGCTAAATGCTTTGCAGGGGCTAAAACTCTTAATAAACTCCTTAAATATTAGTGAATTGATTCTATAAAAATGCAAGAAGCAAAAACCCACTTTTCCCTAATGTGGGCATTGATTCTACAAAAACGCAGGTGCTATAAAAATGTCCTAAGAAAAAATCTTAGAAGGAGCTAATGTTTAGGAGATAAAGAAAGCTCTTTGGACAGTTTGAAATGTAAAAAAAAACTACATTTGTTTTTGTTTTTTGAAAAATTTCCATTTTATCTAGTGTGAACCCTCCATAGATCCACCACTGTTGCGCAGGCTTATCGTACAAAATTCTTTCCCATCTTTCTATACTCTTCTTTTCCCATCTTTTAATACTGAGAGAGCATTAATTTTTCTTCTGTGGCGTACGTAACCTAAAATGTTAGGGATTTGTATCTGCCATTATCCATTAGTTGAGTTACTTGGTCAGTGGTCATGTATTGTTAGCGGCTCATGGGCGCTCTGTGCAAATGTCCTGTGCATGCGCTTCCTTTGTCTATCTCCTAAGATTTAAAGTTGGGATAGAGTCTTTGTTAAGACCACGGCACTTTGATAAGTGAGAAACCAGGGTTTTCCCCCCAAGTCAAATAATAACGAGCTTAAAAACAAAGGAGTCTTTCTTTTAAGTGCAAGGAAAGAATTCGGGTTTGTTTAAAGGAAATAAGTTAGAGTATAAAATGTTCTTTTTCTGTACTTCGGATTAAAACTTTTTCTTCAAGTTTTTAACGCCCATCTTTAAATTCTCCTTGTTAAAGAAGATAATGTTAGGTGTCTTTGGTTTAATGAATAAAAGAATTATTTTGAAACCAATTTCAATTATTTTTTTATCTTGTTACTACTACATCGATCCCTAAATCACCAAAAGAAATTCTGTAGGGGAGAGTGGGGCTATTTCGCACATGGGGCACATTCGGACAGACGGCATTTCCCCTAGTAATTAATTATTTAAAAATCTGAAAAAAATACCAGTAGATGGAAGCATGACTACCACCTCCTGCATGAATTTTCAAAGCCCTGAGCCCTTTTGTTGTATACGTACTAGAAATTTGCTAGCGTTAGAAGCAGCAAAGTAAATTTTCTTGTCATTTTGTTGGCGTAAAATATCAATCAAAAATAACTTTCAAGTGGACATTCAGCATTTATTCAGTAGAGGCACTACTAAAGTAAGTTTATAGAAAGGGTTTATTTCCCTTCTTTAATTATAAATATCTTGTTTGGACGTGGTAAGCTTGAACCGGTAGATGGGGCACAATCGTACACCAAAAGATGGGGCAGATTCGGACAGTGTGAATTTGCCTCATCTTTCCCCTTTTTTATTATGAAAGTGATTTATATGCTTATAAGTGCAGTATATTTAATAACTTGAAGTTTAATTGTTTTTTATTGTAATTGTTTCAAAATTTGGTGATAATAATATCTTAAAGAAAGCTTCAGTTTTAAGGAATTTAGACCCAGATTTAAACATTGAAGAAGTAAATATCCCTGATAATTATTTAATACCAATGGACTTGAATTTAAGTGATTTTATTCTAGTAGAATTTGCTACTAAAAAAAATTTGTTATGTTGGTCAAATAAAAAATTTGGAATTGAATGGTGCTTATTTAAAATTAATGATGAAAACCTTTAAATTAATGACGAAACTTTTATTTTCCCAGTAAGTATTGATTCAACATTCATACAAAAAGATAATATCGTATTAAAAGTTCCCCAACCGTCAGTTTCAGGTGCTTATTAGCACCTGTTGTTAGCGAGCTGTTGGTTCACTTTTCTTTTCGAATAAAACCGGACAGTTAAAATATTGGTTGAACTTTTTCTAACTAAATATATTATGTGAAGTATGTCATTGTGCAATATACTCTTCATTACTACATCTGTTTTCCTC
This sequence comes from Tetragnatha versicolor, assembly GCA_024610705.1. Lineage (NCBI taxonomy): Eukaryota > Metazoa > Arthropoda > Arachnida > Araneae > Tetragnathidae > Tetragnatha > Tetragnatha versicolor. Next base: position 186,154 of record JANDEH010000001.1, read on the forward strand.
ATCAAAAACTTATATGTTCACTATTTCCAAAGCTGTTTTCTTTTTGTAAAAGAAATCTTCAATTTATAGAGAAAAATATGTTAAAGTGCCAAATATTTCGTTTAATTATCCTTACTTTAAAGTGCAATAAACTTTTTAGTTTGTAAAAATAATTATTGTACAATTTTTTGCATGTGTACGAATGTGCCCCACACGTGTGCGAAACTGCCCCACCCATGGGGCACATTCGCTCGAAATTTCTCGTTTTTTAGATTGATGATATAGGTTAGAAATTATAGATGAATGCGACCAATTATCGTTCTAAAATTTCGGGAAAGGTCTTAACTTTCATTTGAATCCGAGTTTGTTTCAATATCTCATCTAGATCCAGAGAAATATGCCGAAATGCACTTTTTGTGCGAATGTGCCCCACTCTCCCCTAATCCACTTTTAAGCAGTTGTGAGGATTGCTAAGAAATGCAAATACTCTACAGAGCTTCTCGTTTAAGGATTCTGATAATTTTGATGCGTCTTATAAAAATAATATTTAAGAGAAAATATTCTGAGCTTTGTACTATACAGGGTGTATCTGAAATGGTGCAACAAACTTTCAGGGAAGATAGTACTCATCAAGACGAACAAGAATCGGTATAAAAAGGGGGGTCCCAGACCGAATCCCAGGGAGTTAAAAATGGAGCGACACCCCAAAAAAATCATTGAAAAATTCAACTTGTAGAAGAACTACTATTGTTAAAAACTTAGTCATGGTCTCAAAAATTGTGGTTTAATATGATCTTTGAAATTATCTCAAAAGTCTTCACTTTAAAATTTTTTTATTATGAAAAAAGTTAAAAAACCACAAAAAAAGTGAAAATTCTACCAAAACCTCATTTTGTATTTCGAAATCCTTTGTTTTGATTTTATAATCTGAAAGATCATAGTTGTAAACCCTTAAGTCCAAAGTTTGACGTAAAAACAATCAATATTAAAAGCTTGAGATCCTGTTAAAGTTCGTTTTTGTGTGCGCAAACGTGTTTCCAGCCGTTTTCAAAACGGCAGTTAGCGGACGCAAAAAACGGACTTAAACCATGCTTTAACAGGATCTCAAGCATTTAATATTGATGTTTTTTACGCGACACTTTGGACTTAAGGGTTTTCGACAATGATCTTTCAGATTATTAAATCAAAAGAAAGGATTTCGAAATACAAAATGAAGTTTTGGCAGAGATTTCACATTTTTTTTTGTTTTTTAACTTTTTTCATAATAAAACAAATTTTAAAGTGAAGACTTTTGCAATAATTTTAAAGATCATATTAAACCACAATTTTTGAGACCATAATTAAGTTTTTACCAATAGTAGTTCTTCTACAAATTGAATTTTTCAATGATTTTTTTGGGGTTTCGCTCCATTTTTAACTCCCTGGGATTTGGTTTGGGACCCCCCTTTCCATACCGATTCTTGTTCGTCTTGATGAGTAATATCATCCCTGAAAGTTTGTTGCACCATTTCAGATACACCCTGTACTGAATATTGAATAATATTTTATTTCTGAAATTTTGTGATAACAGTTACAATTTGCTATCATTTTCTTAAAAGAATGTTAACCTACCATGTTATTTAAGAAAAGCGCAATCGATTTAAACCAAATAATTATTAAAGTGTCCATTGCTTGAAAATTTTTTTGTTAATTAAACTATAAAAGTGGACAAAATTTTTCGTGCCTTGATTTCTGAAGCTTAAATGCTCCCATCGGAAGATAACCAGATCTCGAAAGTGTCGTGTCAGTGTTTTCCTTGTGGGTTAATAAGGTACTGCGGAATATGCCTTAGAACTTATTTTTGACAAAACATTTTTCGACGGAGGAAAGGTTCTCCTTCCAAAAGAGGTTCGTTTCCAAACTTTCCACTTTTTACTACCCTGATTTACGGCCCTATTAGGGAAAAGTGTAAATCGCTCTTTCAAAAAGCGCTGCGTCAGAACGACCGGCTTTCTAATACATCCCCTAAGGCTGCAGGATAGACTTTACGAGGATTGTTTACTGGAATCAAACCCTCTTTTTTCTGACCGCCATCGTAAATAAAAATAAAACGAGTGGCATTCTCTGAACTGAGGGAGGAATACAAACTGGAAAAAGGTTGTGAGGCATCAAAGGCATATGAACTAGAGCAGGGGTTCTTAAGATTGTGAGACCAGTTATCATCTTCAATTTGTTTACATGACCAACGAATCTTACAATTTTTAGAATCACATGCTAGTAACTTTGTAAAAAGAGCACAGGGCTTTCACACAGGGTCCCGTATCCAAAAGGGGAGATAATTTTGAGATACAGTCATAGGTGCCGCAGGATTTCTTATTGGGGTTGCATCCATTTGTAACTACACATTATGACACTAATCTATATAAATAAAAATCAATGTTTGTTTGTCTGTATGTATGTATGTATGTCCTTTATAGTTTTAAACTTTTCGAACCTACATTAACTATTAAACTATACATTAACTGAATCGTCAGTTTGAAGAAGGGAATAAGTCCAAAAAATGACAAATTTACTTTTTGTGCTCAAAACAATCTCTAAGCTTTGCTCTACACATGGGTGAAAAGAGGGGAACAATAACTAACCCCTATATGGAGATATCGCCCCTTGAAGTTGTGAAATCGATGTCCATTCATTGTATTTTTTAAGCTAATTTAGAATTAAAGTTAATTTTTCTTTCTCCTCATATTCTTTGTGCTGTAAACTAAGTTAAAATAAAATTTTCTCTTAATTTCAATGTTTTTCAAACTTTTTTTTATGTAGGGAATGTTTGACTCCATTCATATTCACTCACTCCATTGATACTGCTTTAATAACCCAGTTTCACTATAATTTTGAATTTCATTTGTCTTATTCTTTTTATTTCACCCTTTTGTGGTGTAAACTAAGGAGAAATATAATTTAAATGTGATTTTAAGGGTTTTTAAAGATTTTTTCATCAGAAAAATTTCATAAGGTGGAAGAAGGGAATAAGTCCATCAACTTATTTTGGCTGTAAAATATTTTTGAATACACTTATATTTGTTTTGATGATTGCTCTGTTTTCTAAATAGGGTTCTGAACTTCCAGTTAAAGTTTGGCGGTTATACAATGAAAATTCCATTACTTATACAGTTTTTTTCGATTTTCTCAAAACTTGGTTTTTGGACTTATTCCCTTCTTCAAACTGACGATTCAACTATTAACTATTAAACTATACTACTCGCTCCAAGGAAGGTTTCTGAAGAATAATAATGTAAAATCGATGCATCCTAATAACTTTTTTGGTCAATTTTATGCTCAAAAACCCATATTTCGTGCCTAACTTCAGGGCAAAACCACATTGTTGTAAATATAACAAGAGAAGATGTAACATTAATTGTTGTAGGCATATTCTCGATTGTTGCCGTTTAAAATCAATTGTAGCATAAACATAAAAATGGATCCTCTATTTAACTATTTCCACATTTGGACTGGCGAAGCCCATCTGTAACACACCAGAATTTTTTTAAATGGACTGGCGAAGTCCATCTGCAACACACGAGAATAATTTTCTTTAAAAATGGACAGGCGAAGCCCATCTGTAACGCACCAGCTGATATTTATAAACAAACTGAAACCCGGGCGAAGCCCCGGTCTAGCGCGTCAGCGCTACTGCGCCCGGGCAAAGCCGGGTCTAGCGCTTTAGCGCTAGTCTATATATAAAAATCAATGTCTGTCTGTCTGTATGTCCTTTATTTAACTATTTCCACATTTGGACTGGCGAAGCCCATCTGTAACGCACCAGATTATATTTATTTAAAAAATGAAACCCGGGCGAAGCCCGGGTCTAGCGCGTCAGCGCTAGTTAGTAAAATATAATTTAGAAGTCTGCGAATTTCTTTTCTGCCATGCAGTGGCGTATATAGAAAATTATTTCGGGAGGGTCCCAAAATTCTCCCTTCAGCCCCAATGAAGCTTTTCAATACATTTTTAGGTAGAATTTTCGCCTTTTGAAAATTTCCCTCTAAAAAACAAGCTTTTAATTAGTTTCGGTCAGGGTTGGCTCGATTGGACCCAATGAGGTATTTGTATGAGTGAGGGATTTGCTTGATTTTATACTTTTTCGATACATTATGGTCTAAAACTCCCAAATTTCTGATTTTTAAGTTCAAAAATGAATTTAAAATTCGATTTTATTTTTGTCAAAACGTCAGAAAACTCACGATATCAGAAAACGGGCTTCCATTGGATGTGACGTCACAGCGCATGAAAACCATTGTGTTTTCTGTTTTCACGTGATCAGAAAACGGGCTCCTATTGGATGTGACCTCACAGCGCATGATTTGTGATTCGAAAGTGTTTTCGCGCCCAAACAAAAAACGAAATTTCAAAAATTTATATCTCAGAAACTAGGCTACGGAAATACATGATGTAAACGTCATTCTTCATGGTTTTTATCTACTATTTTAATAAATTTTAATCTCAAAACGTGAGAATACCTCATTGGGTTTGACCCATTGGTTTTTTTTTGAAAAAACCCACATTTTGGACACATTTTTGGGTTTTTTCAAGGAAAATCAAGATTTTGGCAGTTTTAATATCGAAGAAAAACATTCAACGAAATAACATACCAAGAACTGCAGTTGAGTAGGTTTTTCTAAAATTTTAACCCAATAATCAAGATTTTTTCATTACTGCAAGGTTTTTTTTTAAATTTAGGAAGTTCACAGATCAAAGTTTTTAAACTTTATCAACAATTAAGGGTGCGTTTTTTAAATTTCAGTGGTTTTATTCAAATTTAAATAGATTTCTTTCAATATTGTGAATGGGTTTTTTCAAACCTTAGGATATTTTTAAAATTTAATTTTTTTTTCCTTATATTGAATGGGTTTTTTCAAAATTTAAGACGTTCAAAGTTCAAACTAGTTATAAAAAATTAAGGAGGATTTTAAGATTTCTGTATTTTTTTTTCAAAGTTAAATAGATTTCTTTCAAAATTTAATGGGTTTTTTCAAAGTTATAATATTTTTTTAAATTTTAATGTTTTTTTTCACAGAACACATTTAGCATGGAAAGAACTCACTAAAATTTGCAAAAACCCACTTATTATATATAGGGGGTTTTCTAACTTGATTTCGCGTGCTTTTTCGTGACTATGCTTAGTGAAAATAGCCATTTTGTTCCTTAGAATCTGTAGTTTACGAATCGCAATGGTGGACACTTCGGGTCAGCGCCAGGGGATGGTGAGAGGCGCACAAGTGGAAAATCGACGAGTTTCAATTTTGTGTTGTTTGGAGTCAAAATGGTTCCTTTTACTTTTTTAATTTGCTCAAATGCTCCGTAATACGAGAGAGGCGAGGGAGGACTAACGGGACATAGAGTTTGGAAAGGATCAGTTCACTCCAGTAGAAGGGGTGGAAGGATAAAGTGGAACGTAAAAATTTGTAAGCCTATTTTCTCTGAGGCGCAGGCTTATAGTCGTCCATTAACGTAATGAAAGGTGCCATTCTTTTCCTTATTTTCAGGCGAGAAAGAACTGCGGTAGTATAATTCTGGCAACGCTCACTAGGGGTAGGGAGAGGGGCAGGAAAAAATTACGAAAATCAGCAATATCTCCTGAAAAATAATTTCTTTTCTGCACCAACTGCGGTTGAATGTTTTGTAAATTGACACCAAAAATGGGTAAAATGCATTAAACCGATTTTCGAACGATTCTTCTACTTAAAATAGGGCCTGAAAGGTGTAGAAAAAAATAAGGGGAAATTCTCAACTTTTAAGTCTTTTAAAAACTTTTTTTTTACTCGTGAAGAAGCACTAATTTCAGGCTAATTTTTCCCTTTATACACTTAAGAATACGAAATACCATCGTAGATATCTGGGACCTGCGATTAAGGAGGGGGGGCAGGGGCAGAAAAAAATATTCCTGTTTTTATACTCTTCGTGAGAGTAAAATTCAAAATTTTCTACTTTTAGTAGAGTCATAAGTGGTGCAAATAAAGAAGATAGATACCTGACATGTCTAACAGCCCGTTAGAAAAGAGTTCCTCCCATTGGAAGGTGAAATGGAAGGGTTAAGCGGAACATAAGGAATTATATGGGATGTTTTGAAAAAATTTGTGTCTACTTTAGTGAAATAATGTAGAAATCTATTTGAGCAGGTTCTATGTAATCTGTAGAACTGGAAATGCGACAATAAGTAACTTTCATTCTCGACCGAGGATAACAATTGGGGCAGAAAAAAAGTTAAAATTATACTTTACTGAGAAAAAGAGTAATTATCCTGTTTAAAAGGTTTTATGGACTGAAATTTTTGATTGGGGTCACTCAAGGTGGTCTATCCTGAGAAGCATAAACTCATCTTTGGGGGTTGAATGGATGAAATGGAATACTAATTCGATTTTTTGACAAATGGCGTGAAATTTCTTGGAAGAGAGTGATAATAAACAAATCGATTCCTCTTTCCAACTCTCTCGAATGGGTTACCCGACAATGAAATTTGGAAATCAAGACAAGGGTCCGTGGTCGGCGCAGAAAAATTTTATACATTACATTTTAGTTTGTATAATTGTGTCTAAATAAGATAAAATATCCCTAAAATAAGAAAATTCATAATGAAGGTGACCCATGTTAAAACTGTTTCTTGGAGGGTAAGAGGATAAAATAGAATATTAGGGGGTATTACATTTTACTATTTTACTAAAAAGTGAGTATTTCTCGCAAAAATTGCATTAAAAGGATTCTATTTTCCAATTTTACTCCATGGAATATGATACGTTTAAGATAAATCGGTAGTATTAGGAAGGGGAAGGTTAGTTGGGCAAAAAAACCCCTGTAATTATTACAAATTTAAGACATTTAATTATTTCTCAAAAAATTAGGATATTATAAAGTTTTGTTGTCTTAATTTTGTAATAATTACAGGTTTTTTTTGCCCAACTAACCTTCCCCTGCCTAATACTACAGATTTATCTTATACGTATAATATTCCATGGAGTAAAATTGGAAAATCGAATCCTTTTAATGCAATTTTTGCGAGAAATACTCACTTTTTAGTAAAATAGTAAAATGTAATACCCCCTAAAATTCTATTTTATCCTCTTACCCTCCAAGAAACAGTTTTAACATGGGTCTCCTTCATTATGAATTTTCTTATTTTAGGGATATTTTATCTTATTTAGACACAATTATACAAACTAAAATGTAATGTATAAAATTTTTCTGCGCCGACCACGGACCCTTGTCTTGATTCCCAAATTTCATTGTCGGGTAACCCATTCGAGAGAGTTGGAGAGATAAATTGATTTGTTTATGATCACTCTCTTTCAAACAATTTCACGCCAATTGTCAAAAAATCGAATTTGTATTCCATTTCATCCATTCAACCCCCAAAGATAAGTTATGCTTCTCAGGATAGACCACCTTGAGACCCCAATCAAAAATTTCAGTCCATAAAACCTTTTAAACAGGATAATTACTCTTTTTCTCAGTAAAGATATAATTTTAACTATTTTTCTGCCCCAATTATTATCCTCGGTCGAGAATGAAAGTTACTTATTGTCGCATTTCCAGTTCTACAGATTACATAGAACCTGCTCAAATAGATTTCTACATTATTTCACTAAAATAGACACAATGTTTTTCAAAACATCCCATATAATTCCTTATGTTCCGCTTAACCCTTCCATTTCACCTTCCAATGGGAGGAACTCTTTTCTAACGGGCTGTTAGACATGTCAGGTATCTATCTTCTTTATTTGCACCACTTATGACTCTACTAAAAGTAGAAAATTTTGAATTTTACTCTCACGAAGAGTATAAAAACAGGAATATTTTTTTCTGCCCCTGCCCCCCTCCTTAATCGCAGGTCCCAGATATCTACGATGGTATTTCGTATTCTTAAGTGTATAAAGGGAAAAATTAGCCTGAAATTAGTGCTTCTTCACGAGTAAAAAAAAGTTTTTAAAAGACTTAAAAGTTGAGAATTTCCCCTTATTTTTTTCTACACCTTTCAGGCCCTATTTTAAGTAGAAGAATCGTTCGAAAATCGGTTTAATGCATTTTACCCATTTTTGGTGTCAATTTACAAAACCTTCAACCGCAGTTGGTGCAGAAAAGAAATTATTTTTCAGGAGATATTGCTGATTTTCGTAATTTTTTCCTGCCCCTCTCCCTACCCCTAGTGAGCGTTGCCAGATTTATACTATCGCAATTCTTTCTCGCCTGAAAATAAGGAAAAGAATGGCACCTTTCATTACGTTAATGGACGACTATAAGCCTGCGCCTCAGAGAAAACAGGCTTACAAATATTTACGTTCCACTTTATCCTTCCACCCCTTCTACTGGAATGAACTGATCCTTTCCAAACTCTATGTCCTGTTAGTCCTCCCTTGCTTCTCTCGTATTATGGAGCATTTGAGCAAATTAAAAAAGTAAAAGGAACCATTTTGACTCCAAACAACACAAAATTGAAACTCGTCGATTTTCCACTTCTGCGCCTCTCACCATCCCCTGGCGCAGACTCGAAGTGTCCACCATCGCGATTCGTAAACTACAGATTCTAAGGAACAAAATGGCTATTTTCACTAAGCATAATCACGAAAAAGCATGCGAAACCCATTTTCGTGAAGTTAGAAATCCCACTAACAGGAGAAAACCACTTAATTTTGAAAAAACCAACACCCTTTCGGAAAAAACAAAGTTTTATACGGGTTTTTCAGGGTTTTATTGAAAAAGCCCGAAAAAACCCAACCCACTTGGTTTAACAAAAAAAAACCCGGGTTTTTGCCAACCCTGGTTTGGGTGCACCTTTCCCAAATTCATTGGCTTACATTTTTAGGTAGGATTTCAATTTTGATGAACTTAATGTAAAAAAAAGTTGTAAATACAGTTCCAAGAGAATCTTGGGGTCCTTACTCAGAATATTTTTGGAAATTTAACCCTAAAAACAGGTTTCAACTTGGTTTTTGGTACTTTCCTGTTCATAAAAAATGCAACACCAAGAAGGAATTGTCCGATCAACTAATATTTTTCAGCAGGAATGGAATCTTAGGAATCGTACTTAACTTTCTAAATAATACAGATAATTATTAACAATTTTGTTCACTAATTAATTAGTATTTTGATAATTAATATTTTGCTGGTTATTAATTAAATTAGTAATAATTACTAATTATCCTTGATTTGTGATTGAAATAGATAAGTTTGATTCTATTTCTTCGATACTGGCGATACTTCGATACTGAGGAATCGATTCCAGGTTGGAATCGAACCTTAGGAATCGAATACAAGAATCGAAATTATGGAATCGATTCCGGAATCGAATCGAAAGATTTTTTAGATCCCTAGTAACGGCAATACTAGGTTAGGATTCAAAGGTTGGGTCAAGGGATTTTCTAGCGTTGTCTCATGCGGAAGTATACAATGCGTCTTTTTTTGTGTGTTACCTTACTTTTTATTTTAAATTTCTGACTTTTCATCAGTTGTAAGAAATTGCAATGCAATTTTGAAATTTGAAATGTTTTTAGTAATTAAAAAATGTTTTTATGTTTTCCCCTTTCAAGTTTTAAACCTATCTGTAAAGGTTTTCTGGATAATGTTCATTAAAGATGACAAGGCTAGGATTTATATGTAATAACATACTTGTTCAGAAATCTGATATTAAATTATGCTCTTGAATTCTATACATTTCAAAAAATTTTGAATCGATTAAGACCATGTTTATTTTACATATTTCGGTTTATTTACATATTTTTACATATTCAACCTATAACTACATATTTTTATTACATATTTATCCATTTTCCAATTTTTCAAAAATAATCACACGTTTGACCGATTTTCAAATTAAAGTAACCCTTAAAATAAATTACGCATTCAAATTGTGGTTAAAATTAGTGCACCTTATGCTGAATTTAACTTTTAAAAGGTTGTGAAGTCGGGATTGTCAGATGAAACGTGTCAGGCGCGCCGAACACTAACACTTCCGTGCAAAAACACTAATGGAGAAGAGCACTTTGAAGAAGAAATTGGCATTCATCACCAGCAACTGCCTATTTTTGTCAAAAACCCTTTCTAAGCTGGAATCACAAAATGAACCTTTGGTAAACCATATAAAGCAACATCCTCATCCACTCCCGCTTTTTGACACTATGTCCCACTGACCGAATGTACCACCTAACAGTCCCGCTTTTTCATTAAAATTAAACCGATTCATTCCAATATCTGATTTAAAATCTTCTTCCTCTTAAATATTGAACATCTGAGAAAAGTTGCATAACTATACAGGGTGTCCCATAAATGTTGGGTCGCGGATAGTAGACGAGTCAGAATAACATAGGATTTGGGGGTCCCAGACCAAATCCCAGGGAGTTCAAAATGGAGCGACACCCCAAAAAATTATTGAAAAATTCAATTTGTAGAAGAACTACTATTGGTAAAAATTTAATTATGGTCTTAAAAATTGTGGTTTAATATGATCTTTAAAATAATCTCAAAAGTCTTCACTTTAAAATTTGTTTTATTATGAAAAAATTAAAAAAACCACAAAAAAATGTAAAAATTCTGCCAAAACCTCATTTTGTATTTCGAAATCCTTTCCGAAATCTGAAAGATCATAGTTGAAAACCCTTAAGTCCAAAGTGTCACGTAAAACCGATCAATATTAAATGCTTGAGATCCTGTCAAAGCATGGTTTAAGTCCGTTTTTTGCATCCGAAAACTGCCGTTTTGGAAACGGCTATAGGAAACCAGTTTAATACACAACACAAAATAAAGTTTTGGCAGAGTTTTCACATTTTTTTGTGGTTTTTTAACTTTTTTCATAATAAAACAAATTTTAAAGTGAAGACTTTTGAGATAATTTTAAAGATCATATTAAACCACAATTTTTGAGACCATAATTAAATTTTTACCAATAGTAGTTCTTCTACAAATTGAATTTTTCAATAATTTTTTTAGGGTGTCGCTCCATTTTTAACTCCCTGGGATTTGGTCTGGGACCCCCAAATCCTATGTGATTCTGACTCGTCTAGGTGTCTACTATCCCCCCTAGAAGTGTGACCCATCATTTATGGGACACCCTGTATAGCAGTGGCGGATCTACGGGGGGGGCTTTCGGGCTGAAGCCCCCCCCCAAAACGTCTAATATTTTACTAAGTTTGTCAAAACGCAAAAAATCTATATCCGAAATTCGGATGAGGCGTACCAAAACGAGTTGAAAAGTGGAATTTTTGACTTAAATTTCCAAAAATTTAATTTAAAAATATAATCTCTTGTTTCTTGCATAAATAATTTCAAAATTCAACCAAAAATAGATGTTGAAAAATTGAATTAGGAAATCTGACGTAAGCACTTTTTTCTGGAGATGAACCACCCTAACATTTCGAAATTGTAACCCCGAAAAGTAGTGTTTCGACTTATTTTTGAACCCTTGGGGTTACACCCAAAAAGGACGACTCCTTGTACGAGTCACCTAATTTTCAAGGAAAAAACACAGTACTTACTAATACTTGAGGTTTGCTTATCTTTGCTGACAAGGGGGGAGGGGGGGTTAAAAATGACCTAAAAAGTGCTTACGTAATATTTGAACGGCCCCTTAGCGTAGTTTACAACAGACGCTGTAGGCACGTTTTACTGAAGCAAGCCAAATTTGGGGCCTTTTTCTTCTTTTTGGAGTAAGAGAAATATCAAAAAGACAGCTTAACAAATCCATGATTAAATAAAATAAGTAAAAAAAAGATTTTTTAAAAAACGCTTTTATTGAAGTGTTCTAAAAGGTCAAAAATGCAGTTTGGAACAAAAATATTAATATTTTTTGTAAAGGCATGTAATACAAATTTATTTCGGTTTGACAAATAATTTATTGGGAAGTAGAAAATAACTTTTTGGTAAGTAAAAAAACCTGATTTTCTAATCACTAAAAATAAAAGCGTGGGCGCTAGTAATTTTTTAAATTTAAATTTTTTTACAGGACAGTAACAGTAACATCCCTGACGAACGGGGATTCGAACCCCAGACGTACGGCTTTGCAGTTAGATGCTCTTACCACTAGGCCATTACGTCGGCATTTATGTATAACTTTATAAAAAATACCTAATAGAGAATTTAAAGTGAATCCATCCCACTCAAAACTCATGAATGAGAAATTTGTAAATTTAACCTCATAGAACATAGTATAAAGAAGTTAGAATAAATAGTGAATTAAGAATTACTAGCACCCACGCTTTTATTTTTAGTGATTAGAAAATCAGTTTTTTTTACTTACCAAAAAGTTATTTTCTACTTCCCAATAAATTATTTGTCAAACCGAAAAAATTATTTTTGACCTTTTAGAACACTTCAATAAAAGCGTTTTAAAAAAAATCTTTTTTGTCTCTTAAGTGGCATTAAATCTCCTCTTTCAATGAACCAAGAGCTGTAGCCCAAAATTGATATTTTTCAGTGACCTATGTATCGAGTTAAGGTCCTAAGAGAATCTTTACCTTTGTTTATGATTGACTACAGAGAGATTTTCTGGAAATAAGTTCAAACGTGGATGTAAAATAATAATTTTGAGTGATGCTTAACATTCTATGGCTTGGTAAGACTAAAGAGAACCTTATATATGGAATAAAACATTTTCATCGGTCCTATTTTCTAAAAATCATCTTACCACTCTCCTAAAAACCATTTCCTAGCTGATAAAGCGTTTTATTCAATTTTCCTTGTCGTGAATTCTTTTTTAATCAGAGGTTCATACTGACTTTAAGTTTGCCTTCACTAAAGGGCGAAAAAAGTCCTTTTAAATACTTTTTTAAATGTCTTTTTTTCTGAATTTGTCATTGATATTAAACAACCAAGATAATTTGAATGTCTTCCCCATACTATAGGGATAGTAATTTGCATAGAACTACTGTTGACTCTTACGCACTTAAAAAGAGCCACATTCTAACTTCTGCAAGACACGTGAGGAGCCCATATTTCCTTTTAGACACCTATTTGGACTCAAATCAGTGGGGGAAAAACGTTTTTCCACCTTTTCTGTTAAATATTATTGTTGAATTGAAACCGTACCCAAATTTTAAAAAACGTATTGTGCATAAATCTGCAAAATCTAGATTTAAAACTCGTCAATTTTCAAAATGAACGGCAGTACAAAAACATAGTTACACTTTTAAAAGAATGTCTACATACTGGGATACTATAAATAAATTAATTGGATGGGATTGCACGGTTGCTATTGGACAAAAATAACGCTTAAAACGCAAAAATTAAGAGAAAAAGCAGAAAATCGAAAATTTTTGTTACACAAAAAGGGGACGTGATGCAGATATTTGAATAACTATATGAATTAGTAACAAAAATAGTAATTTAGTTGTTGTTAGGAAACCAATGTCGACTTGTGAATTAGCTTCGGAATTTTTTCATGTAGAAACATTTGCCATAGAGTAAATTGAATAGTCAGTTTGAAGAAGGGAATAAGTCCAAAAAATGACAAATTGACTTTTTGTGCTCAAAACAATCTCCAAGCTTTGCTCTACACATGGGGGAAAAGAGGGGAAAAATAAATTACCCCTATAACAGTAGTTCCCGACTCAAACATGTATGCGGACCACTTCACTTAAATTTGAACCTCGTGTGGACCATCCTTATCCCCAACTTTATCTACAAATGCTGTAACCTTTTTAAACGCTTTTATTCTACTTGCTTTTGGCGGCGTTTTACGCGTTGAATTTTAAAACTCGATTTTCGGGCACTTCCCGATATGTCAGGGCCCCGAAACTTTACACATCGGTGAACCCTCATGACACTCCAATATCCAACCATTATCTAGTCAAACAACCAAAGGATTAAGTTAATTAACGAGTATTTTTAATTAACAGAAAAACCAGAATTTGATACCTTTCCCAAGGGGCTATTCTCCCTAAACCGTGCACAATTGTTTATAAGGCATAACTTCATCATATTCAAAAGTCAAAACGAGAATTGCCCAGTAATTACGATAATTATAGACGAATAATCACTTTTTTCTTTCTGGATGCTTGTACATAATATTTCAGGCACTTCCAAACGATATGAAGTTCTGAAACTTTGCACCGTGGTGGAAACTCGATGACAATGCAATATTCAATCATCAACTAGTCAAAACCTCCGTAAATAGGTAATTAACGAGTGTTTTTAGTTATCCTTTTAATTCATATTTGAGACATTCCGTGAAGCCAATGGCTCCCAAAACCTGTAAGATAATATACTAAGTATATAACTACAATATTTAATCTTCAAAACGTTATTTTTTACCTTCCAATTAACAATTAAGATAATTAGCGATTTAAGATAATAACCGCGAGAAAGAAATCGCCAGAAGAGCGAGAAATCGCCGAAAATATCGCCGAAAATCGCCGAGAAGAAAAATATGTTCTTTTATAATTTATTGACTACTGAAAAGACTGGATGGTACTGTTTGCTCCTTGATACACACACACTAATTCTGAGTTTCTTACGATTGTTTTTTTTATTTTATTGAATGCTTTCTTTTTATTGTGAATCTTTTTGATATCGATGGATTTCATCGGTGATTGAGCGGATGCGAGGAATATATTCTTTGTGCGAGGTATTTTTCTTGCTCAGCTCTGTTATTATAACGTACCCAGCAAAATTAAATAGATTTTAAAATTAACTTTGGAGTTGATTGTCCTGCTGAGTCGTCAGAGGATTGTTCTACTTTGTCAGATATGTGAAAATTTTTTGTTATACATGAAACTAAAATTCCATCCTAACATAACATTAAATATGGTTGAAATAAATACATTTTTTCTTGTGAGTTTTTGTTAAAAAGTACCATGACTAAAAAGTAGAAAATAAAATAAGTAAAAAAAAGATTTTTTAAAAAACACTTTTATTGAAGTGTTCTAAAAGGTCAAAAATAATTTTTTCGGTTTGACAAATAATTTATTGGGAAGTAGAAAATAACTTTTTGGTAAGTAAAAAAAACTGATTTTCTAAACACTAAAAATAAAAGCGTGGGCGCTAGTCATTCTTAATTCACTATACATTCTAACTTCTTTATTCTATGTTCTATGACGTTAGATTTACAAATTTCTCATTCATGAGTTTTGAGTGGGATGGATTCACTTTAAATTCTCTGTTAGGTATTTTTATTTATATAAAATTATACATAAATGCCGACGTAATGGCCTGGTCGTTAGAGCATCTGACTGATGCAAAGCCGTACGTCTGGGGTTCGAATCCCCGTTTGGCAAGGATGTTAGTGTCACTGTCCTGTAAAAAAAATTAAATTTAAAAAATATTAAAAATTACTAGCGCCCACGCTTTTATTTTTAGTGTTTAGAAAATCAGTTTTTTTTACTTACCAAAAAGTTATTTTCTACTTCCCAATAAATTATTTGTCAAACCGAAAAAATTATTTTTGACCTTTTAGAACACTTCAATAAAAGCGTTTTTTAAAAAATCTTTTTTTTACTTATTTTTTTTCTCCCTCCATTCATTCCTGACAGAGGGTTCAAACTTTTTTACTGAAGTAAGGTAAACCGAGTCTTAAATATATGTTTCTAAAAGGAACTGAGAAAATCAAATAATCTATTAAACTTAAAAGAAAAATTAACATTGCTTTAATTATTTATGTACCATATTATTAAAAATGTACCTTTTATAAAATATTCATTCTTATCAAGCTTTCACCAAATTCAACAAATAAAATAAAATCATTTTTTAATCGCGATTGTTCATTTAATGCAGTTCTTTAACGTTTATGTATGTATTAAAGATGATAATATTTAACAAGTGATATTAATTCATAATAATTGTTCAAGTGAGTGGAAATCAGGGATGGCAAAAACCCGGTTTTTTTTAAAAGAACCCAAGTGGGTTGGGTTTTTTCAATAAAACCCTGAAAAAACCCATATAAAATTGGGTTTTTTCAGAAAAGTGGTTTTCTCCTTCATAGTAAGTGGGTTTTTTCAAATTTTAGTGAGTTCTTTTTATGTTGAATGTGTTCTGTCAAAATAATGTCAGTTTTTCTACAGATAAGTGGGTTTTTTCAAAGTTTTTATGCTTTAAAAAAACCCACTGAAATTGTAAAAACACCCCTTATTTACTGAAATCTGGTTTAAATTTTGAAAAAAACCACTAAAACTTAAAAAATATCCTAAACTTTGAAAAAACCCATTCAATATTGAAAGAAATCTATTCAACTTTGAAAAAACCCACTGAAATTTAAAAAAATCTTCTTTATTTTTAATATCTAGTTTGAAATTTAAACGTCCTAAATTTTGAAAAAACCCCATTCAATAATTAAAAAACCCACTGAGTAATGAAAGAACCGAATTAACTTTTTAAAAAACTCCCTGAAATTGAAAAAACACCATTTAATTTTTAAAACCTTATTTAAATTTTGAAAAAACCCATTAAAATTTAAAAATATCCTAAACTTTGAAAAAAAAATACATTAAATTTTGAAGGAACTACCAAAATCTTGATTTTTCTTGAAAAAACCCAAAAATGGGTTCAAAATGTGGGTTTTTTCACATGGTATTTTTGAAAAACCCATTGGGTCATACCCAATTGGGTTCAAATCCAGCCAACCCTGGTGGAAATGGTGTTAACCAATCCCAGTGGCCGCTTGTGGATCAATTAATTTTGTAAAGATTCACATTTTTACCCAAATTACTGGTTTAAATATAACATCTATAAAATTGTTATTAGTTTCCTACAACAAAAGTAAAGACGTATGATAGTTTTACTTATATCTTTTCCATCTAAACTATATTTTTAAAAATTTCCACATATTTCTAGGGTAAGTTTAAAGTTGTCTCATGGACCACCTGTTGGGAACCACTGCCCTAAAGGGAGATATCACCCCTTGAAGTTGTGAAATCGATGTCCATTCATTGTATTTTTTGAGTTAATTTGGAATTAAAGTTAATTTGTCTTTCTTTTCATATTATTTGTTACATCAAGCGATCAGGCGGGCGCCTGATGCGAGTGGAACGTCTCGGCGTAGTGGAACGTTTTGGCGTTTGCGTCACTTGACCCGGGTTCTGCTCTCTCAATGGAGGGGACGGCTGTTCTGGTTGATCTGGTGGGCTCTGTGGTGATGAAAACGTCGTTGCTGGTGAAGCTGGAAGGCTCGGAATCGACTGGTTTGCCTCCGGTGGTGAAGCTGGAAGGTTTGGAATCGACTGGTTGGCCTCCGGCTGCGAGATCGGCTGGTCACTCCTTGCGGTAGTCGGCAGTGAGGGCGATTGGGGCAGTGTGATCCACGGCTCTCCTGGATCTTGTGTTGAAGGATTTTTCCGTAGGTGATCTGCGTGGCAGATTCTCAGCTGGCCACAGACTTGGACATCGTAGGTTACATCACTTCGGCGGTTGATTATTCTTCCCGGGAACCACTTGATCTTCTCTCCTCGGACGCTTCTTTACGAAGACGCTCTCTCCAGGAGCAAAAGAACGGCGCTGCTGAAGATCGGTTGCTTCCAGGTTCTCTGCCATGATGGGCAAAATCAGAGATAAACGGGTGCGATGCCTTCTGCCGAGGAACATCTCTGCTGGCGATTTCTTTGTGATTGTATGCGGCGTATTTCTATAAGACAATAAAAAGTTATCAATTTTATGTTGGATGCTACGATTATTTTGGTCTTTAAGATCATCAAGGACTTACTTCATCAGGGATGTTTTAACCGTTTGGACGGTCTTTTCGGCCGCACCATTTGAGGCAGGATGATAGGGGGGAATTAAAGCCTGACGAATTCACCAAAATCACCCTCCCATTCTAAAATCAAATATATATTAAGCATATACTATAACATTGAAGCAAAAAAATTAGTGGCTCTTTAAAAACTTGGAAATTTTGTAAACTTATGCTTTTGGCTCTTTTGTTTCAAAAGGTTGCCGACCCCTGCCCTAGTGTATATGCTTCACTTATTCCGAAAGTACCATAAATCAGAGCCACAACCAGACTTTTGTTTCTGGAGGTGGGGCTGAATCAATGTTATTTCTAATGTAATACGCCCTACGGAGTACATCATTAAATCATTAAACATAACGTTTATTATTTTATATAGCAATTTTACATTGAACATAAAAGGAACGAACAAAACACAGAAACTAAAAATGTTGTACATAAGAATACATATCTACTATAAACAATAGAGAAAAAAATATTAATAGAGTTGTTTGTATTACTCAGGGGTCATCGCAGTGACCCATACGAGTAACTAAAACTATTTAATAAAAAAATAAAAATTATTTTTAAATTATAAATACAATTTAAGATATTATTTAAAATTTATATATAATTAAATACAAGTGAAAACTATCGCGAGGTGAGCTTCAGTATTATAACTCAGAATAAAAAGAGCGTTTGTGGGGAAAAATAAAAAAAAATCCTCAATTTTATCTATTGTCAAAACAAAGAGTTTTAGTTGTTTCTTAAATTTAAAAGGAGATCTTTCTGATTTTAGGTCTTCAGGTAAAGCATTAAAGAATTTAGGTGACAAATAAACAAAATTTTTATGAAAATTTCTTTTTTTGATGTTTCGTAATTCAGAGCTATTGTCCTGTTTATACTCTATTCATTTAGAATTGGCGCTTGAGAAATAGTGCTTTCCCCCACGCTAGAAGCGTAACCATAGTTACTATCTTCCAGCAGACAATAGTAAGCCTTCTTCGTCACTTTGACGAAGATAGTTGCTATGGCTACCGATCGGTGGTGGGGAAGGAAATATTTTCAAGCGCCAGTTCAAAATGAACAGACTATAACAAAGTAAATTATAGTTTTAAAGAAAAAAAGGTGGCGAATTGGCAAAATATTCAATTTTCGGTATAAATCAATTAAAGTTGACTGGTTACTACAACTTAAAATATTTATAATAACTCTTATAACTCTAGGTTTTAGATCACTTAAAAGAAGTATTTTGATTTAAGTTTCATATAATTTTAGAATTTGAGCTCCAAGAAAAATTAGATGGTCTGAGAGGGTCACCCCCGGATAAATTGTGAAAATTTGCCTCTAAAAGAGTTTTTAGCTCATTTTAAGACACTTTGGGTTACACTCAAAGAGAAATGTTCCTTGTGTAAACCCCAAAATTTACAAGCAAAAAGTTATAAATAGAAAATTTCAAGGGGTGCTGGGGGTTCTCCCTCAGAAGAAATTATTAAATTTGCCCCAGTAAATCAGTGTTATATATAATTTTACACTTAATTTTTAGCTTCGTGCAGGTATAACTTAATTTAACTTCGATAAATTAGAGATTCCGTCTGTGTGGCCCTTTCCAGTAATTGGAATCCATCTCGAATTAGCGTTATTAGAATGAAGGACCCCCATGGATTCGATACTGTATTGCAAATGAGGCACGCCATCTTGTTACCTACCAGCCTGCAGACGATAAAAGGTAGGGTGTATCGAAAAAAACTTTTTTTCGATTTTGATGACGTAATAGTGCGGAAAAGTTGTCTAAGGTGCCAGAGAGTACCTGTGAATTTTTTCAGAATTTTTGGATAATTTCTTAATGTGCCACATTGGCCCTGAAGTTCCCCATGTTAATCCAATGGGTAGCGCCACCAAAAAGGCCGAAAATCGGTTTTTCGCCCCTCATTTCTACCCTAATCACACGACGAATGTCTCGTCTCGAGTTATGGACTCTATATGATCTAGGCTATCCGAAAAAACTTGAATAATAGCCTAAATATCTATATTACGTTTTTTTGTATGCTCAAATTTCGTCGAAAATCGCGTATTTCCTCGTTCAAATCAGAGCCCACAATCAACATAATATAGAGATTTAAGTTATTATTCAAGTTTTTTCGGCTAGCATACATCATATAGAGTCCATAACTCGAGACGAGACATTCGTCGTGTGATTAGGGTAGAAATGAGGGGCGAAAAACCGATTTTCGGCATTTTTGGCGGCGCGCCCCATTGGATTAACATGGGGAACTTCAGGGCCAATGTGGCACATTAAGAAATTATCCAAAAATTCTGAAAAAATTCACAGCTACTCTCTGGCACCTTAGACATTTTTTCCGCACTATTACGTCATCAAAATAGAAAAAAAGTTTTTTTCGATACACCCTAATAAAAGGTCTCGGATTTTTTTAGCAAAATCTATTCTGAGAAGAGGTTTCGCATTGATTGACCCACTCCTTGAAACATAATCGGAAAAATCCCTTTAAGAGCAATACTTTATAATAGGTCAAAGCGGTTTTGCTGAACTCAGTTTTGTGAGGGGAGGCATTTTCAATCGGTAATTCTGGTATAGGCTTAAATGCTCTTTGCCTATTTTCATGATTAGGAGTTTAGAATGATGCTTACAAACACTGCATTTTTAAATAGTCAATTTTTTCTTGCACAAATAATTTGAAATATAATCAAAAAGCAATTTTATTTTGCACAAAAAAAGAACAAAGAGGGGGGTCGGGTAGTTTTCTTACGTAATTTTAAAGGGGGGGGGTTTGGATTTGCTTATATTTTCTGAAAAGGGGGAGGGAGTCAAAAATGACTAAAAACAGGCTTACGTTATATTTGAACGGCCCCCAGTCATCAATGTAGCAAAAGAATTTACCATTAAAAAATGTTGAACTGTTTGAGCTGTTTAGTCAAAGGGTTTCTAAAGTATGTGTTAGGATGGAATTTGAGACCATTTTTTTGAAATACTTGATTTACAAAATTTGTTTTTTAATTTTTAGTTTAAATGTACATCAAAACATTGATCAATGATAAAAAACAAAATTAATTATATCGTTTTCTAAAATATGGAGTAATTAGTGTAAAATTTAAGTGAATTTTTATAAAACCCCTCTCACTCTTTCCCAAAAACTATTACCCCTATATAAATTTCCTTTGGACACAAGTATCGTATAACACTTATCTTCAGAATGGACTATTGTCTAAGACATATTTTGAAATGTAGTTGTTTTACAGCATTTTAGCAGGGAATTTTATGTAGGAAACCAAAATTTCAATCGATTTTATTCAATAGTTTTTGATAAAAACGAATTAATATCTTAAGGGGCCGTAAACCGATGCCGAATGCATACCGCAAATGCTCTTTCTCGTTCGTTTTATCAAAAACTAATAGATAAAATCGATTGAAATTTCGGTTTCCTTCATAAAACTACTACCAGAATCGATTACCATAAAAAAAATTCACGATTTAAAAAAAAAAATTTAAGTTTATTTTTGAAAAATAAATTTTTTAAAATCAATCTGGATGAAACTGGGTATTTAGGGTTTAGGGGGATGACCTTTCAGAAAAACTAATAATAATTGGGGGTCCCCATTGGAAAAAATTTTTTGGTTAAAGAATACTTTAATTAATGAAAAACGACCCCTCTTTTGTCTTCCTAACCCAAGTGGTTCGCCCGCAAACCCCACTGTAACGTTTTTTTTGCGGGAGCTGTACAAGCTGTGGAATAAATTAAGTTCTCTTTAATTAGTTCCTCTGCGTATGATGAGTATTTGAGTCATAAAATATTGTGATATTATTTGAAATTGAATCGCCAGTTTGAAAAAGGGAATAAGTCCAAAATATGAAAAATTGACTTTTTGTGCTCAAAAATATCTTCAAGCTTTGTGGAATAAGCTCTCTACACATGAGTGGAAAGAGGGGGTAAATAACTGGCTCCTCCCTATACACAGATATAGCCCCTTGAATTTTCAAAATCGATGTCCATTCATTGTATTTTTAATTTAATTTGGAAATAAAAGTAAATTTGTCTTTCTTTTCTTATTCTTTGAAACTTTTTTTATCGAGGGAGTATTTGACTCCATTCATATTCACTTAATTCATTGATACTGCCTCAATGGCTCGGTTTCATAATAATTTTGAATTTAATTTGTCCAAGTCTTTTTTATTTCTCACTTTTGTACTGTGAACTAAGCAAAAATATAATTTGAATGGTCCTTTTAAGTGGGTTTTAATATTTTCTTCCGTTGAAATTTCATAGGGTTCCAAAAGGGATGTCTATCAACTTTTTTAAACTATAAAATATTTTTGAATGTACTTATATTTTTTTCGATGATTGGTCTGTTTTCTAAATATGGTCCTGAATTTCCAGTAAAAATTTAGTAGTCATACAACTAAAATTCCATTACTTATAAAATTTTTTTTCGATTTTCTCTAAACCTGGTTTTTAGACTCCCCTTTTCTCTTTTCAAACTGATGATTCAATTGTTATTAAGTACTAATTTCAATACGCCAATCTCTTTGAAAATTCTTGTGTATAGCTGGACATTGGAACGAAAGTAACTCTGACGACAATTCAAAATATAACTAAATAAACTATATGACTAAACACTATAGTCCGGAGGAAAAACCTCGAGAATGGAACAAGGAAACAACCCGATTTGAATTTAACTCGCTAAGCTCGAAAAGACGGCAGAGGGAATCTAATATCTAAGCCAGTGGTAAACAGAAGCAGCTTTAGGGGCTTAAATAAACATTTATTCAATATTCGCTTCAAAACATCCTCCCAAAATACAGAATTCGAGGAAAAGGTTTGTTTACTGCACATTTCGCATATAACATTGCACCTCAGGGCTATAGATGCAGTGCTGAAAACATCAAATAAATTCACCCAGAAAGAAAACACTTTCCTTTGAAATAAGATCGGAGATTGAGTTACACAGGAATAGGAGGAAATACATCAAAGTTGGGAAAGGAAAGTTCTCTAAAAATAGGGAAAAAAGACAGAAAAGAGAAAACCGAGTACTCGACTTTCGCATTTATTTTTAATATTGATGCAGTCATTCAACGATCGCATTTTGAGCCGTGTGACTGCTTTTTAGCCGCTGAATGCATTTAAACCTGGAAGTAAATTTGTAAAACAGCGTTCGAGGGGGAAAAAATATCCAGTTCGCATCATTGGTTTAGTCCGGGTTGGAAAAGCTATCACGTTTCGGTTACTTTTACTGTATTTCTGATGTTGTAATAGAACACTTTCGTCCGAGTAAAATGAGTTTCTTTGTTGGGTGTGAAATGTGTATTTATTATACTTGTCATACATCTACTCGGCATTTATGTCTAATGAGCCTTTAGACCAGTGGTTCCCAACTCAAATATGTCTACGGACCACTTCACTTAAATTTGAACCTCTGCGGACCATCTCTATCCCTAACTGTATCTTCAAAATTTTAACTTTTTTTCAGTGCATTATTTCCTCATGGAGGGTCTAAAATTTTGACTTTTTTTTAAGTAAGGAGAACCGAGTCTTACAATGTTTCTGAATAGAACTTAGAAAATCAAATAATCTATTAAACTTAAAAGAAAAATTAACATTACATTAATTTTATATCTAAATATTTAAAAACATACCTTTTATAAAAGACATTTAACCATTTTTATCAAGCATTTTTATCTATTAACACTGGAAGGGTTCAGATAAGGAAGGGAAAAGTTACAGGTTTAAAAAAACAGTATAAAATAGTTATATTTCTTCTTTTTCATAACCAACAAATAAAGTGATATTATATTGGGTTGTCCCATAAGTTCTGTTACTTTTTACAAAGTTTTGTCTTTGAAAATTTTTTATGAAAAACTGGTAATAGGTGGAGATTTCAAACAAAAGGGATTTTGATATATGTATATTTATGAACATAATGTGTGATTTTGGTAGTTCTCGGGATATTATTTCTTTTCAAAATGGCGGTTTGAAAAAAAGACCAAAAACGACGATTTTCGCGTAATTTTTTTCTTTTGTTTAAAAAACTAGGAAGAACGCATAATTCATGGCTAAAAAAAGTTTTACTGTATATTTGAAATGTTCAGATTACGATGTCATAGTTTCAAGATGATTCGATAAGTTTAAGGTTGGAAATTTTGGCTTTAAAACTTCATATATTGGCAATTTCACGTGTTTTTTAAAGCACGCCTATTGTTTTTCTAAACAGCTGGTATGAAGTAATTAAAGGCAGGTGTTTTTGAACCATAATGCTTGTTAATGCATTGAATTGATGCCATTAATGCATTGAAAGTACCTTTTCATAATATCATTCAATTGATTTATTTCTAATTGCCAAGGAGTTGTTTTTATTGTAATGTTTTCGTATGAAGCGAAGAAAATTGCTTTGTTCGCTGAGCGTAAGTTCAGCGAGTGTAATTGTGATAAGCTAAAACGTTGTGCGCTTGCATTGTGCGCACTATTTTCTGAGCTAAAGTTCAGATATAATTTAATATACTGCATATTTTGAATACTTGGGTCTTTCCTAAGCTTTTTTATTGATTTTAATGCTTTTTTTCGTAAAAATTTCTTTGAAATGACTAACATTATTGAGGTAAGTTTTTTGCAATAGATGTTATGTTTGGGACCAAAATTTCCTTAGTTAAACTTATCGAATTATCTTGAAACTATGACATCTTAAACTAAACATTTCAAATATATAGTAAAACTTTTTTTAGCCCTGAATTATGCGTTCTTCCTAGTTTTTTAAACAAAAGAAAAAAATTACGCGAAAATCGTTGTTTGTGGTCTTTTTTTCAAACCGCCATTTTGAAAAGAAATAATATCCCGAGAACTACCAAAATCACACATTATGTTCATAAATATACATATATCAAAATCCCTTTTGTTTGAAATCTCAACCTATAACCAGTTTTTCATAAAAAATTTTCAAACACGAAACTTGGTAAAAAGTAACAGAACTTATGGGACAACCCAATATTATTAGTAGATTTAAATTTGAAGGAATGTACTTAGCTTTAAATTAAACTGCAGGACAAATGAGATAACCTGGAATTCTGTTGATCACAAAAAAGCAAACTGGACAGATTTACCCCACCTGGACGCCTCTCAGTTTTAATTAATTTGATGCGATACTTTTCCACATCCTCACAATTCCCCCCCGTGTCTACTCTGTAATAAACTACTGTTGAATAAAACTGTGCAAAATAATAGAAATGAGCAAATGATTCGAGAGAAAGAAAACATAACATTTTTTATTTATGAGACGTTTTTACTTATGTTTTTGTATCTGTAGTGTTTTTACTATTTGAATGTGTGATTAGGAAAACTATTTTTTTTAATTTCCACACATTTTTTGGATAAGTTATTTAAAAATCTTCTCACGGACCACCAGTGGTCCGCGGACCACCTGTTGGGAACCACTGCTTTAGACGATAACTTGAAGAACTCCACGATACCAGCAGACAGGTTTATCTCGTTTTCTTAGCGGGCACTTAAAGGGCCTTTCCTTTGAGGATGGGCAGAAGACTTTTAAAACTTGTACGAAGTGTGGGTCGGCTCCTGCTTCACCTGAACATATTTTATCTTGTTTAAATTTTACCATCTACGAGGTTCTTTCCGATCCTCAGTTGTTTTTAGATTTTCTGGAAGTGCATGGCCTTGTGGGTCTGGTTTAGCATCATATAAACCTGATCGGGGGATCAGACGGAACGGAGAACTCCACGATGAATTTATTGTTCCGTTTAGATTTTTCCAACAGGTTTGCATATTCGTAAACAGCAGACAGGTAAGGCAGATGTACAGAAATCAACTTCCATTTCATTCCTTGATCAATAAAACGGTTTTTTGTTATAAATATTGGTTAGGCTTAAAAATCCACCTAACCGGGACACATGCCTAACAACCTGCACCCCAGGGCCCCACGGTCACGAAAACGAAGATGGGCATCGTAGGCCTTGGCCCACTAGGGCTGTTGCGCCAATGAGTTTAGAGTTTAGGCTTAAAAATAATTAGAAGGGTTTATGTTGCATTGCATAACAATGAAGCCGTTTTCACTGAAAATTTCCCTTGTTGCAACCCAGATATGCAGTTGAGAGGCGTGCCATGCAAATTCCGAGTGTTTTAAATTCATCCCAATAAAAACCTACTGGAATCAAAATTATTTTCCACCACATGCTTTTCTCTATTGCTGTAAAGTATTTTTTCTGGGAGAGAGAAAGCGAACAATACACCAAAAGGAAGTAGTTAAAAATTGAAATTGCATTCGTGACGCGGTTATTTGAAATAATCTAACACACATTTGATTTGGACTTCTCATCAGGACAAACTAAATTTTCTACTGTACATGGGTTCGTTATGTCGTTTAAGGAATTAAAAAAACGTCTAGCAAATGTACTAGGCGAGAAAATAAGTTCAAATAACAATAGAGAAAGAAAACTATTATTTCAACAATCGTTCAAAGAGCAGATCGAGGACATTTTTGAGTTAAGTAATATACAATACAGTGAGTGACGGTAGAACTAGTGGTCATGCTGAAGATGCTGGGAATTCCCCATATTTCTCTAGTGTATGAGGCATTTCATCTGTCTTTAGAGTTCCTGGATTCTTTCTGGTCTCATTTTAATCTTCAAATTAAATTACTTGGGCTGAGAAATGTCCTTTGACGATTAAAAAAATCTATTATCTTTCTTGTCACTCATTACGCGATATAGGGATAAATGATACATCTAAAACAGTGGCGAATCCAGTAGGGGGGGGGCTTTGGTGCTGCAGCCCCCCAGAAATAAGACATTCAAGTTTTGGTAATAGCAATAAAGCCAAAAATGAAATTTCAACACGTTGCGGACATTCGGTGGTGTTACCCAAAGGGTCTCAAAATGAATCGGAACCCTACTTTTAAGGGTAAAATTTCCAAAAACTTTCTGGGGGAAGGCCCCCAAACTGGATAAATAACAAGTGACCCCAAACCAATTTTCTGGGGGAGGACCTCCCAGACCCCCTCGAAGTTTTGGAATCTAAAAAGTACGAGTTTTCCTTGAAACTTACAGAATTTACATAGAGTGATCCTCTTTGATGTAACCTAAAGTGTCTCAACATGAGTTAAAATGCCACTTTTAGGGGATAAATTTAAAAAATTTTCTGGACTAGGAACCCCTAAACCTCCTAGAAATTTTCCAATTCATATACTAATACCATAAACTTTTTTCCTTGAAAATTCTGTCGCTTACAATGAGTGGTGCGGTGGAATCTAAAAGGCTTCAAAATCAGCTAAAACACTATTTTGAGGGGCAAATTTTCAAATTTTTATGGAGGAGGACCTCCCAGACCCCCCCTTTACTTGGAGTTGACATTTTTATACAATTTTGAAATTTAGTGCACCAAAATTAAAACCTTACCAAGTCATCTCACCTAAAACTTAGTATTCCTAAGATTAGACCTCAGAGAAGATGTTGAGTAACCCCCTACACAAAAATCTGGCTAAGGCACTGGCAACCCCCCTCCCCCTTTCAGTTGTTTACATTAATGTTTGAACAGCTCATAATAGCAATTAGGTTATTTGAGAAACTCACCCCCCCAGACAAAAATCCTGGATTCGCCACTGATCTAAAAGCAATGGGGCTTCCCTTGTTTTCAGTTCTCTCCTCGCCTTGTTGTCACGCAGGGTTGCCGCATAGAAGCGATCTCTGACAAGTGGGACAAGACTCGCTGCGCAACGATCGAAAGAAAGTTTCAAGAGATGGATAGAACGGAAACTTTGTTATCTTAACTGTTCTGAAATAATGTTTGTCTTTCCTTGCCGCTGAGGAGGCCCACAGCGATAAACTGGAACAGAAAGCCTGGAAAATAAACATTTCAAAAGAATGGGGGGGGGGAAATGTAAATTTGTTTAAAATTCCAAAAGGTGAAGAATAAGTAGATAAACAATATTCACCTCGTTTTAGAAGGGGTTTTAAGAAAATTTCGAGTTTATATAGGGAGAAGATAAATCCCATGCGATATCACAGTATGTATGCATCATTAGAGATGTGGACTTAAATTATTCACAAATACAAGTGACCGAGACCAAGTAAAAAGATGTAAACACGAAAAAAAATTCAGAATTTAAAAATCTGAATGGTTTGGTTAGAATACATCCCTGGATTCCGAATTTTGCTATTAAACTGGTTTTTTTGGCGTTCAGTGCTTTGAGAGTGTACATAGATATTTATTTCAAAGGAGGGGTTAATTCTTTAAACTTTCAAATAGTTCATTAATAATAAGTCATTATCAGGCTTCCAGAAGGGGATTTTTTTCACCGGGGACCCCCAATTAATTAGGCTAATTTTAGAGCAATACATACACTCAGTGACTTAGTCTAAAGATATTTTAAGGAAAGAAAATTTTGTTGGGGGAGTAACTTTTTTGTTTGTAACATCTTTAAAATTATTATTATCGTTAAAAAAAAGTTAAAGAAGATAAAAAGAAATAGAAGGTCAGTTTAAAGAAACACCTTACAAAATTCACCCCCGTGAAACACCATAAAAGGCACTCCCCTTCGCATGTTATAAAAAATATTTTGTTGCTTCCCTTTTGGGAGGCAGCCCACTGTATCTGAGAAGGCAGTGAAAATTGAAACCGGCGCAGAATAGGCCCTAATTGCTCCTCCAGAATGGCCTCGCTAATGAAGGGGGCGAGATCGATGGGGAGTTTGCCACCCGACCTTTCACTTAATCGAGGGTGGCTGGAATTTCGAATTAAATGCTTTCGAATAAGATGGTTTCGAGCTGTCTCGTGACGGAAATTCTTCACATTTCTTTTTCGACAAGTCTCAGGGAAGTTCACTTTAGCTTATATTTTGAAGCAACCCATATTATGAGTTAAACTCTGCCAGTCGGTGCAGAGTAGTTCCTTTAATTAAGGGCAAGGAAATAAAAATCCAAATTTTCTACTTTTCTGGAGCTTTTGCTTAAAAATAACCAAATGGTGAGATTTTCAATCACACATGTCTGTAGACATAATTTGTAAAGTATAATAAATTTTAACTTTTTAAACCCAGTTTACACACAGTACTACATTTCTCTAATGGTACTTACTTTTACCTTAGGGTATCGAGCAATTCTATTCAGGATGATTCCATTTATGCCATAAATATTTATGGCGTCAGTGGATCGTCAAAGCAGGGTAAATTCGAGTCACTGAACAGAAGAAACGGAGAACCCCCCATGGATTTAAAAAGCACCGGAGTAATTTTGCGGTAAGTCAAATTACACTCGTTTGCGCCAACAGAGAGCGATGCAAAAAAGTAATGAATATTAATCCGCATCGTGACAGATCGGGAGCATCTCCGTTAAGATTAAATTTTCGCTTTCATTTTATTTTCGCTTCTTTTGCTCACGTGCCCCTCCCCCCAGTTGTTTGTCAAAAAGGCACGAGAGCCTCAATTAAGGATATGTGGGAGGGATTATTAAGAAGAGACACCGTGCACTACCGAGAGCGTGATCCTGTCGATCAGGTTCCTCAAAAGACTTTTATTACGGGGGCGGAGGTTTTTTAAATATTATTTCAACTCCCTTTTTATAAGTAAATTATAGACTACATGCAACTTTTTAGAACACAGAGATTTATTTAAATCTTCAGTGCACCTACTTTTTGTTTTGCAGGTTGTACACCAGAAAGGATTTTGAAATTTTTTTTTCCATAGAACTATTTTTTATTTAATATTACAATTATTACGCATACAAAGAACAAACAAAAGCAAAACTAAAAATGTACATAAGAACAACACATACTATAAACAATAGAAATTTTTTTAAAAGTGGTTTGGGTTACTCAGGGGTCAACGCAGTGACCCAGTAACTTATATTAGGTAAAAAATAAAAATGTAGGTAAAAAAATAAGTAACAAATATCGAAATAATCGGAATATAAAATTCAAAAAGAAAAAGGGCGCTGATAAAAAAAATCTGTAAGAATAAACATCAGCAAAACTAATAATTATATTCCAGTTACATATATGTGTTCGTTTTGGTTTTGACGGGCCCAACTTTTACTTCTTTAATATCTAAGTAAATAAATTTTTTGGGTAAATTTAGATTGCAGTTTCTTTTTTTTACAACTTATACAGAGTGATTCTGAATTCATCATCAATATTTTGGGGGGAGGTAGAGGGGACCTAGACAAGCATATTTCGAATAGGAATGGGGGGGCGCAGCCACACTGTTAAAGAGCTAGGACCTAATGTAGCGCGAGAGCGTTACAAAAAGACGTTTTGCCCGTTTATCGAAACAAAACGAAAGAAAAGTGAATTGAAGCGCTTCTATCCCTCATCTAGATCTGCCCCGAAGTTCGAATGCCAAAATATACTCAATGTTCATCGCCACCTTACCAGGGCCGCCGAGAGCCAAGTCGGGCCCCCAGTGACATACCTATACTTCTCATTTTGAGGTAGGGGGCAAAAATTTTCTGAAGTACCCAGCACCCATGCATTCATAGGCTTAACCCATTACTGCCTGACGTCCCTTTTTAGGGACGTTTTTTAAAAATCCTCCTATTTCTACAAAAATTGTTCCTTTCAATCAAAATTTGCACTGATGTATCTCTGATCTTCATAGAACATAAAGAACACAAGAAGAAAGCAGAATTTTAAAAAATTTTCACTCTTTTTAGAGTTGGAAGATAGAATTTTTCAGAAAAGTGCTTTTTAAAAAATTTTAAAAGAATTGTTATTTGTTATTGTTAGTTGTTATTTGAAAAAAATTTCAATGCCGATATATATTACTGTTTATACATTAAATCAGTTGGGGTGTTTTTTTTATTTTTCCAAAATATTTTATCTTGACCTTATTTTGGACCCTCAAAAAGCGTCCCTAAAAAGGGACGTCAGGCACGAATGCCCCCAGTTTTCCCCATAGTGAAATGCTAGTGTTTCCTTCATTTTTTCATAAAAACGCGTTGGATTCTTATGAAATGAATTAAATAACTGATATTTATAAAATTAATTTAATTTTAGCTAATAAATTTATTATTTTTGTTTATTTTTTTTGGAAAATACTCTTATTTCTGCTAAATTAATGGAATAAAAAGTCTTAAATTATAAGGAATAAATTAATTTGTATTAATTTAAAGGAATAAATTAATTATTTTACTATATTTATTACTTATGCAAATATATTCCGGTTATGTTTTAATTTAAAGTTTAATAATTATTAGTTATAATGACCTTTTGTCATTAAAATTGCCAAAAAAGTCGCTTTTGTGATACATTTTCGGCTTTTTTTCTAATTAGGTGTCGCTAATCATTGTGTTCTATACTGCAGATCAATCTATATCATCTGGCTTGCTAATGCACATCCCACTAATGCTTGATTTTTGGGGAGAAACTCGTGTTCCGCACAATTAAATTAAATAAAATGAAAAAAGTATGGGCATTTGAAAGACTTAAACTTCACAAATTGAGATATTCTGATGGATTTGAGGTGTGTAAAAGTAATTAATACTTAATATTAGGTAACATATAAACAAAGAATGCCTTTTTCAATTAAAAACCTTAATTAATTTGCAATTAACATAGATTTGGGAGGAAAAAACGTGTTTTAGAGCATAAAAAATGCTCAAATTACGTTAATTAGGGATAATTTTACAGTTAATTGTATAAATAATTAATATTTTTTGTTTATCTTCATGTTACAGTATGGTTCCGATCACTTTTGCTGCACTTAAAAAGGTAGAAGATGTTTTTGAGGCTTTAAAAAGTTTTCTACCATGCGTTTACAATAGGTAAAAACAACGGGGGCATTCGTGCCTGACGTCCCTTTTTAGGGACGTTTTTTAATTTTGGTGTAGAAATAAAAATTTTAACCTGGAATTTTTTTCACTATTTTTCCAGTTGTTTTGGGGCTATTTACTATGTTTTTACCAAATATTTAAGAAAAATAAAAAGTTGGGCATTAATGGGTTAATGTAATTTTTAGTATATTTCTAGACAAGATCTGAATTTCACTCAACCTTAAAATATCGTTTTCTTTTGAAAATTTCCAAAATATTCAAAAATATATCCCTCTAAAACTCAATATGAAAATCTTTGGGTCCCGGGCCCCCTACAGGCCCGGGCCCGGGGGAATCGTACCCCTCGCCCCTCCCCTCTCGTCAGGCCTGCCCCTTACCGCCCAAAAGAGCCCCACCGGGGCCTACTAAAAATTAATTAAAAATAAGCACTCTCTCACCGCCCTCAGGGTGCGATATCGCCCCCGTTGAGAATCACTGCTGTAATTTCTTGCGGCAGTAGGTTTTATGCAATTGTCTGTTTTTACACCTTTAAAAATTGATCTATGGAAAGAGTTCTCCAACGACGAATTTTTCTCTTGTAAAGTGATCCGAGAATTAAAAGGTTTGGGTATCCCTATCCGAAAGGGTTACCAAAATATCAGAAAAACTGTAGAATTATGAAAGAATACATTTACAAGAGAACAAAGAAAGAACCCATTAGAATTCTACTACATAAGACGAGATCTCTCGGTGGTGGTCACTTGTTTTGACAGCTCTGACGTTTTGATCTTGTGTGAAGCCCATGATTGTTCTTTTGCGAAAATTTTTGCTGTATAGTCTGTGGGAGTATAATATGCATTAGTTCGAAGTGGAATTCTGGAATTTGGACATTTATTTCTCAAGGTATCGGACTTTGAACTCTTTGGATCGGCCCACCGAGGCCTAAATTTCGGCTACCCGCAGGAAGACGACCTTTCACCGCAGAAATCAGAGAGGAAAGCCGGATAGGCTTAGCCGTGGCGAAATCATCGTTATGTCTTTGTCTGAGCCTAAGCCTACACCTCCAGTGTTTGATTCTGAATTTTTGAATTCTCAACTTGATCATCTCTATGACTTATTTTCGAGAGTATGCGAAAGAAAATCTAGTAGCGCTGGGGACAGAACTGATTTTATCAAGATTAAAAATACAATAACCGAGTCATTTGAGCGGCACGAAGAGTTCCTGGTGAAACATGAAATTTCTTCACTCTCATCAGCGGCAGTTCTATCCCAATTGGGTAACTTAAACGATCAACTTACTCGTATGAAGCTTGAAATGAATGCAAGACTTGAAAGCTTGGAAACAAACCTTTGCATGACAAAGCCTACTTCCGTAAATATAATCCAGACAGGAACCGATAGAGGATCCGAAACATACGCTGCCGTTACCCGATCAGGTATTGATCCTGTATCTGATGCACTGGTATCAACAAACAGCTCACAAGAAAGTGTCACCAAAACAAACATGGCAGAGAATGAAAATAAAAGTGTACACATGGACAGCGGCGTAAGCAGGCCCGTGCTGGCCCGGGGGGACAGGGGGACGTGTCCCCCTGCGCCCTTTGAAAGTTGAAAGTCAAACCACCCTTTTGAAACAAAATATACTGATACACTACAATTTGTAGTATCAATATTTTCGTAACTAGAGAAACAGTGTGAAAGGTTTCCTTTTCTTTACAATTTCAATGAAACCATTTCCCAAGGGCGGTCTACTCTACTATTCGGCGATGGCCGTTTCGGCGCGAGAAATAAAATGAATGAAAGCAAATAGAACTCTTTCATAATCCTTCTAAAAATTAGAAGAAAAAAATTGCGTTTCGCGCCGAATCGTCCCATTCCGTCCCAAGGGGCGCCCTTGTAACTCTTAAAGATTTTCTAAAGTTAAAAAAAAGAGCCTTGTCATTCTGGTGCCCTTACTGTATCATAATTTTGTGTTACCCGCTTCGTAAAACACTCTAACCAGCGCCTTTGTCATTTCCTCCCTGCCCTGGGGTTTTACAAAAATTTACCAGGGCGCCTTTTTTTCGAGGTAGCCTTATCTAAGGGCTCCCTTTTAGTCTGCAGACGCCACAACAAGTTATATGGGCACCCCTTGTTAAACGGTATCATTGAAATTGTAAAGAAAATGGAATCTTTTAGTTTTACTCTGTTTCTCAAGTTACGAAAATACTTATACTTCATAAGCGCCCTAAGTTAAGGCTACATCGAAAAAAAGGCGCCCCGGTAAATTTTTGTGAAAACAATTATTTGATACACTGAGGGCGCCGGAATGGCAAGGATCTTTCTTTAGCTTTAAAAAGTTATTATGGGTGAAGGGGCCCAGATAATATTACGTAGGGGCCCCCTTTTTAAACCGTTTCAGCTGAAATAGTAAAGAAAAGGGAATATTTTAAATTCCAGCCCCATATCCCTCTGTACTTCTTTACTATACACCCCTAACTTAAGATTATATCATGGAGATAAATTTTAACCCTGCTGTTCTGTTCGCACACCACGCACGTAGTTTTCGGGTCAATATGAGCCGATACAAAAAATATCACTTCTAGCAGTACATTACATGAATGGTGAAATTTAAGAATTAGGTATAACAACAGTAAAATAACTATAAATACAAGTAACTAGAATGAAATACTAATTGTGTTAAGATATAAAATACGAATAAAATTAACTTAAAATCATTTGAAATTTAAAATGGAAGAAGTTTTTTTACTATTATAACATTTAACATGTGTGCAAATGTGTTTTTAACAATTGTGGCACAATTTAAATTAATACTTTTAATTTTTTTTTCATTTAAGGGACCATTTATATATTTTTTCTTTATTTATTTTACTTCCTTCATGACAGGTTTTAATCTTCTCTAATCTATGAAAATAAAAGAGGTATTTCAAATTTTTAATTTGATAATTTTTTATACTGAATTCTATAGAAACGGATTGTAGATTTTGCAAAAATTACTCATTACACTTTGATATCATAAATTTTCTCTGTCGTTGATCCACGTTCTTTTTCACGTATTAAATTCCTGCTTAGTTCGTAGGAAGTTTTACTGACACAAAAAGTCCCATTATACCCCATACTTAATGGTTAAATTGGTCAAAGGATAGTAACCTTGCCTGAAACGCCACTAATTACTTATTTGGAGTAATATTTTCATTCCAAAAAAATTTTGTAATAAGTTCATTAAAACCAAAATTCTACCTAAAAATGTATGTCCAAATTTGGGTTTACGTGTACCAAAAAACAGTTTAAAACCATGTTCTTAGGGTCAAATTTCCAAAAATTTTCTGGGGGAGGACCCCCAGACCCCCATTTTGTATTTGCTATTATTATCACATCTTATACTCAAGTTACAACAACATTCAAATATGTATTGAAAAGTTACAGTATTTTATCTATAAAATGTGAAGCTTACAGAAAAATTGGGGGGGGGTTCTCTCCTAGCAAAAATAAATATACTTTTGGGCTTTCTGCATAATATCTACATTTTTTAGACGATATTTGGGGTCCTCCCGAAATAGATTTCTATAGACAGCAGAAAATTAAATTTTTAGGTTAACTGATAAATATTACAACGGCGGCGCCCCTTCACCCTTCGTCCACCGCCCTCTGAAGGTACCCAGCACGGGCCTGGGCGTAAGAGGTCAATCTAGTTATTCGAGTGCTGTGAAATCTCGTTCAAATGCCAAGATTGTATTAAGTGGTAAACGCCAATCGTCACTGCTAAAGTCAGTCGCAAGATCTCCAAAAAAATCTGCAGTTTTTGTATCCAGATTGAGTCCGCATACTGAAGCAAGAGAGATAACTGAGTTTTTGTCTACTTTGTCACTCGATCATCTTATTTGTACTAGAATAAAAACAAAATTCGATACTTACTCTTCGTTTCACATAGAAGTACTTGACAGTGAGATTAATGTACTGTTGGATGAAAACATATGGCCAGAAGGTTGCATTGTTTCAAAATTCTATGGCAGGCTAAAACATGATCAAATTTTTGGAAACCCACCTTCGAATGAGGACACGGAAGATACTAAGAATTGACTAGGCCACCACATCTTGCAAGATAGTGCTTCCAAAAAAGTAAATAAATCAGTCTTGAATATCTACTATCAGAACATTCGGGGAATGAGAACAAAATTGGATGACATATTTGAATCAACCCTTGCGGAGAATTTCGACCTTATATGTCTCACAGAAACATGGCTCAACTACCAATTTTCAGACAATAGTTTATTTGATGATAGGTATGATGTTTTCCGTAATGATCGAAATTATGAACAATCAAATCTTAGTCGTGGAGGAGGAGTCCTGGTGGCTGTTAAGAAGCAGTTTAAGGGCCGTATTCTGGAATCTCGAATATTCGAACTCACCTCGAATGTTCGACCTCACCGTTCGAGTTAAAAATGCTATTCTGACTCCAAAAATCACACCGGTGAGATGGGAGGAGGCCTCACTTATGGGAGGAGACTTCGCTTATTGGTTGATTGGCGCCAAAGTGGAGTGGCCAAT
Organism: Tetragnatha versicolor; assembly: GCA_024610705.1. Taxonomy (NCBI): domain Eukaryota; kingdom Metazoa; phylum Arthropoda; class Arachnida; order Araneae; family Tetragnathidae; genus Tetragnatha; species Tetragnatha versicolor. The sequence continues at coordinate 222,093 of JANDEH010000001.1, forward strand.
TAGGAGACGCGTGACAAGTTGGGAATGATTCCTCCACGTGTTTTTCAGCTGAAATATGGTATACATCTCGCGTCCAATAGTGCTAAAATGTCGTTTTGAGATTTGATATGTGTTGCAAAAAATAATAAATAAATTATAAATGTAAAAGAACGCATGTCTCTATCGTCAACAACTCAAATTTAAAAATTAAAAAATCTTGCTTTAAACGAGATTTTTGGACAGTGGTGGTGCCATCTCCCGCCGGCCTTACAAACAAAAAACTGTGACAACGATACATCTATCCCATTGAACGTAATACGTAACTAGATTTTTTTAGTATATTCTCAGTAAAGTTTACAATTTTAGCGTTAAGGCAAATAATATGTTCCACTCTGGGTAACTGTTAGGAACTTTTCCCTCATTTTTTGTTTGCGCAAATAGTTCCTCCCGTAAGCTAAACCGTCGGTTATGGCTCAGAATTGACGTCACGGAAGGCGCCTAGCCAATCAGAGACTCACTCGAATGAATTCTCTCGAACACTCACCAGCCGAGGAGCTGGTGAGGTTCGAGCGTTCGAGTTCGCCTTTCGGTGGGGAGAATTCGGCAGTCAGAATACGAAATTTCATCTCACCGTTCGAACTCACTAGGGAGTTTCCAAAACTCGAATGTCAGAATACGGCCCTAAGGCTAAATCAGTATCTGTTTTTGAACATGATGGTGAGAGTGTATGGATCAAATTGTTTATTAATTCTTTTGCTTATTTATTTCTTTGCTGCATTTACTTCCCTCCATCGGCAGGTCCTATTTTATTTCAAAATTTTTACGATATTATTGACAAATATTTTACAAGTGCCTCAAATTTTATTATTGTTGGTGATTTTAACTTGCCCAGTATAAACTGGTATTCTGATTATTTTGAAAATACGGCTACTTCTCATGATTTTTTGGTGTTTATTCCATTGCATAAATTCATACAGAGTAACTTAATCCCTAACCATATGAAAAGAATATTAGATCTTGTTTTAGTTAGATTAACCAATTATAATGTAAATGTAACACAGCCTTTGCTTCCCATTTCTAAAGAAGATGTCTACCACCCGGCTTTACTGATAGAAGTAACCAAAACCAACAGTTTCCCTGAAATTAAAGAGTCTAGCTTGGGTCAGAGTGAAATCAGATCCTATAACTTTAAGAAAGCAAATTTTCATTTACTGTACTCACTTATATTAGAGACTGATTGGAATTTCTTAAATCAATATACTTGCATTAATGAGGCTGTGGAACAATTTTATATGATGCTGTACAATATACTAGATAATTCGGTGCCCAAAAATATCCCGTGTAAAAGAAAATACCCCCCTTGGTTCACTAAATCTATAATAAAAAATATCAAGCTAAAAAATTCATATCTAACCAATTATAAAAAAACTAATGACCTAACTTATCTGGAACGTTTTAGAACTATTAGAAAATCCATAAAAAGTGACATTCGCGACGCTCGAAAACAACATATAAATCATATTGAAGGATCTATAAAATCAAATCCCAAAACTTTCTGGTCTTATTACCGTAATGAAAAGAAATCCATTTCCTCTAACCAAATGTTTTATGGAGGCATTGAACTTCTCGATGATCCGCAGATAGCCAGTGCTTTTAGGGAGTATTTTTCAAGTGTCTATAGAGATTTAAACGATCAAAATATATGTCAAATAAATTCAACTTATCGTGCCTCTCCAGACCTGATTCGTATTGATCTTGTATCCCCTGAAGACATAGAAAACAGTATTAAAAAACTAAAGAGTTCTTGTTCTGTGGGAGTTGATTTGATTCCCCCTTATGTCATCAAGGCAAATATGGAGGGTTTTATATATCCCTTACTTATTCTCTTTAATCTTTCCTTAAGAACCAATACTTTTCCCGATGTCTGGAAGACCTCAAAAATAGTACCAATATTCAAAAAGGGAAAAAAATCTGACATCACTAACTATAGACCAATAGCTATTCTTTCAAGTTTTTCTAAGGTTTTTGAAAGTATCATACATTGTAAACTAGAAGAAGAAGAAGAAGAAGAAGAAGAAGAAATTTTATTTTGGCTCAGGTCGAAACCCGCTGCAAAAAAACTACAAAAACTACATACATGTAAGATACAAAATCACAAATTGAAATTTACGAATTGTAAATACATTTAATATAAAGTAATACATTTAAATTTAAAATAAATATATCATAAATATACACTGCTCACAACAATTAAAGGATATTGGTAGTTTTGGTATATATTGACAAGCAAATAAAATATTTGCAGTGGTTCAAGCATTTTTCAATAACTTAGGGCCATTTAAAAGCTAAATCCATGCAGTTATCAAAATAAAAATTTTATTTTTACTTTTTTTTTATCAAAAATGGAAAATGCACATTTTGTGTAGTTAAGCAAAAAAAGTGAAAAGTCAATCAATACTTAATTGAAAACCAATTTCGCTTGGGGTATGCTTTTTCCTGACTTAAAACAACGTTGTGGGTCTGTTTGCCACCAGGTTTGTTGGGTTTTTTATGAGGGGCTGGGGTATTTTCTCCATTTTCCCCTTTTAGAGCATTTTTCAGCACCTGAACTGTTTAGGAGGTATTGGAAGGGTAGCAATTCGTTTCTCAAGCATATCCTAGACTTGTTCTATTGGATTCCTGTCGAGAGAACGTGCTGGTCGATTCCTTTCTAGCGATTTCTTCATCTTGAAGAATATCTTTAACTATGGTAGCACAATGTTTTCTGCAATTACCATCCCTGAAATTTAAATCATCACCGATTTCTCCTGCATGAGGGGCAACCAGATGTGTAAGGATATTGACCTTACTACCCTGAACCACCAGAAATGGTTCCTTTGGTTGTGGGGGGTCTTTATTCCGTAGATAGAGATGGTGCTCTACATCATCACTCAACATCTTCAAATCTGAATTCCTCATGCACAAAAAATGGGTTATTTTGTGTTCCTTGTACCCTCCAGGCAAAAATCAGAAGTTATCAGGATGAATTGATAGTCAGATTTGAAGATATGGAGTAATGATATAGAGCACCATCTCTATCTACGGAATAAAGACCCCCCACAGCCAAAGGAACCATTTCTGGTGGTTCAGGGTAATAAGGTCAATATCGTTACACATCTGGTTGCCACTCATGGAGGAGAAATCGGGGATAATTTAACTTTCAGGGATGGTAATTGCAGAAAACATTGTGCTACCCTAGTTAAAGATTTTCTTCAAGATGAAGAAATCGCTAGAAAGGGATCGACCGGCACGTTCTCTCGACATGAATCCAATAGAACAAGTCTAGGACATGCTTGAGAAACGAATTGCTGCCCTTCCAATACCTCCCAAACAGTTCAGGTTCTGAAAAATGCTCTAAAAGGGGAAAATGGAGAAAATACCCAAGCCCCTCACAAGAAACTTAACAAACCTGGTGGCAAACAGACCCACAACGTTGTTTTAAGTCAGGAGAAAGCATCCCCAAGTGAAATTGGTTTTCAATTAAGTATTGATTGACTTTTCACTTTTTTTGCTTAACTACACAAAATGTGAATTTTCCAATTTTGATAAAAAAAGTAAAAATAAAATTTTTATTATGATAACTGCATGGATTTAGCTTTTAAATGGCCCTAAGTTAATGAAAAATGCTTGAACCACTGCAAATATTTTATTTGCTTGCCAATAAGTACCAAAACTACCAATATCCTTTAATTGTTGTGAGCAGTGTATGTCATATATACCCACACAAAACAAAAAAAAAATTCAAAGAACTTCAAAGGGGGAACATACCAACATATACAAATACATATGTACACATAAACACATATATATACATCCATAATCTACTTATGCTTCCAAAGAAAAACTCTCCAGCAGGAACTGGTTCATTTTCTGTGCTGCTTTAATGAAGTATGCTATTAATTTATATTTACCATGAGTGTATGTTAGAAAATTGTAAAAATTATTGTGGAGATTAACCAACGATGAAAGATATTTGGAACGATAAAAATTATATACAGGGCATTCAAAAAATACGTGTTCCCAAGTTTCATATTTCTCAAGATTGCAGTACTTACAAATCAGGTCTGGATGAATTTTAAAGATTTTACCTTCGAAAAAAATCGATTCTTGATATAATCTTAGTTGGAATAAAATTTTCTTAAATGAGTAATCCACTATTGATACAATATAATCTTCAATGAAAGGATTAAATTTTATATGTTTATAGTGAGGGTTATGTAAACTGTTATTCATACTAATCATATCCATCTGGGCATATTGGTTAACATAGCTTAAGAGAATTTTTGGTAAATATTTCACAGCAACTTCTGGATCTTGTGAAAGCCAAACAAAAGAATAACCCGAGTTATCAATTATGGATTTGATATTTAATGCCCAATTAAATTTTAGTGGAACTGATTGGTTGTAATAATATTGTAAGTATGCAATTTTAGTAAGCCTATGCTCAGGCATTTTGAGGATTCGGATCCAAAATTTAATTAGCAGTTTAATTATTGTTATTGAGAGGTTAGGTTGACCAAGTTCTAATCTTAAGATGTAACCCGGAGTATATCTTGATAAATTAAATAATTTTCGAATAAACAGATTCTGAATATGTTCTAATTGATCGATGAAGGAGATTGCCCAGACAGGTGAACCGTAACTTAGAACAGATAACACAAGTGAGTTAAACAGTTTAAACCAGGCCCCCGGAGAGTTTATTCTTGCACTAGAAAGAATTGGCCACATGGCATGCAAAGCAGAAATTGATTTATTACAGAAATGCGTTTTTGCTGTAGAGAAGGAACCCGTAGAGGAGAAAGGTACACCGAGATAGATATAATTGCTAACTATTTCAAGTCTACAGTTTTGAAGATAGAAATTATCATGTTTAGACAACCTACCCCCCTTCCGGAAAACCATAGCTTTAGTTTTGGCAATATTGACTGTAAGCTTGAAGTCTGCGCAAAATTTTTCCAGAACTCTAAGTTTTTTATTTAAATTTATTGGAGAATCTGCTAAGATGATTGCATCATCGGCATATAATAAAATATTAACAGGTGATCCATTGTTTAACTCAATATCTGAGATGCCAGAATTATTTAGCCGAACAATAAGTTCATTCAGAAAAAGACAAAATAATGTAGGACTCAACACCTCCCCCTGCAAAACACCGGAATTAATCTTAAATGGGTCCGTCAGTTCAGAAGATGAACGAATTTTAGCGCATGCCGAACTATAAATATTAACTAGGATTTGAATAAATTTTGGGCTGATGTTAATTTTTTGCAATTCTTACCAAAGTAACAAATGATTTACATTATCGAACGCACCCTTAAAATCAACAAAAACTGAATATAGTTTTCCACGTTTTTTCTTCAATTTAGAGTTTATTAAGCTATTCAATACAAAAATCTGGTCCAAACAACAGTAGTGCCTTCTGAATCCAGCTTGTTCCTCCAGTAATAAGTTTTGCGCATTTAACCAATCTATGAGTCTAGAATTTAAGATAGAGGTAAAGATTTTAGTGATAATCGGGATTAAAGATATAGGCCTATAGTTTGCAGGATTAGAGGCATCTCCCTTTTTGTAAATTGGGTTTATGGTTATTAATATCCATTGGGGAGGTATCGTACCACTGGAAAAGACCTTGTTAAAAACTTTACAAATAGTAGTTAATGAATTATTACCGAGGTATTTAAAAAACTCGGGTTTCAGTAGATCACCGCCCGGTGCCTTGCCACACTTAAGTTTATTTATAGCGCAATGTAATTCCTTCACAGTTATGTCAGGATCCAAAATCGGATCAAAAGATGAGAAATAGTTATTAGAATAAAAGCTTGAATAAGCGATTTCACCAGTAAGACCATTTGCATACATTGTAAACTATCTTCTCAGGTCAATGAAATAATTTCTCCCAATCAACATGGTTTCACAAAAAAGAGGTCAACTTCTACTAATCTCTTGTGCCTTAACAGTTATATATCAAATGCTTTAAATGAAAGTAAACAACTCGATGTCGTATACACTGATTTTAGAAAGGCTTTCGACGCTGTTAACCATGAGGTCTTGCTTTTAAAATTAGCAAATATTGGATTTTGTGAGGGTGCTGTCAACTGGTTACATTCTTACCTCATAAATAGGCCTCTTTATGTAAAATTTAATCACTCTTTGTCCGATCCTTATTATGGTACCTCAGGAGTCCCTCAGAGGTCAATTCTTGGGCCCCTGCTTTTTAATCTGTTCGTGAATGATATAATTTCAATTTTTGAATCATCTTTACTCTTTGCTGACGATCTAAAAATCTTCAAACAAATATCTTCCTTACATGATATAAATAGTCTACAAACTGAACTAGACAACCTAACTGTTTGGTGTGAGAGAAACAAACTGTCACTCAATATTGACAAATGTTTTATTTTAACTTTCTCTCGGATATCTAATCCTTTTTTATATAGTTACAAAATAAATAATATCATATTATCCAGAAAATCTATCATCAGGGATCTTGGTATCATCTATAATTCAAACTTTAATTTTAACGCTCATATTCAGGACATCACTTTGAGGGCCAGTAAATGTTTGGGAATGTTGCGAAGATCAACAAGTAATTTTAGTAATATATCAGTGATTTTAAATCTTTTTAATATTTTAGTTCGTCCGATACTAGAGTATGGCGCTGTGATCTGGAACCCTACAGGCATATCCAATAAAAATTTAATTGAAAAAGTTCAAAAAAATTTTCTACGATATTTATCTTTTAAATTCAATTGTACCAATTCTGAAACCCCAATCTTACTTGAACAGCGCAGATCACTTATTATTCTTAAGTTTTTCCATAATATTTTACATAACAATATTGATTGCCCTTTTATATTAAATCAAATAAATATACATGTCCCCCCATACAATACAAGAAATAGCAAAATTTTAAAAGAACCTTTTTATTCCAAATCATATTTAAATAAACAAACAATAATACAATTCATAAAAATAATAAATCACTTACCAGAGCACAGTGACGTATTCTTTGATGGTTTTAAAAAACTTCAATTTGATTATATAAACAATTTGTAATTCAGTTATTTTCCGTATTTTTCTGTTTAATGTTTATTGTAATTTGAACGTGTTTATTGTAATTTGAATGTATGTGTATGTATTCGGTGTTTTCCTCTGTTTTCCTCATGTAAATGGATTTTTGTCTGTATGATGGAAATAAACGTTATTATTATTTTTCTTTCTACATTAATAAAAATATGGAGAAATAGTCAAAAACGTACCGTTCAAATGGGCCCGCTCTCTCTCCTTTTTAACAGCTTCATTACAGTGGCTGTAGTAGAAATAGACTGCAAGTTTTTTTTACTTATTGAACATCTTTTAAGGTTGTACATATAAACAATAATCAATGGGAATAAAAACGTCTGTTATCTACAATCTAACATTTCTAGATTTCAAGCTTCATGCGCAACCACTAAACGTTGTCGTATTCCCCCCACAAATGCTGAGTGCGATAAAAATTACCAACTTTGACCTATTCTTGCTCCACAGGCCGTGCGCGACGAACGACGATATTCATTCATTAACCATTCGACGAGCTTTTGTTAAACTTCTTGAATAGTTTTCATTCCCTCCAATAGCGATCTGATTAAATGTGATTGATCAACTAGACGAGATTTTGACTATTTCATTAGGATATTTTGTCACCAGCACGGGCGGATGCGGATACAGTCTGGTCTTACGGGAGGGGGCAAATACATTTTGGGGTTGGGATTCTCCTACAGACAAATTTTGAGAATAAGACCCTAAAAAAATATTTTAGATCAAAGGGTCGTACAACCACAACCAGACTTTTGTTTTCAGAAAGGGGTTTGACTCGCAATTTCTTTTCTAAGCCCACACCCGAGTATTTTATGAATTAATTGTGAACCTTTGCTGTGCAAGTTTTATTGCCGATGCTTAAGATCCATTATTTTGAACTTCGGACTAAACCGACAGTTGTATTTTTTGATTGCTCTGATTTTTTTATATGTTGAAATAGACCATAAGATGTGAATATTGTGCAATTTACAGCCCCCTTCAAATTTTCCCTTACCCTAGAAATTCCCCCTAGAAATTGAAGTTCCCATGAGTCCCCATTTTAAAAACAATCTCAAAAAACATTGCCTGTAACATTTAAAATTTAAGAATGGGGTAAGAGAGAAAGTGGTTCCTTTTTTAATGGGAAAAAAGGTATAGCACTGACTTTGACTATTTATGACTTTTGTAAAATTATTTTCGTTAAAACAGCGGTAGATCCCAAACCTCCATTAGTGATGCCCTCGCACTACATTAGGGTAGAAGTTGAAGTAGAAGTGGATTTAAAAAAATTAATTGGTCACCACAAAGTATGGAGCTAACAGAGGGTCCATCTCCATAGACGCTAATGATACATTTTAAAGCATTGATTTTACCATAGACACTTTTTACCGCCTCCTAAAGCTCCACCTCACTCCTGTTAGTAATCTCTGTCACTCTACCACTGATGAAGCTGTCACTGAAATCGGAGGTGGAGGGAAAAAGCTTTCGTTAAAACGAAAGATAAACAATCAAAGTTTCAAACAATCAGAAAGAAAGAGAAAATTTCATTCCCGCCGGGGATAATTTAACTACTTTAGGGGAAAAGTCTACCACCTAGGGGAAAAGAGCAGCGCTGATGAAATTAAAATGACGCAACACCTGATAGAAGTTCCATATCCAATCAGGAATCACTTCCGCATTTCGCTTTCTTATGATTGGATGCTTGTGAACTGCGGGCTTGAATTAAATTAATGACAGGAAAACTGCCACTTGGATCCTCTGTTCTTTACTCTGCGTTGGTCATCATAGGGTCATTCCATTTCAAGTGGTCCAGCACTGATTGCTCGACCATTTTTAAAAAAATCTGAAATTTTTTGTACATCAACCCTAACCTAAAAGAGGATCTTTTTAATTTAACCTATATTTTGTTTGTCCACAGCAACCATCCAAAGTTCGTCCTTTTCGACAGTTTTAGCTAATAAGGAAGTTGCATGTGTCAGATTTTCAAAAACAAACAAGTGTTCCGTATGGTTTTTTGTATGGTAAAATGAAATATCTAGTCAGTTTTTCAAAAAAATGTACAGGTAATTAAATATTTTAATTTAAAAGTCGAGAAAAAAACACGTGACTGAAAACGTTTATTGTTTAAACTATAAGATGGCGTCAACAATAATACCATCAACTCCATTGCTTTACAACAATGTTTAGTATAAGATGACGTCACATCCAAACTCTTGGCGTTTTCGCGCGCTTTTAAAAAGGGGATTTTTGTTAATTTTTTTGACAATCAAAAAATTTCTCGATCGGCCTCAAATTTTGGGTAGTTGCTTATTTTTGCAAAAGGAATCGATTAAAAAAATAAAAAAAAATCATGCAACTTCCTCATTCGACGGCTTACAAAAATGCTAATATCTCCTCTTTAAATTCCCCAAATCAAACGAAGTTTGAGGTAAAATTGTTCTGAAGAAAACGTTACAACCTTTAAGAAAAATATTTATAACCACATAAGCGTAGCTAGGTCTCATTTCTTAAAATAAAAGGCGCGCAAATTCAATTTTAAGTGAGCTCTGCGGAACAAGGAAGAGTTAACAACACTTTTCGAACAGCTTTAGAAAACAATTGAAGTGCAACCCAAACAGTCTCTGAGTAATTAAGGAATGTAAATCTTTCAAAAGTTTAATGAAAAATGTCTTAAACCACACTCTGCTTTCATAGAGTAAAAAGATCTGACACTCTCCCACACGTTCTCTATAATTAAAAGTCCAATTGCTTTAATTGTCTCTCTTGCAAACAGTGATGGTAGAAAAGACAAAAAGGACTACGAAATCTGCGTCTCGCGAAATATCACGGCGATGAAAAAAAACTGAGAGGTGACACTCGCTTGCAAGAAAAGCTGCAAAATTCGTTTAACTGAACTCTAACTGCAGAACAGCATTTTCAAAAGAAAAAAATCGCAAGTTTTAGGACAGCCCCTCTTTATTTCGCCATAATTAGAATTCAGAACTCGGGTCGGGTATGTTCTGCAACTCAGTAAATAAAAGCTTCTTTAAAACGTTCCTTCCTGATTTAGGCCGTTTTGTCATTAAAACTTTCGGAATTTAAAAAGTGAAACTGCACTTCTCTCACGTGCTAAGCGAGTTTGGGAACAAATTAGTTGTGTTTGCTTCACGACACGCGCCAAAGGATTTTTTCAGGAGGAAAGAGGTTAAAATATTAAACTAAGAAGACAAGGATATAAGAATTATACATAAAGAGCGCTCAGGATGAACGAGACACATCTCATACAGGCGGGAATGGTAAAATTACTGGCCAAAACATCTTACTTCCATAGAATTTGATAAATAACAAAAGAAAATTATTTGAAATCTTGCAAATACTTAATAAATCAATATTTTTAATAGTCTTCTAAAATATCATTTAAGAAAAGTGTCCTTAGAGAAAATTATTATGTGGTTACTGAATGTTTCTTTATTAAAAGCCTTTACGGTGCGTTTTATTTCCTGACTAAACAAACTGGATCAACACATGTTTCAACTCCGCAGATAAATCGTTTTACCCAGTCAAAGTGGGGACTTTTTCAATCATATTATTAAATTTTTTCCGTCTATTAGATGCTTAAGATTCAATATAATTTTTTTTATTTCCAATGGGCGAGTACTACTGGACATTATCCATTTACCACTGAAATGCCCTAAGAAGTACCTACTTAGGGTTACCTAGCGAGCACCTGTGGACCGAAGCCACGGAGGTGAGGTACTGTTACCCGCGCCACACACACATAAGATTCAATGTAAAATTAAATTAATTACTTTCTTCAGATTATCCACCACCAGAACACAAAACTAGAATAAACATACGCATTAGTCACCAAATCGAGTAATTTCCAACAGGTGATTTATTAGCTTAAATTTCAAGAATCGCAAAAAGTCGCAGCTAATTTTCATCAAAACTTTAAGTTAACATGTCAATACATAAAGAACATCTGAAATCACCTGAACATCTGAATGGTTAAATCTGATACATTTTTGTTCATTAAACATTCTGATATTAAATATTGAACAATAGAAAAGCGTGTTCTCTTATAATTCTTATAAATCTATCTAATCACTATAATAATAATTAAAAAATATATGTATGGGTTTGTAATTACCTCCTGGATCAGAATCCATACGGAAAAGCTTGATAAAAATATTTTAAGCACTAGAAATTCAGTTTTAAATAGACAGCAAAATTTTCACTTAACAAAAATTTGACTCCATTGTTTGAAAACGTGAACTTGTAGCTTTCAAAACAAACAATAATAATATCTCTATTCTAAAAAAAGTTTTTAGTGAACGGTTTCCAGAGAAAGGCTTTTTAATTACTGAACCGAATGACACATATATGGTATCAAAATGTCCGGATTCTTTCCGGATTTCCGAGTATAGGCCCTTCGATTTTTCAAAAAAATTCTCAATTTTAAAATATTTACATCTTTTTAGATAACGGATAAGGTCGCAGTTACAAAGCAAGTACTGTCATTCAAATTATTATGCACCCAATCACAACGACCGATTGACGCTATATTTTAAGATGAAACATGTTTTTACACCTTTTAAAAAAAGTACTTTCTAGATGAAATATCACTCAAAGACTGATAAAAACATATTCTAAAAACTTACATGAACGCCATTTTATACTAAAATTTCACACTTTTTGTCCAATATTTATAATTTTTAGTCTAATTTTATCGAAATTAATTGTATACATAGAGTGATGTTTTGTCTCTTATTATTTTCAATGAGGAAGTTGCATGATTTTTTTTATTTTTTTAATCGATTCCTCTTGCAAAAATAAGCAACTACCCAAAATTTAAGGCCGATCGAGAAATTTTTTGATTGTCAAAAAAATTAACAAAAATCCCCTTTTTAAAAGCGCGCGAAAACGCCAAGAGTTTGGATGTGACGTCATCTTATACTAAACATTGTTGTAAAGCAATGGAGTTGATGGTATTATTGTTGACGTCATCTTATAGTTTAAACAATAAACGTTTTCCGTCACGTGTTTTTTCTCGACTTTTAAATTAAAATATTTAATTACCTGTAAATTTTTTTGAAAAACTGACTAGATATTTCATTTTACCATACAAAAAACCATACGGAACACTTGTTTGTTTTTGAAAATCTGACACATGCAACTTCCTTATTGCTTAAAAGGTATTGTTTAACAAGTCTGGGTTTTAAAAAAATATGAATGATAAACACTAGACATATTATACGAACGAGTTACTTTAAAATAATGGTTTTTGTTTGGTCCGATTATTGATAAACAATTAGAATTAGTTATTTTTATAATCATAGATTAAAAATAATTAAGATGAATATTTTTAAAAAAAATTTCGTTTAAATTTTTGATAATTCGAGTTAATATATATTTAAACTTTTAAGGGAGATTTATTCATGGAGGGGATTTGGTGTATTTTCGGAAAGTTGGTTGATGTTTTTTCTGTAAATTGTTTAATTGCTTTATATAGTGTATTAAGTTCGTTGAGTTTGAATTTGAGGGAATTGCGAAGCAATTCCAAAAGGTCGTGCGTCAGCAGTTTACGGGGGTTGGCGAGCGATAGCGAGCAGGGGGCGGTAGCTCCCTAGTGAATTAAATAAAAACAAAACAGGAGTAAGATTCTTCATACTATTAAGATTCGTACAAACGATTTTTTAATTGTACCGATTCATTTTCATTTTTTGGGTTTTGGCCAGGAAATTCGCGATTTCCGCCTGTGTGCATCTGTCAGCTTCATTTTCTGATTTTATCATGTAAACTGTAAAGGAATCATATGTCTCAAATCGAATACAGATGATTCATATAGTCTAAAGTGAAGCATTTTCATGAAAAATTATAAGTCTCCTATAACAACAGAATTATCCCCTGAATGTTGGTTCTAAGTCCAAAACAGCTATAATTTAAACTACTTAAAATTATATAAATTACAAACACACACAAAAGTTTTACTCTATAGTTATTTTCGAATTCAGATCTTAATAGGTAACCACAATCTTTCGTGGGGCTGGTTTATCTCCGATCAAAATTGATTTGATCAAAACTAAACACTTGTTAAACCAAATAAGAAAGAGTGTAATTTTAGAGTTCAGCCAAAGAACAGATTCCCATTTGTCTCATTGTATCCCAATAATTAGATAATAATTTCTTTCGGTACATTATAACTGGTAAAAGCCACCAGGATAGGGGAAAGATCGAAACAAAAGTGAAAGATGAAACAGATCTTAGGAACGTAATGCTGAATTCCAGATGTTTCCCTCCATTCTTAGGCTGAACTCTCCCGTTTTGCACTTTTTAAACAAAGCTTTTCAAATTAACTGCAAGTGTGTTCATTATTAGATATCCCTTCGCGGCCAATGACATTATTTCCCTAAGTCTGCCTCAATCTTTAAAAAAATAGCAAGGTTACAAGCCTAGGGGCCAAACCGCCACTGTAAGGGCGGTACTTGATAACTGATACTTCTATGGTATTTCTTTGGTTTTTGAAGGGTTAAAAACTACCAACCCCTAGTTTTTTTCCAACAACTCTTTTCCTTCATTTATGACACTGTTACTTCGGAGCACGGGCTTACATTAGAGGGGAGTCTGGGGATAACCGTCCCTAAGAATACTCATCCTTTTACATGACCTCTTTTTCGCACCGTTCAAGAGAGATCATTGCCTGAATCCCGTCGGTGACACATATAGAGTGGTATAGGAAATCCCCAGGGTCTGTAAGCAAACAACAGCATTCAATTATTAATAACTATTTCTGGAACAGTGTTTAACGTGATGGAATTGCTATATCGCACTGATGACCATCGATTGTGGAATAAGTAGAAAGAGCAATCTCAAGTAAATTGTTAGTAAGGTAAATGTGGGTTTGTGGGTATAGATAGACACTGCTCCAATAGTGGCCACCTAGCTGATTAATTTCTAATAATTCAAGTTAGAAGCATCAGATGGCGTCGAAATTTATAAACATAGTAGATTATGCTATCAGGTAAGCTATTAAATAACCCCCGATACCACAGATCAGTATGGGAAGGACATTCAAGTCTTGGAAAATAACACCATCGGCCGAATGACTGAAATCTGATTTTGCTTATTGAATCGCGTAACAAAACGAGTATGTCAGAACTGGTTTTTTATATTTATTACCGTTTGATTGACTTTTAAATCAATTTTAAGATAAAGTAAAGTGTATGGAATGATACTGAATAAAACTTATTTGAAAATTTTGACTTAACGAGGATTTTCAGGGGGTGACCACTTAACCATCACAGAATCTTAGATTTTTCAATAGTGGCCACTGCGATGACTTCTAATAGAAACATAAATAATTTTTAATTTGAATAAGTTTTTCTTCATAAACTGTTGATAAGGCTTTGGGTGTTGTATGAATTTGGGTTTCATTCTGGCTTTGGGAACCAAGGTTTCTGAAACATTGAATTACTTGCTAAACTCCTCTTAAATCTGTTACCGCGTAGGCTATGGACCGGAAACTATCAAGTCTTTTATTCTAAGTCAAATTAAACTAATTTGATTTTGATCTAAAATAAATATATAGGGGAGAGTGTTGTACCTATGGACAAAAATCATGTTTGGATTTTTCTAAGACAGGTAAAATCACATTTTGACCATTTAAAGTGTCCAACCTATAGTCCTAACCTTTGTGAGTAGAGAGATATTTTTTATTAGTCAAAATCATGAAAATTGGGTTTTTAATCATTTATAATAACTTGGAAAAATTTGTGTCCAAAGGTACAACAACCTGTTGTACCTATGGACAGACCCAGTTGTACCTGTGGACACCCTTAAAAAGGGAAGTTTTAGTTGAAAAAGCTAAGAATGAACATTTTTATTGATGAATTACCTTTTAATAACCTATTTCAAGCCTTTTTAAAATTGAAAATAGATTTTTTAAAGTAATGTAGTTTTAGATCGTAAATGATCATTAAAACGAAGTTGAATGATAAAAGTCTTGATTTTTTACCAAAAACACAAAAATCGCATGGTATTTTCAGATCAGAATTTAAGGTAATAGTTTCATCAATCATGCTGATTGATCTGACAATTTCACTGATCCAAAAAAAAACAAATTCGATCGATAATTTTTGGTGTCAAGCATTTGGTGGTAATAACAATAATAATTTGGTGGTAAATCTTCTTCAGTGGAAATTTTAAGTTTTTTTTAATCATCATACTTAAATGCGATAGGGTGCCTAGGGTTTTATACCATATTTTACATTGAATTCCAAGTAGAATCATAAATTTAAAAAAGTAGTTTAGATCACAAAATATTTTATTTTTCATCTAAAATTCACTTGAAAATAATCGCTGACAAATAGATTACCATTTAGAATTAATTTAACATTTATTAAAATGTATTCAGTTAAATGAAACCTGATTCTAAAACGCCGATTAGCTACAGACACCCACAAGAACGTGTCCGTAGGTACAACACTTATGGTGTCCGAAGGTACAGCATCAGGGGTTTTTGCATTCAAAGTTCTATAAAAGATAAAAGAATTGAGATCTGACAATTTCTAATATCAAAACTAAAAAGTCAAAATCTTGGGGATTCTCCCCATATACAGTAGAACCCCGATTATCCGCGAGCGGATGATCCGCGGTGCGGATTATCCGCGAGTGCCAAGAAGAAAAATTTTTAACGATGAGAGCAAATTTTAGATGATATTAGAGACATTTTAGATGTAGAGCAAAGGTTTCTGCTGTACTGTACATATTTTAAAAGTTTTACTTATCACATTTTTTGTACAATGAAACATAGTTTTTATGCTGAAATATTTTTTTCGCGTTTTTACCTCATTTTTAGTCTTTTTTCGGGTTATCCGCGATTTTCGCTATCCGCGGTACCCTTGCCACCCAATTCCGCGGATAATCGGGGCTCTACTGTATCCCATTTCATCATAATCATAATTATAGAGGAAGAAAATAATTAATGTAGTGATGCACTAAAAAAAACTTTGAGCACCTAAAAACAGTATTTTTATTATAGAAAATTTAAATAATATTTTAAACAGCTGATTTCACGTTAGCAACTAGATTGCATCTGTTTACATTCAAAATCGACCACAAATTCAAATTTACATTTTTTCCCGAATTTTAAAATGAGGTGGCTGAAGGTACAACCGTCCGTAGGTACAACACTCTCCCCTATCGATAGAAAAGAAGATTTTATTGAGCTAAACGACAATACCAAATCAATTTCATGCATAAACCCCTTATATAGGCAGAAAAAGAGAGCTGTCCACTTTGGATACAAGAGGTGTCCACTAGGGTTATGATTTTTTTCAGATTTAAAAGCCTGTGGTGGCAAATGATGAGAATTGGTCCATAACTCTCGAAAATAACTTTTATTTTTGAAAACTGTGAAAAAAGCTTGCTCGCCCAATAAGATTTTGCATAAAGCTGAACTAAAAGGCAGTTAATAAAATCTTTTTTGAAGCTGAATGTAACATAAATCATAAAATTTGTTTAAACTTTTAAAAGGGCTTTTCTTATTCCTTTTGGTCCCAAAAGATAGTGTGTGAAGTTTAAGCCCCCTAAGTTGACTCTAGGGTTTGCCTAGAGAGCCCCAAAGTTAGAAAAAAAGTGGAAAAATGACCAATTATCAGAATTTTTTAAAAAGTTTATTTTGAGATTTATATTGTTACTTGCGCTGACGCACTGGTTTTCAGTTTTTTTATAAATATAATCTGGTGCGTTACAGATGGGCTTCGCCAGTCCATTTTTTAAAAAATTCTTCTGGAGTGTTACAGATGGGCTTCGCCAGTCCAAATGTGGAAATAGTTAAATAAAGGAGCCACTTTTATGTTTATGCTACAACAATGGATTTTAAACTGCAACAATCGAGAATATGCCTACAACAATTAATGTTACATCATCTCTTGTTAAATTTACAACAATGTGGTTTTACCCTGAAGTTAGGCATGAAATATGGGTTTTTAAGCATAAAATTGACCAAAAAAGTTATTGGAACGCTTCGATTTTAAATTATTTTTATTCAGAAACCTTCCCTGGGGAGCGAATAGATCAACGTGGTATAGTTTAATAGTTAATGTAGGTTCGAAAAGTTTAAAACTATAAAGGACATACATACAATACAGACATTCATTTTTATATATAGGGGAGAGTGTTGTACCTCTGGACAAAAATAACGTTTGGATTTTTCTAAGACAGGTAAAATCACATTTTGACCATTTAAAGTGCCCAACCTATAGTCCTAACCTTTGTGAGTACAGAGATATTTTTTACTAGCCAAAATCTTGAAAATTGGATTTTTAATCATTTATAATAACGTGGAAAAATTTGTGTCCAAAGGTACAACAACCTGTTGTACCTATGGACAGACCCAGTTGTACCTGTGGACACCCTTAAAAAGGGAAGTTTTAGTTGAAAAAAGCTAAGAATTAACATTTTTATTGATGCATTACCTTTTAATAACCTATTTCAAGCCTTTTAAAAATTGAAAATAGATTTTTTAAAGCATTGCAGTTTTAGATCGTAAATGATCATTAAAACGAAGTTGAATGATAAAAGTCTTGATTTTTTACCAAAAACACAAAACTCACATGGTATTTTCAGATCAGAAATTAAGATAATAGTTTCATCAATCATGCTGATTGATCTGACAACTTCACTGATCCCCCCCAAAAAAAACAATTCGAAAACACTTAGTTGTGCAAGCATTTGGTGGTAATAACAATAATAATTTGGTGGTAAATCCTCTTCAGTGGAAATTTCAAGTTTTTTTAATCATCATACTTAAATGCGATAGGGTGCTTAGGATTTTACATTATATTCCAAGTAGAATCATAAATTTAAAAAAGTAGTTTAGATCACAAAATATTTGATTTTTCATCTAAAATTCACTTGAAAATAATCGCTGACAAATAGATTACCATTTAGAATTAATCGAACATTTATTAAAATGTATTCAGTTAAATGAAACCTGATTCTAAAACGCCGGTTATCTACAGACACCCATCAGAACGTGTCCGTAGGTACAACACTTATGGTGTCCGAAGGTACAACATCAGGTGTTTTTGCATTCAAAGTTCTATAAAAGATAAAAGAATTGAGATCTGACGATTTCTAATATGCAAACTAAAAAGTCAAAATCTCGGGGATTCCCCCCATGTATCCCATTTTATCATATCATAATCATAGGGGAAGAAAAGAATTAATGTAGTGATGCACTAAAAAAAACTTTGAGTACCTAAAAACAGTATTTTTATTATAAAAATTTAATTAATATTTTAAAGAGCTGATTTCACGTAAGCAACTAGATACCATCTGTTTACATTCAAAATCGACCACAAATTCAAATTTACATTTTTCCCCGAATTTTAAAATGAGGTGGCTGAAGGTACAACCGTCCGTAGGTACAACACAACACTCTCCCCTATAGATAAAACTGGTTCAAATCTGTTATTTGGGACATTTAAGATGGTTTATATTTATTTAAGGTTATTAGTGCCTATAATTTAAGAGTAAAAGGTACTAAAGGGACGTTGCGCTCATCAAAGCTTATAATGCACTTTTTTTTCAAATTTGGGGCTCTATAGGCAAACCCTAGAGTTAACTTATGGGGCTGAAACTTCACACACTATCTTTTGGGACCAAAAGGAATGGGAAAAGCCCTGGGGAGAGAGGTTTTTGGAAAAAAAAGGTTTTTTTTCCGAGACACCCTAGTGATTGCTATATTAGAAAGTGAAATGATGTTAGGCGCGCAAGGTTTTTTCTCAATACAAAGAAAATAATACCATAAAATTAACATATGGGCAAAAGTTCATCGAATGCAACATCAGGCTTTTAAATATTTTTAAAAAAGTCTCAGAATCATAACCCTAGTGTCCACCATAGGAACAACAGCTACATCTAGGTGGCCACAATAGATGCAATTTGTAGTACTTTTTAAAAATTAATTAAAAATACTTTACACAATCTAATTAAAATTTTTAATGGTGATATCGAAAGAAGATCCAATTAACCTAAAAATAGGATGCCAACCGTTTCCAAGCAAATAGGTTGGTATTTATTGAGAATTTAAGCAAAAATTTTCCTTAAAGTGTCCACTATTACCCAAATTTACCTTATACCTACTATATATTTCCCTACTATACTAATTTAGTAGTCGAAGAGCAATGATGGAAAATCTTTAGGAAACTGGAAAACCTTTTGAATTGCGAAGTTAATTTATAATATAAGCTATGATTATATTCATCATAAGTTATTAATGAGTTAAAAACTTAAAACGTATTGATGAAAATTGGACTTTTAACTTTGAATTTTTTAGATCATAATGAAGGGTTAAAAGTTGTAGTCAGTAAAAAAGGTTTGAGAAATTGTCTTATCAAAATTTTTAGGAAAATTTAGGCTCTGGTTTTTCTCTACTTCGAACTTTAAAATTAAATCTATTAATTAAATTTAAACTTAAAAAACTAAACTTTTAACAAAAAAACATATTTTTTCAACTTATAGGAAGTGGTTTAACCTCCGACATATTTGGCCATTTTTTTGGAACTCAGTATCACCTCAACAAAATCCTTTAATTAAGTAAGTATACCAAGTATTATTGCTTACAGTTTAGCAAATATAAATCTTGTCTAATATGTACGCGGGGAAGATACCTTAGAATAATATTTGGCAACCCCCTTGAAACAAAAAGGCCTGTGGTCGCTTCAAAGGGAAAAGTAAATCGATGTGCACCCTATCTTTCTCCTCTCCTTTATCAACCGTGGAAAAAGAAGAGTTCCCTTTTTATTTAGTTTTGTGGACGGTGCAGAGGAAAAAAAACGTTTGAAGCTATAGCCGACAAGCTTTTTCTCCTTATTTGTTTTCTTTCGTCGAAGTTTTTTCCTTGAAATGTGGAATGTTTGGGCTGTGACACGATAGCCTGAGAGCGGACTTATCTAGATGGGAGGAGGGCGCCCTCTGGGGAGCATATGCTTCAACATCAAGGAGGCTGTTAGTTTCTCTTGAGGACCATAGGCATAGAGAGAGGAGAGAGTACTTTAATGTATATTCCCATAATAGGGAGACCGTAGATATGATATACTTGCTACCCAATAGCCTCGTTTGATATTTTTAAATCTGCACATCCAAAAACATTAAACGTCAAGGAGGGCGGGGCGTATAGACTGGATTTTAATTTGGGGAGTCTAAGAGAAAAAATTAATTTTGTGTATCAAAGATTTTCAACAATTATAGAAACAAATTAATATTTTTTTCATAACTTTTATTTACTTTCTATGTTAATTAACAATTAGTTATTTTTAGTTTAAGAGTTAAGATTAAGTGCTTGTTAATATATCGTTAGATACTAACAAATCCATAACTTTTAATTACTTTCTATGTTAATTAACAGTTAATTATTTTTAGTATAAGAGTTAAGATTAAGTACTTGATAATAAATCGTTAGATTCTAACATATTCTCATCAATGTAAGAAAAAGTTCTTCTGAAGTACAAAGAAAAAAGGGAGAGACTATATCTCTCTCTGGCTCCATAATAAAAAGGGGGTCTGGGGTATATCCCCCAGAAAATGTATGATATTTTCATTGAAAAAGGAACTTCTCTTCATTGAAAACAGTTAAACTCATATTCGGAGCCTAGCCTGTAACCTTAATATTTATTCAAGATTGGGGTTTTTGACTCAACATTGTTAACAAGAACAAGGTTTCCTTTACGAGAACTTTCAAATTAATGAACAAAGGTGTGAGAATCAGGCCCGTGCTGGGTACCTTCAGAGGGCGGTGGACGAAGGGTGAAGGGGCGCCGCCGTTGTAATATTTATCAGTTAACCTAAAAATTTAATTTTCTGCTGTCTATAGAAATCTATTTCGGGAGGACCCCAAATATCGTCTAAAAAATGTAGATATTATGCAGAAAGCCCAAAAGTATATTTATTTTTGCTAGGAGAGAACCCCCCCCCAATTTTTCTGTAAGCTTCACATTTTATAGATAAAATACTGTAACTTTTCAATACATATTTGAATGTTGTTGTAACTTGAGTATAAGATGTGATAATAATAGCAAATACAAAATGGGGGTCTGGGGGTCCTCCCCCAGAAAATTTTTGGAAATTTGACCCTAAGAACATGGTTTTAAACTGTTTTTTGGTACACGTAAACCCAAATTTGGACATACATTTTTAGGTAGAATTTTGGTTTTAATGAACTTATTACAAAATTTTTTTGGAATGAAAATATTACTCCAAATAAGTAATTAGTGGCGTTTCAGGCAAGGTTACTATCCTTTGACCAATTTAACCATTAAGTATGGGGTATAATGGGACTTTTTGTGTCAGTAAAACTTCCTACGAACTAAGCAGGAATTTAATACGTGAAAAAGAACGTGGATCAACGACAGAGAAAATTTATGATATCAAAGTGTAATGAGTAATTTTTGCAAAATCTACAATCCGTTTCTATAGAATTCAGTATAAAAAATTATCAAATTAAAAATTTGAAATACCTCTTTTATTTTCATAGATTAGAGAAGATTAAAACCTGTCATGAAGGAAGTAAAATAAATAAAGAAAAAATATATAAATGGTCCCTTAAATGAAAAAAAAATTAAAAGTATTAATTTAAATTGTGCCACAATTGTTAAAAACACATTTGCACACATGTTAAATGTTATAATAGTAAAAAAACTTCTTCCATTTTAAATTTCAAATGATTTTAAGTTAATTTTATTCGTATTTTATATCTTAACACAATTAGTATTTCATTCTAGTTACTTGTATTTATAGTTATTTTACTGTTGTTATACCTAATTCTTAAATTTCACCATTCATGTAATGTACTGCTAGAAGTGATATTTTTTGTATCGGCTCATATTGACCCGAAAACTACGTGCGTGGTGTGCGAACAGAACAGCAGGGTTAAAATTTATCTCCATGATATAATCTTAAGTTAGGGGTGTATAGTAAAGAAGTACAGAGGGATATGGGGCTGGAATTTAAAATATTCCCTTTTCTTTACTATTTCAGCTGAAACGGTTTAAAAAGGGGGCCCCTACGTAATATTATCTGGGCCCCTTCACCCATAATAACTTTTTAAAGCTAAAGAAAGATCCTTGCCATTCCGGCGCCCTCAGTGTATCAAATAATTGTTTTCACAAAAATTTACCGGGGCGCCTTTTTTTCGATGTAGCCTTAACTTAGGGCGCTTATGAAGTATAAGTATTTTCGTAACTTGAGAAACAGAGTAAAACTAAAAGATTCCATTTTCTTTACAATTTCAATGATACCGTTTAACAAGGGGTGCCCATATAACTTGTTGTGGCGTCTGCAGACTAAAAGGGAGCCCTTAGATAAGGCTACCTCGAAAAAAAGGCGCCCTGGTAAATTTTTGTAAAACCCCAGGGCAGGGAGGAAATGACAAAGGCGCTGGTTAGAGTGTTTTACGAAGCGGGTAACACAAAATTATGATACAGTAAGGGCACCAGAATGACAAGGCTCTTTTTTTTAACTTTAGAAAATCTTTAAGAGTTACAAGGGCGCCCCTTGGGACGGAATGGGACGATTCGGCGCGAAACGCAATTTTTTTCTTCTAATTTTTAGAAGGATTATGAAAGAGTTCTATTTGCTTTCATTCATTTTATTTCTCGCGCCGAAACGGCCATCGCCGAATAGTAGAGTAGACCGCCCTTGGGAAATGGTTTCATTGAAATTGTAAAGAAAAGGAAACCTTTCACACTGTTTCTCTAGTTACGAAAATATTGATACTACAAATTGTAGTGTATCAGTATATTTTGTTTCAAAAGGGTGGTTTGACTTTCAACTTTCAAAGGGCGCAGGGGGACACGTCCCCCTGTCCCCCCGGGCCAGCACGGGCCTGGTGAGAATAAGTAATAATAGGGGGTCTGCGGGTCCTCCCCCAGAGAAATTTTGGAAATTTGATCGTTAAATAAAGTGTTTTTGCTTATTTTGGGACCAAACTTCATTCTTAAGTTAGAAAAAATATTTAAAGGACTCGCTTTTTTGGCCATAGATTTATGATTACAGAGACTAACAGGTGGATTTTAGGGTCCACCCTCAAGAGTTAAATACTTACAAATTATTTTAATTTTCTAAACAATGGTCTTAATTTAATGGGGATAGTGCACCTCTGTGTTAGTAGATACACGAGAACAACTTGCAAGGTTGTTTTTCTATGCCAACTCTTCGATTACTACATTGTAATGGGTGTCCGGGGGTTCCGCCTGAAAATTTTGGAGCTTCATTATGCCGAAAAAGTGTTTTTAGGTACTTTTAGGGGGTTAGAGGCCATAGAATCCGCACTTAAGAAGCCACTGGTAATCATAACATCTGAAATAGAAGTCTAAAGAAGTTTTTAAGTCTGGCCCAATGGGAGGGGTTTGGACCCTGGGACTCCCTTTTGGGTGCGTCAAGCCTCACTAACTTTTTACCTCGATTGAAATCTATATATTTCTTCCTTATCGTATTAGGTAAGATCCTGTTGGTGCGAAGCATTTTCACGGAAAGTGTTCCCCGAAATAACAGAGAAATACAGTTGAAAGCCATCCCTCCCGAAAAACTGATAACTTAGACTCATTGCAATCGATTGAATGTTAAAGGTATAGCAACTCATAACTGTATTTTAAACATCGATGAAGGACATTAGAAATTTGTTGAAACTTAAACAGTGTTTCTCTTTCATTTAAATGGTCGACAATAGCTATTAAGATATATTTTTATACAAATGCCAATAATATACTTCAAAACCAAATATACTGAAATAATATTAATGTATAGAAAGAAAGAAGGGATAAAATTCAAAATTCTTAGTAATCTTTATTTTTATAGAGTTTAAAAAATATCACACATGACGAAGACCTTTTTTTTCTTGGAAAGAAGGTATAAAATTCAAAATTCGTAGTATTATTTATTTTTATAGAGTTTTAAAAGTATCACACATGACGAAGACGTTTTTTTAGGATGACATCCATATAAAAATATGAAATTGTTTACTTTTCCTTAAAAAAAATTCTTTCATATAATGTCTTCAATAAATTCAGTTATTTTTTACAAATAATACACACAGTTTCTTCTGAAAAGAATACAAAAGATGTAATATAAGTGGGTAGTTAGAATGTAAAACAGAACATAAAGCAAAAAAAGCAGGGAAAACTGAAGATTGCTGTTACTATGTAAATGCTACTATATGAAACAAAATCTTAAAAACATAAAAAAAACAAGTTAAGCAAATTGTATTGCAATCAAGTTCTTTGCATTTAATATTCAAAGTCTGCTTCCGTTTCCAAAGCCCACTCATATTTCGTCATAAGATTTCGGTTGAAGATGTCTGTAACAGCTACGTTCCATTTCTTGCACCTGTAACGAAAATTAGAAATACGAGTTATTCATCTTTCTTTCCTTTGAAGAATTTCTTTCTTTTAGAATTCTTCAAAACATTTCCCATCAACATTTCCTTCACTCCCTATGAATAAACGGTATGGTAGGTAGAGGGTCTTAAATGGGCGAAGTTTTTTTTCTTATTATCAATCACCTCCTGCATTTATTCTACGGCACAACCTATAAAATACTTAAAAATAACTTTTTAAAATTATTAAACAACAACTTTTACATACTAACCATGCGACTGTGACTCTGGGGTCCAAGTAGCTGCAAGTCCTTTCGTAGCAATCTTGGAAAATCCCGCGTTTCATTTCAGATATTTGGTAATGCATCACCATCTCAAGTCGATTAATGCGCACATCATGGTTAAACCTAAGGAATGAAACCGTTCAACGGATATTATTTATGTCATGAAATGTTTAAAAGCAAATTCTCGTTTTACAAGTCTTTTTAAAGCAATAGGATAATTATATAAATGATGAAAACTTCTACGACTTGAAGAGTAACTTATTATTCCATTTTCCGGAATGGATGGTCGTATTGATTGGAATTTACCTCCAGACGTCTCACCCTTTTCTTCGAAGGGCATCCTCAGTGGCAAAAAGATCAACTGATCTTTTTTGAAAGTGATCTTTTTGCCACTTGGGATGCCCTCCGAAGAAGAGGGGGAAACGAGTTAAATTCCAATCAACACTAGGGTTCTAAATTTTTCTGAAGGAATCGATACCAAGGAATCGAACCCTTAAAGGAATCGATTCCAACAGGAATCGAATCATAGGAATCGTACTTAAGTTTCCAATTAATACAGATAATTATAAACAATTTTGTTCACTAATTAGTACATATTTTGATAATTAATTAGCAGCTGGAATCGAATTTTAAGAATCGTACTTTGTTTTCTGATTAATAAAGATAATTATTCACCAAATAATTAGTATTTTGATTATTAATTAATATTTTGCTGGTTATTAATTAGATTAATAATAATAACTAATTATTATCTTTTATTAGTGATTAAAATATATAAGTTGGATTCTACTTTTTCAATACTGGCTCTAAGGAATCGATTCCAGGTTGGAATTGAACCTCTGGAATCGAAATATTTTTTAGATCCAACACGACCATCCATCCTGGAAAATAGAGTAAATAAATAATAGGAAACATCATTATTTTATGAAACATAAGGGAATGGCGACTAATAGGACTGACTAATTAGTAGGGGGAAATTGGCACTTAAGTGGGAACAAATTGCAACAAAAGGTTTTTTGGCAGATTTCGGTTCTACTAGATGTACTTAATGGGAAAACGAAAGTTTACCAAAATCGGATGACCGGAAGTGGGTTTTTTTCAAGATGGCCGCCAAAAACCTAGAAAATCAAGAAATCCTAAAATTTTTGGGTTTAAAACGTAAATAAACGTTCTTTAATGTATGATTTGAGTAGAATAGGTATGGTACTGGGTAAACAGAATGATATGAAACTAATTTGCGAAATCTGGCAACAAGGAAAGGTTTTTTATTCAAGATGGCGGACGGTACTTCAAATAAAAGGGAGGTGATGATTCTGAATTTTTATTAAATATATTTTTGCAGATTTTTATGAGATATAATATCAAACTTATTATTATTTCAATAATTTTTTATTATAATTAATGTAATAATTCTCAGGAAACAACTTACAATTAGATGACCAAAAGGTACTGCAAGTTTTCTAGGCAAACACTGATTGAATGTACTATGGTTAAATATATGTAATTAGTTACATTCTACTTTTTTATAATTTCCACAGAAGTTCACAGCTTGGACAGCTTTTGTTCATGAATAAAAAACTGAATATTAAGGTGTTAAAGAACTTTTAAATGAAACGCTTGTCAAACTACAACAAAAAGAACTTCATTAAATATTTTATTGTGTTTACATCTTATTATGTAGAAATAAATATACTAATATAAGCTATAAATTCCTATATTTTTAAATATAAGTTAAAAAAGGCTAAATTGCAAAATATTTAAAGAAATAAGTTACAACTTAGTCATCATCGCTGTCCTCCAAATAATCTGATATAGGGTTTTCACAATTTTTTGCGTGACAAGTTCCACAAACAGAGTGCATGGAAGGCCACTTTTTTACAACAGCAACGATTACTTATGCAACCAGTTTTGCAGTTGCGGTGAAAAATGTGTAGTAAACTTTCAGGAGCAACAACCAAATCAAAATGACCGGTAAAAGTTCATTTTCACCCGTCTTCCAACCCCATGTCTCAGGATTCATATTTTCAGACATATAGTACATCCAAACCATGATTTGATAGTAAATTCTAAGACTGTGAAATTTATTGGCCGACTCGGTAGGTGGAAGGTGTTTGGGGTGCACAAATGATTTTGATGACAAAATCTTTTTCGATAGTGTCTCGTAACGCATGTCTGTTAGAGATTTTAATGCGCTCCCTCCAAAAATTGATACCATAGCCCGATTGCTAAGACTCTCAATTTCTTTCGGTGTCTTATGTTGAAAAGTGAATTCATTGGCACATGTTTGAAGGATTTGGTTGCTTTTATTGTATTTTTCAAACAAGGATTTTTGCCCACACCATAAATACGAGAAGTAGTATCACAACCCGTAAATGCATGAATGAAAACAAGTTGTTTCGCTAAATCGTTCCCAATCACAGATTTTATATAATTGATGTGATATAGTTTTGGGAGTGTCTTTTTTATATTCCATCGTATGTACAAAGGTTTAATATTTGCATCAGTGTAACACAGTTAAAGACCAAGAAGGTCTGTATTATTTCCTATTTGAGTTGTGGAACACTTCTGGGCACGTTTGATTGCAGCATTTGCAATATCTTCATCAGCATCACCTTCTGATATATGAACTTTGCACCCTATAGTCAACATTTCTTCGGTGATAAATTTTTTCAGAAGAATTTTATTGTATCCAACTGAAAGAAATTCCTCCTGCTTTCAAATAAATACGGGATAAATATTATTGATTTGCAACTGTGGTATTTGATGGGTACGAAAAAAAAGAAGCTTCTATTAAATACAATACCCATAAGAGGAGGCAAAAATTTTTTCATCTTATTCTATCTACCATTTTACAAGATATCTTGTAAAATGGTAGAATAGAAGCTTCTTTTTCGTACCCATCAAATACCACAGTTGCAAATCCATAATATTTAATTGTATATTCCACATATTGTTCAGTTTTTTTTAAATGTGTCACCCCTTTGTCATTTCAGCTTGCGTAATAAGTAACCCCCATCCAGAACATATGCTTCTGTTCTTGGGACAGTTATATTTAAGTGTTTGATACAGTAAAGTTCTTCGATAGCATGGGCTAGCTCCCTTTTATTAGCTTTTCTTAAAATGTGCAAATCTTCAAAGAGTAAAGTTGGATATGCACTTAGCTCATATCTTAGGACTTCTTGTAGATTTAATTGTCCAGTTTTTCACACTATAAGGAATCGTTGAAAAAGCGATCTCGGATCAATCGTTCTTTCGGGTGCCACTGAAATAGCAGAAAAAGAGCTAAACGTCTACACTTGTCGGTTCTTTTGAAAGCAAATGTGAACACATCTTTTCCAATAATTTTTTGGACAATATTTTTTCCCATTGACTTAATATCATAAACATTTACTTCCTCTTTTGCCTAAACACCACTTACGTTTCTTAGAAATGGGTTTGCTGAAAAGGGTGAAAAATTTCACACTTTTGCGTAAATTTGTAAAATATCTAGTGCATATCTCTCTATTCTAGTGAGGCTATAATTTTTATTCGTTCATAAAAGGTGTCCGAGCTGTGAACTTCTGTGGAAATTATAAAAAAGTAGAATGTAACTAATTACATATATTTAACCATAGTACATTCCATCAGGGTTTGCCTAGAAAACTTGCAGTACCTTTTGGTCATCTAATTGTAAGTTGTTTCCTGAGCATTATTACATTAATTATAATAAAAAATTATTGAAATAATAATAAGTTTGATATTATATCTCATAAAAATCTGCAAAAATATATTTAATAAAAATTCAGGATCATCACCTCCCTTTTATTTGAAGTACCGTCCGCCATCTTGAATAAAAAACCTTTCCTTGTTGCCAGATTTCGCAAATTAGTTTCATATCATTCTGTTTACCCAGTACCATACCTATTCTACTCAAATCATACATTAAAGAACGTTTATTTACGTTTTAAACCCAAAAATTTTAGGATTTCTTGATTTTCTAGGTTTTTGGCGGCCATCTTGAAAAAAACCCACTTCCGGTCATCCGATTTTGGTAAACTTTCGTTTTCCCATTAAGTACATCTAGTAGAACCGAAATCCGCCAAGAAACCTTTTGTTGCAATTTGTTCCCACTTAGGCCCATTTTTGAGCTTAATTCCCCCTACTAAATGGCGACTAATAAGAAATCATTATACAAAAGAAATGTCTATAATTTAAATAAAAATTACAATGTCAGTATCCATATAATAAAGGAACAGTTGTCGCAATGAGAAAAAATAGAGAAGATATTGATGAGCCCCTCTTTTCTTATGGCTTGAGCTTTTTCTTTTCGCTCTTAGTTAAGTAAATTCGGTATTTTGGTCGGAGTGAAAGAAAAATAGAAATAGCATGGATAGCAATGGCAATGGCACGAAATGGTGGAAAGGAAATGGAAATGGCACAAATTGGTCCTGCAAAAAATAGTACTGTAGTAATGTTCTTACGAATATCTTTCTTCGTTGTTTGCATTTTGGAGATTTGTCTTCAGCTGTTTAACTTTTTTCTGCTTCTGGTCAATCTGAAATGTCATACAGAAAAAAATTAAATTTTTTGCTAATATTTGGATCCACTCTATAGAGGAGGAGTTGATAGATGACTTTTCCTCTTTCTAATCTTTTTGGAAACTCTTAATTAGTAACAATCTTAAAAAAGTCATAGCTATACGGTTGTTAAACAAAACTAAAAAATTACAAAAGTTAAAAAAATGTTGTGAATATAATAATTCCGGTATTACCCAACCTGCGGCTCGCAAAGCTGATTCGTGTTTCCCGTTTATTTGTTTGTTCCCTTCCTAGAAGATGCTGAAGGACTAGAAAAGTTATATATAAATTCATTTAAATTTGGTATCTGTTTCTTGTCCCCAAGCTTTATTATAATAGGAAGTTTCCCACGAGGGACATAAAATGTTGAACATTAGCTGGCTTATTAAATTCAAATATTTGAAAATTGCCTTCCTCTTCATCGTGATGACGAAAAATTCAAATATGGCTCATAGGAGAGAGATAGAGAAAATATACACACACTGAAGTGAAACATTTTGGGAAGGATCCGTTTTTTTTATAAAATATTTTGCCTTGAGTACAAAAAGCGGACCGGATTTTTCTGTCTCCAAACATACCCTCAGAGGTATCTCATGAATGAGCGATGTCAAAGTACTGAAAAGGAAGTTGGCTCACCTGGAGGATTACCTGTTCCAGCTTCTCGGACGCTTGGGACCACCCGTCCTCGTGTTGAAGGTTCAGGTCCCTGGTAACGCACAGCACCGCCATTGTGTACCAGTTTTTTTTCTGGTACTTTGGGCCCTCTGCAAGGAAGAACAGTTCAATCATATCGAGATAATCCGGGATTTTGGGCAGAGAACAATTATTTCCTACGTTTTAGAGAAACTTAAATGAAAGAACCAGACTTAACATGGCCAACAAATATTCAAATTTACATCCAATCACTCTATCAATAGGTTCCACATAACCAATGTTTTTCCGGGATTTAAATATAGACTCTAATTACGTCCTTTTATCGGGGGATGTAACATCTGGGATTCATCTTAATAAGAAGGGTTTACCACTTTTCGTATTTTTATATAGTACCCTCCTGATATACTCTATTAATTTTGAATTGGCGCTTGAGAAATAGTGCTTTCCCCCACGCTAGAAGCGCAACCATAGTAACGCTCTTCTAGCAGCCAATAGTAAGCCTTCTTCGTCACTTTGACGTGGATAGTTGCTATGGTTACCGATCGGTGGTGGGGGAAGGCAATATTTTCAAGCGCCAGTTCAAAATGAACTGAGTATAGATGTATATGTTACGGGCTAAGTGATTAATTGGGCATTATTAATAATGCTCAGAGTGGAGGCGGGCAAAGTGATAAATATCAGTGATAAATGCCATTGATCATTGAATTTATCACATTGCCCTCCTCCACTTCGGGTATTATTAATAATGCCCAATTTATCACATTTCCCGTAACATATATACCAAATTACCCCAAACAGTGCTTGGATTATACTAGTCAAACTAGTCTAATATGTGGCATTGTCTAAAATTTCTTTTCGATTAAAAATGGCTGATTCATTGAAAACTGATTTTGTTAACCTTTGTATCAAATTGAGCAACTTCATTTCTTCATGAAATGTTAGTAGGCTCAAAACTGAGGAAAAATGATGTATGATCTCTTACCTGAAGTCCAGTATTTCAACATCTCCTGAAAGTCCCGGGAACCATTAAAATATATGAAGTGATAACCTTTCAGCTCATGGTCATATTCAGCCAATTTCAATTCCAGTGAAAGAAACTGCAACAACAAGAGGGAAACCAAATAAACAGCAAATCCTATCGACCTGCGTTTTTGTTGACATCATTCGTGGTTCAACTATGAATCAAATCTAGTCGATTTAGGACCCAAAATTTTTTGCCGGGACTTTTCAAGAGAAGGAGGGAAAACGCCGCATCACTCACCGACACATTGCTGAAAAATCTTTCCTGGGAGCAGCTCGGGTGGATGTCGCAGAGGGCCCTATAAGCGGCCGGCTCAAGGTCCAGAACGGCGCAGAACAACTTGTTGCCCGGAACAGGGAAGTGCAGATAGACCTTAAACCCCTCGACGACCTCGACCATGTAAGCCTTCAGCGTTAGTACCCCATAGGGTACCCATGCATCCAGCATATCACGGATCGGCTCCCCCAGCCGCAAGCTCAGCTGCAAAAAAATCTACTCTTAATATACTCCGAAACGAGGATTTTTTTTTATTTTGGTGAAGGACATTCTTACTAAGAAGAAGAAGAGATACCATGATCGAGCAATGTGAAAGAAAATAGATCGCTGAATACTTAATGAATTCAGTGGTCGAAATGACTGCTTTCGAGGCTTTTATGTAAATCTGTTAAGGTAAATGTGGGTATAGTGGACACTGTTCCAATAGTGGCCACATAGCTGATTAATTTTAAATAAAACGAGTTAGAGGCATCAAACAGCGTCAAAATTCATAGGCACAGTAGATTGTACAATCAGGTAAGCTGGTAAGTTATCACCGATACCACAGATCAGCATGGGAAGGATATTTAAATATTTGAAAATAACAACATCGGCCGAGTGACTGAAATTTGATTTTGCTTATTGAATCGCGTAAGGAAACGGATATATCGGAACTGATTTTTTTGTATTTATTACCGTTTGATTGACTTTTAAATGTATATTAAGATAAAGAAGAGTCTATAAAATGATAATAAATAAACTTTATTTGAAAATATTGACTTAACGAGGATTTATGGGGGTGGCCACTTTACCAACACATAATCTTAGATTTTCCAATAGTGGCCACTGCAATGGCTTCTAATAGAAACTTAAATAACATTGAATTTGGATCAGTTTTTCTTCATAAACTGTTGATTGTGCTTTAAAATGAGTGTTGTATGAATTTGGTTTCATTCTGGCTTCGGGAACCAAGGTTTCCAAAACATTGAATTACATGCTTAACTCCTCTCAAATCAGCTACAACGTAGGCTTTGGGCCGGAAACTATCAAGTATTTTTTTGAATAAAGCTAATTTGATTGATAAAAAATACATTTCGTTGGGAAGGAAGATTTAATTAGAAATAAACGACTATACCGAAAAAACCCATCAATTTCATGCGTAAACCCCTCATATATGCAGAAAAAGAGAGGTGTCCACTATAGATGCAAGAGGTGACCACCATAGATACAACAGCTACATCTATGTGGCCACTATAGATGCAATTTGGAGTACTTTTTAAAAATTAATTAAAAATACTTTACCTAATTTAATTGAAATTTTTAATGGAAAAATCGAAAGCAGAAGATCCAATTAATCTAAAAATATGATGATAACGGTTTCCAAGCAAATAGGTTGGTATTTATTGAGAATTTAAGCAAAAATTTTCCTTAAAGTGTCCACTATACCCACATTTACCTTAGTACTTACAGAACGCGTTTTGCAAATTTAACTGAATTCGGATAGCAACGAAATAAATAAGGAATAGTCTTAAAACCAGAAGTATTGGAGACCGGGGTTAGTTGGAATAGATTTTTTATTTTAACTCTTTTTTTGTAATACTTGGCGATAATTTGTTTTATGCAAAGATAGGTCAACATTTGGGCTAAAAATACACGTAAGGTTTATAATTTTAATTCGCGTTTAACCCTTTCATTCCGAAACCTTTATTTTTCATCCAAAAAATTCTGATATCAGTAAAATATACTTATTTTACCTTCCTAATAACAGGGTAAAAAGAAAAATAATAATTTTTTTAATTGAAATTTTGAATGAGTCCAAATGGCATCATTGGGAGTTAAGGGGTAAAAAAGTGGTACTGAATCTAATGTAATATTTAACCATAGAGAATTCATAAATGATAGTAAAGGTAAATTAATATTGATATAAACTATTGTTATAAGACTATTTCTTAACATTTTTATTTATTTAAAAAAATACAAAAATAGTGAAAAAAAATTTTCGAAATAATAAATTTCGAAATATCGAGGTTATACTGCAAATAGATATGTTCATATGTTCTATTTTTAAGATAAACAGTAATTTTCATAATTAACATTCATATAATTTGTCGATAGGGTAAAATATTTTTCGAAATAACGAAGTTTTCGAGATAACGAATTTCGAAATACCGAGAGTATAATGTATTTATCTTTTTTTTTATTTCAATGGTTACATTTAATCAACATTTATAGTAATTTATCAGAAATATAGCTTTAAATTTGATTTATAGCATATTCTTACATATTATCTACAGGTAAGTAAGAGATGCTGATTGACCTTTAACTCCCAATGAAGCCATTTGGAATCATGACTGGAAACACAAATTTTTTAGAGAAATATTATTTTAAAAGATCAATATAGTCTTTACAATAATTAATTTACAGAATAAACAGTATTCATTTATTTTAATGTATTTTAATTGCTTCAAAATTAAAATTGTTTTACACAGATTTAGCAAAATATTTTTTTTTAAAAGCTCCATTTTTATCATTTATTAGGAAATGAAAATTAAATCTCTCTATTCTAAAAAAAAAGTTTTTGGTGAACGGTTTCCAGAGAAAGGCTTTTTAATTACTGATCCGTATAACACATATTTGGTATCAAACTGTCCGGATTCTTTTGAGGA
The DNA here is from genome assembly GCA_024610705.1 of Tetragnatha versicolor. Classification (NCBI taxonomy): domain Eukaryota; kingdom Metazoa; phylum Arthropoda; class Arachnida; order Araneae; family Tetragnathidae; genus Tetragnatha; species Tetragnatha versicolor. The sequence goes on from JANDEH010000001.1 coordinate 255,959, forward strand.
TGTGCAATAAGCCTTTAGAATTTCTTAAAAAAATCTTAATTTTAAAATATTTCCATTTATTTAGATTACGGATAAGGTTGCAGTTATAAAGCCAGAAACTATGAATTTTAAAACAATTGAAAACATATTTTACTGGTTTTTAATATTCAAATACATTAAACAATTATATTCTTGTTTATTACACGAATTTAATAAATGCTATTGAGATTCTTTTTTTAACAACATTATTTTATGTTTTTGAAATTCAAACGATTGTGATTAGATTCAAACTAATGTATTATTAATTTATCTTTTTATTTTTGTTACGATAAATTGAAATCAGAGGCCAGTAAGTATAAACAAGTTTTAATGAAAGATAGAAAGCCAAAAGGTATCAATTATCTACATCCAAGTTCAAGTACAAAAGAAAAACACAAAACTAAATTTCAAATAACAATCACGAGACATGAATAATAATACATCATCTACTTGACATTGCCAACCAATAAAACCCAAACTTTAACACTATTTAACAATGAATGTATGATTAACCTCAACAATTTTTAAATAATGTATTGAAATGTTTATGTTTATCTTTGTTGTTGTGGCAACCCAATCATTTCTATATTTACAATACAATAAAACCAAAAGATCAAATATCTCGGGTAGCTGTTATAGAAGTAAAGATACAAAACAAAAATGTTTACAGCCTAGAAATTCATGTGTTTTCTATGAAACTGCCACAACTTCGACGTTCGTTGTGAAGTTCAGTGATTTGGGTTTTGCGAAGCAATTTGAAAGGTTCGGCGTCAGCAGGTAACGGGGGTTGGCGAGCGATAACGAGCAGGGGGCGGTAGCTCCCTAGTGGTAAGAAAAAAACAAAATAATTTTTTAAGGGAGAGTTGGATAAAGATTATAACAGTATCCATTTGGAATCTTTGGTATTTCTAGAAAGATATGAGTGTATGTGTGCGCGCGCTAGTAAATAATATTTGAGTCGAAGTAGTTCTAGGGATCTAGATTTTCAGTTCATCTGGTTCACTAGAGACTAGAGTATGATTTTTTTACAACTAAAAATTTTGTTTTATTTTTAGGAAGTACTTTTTTACATTTAAATATACTGCTAGGTACATTACACTTAAATATGTTCTTTATTAATGTACTATTTTAATACTTTTTAAGGTAACTATAATGAATTTCTCAAAATTTGGCTGTTATAACAGGCTGTCTCAACCAAATGAAATTATCCAATCAAGAAGAGACAAAGGAACAAAAAAAGTACATACCTTGTCAAGGAAGTACAAAACTAAACCTAATTCTTTATCAAAGTGGTTGTTCTTTCTCAGGTTCTTTTGATAATCGTGATGTATTTCAAAGTAACAATCCTTTAATTTCCTCGCGCATCTAAATAGGGTCTGCGAGAGAACACACTGCATCAATCAACTATTCTGCTAAATGCAGGTTGTATCTAAAATCATGAGACTAACTTAGAACGATGAAGACGAACAAAATTTGTAAAGGAAAATGGGATCACAAAGAGTGTTAAAGGGGGGGGGGGAATTCGGAAATGTACAAAGTGAAACGGGGAAGCAACTCAAGGGATATCAGTGGCAGCACGTTCATAGGAGCACATGAGCACGTGAACCCCCAGTAAAAATGAAATAAGTCGATCAATTAAAATAAATGAAAAAAAATCTATTCCAACTTGTACCCTATTCAAGCTGTGTTTCAGCCCCCTTCTATTTAAAACGTTCAAAAAAAATATTACAAAAAATTCCGCTAGCTTTCATTGCTTTTTGAATTTGTCGCCTTCCACAGGCAGGAAAGCCAACGCCAAACACGCTCGTGGAGAAAATGTTTCCTTTCGGCGGCATTTCGTAGCATTACTTGCCGGTAATTTTTTCACGCATTTTCATTACTTAGGGTAATTTTAGTTAAAATCTCCTAATTTTGTGCGCTTAAAAGCTTGTAAAAGAAAATTCATTTTACAACGATTATATTTTTAATTGCCAATGGAAAAATACTTGTGGCAAAATAAAAAATTTGAGTGACAAACCATATATATTTAAACTAGATTTCAATGACAAATTGGTATACTTGTGTATGCAAATAAACTGAGAAGTCCTTATTTTTTGACCTTCAGTTAACTAAATGTAATTGATATTGTTAAAATTTTTGTAAACAGGATGGAAGTACTGCGGTTAGTTTCGAAAACATGAAACATGAAACATTGGGGGAAAATAATATTAATTGGGATTTAATTTGAAGGTTGTTACTTAATTGTTTCTTTAACATGTGATTGTAAACCCCCATTTGATTTACCCACGAGCCGCCACTGAGGGATATATAAAATCTCTCCATTAAATAAACTCCATGGTATTGTCAGAATTTTACTTTAAAAAAAGGCTGCTCTAAGCCTTAAATGTTGCGGATAAAAAATTTTCATACTCCCCCCCCCAATTTTTTATAATAGCAGCAGAAATAATCCATGAAATTCAGGACATCTTCGAGTATGTTCGCAAGGGCTGGTAGGCTGGTATGTTCTCTGGCTGTAGTACGCTGTGTAATGTAATAAAGTCCTCGACTAACACCTTAAACAAACGACACTCATAACAGTTCTTTCACTGTAGATATTACGAACTCTTTGGCACCTATTTTGTGGGTTAAAAGTTTTCGCTATTAGTTTCTAAAGTATTTCTCTATTTTCCCCTTTTTAACATTTGCAGATTTGAAATTTTCATTCCTTAAACACCATTTGCTCTTCCCATTTCCATTCCGATTCGTTTGTCTAAATTTGTTACTCATGATCTCGGGTACACCCTGTTTACAGCGAGTATCAGAACTTATTTTGTGGTTCTTACCTCAGACTCAGAAGAATCAGAAAGATCTTGATCATACATAATTCCTCTTTCGTTCATTGGAACTCAGCTTCCTATACTAGTACAAAATGAATCTTATTTCCTATAAAAAAAGAACTTTTCTATTCTAACAATAATTTCTAAAAAATGAAAAATACTTTTAGAATTTTTAAATATGAATTAATGGATTATCAAAATAAATCTTATACCTGAGGTACATTTTGATTTGCATTTCTTATAATCAGCGTTAGAAATTGGGAAAAACATCCACTGGTCATCGGACCAGTGCTTTCCCAATCTTACTGGTCCTCGACCAAAATGACTGGTTCACCAAATTAAAAAGGACAATTTTCAATTTTTTTACCCATTCTTGGGTAAAAAATAAAAAAATCCAATCCGTCCCCTTCTCTATCATATTTTTTATTCAATATTCAGGGGTCGATCCAGGCGAAAATTGGGGCCGTTTTGCGGCCCCTTCACAAAAATTAGCTTCGGAAGAACGGCCCCTTCACAAAAATAAACTTCGGAAGAACGGCCCCTTCACAAAAATAAACTTCGTGAAATCGGCCCTTTCACAAAATTTCTAGTGACAAAAAATTACCACTTCCAAATTTCAAACGAAACTCTTCAAATTCTCCGAAACGAACGCGATTCTCGGTTGAGAAAGAACTATGGAAAGAACCATACAATCCATAGATCGACGAAAACAGCAGTTTGCGTTTTCAATCCGGCAACCCTATGCTCTCGGATTGTCTGTGAAATTTGCGGATTTCAGCTAAGTTTTACGGATCAATTCTAAATTTTTACAGAATCAACGTTTTTTCCCATTTATCCTTCTCAGAAACGTTTACAAATCTAAAAAATCGTGATTTTTTGCGAAAGTTTCCATTTTTTTCGCGGAATGTTCTGTTTTTTCCGCAACCCATTCCTTGTAGAACCACGGGCGTCAAGAGATGTCGGCTTTTCTCGTGTCCGTATTGTAATGAAAGAAAAACCCCAACGTTAACATAGTCAAAAGCAAACATGTCCGATGTTCAGCAGAATCTCTATCTTGAAAGCTAAAAAGTTGCGATTCTTCGTGGAAGTCCCGTTTTTTCTGCGACTGCTTCCATCGGGCCTCGGCGGATAATTCGCGACGTAATTGGAACTAATCACATGCGTTATCGCGATATTAGTCGGTATTTCAACTTATGAGGATTTTCTAGAGTAAAGTACTAGAGTAGAGTACTAAAAATTTTTCTGGTATTATATCAAATCGATTTAAAGAATGTAAAGATAAAATAGTGAATCAAAAATTCTAGGTTTCACGTAAAAAATATATTTTTCACAAAAAAAATTCCATTTTCACAAAAATAATTTCATTTTCACAAAAAATAATTTCATTTTCACAAAAATTAAAAAAACAGGCCCCAAAAATTAAAACCTGGATCGACCCCTGTATATTGTTCTTCGACATGGCTTATAAACATAAAAACAGTTGGAGAATATACGGGTGCGGAATTCACTTCCTTGTCAAACCGATTTTCGGGACTATATTTTTATTGAGCTGTTGAATGTATACCAAAAGCTCATAAGAAGATCACGAACTCGCTTGATCAAGATTTCACTTGACTCAAGCCTTGAAGGGAAGAATTTAGTGAAAGAGTAAAAGTAAAAAGCGAAACCAAAACTGTAAAGGTTACTCCTCGCAGGGTTGCTCAGTAGGGTGGTCCACATTCCTATGGGAAAAACTAAACTTCGTCCTAGACACAACGTCGCCCCCTCTTTTTTTTACATCTACCTATAGTATTATTCTGGCAAAGTTTCAACTTCCTACTTCAGTTTTAGGTGGGTGCTCAATGGCCCTAAAAAACTGCACTTTTTAGGTTTTTTTCGAAATTTTGGCTAAATTGGCTAAAAAATAAGTAAAAGATAAATTATTTTGACACCTACTTTATTTATACACTTAATATATGATAATAAATTGAAAATAAAATAGTTAAAAGCATCATTTTTTAAGTATGAATGTTAAGAAACAATATTGACTAGTTAGTTTTTTGTTGACTAGGAAGCAACAATAGCAGGGCTGTTAAAGGGAATAATTGTTCAGATTGTGCAAGAGGCACCAAAATTGGTGGAAATATAGTTTAAAACATGCTGAATCCAAAATCGACCAGAATCACTCTGGCGGAAGTGCCGTTTGGGACTTCCGGTCAAAAACAAAATGGCCGCCAGCGGGCCTATTTTCGGTTCTTTTAATAATAGAAAGACATTTTTGGGGGTCAAATATTATGCTTTAAGGGTCAAAAAATATGATCCTGGTTAAAAAATATGCAATTTGTTTTAAAAAGTAACAAAAATTCAATCAAAGCTCAAAATAGTAATATAGTCCTATAACAAGCAGTTGCTTGAAAAAATAATTTTTTAAAGTTATTTTCTTTGACGGTTTTATATGTTTTATGAAGTGCTGATTCCGAATATCTAGTTCACTTTCACGTGGAAGGTCAGCTTCATATAAAAAAACACAAAAATATGTGAAAAAATTGCAAAACTTTCACTTTATCTTCGGATTTTTTCGTATATTTCAAAAAATATTAGTTTCTCGAAAATTACTTGAATTACAAAGTTAAAGTAAACAAAATTTCCTACAAAATGCACTATTCAACTTTTATTTTTCAAATAATAGTTTTGCTGTTATAACGCACTGAAAAACAGGATTTTAACATAGATGATTTTAACGCATTTTTGCGGATCCAGAGAAAAATTTTGAAAAATATAAAAATTAAACTAAAAACAATATAATGAGACATATTGACGCTTAGAAACATCAGGCTTTACGAAAAAAAATTGTTTTTTAAGCACGGGAAGTCTAAAAGCAAATCCATAAAATTTTTAAAGTGTCAAAAAGAAGGGCCATTGAGCACCCCCTAAAAATTGGAGTAGAAAGCTAAAATTAAAGGAGGATGATACTATGGGTAAATGTAAAAAAATTAGGGGGCGACGTTTGGGCTGGCTTGAAAAAAGTTTTTTTGGACCACCCTATTGCTCAGTCCTTTTGCATCAGTCCTTTTTTTGGCGTCAAAGCGTATTTTTTTTAGTACTGCTCCGATCTGTGATTGGCGCTGTTGGCATGGACTCACCTAGAATTATCTTGCATCTTAAAGATTTACCAAATCCAAGATAAGAGGTTTCAAATGATGTATGTGATGCCAGTAAAATCTGACGATGTTCGCACGTGTGTTAACGTTAAAGGGTTTGGGTTGTGTACTCAGTTCGCGAAGGATTTAAGAGTATATTTTGGCTTTCGTGAAGTCGTAGTACCTGGGCCTATTTTATTCACTGTGATCGAGCTCCTTTTATCACCAAATATAAAAAATTACCTTTCATCAACTCATTTAGTTTATGAATATTTACGATATCTAATTTTTGAGCTCTTCTGAAGCGTTCACTGTGTTTTTCGCGTTTTGCTACTTTAAAAAAATTCTTCGCTACATTATTTTACGTTACTTAAGTTATTTAAAAATAGTTAAGAAGAAATAACTTTAACCAATTACTTCTAGAATTACTCATAAAATATATTTTCTCAATCACACAACAGTACTAGGTAGTACCAGGTATTGTGCTTAACTAACAGACCCTGTTGGCTCAGAAAATGAAGAAATTTTACACATATGGGACAAATTTAAAGGGAAAAGAATGTGCTTGTTTCTGTTTTTATGCCATACAATTTTAATTGCGGGGAGGCTCTATTTCTAATTGAAAATAGTTAAGTCACCGATATCATTATTTTTTGCATTCTGTAGTGATTTTGTAATTTCTACATTTTTTTGTGTTTCCGATGAATCTGTTAGCATCTTAAAATTTACCTATAGAATTGATAATTTGAATCAGTTTTGTAAAGGTGCGATGACGAAAGAGTTTTGATGCCCAGGGACTTTTATCTTGGTTTTTCCAATAGTAACCCCGACGACCATTTGAAGACTATTTTTTTGAAGCAACCCAAAAATTCGCAACAGAAACAAGGCTAAATTATTCGAATGAAAATAAAACATTCACTTGTTGGGACTTTTTAACTTCTATTACGTAAGCATGTTCTGGGTTATTTTTGTACTCCCTCCCCACATGTCATGTCATGTCAGCGAAAATCCATACAAGTCCACTTACACACACGCACGCAATAAGTATTTTTTCAGACTTCAGATGAGGTTGGATGAAATTTACCCTCAAGACTATTTAACTGTTATTAAAAGGATCATTCACACTATTTCACTTTCACTGTTCATCCGAAGTAATTCACTGCTGTGAATGGCATGTTTGCATAGAAATGTGAAGGAGGAAACGCCAATTCACACTTTTCACTTGGGAGGATTCCTCCAAAATGAACATAAAAATTGACAAGTCCGAATGATCCTTTAATGATTGAATGGATAAGTGTGAGAAAGTGGTATGGGACATTTTCAAGAAAAATGAGTTGTAGTGGACGAATTGAGTAAGTTTAGATCTACTCTCTAGGAACTGTTTCTCTAGGACCATTATCAACAAATTTACTAATGTCATACGACCCGAAAACATATGAACAAAAAAAGCTTTTAAGCATTTCAGAATAAACATTTTGTTACATAAAGCTAATGTTTTGTTTTCCTTCTCCCCTTATCCATTCAATTATAAATTGCGATAACTTAGCTCGTAAGGGTTAACGCGCGCACTTAATCTGCTCAATAACAATATTTAAAGGCCAACAACCTCTTTTTGTGACCTGATTAGTCTTAAATAAATCTTATAATTTTAGAAACTGAAAAAGTGCAATTAAAAACATGCTTCATTTTGTAAAACCTTTGAGTTTCACAGAATAAACCCCTGCGGAAATATTTAGTTCAACGACAACAAATGCAATAAAAGATAGTTACAGAAATTTCAAATATAAGAAATTCCATCGAAGGTATAAAGCACTGACTTTACAGTACGTATTATGTTTACAAATAATTTGATAATTTATCAATTACCATGAGCAAATAATTTTGTTTCAAACAAAGCACAAAAAGGGAAACTTACTATACTACGCTATACTACTTCTCAATACGATGGCTTCTTCACAGTGATTAACTGCGCGAAATGAAAACTAACACGTGAATAATCTTTTTTTCTCTTATGTTTTTGATTTGGCGATGATGCGTTTCCTACCGTCTTTATTTATCTCCAAGGGATCATTCATAAATTGCATCTCACGTTATTTAGTCCTATACTGTGGATAAATTGAGAGAGAAGGGGGAAAGTTAAAATTGACGTCGCTTATTTTTAATGACTAAATGAGGCGTCGTTGTTTAGAAATTGCAATTTTATTGCTCTAAATATATTCTTCTTTAACAATATTTATTGAATAACACAAACTAGGAATTCACTAAAAATTTTTGTTAAATGTTTTACTGCAGTTTTAAGGTTGATGGTGATATACTCAATTGAAAAAACAACGTTTATTTTACACAATTTAAAAGTTTAAAAGCAGTAGACAATTGTTTCGGGGATCAATGGATTATGTATGGTTTTATGTAATGTTTTCATGTTATGTATGTAATGGTTTTGATGTTTACATTCGTCTTTCTGTACTGATGAAGGGGATCCATTGATCCCCGAAACAATTGTCTACTGTTTTTAATCTTTTAAAGTGTGTAAAATAAACGGTGTTTTTTCAATTGAGTTGTCAACATTTGCACAAGATTTTTTTCGTTATGGTGATATAGTTTGTTATTAGAGTATGAAAAAATGAATGACTAACGAAGGTAAAAGCCATATACAGGGTGTCCCATAAATAATGGGTCACACTTCTAGGGTGGATAGTAGACACCTAGACGAGTCAGAATCACATAGGGTTTGGGGGTCCCAGACCAAATCCCAAGGAGTTAAAAATGGAGCGACACCCTAAAACAATTATTGAAAAATTCAATTTGTAGAAGAACTACTATTGGTAAAAATTTAATCATGGTCTCAAATTTTGTGGTTTAATATGATTTTTAAAATTATGCTGAAAGTTTTCACTTTAAAATTTTTTTCTACGAAAAAAAGTCAGAAAACCACAAAAAATGTGAAAAATATGCCAAAACTTTATTTTGTATTTGGAAATCCTTTCTTTTGATTTGATAATCTGAAAGATCATATTTTAAAACCCTTAAGTCCAAAGTTTCACGTAAATACCATCAATATTAAACGCTTGAGATCCTGTTAAAGTTTGTTTTTTGAGTGCGAAAACAGCTCCAGAAAACGAACGTTCAGGGAGAATCTACGAGTTACGGATAGATAATCGCTAACTTTCTTTTCTCTCCCAGTTTGGCGAAGCATACCAAGCTCCTACAGATCGCCAAGACAGCTTGGGCGATTTGTTGTTGGCGAAAGTTGGCGAGGAATCTCGTATCGCAAATAATGGCGAGAAATTTAGCGAGCATCAATCCGTAATTCGTAGATTTTCCCTCAATGTTTCTTTTCTGGATCTGTTTTCGCAAGCAAAAATCAAACTTTAATTAGATCTCAAGCGTTTAATATTGATGGTATTTACGTGAAACTTTGGACTTAAGGGTTTTCAACTATGATCTTTCAGATTATCAAATCAAAAGAAAGGATTTCTAAATACAAAATAAAGTTTTGGCAGAATTTTCACATATTTTTGTGGTTTTTGACTTTATTTCGTAGTAAAAAAATTTTTAAAATGAAAACTTTTACAATGATTTTAAAGATCATGTTAAACCACAAAATTTGAGACCATGATTAAGTTTTTACCAATAGTAGTTCTTTTACAGATTGAATTTTTCAATAATTGTTTAGTGGTGTCGCTCCATTTTTAACTCCCTGGGATTTGGTCTGGGACCCCCGATTCCTATGTGATTCTGACTCGTCAAGGTGTCTACTATCCCCTCTAGAAGTGTGGCCCACTATTTATGGGACACCCTGTATATAAAATTTAATTTAAACAAAAAGTCATTTTTTCAGCTAAAGGTAAAATGGACGAGTTTTTGGGTTATTAAAAAATATGTTTCTTTGTAAGTTGATTAAATAAAGTTGGTTAAAAGAGGTAGTATATTGAGGTTATTAGACATTATTAGATGGTCATTATTCTCACGTTAAAACATTGTTTTGTAGCATTTTAAACCAATGAAAAATAACATAAAGAATGCAGAATTTTTAAATTAAAGAGTTGTTACACTTTATCACTTAATTTAAAAAAACGCATTTATTATTTTCATTCTTCGTTAATAAAACGTATTAACCCTGTCTTTAAATACCTGTTTTAGAAAATTCTATAGTTCGAATTAAAAATGAATTTTTTGTGAAAAAAAAGTGGAGAAGTTTTTGAAGAAAGTGTACACATATACTAAAATTAACTCGTATAATATAAAGTAAATAAGAGCTAAAAATATTCAAACCGATACGCTTACTGTGTGCGAGTGTGTCTGACAGAGTATCTAAATAAATATCAAGCCCCTAGCACTCAGGCTTATGTGAATTCATCCTTAATTTTGTTAGGGAAGCTTTTAAGTTATGATACTTATGGGAAAACGTTAAGAGTATTACATTAGAAGTAAATGTGTAAGAAAAGTTCTCGCAAGATAGAAAAAATAAGGGTTTACTTTGTTCCATTAGCGTTTTAGTTTTTCCGCTAATGTCTCTGAACATGTGTGTCTTCGTCCAATGACGTTTTAAATAGAGTGGACAAATACCTAAAAAGATAAGAAAAAATTACTTATCTAAGTCGGGTTGTTTTTAAAAGTAAACTTCGTTTTAAAAATAAAATGCTACAATTTCTGAAGAAAACTTACCACCACATAATAATGAAAGTGAATTTAAAAAGAAAATGTTATAGTGATTTGTGTTGATGGGATAATGGCTTCTCTTTCCATAACATCTGCAGGCCCTTTATGACGGAATCACTGCTTTTGGAATATTTCCATCGAAGAAAACCATTAAATAAATTAAATTAGAAAATAGTTATTTAATTGTTTAACTAGAACATAATTTAAGTATTTCATAAATTAAATTAAAAATAAAAACATTTCGAGATATTTTATGAAATTATTTAGTGAATCGTTAATTTTTTAATGTTTATACTCAAAGTGCTTTTTTATGCTACCACGTAAGTGAAAACTAATTCTTATACTGTACATGTACAAGAGCAATTCTGAACGTAACGTCTGTGATAAACACATACTGAGTTAGTTTTTAAATTGCATTTAAAAGGAAGCGCCTTCTCAGGCATTTTATTCAGTCACCGTGTACATAGATAAAACTCCTATAAAAATATGGTACTATAAAATTATTAGAATAACAAAAAGAAAATAAAAAATACTTAAATGACATTCCTAAATATAATAAAATATTCGTAAAGTGATTCTTAACCGCTAGCTTCTATTTGTTTTAAACATACGATCCTATAAATGGAGATTGTTTGATACAATACGCAATGTATCCTTGGTAAATTGTTTTTCATCAATCGAAATTCATATACCTAGTATCAAAATTTACTTATCTTCAAAACCATAAACGTCCCCCTATTTTCCTTCACTTCTTGACAACCTATTTCCATAACTGTGCTCGAATGTTAAGTAAATAGCCTCTTTTCGAACGATACACCTTAATAATATCTGATGGTCGACAACTATTTCCAAGCGATTTTTATTGGCGCGACCGAAACTTCATAAAAATTCGATTTTCCTTCCTCCTTTTGAATAAGCCCCCCCCCATCATCGAATTTCCCCCGGTGTGTGTTCTCTCAAACTAAACATCTTTTATTTTCCGCTCGCCATATTAAATTCTTTTGATGCAGATTCGATTTAAATATATTTTCGCTCACGGTTCCCTTGAGGGGCATGCGCCGGAAGAGGGCGCTTTGATTGAATTTTGAGCCTTCAAGAGGAGGTGGTTCATACGATGGAGGAGGAATTTCCGCCAACATAGTTGTGTTTTACGTTTACGCGATGCAAGCCCTCGTTAGGTGGCGCTGCGAATCGTGTTTACTTTATGCTATATCAAGTAAAACAAACCAAGATCGCCATAGAATAAGCATACGACAACGACTTTTGAAGCAATATTTTATGAAAATGAAGCTTAGTTTGAATGAAATTTTTAGATATTTAGAAGGTGTGGAACAGTCTCGATGCATTACTGAAGGGGAGAGGATCTTGGAAGCAAACCACTTATTAGAAATAGGAGTTACCAAGAATACCAAGCATGTGGTGAAAGTTTTTGGATTGTGTCTTCAATCATCTGCCATTTCTGGCATTCCTCATTCAATTACTGGAACTTTTGACAAAACTCGAAGTGGTCTGAAGATTCAGAATTTTGTATGTTCTTGCGTAGCAGGAGAAGGAGGCACCTGCAAACACATCAGTGCGATACTTATTCACAGCACTCGGTAAGGGCTCAAGTTCCGAATAGCTACTTCGGAACTACTTCGGAATAGCTACTACTACTGTCAGCATTACCGAGTGCTGTGAATAAGTATCGCACTGATGTGTTTGCAGGTGCCTCCTTCTCCTGCTACGCAAGAACATACAAAATTCTGAATCTTCAGACCACTTCGAGTTTTGTCAGCATTTGAGGAAAAGAACATTATTCCGCCTAAAAATCACCACAGTATCTTATCTGTGGGTATTATTCTTTTCTCAAACAAAAAAAATCGTTTAATTTTGAACTTAAAAAGTTGACGTGAGTTTTTCACCGACCCCCCACCCCCCTTGGTGAGATTTGGTGAGATTTTTCCAATCCCCTCCCCCCCCCTTTTTGACCTCACGTAATTTATGGATGCCCCCTAATCAGCACTGAATCAAAAATGTCTTGCACGTAATTCTTTGAGATTCATCTCGAGCCGCTGTCACTCGAGCCGGTAGTTTCTACAATTGTGTGCACTCAACAGTCGTGCTTTACAATTGCGGTCACTCTTAACAGGGTTGCTTTATAGTTCAAAAATACCAATAGCAGCCAAAGTACAGCAACCCTGATGAGGCGAGACGAAAATCGAAGAAATCGCCAAAGAAAGGGCCGTTTGGCGAGACAAGTAGCTATTCGGAACTTGAGCCCAGTAGCGGATCCAGGGGGGGGCACGGGGGCACGTGCCCCCCCCAGAGGGCTAAAAAATACACTGCATAAAAAGGCATATTTGACACTTTTTTAGGGCTTAAAATCAAAAATTTTCTGGGGTGACCCCCAGACCCCCCTTTCTATAGAGTTCTCGATCAACTGATAGTCACATTCAAACCGCAGGTGATCCCTTAGAGCTCCGTAAGTGGGCTGCATAAGTCTATTGAAAAGGAGTTGAGGGACTAGCTAACTTCAGCTACTTTTACATATCGGGTTTACTCTACTTAAAATTACTTTTCATATTAACTAATCGCCCTACCCTATACCCTAAATTCTAAATTTTTTATTGGGGAATGGCGTTGGAAAGTTTTACGCACAATAAGGGGGTGGTAGCTTTAAAAAGTTTGAGAACCACTGGTTTAGAATTTCTTCTGTCTTAAATTATTATTTAAAATTTAATGCTCACAGTTTAAATCTGAAAATGAAGGCCGCCTAGTACTAAAAGACACTTGTTCATGATACGTTTACTGAAAAGTTATAAGCACTTGAAAGGCTATTTATTTTTAATTATAAGTTGTTTCATGTTAGGAATCTAATAAATTAGTCATTTTTTATCACGACTTAATGCGATTCTTTTAAGTTTTTTAAGGAAAGTTTTCTCTATACGCATAGCACAACACTTTCTCTATCTCTTGCACCACAGGTCTGTCAGTATATGGCCATTACCTTATTGTTTTAAAACAGAAAAAAAAATTCTAAAAAAATGATTTTAGATTCAAAAATCGACACATAAGTTAAACTTTTCAGGTTTATTTCATCAAAATACTGTGTTTTTAAATGTTTTTTTTACCTTATTTTAAGTTATTCAAAATCCTCCAATATATATGTCCCGTGCGAAAATATTAACCAATTTTCTCGCTTCTACCAGTGTCTTTTAAATACTGTGAAAATAATGTTGTATATTTATTATTAGTAAATATCATTTTTAAAAGTAAAATTTAAAACATTTATTGTGAAAAATAAGAATACATAACAGTTTTTGAGAGTATCAGCTTTTTATAGGTCAGGGCCGTATCCGAAAGTTTTTAGGAGTTCAATCCCCAAGTCCGTAATTTTGACATCAGATTGTTTTATTTTTTAAGAATTCTACAACTTACAAGGCGCAACCTGAAAAGAGTCTCAAAATGAGTTAAGACAGCACTTTTTAGAGTCAACTTTCAAATATTTTCTCGGGAGAAAACCCCCAAACCCCCTCCAAAACTTGACGTCTTTTAACATTGTTTTTCCTTTGAAAAATCCGCCACTTTCTAGAAGCGGTCCTCTTCGGGTGTTTTCCAAAGAATTTCAAATTAATAAAAAAATTAAAAATTCTGGGGGAAGACCCCCAACCCTCCAAGCAATTTTGACGTCAATTTATAATTTAGATCCTTCAAAATTTTGTGGATTAAAAGGAGCTGTTATCTTTCGATGTAACCCAAAGGTTCTCAAAATATTGAGTTGAAACACTACTTTTAAAGACAAATTTTCATAAAATTTCTGGGGTGATCCCGAACCAGTGTTACTTTTAAGTGATTAAAAAAAATTAACGCATATCTGTACTCGTTTGGGGTACCTTAGAATTAACGTTGAGTCAACCCCCCTGAAGAAAAATTCTTGTTATATGCCGTGTCCCAGGTAGGACTAAAATTTAAGTGGTGCCCCCCCCAAAAGAAAATCCTGGATCCGCCCCTGCTTGAGCCCTCGGTAAGATCATGTTTTTATTTTAGTCTGAAGTTTAGATGGGTCGCTTGTTCTTTCATAGAACGCGTATACAGGGTGTATCTGAAATGGTGCAACAAACTTTCAGGGATGATACTACTCATCAAGACGAACAAGAATCGGTATAGAAAGGGGGTCCCAGACCAAATCCCAGGGAGTTAAAAATGGAGCGACACCCCAAAAAATCATTGAAAAATTCAATTTGTAGAAGAAGTACTATTGGTAAAAAATTTATTATGGTCTCAAAAATTGTGGTTTAATATGATCTTTAAAATGACCTCAAAAGTCTTCACTTTAAAATTTGTTTTATTATGAAAAAAGTTAAAAAACACCAAAAAATGTGAAATATCTGCTTAAACCTTATTTTGTATTTCGTGCGCAAACAGCTGTTCTGGAAACAGCTCTAGAAAACTGCTTACGCACCCAAAAAACAAACTTTAACAGGATCTCAAGCGTTTAATAATGATTGTATTTGCGTGAAACTTTGGACTTAAGGGTTTTCAACTATGATCTTTCAGATTATCAAATTGAAAGAAAGGATTTCGAAATACAAAATAAGGTTTTGTCAGATTTTTCACATTTTTTGTGTTTTTTAACTTTTTTCATAATAAAACAAATTTTAAAGTGAAGAATTTTGAGGTCATTTTAAAGATCATATTAAACCACAATTTTCCAGACTATAATTAAGTTTTTACCAATAGTAGTTCTTCTACTTATTCAATGTTTTTTTGGGGTGTCGCTCCATTTTTAACTCCCTGGGATTTGGTCTGGGACCCCTTTTCTATACCGATTCTTGTTTGTCTTGATGAGTACTATCATCCCTGAAAGTTTGTTGCACCATTTCAGATACACCCTGTATAGTACACACCCTTAAAGTTCAAAATTAAAATTTTCCGTATTAAATTTTTTAAATATTTTTTTAAAAATGTACTATACCGAGATTAATACACGTGGTTTAAGTTGTGCCTTTTGTAAATAATAAGATTTTTCCCTTGTTTGTGCAAGTAATTTTCCTTAAAAAGAATAAAATTAACCATAAATTACACTACAAGTGCATAAAAATTCCCTATGTAAAAGTATGGTAATTCATGGATATAAAGAGTCAGCATACAACTAGTTTTACATAGAGGCAGGGTTGAAAAATTGGTTGGACTACTTTTATGCCTTATGAATGGTATTATATTAAGAGTTATAGATTGCTTTATTGATACAATGTTTGAAAAATTATTTGATTTTCTTGCTTTGTTTTGCAATTAATAGAAATCTAAAACAACCTAACAGAAGAAAACATAATTAATATTGCGTCTTTTGGTATTTGTCTATTATATATATTCTTTCATATCTTTAAAGGATTGATGTGTTGTTCTGGAATAAGCTATCGTGTACTGATGTAAAATGTATCTGGACTGAAAAAAAAAGTAAAGCTTTGGAGCAGTACCAGCCAGTACCAGTGCAGGATTATTGTTGCACCAAAAAACCAAGCTGGATTAAAGAGAAGGATGATGTGGCAACTGAAAACTTGGATTATTACCAGCTGTTAAATGTTTGCCCAATTTCTAACCTGGGTAGACATAAAAAGCTTCTTGCTAAGCCAAGGGATTTCGGACTTGTGCTTGCAGAAAATACTTCTGAAATGTAAGTTGCAATTTAAATATAGTACCTGTATAGCATTTGAAAGTTAATTTCATCCCAGATACCTTGTATAACAGAATTTGTAAGTGCTTTAAACTATTTTCAATAGCTTATATTGGAAAGGGGTCTAGAAATTTTCAGAAACTTGATCCTTGAAAAAAGGTCAAACTAGTTTTTTATATTTAATAATGCATATAATCATTTTCAAAATAATTTGGTGCGGTCCAAGAAATAACCTCTTGTGGCCCGCTAGTTGCCAACCCCTGTATAGTTAAAGGTAAGACAGGGGTATGTATGTGCCCTGAAACTTCAAAATTTTCTGTATTTGACCATAAAGACCAAAATCACTACACTTCCATCCTGAAATGTTAAAAATGATTTCAGATCATTTCTGAGCATAGCCAATATACATGAATGCACAAGCAGAAATTGCAGAAGTTTTTTTTTCATAAAAAAAATTTGTTCACAGAAAATTATTCAGCACGGGAACAAATTTTTTGCTTGTGCAATATATTTAGAACTAAGTACAACAGATAAAGTATAGGGCTTATAAGGGACAAGGAAGTTTTAAAATTACATTAAATTCTCTTGGAATAATTTTGTGAAAATATTAAAATTTACTGTTATGCCACTGAGTACAGCACAGATTCTACTTATTATGAACACCATGAGACCAAGACAATTTTTCTTATATAATAGATAATGCAGAGTCCACAAACTATCCTATGCACTAAGTAAATTTTATGGTAATATTCAATACCCAAACTCTTAATTTTTGAAGAAAATTATAGTTTTATAGACACAGTGGATAAGCCCATGCTGAAAAACACACAAAACAGAGGTGAACTGTTTTGATTGACTAAATTTAAAGTATTTAAACTTCGTAATTTTAAAAAAAACTAGCTCTAAAGCGCTAGACCCGGCTTTGCCCGGGCGGAGGAGCGCTGACGCGCTAGACGCGGGCTTCGCCCGGGTTCCAGTTTTTTTTAAAATAAATATCAATTTTGGTGCGTTACAAATGGGCTTCGCCAGTCCATTTTTAAAGATCATTATTCTGGTGTGTTAACAGATGGGCTTCGCCAGTCCAATTAAAAAAATTATTTGGTGCGTTACAGATGGGCTTCGCCAGTCCAAATGGGGAAATAGTTAAGTATATGAGCCATTTTTATGTTTATGCTACAACAATGGATTTTAAACTATACCAATCGATATCATGCCTACAACAATCAATTTTACATCTTCTATTATTATATTTACAACAATGTGGTTTTGCCCTGAAGTTAGGCATGATATATGGGTTTTTAAGCATAAAAGTGACCAAAAAAGTTGTTTGGATGCATCGATTTTAAGTTATTTTTATTCAGAAACCTTCCTTGGAGCGAGTAGATCAACGTGGTATAGTTTAATAGTTAATGTAGGTTCGAAAAGATTAAAACTATAAAGGACATACATACAGACATACATACATACATACAGACATTCATTTTTATATATATGTAGATTAACTTTACTCTATTTACCAAAAAGAGTGATATAAAATAGCACCACTCTTATATGCATTAATATTAATTAATTTGTAAATTTTCTTTTAGAAAAAATAATGCCACTTCAGGAGACAAGGAGTTGATCGAAATATTTGTCCACCAAGACCTGGAGTTCAGTTTCTCTCCCTTTTTTTATGTCTCAGTGACAGGTACTTTTACCAAAAAAAAGTATCTGTTACTGCGGCAGAAGCAGCTGCATTATGCATTGAAACAAAGGGACAAAACAGTTCACTGTGGCAGGAGGAGAGAGTCAAGAGAGTGACTGGAAGCACCTGCTATAATCTTTATACATATTGCAGCAACAAGAATCCCGACTGGAAAAAAAACTGACAGCAACAAACTTCTCAGGAAATGAGAATACAGCTTACGGCCAAAGAACCGAACCGGCAATAGCTTGTTTCATAAAGGATACGAATTTTAAATTTCAGGAGATGGGCTTGATTATCCATCCCCAAGCCCCATGCTTTGGATACAGCCCAGATGGATTTGTAAGATTGAATAAGGATGAAGAAGTTTTCTTACTGGAAGTAAAGTGCCCCATTTCTGGGAAAAAATTTCCAGCAACAGAGGCAGTTAAATGTTTGCCTTACTTAAAAAAAGTAGATGGCCAGTTCAAACTTAAGGTAAAACATCCATATTATGGGCAACAATTGGGCTTAACCCTAACTAGATTGAACCTATGTAAATTTATTATTTTCTCATCTTTTGATCAATCTTTTGTTTTAATTGACGTCCCATTTGTTAGTAAATTTGCCAAAACTATGTTTCTGAAGTTAAGTACTGCCTATTTTAATAACATTTTACCAACTTGAAGCTACAATCTAGATTTGTAATGAGGGAATTTTTTTAAGAGTAAAAGGTGGTCATAAAATAAGTAACCCTATTTAAGGGCCTCTAAAAGCCAAACTGTTCATTGAAATTTAGGGGGAAGACGTTTTGACGGATAGGGACAAGAATGGTATGGGGTGGGGCAGTTAAACTTTATCAGTTTCAGTTAAAGTGAATTTTTTTTTGAAAATTCCCACTCTAACCCCTTTTTTTATTTTCTTTTTGTGATCCTAGATATGAAAAAACACAAATAGTTTTGAAACGGTACCTCTAAGTTGTAAACTTGCTTCTAGAGAGACAAATGAAAACAGCTACGAAACTTATTTCTATAGAATCTAGACTAGCGAATGATTAAGAAAATTTGACTAGTGAATCGGTAAATAGCAATAACTAATGAACTTACTTGCTACTTTGATTTTACTAGTTTTTATTGTTATTTACTGATTCAGTAGTCATATTTTCTTAACCATTGTCTAGTCTAGCTTCTCTATAGAAATTTTTATAGCCGTTTTCATTCGTCTCTCAAGGAGCAAGTTGACAACTTAGGTACCGTTTCAAAAATATTTGTGTTTTTTCACATCTAGTTTAAATAAAGAAGGGGGTTAGAGTAGGAATTTTCAGAAAAAAAATTTCACTTAAACATAACTGATGAAGTTGCACTTTCCCATACCATTCTCGTTCCCATCCCCATCATTCAATTCCGATGAACGGTTTGGCTTCTAGAGGCCTTAAATCGGGTTACTTATTTTATGACCAACCTGTACATTTCACATATTTTTCATCAGTAATTAAATTATCTTGCTTTAATTTTTTTTCTCCATTTCCTTAAAACTTACTTCATTTTCATTATGATAATTTCTTTTTCAATTCTGTCTGATTTTTTGTTGAGTGTTTTGTTTTCAGTGTTTTTTAAAATCTTGTTAAATTATGTTTCAGTGTTAGAAATATGAGTCCTATTTAATTAAATGTGTTGCTGCACTAATTGGTATAAAACGGTAAATTCATTCTATGTTTTTGTTTGCTGTAGTATATATAGTGGATATTTACAAGTGATTTTCTGACATAGTGGTACTAGTTTTCATCATAAGTTCCAGTAATGGAATGAGGAATGCCTGAAATGGCAGATGATTGAAGACACAATCCAAAAACTTTCACCACATGCTTTGTATTTTCGATTACTCCAATTTCCATTAAATGGTTTGTAACCAAGACTCTTTCCCCTTCAGTGATGCATCGATACTGTTCGCACCTTCTAAATATCTATTAATTTCATTTTTTGACCAACTTTCATTTTCAGTAAAAAAAGATGCTTTGCTTTAATTATGCGAAATGATACTCTGATATTGATTTTGGATAACTTGTCTTGTTATGATAATGTCAAATTATGATTGTTTTATTATTTATATTTTGAAAATAAATGATCAGAATTCAATGCTTGAAACAACAGTCCATTTATTAACAAAACACACAAAATACAGGATTCTATCAACATAGTGGTTGCCACATGCGCAGCAACCAGAATTTACAGTAATTGACTACAACTCATCAAATTTTATTATTGAACCCATTTGGCTACGGCCTAGATAGCTCAACTGACAGGAAATTCGTTTGTCACAGATTGGTATCCACTAACCAATCTGAAGCGTTAGACAGATTAACTGTTACTTATTGCATTAGAGTAAATTTTTATGTTGAAATTAAATTTTAAAAAGTAAGCATTTTTTACTCTTGAGTCACTAAGATTCAATTCTATCTCAATTTTGCCTGCTGATTTAGTCGATATCAGCAAAATCAAAACAGCAGTATGTGTTGTTAACAAACTTGACCATTCTCTAAATTTACCATCAAAATACACATTTATTCCATCTTAATACATTTGAACAGCAAGAAAAAGTTCAAATAAAAGCAGTGCATTTATTTTGTGAACAAACTGATGTTTCCAACTGAGGAAATATACAGTGAAATCCAGGTGTTACGTATGAGAATTATAGATATCAAAATCTGTAATGAGTTGAGTAATCAAAAATGTGAAAAAATTTAATAAAAGTTAGTTAATAAAATTGAATGAAAAAATATATTTTCTTACATAAAAAACTTTTCATGTTCTCACAAGTATAAGGCTATACTATTTTAAAAAACTGTCTCCATAGCTTTTAACAGGGATAAGATCGACTAAAAAGCAAAAAGTCTGAAAATTGCAAGAATCAATAAAAAATAATCCACCTAAACAAAAACATTCACAAAAAAATATATTTAATTAAATTCCTGTTTATAAATTGACTTTTTCCATCAAATTTCTGAAAAATTTTATCCCTTTTTTTAAATCTTTGATCAGATAAAATCGGTGCGCTTAAATTCACAATGCCACCAACAACAACCATGATGTCATCCATAAAAGGAACCCAAGTCCAGGGTACGCGGCCACATAACAGCTGAAACAATTTAAAACGCTGGATGGAGCGTTCTACGTGTACCCTGGCTTTGGCAATGGATCGTGTCCGACAAGCTTCATTTGCAGTTGGTCTGCCTTTCTTCACAAATGGAGGCCGTACTAACTCTATATAGCTGTTAGTGCATTCATCCGCTATGTAGAAGCCTTTGTCAACTTAAATGGCATCAATATGAGGCTCTAAAAATTCAATTAGTTTACTTTGGTTAAAAATAATTTTGTCAGAAGCACGACCACCATACCCAGGAGATATGTATGTGACAAGACCATCTGGAGAGACTGCAATCATATATTTCAACGTGGGGCCTCCTTTGTAAACGGAGTAAGAATTGATACTACAAGTTAAGCATTTTTTTCTGGACAATGGAATTTCAGTGCAATCTAATACAACCCTAACACTTTTTAAAAGAGAAAAACATTTAGGGAGGGTTTTTACCACATCCTCTTTGGATGGAAAGACAATGCATGATTGCAGAACTCTTTTTAAATTAATTATTGTAGTTATGTTTTTACATGTAGTTCTTGACAAACCGAAGAAAATTGATATAACACTACAAATCTTAAATTTAATTTGATTCTCATCATAGTCATTATTATTGAAGTTGTTTGGTTTTCTTTTGTAATAAGAAGAGTCGTTAATTTATCAAGTAGTACAGAAGCAGGAATTCCAGTTAAAGTATTTAAATTGTCATCTGATAATGTATTGCAATTAATTTGGGGTGGGTATAAATTGTATTTGTCTAATGGGGTTTGTGTAATGTTGTCAAAATTAGTGCTACATTCGTGTGAGTTTTGAGGGTTTGTGTTTGTAAGATCCTGGGATAATTCGTGTGAGTTTTGAGGGTTTGTGTTTGTAAGATCCTGGGATGGAAGTCGTGAACTGCTATCTTGGCCCAATGAGAGCAACAGCTCACAGTTGGATGTAGCCTCTTCAGTAGATTGATCTTCATTTTGTTCTAATCTAAAAAACAATGAAAGATTTTTAAGTAACAAAGTAAAGAACATGTTAATTTTGGCTAAGACATTGTAAAATGATTGGGTCTTGGCCAAATAGTCACTACATAAACAACCCTAGTAGGACAACTAATACCAAATACATCAAGTTTACTTTACAGCTACTAAAATAAATAAAATTTGCCCATACATGACAAAATTTAAACTCCACCTTCCTCAAAGTAACATAAATGTAGACCTGAAAAAGGTTGTGAGCTAGCTACCCCTAAACCCACTTTTTTAATCTTCAACCTATCAATCATTTAGTTTCTCCTGAAAATTTCTTTCAGTTTTTATCCAACAGACTCGATAAAAAATGACCAATAACACTGGTCTACAAAAAAAAACTTTTTTTCTGATGGCTGGAATATTAAAGCTGTTTTTGTATATATTTGACCTCCTGATTCCGAATATGGCATCCGTTTTTGCTCATCAGCTCTAGTTTTTAAGATATTCGAAAATTAAATTTTTTTCACTTTTGACCTACCTTTTATACAATACTAGCTGATATGCCCGGCCTTGCACGGGTGAAGAGTATAAATTTATTATTTGAGGAGTTTGCTATCTAAACCAGCTCATTCCATATTTTTCTGAAATCCACTTTTTTGCATATTTTGAAAGTTTAGAGGATCCTTCATAACCTATCGAAGGGATATAGCTCAAACCCAGCTCATTCCAACCCAATAAACTGGAAAAAACTACTTCACCACTTAATTGAACAAAAAAAACTGAAAAAAGTATGAAAAATCGTGTTTTTGCATCAAAGTCAGCTCATTCTAACCTAATTAGCGTAATTACGCCCAAGGTAATGCAACTGAAAGGAAAATGAAAAACTAATCGAATTCTACCTACAGGTAAAAATATAAAAAACATATTTAGCTTTAGAACTGTGGACGTAAGAAGTTTTTTTGTCTCTCCTGTAAAATTTCCAAAAATGGAATAAGCTGGTTTTGATAGCAAACGCCTCATTTTTTAGTTTTCCCAAATACACTAATTTTAGATAATCAGCATTTACCAATCATCCCGGTATCCTAGGCGTCTTTTTCATACTCCAGTCTTCCCGGTAACTTTTCCTATCCCGGTGTTCTTAGTAATTTTTCTTATCCCAGTGTTCCCAGATGGATTAAAATTCCTTCAGTTCTCAAGCAATATAATTTTTGAATGATTTCCACATTTACATTGGAAAAATTAATCTAAAAAGTTTAATTTGCTAAAAATTTAAAATTGCTTAGATCCCTTGATTAATCATATCTTCAGGAATTAAAGTTTTCGGTAAAATAATTCAATAACTAAAGCTTATTCCATTTTGAAATTTAAGAAAAAAATCAATATTTTCTAGTTGAAAGGGAGTTTTAATGGTTTTTGGTTTGTTAACCAACTTTCATAAAAGTTAAAATATTATCACTTTTTGATTTTACATCCTCGTTTCCATGGACACTATTTTAACAACAATGATATTCCATAAAGCTTTTAAAATATAAAAATTAGATAATCTGTCAAATAAAAATATGTTTAACTATACATAACTTTTAAATTTCATTGAAATAGATTTTTAAAATATTAATATAATTTTTAAATAGATTTGTACCTAGTGTTTCTATTAAAAAATTGTTGTTTAGCATTAAATTTTCTTTGTAACAATGGGGTGAACAGATCTCTTTTGGAGGAGAAATAAAGCTATTTCAGCAAAATGACCATAAAAAGAACAAAAAAAGGGTCAAGGGGTCAATAAAAGTTTTCGAAACATAGCCTATGTTTTTTTCTGAGTTTTTTTACGTAGGTATACCAAGTTTGGTGCAGATCGGAAGAAAACTGTGGATTTGTATAAAAGACAAACATACCCACACTTTACTTTATTATATTAGATGGTGCTATAAAAATGACTTAAAAATAAAAACCTAACCACCCAAAGCTTTTCCTATTCCTTAGGGTCTCAATAGATAGTGTATAAAGTTTCAGCCCCCCAAGTTAATTTTAAGGGGTACCTAAAGGGCCCTAAAGTTAAAAAAAAGTCGAAAAATTGGTCTTTTTTCAGAATTTTTAAAAAAATATTTTTGAGTTTTTTAATTTGATAAAACTGGCTAATATATGTTTTTTAGAACTTATTTAGACCGCTAAAAATATTTTTACTTTAAAACTGCACCGCTTTAGAGCGATTTTTTAGTTTTAATGCGAGAATTAGGGTCATTTCCCTCAAAAACGCTTGGTACCAATAATGGTGGTTGAAACGAATAAATTTCGAATTTTTCAAAAGTAAGTAATCAAAAAAGATGTCCTTTGATGTAAAACTGAATTTCACATGATAAAGATCAGTAAAACAGTAGAAGCTCCTCTCGAGCTTTCAAGCCCTAAAATTTGAAAAAATTGGAAAAAATGCTTTTTTTCACTGATCTGTATCATATGAAATTTCAGTTTTATATCAAAGGATATATTTTTTGATGACTTACTTCTGAAAAATTCGAAATTTATTCGTTTCAACCACCATTATTGGTACCAAGCGTTTTTGAGCGAAATGACCCTTATTCTCGCCTTAAAACTAAAAAATCGCTCTAAAGAAGTGCAGTTTTAAAGTAAAAATATTTTTAGCGGTCTGAATAAGTTCTAAAAAACATATATTAGCCAGTTTTATCAAATTAGAAAACTCAAAAATATTTTTTTAAAAATTCTGAAAAAAAGACCAATTTTTCGACTTTTTTTAACTTTAGGGCCCTATAGGTACCCCTTAAAATTAACTTGTGGGGCTGAAACTTTATACACTATCTATTGGGAGCCTAAGGAATAGAAAAAGCCTTGGGTGGTTAGGTTTTTTATTTTTAAGTCATTTTTATAGCACCATATTGTATAAAAGGTAGGTCAAAAGTGAAAAAACTTAATTTTCGAATATCTTAAAAACTAGAGCTGATGAGCAAAAACGGATGTCATATTCGGAATCAGGAGGTCAAGTATATACAAAAACAGCTTTAATATTCCCGCCATCAAAATGAGTGTTGACCAGTGAATTAATGCTATCCTACTACACAACAATAAATATAACAATTATTATTTACTTTTGTCGCTTGTTTTTCCTTTCTGCTCGTCTTACAGCTGCAGCTTCCTTAAGCTGTATAAGTTCTAAAGAGTCGGTTGAAGAAAGAGGCAGGCATAAAGATGGAAGAACAGATTTCTTCAGTCGTTTTCTTAAACGAGGTTTACCTAAAGGAATAAAATGCTATTATTACTACTTAATTGGAACCTACATCTTTTATTTGGATTCATAACTTCTGTTTACCTGTAACCCATAGCTACGGACCTGGAAAAATTTGTAACCTTCCCCTGAACCTTATAAAACGAGGGTTTTCCCCGAACCAGGTTCGTAGTTTCAAGCACTTACCGCATAACTAACTACACCCTTAGGCATCGGTATGATGTAGCCAAATTTTTGAGGCCTTTAAATTTCCTGACGAGTGATCACTGAAGTTTGGACAAAATTTTAAAGTATCATGCTAGTATATCTTTATTTGGGAATAAAACCCATTCTTTGAAAATAGCATAACATTTTAAGAAAAAGGGGTTCAATTCTGTTAACATTCCCGCTATAAACCATCATGTCATTTTAGACTCCATATTTTTAAAAATCAACAGTTTTTTTATAAACCGATAAGTCATTGATCTAAATATACATTTTAATCTATGAGTTTGAAATTATTTAACGATATTACAACTTCATTTCAACTACATTTTTCAGAGATCAACTCAGATATTAGCGTATGCTAATATCTTAAGTAGGTAGAATTGAACCAAAAAGGGATTTTGTATAGTATACTCATCCAAATCCACATTAGGTTTTGTTGAGAAAATTGTAAATCATGGTTGGGGTATGTGCTCCTTGCTCTTAGGGGGATGTAATGTAATCCACCAGTTAAGAACTTAACCATACATAACATACATTAAAAAAGATCCTTAACTTGCTATAAGAAAAAAATTCTGATATAAAGAAAACTGAAATTCATTTTGTTCGTAGCACATCATTAGTATTAGGTTGACCACTTCTAAGTTTGTTTACAGCTCAATATTTCATCAGTTATGAGTATATATGAACTTTAAACCTGGCCCATTTTAACTGGGTTTTAAGTTTTTAGACATTGACTTTGAAAACATAACATGGCTGAAATATAACCATTAGTGTATAGGTGTAACATGTTTTTTGAAAGTACCAACTTTTTTGTGAGTGACCCCAAGTTACTAATGTAATAAATTTAGCACATATTGGCTGATTAGATTGAATAATATCTCATCTTTCAGTCAAATGGTAGAATTAGATAAATAAAAGTGTACATATGGATAGAAAGCTTGAATCTCAGCCTATATTGACAAATCAAACCTTAGGGGAGAGTGTTGTACCTACGGACGGTTGTACCTTCAGCCACCTCATTTTAAAATTCGGGAAAAAATGTAAATTTGAATTTGTTGTCGATTTTGAATGTAAACAGATGCTATCTAGTTGCTAACGTGAAATCAGGCCTTTAAAATATTATTTAAATTTTCTATAATAAAAATACTGTTTTTAGGTGCTCAAAGTTTTTTTTAGTGCATCACTACATTAATTCTTTTCTTCCCCTATGATTATGATATAATAAAATGGGATACATGGGGGAATCCCCGAGATTTTGACTTTTTAGTTTTGATATTAGAAATCGTCAGATCTCAATTCTTTTATCTTTTATAGAACTTAGAATGCAAAAACACCTGGTGTTGTACCTTCGGACACCATAAGTGTTGTACCTACGGACACGTTCTTGTGGGTGTCTGTAGCTAATCGGCGTTTTAGAATCAGGTTTCATTTAATTGAATACATTTTGATAAATGTTAAATTAATTCTAAATGGTAATCTATTTGTCAGCAATTATTTTCAAGTGAATTTTAGATGAAAAATCAAATATTTTGTGATCTAAACTACTTTTTTAAATTTATGGTTCTACTTGGAATTTAATGTAGAATATATTGTAAAATCCTAAGCACCCTATCGCATTTAAGTATGATGATTAAAAAAAACTTAAAATTTCCACTGAAAAAGTTTACCACCGAATTATTTATTGTTATTACCACCATATGCTTGCACAACTAAGTGTCGATCAAATTGGGGTTTTTTTGATCAGTGAAGTTGTCAGATCAATCAGCATGATTGATGCAACTATTACCTTAAATTCTGATCTGAAAATACCATGTGATTTTTGTGTTTTTGGTAAAAAATCAAGTTTTTATCATTCAACTTCGTTTTAATGACCATTTACGATCTAAAACTACATTACTTTAAAAAATCTATTTTCAATTTTAAAAAGGCTTGAAATAGGTTATTAAAAGGTAATGCATCAATAAAAATGTTCATTCTTAGCTTTTTCAACTAACACTTCCCTTTTTAAGGGTGTCCACAGGTACAACTGGGTCTGTCCATAGGTACAACAGGTTGTTGTACCTTTGGACACAAATTTTTCCAAGTTATTATAAATGATTAAAAATCCAATTTTTAAGATTTTGGCTAATAAAAAATATCTCTCTACTCACAAACGTTAGGACTATAGATTGGGCACTTTAAATGGTCAAAATGTGATTTTACCTGTCTTAGAAAAATCCAAACGTGATTTTTGTCCAGAGGTACAACACTCTCCCCTATAATAAATACATTTATTTAAATTCGATCTTTAACTTTTCTCACTCCTTTACATAGTATTAAAAATGAATTGTCAATTCAGCTGGCATAGCTTTAGAAAGAGTCCTCAATCTACCATGCTTAACCCCAGCTCAAATGATGGCTGACAACCATAAAGTTCAAATCACTTTTATTGTAATCATTAGAGCCAAAAATAATTATTAGTAGATGATTCTTAGAAATCTAATAGTTCAATTGGATCTCTATGCTGACAACACTAATTCATGATATAGGAGCTGTGGTTACACAAATACACATGGCCATAGGCGCCGACTTTCATCAAATATTGGGGGGGCCCAGTACCAGACAAAAAAGATATTAGTTATTCCATATAAAAGCAGTTACCCCTAAGAAGTATATTTATACATAAAGTTTTAGATTCCTTAAAAGTAGTACTCAAATCATATTCCACATTATGTTAAAATTTTACAATTACTCGAAGTACAATAGGGGGGGTCTGGGGGGTTCCCCCACAAAAATTTCGAAAATTTGCCTCAAAAAGTAGTGTTACAGCTTTTCTTTAGACATTTTTGGTTCCCCCAAAAGAGATAAGTTCCTTGTAAAACATAGAATTTCTAAGGAAAATATTACAACTAGAGACGTCAAAATTTCGAGAGGGGCTAGGGGTCCTCCCCTAGAAATGTTTGTGAAATATGTGTTATTTATTTTGAAACTATCAAAAGGTAACTCGCGGACCCCCTAGGAAGGTGCTGAGTACCCTCGGAGGTCTGCGGACCACTGCTATAAAAATTCAAGTAAAAAGCAGCACAATATTTTTAAAAAAAATTTAATCGAACACAAAAAAATTAAATACCTATCGCGAAGAATGAAGGTGGATTTATATCGCTTTTAAAATCAACTACACAGAGCAGTTAACTAGAGTTTTGTTTCGGGAAGGGATTTTGACTTAAATATTTTTTGAGGTACCTACTCACGAGTTCTTTTTTACTTCCAGTTTTAGATGACTTGCACATTTTACATTAATTTTGTTGAAATTAATTTCAAAATTTTATAAACATTGAAAATTCCAAGCAAAGCGATATTTGGTGGTCCTTCCCCCAAAATTTGGAAATTTCCACTAAAAAATAGCGTTTGATCTCTTTTTGAAGCCTATTTGGGTTCCACCCTTAGAGCAGAGGGCTAATTTTAAGAAGCAGAATTTTCAAAGAAACAGCAAAATTTTTGGAAATTTGTCCCTAAAAATAGTGTTTAAATTCATTTTGTAGACTCTTTCTTCTTATGTTACACAAAAGGAGGATCACATCTCAAAAATCACGGAATTTTCAGGGGAAAACCGTAAATATTAGATTTTAAAATTTGAGGGGGGCTTGGGGGTCCTCCCCGAAATTTTTTTGAAATTTTTACCCTAGAAAGTAGTGTTAAGTCATTTTGAGACCCTTTGTGAAGACAAAGTGAACGGGATCAAAGGAACGACGTCCATTACATTGCCTTCTTTAGTTCATGAAAGAAAATAGGTAGATTTTTACTAAAAATATTGGGGGGGGCTTAGCCCCCCTTCTTCCACATTGGGGGGGCTCAAGCCCCCTCAAACCCTATGGAGTCGGCGCCTATGCACATGGCTACTAGAAGACTTTCTAAAGCTGTTTCATGCTACTTAACAATCAAATAGTACTTTTTAATTCATAGTTTAGTAGCTTTACAAGATTTAAAGAAAAGGTTTAGGCTATTTTTTATTTTTCTAACTTGAATTGCAGGTGCTCTCCCAGGACTGCACTACAGACAAAAAAAGTTTCTGTTTATTTTCCTATATAAAAGGGGTTATATTTTTGAAAAATAAGAGAAAATGAAACTTACCTGTCGTGTTTTTGCAGAAATATTCTTCTTTAAAATGTTTTGAACAAACAACCATTGTTTTTGAAACTTTTTTACCGATTTTGAGCAGTCGAACCCATTCCAGTTTAATTCTTTCTGTAGTACTTCAAACTCTCGAGAAGCTCTCGAGTGGCACTGAGGTACGCAACAATTTGTATTATTTAAGTTTTTCGACTTATTGTTCGGGGGTTTGGAATATTTCGTAAACATGTTGATGAATCACGACACAGACCTATGGAAATGATAACACAAGTATACTTGGTATAGCAGTTCCAAATGTATCCGCTAGAGGGCGTATCGAAGCTCTGGCGTTGCCTTTTACCAACTTGTATGAATTGTTTGGAAATGTTGACAGGTCAAACCACCCTTGATTTTCTTTGGTTTTAGTTCTCCTAGGATATCAGGTCAAAGACATTCATTATGTCCTATGTGAACTAGAGTGGCGGATCTCGTTTTATAGACCCCCGGTGAAAATGAAATTAGTAATAAAATAAAGTAATAAAAATGTTTTTGCAATTTTTAAAGTTTTTAAACAATTAATTTTTTATTTACTTTGTAAAAAAATAACAATTATGTCCAAAATACAATTAGAGTGACAAGCCAGAGATTTCAAAAAGATATTTGAACAAAGTAGATTTTCTTAGCGAATCAGCATACTTGTGTATGTGAATAAACTAAAAGGTCTTTTTTTACTTAAGAAAAATCAAATGGTACCTCACCTGTAGTTGGATGAATTATCTCATACATGTAAAAATAAAACTACCCAGGAGCCAGCACTGCCTCCCTTTAATACCAACTGCCAAGACAACTTACCAAACCTAGTTTTGAAAAGCAAATTTGATTATTTTTTTAATTGTTTGAGTTCTCTTAGCAGCCAAGGGTGAAAAGTCGAAAAGCTTCTATGGATGAGGTGGCTTCAACTTGGATTTTTTTACCCATGTGGGGGCATTCTTGATAAAAAGTTTATTTAGCTTCGCAAGTAGTTATATAGCATTGAATCAGAGTACTGGGACAACCCCCTCCAGAAGTTTATTAAAGTGGGTAAATAGTTAACACCACTTTATGCACCATGCATACTTTTACACACCAACACTTTTACCCTTTTACTTCTAACGAAATAAATCCGTAATTTAATTTTTTATTGAAATTATAATTATCAAATATTAATGCGAGTGTTTTTTCATTTGCTGTTAAATATCCTTTCTTAAGCACTACAAATGTTGGAGGATGGAAGTGAATTGGAAAAGGGCAGGTTAATATCCAGTCTGCTTCCTCCCTATTCATTTTAAGAACTTAAACCTTAAGGAACTATCGGTGCCGTAACTTCGGAGATTCCTGACTAAAGCAACGATTTTTTCGATATTTAAGTCATTCATGAATTATAGATAACATTTTTACATGGATTTCAACTGAAAATTTAACAATTAAAGATATCTTAGTAAATAGATACTGAGTTGTAAATATGACTCGTATATTTATATATTTCAGCTTGACTTAAAATGTAATATTACACTCGCATTAATTTTAACATCAAAGTTAGAATGCCCAATAGGTGTGCCATAAACAATTCAGTTGTTTAATAAACCGATGGAAGCACAGAAATAAGCATATATCTTCTCTGAAGATGAAAAGTTATATTTAATTACTAACACAAAGATGAATGCATTAAAGTTTTTTACTTCATTGCATATTAATTTCACCCTGGTTTCTTCATTTTTATAATTTTAGTTACCATGTGGTGATACTTGAGTGATACGTTTAAAGCAGCGGTTCCCAAAGTGGTCCATATGGACCCCCAGGGGTCCACAGCAATTTCCAGGGGGTCCACGGGCATGAAAATGAAAATTGGGGGTCCACAGCGACTTCTAGGGGGTCCACAGAGACTTTCAGAGGACCATGGGAAAAATTTCATTATATGAATAGTTTTGATGTGCCAAGTTTAATAATTAATTTAAGTTGAATTAAACAAGTTTCAAAAACAAGTTATCCTGGGTTGTGATCAAAGGAATTCCATTTTTGATAGCTTTTCCCTCTCCTTTTTGGTGGAGAAAGGTTTCAGCACTGTGGCCAACCTTTTGACAAAACAAAGAAACAGTTTGGAGATTATACCGTACGGGGTGATTTGAGATTAAATCACACGTCGTTGAAACCTAATGTCAAAGCACCAGATTCATAACTCCCTTTAAAAGTATGTTGGAATATTCCAGTTTTCCCTCCCTGTATTTATATCTTCATATAATTCCTATTCCCTACCTATATTTTTAGAAATAATTATTCAATGAGAAAGTTGAAATGTGGATTTTAAAATTACTTGTTTCTGGCAATAATGTTTTATATGGAGGGTTTTTATGAGCAAAGGGTGCTTAAGGGCAATACGTTTTTACATTTTAAAAACCTTTGACTAATATTTTTTATATTTTATGATTAACCGGGTTCTAGTGGAAAGTTCTATGATAAATTGTCATAAATTAAATGTTATATTAATAAAACATTAAAACTAACACTATCATTTGACTTCTGTTACATTTAATTTATCCATTAGTGGTCATTTTCTCATGATGTGTAACTTGTTAAACGTCAATAATAAAGGCGTGTTTTCAGGATTTGAACCCGGATAATCCTTAAGTACCTAAGTTTTTAAATTAAAATATGTTGTTTAAATAATAATTTTGATATTCGCTTTTTACAATTGAATATTTTCATTATGGTTCTGAAACTTAACTATCACTATTTTTTTCTGATATGGAAAACTCATGAAGTTATTTTCAAAATTTATAAATGCTGTTCAACATTATATGTATAATGAACATATTTTTTAATGTATGTATAAAAATCAACACATATCTTTTTATTGCAGAAACATTTTTTTTTCGATTTCATAAATTAGAACTCACACAATTTCCGTAATATATAATTTTTCTTTTCATTGTTGAACTTAATTAAATATTGTTTGTTAACATGCCATACATTAATTGTAATTATTTCTGAAATTTTTTGATTTGGTGAATGAATAATTCACTCATAAGCCATTAACTTTGACAAGTTTGCGACCAATAGTACAGGAAAATGGTAGTTTTTAAAAAAAATCATATAGAAGTTTTTTTTTCGACGGTTTTGTATGTTTTCGAGGGCGCTGATTACGAATATGAAGTTTGCTCCCACGTGGGGGGTCGGCTTCAAATCGAAAATCGCAAAAAATCGATATTTTTGTTGCTCTTTTTTCGATCCTTCGCTTTTATTTGAAAAACTATAAATTTCTCGAAGATAATTTCAATTACAAAGTTGAAGTAAACAAAATTTCCTACAAAATGCACTATTCAACTTTGATTTTCTGAAGAGTGGTTTTGCCGCTAGAGCGCGCTGAAAAACATCGATTTTTTTTGCCTTTCCACAAAAATGAGGGAAACGCGCGCTTCTACCCTCTACAAAATGAAAACTATTCACGTTATCAACAAAAATTTTATACCACGTGAAAGAGCATTTAATTTTCTATAAATAACGTGCTTTACATTATAATTTTTTTTAGAAGGGGGGAGGGAGTGAAGGAAAGATCGATAACAAAAGTGTTGAGCCTCGCAGACCAAACAGACTTTTGCGGTTGTTAATCTGCAATTTTCTCTTTATTTCAGGTATATTACCAATTAAATGGGTTGTTTTGGATTCATTGATGAATAACCATGCTCAAAAAAATAAGTTTTTAAATTTATTTATGAAATATTGGGTGTTTTAGGCGGAATTTCAATCAATTTTTTAAATTCATATATTAAATTATGGGAGTGTTTTAATGAACGAATTTATATGTTTTTTGCATCGCTTAATCCGAATTTCAAGTTTATTTTAATTTTAAAAGTCAACTTCACATCAAAAATTCCAAAAAATATTAAAATTTTGCTGTTTTGTTAGGTTTTTCATCGATTTTCTAAACAAATATTCATTTTAGGAAAAATAGATTAAAACCAAATTAATGTACGTAAAATTTCCTATAAGATGCACTGGTTCATTTTTATTTTGCGTGGAGTGGTGTACGTTTTATAGCGTTTTGAAGAAAAGCAATTTTCAAGATTTTCTACAAAAAAGTGATGAATGCTCGATTTCTCCCACTACAGCTCTACATAAATTCAAGTTACCGACAAATAATTTATGCCAAATAAAAGTACATTTAATTTCCTACAAAATTCACTCTTTAACTTTAATTGTATAATGAGAGGTATTTACGCTAGAGCGCGCTGAATTACAGCTGTTTCCTGACTTAACACAAAAACATGAAAATTATTTTCTTCAAAACGCTATAAAACGTACACCGCTCCACGCAAAATAAAAATAAACCAGTGCATCTTATAAAACATTTTACGTACATTAAGTTGGTTTTGAGCCATTTTTTCTAAAATGAATATTTGTTTAGAAAATCGATGAAAAACCTAACAAAAGAGCAAAATTTTAATATTTTTTGCAATTTTTGATGCGAAGATGACTTTCAAAATTAAAATAAACTTGAAATTCGGATTAAGCAATGCAAAAAACATATAAATTCATTCATTAAACTACTCCCATAATTTAATATATGAATTTAAAAAATTGATTGAAATTCCGCCTAAAACACCCAATATTTCATAAATAAATTTAAAAACTTATTTTTTTAAGCATGGTTATTCATCAATGAATCCAAAACAACTCATTTAATTGGTAATATACCGGAAATAAAGAGAAAATTGCAGATTAACAACCGCAAAAGTCTGTTTGGTCTGCGAGGCTCAACACTTTTGTTATCGATCTTTCCTTCACTCCCTCCCTCCTTCTAAAAAAATTATAATGTAAAGCACGTTATTTACAGAAAATTAAATGCTCTTTCACGTGGTATAAAATTTTTGTTGATAACGTGAGTAGTTTTCATTTTGTAGAGGGTAGAAGCGCGCGTTTTCCTCATTTTTGTGGAAAGGCAAAAAAATCGATGTTTTTTAGCGCGCTTTAGCGGCAAAACCACTCTTCAGAAAATCAAAGTTGAATAGTGCATTTTGTAGGAAATTTTGTTTACTTCAACTTTGTCATTGAAATTATCTTCGAGAAATTTTTTGTTTTTCAAATAAAAGCGAAGAATCGAAAAAAGAGCAAAAAATTATCGATTTTTTGCGATTTTCGATATGAAGCCGACCCCCCACGTGGGAGCAAACTTCATATTCGTAATCAGCGTCCTCGAAAACATATAAAACCGTGGAAAAAAAAAACTTCTATATGAAAATTTTTTAAAACGTCACTTTTTAGCACCGTTTTCCTGGGTTACAAAACTTCCATTGTTAAAGCTAAAAATTTTTGTGCCTTGAAATGTTAAAAGTTTAGATTTGTTTTTAGTTTCAAATTTTTAACGTTTTATTTTTACAATTTCATTAAAAATGTTGCGTAACCATATCAATGGCAAAACAAAAAAAGATTTTTTTAAATATGTAAAAGTGGTGAAATCAAATTCTTATCAATGCATGAAAAACACTTAAAAATTACAAAATTAATGCGTGGTTTAGAAATATATATCATAAACATAAGATTTTTTGCTACTTTTTGAACGGTCCCTAAGACGGGGGTCCACGGGGTACGAAAAATGTCGTCAGGGGGTCCACGGGCAAAAAAAGTTTGGGAACCCCTGGTTTAAAGGAATGATATCGTAACAAAAATAAACGCGCTTTGATATAAACCACTGAAACCCTTTTATGACATATGGGAGAGGCGCCAGAAACGAAAGTGATCAAAAGTGACTCCAAAATTAAGAGTCCAGAAATTAGCACTTACGTTCTAAAAGGGTGGGCTAAATTAATTCAATTAAAGCGGGTTTTCTTCTTTTCAGTCGGCTGCCTTCAGAGGCACGTGCAAGGAGTAAATTAGTTCGAAAGGCTGTGCTGAAGTGGCTGTTCCGGGTGGTTGGTTTCATGATGAATAGTTAAAAACTCGCCGTCAGAGTGAACCGCTAAGTTTCGCGGATTTACAACAGAGGGAAAAGTTGCCAGTTCTAATTTTGAACTGGCCTTAGTAGCTACAGTTGAATCCCTAAAGGGAACTAGGGGCGTATCCAAGGGGGGTTAAAGATTTAACCCCCCCAATGTCAACATCTTTCTTATTTTGTTGAAAGTGTTCAAGGAAAAAAAAACGTTGGGAATAGCAGATTCACAAGCCCTGTGCTAAAAGTAATGAGAAGGAATTTGTTATGCGAAGAAGAAAGACAATGGACCAAATTAATGTTTTGGTAGTAATGGTTTTGTGGGGATCCCAGCCACAATTTTTTGTAGATGTTTTCGGCCTTGATGTCTTTGTCATGCGAGCTCCAAAAGCAGATGTGTATGCTCAAGAGAAGCGTTACATTTTCAGAATGCAACGAAGTGTCCAGCAGCAATATACCATAATTTCTTGTGTCAAACTAAACTAGGTTCTAAAAATGTCGTGTCTGCGGAACTACAGAGCTGACGTCACTAAACTACTATGAACTGTATATACAGGGTGTCCCACGAGAAGTGGCCCAACCCCTTTAACTTTTGAACCTCTAAAGATATAGTCATGAAAGTGGGGTCTAGGTATAGTAAAGTGACCATGCTCCATCCGATGATATAAGTTCCAACGCCCTCTAGCGGAAACTTTAGGAGTTATAATTTTTATTTTGAAAACTATGTGAGGTATTTGAAAAAAGTCAATGACTAAGTTGTAGAGCAGCATCGATTCAGTAGGAAAAGCCACCTTAAGCAGAAAAATATCTTGAATAAAACCCCTAAAACGCACGCTCAATTAGCTTGAATTTACGTAGATTTTACGTTTTAAAACGCTCCTCACGAGGCAAAAATGAGAAATTTTCAATTTAATAAATTAATAATACTTTTAGTTATTTACTTAAGTCATAAAAATAAAAATTTCTTATTTTCGCCTTGTGAGGAGCGTTTTAAGAAGTGAAATCTACGTAATTTCAACCTAATTGAGCGTGTGTTTAAGGGGTTTTATTCAAGATATTTTTCTGCTTAAGGTGTCTTTTCCTACTAAATCGATGCTGTTCTACAACTTAGTCATTGACTTTTTTCACATACCTCAAATAGTTTTTAAAATAAAAAAATTAATTCCAAAATTCTCCACTAGAGGGCGTTGAAAGTAATCTCATCGGATAGAACATGGTCACTTTACTATACCTAGACCCCACTTTCATGACTATATCTGTAGGGGTTCAAAAGTTAAAGGGGTTGGGCCACTTCTCGTGGGACACCCTGTATACGCGCTGCGTTAATCTATGATCTCACTTGCCTTTTGCTTGCTGTTCTTGTTCCTGTTAATAAACTGTTGTTGTATTCCTACCTGATTTGATCACTACCCACAAGCCGCACCACACGTATCGTACAAAAAATCCTTTGGGAAGGATTTTGTGTCCAATTTTTGAATTTTTAGGATGGCACAATGCCTTTATAGACTGAAAAGAAGATTATCCCATCTCATCATCAAACGGAGGTTTAGATGAGATAAATAAGTCATACTCTTTGTTCTTTCAACACCAAAAGAAGAGTTCACATAGAGTTTATGTCCCGAGGTAGACAATTAATCTTTTTTTTTCAGTAAAATAGTTCAATGATTGAAGAATCAAAATCGCGTGCATCCGCCCATAGTTCGCAAACTGACTCTTTGAATGAACTTTCGAGATAAATTGCATAATTTAAATTGTTATCCAATCAACCTACAAGGCTAACGTGTTCCCGTTAGATATATTTCTATTCCTTCGGTTTAAATTCAACTTAAAAATTATTCTTGTTTACAATTCGGAGACCTTGCAGAAAACGTAACGCCTCTTCCAAACACATGCATCTGCTTTTGGAGCTCGCATGGCCAAACAGAATATTTGCCTTTCTGCTTCGTGTGAAAAAAATCAGTCGCATTTCTTTTGGGCAGACCTTGTATGTGATTACCCTAAAAAAACTACAATTCTTTCGGAGGACGGGGTACTTTGTGCTTTCTACGGTCAATGATGGAAGGATTATAGACCAAAATTGATTCAGCTCAGAATTCTTTTTATCTTTTGTTTAGGCCATCATTTAAACTCAAGCTGCATTGGTGTGGAATCTAGTCCAATTTGGCTCAAAGCTTATGTACTTCTTTTGGATCTTTTGCATATTAGTTTCAAAAGTATTTAGAAGTGAGTGCATAAAAACTATTTCTTCATTCTAAGGGAAGTGAATGGCAAAAGGAGAGTTTGATTTAATTTTTTTATTCTATTCTCTGTATTTCTCTCCGAAGAAAGGTGTTTACTTTTCAAATTCTGAAAGTGAATTCACCGACGCGGATAAAAAGAAGGGGCTTTCTGAGGAATGAACTTAAGGAAATCGTGAAATGACATCAAAGGAGTCGGACAGCCATGAACTACTTTTTTTCGAAATAAAGACTCAAGGCATTTCTACTATTCTTCTAATGAGATATTTTAATATTTTATAAAAGCAAGATTTTGTAAATTTGAATGATTTAGTCAAATAAAGGCAACTAACGGTCAGGGAAATTACAAAAAAGCATGATTATTATTTAAGTACTGTGACTATACTTGGGTTGAAACAACTTATGATTGAGACGAATAATCTACGTTCTTAAGAATACAATTTTGTAGAAAATTTAAATTATTTGCAGAATTATTGCCCTCGAATAATGAGGTCTCTGCTTTAACCATTCGCAATTAATTCAAGTATAGGAAAAGGTTGTGTAACTCGGACTATTTTTACTTTTTTTTAACCTGTTTTGTTTTACTTTCTGAAAGTAAACTAGTCAACCTGTTTTAGTACATAATTAACGAAAGTTTAAATCAATGTGAATTCGTCCAAGGTATGCCATTGGTTGTACTTGGTATACCAAGGGTAATGTACTTTGGACCTATATCAAAAATATCTGTTTATTTCTTTTATAAGCTTTATTTTAAGAAATTTAAAATCCACTGATGAGATTTGATGGTGTGATGGCTAGTTGGAATGCTATCCTAACTTATTCCACGCTCATTGAAATATTTTTATCCCTGATTTATTAAGTATTTTCTATAAAAGTAATTATTACAGAAATGTAAGTACAAATTAAAACTTCTATCACCATGTGTGAATCTATCTATCATAATAATAACCAAATAATCACCATATCTATTCTTCAAACTTCATGTGTTGTGAAAAAATAAAAATGCCATCCGTCATGAGGAAAAAATAATCAATAAACTTTACAGTTACAAAAAATTTTTGATTTCAATCCTTTTTTTCATGATAATCGATTTCAGACCCCTGAATCTAACATTTGAACAGAAGGAACGAGTAGGTTCTCAAATGTGTAAATTGGCAGCAAAAAATACAAGATGTGTTCTTAATTTCTGTTCCTGAAGTCAATTGAAGCGTTTGCAAAGTAACTGGCCATATTTGGAATGATACCCTTCCGGAAAACCAATCCTATCCCTGAACAACATTTTTCAAATTCAATTTGTAACGAGACGTGGTGCGAACAAGACTTCAGACTGGAGTTACTCTGTTGTCCAAAAAGTGAAAGATGACACGAAATAGTAGGCATGACGTCAATGAAGATTTCGAGCTTCTCCGGCCTTATAAGTTTAGATGTGGCCATGGTTTGATCCCCAAGTGATTCAATATTTCCTTGTGCAGTGGGATATTTGAATCGCCTTGGGATCGATGCCCTAACTGTACTCCCCTTCCTTTGAGACAAAAAAGAGCGGTTCTTTGAGAGCCTTTTTCACCGTAAATCTCCCGCAACTTCAATTAAGCTTCTTTCACTCCAAAAGAAAAGGGTAGGAATTTCGAATAACCTTCAGGTTTATTCTCTCCACTCAATTGATTCTCACTCGAAGATTCTATCCTCGTAAGTAAAGTGGGCAGGACGTATAGGTATTCACCATAGCGAGCGCTTTGACCATCTTGCTCCGACTGTAGCTTTCATCATGCTCTTTGCCACAACAGACGCAGGGTTGAAGTACCCGGAAACGAAATTCCACTCGATATTCTTCCACCTGTAGGCATAAATCCAAAGAACCAACTATCAGGTCTGGATCCAGGTATGATTTTTTTTTTGACTTCTGTGGGAAGAAACAAAGCTTTTAAAACATTTTTTGCAGTAAATTCCGAGATATTCCTGAATATATGGAACGATAATGATATTCTATTCTATCTATAAAGCTACACAATAAAGAATTTTAAAACCTTAAAAATTTAAACCAGAAATCATTTAACGCAGAGTATTTTCTCCTTCTGGGAACCTACATCTGTTCCTGTCTGCCAACCATCCCCTCCCGAACTTCTCTTTCATACACATTTTTTTTCAAACAAATTAGAATTTTGCGAAAATATAGTAGGAGAGTTCTTATTACTTATAGTAAATCATATTTTCGTACGCTTAAAAAATTCTCCCCATTACGACCAAAGAATGCACTAACTGGGAAAGTCATTTCTTCACAAAACTCAGTGTCTTAATATCATTGCAAAAGAAAAACAACTTGGGTTTAAAAAAAATCTTCCGTTAAATGATTCGCCATTCTTTTCTCCCAAGTGAAAATTTCCCACCCTTTTTTCTATGGTAGGTAGATCCTGAAAAGGATTTAATACTGTAGTAAAGGATTTATTTACTGTATTACTGTAAATGATTTAATTTTTGACACTCCCCTCGTTTTGGTTAGCATGGTTGGCCTTTCAAAGCATTTACTATCATATAATACCTCTATGGGTCCTGAAATAAATAGGAACAAAGGACCTGCTTATTATGGAACAGGGCGCTCCTTGCTGGGGAACCACAATCACTGGAGCTCCGGGGACCAACGCTCTCACCAATCTGGAGTTGTCAGGAAGTAATTTTTTTAAAAGATAATTTTGTCTCTTCCTCCCAAGAAGTTTTTTGTTATTATTTTTAGGCGCTTTGGTCGGGAGCGAAAAATAAATTGGAGTTATTGTGCACAGTAATTGCTTTTAAATGAGAGGGCAGTTGATTAAGGTTTTTATGCTTGTTTCTTTGTTGTGCAATAATTGACTCTTTTTTTTTATAGAGGTCGATCTCAAGTGTTTCCAGCTAAGATTAAAATGAGAAAACTATGCTGCAAGAATTGAGAAACAGTTTTTTTCATTTTTTCAAAATTTAGTCCATTTGCAAGGAGTTAGAATTCCCACACAAATAAAATAAGGAGGTCATCCTGTGCTAACTTTATTATTTGAACTCGAAGAATAATGTCTAGAAATTGGTATTTTTATACGGAACTTCTTGATAATTCGCAGTTCTGTTTTTCTAACGTTTTTTCCGAATAATAGCTTTAAAACCTTGAGGTAAGATGTGGGTGAAAAGATTTTCAATTAAAAGTGTTTATCTGTTAGAAAAGCAATATCTATGTAGATGAAGGTTGTTTAGGTTGTTGAGCTAGGTGTGGGTTAGCAGGGGAAGCACCCCCTAGAATGTAATACTAATAAAAAAATTAAATTTCGACCATATTACTACTCGCTTTTAATCATAAGCATGAAAAATGTACTTCGCATAGAAAACTTTAGGAATGTTTTCATAATTGAAAATATTGTTAAAGTTGTTGTGTTGCTGTTGTCGGGTCCTCGGAGATCAGATGGAGCGGTGCTTAAGGTATTGAATTAAATAAACTAACACTTGGAATACTAAAAGCAAACCTGTTCGATACTTTATATTTATCAATCAATTTATTGATTTGTACTTTTTCCCTGAACAAATTTTAAAGCCAAGACAGTAAAAGCGTTGGTTATAGAAAAGTAAAAAGAAAAAATAATTTCCTCAGATATCTAAGCAGGTTTCGGAATCTAACTGATTTCAAACCATCCGATGGCTGAGGAATTTGCCGGGCAACTGTCCCGCTGCATTATGACAACTTATTACGGAACCCAGAGAATGTCAAATCGGGTTCCAAAGCGATCCAGAAGCACGATTTCTCATTCGAATGGCAGGCGACACTCGTTCTAATATTTACGTTCTTTTCTTTCATCCGTGCGCGGCGACATAAAACGCAATATAAGATAGAGAGTGCTTAGGCAGGGCAACCACATGGCCTAAAAACTAGTTGCTTTGATATCTGTAACATGGAAACGGGACCCAGAGTTTAACAAGTGAACGTGATGCCTAATGATCCGCTGAAGTAAAAATAATCTATCCAAGATGCTTTTTATACTTAGTTGACTTTAAAACACTGAGGTTTTGGAACAGCGAATTCCAACCTAAGTAGATTTATTTATATTGGAGGGGTAAAGAAGGGACGTTGTTCCCTGAAATAATTTACCATCCATTCAAATATTTTGGGGTGCCCTTCTAAAAATATGAGTTTTTTACCAAAAAAAATATGTGTAAAAGCAAGTCCCTCCCTAAATACTTTTAACTGCGTGTTTCTCGGTTGCTACAAGAGAAATATTTAACCCAAAACGCTTCACGTAATGCAATGTGGTCCCACCTAATTCGATTTGAGCCTTTTTTTAAACGAGTTATTTGATGAAGAAAACCGTTGTTTTTTTGTGAACATGAAGTTGGACAGCTTGAATGGCTTTGTATATGCGACGCCAGGTATGAAAATTTCCATCAAAGCTTTTCGTCTCACCAAAGCATTTCGTCATCAAAAGTTATTTCGTCCCAGGATTCTTCTCATAAGAAGTGATAAAAAATTATTATGATATGACCACGCTCACTAAAACGGGCACTGAGTTCAATGCACACTCTATCTAAATATCTCTTTGGTGAGCGACATTAGAGAATATGGAAAGGAAATCTAAAATGATTTCGGGAATAGAAGAGAAAATAATTCAGGACACGTTTTTCCTTAAACGTTTTCGATTTTCTCTCGATTTGAATCATTAAATTTCTCTTTTTTTCAGGTAGGCGATAACCGAATGAAATACGAGAGTGTTCTATCACAAACCCCTTCATTTGAATTGAGCGCGTGCTCCAGTGTTTCAATGGCTGCCAATAGCTGCCAAACAATTTTGAGGGTTCGCGAATGATGCTATATTGAAATAAGAACGACTTAGAACGTTTGAGACATCGGTTTAGAAGAAGTTAAGTTTTTATATATTTTCCGAATTTACTGTTATTATCTTAATATTTATTATATATTGGCAAATTTTAAAACAAATGGTCAAGTAAGAAGTAAAACTCAAAATATCACGTGTAAAACCACTTTTCTATTGCCATAACCAAATAAAATGTTTGTAGCTGTAACAATGTAACATAGCAACGCAGAGTATTAGCCTTTGTTACAACAAAGAATCCTATGTGTGTGAGAAATAACCTTCTTTTTCATAAAAACAAATTCTATAGGCAGCCCCGATTTCTTAAGAAAGAAAAACGAATAGCAAAGCTCTCTCTCCTACAATTTCGGAGAAACAAGAGGAAACGGTCGTTCTTTTTTGACTACTAGAGACATCTATTCGCGAATTCGGTAACTATAATCGTGAATCAACAAGGAAATATCATAGAAACTGATAATCTTACTATACCTAAAAATCAAATGCCGTGTCGCCGGAGCCAATGAAATCGCCGGAAAAAGGAGGCGTGTCGCAGCAGCCAATGAAATAATCGGAAATAATTATTTGAGAGAGAGGCAAGTAGGCAGGCTACAGCTCAACACAGCTCTTTCCGGAACTTTGTTTTGTCAACAAACCGATCGCGTTGAACCGATTTCTAAATAAAAAGCGATATTTCGATAAAAAAAAAGAAGCAGCCTTTGCTAATCAATGTTCTAAAAATGAATTCTCGCCGTAGAACTCGCAAGCTACTGTCGCGAGGCAATATACGGACATCAACCAGCGACTGGATTTGACAGGAGAGAACGCGATCGTTTGTTTCGAAAACAACGCCGAATTACAACAAGCAGAAAACCAGCGTCGTGTAAATAATCGCACCCAAGAAAGCGCTCGCGAAAGGAATCGCTGTTTGAAAGAGTCATTTAGCAATGAAACTTCGGCTCTCTCAATAGGCTTTATGTCCATCGAATGCCTACATTGTTCTGCTCTTTTCTTTTCAAAGGAACATGGCAAAATCAAACACAATTGCTGCCATCATGGAAAAGTTAAATTGAACCTCTCCTCTCCCTATCCTGAAGTTTTAATTAATCTATTAAATATTGAAGTTTTAATTAACTGGGAAAGATGATGATTCTGTCATTTCATGCATAATATTCGGTATTATAATTCTGGGTTCTTGCGTAATTTGCTGTCAACCGTGTTGCTGAATCCAAAACGTTATCAAATCCTATTGACTATCCAATAGCTGTACCACTGAATTTAACGGTTGCTGAATGGACGACAGTATAATACGCAAGTGCCGAACTCTGCTTTAGCTAAGGTTGCATTTTGTGCATCTTGGAGGTAATTGCCTACAAGGGTATTAGCTGTGTTGCTCTTTGTTGTACTTGCATATTAATGACACCGCAGCTACAGATTTGGCAGTTTTCAAATGCGGCCAATTATTTACAATTGTTATTTAAAATAAAAACACTATTTAAGAACAAAGTTCTCAATCAGATTTTGGTTGATTGCGGACCGTGGTGGCTTATACCAGCAAATATAGAAAAGCCACGATTTTCAAAATTTATATTTCAATTCTGTTAGAGTTCCCGCTAAATATCACCAATCTCTTTTGAACGTTTAATATTCAAATATAAACAATGTTTTTA
The DNA here is from genome assembly GCA_024610705.1 of Tetragnatha versicolor. NCBI lineage: Eukaryota > Metazoa > Arthropoda > Arachnida > Araneae > Tetragnathidae > Tetragnatha > Tetragnatha versicolor. Next base: position 300,207 of record JANDEH010000001.1, read on the forward strand.
AAATGATTAATGATAAACTGAACAGTTATAGTTCTAATTAAATTTTAAATCTATGAGTTTGAAATTATTTAGCAGTATTTATACTTTTTGGTGTCCAAAAGAGATTGGAGATATTTAGCGGGAAATCTAACAGAATTGAACCAAATTTATATACACGAAAACGAAGCTGCTCAAAAAGCTGTGCTTCGTGCTGGGGTTTTCATGGTGCAATTTAACATTCATTCTGGGGTTTGTAAGGATCGCGGAGCGATACAAAGCGAACTGCGAAGCTGTTCGAGCGGGGGTTGGCGAGCGATAGCGAGCAGGGGGCGGCAGCCCCCTAGTATATACTATTATATAAAAATGGGTGATGAAATTTTCTATACCTTTCATACCAATCATGGGCATATATAAGGGGGTTCGGGGGTCGGAATTCCCCTTAACCGAAAGCAACAGTTTTTTAGCAGAATAATCATATTTTCAAATCTTGTGCATAGTCTAACACAGGTCAGTGCACTCTATAAAAGAGGTTAAAATCAACATTAGAAATGAAATGGGAGAATAGACTTACTGGACTTCCCGGACATCATTAATGCGGACAGGGGGACCCCCCTCCCCAAGGCCTTAGTGGCCGTTTAAATATTACGTAAGCACTTTTCTGGTCATTTTTAACCCCCCCTCCCCCCTTGTCAGCAAAGATAAGCATACCTCAACCCCCCCACCATAGTTACGTAAGAAACTGCCGGACCCCCCTCCGAAATTTTGTCATCACTTTTCGTAAGTACTGTTTTTTTTTCCTTAAAAATTAGGTCATTTATACAAGGAGCTGTCCTTTTTGGGAGTAACCCTAAGGGTTCAAAAATGAGTTGAAACATAACTTTTCGGGGTTAAAATTTCAAAATGTTTGGGGTCCATCCCCAGAATAAAAGTGCTTACGTCAGATTTCTTAACTCAAATTTTTGTTAAATTTATTTTTGGTTGAGTTTTGAAATTATTTATGCAAGAAACAAGAGATTTTCGAAAATGCAGTACCTTACGTAAGCATCACTCATATCCCCCCTCCCCCTTGTCAGGAAAAATAAGCAAAGAGCAAACCCCCTCCCCCCCCTTAGGTGCTTACGTAATACTTGAACGGCCCCTTACCTTTCATAAGGAGCTTCGGGTGTAACCCAAAAAGTCTCAAATGAGTTAAAAATCTCATAATCATATCTTTAGAGCAGTGGTTCCCAAGTCAAATATGTCTGCGGACCACTTCACTTAAATTTTAACCCCCGCGGACCATCTCTATCCCTAACTGTATCTTCAAAATTTTAACTTTTTTCAGTGCATTCATTCCTCATGGAGGCCTAAAATTTTGACTTTTTTTCTGAAATAATAAGGGAAACCGAGTCTTACAATGTTTCTAAATAGAAATTAGAAAATCAAATTATTTATTAAACTTAAAGAAAAATTAACATTACATTAATTTTATACCTAATTATTTAAAAATATACCTTTTATTAAAGACATTTAACCATTTTTATCAAGCCTTTTTATCTATTAACCCTGAAAGGATTCACACCTACACAAAAGTTACAGGTTTAAAAAAACAACAGTATAAAATAGTTATTTTTCTTCTTTTTCATAACCAACAAATAAGGTAATACAGGGCTCGATTTCTGAAAAAAGAGGTACCGAACGGTAAAATTATTGTGTCAAAACTGAAAAAGCGAATACTTTTTAATACCAAAAACTTAAGCATTTATTTTCAAATTTAAATTTATAAAATAAATTCAAATGTGTTGTACTAAATTAGAAAGAGTGTTCTAACTCTTCTCTAGGTAACTAACTCTTGAAATATGCCTTTTTAATATTTTTGGTAGGATTCTTATTGTTCTGTTATGAACTTAATTTGAAAACAAATCTGATATGTTGAGTTCCCAGTACAAAAAAGGGGTCTGGGGGTTCTCCCCCTGAAAAATTTTGGAAATTCGACTATAAAAACAGGGTTTTAATTAATTTTTTTTTCGTACATAGAAAGGTATCCTCTGGCCTGATGAATGGGTCTCGCGGGCCGTTAGTTAGGAGACCAGGGTTGGCTGGATTGGCCCAGTGGGTTTTTTCAAAAAAACCCATGTGAAAAAACCCACATTTTGGACCCATTTTTTGGTTTTTTCAAGAAAAATCAAAATTTAGGCAGTTCCTTCAAAATTTAATGTGTTTTTTTTAAAGTTTAGGATATTTTTAAAATTTTAATGGGTTTTTCAAAATTTAAACTTGGTTTTAAAAACTAAATGGTGTCTTTTCAATTTCAAGTAGTTTTTTTAAAAGTAAAATAGGTTCTTTCATAATTCAGTGTGTTTTTTCATCATTGAATGGGTTTTTTTTTCAAAATTTAGGACGTTGAAAGTTCAAACTAGATATAAAAAATAAAGAAGATTTTTTTAAATTTCAGTGGGTTTTTTCAAAGTTAAATAATTTCTTTCAATATTGAATGGGTTTTTCAAAGTTTAGGGTATTTTTTAAATTTTAGTGGGTTTTTCATAATTTAAACCAGGTTTCAGTAAATAAGGGGTGTTTTACAATTCAGTGGGTTTTTTCAAAGTATAAAATCTTTGAAAAAAACCACTTAACTGTGGAAAAACTGACATTATTTTGATAGAACACATTTAACATTGAAGGGCAATTCCACGAGTAACTGACTGACATTTTATGTCAGTCAGTTACCATGTCGTTTAAAATTTTTTAAAAATCAATAAAAACATATTTTGAAAATTTACTTGTGCCATTACGTTAAGCTTACAAGAAAGCAATAAACTGGGTGGAAAGTATTTTTTTATCATTTATTTTTGGGAAGAAAATAACAAAATACTAAGCGTTTTTCTTAAAAAATGTCAGTCAGTTACCCGTGGAATTGCCCTGAAAGAACTCACTAAAATTTGAAAAAACCCACTTACTTTACAGGAGAAAACCAATTAATTTTGAAAAAACCCACACTTTTTCCGAAAAAACCCAGTTTTATATGGGTTTTTTCAGGGTTTTATTGAAAAAACCCGAAAAAACCCAACAAACCCGGGTTTTTGCCAACTCTGTAGGAGACCTCTGAATTAGAATAAAAAAATTTTCCCAAATAAGAGGTTCCGGAACGGCGTTCCGGACCGTTCCGGCTGAAATCGAGCCCTGATGGTAATATATTATTAGAAGATTTAAATTTGAAAGAAAGTACTTAGCTTTAAATTAAACTGCAGTACGAATGAGATAACAAGGAATTCTGTTGATCATAAAAAAAGCAAACTGGGCAAGCACTGACTGTAAGTTGTGGCAGAGGAAATTCTATGGGCGAGGCGGGCGAGGCTGATGTTCTCCCGAAAGAAACCGCGTCAAAAGTCAACAATTATTTCATAGAAATTAAAGTAGAAAATAATTAATGTGTTCAAAAACTTTGGCATTTTCGGCAATAAATTTTTCTCATATCTTAGAAAAACCCTATTTCACGCGTATCTCAGAAATTTCCTTTTTTCATACCACGATTTCTCGAAGACCCTCTGTCTGACAATAGCATCCCAGTTTGAAGTATCTTTCAACACTTCCACGCTTCGCATCGTATCAAATCAAGTATAAGTCAGATCATTCGATTCTTTATTAGCCCCACCCTGACGCCTCTCAGTTTTAATTAATCTGATGCAATAATTTTCCATATAATCACATTTCGTTTCTTACTCTGTAATAAACTACTGTTGAATAAAACTGTGCTAAATAATAGAAATGAAGAAATGATTCATAGGCGAGAAAGTAAACATAATATTTTTTATTTATGAGACGTATGATTTTTTACTTATGTTTTTGTATCTGTAGTAATTTTACTATTTCCTGGAATGTGTGATTAGGAAAACAATTGTTTTTTTAATTTTCCACATATTTTTTGGATTTAAAAAAGTTCTCACGGACCACCTCTGAGGGCCTCACGGACCACCAGTGGTCCGCGGACCACCTGTTGGGAACCACTGCTTTAGAGGGTCAAATTTGAAAAAAATTTCTAAGAGAACCCCCCTTCCAAACCATCTTTAAAAGTTTGACGCCTGTAACATAGCGTTTTCCTTTAAAAATTCTACCACTTACCAGAAGAAAATTCATTTGGGTTTGGGTGTTTTCCCAAAGAGTTTAAAAAGGAAATAAAACACTAATGTAAAAGGTTAATTTTCAAAAAAATTGCGGGAGGACCCTTATTCCCCCTTAAAATTTTGTTTATTTTATAACTATTTTCCTTTGAATATTCTGTAGTTTACAAGGAACTGTTCTCCTTTGCCGAAAGGTTCTCAAAACGAGTTTAAACACTACTTTAAGACTCAAATTTGAAAATATTTTTATGGAGAATATTTTTTATTTTGATGAAAATATTTTTTTTACCCACAAACCTCACTCTCAAATTTTGTCGTCAATTATGCAGTGTTTTCCCTTAAAAAATATTCCAATTACTAGAAATTTTTACCTTCTGGTGCTCTCCCAAGAGTTTGGAAAGGAGGTAGGGTAGGTGGGGGCAAAGCTACGCAATTTTCAGTATTTTTAACATTGTCGTCGAAAGGGGGTAGATAATCCCGAAATTTCAATTGAAGATGTCAGATTGAGATCCTACCTACAAAACCAATCCAAGTTTAAACTCTTATCGATGGTATTTTAGGAGAAATTTACAATTTAGTAGGAAAAAAATTCGCGGGGCTTTGCCTCGCAAAATGGGGCAAAAACCTGCACTTGCAAATCTTGGTGCCAAAATGAAATAAACAGTGATAAACAGAATTTTTCATTATTAAAACATTAAAAATAATGCTCTTAATGTTGTTTTAGTATTTCTAAGCCAACCAACAATATTAAATATAAATATGATCAGTTTTAATGAAAATTATCAATCTGTTATAGCAATTAATTTCATATTGACCAGATATCTTTCAAAAGGGAGAAAGGATCGTTTCAGGTAGAGGGTTGGCATCTCGGACAAGTTATTTAACCTCTTTAGAGATCAATTAGTCCCATTTTCCTTTTGAGACGAATTCCTGAGCTTTTTAAGCTGCGTAGATTTGCCCCAAAACACCTGCGTGGATTTTCCCTTTTTTCTTTAGTTTGAAGAACAAGCCTTATTATTTTTAGAGACATGTTGAGGCAATTCTTTCAAAATGAAACTGAAGTTGAATTGCTATCTTATCATTGGGCTATTTGTTTGTATTTCTCCTCAAGCCCTATTTTATGTAATTTTTAAGTAAAAGATCAGAAAAATTACATCAAAATGATGAAAAACAAACTTACAGCATTTTTTAAACTCATGAGTGACTTAGGGGTACTAAGTTTCGCAGAACGATAGGTCACAGTAAGACAAACCAACCACCTGGTTTTCAACTTTTGAATCGATCATTAACAATTAAAAATCGCGGTGCGTGGTTTTGCCTCGTGCGGGTTTTTACCCCCACCTACCCTATACATAACGGGAATTTTCAAAAAAAAAATTCCGGAGGACCTTTGGATCCCTCAAAACTTTGACGTTTTTTATAACCCTTTCCCCTTGAAAATTAGGTGGTTTGAAAGGACCTGTTCTCTTTGCAAAAATAGTCTCAAAATGAGTTAAAACATGTATTTAAGAGGCAAATTTTCAAACTTTTTTATGGGGGAACCCCCAAACCCCCAGGAGCTCACATTTTAAAATTTTTACATTAAGAGTAACATGTCATTAAAATACTAGTTTTAAGTGATCTAACACTTAATGTATAAAAGCACTCATTAGGGGGTATCTTAAAAATCAATACAATTCAGTCAATCCTCGCCCTAAAAAAATCTTCTTTGTAAAGGGAATTCTAGACCCCCCTTGGAGAATCAATAGCTACGTCCGTGATATAAAATATATGATATTAGAAAATATGATATTTTCTTCGATCAGAATAAAAAATTTTCCGTAAAACGAAACTTCTGATGATAATTTGTTTAAATTTTGTTTTGTATGTACACCTTGTACACTCTACGAAATCCCGAAAATAGACCTAAACAATGGATTACTTCATATATGTTTCTAAGTGTATTTTAAATTCTTAGTTTCGGAAGGAATTAGTTAAGATTTTGTAGTTAAAAGTATCTAAGTTGTATTTTTAAACGTTAAATTTTTACAAAAATAAGCATGTAATACTTTTAAGGAAGTTTTTAAAATTTTAAATGTTTTCATAGCTTTTCAACTTAGATCATAAAAAATGTCGCGAGTTCTTAGGCTATCTTCGAAAATAGAACTGTTGCAGGAAAAAATATTCATCTCAGATACATTTCCGAGGTTGGTAACATAAAGTAGGGGAGAGTCGGACAAAGTAGGGATTTGAACTTTATTCATTGATTTGGAGTGATATCCAGCGAACACTGCTAGAACTATTTTCAGGCGATTCATGAACCATGACATTTTCCAGTAAACAGAGGTTAAATAAACCAACCCATTTTTTGCAGAGGGAATCATTTGTATATTTCACGAGAAAAGCTCACCATTTTAGCATCTGCAATATTACGCTACCAATCTTAAATACCTAAGGATTAACTTTCGGTAAGTACATCGTACAGTGGTGTAGACAGGGGGGTGCAACGGGTCTTTTGCATCTCCAAACTTTTTTCTTAGCGAAATTAAATATTTCAGAATAGTATTTCTTTTATTCCCCTATTCCCGGAATTCGGATTAGGTAACCAAAGCAAGATAAAAACCAGTTTTTTAGGTTCAAATTTTAAAAATTTCCCGGAGGAGATCCCCCCCACACCAACCTTTTGTATTTGGAACTTTATTAGTTACAACTTTTTTGTTGTCGCAACTTTATTATAACTTTTTTTATAAAAAGTTCATCAAAATCCTACTTAAGAACATATGCCTAAAATCCTACGTAAAAATGTCCAAAACTCTGCATACCTACACCAAAAACAGGTTAAAACCTTGTTTATTGGGTCAAGTTATCAAAAATTTTATGGTAGAGGCCCCCAAACCCCCTTTTGGTACTTCGAACGTTATTATTCACAACTATTCTTATATTAAGTTGTCTCAGATGCAAATTCTACTTAAAATTGTATTTTAAACTGCATTAAAGTTAATAAATGTACAGGAGGGGGCTAAGAAATAGGCATGCATGAGGGTATATTTTTATCATTTGTATTTTTTCCCGCTAAATGGGATTGTAATATTTAAAAAAAATGTTTTCAAGGTTATAAATATTATCTTTAATTATCTTATCGTTTAACTTAAATATGCTTATAAATTTTGGAACATTATTTAAAACATAATTTAAGATATGAATTCAATAATTTTAAGTACAATGAATTAAATAATTTTGAGAAATCAATAAAATCTAAAGGTACTTTTTGTGATTATACAGGGTGTATCTGAAATGGTGCAACAAACCTTCAGGGATGATAGTAGACACCTAGACGAGTCAGAATCACATAGGATTTTGGGGTCCAAGACCAAATCCCAGGGAGTTAAAAATGGAGTGACACCCCAAAAAAAATCTTTGAAAAATTCAATTTGTAGAAGAACTACTATGGGTAAAAAATTCATTATGGTCTCAAAAATTGTGGTTTAATATGATATTTAAAATTGTCTCAAAAGTCTTCACTTTTATTATTTGTTTTATTATGAAAAAAGTTAAAAAATCACAAAAAAATGTGAAAACTCTGCCAAAACCTTATTTTGTATTTCGAAATCCTTTCTTTTGATTTGATAATCTGAAAGATCATAGTTGAAAACCCTTAAGTCCAAATTTTCACGTAAATACAATCAATATTAAACGCTTGAGATGCTGAGGTACGAGTGAAAGAAGGAGGGGAAACGTCCAAGCCTGAGTGAAGCCATCACTGTCGGTGAAATGGCTACCAAAAGCGCTCCTCGCCCGTAGGTTCCTATGTAAATTCTTCATGTAATCTTAAGCGCGTATGATATTTTAAACGAATTTTCACTTTTTTTTCCTGTAAAGATGTGTTCAACAATCTTAGATCAAAGGGATAAAAAATAACGTAGAAACAACACAATAAATTTTAAAAGTTAAAAAATGACGACGTTTCGGCGGTATAAGAGAACCGCCTTCATCAGAGCTAAAAAGCAAATACAACGCGGAAAACACCTGACAACCAGACCAACAAAAAAGCATAAAAAGTTACAGTTAGTATAAAAACCCCGTCAAGAACCACGCAACCCAAGTGCGTCAACCCAAGCAGGGTGAAGTGTTGGGACAACAGATAGGTCATTAACCAATTTATCTGCATTTTTCCTAATATGAAAGGTTTCATAAAAGTCCAGTTCAGAGGGAGAACCACATTTCTGGATGATTCCAGCAAAATCAAAATCAAACTTATGCCCAGAACTCCAAGAATGCTCAGCGATCTCCGATATGAATATAATCAAACAAATTTATTATGCAAAAATTTTTAAATTTTTTTCCATTGTCCTGAATAGCATACTTATTAGTTTTGCTTTGTGTGAAAACTAAATGGTGTTGGTTATCAAAACAAACTGTTTTATAAGTATTTCTTAAATTTGTCTAATATGATCATTATGGTATATGTATAGTAATAGCAATAAATAATTAATGTCAATTCTAAGAAGAATACTTTTATGTTTTAAATGCCATCAATCAAACGTTTCACAGAATATGGGGAAGGACATAACACGCATTAATTATTAAGAAATGTTAGTCACATTGAACTGACCGACAGAAGTAGTTAAGTGAAAAGTAATTGATTTCCTAACAGGTCCCGAGGTACACAGCGCGTGATAAATAACCCCGCGAGTTCAGTCTAAATGTCACCGAGATCATTAATGTCCTTCCGCTTAAAGTCATTAATTAGTTTTTAGGGGCACGAATCAAAGAGGGTGGCTGCCATAAAATGAAAGCTTGTCAATTTACGAGAATTCCGTCAAGTTCGTTCTTTCCTTATGACAGTCGGAAATATGAAGGTTGAAGGATTTGAAGAAAAAAAAATGTTCCAAAATGTAACGAACGATTAAAAAACATCAATGAAACTCCGAAACGATTTTAAATAAGCGAGTTTGCAGCAACCTAATTGAGATTTTTGAGGTTTGCCTATATTTGGGTTTTGCACAAAATAAAAAAAATATTTACAAACATAAGAGAAAAAATACAAAAAGGAACAATCTTCAAGGTTCGTACTTTTGCTTCGCCGATGATGTATAAAATTTTGTAATTGAATTGGTTCAGAAAAAAATGAACATTCCACGGTCACTGTTTCCTCATCTGCACGAACTAGAACTCAACAAAACGTTTTCCCTCCACAGGCAGAGAGGTAGGAGGGCAGGGGGCTATTGCTCCCCTGTGACTAACCTATCCTCCCGATCTCCCGAAGCTCATGTAATTTAAACGCACGAATGGACATGCAGTGCCCTCTATCGAAAAGAAAAGAATGACCGAAATTTAGTCAGAAGCTTTAGTTAGAATGAAATAACTTTCATCTATCCATTTAACATTTATATCTAACATTTTTAACCATCTGACCAACCTCCAAGACGCAATATTTATTCATTGGAACACTCAGGCCCGTATTTAGGGTTTTTGCCGCCCTGTGCGTATTGATTTACTGCCGCCCCCTCTATTTCATTTCCTGTTTCAAGAAAATACCCCGCTTGTTTCTTCTAAAAGTCTACAGCTTAAAGGTAGGGTCTTTACCTTTTGATACAAAATATCAAATTGTTGAGGATTTTTTCAAAAGTGTCACGCAAGATTCCCTTGTGGAACCGCAGGGGGGTATGGGGGTCCTCCCCCAGAAATTTTTTTAAAATTTAACTAGAAAAAGTAGGGTTTTAATTCAATTTGAGAACATTCTTGGGTCCAAGAGGGGGCACTGTCCAGAGTGCCCCTTGGATCAGCGTATGGGTGAAATTAGCATTTAATCCTATTTAACATGAATTAGGGTTTCAATTTTCTATAGATTACAAATCGAGGAGTTAAAACATCAACATCTCTAGAAGTAAATTGCAAAACAATTTTTTAATTAAGAAAAGAAACTATTTTTCTCTCACCGACCTTCTTCCTTTACGCCGATCCACTCAAGAAAGCCCATCCATTTTAACGCACAAAAAACACAAGCTCCTATCCCTGAGATGCATGGTAACAAACTGACAATATTGGGACAGAACGAAGATGACCATGCCATCTGATCTGGTGTCTTCTCCATTCCAGGAAACCAAAGTCATAAATATTTCCCGTCAAGGAGTTGGATTACCTTATCGGGAGTGTTGTAAAAAGGGTCGGATAATTGGCCCACCCCTTCACATGTGGGGTCTTGAAAACAGGCTATGTTTGGTATTTGTTTTTTTTATCGTTCGGATATTTTGGGGGATGTGACCGGATGCTTGGAATGACTCAACCCTAGAATCCTCCTCCTCCCGTAGTGAAAACTGTGTGGTACATTTTTTTCAAAACTGTATATAGTATGTTAGTATGTAACAATATGAATTTGTGTAATCTGCCGCCCCCAAAAATTTTGCCGCCCTGTGCTATAGCACATGTTGCACGTGCCTAAATACGGCCCTGGGAACACTAACTACATATTGAAGGCAAAAGTATGACAAAATGCAGAAATAATTAACTGGCCCTTGTTCGAAATCTCGACGATCATTTGCCCGAAATCAGCAGCCTTCCGCTTCCTAGACAAACTTGACTAGCTCACACACCCTCAAGAGAAAACTTCACTCTTCACTGCTGTGGCGCGAAACGATTGTCAAGGAGAAGGAATGAAGGAGTTGGAAAATCATCAAAGGGCATGCAGTGCCCTCTATCGGGGAGAAGAAAAACATCTCAGGTATTGTATTAAAATAGATCTTTAGGTAGGGCTAGTTTTAACCTAATTATAATTTAAACTTCTGTGTAGAATGAGTCATAATTTGGCCTGTTCATAAACACAGCCCCATCAATTATTATTGATATCAATAGTTTAATTTTTTTGTTGTTTTCGACAAACCACACAGCTTTGCTTTTCGATTATTTTTGGCTGTTAATTAAATCTTTCATTTCACTCTATCTATCGGGACGGAATGTCGAATCGAGGAGTTTTGAGGATGACATTGTAAATCGATTGCTCACTCATTATTCCAAGCTAAATATTCAACTACATAGTTTTTCCCAGTTGTTGAAATATCACAGTTCGTTGCCAGACCGGCGGAGTTTATTACTTAACGCGCGAAAGACCCCCTTTTGGTTTTCGCGGTCTCGTTAGCTAATTGAAGTTTTATGGCCCCCTGGCTGTATCACTCTTAACGACAACTTCCGTACATCGTCGCGGTTGCAGTGAGGGCAGTTAGCGGGAAATGAGAATCTTAACTTAATGATGATTCGACTCTGGAAACTGCAATACTGTTGAAGGATTAGGTTTCTTGAAAGCTTCTCCTACGTATATCGGGTTTAAACGCAGCAATTAAAACTTCTAACAAGCACACAAGGGATTCGAATTGAAAATCTAAAACAGATAAAGCAGTCCTTAGTTAAACTATTTAAGCAATTCTTAACTAATTCTGAATTATATGGACTGTGTAATTACGGCGCATCTGGAGTAGTTTACGTGGTTCTCTTATTAACTTAGTTAAGAGGAACACTTACGCATAGTTTATTTAATTTAAGAAACATATGTGAACTAAGTGAACAATACACTAAGCCAGAAAAGTGCAGAAAATTTTCTCTTTCTGTATATTTATGATTCGTAACCAAAATACAGAAAGAGCAAAAATCAGTCCTCCCCCCAAAAAAATCTCTTTCTTAGAAACAAAATGTGTGCCTTCGTATCGAGGTTATAAAATTATAAACGTAATATAAATGATCTTTAAATCCGAAAGGTTTTCCAAGGAAATTTTTGATGTCCTTTAAAAGATATAATTGAAGGAATGAAGGTATGAAAAAAGGTCAACTTGTTTTAAGAGTTTGTTTTAAGAGCTTGTAAATATTTGTGCTGCTATTATTACTTCAACTTTTGCTAAATATAAAAAAAATTATTAATTTATTTTTTATATTAAAATAACTAAAACATGTTTCTTAGACACACACATTAACCTAATTCTAATGCATTTCTAAAGAGAGCGCTGAGTAAGTTTTACACGCTTTTGATACCTCCCATAGCTATGATTGCATGCTCTTATGTTTTATGTAAATTTTTGTGCTCACATACCTCCATCATGACACTTCTCTCTATTAAAAATGATTCAGAGAACTATTCTCAACCTTGATGGCCAAATCTGGATCTACATGAGGAGAGAGTAGGCCTCAGAAAATTGAAGCGCTGAACATTAAATGAATTGCCAGTTTGAAAAAAGAATTAAGTCCAAAAATGTCACATTGAATTTTTGTTCACTCAAAAAAATGGTAGTCTTCAACCAACCGAACCCAGTTCGATTGAGAGTGGTTTAGTTGCCAAAACTAAAGCGATCGTTTCCCAAAACCCCACCGGTCCGCTTGGTTCAACAGAACTCATTTTGTTGCAAAGTTCGATCCTGAGAACCGAACCTTGTTCGTTTGCCGTAAACAAATGCGAAACACGTATGCCGTATAGTAAATGCGCTTTCACAATACCCGATACCGACTGTTAAGTGTTAAGGATACTATACTGGAAATTTTGATCCCAGTTTTAATGCATACTGGGAATTTCAATACCAGTTTGAATCAAATAAATAATGATGGGAACTTTAAAACCGGTATGAAACTATTACGGAAAAATTGATACTATGAGATACTACCAGTGTCGATGATTTGACGAACACTTAAAAATTTTATACCTCATAAAATATTCAAGAATTTTTATTACTAATCTTAAATCATACTGGAAAGTTAATAATTAGAGTAGAATTAATTGATTTGTTTTATTCCAACAAAAAATACAGATTTAAAATTTTAGGAATTAAAATCCCTTAAAAGTACATTATGAATAATTACTTTTTAATTTTTTTAATAATATACAAATAAACGAGGGTCTTATTGCAACCCCTGGATTTAATAAAAAGTCTCAACAGTTGTCAAATCCCATGGGCCTGACTAATGTAGCATTACGTTTTATTTATTAAAGCTAACTCCACTTACCAACAGAGCCGTTGGCATGGTTGATATGGTGTCCGCCTTGTAAACAGTAGGTCCACGGTTCGAAGCCGGACGTCACCGTTTTTTATTTTTACATTTTAATTATTTTATGCTTATAATTTAATATCATGTATGGGTCCAATATATTTTTTATCAAAGAAAAAAAAATTTTTCTTAGAAATTTAGATTATGGACAGAGTTTTGTAATTATCATGTAAATAAATTGAATATTGACATGCACGAAAATTTTTGGAAATATTGTTATTAATCAAAAAGTGTTTCATATAATCTAATCAATCTTAATATTATGTTGCAAAAAACTCTATAATGTACTTTTAAAGCAAAGAGACAAAGCTCGTAGTGTTTGGCGGGAACAGACATCTCGTCGCGCGTTAAGCCTAACACATGCTATCTTTAAAGCTGGATAGCTGCTGGAATATTATGATTACAGCTTAAAAGTTACCAGATTCTTGAAGAACTCTTTGAGACCTATAAGATTAGCATTAACTTTACCAAGGAAAAGATCTAGGGACTTTAGGAAGTAGAAAAAGCTGTGGGCATGGCCCCCAGATTAAGTTTTCCAGTTACACTGAAAAAACTCCCGAAATATGGGACACGCCCCCTTATACTTAATATATTCTCAATCTACTAGTCAAATGGAACACGGTGATATAAAACACTTGGGGGTCCACTCTTATCTTCCCCATTTTCCCTTTTTTCTACTACCCAAAAAACCTACTGTATTCTTACAGGGTGTCCCACAAAGAGCTCCCTGGTTTTAAAATTAAATATCTTTTGAACAAAAATAGATAAAAATATAAAACCAACGGTATCCTTCTAGTTATGGCTTGGAACTTCTTGTGCCAAAAGTTAAAAAATTTAGTTACTATTATTGTTAACAGATGGCAGCACAATAAAAATGTCTGGAAGCTTTGTATTTCAAATCTGAGCTTAGCAAATCGATTCTTATCAAGATCGATTTATTGATTTAAGGTCCCAAGTAGTTCGTACGTTCAATATTTGTCCAATTTTTGCCATTTACGGCCAAATTTCGTCTTCTAGTAGGAAATATGTAAAATTGATGTATTTGATATGAGCTGTGCAACTGGGGATTAAATTTTCAAAAGGAAATTTTCGACGGTTGGTTCAATTGTTATGGAAAGGGGTTAACTGTTTTATTTTTTTAGGGAGTATGGTCTTTAACTCCTAAATTGCTTGTTAGATTTTTTGCGTTTGTCGATATCAATATAAATTAATTTTAAGATTCTTTTTTTCGAAAATCGACGAGGGGAACAAATTTTGAGAGAATTGATATATCCTGAATATTTTGAAACCAGTCATAACTAGTCATGTATTCTACTGATCAACGTGTTTTTATCGTACTTGAATATTACAAACTTAATTTTAGCTTAACAGCCACAAGACGAAGTTTTAAAAAAAATTATAAAAGTAGAAAAGTCCTGAAAATAAAACAATCAGAAACTATTTCGAGAAATTTGAAAGGACAGGTAGTATTGCCGATGAAGTAGTTGGAAATGACGGACCTCGTCGGACTGTTGTCACTGCCGATAACACTTCAACGTTGTCCAAACTAATAGAAGAAAATCCCAGAAATTCAGTTCGCATGGTGTCAGCTCAATCAGGAATTAAGCGGTCCAGTGCTCAAAGAATACTAAACAAAATTAAAATTGAAGATGACACCCTACAAAATTCAGGATCATCAAGCCATCCCAATAAGGGCTATGCAACAACGTAAGGAATTAGCGATCCAATTAATCTCGATTCATAGTAAAAATGTGCAATTCGATCATCTGTAATTAAAATTTTGATAAATCAAATTCTTTAGAATAGTATTTTCAAATAAAAATACAAATATTTAAAAATTTTCATTAACCTTTTGTTTTTTAACCAATAAAGTTAAAATTTTCTATTTCAGAAAGTTTCATTGTGATCCGATGAGTTGGATTATCATCAATCTGGTTATATGCACTTGCACACAGATCCGAATTATCAGAATTTTCTCAATTTGTTTCCTTAATCTAAAATTAAAACTCATATAAGCTTAATACACCTTTTTTGGGGTTTGAAGAACTAATCCCTAACAACTTAAACATCAACCTAAAGACACAACTTTTCTAATGAAATATAAAACACATAACTCCTTCCCATAACAACGAGACTTGGACCAATCTTCGAATATTTCGTTTTGAAAATTTAATCTGAAATCAATGAATCGATTTTGAGAAGCATCGATTTGTTACACTGCGTTTTTAATAGCTTCCAGACATTTTTATTGTGCTGCTATCTGTAAACAATAATAGTAACTAAATTTTTTAACTTTTGGCACAAGAAATTCCAAGCCATAACTAGAAGGACACCGTTGGTTTTATATTTTTATCTATTTTTGTTCAAAAGATATTTAATTTTAAAACCAGGGAGCTCTTTGTGGGACACCCTGTATGAAGGCAAGGTGGTCTCTTTTGTGTTTAAAAATTCCTGGATAACGTCAGAATCATCATATCAATTTGAATTTCTGGAAAAAGCTTACCATGTTACTTAACAACAATAATAAAAATTCAAAAAAATTTAAACTTATTTTTAAATACCAATTATTAGGCTTTTTCGAACTTGTGTTTTTTACACAGTTCTGTTTTTTCCGGACTCTGAAAACCACCCTAATATTTTATTGAATTACACAAAAATTAAATATACATTATATTTTGAGGTACTCTTTAAGTTTATGCTTTAGAAATGCTTTTTTAAAGCGTTAACAGGTCTAAAATGCCAATAACAAATTAACCTCCCAGGAAGACACAAAATGTACTGACAAACAGAATGGCTCTATCGTGCATATGTTGTCATTCCTGGCTTTCCAAAAATTTAATTAGTATAAAATTTCATCAAAATTCGCTTTGAAAACCTTACTCTAACCAGGGTTTGATAACTTTTATTATTTTAGAACACGACTATTATTTTTGTTCTATATCAGGTATAACAAAGATTTGGATTAATTTTTAGAAATGGCAACAATCAACACATGAGTGACGTCATCCAAATTCAACTTGTTACACTTGAATGCGTGAATGGAAAATTTGCGTCATTATTTCAAGTAAGTAAAATGTTCAATATATTTTATTTAAGACCGTAATATCCATAAGTTCTGTTGCTATTCCTATAAGGGGGGATTGTTCCGTAATTGGGGAGGTCGCCAAGATGGTAGCCAAATTTTGGCGAAGGAATTTGGGAAAGTGGATAAAAGTAAGGTGGGCTTTTTCTAATGTCTTGCTTTGGAAGTAAAATTTAAGAGTTTGCTTTGTTTTAACCTATATGAATAAATGGTACAGCTTCAGAAAGAGTCCTCCGGCAGCCATGTTTAACCACAGCTCAAATCATGACCGACAACCATAGAAATCTAATTACTAGTGTTATTGCGATTAACACCTAAAGTCAAAATAATTACTAGATTATTACTTTAGGATCTAGTAATATTAATTTATTAGATCTCTATGGTTGTCAGTCAACATTTGAACTAAGGGTAAACATGGTGGTTGGAGGACTCTTTCTAAAGCTGTTCAGACATTAATTCACTAAAATATGTACTTGTTTGAAGGTCAGTGTTATGCAAGATCTCTCCAGGATCCTGGCAAGCTGCCCCACAACAAGGAAGGATGTGCGCCAACTTCTCATGTGAGCATCTGTTCAACCGAAGACTGATTGGAGGACACCTGATGATCCCTACAACTGTGGACCAGAAGAAGACATAAACAGTGGACGACGTAAAAGCCCTATAGGGAACACTGGGGATGTCTGCAGATCCATGTTGACCTAGGGTTCCCCCCCTCTAAAAACATACTGAACCATCAGGATAATACATGTAAGTGGAAAAAATTTAAAAAAAAATTAAAGTTCCAAATCCATGCTCCGAAAGGATCCAGTGAGCTCCGACCGTTGTACTCCGATGTTAGTGTCCTCAGTCTGCTGCCCCTCCATATTCCGCGACCCGCTCTCACCTCTCACCCCCCTGTCCAGTTGGAGATCCGCGGAGACCAGAACGCTAACGGACGATTGTTTCTTATCAGTGGAAGGGAAAAGACCAATTAGATGCGTATTTTCTACGGGGTCGGGGTGTAATGCAGTTCTAAGAATATTCTGGTTGAAAGAAGAATTTCACTTCGGCTTTTCAGAATGGGAAATGTTCGGGAGTGGTATGCCAGGGGGCGCGCGAGATTGTTTATTTTGCTCCCTCGCGCGACCCTGCAGATTGCGCGTATCCGCAGTTACGTTAGTACACAGACGCGGGGCCGGATGCAGCTACGTTCTGCGGCGATTTTGGGACCGGTCGAATCCTACTTCCAAACAACTCAACTAACGTTGTCCTGAGTCATTTTTCCAGCATGCCGCTGATTGGTTTTCAAAAACGTCACGAACTACGTCAATGAACCACGTGCATTTGATTGTACCCTGCCTTTCCCGCGCTCTGCGCGTTCAACCAATCAGGAGGAAAACGATCCCCGATCCGCCCCGATCGCCGTAGAACGCCACCTCTGGAGCAGGCGTTCTTGGGCGATCATTATTAGGTGAAATACGGTTCTTTAGCACGTCGCAGAACGTTGCTGCATTCGGCCCGCGGTCTTTCTGAGCTTTTTTCGGGAATTGTTCCGAAAACCGGATTTTCCCGTAAACCGGACTGATGCCGGTCCCGAGCGAGCCCGATACGGGGTCCTATACTGTATATAACTTAAAGAACAGCTTTGATTAGAGTCGACCTGACGCCATGTTTACCCACAGTTAAAATGATGACACACAACCACATAGATCTAATTTGAGCTGTGGGTAAACATGGTGGCTGGTCGACTTATTGAAGCTGTGCCTAACTCCGTGCCAGAAGGGCGAACTTATGTTCATATCGTATGAATGAGTTTGCCCTTCTGGCAAGGACCGCCTCATATGTACTTTAAGAGTTTGGGTCGTAAAGATTAAAATATGTATAGCAGTGGCAGATCCAGGGGGGTGGCACTCTGGAATGCCCCCCTTGGAGACCCAAAAAGGTTCTCAAAATGAGTGAAAACCCAACTTTTACAGGTCTAATTTCAAAATTTTTTCAGGGGGAGGATCCTCATACCCTCCATTTCCATTAGTATCAAAATGGGGTATTCAGTGTTTATTTCTAGAAAATCCCCAAAATTTTGACATTTTGGGTCAAAAAGTAAAGACAAAAGTGTTGAAAAGTGCCCCCCTTAGACTCAAAACTTTTCAAAAATGAGTTAAAATCCTACTTTTACACGTCAAATTTAAAGTTTTATTCTGGGGAGGACCCCCATACCCCCAAAGGTACCACACGGAGATATTGTCTGGAAAAGTTCCCCCCTTAGAGCCGTGCTGGATCCGCGCCTTATGTATAGGGGTCTTGATATAAAAAGTTTTAGGAATTGTTTGGGTTTTGAAAGCACTCAAAATCCATTGTATTAAATCGTTAAAATGTTGTATTAATTTCTACGTAAGAGATCATCCAGAATCTCTAGTATATTTTCCAAACAATAATAATACGATTGAAATTATTTTTTTTATTATCGGCTCAACCCTGGGGAAGAAATTTTGCCCTTTCAAGTACTTCTTGAACTGTATTTGGAGAATATCTTGTCTTGTAGATTTACACATTTGTGTTTTGTTTCAGGTGGAACGCGGTTGAAATTCCTGGAGTGAAGATGTGGTGGAATGGGGTGTGTCTTGTTTGACCGAAGTGCCTCTTTCCCGAAGGCCAAATGATACAACTCAAAAGTATACTTCGGAGTTAAAATCGCTTCAGTCGGTATTTAAACCCCATTTGAATTGACTATTTTGACTAAGCTCGCCCCAGTACTCCCCCTCCAGAATGCAGCTGGGCTGGATTCGTAAGTTATGTGAACGAACTCTCGTGGCTAGGTGATAAGCCAGGAGTGCGGACCCCTTGTTTGATTCTCCGTGATGATGCGAAGCCGAGAGCTGTGATGAAGCGCTGTGTGAAACCAACCATAGCGAAGAGGGTGGTTTGGAGCTGGTGACGTTAGTGATGGTGCGTATTCGTATACCGGGTCACCAATGTGGCAAATGCGAGCCGACTGGACTTTTGACCGAACGGGACGTTTGACCCAGTGTATGACTCATCCATAACATGTGACTTATCCAATGCACTGAAATTCATCCATGATGGATGACTCGGAGTACTCATATGAACTGAGAACTGGCTTGGACTACAACATGCCTGTGTCTAGTGTCTGTGTTACAAAAACATTAGTGTCATCTTTGTTATTTGAATTATTAGGATTTAATAATTATATGCATATGGGTTATACAGAGGTTAGGACCCTTACAAGTGTGCAAATTCAGGAATATGTATCTTGCTCAGGTAAGTTATTAAATGTAATTGTTGTTTTAAATTTGTTTTTATTTATTGCTACAGTTTAAAGAAGTATTTTATGGAATTTAATGGTTAAATTCTTATTTTCATATTCTCCATGTATTTGATTGTTTTTAGCATGTAAAGTCGACAGAATCGATATAACAGAATCGATAAGTTGTGTTCTTTAAATGTATCACAACTTCGGACTGTATTTTAAAAGATATTAGCATTTTTTGTTTTTCAATAAGAAATTATACAATAAAATAACTTGATTTTGAAAACTGTTTGGTTGATTTGTTTTGTAAAATAAACTTGAAGTTTGATATTAAGGTTACATTTAAGTTCAATTCCCTTATCTGTCCTGTTAAATGTCCCCAAGCTGTTTCAGATGCTAAAATACAAAAATGTTTCCGAAACTATTAACCTATCAAGTGAAATATAGTTATATCAATGACCAAAAAAATTGGGCAATATGTGGCATCCAAAATATTTGAGTATTCATTAATTGAACTGATTTTCCCAAAGTTGTAAATATTAACCATCAAAACAAGGAGTAACTAGACTCGGGAATTATGGAAAGTCACCATAAGTTATCAGAACAAAAAGAAAGCAAAATGTATCAATATGTGAGAATTGCTGGTAAATTCTAATGTTTTTATTATAATTTTATGTGTATAAATAAAAACATTGCCAACGTTGTTGGATTGAAGAAACTTTTGCATTGGCTAATCTAGTAGGTATCCTCAAATCTGGAGTAGTATCTTGAAGTTTTATATGCTCTGAATTTAGTATTGATTGGTTGAATTTGAAGATGATAGATAGAAGGGACTGATCCATATATAACAATTTCAACTAGTAAAATTCATACTCTTGGCTATTTCTAAATTGGGATTGAAGATGTAAGTACAGACAAAATATAGTTTTAAATGCAAGGTAAGTACCTACAAGCAATTTTCTTGTATACTGTATTGCAAGTTCATTTCTATTTTTAAACTTGATTGCAATTTTTGAAAAGAAATTCTTAAGTTTTTAACATATAGTAAACAAAACATGTAAACAGAAACGTCTATCGGATATTTTTGTAATTTAATTTAAGTATGGTTAAAAAAGTATCAAATATGTTTCTAGAAACATAAAAGCATGGGTAATTTAAATTTAAAAATAATATCCTATATAAAGAAAATCCGTAGACCCCCCATTCGGATTGCGCCAACCGTAAAATTTCCGTTTCTGGCAAACCACGGCTAGACTGGATTAACTGTGTTTATATACGGCTTGCGCAATTACGCGAAAAGGTAGGTTCAAGAAACTGGGATGTACGATGTTAGCGCCATCTATCTGTCATTCATGGCATTCCACTGGAAAATAATTATTGGTTGGTTGATTTCATACGATTCAAAGATAAATATGCTTAAAAGGAGTCACAGACGAGCAACTTGGTCATCAACCGGGTTGATTATTTTTCGTGGCTAGTTCACAGGGTTGGTAGTATGGTGAAGAATAAAAAAAATCATAAATTTCATGATCACGATAATGAATCACAATCATGAAAAATCATAAATTTGTATTTTTATGACTTAGGTAAATGACTAAAAGTGTTCTTAGAACGTAAAAACAAAAATTATACGAAAAAAATATATATAATATAATTATATATTATAAAAAAAATAATACGCCCTCCAATCCTTCCAGAATTTGAAAATATCGTTTTGGAACCTGTGTTAGGATTTTTCTGTGTACTGCGTATTTTGAAGAGCCGAAGCAAACCAACCAACCAACCCTAACGAGCCATTACGCGCGGTACCCCCTCAAGCGGTAAAAACTGGAAACTTCCGGCGCCGTCGGCCGTGCGTCGGCTCTTTTGATCTTTTGGAAAGTGGATAAGCCGTATAACCTACGGTCGCGATCAAGTTTAGCCGTGGGCAAACGAACTAACGCTGTTTGCGCCAACCCGACTGTCGGATTCCCCCAAACAAATATGAGGAAATTAGTTTCGATGGCGCAACGAAACAGTCCTGTTCTCCCAATCCAACCTCTCTCATTCGAACCGGTTTGGTCACAGCAAACGGAGAGTTCGTTCAGTCCTATATCAACAGGACGGTTAGATTGAGAGAACCGAATTTCTGATTGTGGGAGCAGAACTGTTTTTTGAGTGTTCTCGAAAATATGACCAAGCTTTGATCTATACATGGGTGGAAAGGGGAAAAAATAACTATCCCGTATAGGCATAGTATATTGCCCCTCGAATTTACGAAATCGATGTCCATTCATTGTATTTTTTAATTTAATTTGACTTTCTGTTCTTTTCATTGGGGTGTGAACTAACTCAAAATAAAATTTGCTTTTAATTTAAAAGTGTTTTCACTTTTTTTTTTACCCAGGGACAGTTTGAATCCATTCATATTAACTTACACTATTGATAGTGTCTTAATGACTCAGTTTCAAAATAGTTTTTAATTTTATTTGTCTTTTTACTTTTCACTTTTGTGCTTTGAACTAAGAAAAAATATAATTTAAATTAAAGTAAATTTCAGTTTTTTTCTTTAAAACTTAGAGAATTAGCTAATTTTTGACCGTCTTTACAAAGTATTTGAAATTATATATCTTATATCTTTAGTGCATAAAATTATATACTGAACATAAAGATTCCCGATTGCCGGTCCCAAGGAATATTACCCCACTATAGCCCCTCTTGTTTGGCCTGCTGGGCGTTCCACTCACATCTTGGAAGCATAACGAATAATTTGCATTCATCTCAGAATTTATTTGCTCCAGATTTTATTTTCAAGATCCCCATCCTCTCAACCTGCCCGGTTAGGATTATTCGGAGGTGAATCTCGAATAGCAAATTCATTAAACGCCTCCTTTCGACGGACGCTCCTCATGCAAATCGCAACTTTCCGGTAGTAAAAAAGTAGCGCCCGCTATTCAGCCGCGCTTTCAAGTTGCATAAATATTTATGTTCCAGATTCATTCGTATGTTTTCCGCGGTTCCCTCGTTAGGGTTCATTCCTTTCAGCTAATACTCGGTTTCGCTCGTCTTGTTTTAAGAGGAAGTCCCTTTACTCCTCTAATAAAACCATTTGAAAGCAATGCGCATTGTTTCGAGATAAAACATAGAAGACGCATTATTCACAGAGAGCGAATCTGTTTCCGTCATGGTCATCAGATGGTGGGTGATGAGTGAACAAAGGTACAAAATTAAGAATTCGAACATCGTCTTCCATATATCCATTGTATTTATCCTAAGCCATTCAGATCCTGCAGCTAAATTCATTTAGGTCCCAGCTAATTTCTTTTCTAAAGCGGTCATGCACAACTTACGTCACAAAATTTCAAGGGATTCTATATCCTTCCCTATATCACAAGTTGTAACTTCAGGGGTGTGGCCAGAGGTGGGATTTGGGAATATATCCCCAGAAATTCAGATATTTTCCTTTTTATACCATAGAAAACCACTAAAATATCCCATACCCTCTCTGGAAATACCAATATTCTAATCTACAGAGGGTCCAAAACGATATTTTCAAATTCTGGACGGATTCGAGGGCGTCACGAAGAAGACAGAGAGATAGGCAGTACATTTAGGTGACCAAACCTGTGATGGGCTGTGACGTGTTCATTCAACCTGTCACTCAATCTGCTATTTTCGAAAGAGAAGGAAAAAAGTTTTTCTCGCCCAATCAGGCTTTTTTCCCCTCGTCTTGTGTCGTAGATGCGATCAGAACGCAAAAAAAAGCTCCCAAACCATCCAACTTTTCGATTTCCATTAGCGCCAATGGCCACGGACTCTTTATTCTTGTACTCTGTGGTTGATCGTATGACGTAATTTGTGAATTGTCTTTAAAAACTGTTTTAAACAAATCAGAAATGTCTCAAATCAAATTAGGGAAACCGTTTTCACCATGCTGGTACCACTGATTTGAGCTTTATAATGGTAAATAACTCTATGCGGTTAAAACATTTCTCCCTATTTCATTCGAAATGAAATTGGAAGATATTTGAGTCTCTCTCTTTTGCTCCGGTTGCTAATTTCGAAAGGTTTTATAATCCTGAAAGGAGGAAAACAAAGCCATCGTTTAAACATTCCGGCTGTATGGAAATGAAGAATAAGCATCGGACGTGCTGAATTACCTTTTTCGACTTAATAAATATTTAACCTCGCCTTTTTATGGGGTTCCTGTGAGAAGGTTTATTCGGATTATAAGATGAACTTGGATAAGTTTTTAGTTCTTATCTTCCCCGTTTCAGAATCATCTTATTTAATACTTATTACATATTCAAAGGCCAGCATTAAGGGTTTTGTCTTTTAAACAAATCAGAAATGTCTCAAATCAAATTAGGGAAACCGTTTTCACCATGCTGGTACCACTGATTTGAGCTTTATAATGGTAAATAACTCTATGCGGTTAAAACATTTCTCCCTATTTCATTCGAAATGAAATTGGAAGATATTTGAGTCTCTCTCTTTTGCTCCGGTTGCTAATTTCGAAAGGTTTTATAATCCTGAAAGGAGGAAAACAAAGCCATCGTTTAAACATTCCGGCTGTATGGAAATGAAGAATAAGCATCGGACGTGCTGAATTACCTTTTTCGACTTAATAAATATTTAACCTCGCCTTTTTATGGGGTTCCTGTGAGAAGGTTTATTCGGATTATAAGATGAACTTGGATAAGTTTTTAGTTCTTATCTTCCCCGTTTCAGAATCATCTTATTTAATACTTATTACATATTCAAAGGCCAGCATTAAGGGTTTTGTCTTTTAAATTTTAAATACATGTTAAATTCAATGGTTAAATATATAACTTTCTAGCATGATCGTTGTTGTAGGAAGTCACTTTTGTTTGTCTTAGTTTTTTTAGGTTTTGTGCAATGTACTAACCGTACATTTTCTTTGGATCTTTCCTTAATTAGTTATTTCTGTCTAATAAAACTCATTTGTGAAACATATATTTAACCTTATCAGCCATGCAATTTCAACTAAAAACATGAGAAAAATTAGTGATTTTAATTTCTCTAATTCACCATAAATTTTGTAATACCTTCAAGGTAAAAAAAATTGGATGAAAACAAAAAAAATTTTTTATACCGACTTAATAGAGTATTCTGAAAAACCTCTTATATCTGCGATTGAACCTACTACTATATGAAAACAATAATTTTGAATTTAATGTACTTTTCCCATCCCCACATATTTGTTTGAGGATCTTCTATGACTCTATAATTTAAATTTTCAAGAACAGTAGAAGCTCTTATTACTGCACAGCATCCAAGATTATCCAGGGCAAAGAGTACTAGAACGGAGAGTCCGTAGCCATAGGCGCTAATGGAAATCGAAAAGTTGGATGGATGTGGGGCTATTTTGGCGCTGCGATAGCATCTACGTCACGGGAGGGGGGATAAAAAAGTCTGAGTGGTCGAGAAAAACTTTTCCCTTCTCCTTCGAAAATAGCAGATTGAGTGACAGCCAATCACAGGTTTGGAAACCAAAATGTACTGCCGATCTCTCTGTCAATTATTTATAGTTCCTCGTGGCGCCCTCACATCCATCCAACTTTTGAAAATATCATTTTGGACCCTCTGTTAGGATTTTTCTCTGTGATCCAGGGCAGATCTGTTTCGGGCTTAATTTTACTGCCTTTCCTTTCTGGTGGCCAAAAGATCAATCTTGACTTTCTATCGCTTGTTCAAGACATCTAGAGAAATTATAGATAGGGAAAGGGAGATCACGATAGTGAGTGTTCAAAAGCTTAATTTAAAATTTTAATGAAATTTCTCTAGTTAGACTAGGGGTTTCCAACTGGTGGCCCTCCGTGTTATTTTGTGTGGCCCGCGAAGCTCCCTGAAAACCTACCAAAAATACAGCTTCAGATCCCTTTTTAGCGTACTGAAACTCAAAACTTTTTAGGGGGGACCCCCGAACCCACCCTTATAATCTATTTGATTATGGAGTAGCTTTGCTGGTTTTCCATGGTAAAAAAATTTAAAGTGTGAGGTTTCGAGAGGAAGGTTGTATACTACCATGAAATTCCCCTGAGCGTAGCAAGGGGTTATGAGGCTTAGGTCAACCTTTATTAAAAAGAGGGACAAAATGGAGTGTCCAAAAACAAGTTAAAACACTATTTTTTAGAGAAATTCATTATTTCTTGAGAAAGCTCTCTTTAAGTAATATTCGGTATTAAAATATGTATAGATAGGGTAAAAAAATTAGTATATCTGTTACAGTTAAAGTCCGGAAATCAGTTAATTTACAGATAACCTAGGTAATTTGCAGATTAACGAGGGTGATCCGTTAAAGAGCGAAATTTTTTTCAATTTCTAAGATTACCTAGGTAATCTTGAAATTACCTAGGTATTCTGCACCCTACCGACTAGACACTCGTTAATCTGCATACTACCTGTAATCAGTTATTTTACATATTAACGAGGGTGATCCGTTAAAGTACAAAATTTTATTTTATTTTATAAAGAGTTTAAGGTGGTTGGGGGGGCTGCCGCCCCCCCAAACCCCCCTGCCCTAACTATAACCAAACTCGTTTTGGGGGTAAACAATAACAATGACGAATCAAAAAAGGGGGATAGGTACTTTTTTCATAGTACACAAAACACGCAAATTCCACAAAAATAGTAATGAAATAGCAATTTTAAAACTAGAATATAAAAGCAATAATAATAGAATATTAAAGTACCAACTGAGATTTGTATCAATTGTGGTTTTTCGATCTCGATTTGACAGCGTATTTCAATGAGCACTTAAACTAGCAAATCTTAATGAAAGCGCGGTGTAATCGGCTGGCAGCCTACCCTGAACTATTGCTAGGATTCGCGATCGATTACATATGTTAAACCCTTGCCCAGGTTCCAGCGATTATTGAATTAAGGTTTGTTGAAAAGATATTTCAACAGCTGGGACATTTGCTTTCGTTAAAAGAAATCTCTGTCACTCTGAAGTCGGAGCTTCAACACAATTGTTTTAAATACCCGTTTTAGTAGTAATTTACTGAACTTAATCATGTAAATTTACTGTACTTACTTGCTTGTATTATTTTGTTTTAACATTCAACATGACAACTACCAGTGCTACGCACTAAATTTGAAATCAAAACACCAAATATGACAACAAACTACGTTTTGAAACCCGACTGCGCAGGGGTAAGCGCATGGCGCAGTGAGCACCTCAACATTTTAACAGAAAGGATTGAGCGAAACAAACTACTTTGAACTTTAACTATCAAGAGGCCGTTATAGTGTAGATTCCCTAGGTAAAATGCGAAAAACTCTAATATCCGCACATTAACGACAGAAATCAGTTAATCTAAAGTTTACCTAGGTATTCTTTAGAATAACTAATTATCAACTTTAGCGGTAACATATCCATTTGAAAATACAGTTGATATTTTTGAAAATACATTAGTACCTTCGCAATACGTAAATAACCTTCGTTCCTCTGTTGCTGGAAAAGTTCAATTGAAAGACTTTACGGCCCGAAAAATATATCAAATTATTGCCATTCACTTGGTTTGTGATTTCGATTGGGGCCCATTAGTACTTGAAAGTTGAAAACCCCCGAGTTAGATGACTACAAATTTTAGGAAACTTTTGAAAGCTGGGTCACACACTCTTTTGTAATTTTGTAGAAAAGCTATTCAACATTTTTCTTTGACAAATTCTTTAAAAAACTTTACAGAAAATGATCTTTTTTATCTTTTTATGCATAATCTTTTAATCTAACTTTTTTCTTAATCTTTTAAAATTTTAGAATCATTAAAGACTTGTTATAAAGAGGGCTGGTAGGCCGTTTATTGTGCATTTTATAGTGCATGCCAGTCTAAAAGGCCTTTTTATAATAATCCATATAAAGAGTAACATTTCAAAGCCGAAATCTGGTTTCAGTGACACACCTTCCGTCTTTTCCAGAAAGAGCACTTAATAATTCGACTTGTCGCGGTGATTTGTCAAATGGAAATGTCTTGTCACGCGCCTCTCATAAAGGGATTTTTAAAGGGAGGGGATTTAAGAGGAATGTCATGCATCGGGAAGGTTCCGATTTGACGTCAAATGGAAACTCATTCTCATGCACCGGCGAAGCGAGAGGACACGGCATGATCCCCCTTCCCCCTTCGCTAAAGATATTATTTCATTTTTACGTCGACCTCATTTCCCCCTATCTGTCTTCTGGAATATGAAACGCCGAAGTAGTCGAGTGTTAGGGGGAGTTGGCACGAAATTTCCAAACTTAAGATTATTTTAACGAATCTCAAGCTGTTTCTGATTATAGTATCACTTATTATCTGAATAAAACTTTGTAGTCATACACTTCTATGCATCCCGCTTTTTATGTTGTTTGTTGTGTAAACTACAATATCTTTTAACATTATTTTCAATATCTAAATTGCTTACACTAAGTTAGTGTAATACAAACTTTCAATCATCAAAATTGGAATATAAAGCAAATAAACTTGATACTATCTGGAAGGGACACTAACTCAATATACATTAAATTAAAGATAAGAAATTAACAGTAAATATGATACTTCTTAAAAAGAACCCCCATTTTTAGAAAAATAGTGTTAGAAAAATAGAAGCTCATTTAAGTTTAGAAAAGGGGCATGGTGCACTGAAACAGCAACAATCCGGCCCTTTTGTGGTATTAAGGTTTCCATTTAGCTTCGAAATTTCAAAACCTATGGTAGTTACTCTCTAGTACATTTTCGCACTAGGTTTGTTTATTTAGAAAGCTTAGAATATCAGAGTAATGTTTCTTGAAAACGAGGCAGCCATAACAATGTTTTCTCCTCTTTATTTGGCTTCAATTAAAGTGATGGAGTTCTCTTTAATGAAGTGGATAGAACTCATTCCCTCAGCTGCAGTATATTTCACGTTAAGATCAGAGCAAAACCTTTAACATGTGTAAGTTCTTGTGCAAACTTACCAGTACATGAATAGCTTAGCAATTTATAGAGGGAACTGGGGTTTCCTCTTGCTTTAATGATACACGCTTTAGTCTAAATTTTTGCAATTTAAAGGTGAATTGTGCAAACGGCCCGACAGGCCTCTTGCTGTGACTTGATTATAATATCTCAAGCGTTTAGTGATGGTTATTGTTCACATCTTATGAACATAAGTTAAAAGTATCAAGCTTTTAAAAAAATACTCAAAGCTTGCAGATGAATAAGTTGTTTCGATCGTTTGAAAAAGAGATAGTCCAAAACCCAAGCTTTGAGAAAGTATAGAATGTAGAAATATCCTTAAAGCAACCAATATGAAATAAAAGTTTTGGGTTGTTGAAATAAACGTGATTGGATATATTTCCTCCTTTAAACTCATATGAAGTTTTGGCAAACACTGGTAAAAACTGAAATTTAAATTACGATGTTGCTTTTTTTAAACATAAATGTGACAAAATAGAAAGCCGAAAGAATGTAGAATTGGAGTATTTAAAGAAGCTTCTAGAGCAAAGATAATGTTTTACGAATAGAAATCATAATAAATAAAATAAGTTGCAAGTTTTTAAATACCATTAAATAAAAATTTTCTAACGATCTATTCACCTTTAAAATATTTAAACATTTCCGTATCCTATCGTTTTAAATAGTTTATGATATCATTTACTGAATTACAAATAAAAAACCAATGGAAAAACCTGATGGAAAAACTAATTTCATTTATCAGTTTGTAATAATACGTTTTGACCGTTTCAGCGAGAAAGTTCCACTTCACTAATCCTCAAGTATTTAATCGAACGTGAACTCGTGTTTATTTAATGCATGAAAGAATACTCTTGGTCTACAATCAGCAGGTAATTAATACCACGGTCTCTGTTCTGTTTTTCGCTTAATTAAAAATTATGGAATAAATTAACGTTTAATGATCCATCATTAGGAAATAAAAATGGCTGTTCTCCTTAAAATAACCAACCCTTAATTTCTCTCAGTAATGTTATTCGTATTTTACAACGATAATTTTTTACAAAAGCATTTCCAATTTCAATACATGAGTAACTTAATAACTTAATGTCTTGAAATTGAATATTAATGAATAGTCATTGCGTACACCAATTATTTTAATTTAGAGGCATAGATTACGCTTGAAATAGATTTTACGTATTTGTTGTTAGGTTGGCATTTAGAGTTTTTGAGCGTTCGGATACCATATCCTTGATCTAAAAAACTTAAAGCATTTAAGGTGTACGTACCCTAGGCTGGGTCGAAAAAGATAAATTTTCGAATATCGAAACGCTTCAGGTCTCAAAAGTTGCATCTTGGCATGCTGATAACTGGAAAAATAATCAAAAAATCCTAAAAATATCCCTGAAGAGCGCATAGGGCCTAAAGTTTGAGAAAATTGACAAAAATAACCTTAAGTTGAAAAAAATTCCCGAATTTCATAAATTGTGTTCATAAACTTCAAACTAGGTGTAAATATATCCTTTTAGTTGTCTGAATTCAAATAAAAATATCTGAAAAGTTTACTTCATTTTTAAAATCCGAAAAGGAGGCCAAAACGTGGAGAATTTCAGTGAAAAAACCTAAAATTTAGCACTTGTAAAAGAAAGGCACCATTGAATGTAAAACTCAACAAATGCGCTTTTTATTGATGAAATAACTTCCTTCATACGTTTTCTTCACCTTTTGGTCATTTTATACAGTGCACAATTAAAAAAATTAGTTACATGAAGACACAAAAAATATCTCCTGTGAAACATGCCTAAAAACATTACCATACAGTAAACCCCATTTAATCGTAGAAAATATATCTTATTAAGTTTGTGAAATAGCTTTTAAGTTGGGTTTATAATCAAAATCTTGGATACAAGATCGTGTGTGAAAACAATGTTGCTTGTAAGAATCCTTCATCTTTGTTTTTAAATGCAAACTCCGTCACAAGTGTCATACATCTTTCGACAGCTTACTTGTGGCAAGAATAGTTTAAAAATATTATTGTGGTGCAATGCTTTGTTCACATTTATTATATGTCTTCAGAAATTAGACTTTGCAGCATGGGTGAGGAAGAGGGCACAGTTTGTCTACTGGAGAGAATCAACCTTATCTATTAGCATAAAATTTAATGGCAGGAGGCATAACAATTTTTAACCCCTTAATGAACAGGTTTTTTTCTATATTGTTGGAGGGGTAGAAGTAGGTTAATTCAGCGTATATAGTAGTGTTTTGATTGCTATGAGCTACTTTTCAGACACTTGTTTCAATACTGAGATTAGGAAACTAGAGGACCATTAACTTTCAAAACGGGGCGATTGGCAAACCAACTGGCTGTCACCTGCCTACAATAGTTTTCAAAGTAATTTAAAGTGAATAATCCATGGATTAAAAACTGATCTTAATTAGGATCAGAGGTAGGGGAGGGTGGGGACGATTGTAACGCGGGGCGATTGTAACACTTTGATTTCATCAAAATGAGAGGCTGCCTGGGCGAAAAGGAGATGACGGTACGTAAAAGGCAGGGGAATTAAAGAATATCAGAGATTGCCAAGGCTGACATTTGAGTTGTGGCTCTCTAATTGGGAAAAGAGTGTTTTTCTAGCAGCGAAGTAAATTTCTACTTTTGTGTAACTTTCCTTCTCCTGCACTGCAGGTATGAAGCACAACAACACTGATTTTATGTATTGTATGTAAATGTACCCTAGTTTTATTCTGCTTAGTTTCAAGATGATACTGTTGTTAGTTTCACGGAAAACGAGGGTTGAACTAAAAATGGCAACGTGGGGTCGATTGTAACACTTCAGCCGGGGACGGTTGTAACATGCTAACACTGACCCCAATGTAGAAAATAACATGTTTCAAAAGTATTTTCCATGTATTGATTTATAATTCATACTTACCCTTAATATTGGCATATAATTATGAATTTTTACGGTTTTAGGATGCCGAGATCACGTAAATAAAAACTGAAAGGGGGCTGATTAGTCTAGAAAAAATGGAGGAAGAGGCTGTTGAGGTTTCTGTGTCTAAAAAGTCTATTAGAAGTGTTGCTCGTGAGCACGATATTTTTATGTAACATTATACAGATTCTGTCAGAAGAAAATAAAAAAATGAAAATCCTAAAGTGGGTTATAATCAACACAATTAAGTTTTCGATCAAGGGCAGTAGGAGAAACCATTTTTCGTGCAAAAATGGTCCCACGTTCGTTGTACTACAGGGGAATTAAGTTATGAATACCCTAAATGCCCTTGTAAATAATTATTTACTATTATTTACTCATCAACATTCATTATTATTTAAAACTCATTATTTGAGTTAAAAGTTTTTTATTTCCATTCTAGTCTATGTATTTAATTATTATTTAACAAGAAAATATAAATTGCTAATAAATTTGAATGATTTTCTATCTATTTTAATGAATTTTTGTTGTGTTACAATTGACCCTTATATGTGTTACAATTGACCCTTCAAGTGGGGACGATTGTAACGTTTTTCGATTTTCGATGTTTTATTTACTAAATTTCAATGCATGTCCACCGGACGGTTTTCATGACAAAATTGTAATTGGGATATATCAACCCATTTTCGTATCAATTTTCATAACTCTAACATAAAAAATGGCTTAGCTTGATATCAAATAAAAAATTTTGTTACAATCGTCCCCACCCTCCCCTACTTTCTAGGTATGGTTAAGGCACTACAGGTTGGTGAGTGTTCTTCGATCTTGCTGTAAAAGATCTTGAGTTTTTAAGACTTTCCAGTCTAGATGCTTATATGCGTATGTTATATATGTCTGGTTTAAAGATAATACATTTCTGAAAGAAAACTCAATTTAAAAATGAAAAGTAAAATATTACAACATAATTTTTATACGCATCACGACCTTCTTTGATTCAACATAAAATATATTTGTAACGCTGATAGTACGAAGCTGCTGTGACATAAACATAAAATCTGGATAGAGCATTGTACCACAATAATATTTTTAAACTATTCTTGCCACAAGTAAGCTGTCGAAAGATGTGTGACACTTGTGACGGAGTTTGCTATTAAAAACAAAGATGGAAAAGGATTCCCACAAGCACAACATTGTTTTCACACACGATCTTGTACCCCAGATTTTGATTGTAAACCCAACTTTAAAGCTATTTCACTGACTTAATAAGATACAAGTATATTTTCTGCAATTAAATTGGGTTTACTGTATGGTAATGCATTTAGGCATGCTTCACAGGAGATATTTTTTGTGAACTAATTTTTTAAATTGTGCACTGTATAAAATGACCAAAAGGTGAAGAAAAGGTATGACTTTGTTAGGCTTTATTTTCTTTTTTCCAAGTATTCTGGTCAACAGGCTTTCACTTTGATTTTCAATTTATAAAATTATAACTAATCTTAATTATTTTTGTTATTGCATTTTAAAAAGTAAATAAGTTTATTTTTGTAATTAATTATGATTGGGGTTTTTGTATTATTTGTTGTAATTTTAGCTTCCTCTATATAGAACTACTAATTTAGAAATAAATTTTTTTATAAAATATATTGTGTGTGCACAACTGTATTAGAAGAGTAAAAGACTCATCTAAAACATCATAACACGTTTGTAAAAATAACATATTTATATAGGTGCTTTGCTGGAAATAATAAATATTCAATATTATTTCCGAGGAGGGTCAAGTATCCCCACTACAAGGGATACATGATCCCTTTGTAAAAAAATTTGAAAAAAGTTATTTCGCTAAATAAAAAATATTATTTGGTGAGAGAGATAAGCATACAATTGTCTCCCCTATACCTAATTTTGTTTTCTTTTTCTAGTCTAGGATAATAAATAATAATAGATAATCCTAGGTATGAATATTTAAATAAGTATATCTGATTTTTAAGTGGGTCGTCTTCAAATAAAAATAAAAGTGTTTTAAACTGCTTACGAGAGTACTTCACAAACTTTTTAAAACATTAGAAAAACAATGTTGTTTTAAATTGAGAAACTCTATCCTTAAACATTGCCCCTGTAAGAATCCTTAATAATGTTTTTAAAAATCTTCGCAACTCTTTTGCAAAAAAAAACTATTTCAAAGGTTAAAAAATTTATTATCTTTAACGTATCAAAATTTAACGAAGAAAATTTTTCCTTAAAAAAAAAAAACCTTCAGGAAGTCTATAAAAAACTTTTATAATTATCAGTCTGTAGTAAAAAAAGTTTCTCAACGAAAAAGTTATATCATTATTTAATATCGATAACGATAACCTATAGTGGTGATATTTTTAATGAGAATACTCCAGCTCTCAAGCGTTGCCTCCAACCGTGGACCGGTTTCGCCCTTGTTAGGGCTCATCAGCACGGTATAGGAAGTTAACGCAAGAGAGGAGTGATAATCAATGGTCACCACTTTTTCCGTTATAGTCGGCTTGACTAAAAGCTCTCTCCCTCCGCTCTCTTGCGTTAACTTCCTCTAACCAGAGGTTACTGGTGAAGAACTCTTCTTTTCATACCTTGCCTTTCGGGAATTAAATCTGTTCTAGGGAATGCGCAGTTCATTCCGGCAGATAGTGGAGTAATGATCAATGGTCACCACTTTTTCCGTTATAGTCGGCTTGACTAAAAGCTCTCTCCCTCCGCTCTCTTGCGTTAACTTCCTATACCGTGCTGATGAGCCCTAACAAGGGCGAAACCGGTCCACGGTTGGAGGCAACGCTTGAGAGCTGGAGTATTCTCACACATTCCTCTAACCAGAGGTTACTGGTGAAGAACTCTTCTTTTGATATTTTTAATGTTCAAAATTTCGAGGGTGTTTTTTTATTTTATTGAAAATATTTTAATGATTAAGTTGTCAAACCACTAAGATAAATACAACATACTAATAGTATATCAAAAACCCCAGAAATTTTTTTTAAATTCATAGAAATTGAATATTCAAAAACTTGTGAAGTATATTTTTTCTAATTTTAAAATAGATATTTTTTTTGCAACTGTGGCCTTAACAATAACCCATTAAAGCCCAACTTTTAAAAAAAAATATTTGGTACAGACATAGTAAATAGCCCCAAAACAACTGGAAAAATAGTTAAAAAGAATCCCGGGTTAAAATTTTAATTTTTACACCAAAATTAAAAAACGTCTCTAAAAAGGGACGTCAGGCAAGAATGCCCCCGTGTTTTTTCCCTATAGTAAAGGCATGGTAGAAAATTGTTTTAAAGTCTCAAAAACATTTTCTACCTTATTAAGTGCAGCAAAAGTGATCGGAACGATATTGTAACATGAAAATGAACAAAAAACATTTATTATTTATCCAATTAACTGTAAAATTAACCTTAATAACGTAATTTGAGCATTTTATATGCTCTAAACCAGGTTTTTGCGTCCCAAATATATGTTAATTGCAAATAAATTAAGCTTTTTAATTGAAAAAGGCATTCTAACACTAAGTAATAATTACTTTAACACACCACAAATCCATCAGAATATCTCAATTTTTTAAGTTTAAGTCTGTCAAATGCCCATACTTTTTCATTTTATTTAATTTTATAGTGTGGAACACAAATTTCTCTCCAAAAATCAAGCATTAGTAGGATGTGCATTAGCAAGCCAGATTATAAATATTGATCTGCAGTATAGAACACAATGATTAGCGACTTTTAATTTAAAAAAAAGCCGAAAATGTATCACAAAAACGACTTTTTTGGTAATTTTTTTTGACAAAAAGTCATTATAATTTGTAATTATTAAACATATAACTAAAATATAATCTGAATATATTTACCTAAGTATTAAATATAGCTTTTCTCTTAGTTCATGCAAATTAATTAATTTCTTATAATTTAAGACTTTTTATTCCATTAATTAAGAAAAAATAACAATATTTTTCAAAAAAAAAAGAACAAAAATAAGGAATTTATAAGCTAAAATGAAAGTAATTTTATAAATATCAGTTATTAAATTCATTTCATATGAATCGAACGCGGTTTTATGAAATAAATAAGGAAACACTAGCATTTCACTACGGGGAAAATCACGGGAGCATTCGAGCCTGACGTCCCTTTTTAGGGACGCTTTTAGACGGTCCAAAACAAGGTCAAGATAATGGATTGGAAAAATAAAAAAACACCCCAACTGATTTAATGTATAAACAGTAATATATATCGGCATTGAACATTTTTTAAAATAACAACTAGGATTTTTAAGCTTTTTCTTTGAAAATTTTTTAAAAAGCACTTTTCTGAAAAATTCTATCTTCCAACTTTAAAAAAGAGAAACAAATTTTAAATTCTGCTTTCTTCTTGTATTCTTTATGTTGTACAAGGATTAGTGATACATCTATGCAAATTTTGATTCAAAGAAACAATTTTTGTAGAAATAGGAGGATTTTAAAAAAAACGTCCCTAAAAAGGGACGTCAGGCAATGAAAATATTTTAAAATTGGGGATTTTAAAAATATCCAACAACTTGCTCGAAATCCTCAAAAAAATCCGGAACTTTCAATTCCAGAATTGTATCATTCGGATCTGTAATGAAAAGTTTTCTTTTGAATAGAGAGATAACAATTAAATTTATTGAAAGAAATCCCTGGCACGCGATGCGAGTCACCAAGACGCGTATTAACATTCTAAACATCTATACGGCAATGTTAACTTTGGAGCGTTCTGATTGGGCCGCTCTGTGGGTTGGACCTGCCGGCTGTCAATGATTTTTTTTCTTCTACGCGAGTTTCGCGGAAGCGCCAGGTGTCTTTTTTATTATTTTGTTTGTGGTGCGCGGGAGAAACTCAATGATTCATTCCATAATTGAAAAAGAAAGGGTTCTTATTTTTTTTGAAGGGTGTTTTTATTCGAATGCCACTGTAATTCTTATGGAATTATTTTATTAGTTATTTTTAAGAATATATTTCATGTTTTTTGAATTAATTTTATTATTAGTTACAGTTTATTGTTTTTCAATAAAATTGAATTTTAAAAGTTATTATAGAATTTCTTTTATTCGCATTTTTATTATGAAAATTTAATACTTTGAAATATTTCATTTATATAATGGTTTTCTGACCTCCCACACCAAAAGCAATATGTATTATTACTAATCGCAATTAGTCAATTAATTTTTTTGTTATTGAATTTGAATTTACAGCAATTGAAAAATTAGATTCTAATTTAGCATTGTTATATAAAACTTCACTTTTTCATTTTTCTTGTCGCTTAATCAAACTTTAACCATTTACTCAATAATTTTGTATAAAAAAGAATGGATAAAAATATAAAACAGTGATAAGCTATCATCTAGGAAGCTTTGTGAGGTTATCATAATTTTCCATAATGAGTTTTTAAGTTTTTTAAATCTACCAATGATTACAGAAAATAATTATTGATTAGTAAGTTGTCTTCTTTCAGTAAACAGTTTTTTATACTTTAATAGTTGCAGCTTAATTTTAATGATTACTTAATATTGTTGCGGACATTTACGTCCTATAGGAAATTATTGAAAATTTATTGAAACAAACATTGTACTCATTGGATTTAATTATTTTTTTATATTTAAATCAAGTTTAAAAGTAGCTCCTTATAAAGCAGTTTGAGTAAGAAAAAAAAATAAAGCAAGATCGACTTAGTATAAATGTTCTTAACAGATAAGAAAAACTTTCGGTGATATTTTAGGTATCCGGTCAGAATCCCGAAAGCCACAATCCCGACAAGCCACTTGCCCGACAGCCATAATCCCGACAGAGCCGAAATCCCGACAACCCAAAATCCCTACAGGGTCGAAATCCCGACACCCCAAAATCCCGACAGGGTCGAAATCCCGACACCCCACAATCCCGACAGGGTCGAAATCCCGACACCCCACAATCCCGACAGGGTCGAAATCCCGACAAGCCACTTGCCCGACAGGTCGAAATCCCGACAGGTCAAAATCCCGACAATCAAATGCCCGGTATGTAAGTTGCCCGACAACTCATATTGGTCTCTTATTTTAAATAAGGGCATTTTATTAAAGTTTCATGTTGCATGACCACAGGTCAAGATTGCTCTTTTTGGCTAAAAATCAGTATAAATTAATGTTGGAGTTGCTAATTGATATTTTGTATTCCCATTATTTATAGCGTGTCTTTTCAGTTCAGGCTGACCATTGGTCAATCCAGTTAACGTTTTGGTACTGCTATGCTTTTGCACTGAAGTAGGTCATGTGGGGGCTAAAAGCAAATGCCTTGAGACGGGTAACATTTTGGTCTTGGCCACTGGTCAGAATATCTTGAACAGTTCTCAATCCAGTTTTTCTCGCTGTTTTCAGTTTTTCTGACCTTCTCTTTCTGCCTCGCTGTTCTTTGGGGGGGGTCCCTGACCTTTTGTTATTCCCATTTGACCGTTGGTAACTTTTGAATTTTTCGACTTTATAACTCTATTATTTATCTGGGAGCCTTTCTAACTGCATAATTAGCTGGTCAATAGTCATGGGGATATTTTTCGCTTAAACACAAATTAAAAATTTGGTTTCCTATTATATTGTCCGGTTCGGTTAAAAAAAAAGAAGCTATAAAGTCAAAAAATTCAAAAGTTACCAATGGTCAAATGGGAATATCAAAAAGTCAGGGACCCCCCCGAAATAACAGCCAGCGAGACAGAAAGAGAAGGTCAGAAAAACTGAAAACAGCGAGAAAAACTGGATTGACCACTGGCCAAGAGATATTGACCAGTGGTCAAGACCAAAATGTTACTCGTCTCACGGCATTTGCTTTTAGCCCCCACATGACCTACTTCAGTGCAAAAGCATAGCAGTACCAAAACGTTAACTGGATTTACCAATGGTCAGCCTGAACTGAAAAGACACGCTATAAATAATGGGAATACAAAATATCAATTAGCAACTCCAACATTAATTTATACGGATTTTTAGCCAAAAAGAGCAATCTTGACCTGTGGTCATGCACCTTGAAACTTTAATAGAATGCCCTTATTAAAAATTAGAGACCAATATGAGTTATCGGGCAACTTACATGCCGGGCATTTGATTGTCGGGATTTCGACCTGTCGGGCAAGTGGCTTGTCGGGATTGTGGGGTGTCGAGATTGTTGGGGGTGTCGGGATTTTGGGTTGTCGGGATTTCGACCCTGTCGGGATTGTGGGGTGTCGGGATTTTGGGTTGTCGGGATTTCGACCCTGTCGGGATTTTGGGTTGTCGGGATTTCGTCCCTGTCGGGTTTTTGGGGTGTCGGGATTTCGACCTTGTCGGGATTTTGGGTTGTCGGGATATCGGCTCTGTCGGGATTATGGCTGTCGGGCAAGTGGCTTGTCGGGATTTTGTCTGTCGGGATTTAGGGGTAGAACCGATATTTTACTAGCAAAGAAAAAACGCCGAATACCATATAGCCGAAATCTGAATATAATCATTCCCCTTTTCTCGCGTAAATAAAAAAGAAAAACATCTGCCGCTTCAGAAAAGCAGCAGCAGGAGAAAAAAAGAATGACAGCCGTCTGGCCCAACCCACTGAGCGGCCCAATCAGAACGCTCCAAAGTTACCATTGCCGTATAGATGTTTAGAATGTTAATACGCCACCGAGACTGTCCTCCGAGACGGACGAAAAGCTTCTCAGAAAGTGCAGCGGAGAGAAAACAGAAACATGAGCAAGGAGAAAGAAATCACCGGCAGTGTTGCGCCATCTGGGGGTGGTATGAATTACTAACATGACAATATCGTTACTCCAGCGACTTTTTACACGGATGACAAAGCTAATTTTTTTGTTTTGCACTATTAAAAGCCTTTTAGAAGTTTTGTCACACACAATTAAATAGAAAGGGAGGAAGGGGTTGTGGACAATGAGTAGGATGATTCTCGAGGGATAGTTCTTCAATGAGGATAATTCTCGCCAGAAAATTGTAAAAATGCTAAAAGAGGAATGGATCGGTAGATTTGGATTAATCGGTGTGATGTACAAGTAAAAAAACGTATCTGGTTCTTTAGGCAATGTTGAATTTGGTAGACATGGCTAAGTTTAAAGAATCTTAAATCAAATTGGGGGAAGGGGTAGGGGACGCCCGAAATGTGAAAACTTGTGGCACAGGGGAGGGAGAGGCAGGGCCGCCGGGAGCCAAGCCGAGCCCCTGGGACAAAGTTGAGAAGCGAGTCCCCCCGTCACATGCACTCATTTCGAAGGAGGGGGCGAAAATTTTCTACTCCACCCATGCATAGGCTTTATGTAGTTTTTAAAATATTTCTAAGCAGGATTTGAATTTTGATGAAGTTAAAAATTTCGTTTTCTTGATAAAACAACAAGCAAGCACTAAAGGGACTCTGGGGGATTCCAAATAATTCTTTTGAAAATTTGACCTTTAAAAAAAAGTTTCAACTCATTTTGAATATTATTCACAATTAAGTGCAATCACCACAGGACACGGCTGACAAACGAACCTATATATCCTCAGAATATGTGATATAGACGCATTTTGTTCTTTTAAAAATGAAACTCAATGCTTCTCGATGAAACATGATGAGTTACACGATTTTGTTTGACGCCAATCTTGTTTCAACCTGCACTTATAAATTGACTCGAAAGCGAAATTATACATATTCGCTTGAGCCATATGCAGATTTCAAGAACGGACGTTTAAGAACAGACTTTTCGGAAGCGATTCAGGGAGCCCTTGGGGAGGTATATATACCGCCGGAATAAAAGAAAGTATGCTGGCGAAGCACAAAGGGAGGATCCATATTCCCCTTCTGCCTTTATGAAAGCAAAGAAACTTTCAAAACCCTCAAATTGCAACCTTTCATGAAATGTTTTGAATCAATGCTCTATTAGCATGTGAATGGCGATGTACCTTTTCGCCCAAAGTTCCGCAGACACCTGTTGAAGCCATTAGCATTCCAATGCAAATCTTCGACTCGCGCTAATGGGCCCTAAAAGGCGCTTTAATTAAAGAAGATGGAAAAGTTTGGATTCCGCGCATTTTCTGGAAATGAATGGAGAGTGTATATGATCAGCTCAGTACAACAGTGGCTCAAGTACCCAGAACTCATTTTTAAACGTTTAATGGTTTTCTGTGAACGATGCTTGCGTTCTCCCTATGGGGAAGGCATTTTGGAAACTGCTCTTACCAGGGTAATTATTGAGGCAAAGAACACTCGGAATGAAAAATCTGAAAATAACCCTAAATATCTGACGCCTGTCTCACATAGTTTGGACTTATGCCATGGTCTTTCTGAGCATCTCATATGAATCTCGAATGGATGTGCTTTGTCGGTTGGATTTCGTGATTGAGAAGGGAGAACGAAGATGCTGCGAACTCTCTCTTCTCGTTCGTTAGTGAAAAAGTGCGTGCAATGATGAATCCGTGGAGTTCAGCAATTGCGGTGCTTGCAGCAACAATGAGGTAACTCCAACAGCTTTTCATTGAAGTTAGCTTCTTGTTGCTGAACGCACCTCAATTTCGGAATTTCAATTAGGAGAGCACTCTTCTATACTTACGAGCGGGGATAAATGACACACCTCATCTTTAAAATTTCTCTTCAAAGGTCAAGTCTCAAAGTCACAATTTATGGTGGTAATAAGAAATGTCATTTCTTAAGTTTAGATTTGAAATAACATTTCGAAGAATCGTGAAAGTAACGTGTATAGTGCTGTCCTTTAAAAAACCCACTCCAAATTGTACCCAAAAAAGACCCATCGAGACATTTTAAATAAATAATTGAAATAATTTTAATTCTCATGTGCCCTGTCTTTGTATGTCATTATGAGTGGCAGGAACGTAAAAGCAAGTCAAAGAACCGTTTATTTACTTAGTTTTTTTGTATAAATAGAAAATGTCGATTTTGGGCTAAAAATATGATTTAGTTATGCATATTTTGATGCTGTAAAATATATGTTATAAAGACTTTAAAGTATTTATCACGTGGTTTTGTGTTATCCCGTTATTATGAGAATAAAATACTAAAATTTCAGCTCAGTCTGCCAATTAGGGACATTACGGTAGTCTTTGAAATGACGGTTGAAAAAAACCCATAGTGTACCTAAAAAAACCTCATTTTTCCTTTTGTAATAAATGACAAAATAAACAAAAAATAATGCAAAATATTTGATATTATTCATGATATACAACTAATTATGCAAATAGAATGGTTGTTTCTGTAATTCTCGATTTTTTTTTCAGTATTTTTGATAAAAACTCAATGATACCAAAAACAGCCATTTTCCATGAAAATATAGCATTTTACCGAGTTTAACTCGAAAATTGGTTTTGAGAGTTAATAGTTGGGGGTTTATAATAAAATATCAGTGCCAATTACCGTTTTTAAGCTTTTTTATAAAAATTGTATTAAGTATTTGTATTTAATAGGTCGTTTTCATCAAAATACAGCAATAAAAAAGCTATTGTCGTTGTGTTTTGAAGGCAAAATTCTTGATTAGAGAAACTTATCACAGTTTTAATTTTAGAAATAAATTGTAATAAATTTGGTTTTAATTATCTTAATTATTCTCTTTTCTATCAAAATAAACCTTTCTATCATATTTTTTCTTAATTTTTTGAGTATTTTCAAGCGTGGGTTTTTTAGGGTACATGGTTTTTTTTGGAAAATTGGTTTTTTTTTTGGATTCTTACTTAATTGTTTGCCAATTTGTAACGGAGAGTTGGAATTAAAAATACTAAGCACTAAATGTAGTGGAGGGTGAGCCGTTACAACACAATTTTGTTCGATTTAATTATCATATTTTTTAAGCTTTTAATGAAAGAAATATGAAAAAGTGGGTTTTTTTAAAGGACAGCACTATATATATTTTAAGATTCGTAAAGGTCGTGAAGACTGCTTTGCCGGTTATACAGGGTGTTTCAAAATTGCGTTGCACGGCTTTTATTCGGAACCAACGCCTCCTAGGGTCATGGAAGTAAGGTCTACCCCTAGGTAAGTGAGCCTGGAGCGATAGAGCAAAAACCTCAGTGAGAGTATTGTTGCCAACGTTACGAAGAACTCACTGAAAAATATTCATGAAAATATCTTGAATAATCGCCGAGATATTAGCATGTGAAAATAGCACTTTTCCAGGGGTCAAAAAATAAAAAGTTCGCATATTTGCAAATTTTTTTGATTTTTTGATTAAATTTTGTGTTCTCTAAACTAAAAAGACACAAAACTACAAAACAACACTGAAACTAATGCTTCGTAATTAATCACATTAAAAGAAATTTTACGTTTCTACGTTGATAAAAGTTTATTCATAGTTAGGTTAGGTATGTTATGTTATACTTAGGTATGGTACTCTGCTGTATCCACATCCCAGATCTTTTGCTTATCCATATGCATATCCAGAGCGTATTTCCTGTGACACAAATGGAGTCGTTTTTTTTCTCCACAGAGAATGTGGCATTTAATTACCGCTTTTCCAAAGGATTCATTCCACCACCAAAAAGGCCAGATTTGATTGCAAACAAACAAACGTTTTGAAAACGGCTCTCGTTACGCCTTTGGATA
Organism: Tetragnatha versicolor; assembly: GCA_024610705.1. NCBI lineage: Eukaryota > Metazoa > Arthropoda > Arachnida > Araneae > Tetragnathidae > Tetragnatha > Tetragnatha versicolor. The sequence goes on from JANDEH010000001.1 coordinate 343,014, forward strand.
AATGGGGGGGCGTCAAAACTGACGGCCGCTAATAACCGTAGAAGTGATATTCATAGAGAGCTGCTTGTTCTCGTTGTAGCCACTCAGAAGAGGAAGATTAAAGAGAAGCCGGAAAGGAATTCGCTTCTTTTGAAATTTTCACAACTCTATTCAGGAAACCACACCACCCTCCAAGCCTTGAAAACTTTATTTTCAACCTTCTTTTTTTTTAAAGAGATAAATTTTCTTTTTTGAAAGAGGATTAACGAATAAAAAAAGATATAATCTAATTTAATAATAATAATTTTATTGACATGACATAAATAGTTATAAAAAATCTTCGAAGTATTAATAGTATTGTTCTTAATAATGTAAAAGATAACTCTAGAACCTTGCCTGACAACTTTGAGAATTCAATCTTAGCTTCTCAGTTATATAATAATGCTACCCAAACTGTTACAAATTATGATTTTACAAGCTGTCAGCAATATATATCACCTTGTTTATCATCTTTTGTTTTTTATGAAGTTACCGATATTGATATATTTGATGCTTTAAAATCTTTTTCAAAAATTAACTCTTTTGATTATGATGATATCAGTGTGAAGTATTTAAAATTAATTGCCCCTAATAACATTGAATTTTTTGTAAATTTTATTAATTCCTCTTTCAATACTTGTGATTTCCCCGCCTCTTTAAAACGGGCAACTGTTTCTCCGATTTATAAATCTGGAGATAAAAATATTCTTTCTAATTATCGACCTATATCGATCTTACCCTCTTTCTCTAAAGTTATTGAAAAAATTATTGTAAAAAAGATGTATAATTTCTTATCGCACACAAATTTCTTTGCCTCTAACCAATATGGGTTTATACAAGGCCGATCTACTGAAATGGTTTTTTTAGAATTTTCTAAGTTTATTGTGAATAGTGTGGATGACAGCAAAGTTACCGTGGCAATTTTTCTAGACATAAAAAAAGCTTTTGACAATGTCAACCATTCGTTATTGATATACAAACTAGAAAGAGCAGGATTTAGAGGATATATCTTAAATTGGTTTATTTCGTATCTAACAGGAAGGACACAAAGAGTTAAAGCTGGTAACAATCTAAGCGAGTACTTAGTAACAAATCGAGGTGTTCCTCAGGGTTCAATTTTAGGTCCTTTGTTTTTTTAATCTTTATTAATGATTTTTGTAAGTTAAATCTTTCAGGCAGGATATTAACCTATGCTGACGATTCTGTCTTATTATACAGGGTGATTCAGAAATAATCATCAATATTTTGGGGGGAGGTAGAGGGGCCCTAGACAAGCATATTTCGAATAGGGATGGTGGGGCGCAGCCTTACCGTTAAAGAGCTAGGACCTAATGTAGAGCGAGCGCGTTTCAAAAGGCCTTTTTTAGAAGGCCCGTGTGACGAAACAAAACATAATAAAATGAAAAACATTATTGCATGAGGTACAGGAGTATATGTACTACTTAAATCCTCAATGTGATAGAAATTGGACCACTTGCTAAACCGTGGGGTGAGTTTTAAAACGTGAAAAATTAATCTCTTAGTCAAAGAATGGAGTTCCCTTAATGGTATTTGGAAAAATGATGATCGGGGAAGGAATTTTCAATGATCAAACAGTTTCAATGATCTATGTTACGATCATAGAATATTCCTTCCCGATCATCATTTTTCTTAGTACCATTAATGGAACTCCATTCTTTGACTAAAATATTAATATTGCACTTTTGAAACTCACTCCACGGTTTAGAAAGTGGTTCAAATTCTATGGAATTCATGGTGTAAGTAGTAGGGATACTTTCTTACCTAATGCAATAGATTTTTCATTTTATTATGTTTAGTTTCGTCACACGGTCCTTCTAAAAACGGCCTTTTGAAACGCGCTCGCACTACATTAGAACTACAACACTACTATCGCACTACAACAAAACTAAATACATTAATTTCAGTTTAAGACCATCAGAGTTACCATTTGACTTAAAATATCACATTTCCTCCTGTAAATCTAAAAACAACTGCCAATGTCATATTCTTGAATGTGTTCAAAGCTACAAATATCTTGGACTTAACGTAGACTCTAACTTGAAATGGAAAACTCATATATCTGAATTGGGGAAAAAATTACGCTTTATTTTATTTAATTTTTACCACCTAAAAAATAAAATTGATTTGTCGTTTCTAAAAACTTTATATTTTTCTTGGTTCTATTCTTTAATAAATTATGGTGTTACTGTTTGGGGTGGAGAATATAAATCCAATCTCCAACCTTTAATTTCTATTCAAAATAAAATATTCAAAATTTTAAATCAGCAGTCATATCCTGATAATTTTAGATTACTCAAATTATTACCTCTTCGTCACAACGCTTTTTTCCGTATTATACTTTATCTTTATCGTAATAAATCTCTATTTAACACCATAGCAAGACCATATAATACTAGAGCTGTAGCAACATATCAAATTCCCAAATTTTCTAAATCAATTTTTTGTAATCATTTCTTTTACCTCGCACCAAAATTATACAACAGTTTACCTTTAAATCTAACCTCCATGAATGTCTGTATGTCTGTCTGTATGTATGTATGTCCTTTATAGTTTTAAACTTTTCGAACCTACATTAAGTATTAAACTATAAAACGTTGATCTACTCGCTCCCCAGGGAAGGTTTCTGAATAAAAATAATTAAAAATCGAAGCGTCCAAACAACTTTTTTGGTCCATTTTATGCTTAAAAACCCATATTTCGTACCTAACTTCATGGAAACCCCCCATTGTTGTAAATATAATAAGAGAATATCTAACATTAATTGTTGTAAGCATATTCTCGATTGTTGTAGTTTAAAATCCATTGTTGTAGCATAAACATAAAAATAGATCCTTTACTTAACTATTTCCCCTTTTGGACTAGCGAAGCCCATCTGTAACACACCAGAATAATTTTTTTAAATGGACTGGCGAAGCAGATCTGTAACACACCAGAATAATTTTTTTTAAATGGACTGGCGAAGCAGATCTGTAACACACCAGAATAATTTTCTTTAAAAATGGACTGGCGAAGCTCATATGTAACGTTCCCGATGATATTTATTAAAAAAACTGAGACCCGGGCGAAGCCCGGGTCTAGCGCGTCAGCGCTAGTATATACAGGGTGTCCCATAAATAATGGGTCACACTTCTAGGGTGGATAGTAGACACCTAGACGAGTCAGAATCACATAGGGTTTGGGGGTCCCAGACCAAATCCCAAGGAGTTAAAAATGGAGCGACACCCTAAAACAATTATTGAAAAATTCAATTTGTAGAAGAACTACTATTGGTAAAAATTTAATCATGGTCTCAAATTTTGTGGTTTAATATAATTTTTAAAATTATGCTGAAAGTTTTCACTTTAAAATTTTTTTCTACGAAAAAAGTCAAAAAACCACAAAAAAATGTGAAAAATAGGCCAAAACTTTATTTTGTATTTGGAAATCCTTTCTTTTGATTTGATTATCTGAAAGATCATATTTTAAAACCCTTAAGTCCAAAGTTTCACGTAAATACCATCAATATTAAACGCTTGAGATCTAATTAAAATTTGATTTTTGAGTGCGAAAACAGCTCCAGAAAACGAACGTTCAGGGAGAATCTACGAGTTACGGATAGATAATCGCTAACTTTCTTTTCTCTCCCAGTTTGGCGAAACATACCAAGCTCCTACAGATCGCCAAGACAGCTTGGGCGATTTGTTGTGGGCGAAAGTTGGCGAGGAATCTCGTATCGCAAATAATGGCGAGAAATTTAGCGAGCATCAATCCGTAATTCGTAGATTTTCCCTCAACGTTTCTTTTCTGGATCTGTTTTCGCAAGCAAAAATCAAACTTTAATTAGATCTCAAGCGTTTAATATTGATGGTATTTACGTGAAACTTTGGACTTAAGGGTTTTCAACTATGATCTTTCAGATTATCAAATCAAAAGAAATGATTTCTAAATACAAAATAAAGTTTTGGCAGATTTTTCACATATTTTTGTGGTTTTTGACTTTATTTCGTAGTAAAAAATTTTTTAAAATGAAAACTTTTACAATGATTTTAAAGATCATGTTAAATCACAAAATTTGAGACCATGATTAAGTTTTTAACAAAAGTAGTTCTTCTACAGATTGAATTTTTCAATAATTGTTTTGTGGTGTCGCTCCATTTTTAACTCCCTGGGATTTGGTCTGGGACCCCCGATTCCTATGTGATTCTGACTCGTCTAGGTGTCTACTATCCCCTCTAGAAGTGTGGCCCACTATTTATGGGACACCCTGTATATATAAAAATGAATGTCTGTTTGTTTGTATGTATGTATGTCCTTTATAGTTGTAAACTTTTCGAACCTACATTAACTATTAAACTATACCACGTTGATCTACTTGCTCCCCCAGGGAAGGTTTCTGAATAAAAATAATTTAAAATCAAAGCGTCCTTATAACTTTTTTAGTCAATTTTATGCTTAAAAACCCATATTTCATGCCTAACTTCATGTCCAACCCACATTGTTGTAAATATAATAAGAGAAGACAACTTTAATTGTTGTAGGCATATTATCGATTGTTGTAGATTTAAATCGATTGTTGTAGTTTAAAATCCATTGTTGTAGCTTAAACATAAAAATAGATCCTTTATTTCGGGTCTAGCGCGTCAGCGCTAGTCTATATATATAAAAATCAATGTTTGTTTGTATGTATGTCTGTATGTATGTCCTTTATAGTTTTAAAGTTTTCAAACCTAAACTAACTATTTAACTATACCACGTTGATCTAATCGCTCCCAGGGAAGGTTTCTGAATAAAAATAATTTAAAATCGAAGCGTCCTGATAACTTTTTTGGTCAATTTTATGCTCAAAAACCATATTTCATGCCTGACTTCATGGAAAACCCCCCATTGTTGTAAATATAACAAGAGAAGATGTAACATTAATTGTTGTGGGCATATTATTGATTGTTGCAGATTGAAATCCATTGTTGTAGTTTAAAATCCATTGTTGTAGCATAAATATAAAAGTGGCTCCTTTATTTAACTATTTCCCCATTTAGACTGGCGAAGCCCATCTGTAACACACCTGAATATTTTTTAAAAATGGACTGGCAAAGCCCAACTGTTACGCACTAGGTGATATTTATTAAAAAACTGAAACACGGGCGAAGCCCGGGTCCAGCACGTAGCGCTAGTTATTTAAATAATTATGAATGTGAGTAAACAAGAATTACCAGAAATCTGATTAATTGAAGGGAACGAAATGAAAGATTGCGATTAAGCTTATAAAAATGATAAATTTTACAATGGAGGATAACTTCTCTGGAGTTTTCCCTATGAAAACAGAACAAAAAAAAGGGGAATATCGTTTCTTATTAGGAAACCGTGGAATATAGCCGTGAATATGAGTTCTTGTGGGACGGATCTTTTTTTGCTAAGCAATTTACATTGACATCCATAAATCTATGTTGACATCAGTCAATCTGAATGCATTTTTTACAAGAGATATTTGAAAATGTTTCCCCCTTGTAGTGGTTTGGTACTCGCTTCCAATAAGCTAAAAACTTAATTCTACCCCGGCACAAAGCAATGCAAGTTCCGGAAATTCGTAAATATTTTAACATTAGAAATTAGAAATGGTTGAACTTGAGCCGCTCGTCTTTTTGCTCTTTTGTCACGCAGGGGACCACACCAGAGCACCCCCTTTTGTATTCTACCTCCTCTCTGTAATCAGGAGGGCGGTTTTTCTTCTGCTCTTTTAATTAGCTCCCTCATTTGAACGAGCGACATTTTTGCTCGCGCCTTTTAATTTGTCAAAAGGCGTGGCTTTCATTTCAAACGGGGTTTTCAATCTTGTTTTTCAAAAGCGGCTTTGTTCCACAGTTATTACACCCATAATTTCGCTTCGGTGAAAATTAAATCCCTCGTTTTGAAATGTGCATCGGTAAAAATACAGTTAATCCAACTTGCATTATAACTCTGACTCCGGCATAAACCTTGTTAAATTTTCATGGGTTTTAGGCTTTTTTGTTTTGTAAATTCAAGCATTGCTTGCAAATTTCAATAGTAAAAACTGTATCTTTTATTTACGTGGCACTTAATAAGGAATAATAAATTTGTCAATTTATTGTGGGGAGCCAAGTTTCGAATGAACTGTGGGAATTTTATTTCAATTAATAATGACAAAACAAAGTAAATTATTCCAGAAATTTAAGGAGCGATATCGTTTTATTTTAACTTGGCACAACATTATTGAACATCATATTAAATGGTTGATAGATAGCCTGTTTTTCTCAGTTATCAGTGGTTCGCAAATAGACCACAGAGGACCCTAAAATCCTCTGGAGTGGTGAAATGGGACTATTCGGCCGTTTGGCACGAAATAATATTTTTTCTAGTTTCTAGAATGATGATGAATGAACTTTATTAACTTTCATTTTATTTCTCGCGCCTAATAGTAGCAGTCCGATGGAGTAGCCCGCTGATAGATCTAAGAGCATTATAAATTCAGAGAGGAAGAAGACGAATACTAATAGTAAACTAATCTAGTGAGCTTCTGAACAATTTCGTAACTGTTCTTTAAATGTGCCAGGTTCCGAATCTTCTTCTCTGTGCCATTCTTCTTAACATGCAGAAGAGGGAGTCCCATTATTGTCTCGACGACACCCCCAGGACGTCCCCTGCATTCCGATGGGCCGCAATAAACCACTCTCGTTGTTGCGCTTTGAAGGGTGCAGCAGAGAGAAGAAAGAACAGAGTCAGCTCCAGTATTCTTGACAAAGAAACTGGAGATGCGGCTCCTTTTTTCCTCAGTTCTATGTGTTTTTAAAGATTTAGATATTAATTTTTAAACTCAACAAAGAAACTTAAAGAATGTAGTGGAATAAGAAAATTCAGTAGCTGAGTAGTTAGTTCTCTCCCAAGATTGAGGAGAAGTTCACTGGATAACATGACATTATTTAAATTTTCATAAATATCAAGTATAAGCTGTTACCAAGCCGGGGCCACAGAGCCACAGAAGGGAGGTACTAATAGAGGGAGACCTGCTCCATACACGTATTCACTCCCACAACCCAGTGGGCATTACAGGGTGGGCATTTCTCTTCTTCTACATCTACAGGGGCATAAATGAACATTTAAACCTGTCCTGAACGGGCATTCAAATATCGGACGTTTGGTCAGGAACTCAAATCAGTTAGTCGGCCTTTGAAATTTCCCTCTGGTTCGCATTTTCTCCACTGGTGCCATGAAAAGCCTCGACTCCCCTTGTGTGGGTGAAGTCAATGATCGAAGGTAGCTAGAGCAATTATTCACGAGGAGTTGCAGTTTCCAATTCCGGAGGAACCCAGGAATGGCTCCGGAGGACTTCTTAAAAAAAAAAGGAATGTTCTCGTATTTGTTATTTTCTTAAGGGGATGGGAAACGAGTTGTTTCATGGTTCCTCCATTTAGTAATTTTTTTGTTGACTTCTATAGCTAGTTTTCAGCTAGTAATCATGTTTTGATACAGCTTATTTGAGGCAAAATTGTCGAAATTTTATAAAAATGTGGTTAAATTGTTCTAAAGTTAGAACTGTGTAAATATTCCTTACTTAAATACTACTTGGCGAAATTTGATTAACATTAAAAATAATACTACTTTTCTAATAATACCACTTAAACATAAATGGTGTTGAAAAAATAAAAAAAATGAAGATTATACTCTGTATAAAAATACTTCCTTGTAAAACATAATCCCAAATGTGGTAATATGCACTTTGGTCTGTACTGTTTTTCCAAAAAGGACAAAAAAATTAGTAATTTTAAACATTTACAAACGGATAAGATATTTTTTAAAGTAATAAAATTGAAAACTAGTTTATGCACAACTTTTTAAAACTTGTAATTTTTAATTGGAGATCCTTGTTTTTTATCTGCCCCTATTACCTCCATTAATTCACCTAAATTCACTCTCTGTCTCTCCAAATGAGTCCCATAGCTTAAATCCTCAGAAAACATCATCACTGTAATAACCATTCAATCAGTCCAGATTGCGGAGGAATGAGGAAAGATCCAAATTAGTCTCTTCAGACAATATCATTCTTCATCAAGCGGATCAAAGTTTGTGGAAGTCTTTCCTTGAGGGTATATAAGCTCCATCATCGACATTCGCTCTTTTGTCCTCATAAAGACCATATAGCTCTGGTAGAACGTCATAGCTATGGATCTATCGATAATATTTCGCCAAAAAGGGCTTTCATGCAAGAAAACGAAATTTTAAATATCTTTGGGTTAAATAACACCTCTTCAGGGCTGCTAAAAGAGTTCTAGAAACATATATTTAGTTATAGAAGTTTATTCCTTCTTCGCGCGCGCATTTCTCTTCATAAACAATGATCGTCTTGCCGTTTTTTGCGTAAGAAGTCATTTAAAACCCATGTTTGATGTTTGGGTTGAAAATATAAAAATTCCTATGGAATAAAACTCTTCCAATATTTAAAGAAATTATATAAGTTTGTGATTATTGCCTACCACTGTCCTGGGAAAGGGACGCCACGACAGCAACCCCAACCCAGGCCGTGAAGAGCCACAGCTCCCGACACAGCGCAGGTGACGTCTCACAGCGATTAAAGCCATCGCGCCGCCCACTAGCAGCCGCCCTCATAGCGATATTCCACCAGAGAGCTCCGCTACATGGTTCATTCATTTCGTCCGCTGTTCAGCTCACTCTCCACAAGGAGAGGAACGTCCCAAGGGACTCCTAAAGAAATTATATAAAAGAATACATTAGGAGTTTGTTTATTTTCGAAGAAATCAAAACTTTAATTTACAACTATCACTAAATCTAAACCTGAAAATCCGCAATGACCCCATAAAAATGTATTTAACCATTTGATTACGTCATCAAAAATTTTGTTGTAAGGCAGTCCAATATGTAAAGGGACTTGCCTTTATAATTATAGTTCTGGTTTGTTTTCTTTATACATATCACGCTTCATTAAAAAACGCGCGCGCGCCCAAGGACAAAGGTGCTGACGCAGAACTTCAGTACACGAGCGACACCAGCCCATAAAGGTATGCACCAGCCAAGGAAAATGCTTCGGCAGTAGTTTTTCGCTTTCGTTGAAAAAGCGAAGACTGCTGCTTCTTTTTGTTTGCTCTGCTCTCTCGATTTTTTTTCGCCTCCGCGCCAGTTGATCTTTTTATGACTTTTGAAAACACTCTTTTATTGAACGGAGGATTTATCGCTCTCCTTAAACAACTCGAATGCTTAAGCGGCGGGAAATTAATTTCGGGTGACAAGAGCAGTTTTCTTTCCGCGGTTTTTATTTGTCCTCAGAGTTTTTTTCCAGGAGTGTCTGTGTTTTAGTGTCGCGATGTTACTGGTGATCGATCGAGAGAGGGACCAGTTGCTTTATTGATGGATGAATGTAACTTTTAGTCGCTGCTTCTAAGTTAGAAAAAAACCCTTCACGTAAATTTATTTGTGTTGGCTCCAAATTTGTCGTGATCAAAGGACAAGATGGGAGAAGCCAATTTTTAAAAATAAAGTATATTTCCTTGTGTAAGAAGTCAGATATTCCGAGTGAGATAGAGTCAATAGTTTCCATAGAAAGATTTCTTTCATTTGCGATATCGGGTGGGAATAACATATTTATTTTTTGACCAAGAATGTCTTAATTATGAATTTGCTTAGTACTACTTGTATTTAAAGATGGTGTAACAAATTAATTGATTTTTAATAAAGTAGGTGTCCTTTTTAAACAACTTAAATGTGCCATCCAAGACCAAACCCTTATAAACCGAAACTTTTATTTTCTCGAAACACAAAACAAATTTAGATTTTCCACACCTAAATTTAAATTATATTTTTCTAACAAATGTATAAATCTGGTTTATTAACAATAACTAGGATGGGACATGCCCAATGGAAAACTGCAGTCAAATTTTTTTTTAATCTTAATGTGTTCAGAATGGCCTAAAACCTCCAAAAAATGTTTTCATTTGCTTTTCAAAGCCCTAAATTTTCAGTTATTTTCAATTAAAAACAGCCTCTTTTGTGTCTGAGCTGAAACAGTTTGTGACGTGAAATGTGCTTTGTTCCCGCTTGTTGCTATAATCCCGCTTTGAAACAATGAGCACTAGTTTTTTTTACAGACTAGTGTATCGATGAAAACGGTGTTTCCCGCATTTCCACTGGCACATGTGACGTCACATTGTTAGGAGCTTTCTGTATTAAAATATGTCATAATTACCTTAAAAAAATTTTGTGGGGAAAGACAAGCGTATTTTTGGAATCAGGAGATAATTTTTAACAAATTAAAATTGAATATTTAAAATTTTAAAATTTGCTGCAGTTCTCCATTCCTCTCAACAAGCTATTGCATAATTGCATACAATTATTTAGATACCTTTGTTTAGGAACTGTTTAGTATTGCAGTTGAAAGCATTTTTTTTAGATTAAAGAAGAATTTTAACTATTTTGTATTTTTCACTTAAGTTAGATTTTTTGAAGTCAATACAATATAAAATAACTGATGTTTTTTGCAATAAATCTTTAGTATGTGTAAAATACTTCTATTTCTATCATTGTGATTTTTAACCATATATTTGAAAATTAATCATAAATTTTAATTTTGAAAAAAGGTCCCATCCCACCCCGGTCCCGGGGTGGGAACTGACATTTTTAGAGTTACTTTAGTTCGTTTAATGCTATCACATTGGTTATATTTTTTAAACATGTTAAAGTGTTTCAAGATGTTATTTTGAATGTTTCAAAGTTATATAAGGAAAACTAAATTTTTAAAAATATTCTTGTAAAAAATGTCCCATCGCTCCCCGGTCTCCTCTATATTTTAAGCGATACAATGTCAAATATATCTCTAAAAAAAGTTGATAGGGACCTCTTTTCTTTACTACGATTTTCTCATGATGAGATATCAAGGGAAATTTAAGCTGTTGAAGTTCACTTATGGAGGATTTACACCACTGCTGTAAAAGAGACATCAGCGATATTTTCGGAAGAAACGGGAATTGTTATTCCAATAAACCAATTGACGAGCGCCATCTTTTGTGAGTAGCGGGTACTAAAATATGCCGAAAATATCGCTGATGTCTCTTTTACAGCAGTGGTGTAAATCCTCCATTACAGTCACAGAACTAGTGATGGGCAAAATCGATAATTCTAGGTATCGAATACTTTGGTATCGAATACTTATAGGTATCGAATACTTTGGTATCGAGTACTGTTAGGTATCGAGTACTTTTTTTCAATGTCGGGAAATGAACCTGAAGGGAAATTTTTTTTAGGGCCTATCCATAATCAGACTAATATTCAAAAAACTGAAAGCGATCCATCAAAAAGCCCCGTAGCTACGGGCCTGGAGGTGGATAGAGGCGAAGGATTTGGCGGGGGAAAAACCTAGCCGCGTCAAATTTCTCTCGCGGATGATAACGACTTGGGTTTGAGCGTTGCAAAATGAAAACGGAAACAGGCTGCGTTTGATCTACAGTAGGTATTATAAAGATTACTTCATTGAAAAATTTAAAACGAAATATGTCAATAAAGTATCGATACTTTTGTGGGTATCGAATACACTCGATACCTATAGGTATCGAGTACTTAAGTATTTGGTATCGATACCTGCCCATCACTACACAGAACTCAATTCATGGATGCAATTCCACCCCACACCATTTCTTTAAAACAAAAATGTTGAAAAATCGAATAGAAGACATGGGAACATTATAAGAACATTATTGAGAGACAATATTTGAAGAGCAAGTAAATTGTTTTTTAAGTTACCTTTTATGAAACTTAGACAGAAAAGGCGGGACGTCTGGTCACCCAAAACTTAATTAGCATTCAAATTTTTTATGAGTATCGTCGTTCTTTTTGTAAGTGCCTATATGGATGTCTTTTAGTGTGTTTTCCTTTTATATTTCATTGTATGTTGTACCCATGTAATGGGACATACCGTCTGTTTGGGATACTAAATAAATAAATAAATACGTGTCACTTACCTATTAACTCACTAATCCTATTAATAATTTATTATTATCCTCATTAATCCAAAGAAGAAGTTGGTCCTAACTCGCTGAGAATGAAACTAAACCTGCAAAACGAATTCAATTTGTTACGTATAAAAAATCGAAAGTTTTGTAGTGAAGAAACCTACAGAAAAGTTTTTAAAAAATCCTTATTGAGTAGCCGAATCAGCTTTATTGTTTCTTATTGAGAGAAAGATATATAAATAAAAATGTAATAGTGTTTAAACTAGAAAGCCAATGTGACTTATTAAGTATAGAAATCGGATTTTTTTCTTCTTGTATTTTTAAAATATAAAGAGAAAAAAACTATCATTCTTTTGCTCGGCGCCGGGGTCAGGGCTGCTGAGACAGCAGCACTTTTATCCCTAAGGGGTCATCCATAAATTACGTGAGGCGTTTTTTCCAAAATCTGGCCCCCCCTCCCCCCTTGGTGAGATTTAGTGAGATTTTGCTGGATCCCCCCTCCCCCCCAAGTGAGATTTACCTACAACTTTTTAAAAATAATTTGCAGTATCTTATCTGTTAAAAATAATTTGCAGTATCTTAAAAAAAGAAAATCGTATAATTTCTAACTTAAAAAGTTGACGTGAGATTTTAATCGACCCCCCTTCCTCCATGGTGAGATTTTTCCAAACCCCTCCCACCCCCTTTTTGACCTCAAGTAATTTATGGATGACCCCTAACCCCTAACAGATTCACGTGTTAAATTCTTGATATTTTGATTTGATATGATAGAGGTAATGCTCTTAACAGTTTTAATACCCGGAGTTTTTAGACGGTTGTCCTTTAGTGGAGGGAATGATAAAAGCATTATGGCTAATAGCAAGAAATTATTAATTAAAAAAGGGATTACGAGAAAAAAGAGTTCATTTTTGAAATATTTTTAAGTTAATAATAATAAAAATTGGAATTTGGGAAAATTTTGGTTGAGTATGCTGCAGTTCCGCAGACCCTATGAACGAGCAGCCGCTGCTAGTTAATGACTATTAAAAACTTTATCATTGTATAATTACCTTAATTTCCCTCTAATTTTTCTTAATTTCCTTCTGCGTGCTACGACATTCGCCACTGGAAGTCACAATCGTGGGGTGTTACTGCCATCTGTTGGCTAAAGAGGAAACTATGCAAGGTTATGGTAAGATAAGTCCTCCTTGTTTCTTAAAAAGGTGATACAAACGGTGTTTGCGATTTCAGCTTTTTTGTAATTTTGAATTTTTATATAACATATGATACAAGTGATTTAAGGGAGGAAGAAAAATGAAAAATTAGCTGAAATGTACTTAAAAGATTTTCGAAAAAGTTAATATTTAAAATTTTAATTTGTTTAGGTATGGTTATATACGATTAGGCAATATATTAATCCCTATTTCAAAAATAGTTTTTACCTGTTTTAATAATTTCGTACGAAACTATTACTATACGATTAGAAAAATTACAATCTACACGAGTAGCAAATTAAACATAAAAAAACTTTTTTGTTCTACCCTTCTAAAAAATAATATTGAATAGCAAGTTTTTCAGCTGAATAACTATTTATTTTTAAATATATCAAAACAAATTATATAATTGATTTTTAATAAGGTTGGTGTCATTTTTAAACAACTTAAATCAAAGACAAAACCTTTATAAACGGGAAATTTTGTTTTCGCGAAACACAAAACAAATTCAGATTTTCCGCACCTAACTTTAAATTATATTTTTCTTATAAATGTATTAATTTGGTGTATTAACAAAAACTATAAACTTCCTCCTACACTATATTTCACGTCGATGAAGTACCTATTTTTAAAGTTGAAATCGCAAAAACCAACCTTTTCTAAACGATCTCTAATAATTTTTCAGCGGAGTTTCTATTTGTTCTAGGTAAATCAAACAACTAAAAGTTTAGTTTTGTAGACTAGGGAGCTACCGCCCCCTGCTCGCTATCGCTCGCCAACCCCCGTAAACTGCTGACGCAGGACCTTTTGGAATTGCTTCGCAATTCCCACAAATTCCAACTCGTTGAACTTAACACACTTTATAAAACAATTAAACAATTTACAGAAAAAACGTCAACTAACTTATTAAAAATACTTCACATCCCCTCCATGAATAAATCTCCCTTAAAAGTTTGAGTATACAGGGTGTATCTGAAATGGTGCAACAAACTTTCAGGGATGATAGTACTCATCAAGACGAACAATAATCGGTATAGAAAGGGGGGTCCCAGACCAAATCCCAGGGAGTTAAAAATGGAGCGACACCCCAAAAAAATCATTGAAAAATTCAATTTGTAGAAGAACTACTATTGGTAAATTCTAGTGATGGGCAGGTATCGATACCAAATACTTAAGTACTCGATACCTATAGGTATCGAGTGTATTCGATACCCACAAAAGTATCGATACTTTATTGACATATTTCGTTTTAAATTTTTCAATGAAGTAATCTTTATAATACCTACTGTAGATCAGACGCAACCTGTTTCCGTTTTCATTTTGCAACGCTCAAACCGAAGTCGTTATCATCCGCGAGAGAAATTTGACGCGGCTAGGTTTTTCCCCCGCCAAATCCTTCGCCTCTATCCACCTCCAGGCCCGTAGCTACGGGGCTTTTTGATGGATCGCTTTCAGTTTTTTGAATATTAGTCTGATTATGGATAGGCCCTAAAAAAATTGTCCCTTCAGGTTCATTTCCCGACATTGAAAAAAAAGTACTCGATACCAAAAGTACTCGATACCTATAAGTATTCGATACCAAAGTATTCGATACCTATAAGTATTCGATACCAAAGTATTCGATACCTAAAATTATCGATTTTGCCCATCACTAGTAAATTCTTAATTATGGTCTCAAAAATTGTGGTTTAATATGATCTTTAAAATTACCTCAAAAGTCTTCACTTTAAAATTTGTCTTATTATGAAAAAAGTTAAAAAACACAAAAAATGTGAAAACTCAGCAAAAACCTTATTTTGTATTTCGAAATCATTTCTTTTGATTTGATAATCTGAAAGATCATAGTTGAAAACCCGTAAGTCCGAAGTTTCACGTAAATACAATTAATATTAAACGCTTGAGATCCTGTTAAAGTTTGTTTTTTGCTTGCGCTAACAGCTGTTCTGGAAACAGCTCTAAAAAACTGCTTGCGCACCCAAAAAACAAACTTTAAAAGGATCTCAAGCGTTTAATATTGATTGTATTTACGTGAAACTTTGGACTTACGGGTTTTCAACTATGATCTTTCAGATTATCAAATCAAAAGAAAGGATTTCGAAATACAAAATAAGGTTTTGGCTGAGTTTTCACATTTTTTGTGTTTTTAACATTTTTCATAATAAAACAAATTTTAAAGTGAAGACTTTTGAGGTTATTTGAAAGATCATATTAAACCACAATTTTTGAGACCATATTTAAGTTTTTACCAAAAGTAGTTGTTCTACAAATCGAATTTTTCAATGATTTTTTGGGGTGTCGCTCCATTTTTAACTCCCTGAGATTTGGCTTGGGACCCCCTTTCTATACCGATTCTTGTTCGTCTTGATGAGTACTATCATCCCTGAAAGTTTGTTGCACCATTTCAGATACACCCTGTATATTAACTCGAACTTATCAAAAATTTAAACGAAATGTTTTTAAAAATATTCATCTTAATTATTTTTAATCTATGATTATAAAAATGACTAATTCTAATTGTTTATCAATATTCGGACCAAACAAAAAATATTATTTTAAAGTAACTCGATAGTATAATATGCCTAGTGTTTATCATTCATATTTTTTTTAAACCCAGACTTGTTAAACAATACCGTTTAAGCAATTGAAAACAATAAGAGACAAAACATCACTATTTATTAAATTCATTTCTTTCGGGCTTGTAGGCCGTGGTCTAAAATAAAATAAAAGGTCCAGACGTTTCGTCGGAAGCTGTGTCCGACATCATCAGTGGAAATAAAACATTACGTCTGGACCTTTTATTTTATTTTAGACCACGGCCTACAAGCCCGAAAGAAATGAATTTAATAAATCAAACCGGCTGTGAAAGTCTTCATGCTTACAAAACATCACTATGTTTACAATTAATTTCGATAAAATCAGACTAAAAATTATATAAATATTGGGCTTAATCCTAGTATCCGTAACCAATTGGATTTGGCGATGTTTGGCGACATTTGAGAGGGTGATAAGATTTAAATCTGATACCAAAATAAAATGTTTGAAAACATTGAGTACCCATGTAGGTTTTGTCTCTTATTTTTTTAAAAGCTTAAAAGGTATTGTTTAAAAAGGTATTTTTTAAAAATATGGATTTTATAAAGATTTTATTACGAAGTTAATCTAAAGGATTACGGAACTAATGCAATTCATAAATTTAAATTTAACAAATGCTTGTATAAAATAATTCAAATTTTTGGTATTCTACAAAATACTGGAAATTAGACATTTACAAAAATTTGACTAGTAACTTAATCTTGATAAAAAAAAGCTTTTAAAAACACAGGCACGTTTAACGCATCATCGGGAAAATTCAAATAACCAAATTCAAAGTGGAAGCAGGATGCATTTTTATTACCTAAGATAGCTAAGGGTAAGTTATATTGATAATATTTTTTTTAAATTTGAATTTAATAAAATTTATCTGTTTTGTTTCAAAAAAGTTGTTATTTATTGAGACACTGATTTAAAATGTTTAGGAGCAAGTACCTGATGTTTTTTTTAAAGATTTCATGTGATAATTTGTACTTAAACTTTCATTTCTTATTTCCTTTGTTATTTTTAAATTACTTTCGTTAAAGACTAATTTTTTGTATGTTGATAATTGAGTCAACAAAGTTACGTATACTAAATTTGTGAGGCTCTCGCTTTTACTTGATTTTATAGCTCTAATATCGGTAAAATCCTAGTATACATAACCGGCTTGGCATTTTTTATGTCTATTAAAATTTACTAATGCTTGAATTTCAAGTTTACTTATTCGTGTAAGATTTATTTTATTTTTAAATTATATTTTTACATTTTCGACATGGTATTTTTCAATGTTTTTGCCCACCCCAATTAGCGGCCATTTTGATTGTGACGATTATGAAAAAGTCGCCAACTTTTAAAGAATTGGCGACTTTTTCAAAATCGCGCCAAGCCGGTTACGTATACTAGGATTTTACCAAATATTGGACAAAAAGTGTGAAATTTTAGTATAAAATGGCTTTCATGTAAGTTTTTAGAATATGTTTTTATCAGTCTTTGAGTGATATTTCATCAAGAAAGTACTTTTTTAAAAGGTGAAAAAACATGTTTCATCTTAAAATAAAGCGTCAATCGGACGTTGTGATTGGATGCATAATAATTTGATTGACAGTACTTGCTTTATAACTGCGACCTTATCCGTTATCTAAAAAAATGGAAATATTTTAAAATTGAGAATTTTTTTTGAAAAATCGAAGGGCTTACTCGGAAATCCGGAAAGAATCCGGACATTTTGATACCATATATGTGTCATTCGGTTCAGTAATTAAAAAGCCTTTCTCTGGAAACCGTTCACTGAAAACTTTTTTTTAGAATAGAGAGATTATTTACCAAAATACATTAACTTTAATATCAACGTCATACATGACAATAGAATGGGATTTTTCATTGAGAATTCGTTTTTTTCCGGGAAAAGATGGCATTAACATTAAAAGTTCTTATTAAAGTATCTAAAATTGATACACTTTTGGAATAGTCGCCCATAGCAAATAATATGGATTCGAGTTCCGTCGAATCCTTTCAGATACGTTAAAAGCTTTCCTTGCGTTTCCGGAGAAAAATGGCCGAAATATGTCACACAGAAAAGGAAAGCCTATTTACATACTACGGGGAGAAGGGCACATCAATGTGGATATGTGCCTTTTCAAAGCAGTCCATTCAAGGGGCAGAATAGACTGCCCTCACTTCCCAAACAAATGCGACTGTAAATTACCCGCAGAA
This sequence comes from Tetragnatha versicolor, assembly GCA_024610705.1. Lineage (NCBI taxonomy): Eukaryota > Metazoa > Arthropoda > Arachnida > Araneae > Tetragnathidae > Tetragnatha > Tetragnatha versicolor. Next base: position 360,979 of record JANDEH010000001.1, read on the forward strand.
TTAATGCTTCTTTCATAGAGTCGAAAGAAACTAGAGAGGGCCTCCGATACTGAATCCTTATCCAACAGGGTGCGCATTTTTACGCTAATTCATGCTAGCTATAAATAGGTAGTTATAATTAAGTTACACTTTTTGAAATGGTGTTGAAGTTTTTTATAGTTTTTTACTAAGGGGTCATCCATAAATTACGTGAGGTCAATAAGGGGGGGAGGGGTTTGGAAAAATCTCACCAAATCTCACCAAGGGGGGAGGGGGGTCGATTAAAATCTCACGTCAACTTTTTAAGTTAGAAATTATACGATTTTCTTTTTTTAAGATACTGCAAATTATTTTTAACAGATAAGATACTGCAAATTATTTTTAAAAAGTTGTAGGTAAATCTCACTTGGGGGGAGGGGGGTCCAGCAAAATCTCACTAAATCTCACCAAGGGGGAGGGGGGGTCCAGATTTTGGAAAAAACGCCTCACGTAATTTATGGATGACCCCTAATAAATATGCTTTAATTTAAGAGGTACAGAACTTCAAAGGTTTTGTCAGTGTTGTATGAAGTTAAGAAGACCATAGCTCCATCTCCAAAATATTCAAAGCTTTCTTTCTATCACTTATAAAATTTATTTGAAATTTGGCAGAAATGCTAATACTAAATATTTCCCGAAATAATGTAGACAATCAAAATACTAATCAAAATTCAAAAGAAATTGCACTGAATTTTTTAGTATTGTAATCTATAGGGTCGGGCAATTTTAATCTTTAATTGAAGAAAGTTTCTAATATTTTAAAAAAATTAACAGAAATTTGTTGCACGAAGTGGAAACTTTTACATAAACTAAGTATAGTCCGAAATTTTGTTTGCTAAGAGAGCAAATTTAAGTGTATGTTGGAAAAAAGAACAGTGGTTTAAAAATTGATGAAGACAAAAATTAAAGCTGTTATTTTTATACTTAAGCTCTGGACGAGAATTTCGAAATTAAGTACGAAAATTAGCCCAATATGTATTTTATCTCATAGAAATACTTTTGGTGTTTACTAGTGAATTAAAAAAGGTTCATGCTTGGAAATTAAAATTTTCTGCAGACATCGGTACTGGTTTGGCTTTCCCAGAAACGATACATCACGCGACTGGAAAATAATTCCTTCATTAGTAATTCATGCGAGGACCTCACGCAATCAAGAAGATGATTGATTACTTCTATTTTAATTGTGACGTAAATGTACCGATCTATTTTAAGTATTTGTGTTTAGATTCTATTCAGATGTTTCAGAATAGCCTTTCTCAACTAGAAGCGCAAGTCCCCTGGAGGGTGATTTAATGCAACAATGAGGCTATTAAAAGATATTTAATAGATCTAAAAAATTTAATTACCTGGGATTACTAAAACATGTGTTGAAATCCGGTTTTAGGAGTGAAATTTCAAATAGAAAATCTAAAATTAACAGGAAAAAAATAGAAATACTTTATCCTATTTTATTTTAAGGCACCCATTAATTTAACATGGATGGGAAACATACATTTATATCTTTAAGCACACGCTTAGAATTAAAGTTCAAAAATTCTGAGGTGCTGAAACCATGCCCTCCCAAGAAGCTAAAGTCTAGTTATAAATCTGCGGTGCATGGGGCCAGGGGGGTAATTTTATGAGGTTTTATGAGGTGACCCAGGGATTTATTTGTGTGGTGCACGCGGGGTACTCATTGTCGGGGTCGTTGCAATGCCGGTCTCTGAGTGAGATTTACGCCACTCCGAATATGCAGGGTGCGAACTCCTAACTACACTCGAGGCTTGGATTTTCTGTTGAGCTTAAAAAATTCTTTAAGGTACGAAAAAAAAACAGTGAACAGTCAGTTTAAAAGAAAAGGAAGCGGAAATCTAATATAATAAAGTTAAGTGTGGCTATATATATGTGTTTGTCTTTTATACAAATCCACAGTTTACTTCCGATCTGCACCAAACTTGGTATACCCTACGTAAAAAAACTCGGAAAAAAACATAGGCTATGTTTCGAAAACTTTTAATGACCCCTTGACCCTCTTTCGACCCTTTTTATGGTCATTTTGCTGAAATAGCTTTATTTCTCCACAAGAAGAGATCTGTTTACTCCATTGTTACAAAGAAAACTTAATGCTAAACAACAAGTTTTTAATAGAAACACTAGGTACAAGTCTATTTAAAAATTATATTACTAATTTAAAAATCTATTTCCACGAAATTTAAAAGTTAAATATAGTTAACCATATTTTTATTTGAGATTTTATCTAATTTTTATATTTTAAAAGCTTTATGGAATACCATTGTTGTCAAAATAGTCTCCATGGAAACGAGGATGTAAAATTAAAAGGTGATAATATTTTAGCTTTTAAGAAAGTTGGTTAACAAATAAAAAACTATTAAAACTCCCTTTCAACTAGAAAAGATAGATTTTTTTTCTTAATTTGCAAAATGGAATAAGCTTTAGTTATTGAATAATTTTACCGAAAACGTTAATTCCTGAAGATATGATTAATCAAGGGATCTAAGCAATTTTAAATACTTTTTAGATTAATTTTTCCCATGTAAAAGTGGAAATTATTCAAAAATTATATTGCTTGAGAACTGAAGGAATTTTAATCCATCTGGGAACACTGGGATAAGAAAAATTACTAAAAACACCGGGATAGGAAAAGTTACCGGGAACACTGGAGTATGAAAAAGACTCCTAGGATACCGGGATGATTGGTAAATGCTGATTATCTAAAATTAATAATGTATTTGGGAAAACTTAAAAATGAGGCGTTTGCTATCAAAACCAGCTTATTCCATTTTTGGAAAATTTACTGGAGAGACAAAAAACTTCTCACGTCCACAGTTCTAAAGCTAAATATGTTTTTTAAATTTTTAACTGTAGGTAGAATTCGATTAGTTTTTCTTTTTCCTTTCAGTTGCATTACCTTGGGCGTAATTACGCTAATTAGGTTAGAATGAGCTGACTTTGATGCAAAAACACGATTTTTCATACTTTTTTCAGTTTTTTTTTGTTCAATTAAGTTGTGAAGTGGTGAGCTATATCCCTTCGCCAGGTTATGAAGGACCCTCTAAACTTTCAAAGTATGCAAAAAAGTGGATTTCAGAAAAATATGGAATGAGCTGGTTTTGATAGCAAAGGCCTCAAATAATAAGTTTATACTCTTCACCCGTGCAAGGCCGGGCATATCAGCTAGTAAATAAATAAAACACAATATTTTTATTACAATTCAAAAATAATACGTATCTATGAGGAATTTTATTAATGTCATCAAATCTATTTGATAACCTAGCTTCACTTAAGAGTAACGAGTATTCAGTTTTTTTATCACGTTCAATATTTTATATTCATACCTCAAATTCAAATAACTTTGGGATTTTATTGAATATTAGGAAGTTTTGAAATATTCTATATCAAATTTGATATACCGTAACAGCTTTGTTGTTTTGAACCTGTCTAAAAGCATTTTAAGCAATTGAGGCGTCTCAGGACTCGAACTCTTTCCCTTGACCCGTTGTCATTTCTGGACTCGAACTCTTAGCCTTGTGTTTACGATTACTCGCAAGAACTTTACTTAGGAAGCTTGTGGCTTGTGACAACACCTCTATACTTGTGTATATAAGTGGGTAGCACTCTTCCTGTTTCTCTTCCTCTTTACTTTTTTACTTGCCTGCCGGCGTGCTGTGCACGTGTATTGCTGTGTCGCTTATTCTAAATTACCTTTTACAATTTGTTCACTTAATAAATTTGTTGTTATTGTTAACTTTTTCTATTGGCCTTTTTTGGAGTCTTTATGCTGGTGCAGTCTTACATAAGGCCACACAGCATCACCATACAATGCTCAATAAGTACCGTTTTAAAGGGATAATGAATAAAGGATTTTAAATTATACATCAATAAACAACGTGATTCAGTAAAATATTTTCTTAAGTGTCACACTTAAGAGATACACTTTTAATGTGTTCTATTATTGGTATCCCATGGTTGTTGCAGAAAAAATATATTATTTTCCTGAACCCATTTTAACCTTTTTTACCATTAGTGTTAGGCTTACCATCAGTGGCGGCTCGTCCATAGGGGCTGCGGGGCTGCAGCTCCCCCAACCAAAATTTCCCGAAATTCCAATTTTAATTTACTTTACAATATTTAAAAAATTATCTATTTCCTACTCTAATCTTTGTCCTTTATAATCCTTTTTTAATTAATAATTCTCTGCTATGCCGTCTCGCCAACAGATTTCTTTCCGGGTCGATCAGCCCCCGCAGATATGATATACCAATCGTGGTATAAAACACTAGCTCTATCACATCAAATCAAAATATCAAGAATTTAGCATGCTGTTAGGAGAAAAGGGGCTGCTTTTCAGCAGCGCCGACCAAAAGAATGTGATAGCCTTTTCTCTTGAGAGAGCTGTGAGGAAGAAAAATAAACGATTTCTACTACTAATAAATCACATTGGCTTTTTAAACGCTTTTATTCTACTTGCTTTTGGCGGCGTTTTACGGGTGGGATTTTAAAACTCGATTTTCGGGCACTTCCCGATATGTCAGGGCCCCGAAACTTTACACATCGGTGAAACCCTCATGACACTCCAATATCCAACCATTATCTAGTCAAACAACCAAAGGATTAAGTTAATTAACGAGTATTTTTAATTAACAGAAAAACCAGAATTTGAGACCTTTCCCAAGGGGCTATTCTCCCTAAACCGTGCACAATTGTTTATAAGGCATAACTTCATCATATTCAAAAGTCAAAACGAGAATTGCAAAGTTATTACGATAATTATAGACGATTAATCACTTATTTTCTTTCCGTATTCTTGAACATAAAATTTCAGGCACTTCCAAACGATATAAAGTTCTGAAACTTTGCACCGTGGTGGAAACTCGATGACAATGCAATATTCAATCATCAACTAGTCAAAACCTCCGTAATTTAGGTAATTAACGAGTGTTTTTAGTTATCCTTTTAATTCATATTTGAGACACTTCCGTGAAGCCAATGGCTCCCAAAACCTGTAAGATAATATACTAGGTATACAACTACAATATTTAATCTTCAAAACGTGATTTTTTACCTTCCAATTAACAATTAAGATAATTAGCGATTTAAGATAATAACCGCGAGAAAGAAATCGCCAGAAGAGCGAGAAATCGCCGAGAATTGGTGCCCATCCCGAGGAATCGCGAGAGAAGATAAATATTCAACTTTTATAATTTATTGACTACTGAAAAGACTGGATGGTAGGTACTGTTACTGTTTGCTCCTTAATACACACACACACACACTAATTCTGAATTTTTTACGATTGGTTATTTTTTTTAATTTTATTGAATGCTTTTCTTTTTCTTGTGAATCTTTTTGATATCGATGGATTTCATCGGCGAGTGAGCGGATGCGAGGAATATTCTTTGTGGGAGGTATTTTTCCCGCTCAGCTGTGTTATTTTAACGTTCCCAGTAATATTAAATAAATTTTAATTAACTTTGAAGTTGATTGTCCTGCTGAGTCGTCAGAGGATTGTTCTACTTTGTCAGATATGTGAAAAATTTTTGTTATACATGAAACGAAAATTCCATTATAACATAACATTAAATATGGTTGAAATTAATAAATTTTTTCTTGTGAGTTTTTGTTAAAAAATACCATGACTAAAAAGTAGAAAATAAAATAAGTAAAAAAAAAAGATTTTTTAAAAAACGCTTTTATTGAAGTGTTCTAAAAGGTCAAAAATAATTTTTTCGGTTTGACAAATAATTTATTGGGAAGTAGAAAATAACTTTTTGGTAAGTAAAAAAAACTGATTTTCTAATCACTAAAAATAAAAGCGTGGGAGCTAGTAATTCTTAATTCACTATTTATTCTAACTTCTTTATTCTATGAGGTTAAATTTACAAATTTCTCATTCATGAGTTTTGAGTGGGATGGATTCACTTTAAATTCTCTATTAGGTATTTTTATTTATATAAAGTTATACATAAATGCCGACGTAATGGCCTAGTGGTAAGAGCATCTAACTGCAAAGCCGTACGTCTGGGGTTCGAATCCCCGTTCGTCAGGGATGTTACTGTTACTGTCCTGTAAAAAAATTTAAATTTAAAAAATTACTAGCGCCCACGCTTTTATTTTTAGTGATTAGAAAATCAGTTTTTTTACTTACCAAAAAGTTATTTTCTACTTCCCAATAAATTATTTGTCAAACAGAAAAAATTATTTTTGACCTTTTAGAACACTTTCAATAAAAGCGTTTTTAAAAAAATCTTTTTTTTACTTATTTTATTAGTTTTTTTCTCACTCCAACGCTGTTTTAATTTTTTATTTATAGCTTCTTTTTTTTCTTTTCAACAGGGAGAGAAAAAAATCTTTTCTGATGTTTCGGCCCGGCAAGTCAATAAAGATTTATGTTTACTTTTTTTGTAGCCAAGTTTTTATAATGAACAAATTGAATTCGAAATGTTGACTTTAATTTCATTTGCTTTTGAGATACTAAATGAAATAGACTTCATCTTAGATTCTTCATATTCGTAATAATCAGCTAAATATAGGTAAGTGACAGTTTTTGAATTCTTATTAGTGTGAAATCGAAATTTTATGTTGCTCTCATCTTTTCTATTTGATTTTTTTTACGTTTTTTGTTCAATAGAAATATAATTTGGCATTATATCGTTTAAAATACGTTGCCAACTTGGTACCACTGGAGCAGCACCCCTTATAATTATACCTTCGAGCCGCCACTGCTTACCATACGTCCGGGATTATCCCGGACAGTCCGGGGTTTTTAGTGCTGTCCGGGAAAATATCCGGGGTCGCAATATGTCCTGGGTTTTCATACTTTTAATATTTGCCAGACATTTTTATGAAAAATCGTGACAAAACTCTTTAAAATTGCATTGTTTTACATTATCTATTGTCTGTATCAATTTGGAGAACTTACTTTCAGTGAATTTTATAATAAAACTAGCGCTAACGCGCTAGACCCGGGCTTCGCCCGGGTTTCAGTTTTTTAATAAATATCGTCTGGTGCGTTACAGATGGGCTTCGCCAGTCCATTTTTAAAGAAAATTATTCTGGTGTGTTACAGATGGGCTTCGCCAGTCTAAATGTGGAAATAGTTAAATAAAGGAGCCACTTTTATGGTTATGCTACATGTTATATTTACAACAATGTGGTTCTGCCCTGAAGTTGGGCATGAAATATGAGTTTTTAAGCATAAAATTGACCAAAAAAGTTGTTGGAACGGCTTCGATTTTAAATTATTTTTATTCAGAAACCTTCTATAGTTTAATAGTTAATGTAGGTTCGAAAAGTTTAAAACTATAAAGGACATACATACATACATACAGGGTGTCCCAAAAAAGACTGACACATTTTAAAAATCAATAACTCAAAAACTAAAAAAGATAAAAATGTGCGGTTTCTTGCCCCATTCTTCTCAGACCAAAGAATTTTCATCCCAGAATTTTTTATTTTAGTTCTAAATTTTTCACTAGATGGCAGCACGAGAATTTTTGAGGGACTAAAGGGAAAAAGTATTGGAATAATCCCTGTTAGTTAACTTGTGATAGGAAAACCTAAGTTAGGGTAAAAGATCGATTCATTGAATCGAATGTTGTTCGATTCTGAAAGAATCTTTTTCAATTCTGGGAAGATTTAAGAATTGATCGAAGGAAAGCAGCAAGATTTGGATTACGCTTTGAATTAGTTTGACAACTAAACCTAACTGAAATCTTTCCGTAAGACAGGTCTCGCATTTCAGCTAATGTTTTACAAATTACTGAATTTGATTTTGTTTTATCCTGATGGTGGATCATGCGCCATGAAACGCCAAACAACTAATTAATTTTGTTTAATATACGCATTAAGTTCTTCTAATAAGTGGAAATCCAAATCTATCCTTTAAACGTTTTTATTGCGGGAATAAAAAGTTTAGATGATGTGCTTTGGAAATCAATTTAGATTATGTGCATTTGAGGATCTCCATTCTGAATCCGTTGTGTATCACTTGTAATTTATCGGATTTTACCGATATCGAGGGTTTTACTCTTAGTCACGGCGATCACTCCTTGTACTTTTATTTAAGGAGTGCTCAAGTGTTTTTAGGACCTGAAGATAAGGGGGTGTCGGGGCTGTAAGGAAGATGGTGAGTCGCCGGCTACTGAAAATGGGGGGAGCTCAAGGATTTTTGATTCCTCAACAGAGGGATTTTACAAAATCATGATTATCTACCCTTAAAAAATCTTATATTTCGCTTAAAGGTTTAATAATGCCCAGTGATTTTAAGGTGGTTTTGTGAATCAATTAATAAACTTTCACTTCAAGTTTTTGGGAATTGCTTTTAACTTTCAACTAAAAAGGGAGGTCTGGGGGGGGGTCCTGTCCCCGAAAATTTTTTGAAATTTGACCTCTTAAAACAGGGTCAAACTCATTTTAGTGCTTTATGATTAGACAATTTCAAAATCAAATTACTATGCTTCAATCAGTGATGTAGCTGGATTTTTTTCTGGGATAAGGGCTCGCCGTATTATTACGCACTTTTTTCTTCAATTTTTTTATTGAAAAATGTCCCCCAAACTCAGCTCTGGCCATTGGCTTTAACAACCAATTCTAAATAACAGTGTTTTAAATCATGGGCAGTCCGTCGTCCTTTTTATGCGGCCCTCTTATGTTAGGTGCCATGGTAAACTGGCACCATCCTTTATGATTGAATGTTGGAAAAGCATATTCATAAAACTTTATGTCTTTCCTCAAAAGTTAAAAATAAAGTTTTTATAAACAATGTTTCTAATTATTGAGGTGGGGGATGCTTCTACCCCCGGGAACGACGACCGGGGGGACGTTATGTTTGTTGAAAGAGATTGTGTTTTGTTCAGGGTTTTACTTATAAAAAATATGTGTCTTAATTTCCACATGAAGTTTGTTTTTTATTGCTTAAAATACTTTTTGAACGTTTAGGTATTACAAAAACTGAAGTTAGCCAAAAGTTAGCGTAACGCAAAGTTAACCATTTCTCATTGGCTCAGTGCTTAAGAATTTCCACACTTTCACCCAAATTCTTGCTTAATTCATATATTTCTTAAATACCTTACATAAATGCAGTTTCAATATACTGTAACTTAGTCTTTAGTCTAATTGGATCAATACTCAAACACAAAGTCGAAATTGAATATTCCCTCTATTGCATGTTATCTGAAAGATTCTAAAATTTCGATTTTTCCTTAAAAACTTAAAAATATTTTTTTACATCCTCTGACAAAAAAGCAGAAAAACCCCGTTTCACAAAGAAATTTTCAATAAAAAGTTTCCGTTGACTTAAAATGTGTAAAATCCCCTAGTTTAATTAAACCATTAATGGCGCAGCCTTGGCCAGAAATCATGTGTACGATATAATCCTTTTCATGACATTCCTTAAAAATAATTTCCATTTGGCAATAGAAGTTCGATTTCCCGATCATCTGATTATTTAGTAATAACTCCTAACAATATCTCCTCTGTGCCATAAAAAATCAATCAAACAACCAACCAGCTAAAGCATTTCAATCTAATTCGATTCTGAAATCGATTCTATCTCTCAACTTCGATTTTCCTATCACGAGACAATAGGGATTCCGCTGATAGTTTATACCTAAATTTCAGAAAAAGTTCTCGTGCTGCCATCTACTAATGTATTTATGAACTAAAATTTTGAAATTTTGGGAGCAAAAATTCTTTGCCCCCTTAAGAAGGATGCAAAAGACCGCATATTTTTATCTTTTTTAGTTTTCGAGTTATTGATTTTTAAAATGTGTCAGTCTTTTTTGGGACACCCTGTACATACAAACATACAAACAAACAAACAAACAAACATTGATTTTTATATATATAGATTAAGTCAATCACACAAATTTTTGATAAAATAATGTCGAATAAAGAATTAATATTTGATATTTCTGTTCAATGTTTATCAGCTTGAAAGTTTTTTCTTATTTTTTAATCTTTGATGATTTGATATGGTACTTATTAAGAAATTTCAAAAATATGTCCTGGGTTGGACCCAAGAAAATATGGTAAACCTAATTAGTGTACATAGTTTTAACTTTATTTTGAGTTCCTTTTCGAATGCAAATAAAACGACGCTTAGGGAACTGTTATTTTACACAGAAACTAAAATTCACTCAAAAATTATATTTAACAATTGTATACAGGGTGATTCAGAAATAATCATCAATAATTGGGGGGAGGTAGAGGGGCCCTAGACAAGCATTTTTCGAATAGGGATGGTAGGGCGCAGCCTTACCGTTAAATATCTAGAACAGGGGTGGCCAACCCAAATGTTGTCGAGGGCCAGTTTGGAAAACCACAATACTCTCGCGGGCCGCATATAAAATTTTAGGATATTAGGTGCACAAAATGACAGTGAAGTAAATTAAATAAATTAGGTATATAAATTAGGGAGTTTCTTAGATCATTTGCTTAGTTTGACAGATTCCTAAATTAAATATTCATTTAAATTTACCTTAAGGAGCAACCCCAAGAATACATTCTGTAGTATATCCATAGGAACTAAACAGGTGCCGTTGATATCACTCGAAACTATAAGGAGCCTGTGGCGCTTATAGAAATTTATTTCGGGAGGACCCAAATTTCCTCCAAAAATTGCAGCTAGATTTTTGCATCGGGAAAAAGTACACCCAAATCTTCCTCTCATGCCCCCATGCATATTTAATTGGTTCAATGCATAAATTAAAATATATTTTTAGTTAGGATTTGCACCTGACTGAATTTATATCCTAAAAAAGTTGTGAACAATAGAGTTCCTAGTACTAAAGGGGGATCTGGAGGTCCTCCCCCAGAAAAATTTTTGGAAATACGACTCTAATTAACAGACTTTAACGTGCTTTGGTACCCTTTGTCCGAATTTGGGGGGCCTTAACTTACCCTAAAACTTTAACTTTTGACTAAAAAAATTCTTGCGGACCACAAAATTATTTCAAAACGGGCCGCATGCGGGCCGCGGGTTGTCAAAGCCTGATCTAAGAGGTATATGGGGGGTCGGGGGTTCTCCCCCGAAAAAAAATTTTGAATTTTAGTGTGCTAAAAAGTGTTTTGAAGCTATTTTTTGGAGAGTTTTCGGAGAGCTTCGCGGGCCGCACAAAATGACCCGGAGGGCCGCATGCGGCCCGTGGGCCGCGGGTTGGCCATGCCTGATCTAGGACCTAATGTAGTGCGAGCGCGTTTCAAAAGGCCGTTTTTAGAAGGCCCGTGTGACGAAACAAAACATAATAAAATGAAAAAATCCATTGCATGAGGTAAGGAAGTATCCTCTACTACCTACACCATGAATTCGTTAGACTTTGAACCACTTTCTAAACCGTGGAGTTAGTTTCAAAAGTGCAATATTAATCTTTTAGTCGAAGAATGGAGTTCCCTTAATGGTATTTAGAAAAATGATGATCGGGGAAGGAATTTTCAATGATCGTAAAAGTGATCATTGAAACTGTTTGATCATTGAAAATTCCTTCCCCGCATGGGCGGATTTAGGTGGTGAACCCTGGGGGTGCAAGCTGTCCCTGATGGCTTTGAAAACATGATTTTCCCCTATAAAATGGAATTTTCTCAAAAAGTTGGGGGTGCGTTGCACCCCCTTAAATCCGCCCATGCTTCCCCGATCATCATTTTTCCAAATACCATTAAGGGAACTCCATTCTTTGACTAACAGATTAATATTGCACGTTTTAAAACTCACCCCACGGTTTAGCAAGTGGTCCAATTTCTATCACATTGAGGATTTAAGTAGTACGGATACTCCTGTACCTCATGCAATAATGTTTTTCATTTTATTTTGTTTTGTTTCGTCACACGGGCCTTCTAAAAACGGCCTTTTGAAACGCTCTCGCACTACATTAGGTCCTAGCTCTTTAACGGTAAGGCTGCGCCCCACCATCCCTATTCGAAAAATGCTTGTCTAGGGCCCCTCTACCTACCCCCCTATTATTGATGATTATTTCTGAATCACCCTGTATAATTACATGATAAATTTGGTTTTATGATGGGTTTAAATGCTTAATGTGTTTTAATTGAGGTATTTTTTAATTGAGAATTCTTAAAAAATTCGTTCAGGTTAAGCTGCTTTTATAAATTTTAGGATAAATGTTGAAACAAAATATGCCTTTTCTACAATCAGAAATTAATATTAAGAAATTTGAAAAATCTGGTACAGTTGTAAAAGGACTTGAAAAAGTAATTAGTAAATTTCTTCTTGACTAGCTCCGTACCAGATTTCATTACTTTCACCTAATAATATTTGAGCCGCTCAATGGTCTAAGTCCACCGAACTTAGTTTTGTGCAATTGAAAGTCCTGAAGAGTCATCTGAAATATGCCTATTTTATGAGGCTTCTCTTACAAGAATAACTGCTCAGTGCTCTGTCTTAGGCAGCTACCTCACTAACAAAAGGATCTAAAAAGAAACTCAAATATCCATATCCATGCTTATCTAATGTTCAGAAATTTATGACTTGGTTCACTTTCATTCTGAGTAGCTCAAATGAAAGCACGATGATTCCTTCATATCTCGTTTTTCAAGAAGGGGATAGTATATTTTCTTCTCCAATATCGACATTTGCAGCCCTCTATTGACATTTCCTAATTCCGGCCCTGTCTTATTGGAGGACACAATGGGGACGTTTTGAAAAACCGAGTTTCCCTAGGTTTCTGTCCAAAGGAGATGGGATGTTGTTTTCATTCGATTTCGGTCGATTCTCAACAGACGAGATTTTCTAACAATGCGACCCAATCAAGTGGAAGAGATACGGGGCACAGTTTTCGAACTTCACTTCTGAAGGAGCTGAATTAAGGGGAGGACAATGCTGGAAGATTGGCCATTGGAAGTAGTATTAACTTTTACGTCTAGTTGCATTGCATATAACTGGAAACTGAAGGATTAAAAGTAATTTGTTCAAAATTTTTGGTTAATCAAAAGAGCAATTAAATACAGATTATTTGTACTTATATACATGTACTAATTTCAGTAACATCATGTATTGAGGTCCTAATTTAAATCACCTTGGTCCTAGGCCAATTTTCATGATGACAGCCAATGTTCCAGTAGAGCTTTCCAAAAACAAATTCAAAATGACAGCGTTCTGTACCTAAATAAATGCGTATTAAAATGTAAGAGTAAAACATTGTTAACTTTAAATAAAACAAGAAATTGGGAATTTCATTCAATTTGAAACTTTGAAAAAACATTTAGTCTATTTCTTGAAAATTTTTCAAAATTTAAGATCTACATGGAGATGGAAAAATAGTATTGATTTCATGTGCTGTGATCCTAAGCAGTTTCATTGTTCTTACTATTTGAAGTAAAATAGATACATTTTTTGTCTTACAGTTTTAATATTTTTAATCCTTAACTCAATTTTAAACGAAGTTTCTGTCAAAAGCTTTATCCTTTACCGACATCGCGAATCTAAAGTAAAGTCAATAAATTTTTCCCCTTTTCATCCGTGCGTTCTCTCTAAAACAATGTATTAAAATCTAAAACATGATTGATAGTGCTCTTAAACTGTTTTGCAGGTTATAACAGTTTTTCCTCTTTATATTTGGCGCTTATAAGTTAAGAAACACCCAAGCTCTTATCTTGTCAAAAGTTTTCAGCTTGAGATATACCTAATATGGATTATCGGTAAGTAATTAGTCTTCTCCTCCATGTTTTTCCCAGTTTAAGTCGATTTTTTTTCGAAATTCATACATTATGGAGAGTCAGACCGTTTATTATACTAGTGTTGGTTGTGTTCCCCCCACGATAAAAATTCATTTTGATATAGAGAACGTCTAAGAAACTTAGAAACCGTTCAAATATTGCGTAGGGTAGGTGGGGGTAATTGTCCGCAGTTTTTGGTTTTGAATTTTTGTGGCCCAAAGTTTTATTATTTTAATACGTTTCTGGTATGGAATCTAAAGCTTAGGATGTGGCCTATCAATTCATATTTTTTCCAGCCTTGAGCTGCAAATATTTTTAGAAATATTCAACTCTAAAAAGAAAAAAATTGCGGACATTTGCCCCATTTTTTGGGGTAATTATCCGCAGTGCGTATAATTACCCCAATAGAATAAAATAAGAGAATTATTAGATATTCCAATTCAAAAACATCAAAATTGAGGTATACTCACAATAGGAAGACAACACAACAATATTTGACATTATAAAACATCATATAGCAAAGTTACTCCACAAGTTGCAAAGTTAATCCTTTTACCGGCATAAAATCGGCCAAATTGTCAGGAAATCTTATCATTTCATGAAACCTTGCATTATGGATTTCATTAGGTTTGGAAAGTTTTAGGACTGTCTTTCTTTTCAACAAAAGCTTCTTCTGATTGAGTTTCTGAGAACATTCCCACATTTTCAATTGCGGACAATTACCCCAAAATCAATGCGGACAATTACCCCATATCATGATGACAACAACAAAGTGGTACTGATTTTTGAAAACAAAAGTAAACATGAGTATAGTGATGTAATTTCAAAGATAAATAAAGGCTCTTTCGAAAAAAACCCAGATGGATTGAATAAATATAACTATTCTACCATAATATGAAGAAAAAGTGAGAAAAATACTCTAACAAGGACACTAAAAACTGACCTACCTCATTTTTTGGACAACGGACACGCTACTCCTCTGAAATTTTCACAGCCATTTGGGGGTTGTGAAAGGAACCTACTGTATCGATGCAGTCAATATAATCGAATATTATCATCAAAAAAAGGCCGTGCGGACTATTAGGCTGCAGCTAGAGATCGTTTTCTCGCTGATTGTCAAAACGAAAGATTTATGTGCAGGAGGCCTGCTAATAGACCTCAGCTAACCACACAAAGGGAAGGTGATATTCGAGTGGAAAATAGAGTGTATTTTCGCCTCACTCGAAATGCTGCAGACGGAGATATCCGAGGTAGAGGATAACTTGAAAAATTTCTGTGCAAGAAAATGAATGTATTTTTTTAATTGTGTTCAATAAATATGTTGTTTTAAATTTTAACTTGGTTTTCTTATTTGTGTTTCTTTTTCTATTTCAGTGATATTTTATTTTCCAGATTAGGTTTCTTTTTCAGGGATAACTTAAAATATTTGCAGATTAGGTTTTCTTTTTTCAGGGATAACTTTAATATAAATAGGTTTTTCTCTTTGAATATTTATCATTCTAGCATTTGACCATCATGGAAGAAACTTATCAAGATCCAGCTCTTCCAGGTAGTTTCGGAGGTATTAATACTTTGCAGCGAGTTTTGAAAGGACGTGCTAGGACTAGCGAGATTAGAAAATGGTTGCAATCTAAAGATTCTTATACTTTGCATAAACCACTAAGGCATAAGTTTCAGAGAAATAGAGTAATAGTGGGAGGTTTAAATGAGCAGTTTCAAGCTGATTTAGTAGATATGCAGGCATATTCTGTTGAAAATGAGGGTTTTAAATATTTACTTACTTGTATTGATATCTTATCAAAATATGCATGGGCAATTCCCCTAAAAGATAAAAAATCAGAGACCATTTTGTCAGCTTTTGAAAAAATATTTTCTGAAAGAGTTCCTCAATCTTTGCAAACAGATGCTGGAAAAGAATTTACAAATAAACAGGTTCAGGCTTTCTTAAAAAAGAAAAATGTGCATTTCTTCACAACTCATAATGAAACTAAGGCCTCTGTAGTTGAGCGTTTTAATCGCACTCTTAAAACTAAAATGTGGAAGTACTTTACTGAAATGAATACAAAGAAATACATAGATGTAATAGATAAATTAATGCATAGTTATAACCATACATGGCATCGTAGTATAAAGACAGAGCCAATTTCAGTGACAGAGGAGAATGAAAAGAAAATTTGGCATACACTGTACGATAATACTTCTAATGTTAAATTGAATAGTCCAGATTTGAAAGTGGGGGATACAGTTCGCATAAGTAGAGATAAGATGATATTCGAAAAGGGGTATGAACAAAATTGGACTAGAGAAATATTTACAATTCACAAAATAATAAATAGGGTTCCTATGGTGTATAAATTAAAAGATTTATCGGGAGAAGAGATTAAGGGTAGTTTTTATAAAGAGGAACTGCAAAAGGTAACAGATTCAGGATATTACCCAGTTGAAAAAGTTTTAAAGAAAAGAAAGCGTAACGGAAAAGTTGAATACTTTGTGAAATTCCAGGGTTACCCTGAAAAATTTAATGATTGGGTTGAGGATGTTAGGATGATATAAATATCGCGTTCATTGCAATTTCCTTTCATTCGGTGAACAATGTCGTTCTACATCACATTGATCAGTGATAGCTCTATGGGATTTTTCCCGAGCAACAAAATTTCTCAATTCACTACCCAACTGCCTAGTTCTATAAATTTAAAGGGTGAATGGGAAATGGCACTTGTAGATTTCATTTATCCTCATACCTGGTACAATGTTCAAAGGGGGAGTAACCTGTTTGGATTTGATTTGGGAGACCGAAGACTTGAAGGTAGAAGAGTTCCACCCGGATGCTATGAGACAATACCTGATCTTATCAAAGGAATGTTACTCGAATCGCATAGAAACAAAATTGAATTATATTATCACGATGTTACTAAAAAGGTTGAAATCAGAACAGCTGAGAATTGTAAATTGTCTCTACACGAAGGCCTGGCTGAATTACTTGGCTTTGAGCCAGGTCAATATTCGGGTACCTATATGAGTCCTTATGTAGCTGATCCCAAAGCCACTTTTCCTGTAATGTATGTGTATTGCGATCTCGTAGAGCCGCAAATCGTTGGTGACGTACAGGCTCCTCTGCTTAAAGTATTGGGTTGTCCCATAAGTTCTGTTACTTTTTACGAAGTTTTGTCTTTGAAAATTTTTTATGAAAAACTGGTAATAAGTGGAGATTTCAAACAAAGGGGATTTTGAAATATGCATATTTATGAACATAATGTGTGATTTTGGTAGTTCTCGTGATATTATTTCTTTTCAAAATGGCGGTTTGAAAAAAAGACCAAAAACGACTATTTTTGCGTAATTTTTTTCTTTTGTTTAAAAAACTAGGAAGAACGCATAATTCATGGCTAAAAAAAGTTTTACTGTATATTCGAAATGTTAAGATTAAGATGTCCTATTTTCAAGATGATTCGATAAGTTTAAGGTAGGAAATTTTGACTTTAAAACTTCATATATTGGCAATTTCACGTGTTTTTTAAAGCACACCTATTGTTTTTCTAAGCAGCTGGTATGAAGCAAATTAAAGGCAGATGTTTTTTGAACCATAATGCTTGTTTCAACGGTTTAAACATAGAAAGCCTCTTTTCATAATATTGTTGAATTGATTTATTTCTAAATCCCAACGAGTTGTTTTTATTGTAGTGTTTTCGTATGAAGCAAATAATTGCTTTGTTCGCTTAGCATAAGTTCAGCGAGTGTAATTCTGATAAGCTAAAACTTTGCGCGCTTGCATTGTGCGCACTATTTTTTGAACTTAAGTTCAGATATAATTTAATATACTACATATTTTGAATACTTGGTTCTTTCCTAAGCTTTTTTATTGATTTTGATGCTTTTTTCGGGAAAATTTCTTTGAAATGACTAATATTACTGAGGTAAGCTTTTTGCAAAAGATGTTATGTTTGAGACCAAAATTTCCTAAGTTAAACTTATCGAATTACCTTGAAACTATGACATCTTAAACTAAACATTTCAAACATACAGTAAAACTTTTTTAGCCATGAATTATGCATTCTTCCTAGATTTTTAAACAAAAGAAAAATTTGAGTGAAAATAGTCGTCTGCGGTCTTTTTTTCAAACCACCATTTTGAAAAGAAATAATATCACGAGAACTACCAAAATCACACATTATGTTCATAAATATACATAAATCAAAATCCCTTTTTTTTGAAATCTCCACCTATTGCCATTTTTTCATAAAAAATTTTCAAACACAAAACTTTGTAAAAAGTAACAGAACTTATGGGACAACCCAATAGTTACAGTGGAAGGACGCGATGGAGAAATCATTAATGCCAAATATCCAAGACCTTTCTATGTACCAGTGATTCGACAACATTTTCAAACTATTCAAATCAATATCAGACTCCATTCAGGGGATTTAGTGCCATTTGAAAGAGGGAAAGTGTTTTTGACGCTGCATTTTCGACCCAAACAAATCCTATAAAAGAGCAGTACAATTGAAATTACCCTTCATTTCTTGATTCGCGTTCAAAGAAAGAACAATGTTGGTTCCTTACACGTGTTGTGCAAAAAAGTTTGAAGATTACTATGCTAATCAAAATGGAGAGGGAATGCCTTATTATAAGGGGGTCGGATTTCAGAAAGGGTATGGCATAGGTGGATTTTTCGCTAAGCTCTTTCGAAGAGCTTTACCTTTTCTAGTGAGTGGTGCAAAATCTGTAGGAAAGGAAGCATTAAGAGCTGGAACTATGGTTGCTAATGATGTACTAGCTGGAGAAAATTTTAAATCAGCTATTAAAACAAGAGCAAAAGAAGGTGGCAAAAATTTGGCAAGAAAAGCAGTTCATAAAGCGGATCAGATGATTGGTCGAGGAAAGCTTAAAAGGAAGCGCAAACACTCTAACCGAGTCATTTCATCAAAAACCAGGAAGGTTGTAGTACGTGATATTTTCGGCTCCTGATATCATGGCCTTTTTACTTAAAGATTCCCCCGAATGTGCCAAATCTGAATTAGAATTATTTTCCCTGCCTCCCACTCAAACCGTTATAGAAAGAGGACAATGGATAGAATTTCACCCCCTTGCCAATGTCTCAGACGGAAGCCCTGTCGAATTTAATGTATCCGGAAGTGGAGATGAATACCTTGATCTCTCCCAAACGCAACTTTATGTAAAAGTGAAAATACTAAAAAACGATGGCAAGCCCATTACGGATGAGAGCAAAGTAGGCCCTGTGAATCTCTTTTTGCATTCCATGTTCTCCCAAGTGGATATCAGTTTAAATGAGCGACTGGTTTCGTCAAGTAACAACACGTACCCGTACCGAGCCATGATAGAAAAATTACTAAATCATGGTTTCGATGTAAAAACCTCGCAACTCTCCTCAGAACTCTTTTTCAAAGATACGGCTGGGCGAATGAATGTTTTTGATCCTGAAAAACCCGAAGACGCCAACGATGGTTTTAATCAAAGAGCTAATTTGTTTAAACTCAGTACTTCAGTGGATATGATTGGACGGTTGCACTTGGACATGTTTCACCAAGAAAGATTACTTTTAAACATGGTGGATGTGAAAATTAAGCTTATTCGCAGCAAACCAGAATTTTGTTTACTAGGAGACGGGGAATTTAAAGTCTCTTTAGAACATGCCTCCCTATTTGTTCGAAAAGTTAGAGTTAGTCCCGGAGTTGCATTAGGACACGCCAAGTGTTTGGAAAAAACTTCAGCCAAATATCCAATCAATAGAGTGCTGTGTAAAGCTTACTCCATACCCACTGGTAATATGAGTTTTGTGCAAGATAACATTTTTACAGGGCAGATGCCAAATCGCATTGTAATTGCATGTGTTGATAACGATGCATTCAACGGAGAGTATAAAAAGTCGCCTTTTGAATTCAAACATTACGATATGAATTTTATTGGTGTGTATGTGGATGGACAGCCTGTTCCTCATAACCCTCTACAGCCCAATTTTGAGAAAAATCACTTTATCAGAGCTTATCAAAACTTATTTACGAGTTCAGAAAATAAAGGCTTGTATCTTTCACGATCAGAATTTCCTGAAGGATATTCATTGTTTTGCTTTGATTTGACTCCCGATTTGTGTGACGGTTCGCATTTAAATCTCATTCGGCACAGCAATTTGAGATTGGAAATTAAGTTTGCAACTAGCTTGCAACAAACGGTGTCTTTATTAGTGTATGCTGAATTTGAAAACTTGATTGAAATCAACAAGGCTCGCAACGTTATCTACGATTTTGGAAACTAAGATGAATTCCTCGGAAATAGACAAAATCTTGTCTCGAGATCCTACTACGACAAGATATTACAGAGGAGTTTTTCCTTCTGATAAAATACCATCCATTGGAAGATACCCATCTGCATTAGTACTGAATACAGACCGCGCTGGTGAGGCAGGAACGCATTGGTTAGCGGTATTCGTTCAGGATAAACGAACAATTGAATTCTTCGATTCCTACGGATTACCACCTGAAGCTTTTGGCCAAGACATTTCCAGATTTATCCGGATGCACGATCGAGTTATGTGGAACAAGACTCCATTTCAAAGTTTGACCTCCAATGTATGCGGACACTATTGTATTTATTTTATTGTAAAACGATGTCAAGGATTGTGTATGAAATCTATCATTTGTCAACTTAAAGAACAGAAGAAGAATGATTTTCGAATATTTCAATTTGTGAAAAAAAGATATGGTGTAAACATGGTTTTTAAACAATAAAAAAAAATTAAACTATACATTTGTGTTTTTTCTTTATAAAAGTAACGAGTACATGTTCAAAATTTTAGTTTATACTGAACATTCAATCATGGATGTTGTAAAATGCGTATTGTTCGCTTTACTTTTTTCATCTTACTTAATTTTTTCAGGCATTGCTTTATGGAGCTACCATAACTGGCCAAACCCTCTTAATATAATTCAAAATAAAACAACGCTTGAAATATATAAAATTTATCAAAGTATTGATTCTATGGGATTTATTAAATGTAATGCATTTTCAGATTTTCATTACAGCAACACAACCTGTGGAAACAGCATATGCACTTGTGTTAAGGCTTCCATTAACATTTTTAAAAATCATTGCCTTGAATATACTGAAAATATTGTTGACTCTTTAAGTGAATGTCACCTTGTTGCAAATACTTTAGAAGGATGTTTAGATATGCTATGTAAAGTATAAAAGGAGGTAAAACAATAAAATTAACTTATTTGCAAACATGGAGCTTCCGAGGCTGGTTCACCCCTCCACTTGCCTCCTCAGTGGCCCTACCGGATCAGGCAAAACAGTTTTTGTTAAAAAAATTATTGATTATAAAATGTTTAATCCAATGCCTTCAAACATCATTTACTGTTATGGAAGTTATCAACCCCTTTTCAAGACTATGAAAAATGTGAATTTTGAAGAAGGCTTACCATCTAACTTAAACACTATTCGGGATGCATTAATTATTATTGACGATTTAATGGTGGAATTAGCAAGTGATACTCGCCTAAGTAATTTATTTACTAAAGGGAGCCATCACCGAAATCTTTCCATTATCTTTATCACCCAAAATCTGTTTATGCAAGGCAAAGAAATGAGAAGTGTACATTTAAATACACTTTACGTTGTTTTGTACAAAAACCCAAGAGACAAAAGTCAAATACAGCATTTGGCAAGACAAATGTTCCCTAGAAAAATTAAAGCTTTTCAAGAAATTTTTGACGATGCTACTTCTACCCCCTACAGTTATCTGTTAATTGATTTGAGACCAGAAACCAGTGAAAGGTTACGGTTACGATCAGGAATATTTCCAGGAGATAGACATTACGTGTATGAACCACGGTAAAATCATTCGGTTCCCAGACACCACGAACGTAACATGGCTTGTCCCATCGTGTTGGATTTTGAAGGTTTTCAATTGAAATCGGACTGTTTTATTATTAAGGAACTTGCTTTTTACTCAATCAACGAAGGACATCATGCTTGCTGGTCATTCCTACCCCCTATGCCTTGGGAAACTTTGTCAAGATTTCATCAAAAGAGTTTTGCTTGGGTGATAAGAAACAAACATCAGTTACAGTGGAACAGTGGTGTATTACCTTACAATGCATTGCATTCTATTTTACAATTTTTATCATCAGCTTACTCTACTATTTACGTTAAAGGAAGGGAAAAGTTGTTGTTTTTAGAAAAATTGATGGATGGAAACCTTAGGAGTTTGGATTGTCCTAAAATTAAAGATTTACCCGATTTATCGATCAAGTGTAATCATCACTCCAAGAACTCTCACTGTTGTGCTTTGTTCAAAGCAAGTACTTACGCGGCCTATATAAATCAACGCATACAAGCTAATACGATCATTTCGACCCAGAATGCCTTCAGAGAAGGATGTGGAATATTTAAAGCTGCTAAAGAAAAGTAGAAAAAAATCTAAAATTTTGAAAAAGTGTTCAAATTGTATGATTAAATCTATTTGCGAATGTGTATTAAATTTACTTAAGGGGAACCTACCCATCAGCAAACGCTCAAAGAATAAACTAACTCCTTTTAAAAAAACACTGAGAACTCTTGCGCGGAAACGAGTTCCTCTGTACACAAAAAGGCGGCTCTTAGTTCAAAAAGGAGACGGATTTTTATCTTTTCTTATTCCAACTGCCCTGACTGTTTTATCTAATCTCATCCATGGAGCATAGCAAGAAGTACGCATTGGTCCCATTAGACCGCATGCATGAGTTTGAGGATGATCACATAACGGAACTCGATACAAAAATAAAAGAAATTTTAAAGAAGAAAGTGAGTGATGATGAAAAAGTAAAACTTTATAACCAAGTTTTACAAAAATATGTTACCTTTCCAAACGTGAATGCTGCCAAGCCTGAGCCTAAGACTGATGTGGAAGAGCCATACCTGGAAACGGAAGAAGAAGATGAAAAGCTGGAATCCAAGATTCCGGATACTGTTCCTGTGAAATATAAAAAGATTGCAAAGAATATCACATCATTTCTTCAACAAAATGGTATCACCTGGAATGAAAAGCAAGAAGTTTTTATTGATAATCAAGTGGTTCCTGGTTCCAATATCACACAAATGTTAAATTTTCTATTGAGAAATAGGAAAAGAAGACCGAAAGGGTTTGACAAGCTTCAAGGGGTATTAAAGGAAAATAATTTTCCTGAAGAATTTGTGAAAAACACTTATTTAAAAAATATGAAAACTTATCCTAAAAGAGATGTTGAAAAGAAACAAGAAATTGTGAAAAACATTAATGTGAAAACCATGTACGCTAAACCAAAAAGATTTGTTGGAAAGAAATCAATAAATTGGTTAAAATTGTAACTTTTTTCAGAAAATAATAAATATTCTTCTTTTTGATATATTTGTTAGTGTTTGTTATTAAAAAGCATGCAGAAAAAAAAATAAGCAATTAGCTAAAAAATGGTTAGTATGTTATGAGCTAATTTCCAAACTACTCAGGGAGTATAGCTCTTAGTTCGTTACCCCCTTTTTAAAAGGTTTGAATTCGGCGGGGTTCCCCAGGAGGCACTATTTCCGAATGGTCTTACCTAATACCCATAGGGTAAAGTGGTAAAATCCGACTGTACAACCCTCTTGCTGTACACGGTTCTGTACAGTTTTATCTCTTGTTTGTTGAACACTTTTCTTCTTTTTGCGTCACGAACAATCTTGTGGGGGTTGCAAAGCTTCAGGAATGCTGCAGGGTCTCTCTTGACCACTAGTTCTAGCATTGAATTAAAATTCAAAATGCTTGCATTTTTGAAATTGAGGGTGATACCCCTTACCTTGCAGCATGTTTTTCCATTGAGGGTTTGATATGAATAATTTTTTGGGCCACCTAGAAAAAAAACATAAAAAATTTAAAATAATTACTTTTTTTTTCAAAAAAAAAATATATTTTTAAATAGAATACACACGAAAAGCTTATAATTACCAGAGACAAAAGTAGTAATGGTGTCTCCATCAAGCTCATCAGTGAAATCTCCTAGAAAATTTCCTAATGGAGGGTCATTCACCCCATCGCTTGAATATATGATTGAATCCGTGTCATGATAAAGAACTGATGTCCCTAACTTGTCCATTTCTTCAAAAAGCTTAAGTCTAGCCCAAGCAGTGGTAAAGGCAGCTATAAAAATATTAGTTGATGTATCTTGGGGAATGAAATCCTTGTTCATATTGTAATTCACAGCAACAATTTCCTCAGTGCATAAATATACATCTTTCACCTGAAAAGAAAAATGAGTGATTTGATTATTTTTTAAGTATTATTATTATTATTATTATTATTATTTTTGCCAAATAAATATAAAAAAATAAAACTTACATTCTTCTGAGGGTCAGCTAGCATTTTGTTAAAATCCGGCACAGTAGTAATGTACGACAACTGAGTCTTATTGTTATTCATCCCCCATCTGTTAATAACAAAAAGTAATGTATAGCTAACAATAAAACATAACATACTTTGGCGAAAAAAAAAATGAAAATAAAATGTTAGTGTACCTTCCCCAAAAACTATTTAATGCGAGTTTGGCCACTTGTCGTCGCCCTGGATTTTTTTCTATTTTGGCAGGTTCCAACGTAATTCCTTCTTTTTCTTTGTACAATTGGATGTACTTTTCTTGAGCCTCTGGTGTGGTACAATCTGAAGGCCATCCGCTGCTCTCCTGTTTTATCTTTAAAAATAAATCGATGTAGGAGCGAAACAGTGTGTTGGAGGACTTTTCAAAATGGTAAACTTCGTAAATCTAGTAAAAAAAAAGGAGATATTGTCAAATAAACTATAATTTTTTTTAAATGTATAAAGGATTAATTGTTAAAACTTACATCCATGATCCTGTATCCCTTTTCAATAGCTACCTTTACTTCCTCAGTCACCCACGTACCAGTTAGAGCTCGTTCATTTTCAGTATGGTGGCAGGATTCTTGTTGTTGTCTGTCGGTACATGTTCGACAAAGGGGGAACATTAGTTTGCTGTTAGAGCGGTAAGGGAGCACAGGTATGTATAATGATCTTTCAGGTAATATTCTGCACTTTATGAGTCCAAAGTATTCGTTCACACCCTTGAAGTCTTTGGTGATAATTATTGGGTGTCCAACGGGGTATAGGCAAGTTTTATTGACCTGAAAAAAAAAACCTAATTTAATATTTATTTTAAATATATTGTTTTTTCATACAATAGTAAAACATAAATAAATACCCAGGGATATAAAGACGTAAAGTCTACATATTTGGATGATCCTTGATGAAATAGCTTTATTGCATTGGTTCGTCCGCCAAAAAATGAATCTCTTGGATTAAGACGATCCACAATAGGATCAGCATTTTCCAAGAAGGCTCTCAGCTCAGGATCCTCTTTCTTCATCTGCAGAAAATCATGCTCCCACATTTCAATTAAGTTGTGTTTTTTCCGGATTTTCTCAGAAATATTCCTTGTCTTCTCCAATATCTCCCCCATCGGTATCCCCGTCAAAGGATGTTTGACATCCCCATCAAAACAGGAACTACACCCGTGGAAAAAACATCCCTGAAATTAAAATTTCTGTTTAGAAGAACGATTGATATTTTTTTTAAATGTTTTTTTTTATAAAAATCTATACATTACATGATATTGGTACACTGTATTTGTTTCCTCACACCATCCGTCAACAAATACTCCAACTCCATTAATTTTTTTCTCGCCCCTGTCCGTTAAGGCATGTTGTATTTTTAGACCCTCAGTTTGATCCATCAAAAATGTAAGCCACCGAATGGAATCTGCACTGTATCTCCCTTTGGTGGTGTATCCATGGACAGGAATCATCCCAATTGTATTAGGCTGTATGTGGTTACTCCTATAAGTAGCCATACAGGATGATGCAATAGTGACGTATCTGTAAGAAAAAATATATATATATATACATGCAGTTAATACATCCACACACACACACAAATAAAAAACTCTAAAAAACGGTAAAATACTTACTGTAATGGATCTACTTTAGCTGCTTCCTTGAACTCTTTTCGAAACTCATTGCAGCACTTCCTAAGTATATCTACATCAGACCTAGAAAATAATAGAATATTATTATTTGGTTAAAATATATATAAACAGTGAGAACTATCACAAAGGTTAAAGACAAAATATACATTTTAAAATCTGTTACATACCTACAATATGCCTTTATTTCCTTTTCAAAATTGAACACGTCATCTTTATGTTGGTTATACCAGTCCAAGAAGTGGCTGCGTACTGATGGGTGCATACTGTCAGGACTGTAAAAGTGCACATCTGGCATTTTACCTATATATTTTTGGTTTTCAGGTCTATTAAACAAATGAGGGAAGTAGCCTTTTTGCAGCTCTGAAACTCCAAAACTAGCTGGCAGTTTAGATAAAGCCATGGGGAGGAAGCTGTATGAGTCGATAATTTTGATGTCAAGAGCGTTTGATCTCAACATCATCACTTTAGATCCGTTTGGAATAACTTCAGGAGCAGTTCCTTGTTGAAGCATCCAAGACATGATAAACTGACCATCAAAGCTAAAAACAAAAAATAAGTACAGTTTTTTGTAATTAAAATATAAATTTTAAAAAAAATATGATATCTGGAAAAAAAAAATCTTACCCCTGCATGTTGTGTGCTACTGCTATATGGTGCTTGTGCTTTTTTTGAAACAACCACGAGCAAAACTCATGGCAAGCATCGTATCCACTAAATATGATCTCCTCACCAGTTGCATATTGGGCAACCGCAAAATTGACTAGATGTTCCCCCGTTGACTGGTCTGTCTCAAAGTCGAAATATATAAAACTTTCCGACGGATCTATGGGTTTTCTTACCCCAAGAAAACAGAGATGGTCGGAGAGATCTACCCATTTCTTGCAAGAGGGACATTTCTTTGTGTAGCATATATGCTTATCCATGGGGCAATTTTTACGTAGAATTACCTGGCGACATGTTTGACATTGGTACAACTAAAGAAAGAAACAAAGTAAAATATTATTTCAACCATAACATTTTTATCGTAAAATAATATTTTTAATAAAAAAACTTACTTTATCACACAATGACTGCTTAGTTTTTCCGGGCTTTGCTTTATGTGATCTGTAGCACTCCTCCGACTGACAATATCTCTGACAATCATGACATCTAAGAGGAGTCTCCTTACGGCATTCGGCTCTGAAACAAATATGACATGCGTGTGGACATCTATGATCTTGAATATGATCATAGGCCTTTTCACAGAACTTGCAATAAAAATGACGTCCATAAAAGGCTTTTAAGGAGGTGATCACATCATAGTGTCCATTATTCAGCCAGATGTTAATTCTAATTGGCCTGTCAGGTCCCTTGTATGTGATCTAAAAGTGAGTGAAAAAAGTTAATCAGTTATTTTTTTCCAATACATAGTAAACATATTGAAGTATATTTTTTTTTTGTAAAAAGAAAAATACCTTGTTGAAAAAACTAGCAGAAATTACTGCTATTTGAATACCCAAACACCGTTCAA
This sequence comes from Tetragnatha versicolor, assembly GCA_024610705.1. Taxonomy (NCBI): domain Eukaryota; kingdom Metazoa; phylum Arthropoda; class Arachnida; order Araneae; family Tetragnathidae; genus Tetragnatha; species Tetragnatha versicolor. Next base: position 388,174 of record JANDEH010000001.1, read on the forward strand.
ATTTTGCCACTTCTTGTTGAGTGCAGGGACCTGGGGGTATATTTGCTCTCGCGTGTAGTTCCAATCCCGCTTTCCTCAAGGCTGGTCGGCGTCTATCTTTCATGGCGTTGTATGAACTCTTGTCATCCTTTTGATAGGCCAGAGCATACTCTATCGCCATTGCACAACACAAGTTATGCTCCTCTCGAGGTACAGTTAATACAGACCTTTTATCAAGCCTATCCAGTTCTACGTTGCTTGGGGTCTTACCACCACCACCGCCAATCTCCCGTCGTATGGTGATGATATCAAACTGAAATCCCCGATCCAAGCATATTTCCTCTTTAGATTGAAGAACTTTCTCAACCTCTGCCATTACTCTGTCAGGGGTAAATTCAGATACTGGCATTAGTTCAGTAGAGATGGGCCTGTCCAAACCATCAGCCTGAATATACGCCCTGATCAGATCATGGGGGTTCAGACCGACAGTTGCTTCCCTTATGAGACGATCAAGCAGTCGATAGATGATTTCCACAGTTGCATGGATGGGGTTTCTTCTAAAATTTTCTGGCAGTCTTTCTGTGTCGACTCTGGCTCTGAAAATGGCTTGGCGTAGACTAAATTTTGTGTTTCCTTTTGAAGAAACTTCTTCGATAATAATGACATCATTTATCTGAAAGAAATTTAAAAAAAAAGTATTTTTTTTAAAGTGTTTGTAACCTTGGAATAAAAGTGTTAGGGTAAAAAAAACTTACATCGAATGATTCATCATTTGATGATCTGGCAGTATCATCTCTATAATCAGAAATTGAAGACTCCTAAACTCTCACACCATTTCCCGATCCAATTTGTAACTGCTGAAGTCCCCAAAATAAAAATAAATATTGACTAAACACTATAATGTGAAAAATCTTAAATAAATCATGACTTAGTAATACTCAACCCAAATAATATTCATTTGTAAAAAAAATCAAACTTTGTACAGAAAAAATTCACTTTCAAAATATAAAGGATATGCTAATAGTACTAAACAAAATACACAAATACATTACTCTTTCAAGTTAACGCAGATAAGTAATTTAGAGATTGTATAATAAAAATATTTACTCTCATTCCGCTTCCTGTTTGTGAAGGAACAGAAGTATCTTCAGCACATATGGCTTCGATTCCCGAGGAACACTCGTCAACTATTTCAAACGTCTCCTATTATGAAATATATGTATATATTAAATTTAAATAATCTATGAAGTTAATCAAAACATTTTACATCAAATTATATTTACTTCAAAGCTGTTAGTTGACTGGGTAAGTTCCTCTACAAACGTTGTATCCATTTCAGAGGAACACTCGTCAACAATTTCAAACGTCTCCTATTAAAAAATATATATATATATACATGTTAAATTTAAATAATCTGTGAATTTAATCAAAAAATTTTACATCAAAATATATTTACTTCAAAGCTGTTAGTTGATTGGGTAAGTTCCTCTACATACGGGGTTTCGATTTCAGTTGAACACTCGTCAACAATTTCAAACGACTCCTATAATAAAATATATATACATGTTAAATTTGAGTAAACTGTGAATTTAATCAAAAACGTTTTAGAGTTTGCATTAAAACATATTTACTTCAATGTTGTTGGCTGATTGTGAAGGAGTCAACTCCTCTACAAACATAGTATCTATTTCCGAGGAATCCTCCTCAATTACTTCATAAAATTCCTATAATATATACATAGTATCTATAAATTTGACTATTACAACTCAAAGTAATATTAAAAATGTTATGGAAGTACACATAATAAGTATGTATTCTATTGTAAGCAAAATATTTATACGTTAAAAATATATAGAAGTTAACACAATAATTTTTTTTAAGATATGGAAAATAAACAAACATTTTATTCTAGAACATAAAAAATAAATGTGGAGAAGTTACACTTACCTTTTCCGAAGACATGTTTCTCTTGCGTTGAACTTTTTTTTAAAATACCAAATAAACAGAACACTGGTATAACCACCAATTTAAAAAGGAATGATGAGTTCTGTTGAATATCTGTGCTATTTATCTAAATCATTTGAGGGAAAGTGGACGAATGACGTTCGTGAAAACGCAGAACCAACCAATCAGCTTGTTCCTTATTGTATATATTATGCATAGCAACGAAAGGAGCAATGCTCATTGGACGAGAATAAAAACAACAGTATCCCGCATTGTTTCCATTCCCTGCAGGGCATCGTCTCTCCACCTTCTTTTGGCGACTGTCTCAATCAACAACAAAATCGTGTTGGAACGTGTTTGCTGTATCACATCAAAGAACCCTCACCGCTATTTCACCCCTCTCTTTATTGTTCGCTCCTTTCAATGGTGACTGCGATGGCTATTCACACCTTTTTATGGTCCAATTTGGAAGGCGCTACTGTCGCGTGCGGTTCTATTTGTTAACAATAGCCAAAGCACACGTATTTGTTGTAGTGTGCCGCCCCTATACAAATACGTCGTTTTATCCTCCCTTTAAGTGGAGCGTTTAAATCTCCATATCCCGATGTCGGTGTCTTGTGATGCTATTCATGTAACCTGTTACTACAGGCTATCCGACGGAGTGTCGCCGTCTTGAACTCTGCTTGATTCCATTCAAACGTGCATGGAGCTGTGAACTTTAAAAAGTCGCTCAATTTAGACATATTACAGTAGTCTTGAGAAAAAGTATATTGTCTGGGAAATTGACTTCTCCTATTGTCATGTGGGGGTAGTGTACGTGAATAGTATCGTTGCAGCTGTGTAACTATAGGGGATATACCATGGCAGTAGATCTAAATCCAAAAGAGAGAGATATTTAAGTGCATGGAGCGGTGAACTTCAAAGTCGTTCACTCAATTTAGACAACTACAGTAGTCTTGAGAAATTGGCTTCTCCTATTGTCATGTGGGGGTAGTGTACGTGAATAGTATCGTTGCAGCTGTGTAACTATAGAGGATATACCATGGCAGTAGATCTAAATCCAAAAGAGAGAGATATTTAAGTGCATGGAGCGGTGAACTTCAAAGTCGTTCACTCAATTTAGACAACTACAGTAGTCTTGAGAAATTGGCTTCTCCTATTGTCATGTGGGGGTAGTGTACGTGAATAGTATCGTTGCAGCTGTGTAACAAGAGGGGGGATACCATGGGAATAGATCTAAATCCTAAATAGATATGAAAAGTTTTCTAAAATTTTAGTTTATTAAATATTTTAAAAATCGACAAGACCTTTGTATAGGATTGAAGTATGCCACACTTGCTTTAAAGTGAAATCAATAATCGGTTTGAATGTGTAATTAGGCTCCTGTCTTGAACGTGTTGGTCCCTGTTCGAACATGTTTCAATGACGTCACACCGTTTAATTCCCCGCTCAAGTGTATTCCTACAAGTGATTAGTCCTGTCTTGAACGTGTTGGTCCCTGTTCGAACATGTTTCAATGACGTCACAGTCATTAAAATATTCCAAAAGTTAAATACCGTTGCCATTCCATAAAAACCAAACTTTAAAATCCTTTTAAAAAAGTCCAAAATATAAAATAAAAATATCGCAGCGCCCCCTACCAGCAGCAGGTAAACAACTCAACCATGACGTCACGCCCATTAATTAGGGTCATAAATCATCCAATTAGGGGTAATTAATTAATTAGTGTAATTAATTTGGGTAATTAAGTAATTAGGGACACGCCCCCTTAAGACAATAGGGAGACACGCCCCTTCCGGTCACGTGACTGGTCACGCCCCCTGACGTCACGAGGCCACGCCCCCTTTTGATGACGTCACTTCCGCCTACCATACGTAGGGGTATACTACTGCCATTTTTAACCCCTCCCCCCTTGTCAGTCAGCAAAGATAAGCAAACCTCAAACCCCCCCACCATCATTACGTAAGAAATTGCCGGACCACCCCAGTTAAGTGCTAATATATTGTTAGAAAATCATAATAGAAAGCACGATTTTTTTGTGATTCTTTGACAGAAAAAGTTTATTTGAAGCGAGCGTTTATTAGGTATTTTTGCGTTTGCACTCATGCGCTTGTAAGGCCAAAATTTTCCTTTAAATGGTTTAATGTCGCATATTTATATCAGAGTGAACATTTTATAAAAAATTTAGAACAATTTTTCACCAAGAAAGCATTTTTATAAAGCTTTTAACATGCTTCTCATAGTAAAGTATTAATCTGTCTTAGAGTTTATTTAAAACCAACTTAAAGTGGTTTAATTGCTCTTTTAATGTCTTAATAGTGTAGTGGCATTGCTTTTCTTTCAAAAAAGGTTTTAACTACTCCTTTTGAACAATAATTTACCGAGTTATGGGAAGTTTTAGATGAGTAGTCGCATCAAGCATGGCCCCCATTTTGAAAATTTTCCAAATTTAAAGTCTCATATCTCGGTGAATAATAAAGGTAAAGCTTTGAAATTTTGGATTTTATTTAGTTTTAAATAGCTTAATATCTGGTGAAAATTTCATGATACCAACTTATGTTTAACATTGTGTTTTTGAAGATTTTAAATTTTAAAATTTAGTTTAAAAAAACATATCAAACAGCATCTTTATGAAATTTTCGACTTCATATTTGTAATATACGACCTCAAATTGATTAGAAAAGTCACCTTACATGTTGAATAGTTAAGGTGTAAAACACGAATTTAAAAATTTCACAAAAAGTTAAATATTTTAAATTCTAATGGAAGTTGAGGCGGACTCCTGATCGAAAACTCATTCAAATGGTCCCTCTGGAATCAATGTACCAAAAGGCTTACCATCATCAAAAAGTGCAGTGTTTCAACTTGTACCGCTTACCAGAGCAGCCCGCCCGCTACGGGGAAGAGGGAACATTCTAGACCCCCCACTGTTCGAGGGGGATTGTTTTTTTTTGTTCATACTGACCACAGGTGAAGAGTGTGTACTCGTCATTTGAGGACCATAAAACTGAGGCTGTAGGGGCGTGGGAAACAACTATTGAGATTTACAAGTCATAAAACTGCCATGGGCTTTCTATTGAAACGTCTTTCACTTGCCGCTTCATTAGTTTACCCCGTGAAATTCAATCACCCCGTTTGCAGTTCCAGGAAATTTTGTTGACACAGCTGTCCTGGACCCCTAATCTTATGGTATCTCTGATTAGAGGTCAATGAGGTGTTTTACAGAAAAAGTGGAAGCACAAGCTATGTTTAAATATTTAAATTTCATTTTTTAAGGTAGATGATTGTTTCAAACAACTCAGAGAGTCTAACATATGATTTCATATAAAATCATTACATTTTCTTAAAAGAAACTGTAGAAAAAGGTTGATTTTAGGAAGGTGCGGAGAAAACTGGAGATGAGCAAGTGATTAAAAAGTTGGAGGACTTGTAAAAGGGACAAAAATCACTCGTAGTCCAGTAACTTGGTGTAAAAAAAAAGGTGTTTCAGGGAAAAAATACACAAGTTTTTTTCTCCACGGTTTTATATGTTTTCGAGGGTGCTGAATCCGAATCTGAACTTAGCATACAAAATTTCGAATGGCATTTTGGTAAAAATTCGAAAAAAACCTGAAATTTCACCTCATTTTTTGGTTTTTTGTTTGTAGAACGGAAAGTATGGGTTTCTCATGAAAATGTTAAACGCAAAAAATAAACTTGATAAAACAAGCTTTAAATTGTCATTTAAATTATTTTGTTCGACTAATAGTTTGGCCACTAGGGTGTATCGAAAAAAACTTTTTTTCGATTTTGATGACGTAATAGTGTGGAAAAGTTGTCTAAGGTGCCAGAGAGTACCTGTGAATTTTTTCAGAATTTTTGGATAATTTCTTAATGTGCCACATTGGCCCTGAAGTTCCCCATGTTAATCCAATGGGGCGCGCCGCCAAAAAGGCCGAAAATCGGTTTTTCACCCCTCATTTCTACCCTAATCACAAGACAAATGTCTCGTCTCGAGTTATGGACTCTATATGATCTAGGCTATCCGACAAAACTTGAATAATAGCCTAAATATCTATATTACGTTTTTTTGTATGCTCAAATTTCGTCGAAAATCGCGTATTTCCTCGTTCAAATCAGAGCCCACAATCAACATAATATAGAGATTTAAGTTATTATTCAAGTTTTTTCGGGTAGCATACATCATATAGAGTCCATAACTCGAGACGAGACATTCGTCGTGTGATTAGGGTAGAAATGAGGGGCGAAAAACCGATTTTCGGCCTTTTTGGCGGCGCGCCCCATTGGATTAACATGGGGAACTTCAGGGCCAATGTGGCACATTAAGAAATTATCCAAAAATTCTGAAAAAATTCACAGGTACTCTCTGGCACCTTAGACAACTTTTCCGCACTATTACGTCATCAAAATCGAAAAAAAGTTTTTTTCGATACACCCTATTGGCCACTAGAGTGCATTGAAAAAAGGGGCAAAATTGGCCCTGGCGTTGGAAAAATCCAGGACTGGACTATCGAGGACAAAAATTTTCCCGCTTTTCTATATGAAAGTTTACCGTACTAAAATTTTTGGTGATAAAAAAATTATAAGCCGATTTTACATAGATTCAGCCAAAGTGCGAAAAAGCAACATTAAATTAATATAAATTTTTTTAAGTTTATTTAAGACAATTATTTTATTTTTATTTCATTTATAGAACTTGTAACTTTAGTCCATTATAAAAACGTAAGATTGATCTCAAATGGAATAATTAAACATTTTCAAAAATTCGACTTTGGCATTAACCGTTTCAAGTTAGAAAACTGACGGATTTTGAAAATTTCTTAAAAAATAATGGCAACTTCAATTTAATTACTAATATTTTTTAATGTCTTCAGAAACCTTAACAATAGCCGAAAAACAAAATTAGTGAAAAATATGAGTCACAATATTAATAAAAACATATTTATTGAAATGTTGCGTTTTCGCAACTTCGGCCGAAAATGGGTAAGTTACACCATGAACTTCCCCGTATGTGCAAAAGTGTAAAATATCTGAGGCACTCATATTACTTTTCCCTTTATATGGAAAATTTAGGGTTTTTCTGATAATACTTCCAATTCTTGAGAAAAATATAAATTACTTATGCTTTATCGAAATTGCCTAAATAGTTGCTTTGATAATAAATTTTAAAGTAGAACAATGCAATTATAATTAAAAAAAGGGAAATGGTTGTGCAATTCTACTAACAAAACAGTAAGATTTTTATAATTTTTATTGAGTTTGTTTATTTTAAATATTAATGTTACCAATTAATATTATTAAAGTATTATATAAATCCCGATAGTTTTTGTATTTCCTACATTAATCTTCCATGAATTGTTGCAGTAAAAGTTCAATTTTTCCTTGTTGATATACCTTATATTGATACCCTATATTTTTACTTTGTTGATAACATTTCGCACACGCTGAAAAACTCAATTATTTTATTACAAAAAAAAGGGCATGTAAAATTTTATCTCAGTTGAAAACCTCTGCCTGCTACGACGACGACGAAACTAGAAGTCACAATCGTAGGGTGTTACTGCCATCTGTTGGTTAAAGAGGAAACTATGCAAGGTTTTTTTTGCACATGGTAAGTATACCAATAGTCCACTGAAAATAGCGAAAAATAGGGCCGAACCTCAAACAAATTGCAATAGAAGGTTTCTCAACGGTTTTCACTTAGAAATGACCTCAATAATAACATACTAAAAATAGGCCAAAATTGGCCGGGGGGAAGTTTAATTTTTTTCAAATTTTTAAAAAATGGCCGAAAAAAAAATTTAAAAAAAAACCAAAACAATAATATAGACATGTGATACATGTTTATAGGTTATTTTTGAGTGCTGAAACCGAATATTGCATTTAGTTTGGAAAAAAAATTGAAATTTCAATTTTTAAAATTAAATTGAATAATTAGCTATATGAAAAAATTAAAAAACCCCTAAAAACCTAACAAAGACATCCAAAGAGATAAATCCAACGGTTTTCATTTAAAAATGACCTAAATATTAACATACTAAAATTTAAATTTTTACGAGTTAAAGAAGTTAAATTTTTTTTCAAATTTCCATTTTTTTTTTTGCGAAAAATGCATTTTTTTTTTCAAATTCGTGCCAAAAACTTTAGAGGCTTTTGAAAAGGTTATTTTCGGTGGATATTGTCCACAGATAGTTATATAATGGAAAACCGGTGGTATTGACCCTCAATGAATTAGTTAATTATTTTAAATTCTGATGTAAATATGCCAAAGTATTACCTTTTTTTCACTTTTTACTACATTTTACCAATTTCAAAATTTTAAATAAAATAATTAACTAATTCTTTGAGGGTCAATTCCACCGGTTTTCCATTATATAACTATCTGTGGACAATATCCACCGAAAAATGACCTTTTCAAAAGCCTCTAAAGTTTTTTTGCACAAATTTGAAAAAAAATGCATTTTTCGCAAAAAAAAATGGAAATTTGAAAAAAAAATTAACTTCTTTAACTCGTAAAAATTTTAAATTTTAGTATGTTAATATTTAGGTCATTTCTAAATGAAAACCGTTGGATTTATCTCTTTGGATGTCTTTGTTAGGTTTTTAGGGGTTTTTTAATTTTTTCATATAGCTAATTATTCAAATTAATTTTAAAAATTGAAATTTCAATTTTTTTCCAAACTAAATGCAATATTCGGTTTCAGCACTCAAAAATAACCTATAAACATGTGTTAAGGCGCAAGCGTGCTGTTTTCTGATTGGGTTCCGAATCGGGCCAATCGGGATCGGCACGTGGCGACTGTCCCGCAGCGGTTCTGCACATATATATTTCAGTTCTTACAAATGTTATTTTTCTTGATCATATTATTCTCGTTGATCTTGCGTCGTTAGTATGCTTTATAATAAATTCAATTTATTTTACTACGACTCCTTTTTCAATTATACAAGTGGTCCGTCTTAGTCGGAACCTCGCCTTGGATTAAACTCAGTCATGGCTAATAACGCCAAATCTTCATCTCCTGTTGGCACAGTTGTTAGTATTGAAACCCTTAAAAGAAGGAAAGCTGCCATCAAGGGATATTTCACAAGGTTAGAAAACCAAATCAAGGCTGAAGGTACGAAGTTCACACTCAGCGAACTTGAAGTTAAGATCAACAGGCTCCAGTCTTATCATACGAAGATAGATGATCTGAGGGAATCATTCTATGAAGTCACTCAACCCGATGATTTGCTGGACATAGAACAAGATCTAGACGAAATTGATGTTCGACTAGAAAAGCTGGAGGTGAGCTTAACAAGTCTATCTAAATCTCAAAGCTATTCTGGTGTGACGCCTAAAACCGGAGATTCGAAACCTTCAATACGGCTGCCAGAAATCCCTCTCCCAATCTTTTCTGGATCTTACGAGGATTGGGCCAACTTCAAGATTCAGTTTGAATCTCTAATTTCGAAGAATCCAAATCTAAGCGATTCACAAAAGCTGTTCTATCTACGCGCCGCCCTTAAAGGGGATGCCAAGAACATCCAATCAATCGATGATACTTACGAATCACTATTTTTAGCTTTGCAACAGCGTTTTGAAAACAAGCGACTCCTAGTTGATGCTCATGTACTCTCGATTCTAAATCACGGTCAACTACAAGACTCATCTAAAAGTCTACGCGCATTCATCGACTGCATAAAAAGAAATCTCAGAGCCTTATCAGTTCTCAATCACGAAAGGAACAAGTTGTCTGATGCTCTGCTGATCAACATCATTCTACAAAAGCTTGATAAGGAATCGAGAAAACAGTTTGAGCTGACCCTGAGTTCTAACCAATCTCCAGAACTAGACGAGCTGATCCTGTTCCTGGAAAAACGAAGTTCTATCCTAGAATCTATCGACAGAAATCAGAATCAAGGAGTCCCAGATGCCAAGCCCAAAAGGTCTGCAAGTTTTCCGAAGCTCAAAACGCTTATGATCAGCAACCAAACCAGAAAGGGTTGTGTTTTATGCGAGAAGCACGGTAAGACGTCGAATTTATTTCACGCACTGAGCAATTGTCCAGTTTTTCTCAAAATGGACGTTCAACAGAGGATTGATCACGTGAAACAAGGCAATTTGTGCATCAACTGCCTTAAAGGTAATCACAAAGTAGTAGTTTGCTATTCAAGGTTCTCTTGCAGAGTTTGCGACAAGAAGCATCATTCTTTACTCCATGTAAACAAGAGGTCAGAAGAAGCCGTTCCGACCTGTCCAAGTGTTTCAGCAGCTAACCTGACGGCTCCAGCTGCTAACCTAATGGTTCCTCCTGCGAAGCAAGAATTAGCAGATCCTGGGAACTTTTCTCTTGCCGCAACATCTCTGCGAGACCGTAAGACACCTATTTTATGCACTAGTATAATCTATTTAGATGACAAATTCGGTAATACTGTACCTATTCGTACATTGCTTGATACTGCTAGTACTATTTCTAATCTTTCTGAGGATAAAGCTAAAAGTTTGGAATTGCCTAAAGAACGGGTTAATTCAACTGTAACAGGGTTAAGTAATCTCCCTTTAACTATTAAGTTTAAAACTGCTACTTTTCTATCAAATGCTGATGCAACCTTTAGACAATGGGTTGAACTCTTTCTTGTAAAGAACTTACTTGACTTTACTCCTTCTAAAGCATTTCAAATTTCCGATCTGAATATTCCAGATTGCGTAAGTCTAGCCGATCCAACTTTCTGTAAACCGGGACCCGTAGATGCTCTGATAGGATGTGAATGGGTGTTTCAGATCCTTAAAGGTAACACTCTTAAAATTAATAATCTACTTTTAAGAGATTCTGTGTTTGGATACGTCGCTTCTGGATCAATAGACGATCCCTATTCAGCAAATTCAGATTATTGCAATTTAATTTGTAATGAAACAGAGAGTGAAGCTTTAAGTCGTTTCTTTGATCTGGAAACTTTGGGGATAAAAGATGATCCTACTCTTTTTGAATCGGATAAAGCAATGGAGATCTTTAACCAAAGTGTAGAATTCAAAAACTGTCGTTATGTTGTGAAATTTCCTTGGAAAAGGGATCCTAAGGATTTAAGTGACAATCTCTCAGTTGCTAAACTACGTTTTAAACATTCCTTAAAGCGTCTGCAGCGAAATCCAGAGCTGCAGTCTAAGTATAACGATATTATTCGGGAATATCTCTCCCAGAGTATCATAGAAAAGGTTGAAGATCCCAATTCGATGCCTAATCATGCAGTTTACTATTTGCCTTATCATGGAGTTGAAAAAGACAGCTCCACTACAGCTTTAAGACTAGTATTTGACGCTAGTTCACATGAAATAGGTCAACTTTCACTAAACGATTGTTTGTATACCGGTCCAAACCTGAACCCAAATATATTAACTTTGCTTATAAGTTTCAGGTTGAACAAGGTCGCCTTTTGTTCTGATATAGCAAAGGCATTTCTGCAAATTGTTCTTGCAGAAGACCAAAGGGACGCAGTTCGCTTTTTATGGCCAAACGAAGACCTGACTGATAATAACTTCAATGTGTACAGATTCCAGAGGGTTCTTTTTGGAGTCAACGCTTCACCGTTTCTACTTTCCGCTACCATCAAACACCACGTCCAAAGGTACGAAAAGGAATGCGCTTCTACGGTGAACTTATTGAACAATTGTTTCTACGTGGATGACTTGATTGCTGGCGCAGACAGCTTTCAAGAAGCTCTCGAGATTTCCAGAAAATCAAGAGACATAATGCTGGAAGCCAACATGACGTTGCGGAAGTGGATCACAAATGATGCCGACTTACTGGAGCAATGGAAGAAGGAGGATTTCGACTTGTGTCCGATGGACTCTTCAGTCAGCCTTGGCTCAAATCTCACCAAAGTCTTGGGTCTATCATGGAGCACCTCAGATGACTGCTTCAGGATTGAAATACAAGGACTCCTGAATTTCCTTTCGTCTAAAAGGAATACAAAGCGCTTTCTTCTACAAGCTGTTGGAAAGATCTTTGATCCTCTTGGTCTCATCACACCATTCACCGTTCGAGTGAAATGCCTACTTCAAAAATTGTGGGAGCTAAAAATCCCATGGGATGATCCTCTACCACCAGACATCCAGCATGATTGGGAAAAATGGTGTTCTGAATTGATGTCCTTAGCAGACTTAAGAATTCCAAGATTTGTTCTCAACTCAACGGCTGATGACCATGCTGATGTCGTGGAGTTACATTGCTTCTGTGACGCCAGCAAGAAGGCATTCGGAGCTGCGCTGTACCTCCGCATTGTCAAGAGTAAAGAAGTTTCAGTCAACCTCATAGTTTCGAAAAGTCGTGTTGCCCCTCTAAAGGCTATAACTTTACCTCGACTTGAGCTACTTGGAGCTCTAGTTGCTGCTCGTCTTGCAAGTCAAGTTAAAACAATCATTGAAACCAAAATGCCCATTTCAATGAACTTTTGGACCGATTCTCAGATAGTGGTCCATTGGATCAGAGGATCTTCAAAACGATGGAAGCAGTTCGTCGCAAACCGAGTAAATGAGATAAGATCTCTGTCTGATCCAGAGAACTGGAATCACTGTCCGGGTGACCAAAATCCGGCCGACTTGCTGTCTCGAGGATCTAATGCCACAACCTTAATTGATTCTTCCCTGTGGCTAAAGGGACCTAAATTCCTAGAGACTCGAGGACATGTTCCAGTTCCTGATATCCCCGTGGAGTGTAATGAAGGACTTGTTGCTGACGAACTTAAAATATCAAGTGACTCTAATGACCTAACCTATCTTGCTCTTTCAGGGGACTCTCTTATTGATAATCTTCTGAAATTTAGTACAAGTTTCTTTACTATTTTGAATGTATTAAGCTATATTTTCAGGTTTATTAGAGGTTGCAGAAGACAAAACATTCAGAAGGGAGGTATATCAACTTCAGAACGAAGGGAAGCCGAAATGTTTATCATAGGGAGCATTCAGGAAAAGTACTTTCATAATGATATTCTAAAACTTAAAGCGAGAGGTATGGTATCTCCTAAGAGTAGAATTAAATCGTTGTCACCCTTCTTAGATTCAAGGGGAATTTTAAGAGTAGGGGGACGGTTACTAAATGCTGATATAAGTTATGACATGAAGCATCCTATGATACTACCATCTAAAAGTAAAGTTACCAATATGATTATTCAAAATTGCCACGTCAAATATTTTCATTTAGGCCCACAAGCCTTGCTCTACCAAGTTAGGCAAAAGTTCTGGCCAATAAATGGCAGGGATCTCTGCAGGCGTATCACCCATAAGTGTGTTACGTGTTTTCGAGCACAACCTAGGGTAAGTTTTCAAAAAATGGGAAATTTGCCGAAGGAAAGAGTGAACACAAGTTTTGCGTTCATTAACGTTGGTGTTGACCTATGTGGCCCCTTTTTCATTAAAAATAAGTTGCAAAGAAAGGGTCCTTTTTCAAAAATTTACGTTTGTATATTCGTTTGTATGGCAACCAAAGCTATCCATATGGAGATAGTGTCTGATTTAACGTCAGAATCCTTAATTTCTACCTTAAAGCGATTCATTGCACGTAGGGGGAAGTTTAAGAAAATATTTTCGGACAATGCAACGAACTTTGTTGGTGCCAAAAGAGAATTAAAACAGTTTCTAAAGTTGTTTTTTAACCAAGATGATAGTCTTAAGAAGTTCTTTGCAGAAGAAGAGATAGATTGGGTACATATACCTCCTCATGCGCCTAATCAAGGTGGATTATGGGAAGCTGGGGTAAAAAGTTTCAAATATTATTTCAAAAGATCTGTGGGGAACTCTAATTACACCTATGAGGAGTTCATGACCATAATGAATCAGATCGAAGGTATTTTGAATTCCAGGCCTCTGACCCCCCTTTCTTCTGAAGTCGAAGACTTCGAGGTTTTGACCCCGGGACACTTTCTGATAGGAAGACCTATAAGTGCTATTGTTGAACCATGCCTTCTTGAAATTAATAGGTTAAGTAGGTGGCAGGAGGTTACAAAAAGGGTACAAAGTGTCTGGAAAAATTGGAGTAAAACTTATCTAAGTAACCTACAGCAAAAGAATAGATGGTATTTTGTTAAAAATAATATCAGAGTTGGAGAAATGGTTATAATAAAGGAAGATAATATGCCTGTTTGTAAGTGGTTATTAGGACGAATAGTTAAGGTTTACATAGGTGATGATAATGTGGTTAGAGTTGCTGATGTAAAAACAAAATCAGGCATGTTAAAGAGGTCAGTCTCCAAGTTGTGTGTGCTACCTTTGGAATTGTAACTTTTGTACTTATTACTTTCTTACTTATTTGAAATTTATATTTCTATGTTAATTTTTTCTTGTAGTGTAATCTGCACTGCTGTGCAGGGCCGGGCGGGATGTTAAGGCGCAAGCGTGCTGTTTTCTGATTGGGTTCCGAATCGGGCCAATCGGGATCGGCACGTGGCGACTGTCCCGCAGCGGTTCTGCACATATATATTTCAGTTCTTACAAATGTTATTTTTCTTGATCATATTATTCTCGTTGATCTTGCGTCGTTAGTATGCTTTATAATAAATTCAATTTATTTTACTACGACTCCTTTTTCAATTATACAAGCTAATTTTTTCATATAGCTAATTATTCAAATTAATTTTAAAAATTGAAATTTCAATTTTTTTCCAAACTAAATGCAATATTCGGTTTCAGCACTCAAAAATAACCTATAAACATGTATCACATGTCTATATTATTGTTTTGGGTTTTTTTTAAATTTTTTTTCGGCCATTTTTTAAAAATTTGAAAAAAATTAAACTTCCCCCCGGCCGATTTTGGCCGATTTTTTGTATGTTATTATTGAGGTCATTTCTAAGTGAAAACCGTTGAGAAACCTTCTATTGCAATTTGTTTGAGGTTCAACTCTATTTTCAGTGGACTACAAGTGATACAAACGGTGTTTGTCATTCCAGCTTTTTTTTTGTAATCTTTACTTTTCTATCACATATGATACAAGTGATTTAAGGGAGGAGGAAAAATGGAAGAATAGCTGAAATGTACAAAAATGTTTTTTCAAAAAAGTTAATTTTCAAAAATTTAATTTCGACCTCAAGTTGTCTGATGCTCTGCTGATAAAAACCAAAACTTTAAAAACCATAAAAACCAAACATTAAACCATAAAAACCAAACTTTAAAATCCTTTTAAAAAAGTCCAAAATATAAAATAAAAATATCGCAGCGCCCCCTACCAGCAGCAGGTAAACAACTCAACCATGACGTCACGCCCATTAATTAGGGTCATAAATCATCCAATTAGGGGTAATTAATTAATTAGTGTAATTAATTTGGGTAATTAAGTAATTAGGGACACGCCCCCTTAAGACAATAGGGAGACACGCCCCTTCCGGTCACGTGACTGGTCACGCCCCCTGACGTCACGAGGCCACGCCCCCTTTTGATGACGTCACTTCCGCCTACCATACGTAGGGGTATACTACTGCCATTTTTAACCCCTCCCCCCTTGTCAGTCAGCAAAGATAAGCAAACCTCAAACCCCCCCACCATCATTACGTAAGAAATTGCCGGACCACCCCAGTTAAGTGCTAATATATTGTTAGAAAATCATAATAGAAAGCACGATTTTTTTGTGATTCTTTGACAGAAAAAGTTTATTTGAAGCGAGCGTTTATTAGGTATTTTTGCGTTTGCACTCATGCGCTTGTAAGGCCAAAATTTTCCTTTAAATGGTTTAATGTCGCATATTTATATCAGAGTGAACATTTTATAAAAAATTTAGAACAATTTTTCACCAAGAAAGCATTTTTATAAAGCTTTTAACATGCTTCTCATAGTAAAGTATTAATCTGTCTTAGAGTTTATTTAAAACCAACTTAAAGTGGTTTAATTGCTCTTTTAATGTCTTAATAGTGTAGTGGCATTGCTTTTCTTTCAAAAAAGGTTTTAACTACTCCTTTTGAACAATAATTTACCGAGTTATGGGAAGTTTTAGATGAGTAGTCGCATCAAGCATGGCCCCCATTTTGAAAATTTTCCAAATTTAAAGTCTCATATCTCGGTGAATAATAAAGGTAAAGCTTTGAAATTTTGGATTTTATTTAGTTTTAAATAGCTTAATATCTGGTGAAAATTTCATGATACCAACTTATGTTTAACATTGTGTTTTTGAAGATTTTAAATTTTAAAATTTAGTTTAAAAAAACATATCAAACAGCATCTTTATGAAATTTTCGACTTCATATTTGTAATATACGACCTCAAATTGATTAGAAAAGTCACCTTACATGTTGAATAGTTAAGGTGTAAAACACGAATTTAAAAATTTCACAAAAAGTTAAATATTTTAAATTCTAATGGAAGTTGAGGCGGACTCCTGATCGAAAACTCATTCAAATGGTCCCTCTGGAATCAATGTACCAAAAGGCTTACCATCATCAAAAAGTGCAGTGTTTCAACTTGTACCGCTTACCAGAGCAGCCCGCCCGCTACGGGGAAGAGGGAACATTCTAGACCCCCCACTGTTCGAGGGGGATTGTTTTTTTTTGTTCATACTGACCACAGGTGAAGAGTGTGTACTCGTCATTTGAGGACCATAAAACTGAGGCTGTAGGGGCGTGGGAAACAACTATTGAGATTTACAAGTCATAAAACTGCCATGGGCTTTCTATTGAAACGTCTTTCACTTGCCGCTTCATTAGTTTACCCCGTGAAATTCAATCACCCCGTTTGCAGTTCCAGGAAATTTTGTTGACACAGCTGTCCTGGACCCCTAATCTTATGGTATCTCTGATTAGAGGTCAATGAGGTGTTTTACAGAAAAAGTGGAAGCACAAGCTATGTTTAAATATTTAAATTTCATTTTTTAAGGTAGATGATTGTTTCAAACAACTCAGAGAGTCTAACATATGATTTCATATAAAATCATTACATTTTCTTAAAAGAAACTGTAGAAAAAGGTTGATTTTAGGAAGGTGCGGAGAAAACTGGAGATGAGCAAGTGATTAAAAAGTTGGAGGACTTGTAAAAGGGACAAAAATCACTCGTAGTCCAGTAACTTGGTGTAAAAAAAAAGGTGTTTCAGGGAAAAAATACACAAGTTTTTTTCTCCACGGTTTTATATGTTTTCGAGGGTGCTGAATCCGAATCTGAACTTAGCATACAAAATTTCGAATGGCATTTTGGTAAAAATTCGAAAAAAACCTGAAATTTCACCTCATTTTTTGGTTTTTTGTTTGTAGAACGGAAAGTATGGGTTTCTCATGAAAATGTTAAACGCAAAAAATAAACTTGATAAAACAAGCTTTAAATTGTCATTTAAATTATTTTGTTCGACTAATAGTTTGGCCACTAGAGTGCATTGAAAAAAGGGGCAAAATTGGCCCTGGCGTTGGAAAAATCCAGGACTGGACTATCGAGGACAAAAATTTTCCCGCTTTTCTATATGAAAGTTTACCGTACTAAAATTTTTGGTGATAAAAAAATTATAAGCCGATTTTACATAGATTCAGCCAAAGTGCGAAAAAGCAACATTAAATTAATATAAATTTTTTTAAGTTTATTTAAGACAATTATTTTATTTTTATTTCATTTATAGAACTTGTAACTTTAGTCCATTATAAAAACGTAAGATTGATCTCAAATGGAATAATTAAACATTTTCAAAAATTCGACTTTGGCATTAACCGTTTCAAGTTAGAAAACTGACGGATTTTGAAAATTTCTTAAAAAATAATGGCAACTTCAATTTAATTACTAATATTTTTTAATGTCTTCAGAAACCTTAACAATAGCCGAAAAACAAAATTAGTGAAAAATATGAGTCACAATATTAATAAAAACATATTTATTGAAATGTTGCGTTTTCGCAACTTCGGCCGAAAATGGGTAAGTTACACCATGAACTTCCCCGTATGTGCAAAAGTGTAAAATATCTGAGGCACTCATATTACTTTTCCCTTTATATGGAAAATTTAGGGTTTTTCTGATAATACTTCCAATTCTTGAGAAAAATATAAATTACTTATGCTTTATCGAAATTGCCTAAATAGTTGCTTTGATAATAAATTTTAAAGTAGAACAATGCAATTATAATTAAAAAAAGGGAAATGGTTGTGCAATTCTACTAACAAAACAGTAAGATTTTTATAATTTTTATTGAGTTTGTTTATTTTAAATATTAATGTTACCAATTAATATTATTAAAGTATTATATAAATCCCGATAGTTTTTGTATTTCCTACATTAATCTTCCATGAATTGTTGCAGTAAAAGTTCAATTTTTCCTTGTTGATATACCTTATATTGATACCCTATATTTTTACTTTGTTGATAACATTTCGCACACGCTGAAAAACTCAATTATTTTATTACAAAAAAAAGGGCATGTAAAATTTTATCTCAGTTGAAAACCTCTGCCTGCTACGACGACGACGAAACTAGAAGTCACAATCGTAGGGTGTTACTGCCATCTGTTGGTTAAAGAGGAAACTATGCAAGGTTTTTTTTGCACATGGTAAGTATACCAATAGTCCACTGAAAATAGCGAAAAATAGGGCCGAACCTCAAACAAATTGCAATAGAAGGTTTCTCAACGGTTTTCACTTAGAAATGACCTCAATAATAACATACTAAAAATAGGCCAAAATTGGCCGGGGGGAAGTTTAATTTTTTTCAAATTTTTAAAAAATGGCCGAAAAAAAAATTTAAAAAAAAACCAAAACAATAATATAGACATGTGATACATGTTTATAGGTTATTTTTGAGTGCTGAAACCGAATATTGCATTTAGTTTGGAAAAAAAATTGAAATTTCAATTTTTAAAATTAAATTGAATAATTAGCTATATGAAAAAATTAAAAAACCCCTAAAAACCTAACAAAGACATCCAAAGAGATAAATCCAACGGTTTTCATTTAAAAATGACCTAAATATTAACATACTAAAATTTAAATTTTTACGAGTTAAAGAAGTTAAATTTTTTTTCAAATTTCCATTTTTTTTTTTGCGAAAAATGCATTTTTTTTTTCAAATTCGTGCCAAAAACTTTAGAGGCTTTTGAAAAGGTTATTTTCGGTGGATATTGTCCACAGATAGTTATATAATGGAAAACCGGTGGTATTGACCCTCAATGAATTAGTTAATTATTTTAAATTCTGATGTAAATATGCCAAAGTATTACCTTTTTTTCACTTTTTACTACATTTTACCAATTTCAAAATTTTAAATAAAATAATTAACTAATTCTTTGAGGGTCAATTCCACCGGTTTTCCATTATATAACTATCTGTGGACAATATCCACCGAAAAATGACCTTTTCAAAAGCCTCTAAAGTTTTTTTGCACAAATTTGAAAAAAAATGCATTTTTCGCAAAAAAAAATGGAAATTTGAAAAAAAAATTAACTTCTTTAACTCGTAAAAATTTTAAATTTTAGTATGTTAATATTTAGGTCATTTCTAAATGAAAACCGTTGGATTTATCTCTTTGGATGTCTTTGTTAGGTTTTTAGGGGTTTTTTAATTTTTTCATATAGCTAATTATTCAAATTAATTTTAAAAATTGAAATTTCAATTTTTTTCCAAACTAAATGCAATATTCGGTTTCAGCACTCAAAAATAACCTATAAACATGTATCACATGTCTATATTATTGTTTTGGGTTTTTTTTAAATTTTTTTTCGGCCATTTTTTAAAAATTTGAAAAAAATTAAACTTCCCCCCGGCCGATTTTGGCCGATTTTTTGTATGTTATTATTGAGGTCATTTCTAAGTGAAAACCGTTGAGAAACCTTCTATTGCAATTTGTTTGAGGTTCAACTCTATTTTCAGTGGACTACAAGTGATACAAACGGTGTTTGTCATTCCAGCTTTTTTTTTGTAATCTTTACTTTTCTATCACATATGATACAAGTGATTTAAGGGAGGAGGAAAAATGGAAGAATAGCTGAAATGTACAAAAATGTTTTTTCAAAAAAGTTAATTTTCAAAAATTTAATTTTTTGAGGTTACTTACGATCAGGCAATATTAATCCCTATTTCAAATCAAATTGAATTCAAATTTATTAGAAATAACAAAAAATACATAAATAATTACTTAAAGATAAAAAAAACAGTTTTTACATGTTTTAATAATTTCGTCTACAACTCTTACTCTTTACGATTAGAAAAAAATACTATCTATAAATCTATACGTTTACCAAATCAAAACCTAAATTTTTTTGTTCTGCTCTTATAAAAAACAATATATTGAATATACCAAGTTTTTCAACTGAATAAATATTTAGATTCATGGTTCACCTTTTACCCCGAAATTTGGACGTCTATTTTAAACTCATTTTTGCGGTCTACATAGATTCACCTTTTCAGTGTAACCCAAAGATAAAAAGGGGAAATTTTTCCAAAATTTTTAAGGGGTAGACCCCGAACCCCTATATATAAACTTGGGGCACAATTTTTTGATACGAAGTGCACTTAATAATGATGAATCAACCTCCTCACGAAACAAAAGTATTAGTTTTTGGAAATTTTTTCATGAAAAAAAAAATGCTAAAATAAATATTAACAATGCAGTGGTTATGGCTTTAATGACAACAAAAAATATTGCAGTCATTTTTTGGTGCTCAGGAATGGATGAAAATTAAAACCCAACATTCAGGATGTGATTCGTTCTTTGATTCATTTTTTCTTAATTATATAGAGGGATCTGGATACACATTTATTTAAGTAAGTGTGACAGTGGAGAATCACATCTGTATACCAGGAGGGGGCATTGACGATCTTGGCAAGTATTTTCCCTATGTTTTCGCTTGGTAAGTTCCCTAGGATTTTAATGTCATTTTATTTTATTAGAAGTAAGTGAAAAAAATAACTGAACAGAATATCCCAGAAGTACTTGAAAATTTGTTACGCTAATATTTAGTAGGACTCGTCATCACTCACGTCACGTAATGAAGTGATCTTCACTTCATGAAGTGTAATAAGTGAGAATTTTTGGTTGATTTCACATTTCACATGGAAAGACCCTGTGAAGTAACTACGTAAATATTCCGCACATCCCCCATATAGTAGTTTAGTGTCTTAAAACACTAAAAACACTGCAATTTAAAATATGTCCTGGAACTTTTAAAAACAATTCAATTTTTTTTTTTTAATTTTAATTAAAAATGAAGCTGAGATTTTTTGTTTCGAAAGTCAAGGTAGTATGTTTTTTTCGTGGAGGTATTCGCAATTCTTACGACGAATCTAGAAAATGCTCCAGTGATACATGTAGTTTACTTCAAGCTTGAATTTAAATTATATCGTTATAATATAACTAAGTATGTAAAACATAGAGGAGAAATTTGTAAGTGTATAAACCCCCTTTTTGTATTCCTAACACTGTTGAGGATAAAAAAAATACACTTTACACGCGGAGTATAGTTTGGAAACTCTTTCCTTAACAAACCCCTTTTGTATGCATTGAGAGGCGCGAGTGAAAACAGCCGAATCTTCAATGGCTGCTCCTTTGATTGCCGGTTTGTAATAATTAGCCAAATAAGGGCTATTCGGAGTCAATTAGGCGCTCGTGAAAAACTGTTGACGGAGCACTCGAGGGGGGAGACCTACCCTCCGCCAAAGTAATGATTAATTAATAAAAGTGGAAAATTTCGAGAAATTGCTGAGAACAGTGATTCTATGTTGTCAACAGATAGAATGGTAGAAAATATTTGGTTTTAAAAAGTTATTCATTAGCTAATTTATGATATGTGTGTTGCATAAAAGCAGCTTTTCGTTTAATGCCAAAAGGTTAATCGTTTTTTACAATAAAATTCTGAAGCAGTTTAGTTAAATTTAATGATGAAAAGAAAGGTGTTCCAAGAAGATGTCCAAGCTTGTTGCGTGGGTGAGTGAAGCACTCCATCGGTATTGTAGTAAAAAACTCCATTATTTCGTGGTCTATTTCACTCATAATATACGAACTGACGTTACATGTTCTTATTTTTTATACTTTAACTACTGATATCAATACTCATATGTCTCGTCTGCTTTCAATGTCGTTAGCCACTGTAGCTACTTGGAACATCTTTTAACAAACTTCCCCTATCACACTTTCGAAAATATAAAAAAAGGAGTGAAGAATAAAAAGCACCACTTTACTTAAGAACATAGCACCTAACCAAACATATCTGTTGCCATCAGTTTCTGTTACACATAACCGTAGACGACCCTACAATTGAGCAACTCAGAATGAAAGAAGCTTAAGTCGATCGAACTTAGTTTTGAGTAATCAAAGGTTTCCTGTATTATCTGGGTCTGTGTTGTTCCCAAGGGGTAGGGATTTTTAAAGATGCTCTTCTAATTCTTGAACTATTGACCTACCCATTAAACAATGGGTAACAATGAAATAATCAAAACTAATTCATTCTTCCTCGTACAAAATTCGTACTTTTTGACTCAAGCCACTGTAATTCTGAGCAGTTGAATTGAAAGAGGCGAAGCATCCCCCTTGCCGGCGGCGGGAGTATTTATTTTAACGGCCAATCGAAGAATGTTCCTCTCTATCGAATGTCGCTGTCTTTTCATTCCGTTATTTGGGGCAATAAAGGCGGAATCTGGCATCTGTAAGGGATATGGAACGATAAAAGTCGAATAACAGAATTCACCGGAAAGGTTGAGGGGAGATAAACCGTAAGTGGTGCGGTTGCGTTACGTCGCAATCCGTTCGTTGTTTCCAGACATGGCGGTTAATGGACTCGAAAGATCGTCTGGTCACTTTGAAACTGGGATAGTTACCAACTTGGAAATACCTTTCCATCAGTTAACAAAAACCTCCCCGAAGCTATAAACTAAGGCTGTAAATCTCTCACGTAAGGCACATAAAAGGAGATGGTTTCTTGGGATTGTGTTAGGTCAACATTTTAATGTAAAGAACATGAATACTACAAGAAGGC
Source organism: Tetragnatha versicolor (assembly GCA_024610705.1). Classification (NCBI taxonomy): domain Eukaryota; kingdom Metazoa; phylum Arthropoda; class Arachnida; order Araneae; family Tetragnathidae; genus Tetragnatha; species Tetragnatha versicolor. Next base: position 410,991 of record JANDEH010000001.1, read on the forward strand.
ATGACGTGGTAAATCACAATTTTGTAGCTGGATTATTTATACTAATTGATGTTTATGAAATATCTAAAAATCAACTTTCCTGGTTCTTGACGTGGAAATATAAAGTAAGAGCAATTCTGGTTAAGAATCACATCGTTTAGTTGTCGTATCACAACTTTTCAATAAAAGTTGAAATCTTGATATTGTTAAATATATAATTAGTTATCAAACAAATACTTTTCACCGTCTGACAGACAGTTTTAGACTCTGTGAAAGCTATACTATAAAGTAAAACAATTTCCAGAGCTATGCGTCTTTTTGGTTGAATCCACGCATAGCCAGCTATATTAGATAGTAAGCTTTATCACCTTTGATTTATTTACATGGTGCTTGGGGAGTTGCCAATGCTTTTATAAAGCCAATTTTTAAAAGAACTGGCAGGTAACCAAAACCAAGCTTTTCTGTCATTTTACTAAATAATACGCTTGTTTCCTCATTAATTTAATGTACATTTACAATAACGATGATATTTATAAAAAATAGTTTCTCATTCAAAAAAAAATTGTGAATCGGAATCGCTTCACATTCAACCAGTGTCTGAACTGCACTCCTCCTCGTCATTTCTTTATTCTTGTTAATTTTAGTTACTAAAAATAATAGAAACTTCTTTCGCCACTTCTTTTTTAGCAGGAGAGAGCAGTTGCCTGTTTAACCATTTAACTCCCATTAGTCACGCATCAATATTTTTTCTTCAGTACTTTCCAATGTTTAAGAAACCAAAATGAGTGCATCTTATCACACTTAACTTTACTACCGAGCGAGGGTGTATTTTTTTGTCACAGTTAACTCAAAGTTAAGGGTAAACTTTTCAATCGAACTTTAATCGAATCCCAGCGTTTTCCAAGTTAAAGAAGATAAGGCGGGCAAGAGTGCGTAAGTCCAGATAAAGTCAAAAACTTCCCTCATTAGCTCTTCTGACTTTTTTGACCAGAGATTCGCAGAGGCGATACATACTCAACAATTACCCTTTTTCTGGCGAAAAAAGTCCCTAAGTCATTAGGGTAAGAAAAGACCCGTCGACGTTAAGGATTTCTCCCGGGATTCCTCTTGAGGATCATAACTGAAAGAGTCTGGAAGATGGAAAAACAGAATCTACGTTGAAAAGAATTTGGGGAATCTAACGAACTAAATGAAAAAAAAATCATTTAGATAAATTGATTTTCAATTGCATAATTATTAATCCAAGGTTAAGGCTCATATGGACTTTTCACTTTCGATACATATTTTAGAGGAACCATCCGAAGTTTGAATCGCCATTTCACTCTTACAATTTTCTATGCGAATTGCCTCATTCTATGCAGTTTTCTATGAATCCCTTATGATAAAATGAACACCGAGAGTGAAACAATGTAAATGATCCTTTGGTTAATTCAAGTACAAAGTGAGAGAAATTAATATCAGATCCCAGTATTCAATTTCCCCAGTGAATCATTATCATTCATAGAATCTACGGTTTTATCATTCATGTAGATTGTGATTGGGTCTTTTTTCCTCTCAAAGTACGCAAAGACTACTAATATATCTGAGGTATAAATAAGGACCGTATATCCAAGGGGGTTAAAAGTTCGACCCCAAAATTCTGATGATTACATTTGTGCACAGGATCTTCAAAAATATGATCATGTTGAAAACAATCCAATTTTATATGCAAGGCAGGTATATTAATTCTTTATGGTTATTTTTTCTTTTATTTGTGGTCGAAGTGTACTGGAGGAAAGAATTTCACGATATTTCCAGGAATAATTTTCCTGGTTTAGATCATTGTAATAATAGGTACAAACTACAAACCACAAGCGCCATGTGCAATAGTGTTTATAAAGGAGAGATCACTGCACTGTAACATAGGGCGCTGTGCAAATTCAGCTGTGACAATTTTCTAATATTTTTGTTGCATGCATTTTTAATCCATAATCACGGATTATAAAACGGGAGACTACTACAGTATCTCAGTCTCTAACCAAACAGAACGACTGTATTCCTTACTAAAAATGTTCTGAAGGAGTACATCATCTGAGTACATGTTCTGAAGGAGGAGGAGGAGGAAAGACACCTGCCAAAACAAAGAAAAAAAATTTTCTTCTGAAATTCCAATATCGTATTTCTATATTAGGGCGACCGAAATGGATCAGAGATCGCAAAAAGAGTTCCTTTCCGCCCGCATTGGTTGAAAGGGGAAGAAAGGAAACGAAAAGAGTTTCTGAGGTGTGTACCTGAGCGCAGCAGCGTTCCATTAGTCTTCCTTATCGTCTGGTCGCCAAAACAAGAGCTGCGACATTTATTCTCCGAGAATGCTGTTGTTCTTGCAATGTCCGGCCACCATCACTCAACACAGATAAAAACGCTTTTAAAGGAACGGGTTTATTTATGGCGTTTGCTCTCGTTTCCGATAGAGAGCAATATCTTACACGATCAAGCAGAGGAATTTATTTTTGTCCTAGTGATGTGGATAAGATTTTGAAAAGTTCAGACTTTTTTTTGTATTGTTATTGTATGTTCTGCACACCCAAAATCCCTTTTTTGCTGCATTCACAATTCTTAACGTGCTTTCAGGTAAACCTTGTCTTTGTTTTAGTTAAATGAGTCCCCTTTTCCCCAGTATTATCATTTTAAACAAATAACTGAAACATGTTTAAAAATATGTTTTCTACATGATAACACATTAAATCTTAAACTCGGGCAGTTACAAAAAAAGGGTCTGTCTGATTGCTACAGTTTAATACACACAGATACATTCTTTAAACGTTTCAAATACAGTCAAGTCCGCTTAATGTGATCGCAATTGTCCGAGACTAAACTGATAACATTATCCGATCGATAACAATAAGCGATCTCATATCAACAAACAGCAAACAGTGTTACTAGATTGTTTGCTTTAAAATCAAAATCATGTAATCGTAATAAATGTATTTAGAACTCTATTTTTAAACTAGGAAAAATTTTAAGGGGAAAATATAAGAGTAGTTCAGTTAATAAAATTAAAATAATCGCTTACTGTGTATTTTATAGAAAGGTCTCTCTTTTTTCCGCTCCATTATATCCTTCCACTCCAATAAACCACTTATTTATTACATAATCTGAATTTCAATAAACAAGAGAAAATCAAAATCTATTATCAGAAACATCTGCAAAGCGTGGATCTTGGTGTTTCTTTAACCAATCACAAGTAGGGATTCGGACCCCCCCATAACCGTTTTCTTTCAATATAATATACGGTATGTTTTGTTTCTTACCCATACTCAATTTCAGAAAAAAGAAGCGCCAGATGTTCTCATGGAGAGCAGTCGTTTTAAAGGGGATATGGACAAATTTTGATAATATTAAGCGGATTGATGATTCATGGTTGATCACATTAAACGATGTATTTTACATCAAATTAAATAGGAACGATCGGGACCTGTCGATTGCGATAACATTATCCGATTGATAACATTAACCGTGATCACATTAAGCGGATTCGACTGTACAACGTACCAGTACCATGCGCAAATTGGACTTACTAGTTCAGATGCGCCTTATAACTTGAGCACATACCGGGCTAGGTTTATCTTAATTTTTGGTAAGAGGTATTCACAACAGTTTTATGGGTTTCCATTTATACCCCTCCTCTCATATCACAAGTTTTACTATTTTAAGGCTCAAGATTCTTTGTCACAAATTTGAAATTTAAAAAAACCTTTCTGAAACATCAAATTTTAATATTTTATATAATACTGATTCCTTGTTACTCTTAATTTTGGTATTTTCTGCCTCCTTTTATGCCTAAATAGTTTATCTAAAGTGAGAAAACAAATAGGAAAAAATCAAGTTATGTGTATTCATAATTTCAAGTAAAATAAAACTAATTTTTTAACTTTATGGTCAAACTAGGTTTTTTCGCGGATGAATATTCTTCCCAACTATGGAGGGATTTTAACAAACAGTTTTTGTTGCATAGAAGGCAGAGGAACAAACTACTCCCTCTATAGACAAAAAAACCAACAAAAAATATAATTTAATAACCCTTCTTACTTAGCAATCCAGTTGACCTTTGAACAAACACTAGGTCTACACTGATGGTCATTCATTGCTCAGGTCGGTCTGAAATATTTCCTAGAAATAGGTTTCATGATTTAAGGCTCCCTGAAGACTCATAAATAGGAATAGCCTATACGATATCTGCGGTATCCGTAATGTTCTGCCATTTGGCCAACGGGGTAGGATCTCTCTCTCTCTCTCTCTCCAGTAACGGGGTTCAGCAGTAACGGGGTTCGCAGGGTTCAAAATTTGGCAGAAAAAAGCCTACATACGCTCTAACTTCTCTTAACCCTACAGTGCATACTGATGCCATTTGGCAACACGACATTTTTCCCCATTTCCTACTCGATCTTCCATTTCCAAACGGCAACACCATGCAATAAGTACAATAGATATAACATTTCATCTTATTAGCACTTTAGACTGCCAGTAGATTGCAGCAGGGGTACTATTTTGAGACATTTGTTAGTAGCTAGTGAGACGAAAGTCAAGAGACAGAAAACGCCAAAATAAAAGGACCTTATAAATTAAAATAAAAAACATTTTCAGCTTGAAACAAAATTGTTTTGAAAAGATAAGTTGTTTTTTATATTTTTAGAGCATTTGGTTTTATTTCACTTCACAATTAATTTCACAAGAGACACAAATTAATTTCTCAAGGACAAAGTTTTTTGCCAATAAAAAGTAGAAAAAAATTAAATTAATTTTTTAGTATTTTTTTACTAATTTACACCATAATAGAAGTCACATAAATGATTTTCAAGTGAATTTAAAAAATCATGCATTGTAGGGTTAATTACAATTATGAAGTACAATTAGAATAGATTTTCCTCAATATAGTTTTCTAAACCGGGATAAACTAATAAACTTGATTATAAATACATCGGATACTACTTAAAATTCATAGCAGAAGTGCTATGAATTTATTAAGATCAAACGGTGATTATTTTTATTGAAAATTATTTTAGAAAGAAACTTCATGTAACAAAAAAACAAGTTTATGTCCATATTAAAAACTTAATTCATTGCTATTCAAAAGAACTTCAAGCCAAAAATATTGCCTATGTTTTTTGGGTGATCATAAACAATGAAAACTTCAGATGATTTCCCAAAAAGAATAATGTGAAAGTGTTTGTATTTATCGATACTAAACTGCACTTTATTCTTTGGAAAAGCAGATAAAGGAGCAGATGAAGCTGTTTCATAATAAATCGGATGAAAATAAATAAGTGCCCAAAGAAACCGAATTAATTCTCCACGCTAAAGATGAGATCCTCCTCTAAAGAAAGCAGATAAGAGGAAATTTATAGAGTTGCAATATTTTTCCACAGCTTTTGCCACATAGTTTTCTGTCCCAATCACAACATATTTCTTCTAGTGAGTAAAAGTAGTCCAATGCTCACGTCGCCGTCATGATGATGTCGTGACTAACAAATGACTACGATCTTGGGACTCGTAACGTCATTAAAGAAATTAGCGATATCAACAAACGAAACTAGTTTATTTCAACTTACCAATCCAGCATACCTCGCTGATCGGCTCAACTATAATGCTTCTAGAAAACCATAACTACTTATTTTTTGCTTAAAATAATTTAATCCAAATCATTCCTGCCAAATATAAAACAGTTGCTCTCATGACTCACCAATAATTTATTTGAAATGTTTTCCCGAAAAAATATCCGGCACAAGTCCCCTAATAAGTATCCTCAACCAGCTTAGAGAAAAACAACGGGTGCTTAAAGTTTAAAATTCCTAAGGGGCCATTCATTAATTACGTAAGGATGATTTTGGCAATTTTTGACCCCCCCTCCCCCCTTGTAAGGGTACGTAAGATTTTTCAAACCCCTCCCCCCTATTCTTACGTAAGATTCCATTATGTTTTTCAAAACAAAATGTTAGAAAACTCTCCGTTTGACGTAAATCAAAGATTTTTATTTTTCAACAGATAAGTATTATTCTTGCTGTCAACTACATATTACTATTATATTATTATCTCTTGATTAGAATAAATGGAATTTGTTTATATTCACTAGGAAAATCTTACGTAAGAATTGATTTGACCCCCCCACCCCCCAAGTAAGGTTATGTAGAGATTTTTCCAACTCCCCCTCCCCCTCGGGACCCTTACGTAATTAATGAATGGCCCCTAATGAGCATGTGTGTGAACCGTAAAAAATAAAATGACACAAAATTCGTATTTCCCAAGTTTTACGTGCCAACAGGGGGGAAGGGGGTGGGGTTTCGCCCCCGCAGTTTTGAGAGTGAGGGGGCGAACACTATATTCCCCCCAGTTTTTCATGGATTTTTTTTCAGACATCTAATCTGAAAAACTTTTGAAATATATTCTTATTCAGTATAGATTGCCTTTTATTCTTGATTACTCTTCTCATTTGATGACCCTTGGGAGGGGGCGAGGAATATTATTGTAATGAATACTTTAAAGTTGATCAGACCATTCAAATCTGGAAATGCATTACCTGTAAGAGTGATCAGCCCACCGCCAGCTGTTCTGAATCCGCCACTCCAAAAGAATCGGGCCCAAAGGAATCGGACGAATTGGATAAATTTGATGACACCGATCAACTATTAGTTTCCTGTGACACTCCAGAGAACATTCAAGACCTGGCAAGTTTCCTCAAAAAAGAATATCAAATCCTAAAAAATTATATTAATACTAAATTCACCGAATTTGAAGCTAGCCTTGATCACAATAGCTCACTAATAGAGGATTTAACAAGCACAGTAACAAGCTTAAAATCAGAGGTAAAACTCCTGAAGTCAGAGAAAGAGGAATTAAAGAGAGAAAACTCCGTCATCGTCGCCGATCTAAAACAAGTGAAATGTGAATTAACCGAACTTCAACAATATTCAAGGCGTACCAATCTCGAAATCACACACCTTCCGGAAGCAGAAAACGAAAATATTAACGATGTTTTAACTAAAGTATTTTCTAGCCTGGAGGTCGACATGATGTGCCATGTGTCAACTGCCCATAGAGTCCCAACTACTAAACAGGACAAACCAAAACCCATCATTGTTCAGTTCATAAACAAACATCACAGAGACGCTTGCCTAAAGGCTGCCAAAACAAAGAGGATCACTGCTGCACAAATCAACGGTAGATTCAAGAGTGACCCTGTATTCTTCAACGAACATTTAACCCCAAGACTAAAAGAAGTGTTTTTTCATTGTCGAAAATTCAAAGCTGAGAATAACTTCAAGTTTGCATGGGTGAAAGACGGAAAGATTTTTTTGAGGGAACACGAAAACTCAAGGGTAATCAGAATTGTAAGTGTTGACGATCTCTTACATGTTACCAAAATGTAAATTAAGTTCCTTTGATAGTCTTATTGATAACAACTGCAAATATTTTTATATAGATTCCCTAAATGATTTCAATGAATATCTTTCCCAACCTAACACAAATACCTCATGCTATATTAAAATAGTCCATTTTAATATCAGGAGTATCCGTGCTAATTTCGACGAACTCCAAGCTTTGTTAAATTCTTCATTTGATTTAATTCACATACTAGTTCTATCTGAAATTTGGATCTATAGCAATGAAACCTCTTTTTATAATATAAACAACTTTGATTCATATTTCTATTGCAGAGACATAAACAAATCTGGAGGTATAGGTGTTTACGTAAAAAAAAATTGTAACATCTTTAATGATTGTTTATTTACTATGAACACAGCTGAATCAATACTGTTATATAGCAACCTTCTTGATTTGACTATCATTTGCCTGTACCGTTCCTTAGGCTTTAGCATTAATTGCTTTAATCTTGAATTATCAAAAAAACTAAAAAACATAAACTCTAAAAATGTACTTTTAATTGGTGACTTAAATATTGATGTATTAACTAGTTCAAATCCTGTTGATGATTATCAAGATATTCTTAGTTCTGAAGGCTTCACCTTGCTCATTGATGGTATAACTAGATCTCGTTCAAACTCCTGTTTAGATCACTTGATTTTTCGTGGTTTTGATATAAGTGCCGAATCTGCCATTTTTAATAATAACTTAACTGACCACTACCCGATTGCCTGTAAATTAAAATGTAAAGCCTCATGCAGTGAAAAACCTAAGATGACAAAGATATCAAAAGTAAATTATGATAAAATAAATGATTTTCTGCTAAACTATACTTTTCCCTTAAATTTAAATTCTGAGGATGTGGACCATTTATATAACAGATTCGCAGACATATTAAGAAATATTTTGATAAACTGTACACAATATTTAGAGTTCCCTAATCGCAAAACCAATAAAAACTGGATAAATGATGAGATCCTAAAGTTAATTAAGTCAAAGGAAAAACTCTATAAAAAACATAAAAAATATCCTTTTGATATAATTCATGAACAAAATTATAATCGAATTCAAAAAGAGCTGAAAATAAAAATTAGAAACTCTAAACATAATTATTTTACGTCCGAATTTTTAAAGTGCAATAGTATCAAAAGACAATGGGAATTTGTGAATCAGATCATAAACTCTAATATAAAGGATAAAAAACCTTTAGCCAATAATAATAGCCTACTAGTAGATAATGTCAATCAGTTTTTTATAAACATGGGTTCTAATGCTATTTACACTGAATCTGTTAACTTTAAAAAATACCTAGCTAGTCAATCCAACTCTTTTTTTCTTTCTGAGACAGACGATGTGGAAGTTAAAAAAATTATTTTCTCACTTGATGATAAAAAATCCCCTGGTTATGACAGAATAACACCTAAGGCCCTTAAAATTATAGCTAATATTAACATATCCGTCATAACGAAAATTATAAATTTATCCCTTTTAAAAGGTGCTTTTCCTGATTCATTAAAAACGGCTTTGGTGGTTCCCCTTCACAAATCTGGTGATACTAATAAATTTGAAAATTACAGACCTATATCTCTCTTACCCATATTTTCTAAAGTCATTGAAAAAATAGTACATTCTAGACTTTATAATTATCTAAAGGTTTTCAATATAATTTCTGAAAATCAATTCGGATTTCTGCCTGGTCTTAGTACCGAACATGCATTATTAGAATTCAATAAATTTACATATACTAGTGTTGATAGAAATAACAAAACCGCCGCTGTCTTTTTAGACATAGCAAAAGCATTTGACAGCGTTAATCATAGTATATTAATCGATAAGTTATTTTCAATCGGAATTCGTGGAGTAACTTTAAATTGGTTTATTTCTTATCTACAAAACCGTAAACAGTATGTAAAATTGGGTGATTTAGAAAGCAGCATTTTAAATATAAGGTCTGGAGTGCCTCAGGGTTCAATCCTTGGTCCTTTACTTTTCTTAATATATATTAATGACTTTTGTAAATTAAAATTGAACGGTAAAATTATAACATATGCAGACGACACAGTGATCCTATACTCTTGTTCTACCTATGAAACATTACAAAATATCATAAATAATGACCTTTTGGTAATTAAAGACTGGTTCCTTGCTAATAAGTTATCGATAAACATTAATAAAACCAAATTTATAAATTTTAGTATTTACGGACCTTCTGAAAAACTTTGTCTCTATTATCATCTTCCCGATTGTAATAATAACTGTAGTAACTGTAATTGCCCCCCTCTTCAACAAGTCTCTTCTATAAAATATCTAGGACTAACCGTAGATTACAATTTAAAATGGAAATCTCATGTAAAATATTTAACAAATAAACTTCGCTATATTTTCCATAAATTTTATTTTATTAAAAAGATAATTAATAAAAAGTTCTTGTTTCAGCTGTATCACTCTTGGGTGAGTTATATAATAAGTTATGGTATTACAGTCTGGGGAGGAGATTACTTAGAAAATATAAATCCAGTCATTAAAATTCAAAACAAAATTATTAAGTTCTTAAGTAGTTATCAATTTCCTTTACTTGAATCTTACAGAAAATTAAATGTCTTACCCCTTCGTCACCTTTTCTTCTTTAAAGTTATATTTCATTTTACTAAACAAGAAAATAGCCCTGATCTTCGAAGCATCAGTTATAGTCTGCGATCAAACAATTTATATTTAGTTCCAAAAACAAAAAAAGAAATTCTACATAAAAATTATTATTATTTATCTCCCAAATTTTTTAACAGCTTACCAGAGGATCTAAAATCTGAGAGATCTCCTTCCAAATTTAAAAAATCTTTAAAAAACTACATTTTAACAATAGAAAATATTGAGGTGTTCTTTTGAGAAATTTCTAGAATTGCTCTTTACTTATTTTAATTGCAATTTTATTCTGAAGCTAGCGTACAATGGTCTAGATTTTCTACTAACTATATTGGTTTCACATATTTTTTTTACAATATTTTCATGTATGTGTTATATTTTTTTCCCTTATTCTGTGTATATTAATCCATCTGTTAATGTCTTTTTGGTTACCCGTATGGGCCTATGACCCCTGGGTAACTCATATGCCAACTTAAATTTTGTGTTTTTTTTTCTTTTTTCGATTTAATATGTAACTTTTTTTGTGTGTAAATAAAAATTATTGTTATTATTATTATTGTTATTATTATTTTGCGAATGGCATTATTATCATCCATCCAAAGCGCATTATTATCATCCATCTGATAGGAGCATAATATTTTCCATTCTTTTCAGAAAAGGGCCATCAAGTGGGTAGGTAGATTCTTGCCCCCTCGGTTTAAGAGGTGAGGGTGCGAGGAGTACTATTTTAAGTAATGAATAACACTGTTCAACAATTAAAATTTTCTTTGATGAAAATAGTCATTTCTTATAGAGTTCGGGTAGCTGAACACGAAAATCAGCATTAAAATTTTGAATTGACTCAGGATTTTTGGGGAACAACCAGTCCCCCTTTTTACGTTTTTCAATGACTTAATTACTTTGCATTCGATTTTCAGGGTCAAAAAGCATTACTTAAGTCTTTAAATTACTCCCAAAGGGACAAGGAAGGTTGAAATTTCTAAAATATGAAATTTTGTAGTAAATGGATAGGTTTAAGGGGTTATTACCCCCCTAAATGTTAAATAAAATAGCTAAAAATTGTAGAAGTTTTTATGAAGAAGTCGGCCAAGATAAACTTTAACTTGAAAAATCAAAAACTGGAATTAAATTCCAACCAAAATGGCCGTCCATCCCGGAAAATGGAATAAATAGTTACTCTTCAGGTCGTGGAAGTTTTCATAAATTTAAAATATCACCAAGTTTTTATAAAATTGTTTTATTAACAAAATGGTACATTTTTTCTCAGTCGGAATCTTTTACATAAAAAGTGAATATTTACAAGATACAAATGATAAAAACAGTTGCCGAAAATGCAAGACAAACTAGTATACGTGAATAATAAAAGTGAAATTACAAGATCACTTAAATAAATTATTAAAAGGAAATTTCAAAATAAGAAAGCTTTGTACAAAACTCATGGGAGGAATTTTAACTGTAAATAAAAACAAACCAGCGTCACCCAGTACGACTCTCTGTGTAAGCAAACGGCCAATAAACCTGTTGTTTACCACGAACTGAACTAGCAGGGGGCCAAAAACCATTAAAAAGAGAGCTAAGAGGGAGAAAGCAATTTGTTTCAAAAAGTGCTGTGTGTAAGATTCGTAATTATAATTTATTCACAATTACCTTACCATAGCAAATCCCCTTAAAGTATAACATGTGACGGACAAGAAAGGTCGTTGGGTGACGTGACAGATGCTACATGCTAGCACCATCTAGATCAGGAGTGGTCAACCCAGCCCCGCTTGAAATAATTTTGAGGCCCCCGAGATATTTTTTAAGTCAAAAGTTTAAGTTAAGTCTGAGAAGTTAATATCCTTAAATTTTATATGCGGCCCGCGGAAGTATTGTGGTTTCCCAAAGTGGCCTTCAAGATCATTTGGGTTGTCCACCTCTGATCTAGATAGAGATTGCTGAAAATTTCTCCCATAAGGACATTAGTGATTTAACATAGTAAATCTAAAATTATATTGCATTTATTCTTTTAATATTTAATATAAATATAACGTAACGTTTTAACCCATAAAGATCATCACATACTTTCATAAAAAAATATTTTCGAGCAGTGAGTAAATGTGTTAGAATTTCGAAAACTAAAAGCGGCTGAAATTTATATGATAGTACTCAAGACTCTCTCAAGTAATAACATCTTCAATAAACTTAAGCTCTTAATAAACTAACTCTAGATAAACTCTTAATAAACTTTAGAAACAGTTTTTATTTTTGATAATGTTGAGGTAAATGCACCACGCACCAGTTAGAGTGTGTCAATTTAAAAACTAAATTTTTTTTATTTGAATTAACAAAAAGTTATATGTTTGAAAACAAATAGCACATCTGTAGGGTAAGAATATTTTGGCCATAAATTAAGATACACGCTGTTCAAGAGGTTCTCCATCAAGCATTATCTTTATCTCTATAGCTCACGTCTTTTCTCGGAAGGTGGTCTGTAATCCTAAAACTTGGCTTCCACAGCTCAAATTTCAAAGGGGCGTAGCCAATTGCCAAAGGGGGAATTGGGGATATACCCGCCCCCTCGAAACTCAGGAAATATCCTTTTTTGACAATCCCGAAATATGCCGAAATATCAATATCCCTCTCCGAAATTTTTTCCGGCTACGCCACTGAGGTTTCACAATACTATGCCGCCATTCAAAGAAATACAAGCTCGGATAGTTTTGGAACTATACATTTTTAACTATTCTGAATCTGATGTGAAAGTTGTTTTCTTACAAATTATTCAAACACTCATACTCTCACAGTAAACATAAAGCATGCATAAAGCACAATGCATGCAGATGACTTGGGGTCCTCTCCTTTGATACACGAAAGGCATATGAATAAACAATGAAAAATTAAAGAATATCCTCAACCAATCTACTATGTATCTTTGGTTGACTTGTTGCAGCATACTGAAGTGACACATATGCTTTATATGATTTACCATACTCGAGATATTTGTTCCAGACAAATGCCCGAAAATCTCATACTGCTTAGTAATATGAATAATTAAAAGTATTTATATAAGTACTTCTGCATTATGTTTTTCTTTTTCGTTTCTAACACACCGTTAAAAGACAAAAAAAGTGATCTTTCCAATAGCCGACTAAATTTCTTCATGATTTTTAATCTATGTGTTATATTGTTTTCTTCGTTGATGTATTTCTACCAAAAATAAATATAGAAAAGCATATTCAGGCGCAAAAACCATGTTGGGACGTGGTTAAAAAAACGTCTCCATTAAAGAGTCATTCACATATAACATCAAGGAATACAATTTCTTTACCCCACTCTACCTTTATGAGTCATAAGGTCACACTTTTAAAGGAAATTTATTCCTCCCCAGTTATGTCACAATTTTATAACTAAAAACTAAACTAAAGCTTAATTTTTCAAACCTTTATGAACTTCAGTTACTTTGCCTACTAGGAAAAATGCCTGAAAATGAAATGAAAAATGAAAACTGTATAAAAGCGTTATTTCACAAAAATCGAGTCTTCCTTATTTATTATGATTATCTAACATCCCTGAAGGTTTCGTGAAAGTATTAATTATGAAGTTTTTTTTGTAATAAGCCACCCTACTAATTCCTTGTTAGGGTGTATCATACACAAGACCCCACATCTCTCCAAAACCCGTGTGACGTGATTTGTGAAGGGGTCCTTCCTCATTACGTCACGGCAATCCTGCGAGATATTTGGACAAATCATAAAGAGAGAGCTAGAAGTCCGGTTAATTTTTTCTATAATTTTATGATGTTTCGCATGATTGCCGTGTCGTAATAGATGAAGATAAAGTGAAACGCTGCCTTATGGTATAACATTGTGGTTGTCATTGAGTTCAGAAGTTGTAAATGAAATGACAAGTTGAAAATCTATGGTAATGGATGCATGAAGATTTTTATTTTACACATTTTTCTTGATGGTATAAGAAGAGAACATAAGAGTGTCCACTGTCCACACAATCCAGAGTATATACAAGCTGCAAGTTTCTAGTCATAAGGCTTTTTCAAGCTTGCACTGAGCAGTGTGATCAATCATCAATTCAGACAAAGTTTCCCGCGAGCTCAGTTCATAAAGTAGTCTTATTTTACACCCTGGGCTTTGGGGGGGACGTGATAGTTCGTTGAAAACTGTAAATCTTGACCAACCAATGGAAGCCCTTGTTGAGATCGTGTGTGGCGGCTGACCAATCACAGTGAGGCCTGTTCGTACACTTGGGGGGGCTGGAACTGTATCTCTGCGTACTCTGTGCGGTCGTCCCTCCTAGGAGGAGGGTGTCGGGTGGGGGGTCTTGCCTCACCCCCGTTCGGCAGGTCCAGGCTGGCGTACACCAGCGCTCCCTCGTTCCGGTTGGCGTTCTTGTCAGGGGGCTGCAAAAAAACGAACGCATGAATCAGTTAATTTGATTCTCTTTATTAAACGTGTAACGGCCAAAACCGTCGACCGGTCACTACGTCACCTAAGTGTCAAGTCAGACCTAGCGTCTTATGAACGCGCGACCCATTAATCACCATTCCCCTATCTTGACAGGAATCAAGATTCCTGTCAAGATAGGGAGAGTCTCAGGCTGAACTCCATGCTTTCTCCCCTATCTGATTTACGATTCGGGCGTTTCGAGACGCTTGTAGTGTGGCGCGAGCCTAAGGATTGGGGTCGGTGTCTCTTAAGGCTATCGCCAGTTCCTCGGAATCTGACAAAGGAGGAACAGCAAACAACCCCCAAAGCGAAGATAACTATGGACCCCGGGAGGAGAGCGAAGTCACTCGGTGTGGTCGTGTTAATTAACAGACCGCCAAACGACTTCGCTTTCCTCATGGAGTCCACTTTTGTTTGAGGGGGTCATTGAATGGCGTTGTTTATTGTTTCTCCTTTGTCCGATTCCGAGTAACTCGCGATGGCCTGAAGAGATACCGATCCCAATCTGTGGCTGTAGGACCTGGATAAACTTTTAGAGTGCATCTAGAGATTTTTACCCCGACGATTGTCAACAGCGAAAAATTGTTGAGGAGGGAAACATCTTTTGTTCGCTAATTGACCTCAGCTAACCACACAAAACGACGAGGCTCGGAGGAGCATTGATAATATCCCCTTCCTTTTGTGTGGTTAGCTGAGGTCAATTAGCGAACAAAAGATGTTCCCTACCTCATAAATTTTTCGCTGTTGACAATCGTCGGAGTAAAAACCTCTAGATGCACCCTTAGGAGCGCGCCACACTAGCGTATCGAGTCGCTCGAAGTCGTAAATCAAGATTGGAAGTCCATGCTTTCTCCCCTATCTTGATTTATGACTTCGAGCGACTCGAAACGCTAGTGTGGCGCGCCCCTTATGATGGCTTCAACCACAGAGTACTAGAACAGAGAGTCCATGACCATAGGCGCTAATGGAAATCGAAAAGTGGATGGGTTGGGGCTTTTTTGGCCCAGGGATAGCATCGACGTCACGAGAGGCGGAGAAAAAAGCCTGATTGGGAGAATCTCTTTCGAAAATATCAGATTGAGTGAAAGGGTGAATGAACACGTTATAATGTATTGTATGGAAAAAAGAATTTTAACTGAATTTCCGTGTTTGCATAAGAAAATGTCATATCATGTCATGATCCATCTCTGCCTCTCACAACCATAGAGCTATGCTCACAACGCTAATTAAAAACCAAATCCTTTCCCGAGGATATCTGTCAGCGGCAGAAGTCTCATTAACCTTCGTTTATATTCAACTTTCTCTCCGCTCTCGAAACCCAATATATGCGCACTCAGTAGCGGATTTCTAAATAGGCTAGCTAGGCTATAGCCTACGGCGGCAAATTTTAGTAGGCGGCAAATTTTTGACGGCAGAATTTTTTTCTGAATAAAAAAGAAGATTAAAATGAAACACTATAAACATAAGCTCAGACGAGAACGTCCTTTCAAAAAAGCAATTCTGTGGTTTACAAGGAACTGTTCTTTTTGTTACCAAAAGGGTCTCAATATGAGCTAAAACACTTCTTTAATAGACAATTTTTTTAAAAATGTATGGGGGGAACCCCCAATCTCCACTCTCAAATTTTAATATCTGTTATATACAGTGTTTTCCCCTTGAAAATTTTGCCGCCTACAAGAAACTTTTCCCTTTTGGTGCTCTCTCCTCTCCATAGAATTTAAAAGTAGGTAAACACATGTTTGGGGGAAATTTCCAAAAATATTTTCTGGGGGAGGACCTCTGGCCCCGTTTGACGTTTTTATAACTTTTTCCCCCAGAAGATTCTGGGGTTTTCAAAGAACTGTAAGGGCAGGCGTATCAAAGGGAGGGGGTTCAAACCCCCCCCCGAAATTTTGACATCAATTTTTTACTTACTGTTTTTCCTTAAAAATTAGCCTTCAAACGCATAAATCCCCTACTTTTAAGGTTCATAATTCAAAATTTTTCGTGGGGAAAATCCCCAATCCCCTTGAAATTTTGAAGTCTATTACAACAGTCGTTCCTTGAAAATATTGGGACTTACAAGGAGTGGTCCTCTTCAGGTTCGTCTAAAAATGAGTGAAATTATAAAGGGGCCGTGAATAAGGACTTCTACTCGTCACACTAGAGGATCCAGGAGGGCTATGGGACTTTAGTCCCCCCTCCCCAAAAAGAATAAGAACAAACTCTGAGAAGGAGGGAAAAAAAGGAAAAGCGATTCTAAAACGAATTAAAATCCCATTTTTAGGGTCAAATTTCCAGAAATTTTCTGGGGGAGGACACTTAGACCCCCCTTTTGAATTTCGAACCATATTATTTACCACTTTTCTGTAAAAAGCTCGTTAATATGCAAAACTCCTACCAAAATGTAAATTAAATTCTTGAAAATGTATGTCCGAAATCCGTATTACGTGTACCAAAACGAGTTGAAAATCTGCTTTTTATAATTAAATTTCCAAACATTTTCTGGGGGAGGACCCCCAGACCCCCCCTTCTATGGTATTAGAAGACAATTTTGATATTGAAATCCTGGATCCGCCGCTGTCTTCTTACTAGGTAACCAACAAAATCGAAATAAAGAAAATTTTTTGCCGACCCCCACAAAAAAAGTCTAGTTACGGGGTTACGGCCCTGTGTTAGGGTCTCAAAATGAGCTGAAACACTTCTTTATGAGGCAAGTTTTCAAAAATTTTGTGGGGGTGATCCCAGACCTTAAATTTTTACTTCGAGCTTACATTGTAAAATTGTAATATTTCGTGTAAAATATTGCTTTTAAGGTTTTAAGTGATCTAACACTTCAGGTATAAATACACTCGGGACAGTTCTTTCAGACCTAACTGCCCCAAATTTCCCATTGGATTCAATGGTAATCTCGGGCGTCTTCGGATTGAAAGGGTTCAGTTAGACCGCGCACTCCCCCCCAAAAAAAAAGAAACCAAAAGTCAAGTCACGGCGTGTACCAAACCCACTTAAAATCTTTGACCCCCCCCAAAAAAAAACTGAAATGACACCCCTTTTTAGTTTTGTAAGATGTATAGCATATATAGGCGGCAAATTTTGGCTCAGCCTATAGGCGGCACATTTGGAAATCCGCCACTGTGCGCACTATTTCTATTACAAACCTTGCTACAGTTTTTTTTTGTATTCTGACAAATAAGTTGGCATTTCTTTAAGTTTCTCCTGCTATTTGATTGTATAGGACAGTGGTTCTTAACCTTTTTAATATCCTTCGATATAATTGAAAAATTATTCCAACCCATTAATATTCCAACTGAATATATATGTTTTTATTCTTTTTTTGTGTGTGTGTCTTATCCCCTACGATTAAAAATGATAATTGGTGGTGACCCAAAATAGTGGTAATAATGTGTTGTTAATCGTGTCCCTCAGATAAATTCTTTTCAATAGTCTTTTGCAGTTCACTTTCGGAGCTCTCAGGGATCACCTGCGGTCTGAAAAAGATGATCATTTCGAAACCACCAGTAAAGGGAGGGGTAAAGGGAAACCAGTAAAGGGAGGGGCTGGGGGTTCTCCCCCAGAAAATTTTTGATTTTAGCACGAAAAAAGTGAATTGAAGATAATTTTATGGTCTCTCCTCTAGATCTGCCACGAAGTTCGAATGCCAAAATATACTGAATGCTCCTCTTACAGCCCAAAATAGCCCCGCCGCCCCCCCCCCAATAAGCGCCCCCGTTAAGCATCACTGGTATAGGATACTATATCCACTGACATAAGATCCATCCACTAACATCCAACTTTGGAAAATCGATTTGCTTTTCTTCAATAATTATTTTTGCTATCAAAATTTTCTTGAATGCTTTCAAGCATGCAAAACATATTACAAAAATATACCTCGTCACTGTCGTACATAATTTTATCGTTTTTTAGATAGAAATTATAGCATTGTTTTTCGCTTAGATACACAAGTTTTTAAAAAATGTACTCAAATGATGTAAACAAGTAGCATCTTTCCAAAAAAAATTGTCCTCATCAAGTCTAATAATGATTTTACTTTGCAGTGGCCATACGGTTCCTTCCATTCCCATTGATGGATGAGGCCGTGATCTAATTTCATTTTGGTAAATCAAGTATTAGAAGAACTTCGGGAACATTTTTAAAAGAAAGGAATGAGGATAGACTGAAGCCAATAAAGGCCTGATTATAACAATCTCTTCCATTTTAAAATCTTCCAGATTTTAATTCTGTTCCATTCTAAGAAATTTTAATTTCCAAGGAATAACTCTAATTCAACACAAGTCCTGATGGAAACGTTTTAGGCAAACCAATCTTTACATTCTAAACATGTTTATTCACTTGAGTGCTCTGCTCTTTGTGATGTATTTTTTTACTTCAGATATTAACGCAATATATTAAGTAAATATAAAGCCAATTATTAGGGGCCGTTCAAATATTACGTAAGCACTTTTTTGGTCATTTTTAACCCCCCCTCCCCCCTTGTCAGCAAAGATAAGCAGACCTCAAACCCCCCCCCCCACCCTAATTACGTAAGAAACTGCCGGATCCCCCCATCCCCGAAATTTTGACATCCTTTTTAGTAAGCTCTATTTTTTTTCTCCTTGAAAATTAGGTGACTTTTACAAGGAGTTGCCTTTTTCGGTGTAACCTAAAGGTTCAAAAATGAGTCGAAACACTACTTTTCGGGGTTGAAATTTTCAAAATGTTTGGGGGATCCATCCCCAGAGGGAAGTGCTTATGTTAGATTTCCTAATTAAATTTTCTTAAATTTATTTTTGGTTGAGTTTTGAAATTATTTTTGCAAGAAACAAGAGATTTTCAAAAATGCAGTATCTTACATAAGCATGACTCATATCCCCCTCCCCCCTTGTCAGAAAAATAAGCAAAGAGAAAACCCCCTCCCCCCTTTAGTTGCTTACGTAATATTTGAATGGCCCCTTATTTGGTAGAACTCAAAATGCAACCCACACAAAACTTAAATTGGGGCCTATAGTAATCCAGTTATTAGTAGGTTTAGTTAAGAGTTTTTTTTATTGAATAGCTTAAATAAATGTTTAATAGATCATAGGGGTCTCGATTACAATTTTTAAGACTATTACGAAATTACTATACTTCTATTCTTATTACTATACTCATGCTGCAATATTGTTTT
Source organism: Tetragnatha versicolor (assembly GCA_024610705.1). NCBI lineage: Eukaryota > Metazoa > Arthropoda > Arachnida > Araneae > Tetragnathidae > Tetragnatha > Tetragnatha versicolor. The sequence continues at coordinate 430,593 of JANDEH010000001.1, forward strand.
TAAAAAATTATCTTTATATTTTTAATGTTTTCTTTGGCATAATTCTGGTTACGTCAGAAATAAAAACAGAAATGTGCATTTATTTTAACCGCAATCAAATCCCTTCCACTTTGACTGATCTCTATTTATTTCAATATACTACAGATTTAAAATTCTTTTTGACCGCAATTTTTATTTGTCTGAAATATTAATGCTCGGGCATCTTGGTCACACACATACAGCCCCCAAAAGATAAGAAGACAATTTCGCAACGCTCTGGCTGAATGTCCTTGAATTTGAAGCATCAACGGCCGTGTAGTGCCCTCTAGTGGAGAAAAGAAGAACTACCATGGTTTAAAAAGGTAACACTAGTCGACAAAATTAAACTTTTTTTGCCTAACAAAAACGAGATTAGGTATATCTGACTAATTTCAGGGCGTAGAATTCAGAAATAGTTGTAAAAAAGCTGAAGCAAGTAGAGTTTTTTGTTACATATATGGCACCAGTATTGTAAGAAACGGACAAAAGCGTTGAAATCCCTCACTTTTGAACATGAAATCTCATTATTTTACCATAAAATACTATCATAATTGAGATTATATACATGTTTCAGACAAAATAAAACTAAAAACCATTAAACATTCATTAAATACGATGCAATTTTATCACTTTTTTCTCTTAAGTGGCGTGAAGTTTCTTTTTTTAATAAACCAAGAGCTGTCTCCCAAAATCTCTATTTCTCAAAGACCTATCTATCGAATTTATTTCCTAAGGTAATCTTTACCCTTGTTTATGATTAACTACAATGAGATTTCCCGGAAAAAAAATTCAAATGTTAATGTAAAATATGAATTTTGAGTGATGTTCCACATCCTATGGCTTGGTAAGACTAAAGAGAACCTTCTATTGGGTATAAAACATTTTGATCATTCCTATTTTCTAAAAATCATCTTACCACTCTCCTAAAAACTATTTCCAAGCTGATAATGCGTTTTTATTAAACTTTTCTTCAAAATAAGGGTCATGAATCCTTTTTTAATAAGGAAGTTGCATGTGTCAGATTTTCAAAAACAAACAAGTGTTCCGTATGGTTTTTTGTATGTTAAAATGAAATATCTAGTCAGTTTTTCAAAAAAATGTACAGGTAATTAAATATTTAAATTTAAAAGTCAAGAAAAAAACACGTGACTGAAAACGTTTATTGTTTAAACTATAAGATGACGTCAACAATAATACCATCAACTCCATTGCTTTTCAACAATGCCTAGTATAAGATGACGTCACATCCAAACTCTTGGTGTTTTCGCGCGCTTTTAAAAAGGGGATTTTTGTTAATTTTTTTTGCTATCAAAAAATTTCTCGATCGGCCTCAAATTTTGGGTAGTTGCTTATTTTTGCAAGACGAATCGATTAAAAAAATAAAAAAAAATCATGCAACTTCCTCATTAGACACTCGGCATTTTTGGAATGCGTACTAATTAAATGCTTGGTATAAATTACGCCGTCACAAAACTTAAAATACCTAGATTTGGTAAATTGCTATATCGATATCTCAAGGCTAAGACATCTGCAAAAGTATTGCACCTGGACATCATGTGATATCCATCGGTCACTCATAAACATTCGATTTAGGTCTCTCCTTACCATTTTTTTTCTATTCTAAGAATACAATGTTTTTTCTTAGAATCAAAGCAGAACATATTTCAAATGATACTATGTTGTATTAATTCCCGAATTTATTTCGATTAATGGAATCTTGTGTAGCTTAATAAAACAAAATTTAATAGCTTATACATTATTTTAATTATACATATATATTTATGCATTGGCTAATTATAATTCAAGGGGACAGTAAATAAAAAGAATTTCTATTTCAAATAAAAATTATTTATGTAGGCTTGTTTTAAATCTTCATAGTTGTACATTTAGTTAAAAACTTTAAGAGGGATTTTAAACTTGATAAATACAAAATTTTCATGTATTAATTTCTGCGTTACACGCTCTTTTGATTTCATGCAGATTTTTAAGGAGGCTTTTACATTTTAAATAGTATGTACATAAATTAATTTATATTATTTTAGCCTTCAAAATGCATTTGCGCCTCTAGAATTTGCGATAACTTAAAAAAATAAGCATTGGATATTAGTGAGAAAGTTTTTGACTTGCATTTTAAACCTTTTCGTACCATTTGTTGAGTGAAATAAAATAACTATATCGCTAGAAACAATTTCAATATCCGTAGCTTTTCAAATTGTAGAATGACGAAGCAATAATTCCATTCGTTTAATCGAAAAAAATTAAATATCCGTATTCGCCCCGTAAGCCTCAATGTTAAAACACTCTTTTGGTAGCCATTGCCTGGCGGCAGCTGACTTTCAGTTGCTTCATTTCTCCCCGTGAGCGAGATACGGACGCTTCCTCTCCTTCTACCACTCATACCTCCATGCAATTTCGCTCTGGCTGAACGTCCTTGAATTTGTAGCATCAACGGCCGTGTAGTGCCCTCTAGTGAGGAAAAAGAGAACTACCATGGTTTTAAAAGGTATTTATAAAAGAGAGGAAATGATTTTAAAAGATGATGTATGAGATGTAAAAATGCTAATTGCTGAAACAAACACTGAAAGCCTAGATTGCAGTAAGAGCTTATTTTGGTTTTGGACGAAAATAATTTAAATTCGATTTAAGTATTAATTTGAATATGTATTATAAAAACATAGTATGAAAAAATGTTCATTTCGTAGAATGATACGTCGTCGTCGGATTAAGCACCCAGTGTTTGAAAGCTCTTAGGAAATATTTAACGGGTTACCTATCACTCCGCCTCTTTTACTTAGATCAGGGGTTCCCAATAGGTGTTCCGCGGGCTGTGTCCAAGGGGTGTCCGCGAAATGTCACAGAGAAATTAAGTATTTTTTATTTTCCTTAATTTGAAGTAACCATTATCCTACTCAGCAGTTCATTCGTTAGTTTTGTTTACCACCAAATATAATCCATGTTTTGTTATTTACAATTTTTTATTGGCCTTAAATACGATAGTTTCGGTTTTGTATACATTTCTAAAAAAATAAGCTATTAAATTCAAGGGGTCCTCGTCAGTAAAAAAAGGGGTGTAAAAAGGTGTAAAGAGGAGTAAAAGAGAGGTAAGTAAAAGAGAGGTGTAAAAGAGGTGTAAAAGGGGTCCTCGGCAAAATTTTATTGAGAACCCCTGACTTAGATAAATATGAATTGGTGGAGTTACTTTATTCGATTTTCTTCTCTGAAAATGAACTTGTTATTTTTTAGGTATAGAGATAATTTAGTTGACAGAAATTTTTGTATCAAGGTCCACTTCTTTATAATCAACTCCCATATTATTTAACCTCAAATACAAACAAGATATTTTTTAAGAAAAATTTGTTTTTATTTATATTGTATAGTCCTGATTTTCCACCTAGTTAATTTTTTTTGTGTATAATGAAAAAAGGGAGAGATTGGTCTGTTATGTTATGTTATACAGAGCCAAAAAAACGGATTAATTTATATTTGTGCTCTGTCTTTTGCCATTTAATTTTATTAATTATCTTGAAAATGTATATTTATGTGTGTTTATTTGTGGTTTGGTTTTCTTATTTGGTGTATAAATCTTTCTTTTTATAATTTTTTTCTCTTTTAGTATATTTGTATTGAACAAACTAAATGTTTTCACTTGGAAGGGCCCTTGCCCCCTTAGTGAACAATATGTATTATTTCTTTTTCTTTTCCTTTGTGTGTTTGTATATTATTATTTATTGTTAATAAAAATTATTGTTATTTTCAAGTCGTTATTTTCAAGAAATTACAAAACCTAATTTATAAACATAATAGGTTAGCTTAAATTAGATTTTTAGCATATTAAAGGAAAAAGAGCTGAAGGTAAATATTGATCCCTATTAAAACTTCTCCAAACTATTTATATTTTCCACTTTCTCCAATCCCCGTTTAAAGCACGGTTTTTTTAGAAAAGTATTTTTAACAATCAAATGCAAACTTTTCTAAAACTCATCCATCCAGTGATGATACCGGCAAAAAAGTGAATAGAAATACTAAAAAACTCGAAGAGAAGAGGAATTTAATTATTCACAGCATCCCTTGAAAGGCCACACAATAAACCCATCGAACCTTCGGAACAAAGGCCGTAATAGCCGGGCTTAAATATTTAATGAAATTTCCATTAAGCGAGTAGGGACCTAATTGAATCGTCTCTTCCGACTGCGGAGCGCGTCATTCGTTTGCACCTTAACTTCGTTACCCCCCAACTGTCACTCTTGTCTTTTATTGTAATGGAGATCACTTTTTGTCCCAAGGGCGCGTCACCCGAGCTGTGTGCTTTGCGAATCATGGATGATTTGGGCGATTTTTCATTTTCACCCAGAATCAAACAAATTGATTCAGGAAACTAAGCGAGGGATTTTGATAGTACATTTTACCATCGTAAATGACAATTTCTGTACAATAATTGAGAAGAAATAGTGTGATTAGCTAGAATTCTACATTTAAAACTTCTCAACGGTCCAAGTTACAGTTTAAAATATAATTCATTATTCCTACTCAAACGAGACTTTTATTTGGCAATCTTTTATGAAAAAGTTTCTACTAATAAATAGCATTCAATTGTTCAAACTTAAAAAAACGAATCTTATGGAGTATTGAGTACTCCAAGCTCTTTCCTTTGAAGTTGAAGGGCTGAGGTGTTACTAACGACAAAACATCCTTATGTGTTTCATCGGCGCAAGTTCAGAGTTGCGTATGCTTGGCGAATTTTGGCTGTTTAGCGGCCAGTGACGAATCCAGGATTTTTGTCTGGGGGGGCTGAGTTTCACAAATAACTTAATTGCTGTTATGGGCTGTTAAAATATAAATGTAAGCAACTGAAAGGGGAAGGGTGGTTGCCAGTGCCCTAGCCATATTTTTGTTTAGGGGGGTTACTCAACATCTTTTCTGAGGTCTAATCTTAGGAATACTAAGTTTTAGGTGAGATGACTTCGTAAGGTTTTAATTTTGGTGCACGAAGTTTCAAAATTGTGTAAAAATGTCAACTCCAAATAAAAGGGGCAAATAAATAAAAGGCAAGTAAAAGGTAAAAATTTTTGATAATTTTCCCCTCAAAATAGTGTTTTAGCTCATTTTGAAGCCTTTTAGATTCCACCCAAAGAGCACCACTCATTGTAAGCGGCAGAATTTTCAAGGAAAAAAGTTTATAGTATTATGAATCGGAAAATTTCTAGGGCGTTTAGGGGTTCCTATTTCAGAATTTTTTTTTAATTTTGCCCCTGAAAGTGGCATTTTAACTCATGTTCAGACACTTAGGTTACATTAAAGAGGATCACTCCTTGTAAATCCCTAAAGTTTCAAGAAAAAACCGTACTTATTAGATTCCAAAATTTCGAAGGGGTTTGGGGGTCTTCCCCCAGAGAAATTTTGAAATTTTTACCCTTAAACCCCTTTTACCCCTTTAACCCTCAGAACCCCTTTAGGGTTCTGATTCATTTTGAGACCCTTTGGGTAACACCACCGAATGTCCGCAACGAGTTGAAATTTCTTTTTTGGCTTTATTGCTATTACCAAAACTTGAATGTCTTGGGGGGGCTGCAGCCCCACAGCCCCCCCTACTGGATTCGCCACTGTTAGCGGCACATTTCGAAGCCAAATCATTCACTTAACATTAGTTAGGGTTACCATATTAGTCATCTTTACCGCTAAAAACTTGGCGTATACGCAAGTCTGAACTTGCGCCGTTTATCTTGCCAATTTACGTGTAGTATATCTATTCACCGTATTCCACCATGCTCGCTGAACCTGAAGTGATCGGATTTGTTTACATATGTTTTGGTTGCATGTCTATAAGATTGGTCATTGGACTGTTATGAACACGTGAATCCGACATGAAATGAATGGGAGAAGCAGACATTCAGGAAATTGATTGAACAGGTGAAATGTTTTTTTTAGAAAATAGGTGAATTTCTATGGTATCTGGTAAAAATTATTATTTTAGGCAGGGGAATAATCAGGGACAAAACGAGAAAGCAAACGAAAAAGGGGAACGGAGTCATACTTAGAAAACCATTAATATTTAGTTCAGAATTTGATTTTTTCACTGTAAAGGTAGATTTATTCAGATAAATGTGGAAGGCTCTAATAAAAAGAAATCGCACACACTTAAAGGTCCACTGATTTCTAATTATTGCTTGTAATGAGTTCGTTTGAATTTTCTCACCTTGACGTTTTCGTAGAGCGGCCTGCTGTCTTTCTTGTTGGGTGCCGAGTAGAGGGCGTCTGGGGGGATGCCCCCCGAACGCCCGTTCTGGATCAGTTCCGCCGACCTCCCACTCTCTGCGTCGCTGTCAAAGAAAAACAAGTATTACTAAACAACATTGTTCACAATTCTATCTGCAGAGTATTTATAGAAAATAATATTTTAAAATTGTGTAGTAGATTGTAGGAAACCGCACGTTTTCAAAATATTCAATTATTTGTCTCTTTTTACTCATTTTAAAAATAATTCAGTCCGTTTTGAAAAACCTTTTAATAAGAAAGGTGAAAAAGTGTTACCAAATGCTAAATTACTTTAAAAAATTCAGCAGAAAAATTAATTATTCAGCATAAATTACTTAAAATTCATTTTATTTACTAATGTATTATCTACGAGCTAAAGTCAAATTTAACTTTTTTTAAATTATATAAAACCATAATGTAAAATTACCTTAAATTTTCTGTTGATTTTAAAGACACAAAAAGGGTTAGTCGTGGAAGGCATATAAAATGACAACTCTTTTGGATATCTATAATATTATATTCCTGTAACATTTTAATGGGACTTTTAGTAACCAGAAGCCCCACTTTTTTTTTTGTACTGCCCTGTACCGATTGTCCCACCTACATTTCCTGTCTTCCAAATTAAATTCCAAAAAACGAGAAAAATATAAAAGCCCTAGATTTTTTAAAACTATTTTGTGGGTCAGGATTTTTTTGCTCCTTAGGATTTTGTTTTCTTTATTAGTTTGTATGGTTACAACTTTTTGTACTAGGTCTTTACTTGAAAATAATAAAGTAGTGTAGTAAGAAAGAGGTAGATCCCAAAGAGTCCAAAATGCTCAAAACTTAGTCGAAACACTATTTTTAAAGTTAAATTTGCTATGTTTTCTGGAGGAGTTTCTTATGAGATTTTTACCAACACCCAAAACTTTTAAACGAAAGACGGTTTAAGTTTTATTCTTTTCAGATCCAGAAAGTTACGTTTGGCAAATATAAAGGAAGTTTTAGTGTCTGATATCAACATTTGTCCACCTTTTCCAAATATCTAGTTTACGGGCTTTTTGTGTTTCTCGCCAAATAAAATTTTTTTCTGCAACATTTTAAATCACTAAAAACCACTTTTTTACAAGTCCTGTTTTTGGTTTGAAAAATATGGTTATACTACTTATTAGTTTTGCACTTCCTTTATATTTACAAGTCTTAAATAAACTATAAGGGCTTAAAAGTGTTTTTGACAGACTTCCATTTTGATTATTACAACCTATTTTAGTCATTATATAATATACAGAATTATAAGAAGTCTTAGCTCCCCTTTTCTGAAGTTAGATAACGTATCAAAAATAAGTACAAGAAAAATACGAGAGTTGATGCAATTTGAAAATAAAATGTAATCATTCTTACCTTTCGCAGTTATCAGGTTTGAACCCCTTTCCTGAAAAAGCAAACAAAATTAATCACCTCTTACAAATTAACATTCACCGTTTGTTCTTCAATTTAGGGTTGCAGATCGATCTTAAAAGTGCCCTGTCTCTTTATTACCCCATTGAAACAAAACTATGGAGTAGTAAGAAACACTAGCATTTTATCCATAAAAATGTATTTATATAGTACTTTTCCCTTTATAATCTCAATACTTTATTGTTTTTATTTCATTTATCAAGTTCAAAATTTAAATTCTATTAAGTTTATTTTTACTTCTTTTTCTATATAAACGGTGGGTATATAATGAGACAAAAAATATCAATTTTTAAAAAATTGAGTTCTTTTTTGGGGGAAAAAACTTATTAGTCCCACAAAATGAAGTAAGAGAAGCCCCATTTGATCTGTTTTGTGATGATTTTTAAATGTTTTATGCAAAAATATAGGGTTGTTCAAAACTTTCAACTTGTTACTTTTTTTAGTCTAACTTTTAATTGGGCTCATTCATTTTAATTTCATTAAAATCAAAAGATTTTTAATGAAATTTTTTGAAAATTCCTGGAGTTATAAAATACTCTTTAAAGATTACATTAATACCTTCTTTTGATTTTTAATTGTTTTAATTAGTAAAATAACTGAAATGTTTCTGATTACCCCTCGTGGGGTAACAAGATACAGAAGATAACCCCTACTCCTTTTACTTAGCAAGTGTGTTATTTATTCCAAGGAAGTCTAATAATGATATAAACATTCTGTTAAAAATGAGCTTCATAAACCTAAAGGAAAATCCTGTGGAATTTTTGAATGTTTCTTATTACCCCACTCTCCCCTATGCTAGAATTTATAAGCATAGGGAGGGTATAAAATTGCTTGAATTGTACAAATAAAAATGTTTTGAGTCTATTAATTGGCAACTCAGGCTTATGCATTATAAGTTTTGAAAATGTCTCAGGAGAAAGACTGTTAAGAAAATATATGACATATTTATGAGAAATAAAACATTCAAATGAACACTCACAGGTGCTAACAGAGATTGAATTTAAACACAGGACTGGTTCTGTTTGAAAGATATATATTCACAATAAAATAAGTTACACAGCCTGGTTAATTCTTTCTCAGAATCCACACTGAAACAGTCTTACTTGAAAGTATGCCAGTCTTGAAAGATGGACAGGACACATAAATTATTATGGAATTAAACAGTTCAGAGAATTAATTGAATATATAGACTTACTTAGAGAATAAATATTAATAAATAGCTGAATTAGAAATTAAATAAGTTTATATTAGAATGAAATGAAAGTAGAGAATATTAAAATAGTAGAATAAAGAATTAAGCTTTTTTTATCTTTAGAATCACTTCAATCAATTAAAGTTAGAGTCTCTTCAGTTCAGTACTTCAGAATCACAGAGTAGAGAGCTTAACAGAGATACCAAACCGCCGTTTTCCTCTTAGGTCATTAATTTAATTCAGCACGCATATTATAATTCAGTTCACTAGCAGCCAATCAGAGAATTCGAAATGTATTTGATTTGATTTTAACACTGATTATAGGCGATTTGGATTTGAGTGACAGCTTCAGTGGGCGAATGACAGAATTAACAGGAATAGCGTGGTATTAAAGGAGGCGAGTCCGTCTGGCCTAAAATTTTTCAATGGGAAAAGCCCTGTTAAAAAAGTTACCATTAGCGTCTATGGAGATGAACACTCTGTTAAGCTCTATACTCTGTGTTCAGAATATAATAAAAATGAATTAAATCTTATTAATTAAATGTCACAGATTCTCCAGATGCCATTCACAGATGAATATAAGACTAACCATCATTCTTCTGAACTGTAGCATTATTATACAATTCCCATAAAACTTACATTTCTTATTTTTCGAATAAAATATAATATTCTGATACAAATCACAATGCTTAAATTTATAATTACTTCGATGTTATTAGAAGCTTTGAAGAAGTCTATTTCAAAAGACATATTGATAAGCTTATTATGCATTGAGATAGTTCGCGTTTGCACTATTCGAGCCATACATAAGTAGAGAAAGTTTTAGTTTTCGAGCCGTTTTTAAAATTTATTGAGAGAAGTAAAAATAAAACAATACTAACTCATAACTGCCAACTAATGAAAATTGTAAAGCTGTAAGCGTTGATTAACTCCAAGCTTGAATACATTGTCATTTTCAAAAGTAAAATAGGGATTTAAGGTTTTCTTAAAAAAGAGAATAAACAAATGACATTGTACAACAAATAATAAAAAATAAAATAAAGGTCCTCTCTAAATTAAAGGTAGTACCTATCTTTTCTAATTTGACAGTCCTATAAAATATGGAATCTAAAACAGTTTTTAAAAGAACTGTCTTCAATTCTACTTAAAAAGAAAAAAATCCAAGAAACAACATGTATCTTTATTTGAAAACTTATTTCGACTGCCTTTATTATTTCCTATCATTTTCAAATTCGCAACTATTTTTTTTACCTTTCGAAGGAAAAATCGAAAGCAGATATACGGGTCGATTTTAAAAAGAAACGATCGGGAAAAATTAAGCAGTGCAAAACTCGTTTAAGCAAAGGCTTATTAAAGGGCTCATTAAAAAGCTTTCTATTCGACACAAAAACGCTCTTTTCCCCCAAACAACGTCCCATAATTGCATTCCGTCAGAGAAAATGACGATTTCGAGAAATATTGAGGACAAAAAATGCAACCCATTCGTAAACACAAATAATAAGCGAAGAGAAAAAACGGGCGCTTAAATCGTCGATCAATGGGACGTTTTTTGCCGACACAGTCATCGCCATAAACCATGGAGGAAATGGGGACTAGAGGTCACATGGTGCGACATGGTGCCAAAATATCTTCCTGTGGGACTCTGGTATCCTAAACGTAGGAGATTTTCGCACTTTCGAATATTACAAGTCAGCACTTTACAAAGTTTTAAGAGTAAGAACTACATTAACTACTTAGATAAACAAATCATTTTTTTCTTTAGTAAGGTAATTAACGGTATTTAGGACGCCAATTTTAATTTATAAGTTTTAATTTCGAATAATAATTTTATATAGGTAAGGCAACGTTTTCAAAAAAATCTCTTTAATAATCCATAAAATTTCAAAATTATATACCATAAAGTAACAAAAAATACATGCTCTACAAAAAATACAGAAGTTACAGAACGTCAAGAGTACAGTTAAATTCTCCCAAAAGAAATGGATTAAATTACATCAGAAAGTTTTAAAGCCTTTCTATCGAAAATTTTCACTATGTTTAAAGCTCTTAGAAAGTTTTTTTCAAAATCGCAATTTTAAAAAAACATTGAAAAACTGAAAAAAAAACCAATACGGTGATATTTTTGTCAACATAGGGATTTTTCTAACACTTTTTATGAAGAGAATGTCGCCTTCCATTTTCGTGGAGATGAGAGAAGGAATTTCTAACCCAAGTTACCTTCATTAACGGAATTTCACAATTTCTGCTAGCCACGCTGGGATAGCGGTTCATGCGCCTTCAATCTGAATAGCCCACCATCCATGCAAAAAAAACCTCCGCTGATTCCGCATCTTCCTCGCATCAAGCGGCGAGAAAAACAAAGCGGGGAAAAAAAGAAGCGTGCCCCGATAAAAGTGCGATAAATCGATACTACTGCAGAGGGTGACTTTTATAAAGTGCCATTCATCAATTAAATTTCCCCAATCTGCTATTAGCCGATGCACATGTAGAGGGAATACGCACAGAGAGCGTCTTGGTGTGCAAACCTGCGTGCTCTCATAGGAAGTGGAAAAAATAAGTTCATAGCAGGTAAAATTCCATAGACATGAGTATTCAGAATACCGCTATTATCGCTCTCCGTCCAGCTAGTGTAATTTCATTTTTCTACTTTTTAACAATTTGAGTTATAGAGTGGGTTGGGGTAAAATGGGCCACTTTTAAGGTACTTTCACATTCTAAGTTTTATTTCATCAAAACTATTACTTTTTAAGCATTTCTTTCAATTGGATCTTGACATTACAATCCTTCCGAACATTTTCATCTAATTTAATCAAATATTTTTTAGTTATAAGTTGGTTAAACTTAGCATCAAAATAATGACCTATTTTACCCCAACGTGGGGTAAAATGGGTCTCATTGCAAAAAGATGTCAACATATATTTATTGCTAAATTTACATGAAAATAAGAAAAAAGGCAATCGGCTAAGCCGTTTTTATCTGAATAAATTTGTTTTAAGCTGTACTTCAATGAAATTGTAAAAGTCCGAAGTTAATGAACATTGTTCAAATGTAGCAATTAAAATACTTCATTTGGAGAAAAAAATTTAAACTTGTTTGATCGGCGGTTAATCGTCAGTCGACTACCGCCGTTAATATCCGAGGTAGAAGGTAGGGAAATTTAAAAACGGAGCAATCTCGTCGCCACTATATAGTCGCTACCAGTCTGAATAGCAAATAACGTGAGGGTCAATGAGGGCAGAAGATGTTCGAAGTGCTTTCTAAAGATATAATGACTCTACTAGCAAATGCGATCCAGCCTTCCCCCCTCCAACCCCTTTTCTCATAATAATGTCGTTTTATTCGCTAATGGGAAATCAGTAATGATTCCCGGGCACCATAAATTATTTCAGCGCTTCCTCACGATCAAGTGTTTTTCATATTTTTTTTCGTTATTTTTGCGACGCGTGTGTTGACGGACCTTATCTCGCAGTGCATCCATAACAGAGGCACTGGTTTATTTCGAAAAGGTTTTCAGGACAATATGTTAGCGTGCCATCACAATTAAGCTCTATTTAGGCAATAGCGCAATTATTTCGTTATGGAAGTTTGAGTAGGAGGTTAAATTGATTTTGAAGCATTATACATGTTTTAAAGCTGATAAAAATATCTTCTTATTGAAACACTCAAACATATCGAAAATTTCCTTTATGAGTTAAGTAATTTTTGTGAAAAGGAATAACATGGCGATATTTAGCAAATTATTAGAAATTTTGGAATTGAACCAAATTTTTGATAAGGAAAAATATGGAATTCAAGTTCCTCGTTTTCGTAAACGTTCTTATTTGCTAACAACCATTGCTGTCCAAAAATTATTTTAAGCAGATAAGGATCTCTTTTGAAACTCTGCAGCAATTCCCCTCTATTTACCTATGAATTATTAAAGTTCACACAAACCCTAAACGAAATGCGCATAGTCTGTCATGGGCGAAACTCCCAAACAAAGACAGCCACACAATACAGAATAAGTTGATTAAGGATCCAAATCAACCAACTCCCTTCGAGTTCAAACAGAAGTATATTTCATCCCCTAACCGCCAATTATGCAGAAATCAAACAAATATTTCAAGCTCCGTTTCCCCCGGTAAGGCGCAATTTCCCCCATTTGCAATTCCTTATACAGCGACATTCGGTCCATTAAGTTGTTATACATAGAGAGTGCTTTGAACACCCATTACAAGGAATGTTTCCATCATTTCAGATTAAGTCAGGACAAATATGTTTTGTTGGCGTTTGAGGTATTCAATTGAGGTTTTCGCTCACATATCGAAAGCCAAATCAAAAAACTAGCTGGCCCTTGATGACACTACCAAACTTGTTTTTGCACTTGTTTTGCATCCCTAAAACGATTTTATATATTAAGAAGCACTGGTTTAGACGAATTAGAGATGACTAAAATCGAACAACGATGTTTTCCAGCATTAAATGTGAATAAGCTTTAACAAAAATTTTCCTATAACATCCGACAAATAGAGTTAAAGACAATTTCCTTCTGTAACTGGGGTTTACTAAAAATAATTTTAAATGATAAACGCAATTAAATGATAAACACCAATCTTCCGGTTTTTGTTGAGCTTTTCTCGTGATTTTATAGTTGAAATGAACTACAAAATCGTCCAATTGTTTTTACACAAATAACATTTTGCATAAAATGTTACATTAAAACAGTTGACATTAAACATTTTACAGCTTATTTTAAACTAGAAAAGCTGAGAAAAAACCGGAATATTGGCAGCTATGCAAACGTAAGAATTTTTGGTACTTTTTGATTAATTGGCTAGCTAATCATAACCCTTTATTTTTAATAAAAATGAGCAATTTAATTTGAATTTTATTTTAAATATTTTTAATATGATTTATTTTCAGTGAGTCACTCATGCAGGAAATAGTCCGTCCTTCTTTAGCGAAACCCACCTCTCAAAGGGACACTGATTCCCTTTTGCCGTCCACCATGTTGGGTCTCCCTGCCAAAACGCTCTCTATCTATACTGACATGATGCTGCGTAACAAGATTCGAGAAGAATCGGCTCCGAATCAAAATATTAATTTCCTGACCTGAATAATTCATGCAATCGCAGATGCACCCGACCCCTGTGTGTTCCGCCCTTTTAAAACTATCGATATTAATTTAGAGAGTGCGTCCGATATCAATCGATGGCGTCGCATACTCAACCACTTTTGAGTCTAATCGGATTGAAGGAGGTTAAGTCGAAGGAATAACATTTATGACCAACTCAGACGATTAGAGAATCTCAGCGGACATCCATTTAGAATGAAGAGGATGAAAGGAGTTTTCTAAAGATTCTAGACAACTATTCTCTGTTAGAATAAATTGATAGCTAGTTAATATAACTGAGGTAAATGGGAAGCAATAAATTACTTTTGCTACACGTATTATTTATGGATTTTTTTTTTTTGAATATATATATATTTTTTTATTATTATTATTACAAACAAAGAGGAAGATATATCACCTGGGATTGTATAACAATCCATGTAGGTGAACAAATATTAACAAAAATTACAGACTTTTAAGACTTTTCTTTTAATTTTTTAGCCACCTATTTATTTAAGTTTCGTGATTGACATTTGGTATAAGTGGAAATAAGTTGGGTAAGAGCTGAGACATAGTAACGCGTTCATAACAAAAATGGCAAATGAAAAGTTAGGTACTCGATAATAGGCTGAGAAATAGTTAAGTACAGTAGAACTCCAATTATCCGAACTCCGACTATCCGAATCGCCGATTATCCGAACCGCTTTTAGAATTAAAACCTACGATTTTAAAATTTATATCAGTGCTTGAAAAATGAAAAGAGAAGTTCTTAAAAGAAAATTAATGAAGGCAGCTAGAAACAGGTATAGAAGAGTTCGTTTTGAAGTGTCTTTTGCCCCAAAGTTCTATCAGAAACCCTATTCTGGGTTAAATTCTCTATGAAAAAACAAAATCTAAGCTCTGAAGCTCGGTTGTACATACTTTAAGGGCCGTTTTCTGACATTCGAGTTTTGGAAACTCCCTAGTGAGTTCGAACGGTGAGATGAAATTTCGTATTCTGACAGCCAAATTCTCACCACCGAAAGGCGAACTCGAACGCTCGAACCTCACCAGCCGAGGAGCTGGTGAGTATTCGAGAGAATTCATTCGAGTGAGTCTCTGATTGGCTAGGCGCCTTTCGTGACGTCAATCTGAGGCAGAGCCGGCAGAGCAAAGCTGTTTTTGTTTACATTTCAGAAGTTTCGCAGCAAGGACCAAATGGAATAAACATGGAACTTCAGGTTAGAAACATTCTTTTTATATAACGTGCTTCCCCTTTATAGTAAAAGTAATGTAATAGTTACCACCTACTCTATCCTATTTTAACTCCAGTTAAAGTTTTCAGCTGAAGGTTTTTCTCTTATCGACTTTTCGTTTGTATTGTAAACTAAACTATTACATACTTGTTGTAAATGTTGTTAAGATTGTGCAAATAGCAACCACAACCAGTCTACTCTCCGGCCTTTGGCCGGAGTTTCTGGCTTTTATTTTGAATCGCCATTCTCTATTTTGATTGGGAGTTTTATTAGGCTGTTTTTGGATTATTATCAGGCACCCGATCAAAAAAATGAAGCCGGAGATTTGAATTAATGGCAGAAAACTCAGTTCCAAAACAGGGGAGTTGGCAGGTCTGAAAATAGTTAAAGACCTCTCAATTTGAGTTTTTAATGAAACCAATTGATTTTTTCATTAACTTTTACTCTCGTTGAGCAAGTTGGTATTATTCTTTTAGTATATTAATGTATATTTATTGCAGGTGCTGTTGGCTCATCCAGTCCATGATTGGGGATGACCAATTCATCCGGCTCCAGTTATCCCAGCCAACAATTTTCCAGGTATCCCAACAACAAGAAACCTCTCCTGAGTCTGATCAGAATGGAAAATTCTCCATTAATGTTTAGCAGGTAAGTAACCTTAAAAATTTTTAAATATATATGTTAAGGGCAAAGTGATAAATTGGTCATTAATAATTCCCAGGGTGGAGGCGGGCAAAGTAATAAATTTCATTCATAAATTCCATTGAATTTATCTCATTGCCCGTAACATATACATCACTTATCCAATAGTTATAGTATATGGTTGGGGACATCCATAAATTATGTGAGGTCAAAAAGGGGGGGAGGGGTTTGGAAAAATCTCACCAATGGGGGAGGGGGGTCGATTAAAATCTCACGTCAACTTTTTAAGTTCAAAATTAAACGATTTCTTTTAAGTATGAGAAAGGAATAATACCCACAGATAAGATACTGTGGTTATTTTTAGGCGGAATAATGACCTTTTCCCCCACATCATTAATAATGGAAAAGTTTTAGGTGCTGTGAAGATAGAAAATTATTTTTAAAGATTGTAGGTAAATCTCACGTGGGAGGGAGGGGGGTCCAGCAAAATCTCACCAAGGGGAGAGGGGGGTCCAGATTTTGGAAAAAACACCTCACCTAATTTATGGATGTCCCCTTACCACCACGCCAAAAACATGAATATTTTATTAATTACGGGATCTAGTCTAGAAGTGGGTTCAGTCACCAAGCAAAGTAGTAGCGCCAATGTGCGCCCAAGTGTCAAATTGATGATGTCGACAAAAAATTCGCCAAGAGGTGTCAACCCAAACACTCTTCTAGGATGTTACCTAATCACGAATGCAGATTCATGTTTTTGGCCTGGTGGTAGCGATGATACATAAAGTGTATTTTGTAAGTGATAAATTTTTTAAAAGTTTGACCATTCCCGACTCCTAGCTATCAAATTTGACTTTTTTATTTTTAGTTTACATTCCATTATAATTTGATTAGTTTACATCGGCATACATTTGCTTTTAACTGGAGCAATAAATTCAATTTGTGGATCTTGACATCAAGAAAAGGATCAACTATAAAGTTGTTAATTCTCAGACAGACTATTAAAAATATTGAGAGGAATTCAACTGGTCTTTAATAAATGTTTTTGACGAAATACAAATTGACTTACATTTTTTTGTCTATCCATTTTTATTTACAGGGAGGATAGTTATGAGTAGAGATGGGAATGGCCGGAAAAAAACCAGAAACTTTGGGAAAAAAACCGGTTTTTTTCCAGTTTTTTTCCGAAGGGTTTATTTCTTTCCGGAAAAATTGAAAATGTTAATTTAAAATATTTTAATTAGAATTTATATATTGACCGATATCAATTTAAATATTATTTAGATGATATTCTTTTACAATAAAGTACTTAAAAATGAAGTTTTAACCATTTAATAAGCGTTTTTCCCCAAAAAAGTTGGATTCCACTCGGGAGAAGATAAAAATTTTTAAGTTTGTATGCTTTCCAATCGCTAAGTTGTAAGTGAAGTGTAAAAGGACTCTCAAAAAATTGAATCTCCACTTATATAAAATGGTTTATAGTTCTATTTAGTTTTGCATATTACTCCTTAAACATTTAGATCTCTGTAATAAAATAAAACTTAATCTCTCTACTCTAAAAAACGTTTTTGGTGAACGGTTTCCAGAGATTACTGCTCCGTATCACACATTTTTTGGTATCAAACTGTTCGGATTCTTTTGAGGATGTGCACAATAGCAAGAACCAAGGTTGAAAAAAAAACCGGTTTAAAAAACAAAAAAAAAACTGGGTTTTTTTTGGTTTACACCAAGTTTTTTTAGAATTTTTTTTCGAATGAGTAATTTTAGCAGTGATGTTTGAAATTGAGTTGTAAACAGGGTTGGCAAAAAA
Source organism: Tetragnatha versicolor (assembly GCA_024610705.1). Classification (NCBI taxonomy): domain Eukaryota; kingdom Metazoa; phylum Arthropoda; class Arachnida; order Araneae; family Tetragnathidae; genus Tetragnatha; species Tetragnatha versicolor. The sequence goes on from JANDEH010000001.1 coordinate 448,268, forward strand.
CCGGGTTTTTTTAAAAAAACCAAAAAAACCGGGTTTTTTTAAAAAAAAAACAAAAAAACCGGGTTTATTTGGTTTTTTGGTTTGAACCAAGTTTTTTTAGAATTTTTTTTATCATAATAAGTTATTTTAGCATTGATGTTTGAAATTGAGTTGTAAATGAGACATTTATTTCAGGGGTTGTTTATAATTGATAAATGATTTGTATATTTCAATTAATTAATTAAAATTAAATTAATTTGTTTTAAAAATAATTTTTGTTTCTAAAATATTCCAATTTGAATATCTAATATTATTGTAGTGAATAAAAATCAGTGTTAATTTATCTTAGATAAATGGTTGATTGATTGATTGATTGGTTTTTTATGGCACATGATCCACATCAGGATATTATGCGCCAGAAAAGACATTAAAACAACTTTAGAAGGCCAAAGGCCTTTGTCGGATGTACTCTTATACATCTCTCATTTAAAGTACAATAAAATGTCATTTTTTTTAAAATTAGAATGTTAGAGTAAAAGATTAAATATGATGCATGAATCCAATAAGTTTAATGAATGGATAAATGGTTGAAATAATCAAATTATTTATCTTAATTTTATATGGATTAATTTATAAACTTAAGAAATTTCTTTAGAAATAGAAAATTTTATTTTTTAAATGAGAAGTAAAAGTGAAATGTAAACAACTAATGTTAATTGAAATTGGATAATTGATAAAGATAATTAATTTGATTAATTATTAAATGGTAAAATAATCAAATTAATTATATGGATTATTTATGAACTTAAGAAATTTCTTTAGAAAGAGAAAATTTAACTTTTTTAATAAATAAAAGGGAAATGTAAGCAACTAATGTTAATTGAAATTGGATAAATGATTGAGATACTTAATCCGATTAAGGAAATTAACGGTTTTTATTAATTTAGTAAAAAAACCCAACTGGTTTTTATCTGTTTATAAACAAACCAACTGGTTTTTAGTTTTTATCATTAAAGAAATCAACGGTTTTTATTAATTTACTAAAAAAAACAACTGGTTTTTATGACTGACAAATAAGACAAATTGGTTTTATTAATTAATTAAAATCCAAGCCATATTTTATCAGTGAAAAACAGATAACTTTTGTGTATGTTTAGTTACTCTTTGAAATAATGCTTCATTTTAAAGGAAATTAATAAATGAACTATCTCTTGCAAAATATAATAAGTTTAACTTAAGCATTTAAGGTTAAGTTTAGAGAGAATTCAATAATTAAAACCATTAAATTAAAAGATTTCTGATTTTTAATCACCTTAAAATGTCAATTTTTTTATAAATCTGACCTTTTAATTTTGCGCAAAAGATTATACTTAATAACACTTTCTTTAAAAAATCATGAAAATATTTTATAATTTCTAAAAAAACCAAAAAAACCAAGTGGTTTTTTTGTTAAAAAAACCATGGTAAAAAAACCATGGTTTAAACCAAATGGTTTAAACCGGCCAACCCTGGTTGTAAATGAGACATTTATTTCAGGGGTTCTTTATAATTGATAAATGATTTGTATATTTTAATTACATAATTAGTTAATTAAAATTAAATTAATTTGTTTTAAAAATAATTTTTGTTTTTAAAATATTCCAATTTGAATATCTAATTGTATTGTGGTGAATAAAAATCAGTGTTAATTTATCTTGGATAAATGGTTGAAATAATCAAATTATTTATCTTAATTATAATGGATTTAATTTATGAACTTAAGAAATTTCTTTAGAAAGAGAAAATTTTATTTTTTAAATAAAAAGTTAAAGTGCAATGTAAACAACTAATGTTAATTGAAATTAGTGTTATGTAGGTTTAACAAGTTAGGGTTGAAAAAATATAAATGATAAAACACTAGGTATTCTAACGAGTTACTAAGCACAATATTGAATTTAAAGGATACTTTGGTGTACGTTTTTTTGTGAGAATGTTGATAAACACACACACACAATAGTTATTAATAGACGTGTTGGATATTTTATAAGGAAAGCATTTTGATTATATTATTATTGATAAGGTAGAGTTAATAAATACTCAAACTTTAAAGAGAGTTATTCATGGAGATGACCTGTGACGTATTTTTGGAAAGTTGGTTGACATTTCTTCTAATAGTTTTTATTAATGTGATATAAAGTTAGTTAAGTTCAGTGAACTGGGTTTATTGAGGATTGTGCGAAGCAATTGAAAAGGTCCTGCGTAAACAGCTAGTCCCTAGTGTCTATAAAACTTAAATTTGGCCTAAAATAAAAAAAACAGCTAAAAATTATTTATTTGAAAGCTTTAACTATAATTTTAAATTCATTAGTTAATAAATTTACGCTATTTCACATTTTCAGACTTTTAAGCGTTCGAAGGCCTTTATAAAAAAGGGGACCTTGTACAAGGGTCTCGAATGCCCTCCCATAAATCAGGATTTGACTACAGTAACCGGAACGAACTTCAGAGAGGAACTGGCATTTTTCCATTCTGTAAACCTAAGTACATTCGTTTATAAAAATACAAAATGATAGCTGCGTGTGCCTGGCGATGTCTGCTCTTATCTCGACCCTGGCGCCATTCAACTGGAGGATGTTTTTTTGTTTGTTTTTCCACCGCGAATATTGGAGAAAAACGATGAAAGGTAAGACGAACAAATTTATTTGAAAATAATATTTATGTTATCAAAGCGGAAGAATTCCATCTGGTATCAGGTTTTAGCATTTAAGGAGAACATCCCAGTAATTGAACATTTGGTGGACATTTCTCACAAGCTTTATATTATTTTCAAGCATAATTATGTTTTCTCAAAACATAGTGATTCATTATCTAGAACTTCAGTAATTTATTGTTGCTCAAAAGTTAGATTTTGCCTGTAGTTTACGACTTATATCTAATAGTTGGCCCAGTAATTGACCATTTCATTCCCAGTGTAAAAATATTAACGGCAAGGACATATTTCATACAGTAAAGTAATTTCTAAAAAAATGTCAGGGTAACTATCTATAATTGTATTGTCCTGGAAATTTGACCTAATTGAATTAAAAACAGGATTTTAACTCGTTTTGGAGTAGCCCCCCCCCTTTGAGTTCCAACCTCCTCTCTTTCTCACTGTTAGTTCTCATTCCTTTACGGGGGGGGCCGAAGCCCCCTGGATCCGCCAGTGTATCTTTATGATTTCTCTCGTCTTAAACAGAAAACTTAAAAACGAATAAATATTCACTAATTAACTATTTTGGTCATTTACTGGCGCATATATAATTTTAAACAACCAGTGGATAACCTCACTCTATTTTCAAATTAAATGGTTAATTATTATTAGTCGCTATCAAATACATCAGGCCTAAAGCTATATTGTAGTACCGGGGGAAGATTAACCTCAAATTATTCCTTATCCCTTATGCAAATTTAACCCATTAATGCCCAACTTTTCATTACAGAGGCTTGGTGAGACCTCATCTAGAGTATGCTGTTCAGTTTTGGTCTCCATACTTAAAAAAAGATATTGATGCAATAGAAAGGGTTCAGCATAGGGCTACTAAAATGGTCAAGGGTATATCCAGTTTAAGTTATGAGGGAAGATTAAAGAAGCTAAATATGTTCACTCTAGAGAGAAGAAGGATTAGAGGGGATTTGATTCAACTATATTTAAAATGGTAAAGCAAGGGGACACAGAGGGACTAGATTTCAATATGGGTAATAGAACAAGGGGTCACAATTTCAAATTGAATAAAGTAAAATTTAAGACGGATTGTAGAAAGCATTATTTCTTTAATAGGGTAGTGGATAGATGGAATGCGTTGCCTGAAACAATCGTAAATTCAAGTGGGGTAAACGAGTTCAAGGGGAAAATTGACAGATACTGGGATTCTGGTAGTTTGGGTTAAAAAGACTGGACCAACCTTGCTGGGCTTACGCCTGTAGTTGGTCGACTTAATTTGTATTTGTATTTGTATTTCTTAAATATTTGGTAAAACCATAGTAAATAGCCCCAAAACAACTGGAAAAATAGTGAAAAAAATTCCAGGTTAAAATTTTAATTTCTACACCAAAATTAAAAAACGTCCCTAAAAAGGGACGTCAGGCACGAATGCCCCCGTTGTTTTTCCCTACAGTAAACGCATGGTAGAAAACTTTTTCAAAGCCTCAAAAACATCTTCTACCTTTATAATTGCAGCAAAAGTGATCGGAACCATACTGTAACATGAATATGAACAAAAAATATTAATTATTTATCCAATTAACTGTAAAATTAACCCTATTTAACGTAATTTGAGCATTTTTTATGCTCTAAATCACGTTTTTTTCCACCCAAATCTATGTTAATTGCAAATTAATTAAGGTTTTTAATTGAAAAAGGCATTCTTTGTTTATATATTACCTAATATTAAGTATTAATTACTTTTACACACCTCAAATCCATACGAATATCTCAATTTGTAAAGTTTAAGTCTTTCAAATGCCCATACTTTTTTCATTTTATTTAATTTAATTGTGCGGAACACGAATTTCTCCCCAAAAATCAAGCATTAGTGGGATGTGTATTAGCAAGCCAGATGATATAGATTGATCTGCAGTATGGAACACAATGATTAGCGGCATCTAATTAGAGAAAATGCCGAAAATGTATCACAAAAGCTACTTTTTTGGCAATTTTAATGACAAAAGGTCATTATAACTAATAATTATTAAACTTTTAATTAAAATATAACCGGAATATATTTGCATAAGTAATAAATATAGTAAAATAATTAATTCATTCCTTTTAATTAATACAAATTAATTAATTCCTTATAATTCAAGAGTTTTTATTCCATTAATTTAACAGAAATAACAGTATTTTCAAAAAAAATAAACAAAAACAATAAATTTATTAGCTAAAATTAAAGTAATTTTATAAATATCAGTTACTTAATACATTTCATAAGAATCGAAAGCGTTTTTATGAAAAAATGAAGGAAACACTAGCATTTCACTATGGGGAAAACCACGGGGGCATTCGTGCCTGACGTCCCTTTTTAGGGACGGTTTTCGAGGGTCCAAAATAAGGTCAAGATAAAATATTTTGGAAAAATAAAAAAACACCCCAACTGATTTAATGTATAAACAGTAATATATATCGGCATTGAAATTTTTTTTAAATAACAACTAGGATTTTTAAGCTTTTTCTTTTAAAATTTTTAAAAAAGCACTTTTCTGAAAAATTCTATCTTCCAACTTTAAAAAAGTGAAATTTTTTTAAAATTCTTCTTTCTTATTGTGTTCTTTATGTTCTATGAAGATCAGAGATACATCCGTGCAAATTTTAATTGAAAGGAACAATTTTTGTAGAAATAGGAGGATTTTTAAAAAACGTCCCTAAAAAAGGACGTCAGGCAGTAATGGGTTAATAGGCTCAAAATGTAGCTTTTTATTACATTTTAGCTAGGATTTGTACCTTGATGAGCTTATTACAATAGAAAAGTTATGAATAATAGGGTTTCAAGTGCAAAAGGGGGTCTGTAGGTCCTCCCGCAATAAATTTTATGCAAAAAAATTTACCCTATAATAGTTATTTAATAAGATTTTAACTCACTTTTGTACACCTAGACCGAATTTCGGGGGAGGGGGCTCCCTCACCTTTTTGCTTATTTTATAAGCCCTTTTATTCCTGGGGAAAATTCCAATTTGTATGGAGAAACTATTTTACTGAATTCTTTGCCACTGTCATATGTAAAATTCTGTGTCCCTTTTATCTGGATTAGAGCAATACTCCGAAATCCATCATGCCTGTTATTGTTGATCCTCCCCTCCTTAGTCAGAAAAAATAGGCAAATCAAATACCCCAAGTGGGTAAGCAACTGAAAACTCCCTACAATTTTTTTTGTCAGAACTTTCAATACAAAAATAGATAATTTTTATCAAAACTAATTTGGCTTGTCACTAAAAAATTAAATTATTTTTTTTTCAAGTGACTAGAGATTTTCAAAAATACTGTGTTTTTTAATGTCTTACGTAAGCATCTCTCCTATCCCCGTTTTACTTTAGTTGCTTACATATTAATTGAACGGCTCATGCGAAACTTCTTATATTTTGCCACTGGCCTTGTTGGGTAGACATACCGAAGCGATCCCTATACGTAATGCATCTACAGATCATTCTCCCTGATGAGAAACACTCAGGAAACGAGGCTTTAAATGTCTTCCCAGGGGGCCTGGGGGCTCTCTCCTGTAATTAGTCCAGGGTGCTACTTCCCGATTTAAGGCGAGGATGAGCAAGGGTATATCTGTCCCAAAAACGAAACTTTGTTTCTTTGGTAGACCAAAGAAAGAAGAAACGACAGCGACTGTCATCACCATTAGGGGATTAACTGTTATTGGATAACTTTGGCTATTGGAAAATCTTCTGATATGTTCCCATGACGAAAGGTCGTTATAACCATTATTTAGCTTAGTTGTGAAGTAACTGGTATTTGAGGATAACGATAAGCAATCAAATAATTTGCACTAGCTTACAGATTGCAGCATTATTTCAACAGAAAAAGGATTATCCCTCAAGGATTATATCGTTACCACCACGCCAGAAACACGAATCTGCATTCGAAAATTGGCTCCAACCTAGATATAGTTACCAGTCGCCAAGTGAGCAGTAATCAGTCCAAAGTGAGCAGCAATCGGCAACCCAATTGACATGGTTGGCGGCCAATTACATCTTGATGCCACCGCGCTTATGATAAGAGTTGCGCGTTTACGATATCAAAAAAAAATCGAAATCATAAAATACTGGTGGTTCAATCCAGAGATTGTCTCATTTACTCATCTTCAATTTGATTGGTGTAAAAAATCACGTCGGCTTTCCAAGAAGAGTTTAATATTTGGTTTGAAGGGTTTGGTTTCGAATCCTTTAGGGAATGATCGCGCTTCAAGTATATTTCTATGAATTTTCAACTTTGTATTTTGTTTGCATTAAGTGATGGATCGAAAATTTAAGAGTAAGGCGGTAATAACTTTAAAGACCACGACTTTGAATTGTTGGAATCGAGAGATTAACTCTATTCATGGACTAGTCGAAAATACATCAGAAACACCGGCAAGAAGAAAACACACCAAAAGGTAAAATTTTTTTGGCGGGAAAGCAGTGTAGCCAAACAGCGCCAACCCAACCAACTTCTAGGCTTTCGCCTGCATTTCAAAAAAGATTCGTGTTTCTGGCGTGGTGGTAGCGATATCTACTTAATAATTCAAGAAATTTGGTTTAAATTTTATTTGCAATAAAAAAAAAGAATTTTTAATTGATCATTACCGAGTGTATAGTATTATATTAGGATACGGTTCTATTCCGTTAACGTTCTTGCTAAATATCGTCATGCTCTTTTTGACACCAAAAAGTAGAAAACATGCTAAAAAATTTCAAACTCATAGATTAAAATGTTTTATTAGATCAATTTCAGTTTATCATTAAAAATCAGAAAAAATTGTCGATATTTGAATATATGGCATTCAAAAGAGATCGGTGATATTTAGCAGGAACGTTAACGGAATTGAACCCAAGATACAATTGAATTACTCTATTAATTACTTGTGAATAAACATAATCAGTAATTATTTTATCTGATTATTTAATCAGCAATTCTCCCGCTCCCCGCTCGAGTGTTTTACTATCTGGCTGTCTGACTGGACTGGAAATCCCACTAACTTGCCCCACCATTATACACCTGATTATGGAAATAGTACTCCGCTGCAACAGTTTATCTAAATTAATTACAATGCAGCTTTTTAACTGAATTGAAAATTTCAAATCGAGTCAGAATTCCTTTCGGTTATTTTTTGGCCCATTATTGAATTTGAAAAAAAAACGGTTAAATCGAAGAAAAAATAATCGAATAAAACCGAAAATAACCGGTTTTTCTGAAAACTTGTTAGTTTTTGACATCCATACTTGTAAGTCTCCCTATGCTTAAACGCGGTGTCATTCATTATATTGAATGATATGTTTTATCTCACATATTTTTGAACTTGAACTGTCAAAAAATTGTTTAATCAATATTCATGTTGAGATTGACAACTTCATTAAAAAAACAATTGCAATAAAACTTCAATTATTTTTAGTGAGTACTCGTTCATAGGAGCACATCAGCACGTGAAATGGAAAAAAAAGAGTCGATCAATTAAAATAAATAAAAAGTATAAAATCTATTTCAACTTGTATCCTATTCAGAATGAGCTTCAAGCCTATCTTTTAAAAACATTTAGAGAGCAACCTCGTTCTTTCTTTCCTCACCGCTTTATAAAGATGGACGATAAAACTAGTTCCTCCCCGAGCATCCCTAATCACACGGTGAAGAATTCTGATCGCATTCGGCATCGGAACCGCCCTCACGTCCCGAGACGCAGATGGAGAAAACACAACACATTTATATTTAATACAAATCTCCCCCCATTCGTCCGGGACGTGACCGGGAGGTGCGAAAGTCATTAGCCGAGAAATTAATGCCGACTTTCTTTTGCGGCACTATTAGCTACACTATTACTCGTCTAATTTCTGCCGACCACCGTATTGAACTGGCGGTTCCGATGATCATCGCGATTTGTCGGATAGTTAGGGCTGTTAGATAATTGCGGCGATAGAACAAGTTTTCTTTAACAACAGCAATCCTTTTTTTTGGCTGGGATAATGTTTGGTCGTAAGTAAGTTATTAGGAACAACAGATTGCTGACACTAGCAATCTTATGAAAGACTCTATACAGAGTTTTAAAGTAGTATGAAAGAAATCTTCCTTTTCTGTAAAATACTATGCAAAACATCCATTTTCGATACATTTTTTAATTCCTATTAATTTTTCTCCTTTCTAAACATATCCTTTGTGAGAGTATTTATGTAATGGACTTCAAAACTTGAAAATTCACGCTACTTAGGGGCCATTCATTAATTACGTAAGGAGGATTTTGCCAATTTTTGACCCCCCTACCCCAATGTAAGGGTACGTAAGATTTTTCAAACCCCTCCTCCCTATTCTTACGTACATTGCGTTTTTCAAAATAATAAATTGTTAGAAAAGGATTAGTTACACTAAAACTCTCAGTTTGACGTAAATCAAAGATTTTTATTTTTCAACAGTTAAGTAATATTCTTGCTGTCAACTACATATTACCATTATATTATTATCTCTTGATTAGAATAATTGGAATTTGTTTACATTAACTTGGAAAATCTTATGTAAGAATGGGTTTGACCCCCCACCCCCAAGTAAGGGTATGTAGAGATTTTTCCAACCCCCTCCCCCTCGGGACCCTTACGTAATTAATGAATGGCCTCTTATTACTTTTCGATTCAGATAAAATTTTACCTCCCTCCTCAAAAAAATTCATCATGGGATGAAATCAAGTCTTGGGACATTTGGACGCATTAGCAATTTAAAGTTAAGAGTAATTGTTTGTTGATATGGTAGGTTTTATATTCATTCAAGTTTTAATTACTTCGAGAAAATAGCCTCACGGATCAGTGGTATGTATTTATCTAAAAATACCGAACCCGACCAGAGAGAGAGACAAACTGCGCAAAAACTTTATACTATAAATTTAAAAGTTTATTTTTAATCAAGAGAGAAAAAAACCAGCGAATCGTAGAATGAAACACTCTTTAAGACATAATAACACCAGAATTCATAGTTTTTTTCAAATGAAAGATCGCAATTTTTAGTACTTATCTTACCTGGGATATTATTATAGTCCTTAATATTTAAATTCAATCATCCCATTAAAACAGCCATCACTAGTTTTACCTCAATAGCGAATATAATATATTTTTCTCCACATGACATCAAGTCTCCACGTATGCGACAACATAACACAAGGAATCTGTATTTATGGGACATAATTGGAGGTAACCCCCACTAATCTAACCAATCCAACTCCCAGAGGGGCAGTAAAAAACGGTCTGAAATACGACATCCAACAGAACACGGAGTGCCTCGTTAAACATTTAGCGGCTCCTCATAAATAATTCGAGACGGAGCCATTAACCCGTTGGTTCCGGGAAAAAGAGAGGATCTCCGAATTCTGAAGCGCTTATCCGGATTTTTAATTCCTGAAATTGATGGACACGGTTATCCCGGCTTCCTCCCGTTACATAGAGACAATATTAATAGAAGGAGCAAGGTTGCCTAACCTAGAAGGTTACAGGGAATTGAGATTTTTATTGTAATTATACAGGGTGTTTCGAAATTGCGTCGCACGGCTTTTATTCGGAACCAACGCCTCCTAGGGCCACGGAAGTTAGGTATACCCCTGGGTAAGTGAGCTTGGAAAATCCATTCAGAGGACTTACAGCGCCCCTAGCGGGGAAATTTAAAAGTTTAAAAAATTAATTTAAAAACTAAAGGAGATAGAGCAAAAACTTCAGAAGACTATTGTTGCCAACGTCATGAAGAACTCACTGAAAAAAATTTGATCAAAATATCTTGAATATTCGCGGAGATATTAGCATGTGAAAATAGCACTTTTTCAGGGGTCAAAAAAGAAAAAGTTCGCATATTTGCAAATTTTTTTGATTAAATTTTGTGTTCTTTAAACTAAAAAAACACAAAGCTACAAAATAACACTGAAAAATTTGCAAAATATGCGAACATTTTCTTTTTTGACCCCTGAAAAAGTGCTATTTTTTTCAGTGAGTTCTTCATGACGTTGGCAACAATAGTCTTACTGAGGTTTCTCCTTTAGTTTTTAAATTAATTTTTTTACTTTCGCCGCTAGGTGCGCTGTAAGTCCTCTCAATGGACTCTCCAGGCTCACTTACCTAGGCTAGGGGTAGACCTTACTTCCGTGACCCTAGGAGGCGTTGCTTCCAAATTAAAGCCGTGCAACGCAATTTTGAAACACTCTGTATAAATTAGAGCGTCTCAACTTAGCCCACGTCGTCCATTTGAATCGACATCGGCAGCTTGGAAAAGACAATAGGTACATCCGAAATCGAGTTTTGAGAAAAGATAAAAATCTGTATGAAATATATATAAGATAAAACTTTTTTTTTATAATAACCCGAAAATTTTTACCGGAAATTTTGCTTGTGTCTTTTTTTAACCTTTATAGTTTCAACACAGTGGAATTAAAAAAACTATTAAGTTAACTCTCAACATTTTGGCTTATTCCACGGATTCCTCAGAACGCTTTTTACGCAAAATGCGAACGAAAATTCTGAACGGTTTAAATAACCGAAGAACACAATACTCGAAGCTGTTTAAAATTTTTATATTAATAAATAATTAAACTTTTCCAGCTAAAATTATGGGGTTATTTAATCTATTTATTATTTTAGCATTTTTCTAAACCTTTTTGAAATCCATTTTAGTGTTTCCACAGAAGAAATGTTTTCCTTTTCCCTGGATCACTAACAACATTCCTGATCACACCAACACCAGTTAATCAAATGAATATTGTATAATTGAATCATCAGTTTGAAGAAGGGAATAAGTCCAAAAAATGAAAAATTGACTTTTTGTGCTCAAAACAATCTCCAAGCTTTGCCCTACACATGGGTGAAAAGAGGGGGGAAATAACTAACCCCTATAGGGAGATATCACCCCTTGAAGTTGTGAAATCTATGTCCATACAATGAAAATTCCATTACTTTTTTTTTCGATTTTCTCAAAACTTGATTTTTGGACTTATTCCCTTCTTCAAACTGACGATTCAATTAAATTAAAACTATTGAAACGCATGATCTAACGCTAACCTAAAATATTCATTGGAAATTTTAGAACATTTATTAATCAATTGAGAGTAATTTCTAAAATATTAAGAAAATTAGTTTTGTTACTTAAGATATACCAAAACCACTTTCATTGCATTAGATTAGATTAGAATAAGACCGACACCCAAAAGACCGAAACGGACAAGCAGAGCCATCTATCGGGAGGGACAGATTAAAAGTATTTTGCGCAAGAGCCTTTTCAGGCTATATCACGCTATACAAGTATAAAATCGTTTTCTTTTGCAGTTTAAAATCCTACTCTTTTAAATTGTATTACCTAAATTTATTGATAAAACCTATATGTTATTGTCCTACTAATCTAATATCTACTAATTTTTTAAGTCCCACATTGACGTTAACCAAATTTTCTCTTCAAATTAAATTACCTTTTTACTTTTGAGTGTAGTTAATGAATTAATCAAGCACATAACCTTAAAGCGTTTTGAAACAATGGATGACCAAATAGAAATAAAACAAACTGCATTATACTAGTTCTATTGTCAGTTCATTTAGAATAGGCGCCTGAGACGTAATGTTGTAATGTATTATAAGCAGTTAATAATGTAATTATCATCGAAAATTTTTTTCTTGTGCAATGACAAGGTAGCCTTAACAGAAGTAGATAAAATACTGTAAAAGAATCGGTCACTGAAGTTGCGTGATGAGCGTTATTAATCGTTTTTGATCCTGTTTCAGCCGCATATTCTAAATGAACTGCCGTCCTAGGCGAAATTGCACATAAACGAATTTTCTTAAAACTTCACTTTCTTTCCCCCATTGGCGCATTTCTTAATTGGCGAAAATATATCATGCTACCAGAGACTCCAACTTTCAAAGATGGTTGTCAGTAGTCTTTATGAGTAAGGAAAATTTTTTTGGAAGTTGACCCTAAAAACAGGGTTGTTTTAGACACCTAGTCCGATTTTTTAGCGATTTTTTCCCCTGCCATCCCCCTTGATGTCATATCTGAAACAGGTTATAATCTAACAATATTTTTAAAAATACTGCATTAAGCTTCAGAGTGATCTAACAGTAAATATTTACAACTTAGGAAATCCTTAAGAAAAATTAGTTAAAAACACTGACTAAAATCGATAAAAACGTGATCCGAGAGGTATCACTGGACTTACTAGGCTCCTCTGGCCATGCTTTTTCCTACAGTGTAATTAAATGTGAAAAGAAGCCAGCTTCAACTACGCGCGGGAAAACGGTACTTACGCGAAAAATCGCTGTTTTTCGACTTTTCCGCCGAACGCGATCCTAAAAACCGGAACACGGCTTCTAACCACTATAAAGTTGTTTTTTCCACATCGCACTAACAACGCAAGAAGAAGCCGATTTCAACTTGCCGCCCGCCGCTGCACCGTCCAAGAAAGAAGTCGAGGGAAGAACGGAATACACCGCTAGCAACAAAAAACCCGATCGCTCGCCACCCTGTTTTATGTAGACTGAAAATATCCTAAAAATAGAGCATAATTGTGAAAAAACTTGCGCTTTTAAGTGCTTTTTATGATTGATTTCCGATTTTCCGTAGCTTTTTTGATGTTATCCGTAGTCCGTAGTTTAACGACGGCATCCGTAGAAACTACGGAGAATCCGTAGTAGTTGGAGTCTCTGCATGCTACTTCCAAGCCACTACAATGGTTGTCCAAATCATGAATAACAGAAACCTTAAATAACAGAATTGAAAGCAAACTTATCCTTCTTTGTTAGATTGAAATTCCTATGAATTTAAATAGAAAATAATATTTAAACTAAAACTGATTAGTTTCGCCCTTGTTAGGGCTCATCAGCACGGTATAGGAAGGCAACGCAAGAGAGCGGAGGGAGAGCTTTTTTATATAGACTAAAAGCTCTCCCTCCGCTCTCTTGCTTTGCCTTCCTATACCGTGCTGATGAGCCCTAACAAGGGCGAAAAAAATAAGACAATTAACAGATTCGATTCAAAATCTTACAGTGCTACACTGTAAAAAATAATCCTGCAAAAAAACAGAAAATTTCTGGCAGCAAAAGTTGCCAGAAAAAATCTGTAGGTTGAAAAATCCTGTAAACAGAAAAAAGCTGTAACCTACAGGTAAATGCTGTGAAAAGGAACTTTCTGTCAAGTGGGCTACATATTTTTCTGTTGCCTCTCAGTAATTTTCTGCTTGAGCGCATGCACTTATTTTAGTAGAGTTTTTTTAATTTTAATTAATTGATATCCGGGGATAGAACCCGCGACCTACCGCATGCTAAGCACGCACGCTACCACTGAACCAAAGAAGATTCAGTATAACGTTGCCAATAGCTGTATTGGTTTTCAATGCAGTAAGTTTCTGTTTATGTACAGATAAGCTAAAAAACTAGGTAAAAGCTGTTATTTTACATAAAATAAATAGAAGTGCGGTGGGAATGTTACATGACAGAATATCTCTGTAAACATAAAGTCACTGTTATTGAAATTTCTGTTTTTCTACAGTTTTTTTTACAGTGTAGTTCCCAACTCTAAGTTAATTCAATTTGCATGAATTTTACCTGAATATTCCTTAGAAATGTGTTTATATCCAATTTTTTTGTTCTAAAACTTTTAATTTACTTTGATTTGACAAGTTAAAAGTAAAAACAATTAGATATAAACATAATTCTCAGAAATTTTCAGCAGAAGCGCATGCAAATTGAATTAACTTAACTAGCACTGCAAGATTTTGTACCGAATCTATTAATTATCGTATTTTCTGAAATTAAGGTGATATTTTTTACATGTTATGTCATATGAACACCCTCAAGCGAGTTTATGAATTTTCTGTGAGTGAATCGCTCTTGGTGTATAATTTTAGGGAATGTTTAGGGATTTGACTAAATTTCGATTATTTTTATTTTTTATTCATGATTAAATTTTATTTTCTACTTGAAATTTGGTAGTAATGTTCATTTTAAGAGTTAAAAGGCTTTTAATATTATTTCAAAAAAAAAAAATTCAAAATTTTTTTTTCATTTAATTTTTTTTTTCACTTTTTTAAATTTTGAAAAAAACTTTTTGAAAATGATGGTCATGATGCATTTTAAATCAAAGAAAAAAAATTAACAAACAAAATGGAACTAATTTCAGGTTTTTAAGTTGTATAGTTCTAGAGTTACTAGCTGTTTAAAAATGCAGGGAAAACAACTTTACAAAATTTGTATGAACATTAAAAAAATTATATCTAACGAAACAAGAGGGATAGAAGAATGGAACCTGAAAGATTATGTCTATAACTATATTAGTTCCACATAAAAAAATCATGAACAATATTTGATAGTTTAATCTTTGATTTGGTTAAAAAAATAATCGCAAAAATGAAGTTTTTTCATATTTTGTCAAACTTTGGGGCCTATGCGCGATCGGAAGATATTAACCGATTTTGAAATTTTTTTTCTTTCTCTTTGTCTATATAATTCGCAACTTTTCCGCGCTATTACAACTTCGAAATAAAAAAAGTGTTTTTTCGGTCCCCACCCTAGTGTTCACACCAATTATATAAAAATTTAAATTTCCATTAATTTAATCCGTTTATGTCATGAATGTCATCTCTAAATTATCTTTAAGTACCTATCTTTTCCTTCTGTAACTTGGACAATGGTCGGATGAGGTGTTGGTCTCAAGTTCTTTATTTCAACTTTTTTTCCAGCGGCAATTGAGAAAAATACAGATGCTTTAATTCAAACAAGGAAATTTTACCTAAAGCCGGCATTTAAAAAAAATCCTAATTAATAACAATAGTATTAAAATATTTTAATGAAAAGATTTACAAATACGCATACAAATTAAGTCGACCAACTACAGGCGTAAGCCCAGCAAGGTTGGTCAAGTCTTTTTAACCCAAACTACCGGAATCCCAGTATCTGTCATTTTTCCTCTTGAACTCGTTTACCCCACTTGAATTTACACTTGTTTCAGGCAACGCATTCCATCTATCCACTACCCTATTAAAAAAACAATGCTTTTTACAATCCGTCTTAAATCTTCCTTTATTCAATTTGAATTTGTGACCCCTTGTTCTATTACCCGTATTGAAATCTAGTCCCTCTGTGTCCCCTTGCTTTACCATTTTAAAAAGTTGAATCAAATCCCCTCTAATCCTTCTTTTCTCTAGAGTGAACATATTTAGCTTCTTTAATCTTCCCTCATAACTTAAACTGGATATACCCTTGACCATTTTAGTAGCCCTATGCTGAACCCTTTCAATTGAATCAATATCTTTTTTAAGTATGGAGACCAAAACTGAACAGCATACTCTAGATGAGGTCTCACCAAGCATCTGTATAGTGTAGAGATGGAAAATTTCCGGAAATTTCGGGCAGGCGGAAAAAAACAGGAAAAAACCGGTTTTTTTTCCGGAAAAATTGGAAAAGTCGGAAAAATTGACCTTTTTTGCATAGAAAAGAGTGGTTTTCAAATACATTTATTTATAGAAGCTAAATAATAATTCGTTAAAAAAATCATTAGTCATTACATATTATAAGTTATTAAATCATTAACAATTAATTAAAAATATATCTTCCAAAATAAAAATTTGCAGCGTTTAACGAGTAATTTTAAAACAAAAAACAACAGTTTTTATAAAGCATGTGATTGTAATAAATAATATTAATTTAATATTTATTTATTAAACATAAAGTACTTTTGATGAATTAGTTTTGTATACAACATGATCCAATAACAAATAACAGATGTTTGCTATAATATTTAACATCAATATACATAATTGATCCTAACCTTTTTCACATAATCATTGCAATCATGTTTTCTTAGAAAGGTTGAGAAGTTTTAATTAAATTCTGCCAATTTAAAAAAAATGTTGAAGTCATTATATAAAAAAATTAAAAAATCGTTCATTGTTTTGTTAAAATATTTTGGGAACTTATTTTTTGGGGAATATTCCGTATTCGGGAACCATCGCCAACTTGGCGACTTTCCAGAAACTTGGCGATAAACTCTAGATTGTGGCGACCGATCTAGATATTTAGATATCATTTGAATTTGAATCTAATACCAAATAAATTATTTATAAACATTGAGTGTCATATAGGTTTTGTCTCTTATTGTTTTGAATAGCATAAACGGTATTGTTTAACACAAGTCTGGTTTAAAAAAATATAAATAATAAAACACTAGATGCACTGACTAGTTACATGGTAAAATATTAAATTTAAAATATCAATTGATATAATCAGGATTTATTATGACGTAATGACTTTGATTTCGATTTTCAGGGTAAAAAACTATTAGCCTTTAAATTACACCCGAGGGAAGTAATTACACCCGAGGTTAAAGTTTCTAAAATATAAAAATTTGAAGCAAATGGATAAGTTTAAGGGGTTATTACCCTCCAAAAAATGCAAAAAATGGATAAAAATTATGGAGATTATTTTTGGCTATTTTTTCCTCTTATTTTTTACGCAATTCATCATTAAAGTGTTTTATCTCTTCACCAAGGACCCAAAATTAAGGAATATATGCAACAATTATTTTTTACTAAAAGCGGTTGAGGTGTTAACGCTCCCGAAGCACCCGCGGAAGGGTTCAATGCCGTACTTTAGAGTTAAACTGCTATACAAAAAATTCAAACTGCAACTGACTGAATTTCAGTCTATTCTTGTGTAAAATGACCTCCTATTCTCAAATATGACACCCGTTTTCCTCAATCGCCCTCAATTTTAGAATGGACATCCCCCAACTGTTATCATCAGCCCACACATCTATTAACAACTTGAAACATGAATCCCCACCCCCTAGAACTGGCCAGTTTTTAACGAACTAAACAATTTCCCTCAGGATAAACCTTAAATATAAGAACTATGTCTTTTTTGAGCTTTTCAAAACATGAATATTCATTCCTGAGTTCGGGAGTGGCGGCGTGATTCTGAAAATATCTTCGGAGGTGTTAACACCTCTACCACTTTTAGCAAAAATCTTTACTGCATATATTCATTAAATTTGGACCCTTGGGGAAGTGTTAGGTCACTTTAATTATGAATTGCGTAAAAAATAAAAGGAAAAAATTGGTAAAAATAATCCCAATAATTTTTAACGATTTTTTTGCATTTTTTGGGGGTAATAACCCCTTAAACTTATCTATTTGCTACAAATTTTTATATTTTAGAAGCTTTAACCTTTCTTGTTCCCTCGAGTGTAATTTAAAGATTAAAGTAATAGTTTTTGACCCTGAAAATCGAATTCAAAGTCATTACGTCATCGAATAACGCAAAAAGGGGGAGGGGCTGTTCCCCGAAAATCTGAGCCTGATGGAGAAAAACGGGGGTCGGATTTGGATTCAGGGGGTCATTTTATATATGAGAATCTGATTGATTTGTGTCAGAAGCATTTTGACCCTATTTTTTTGTCGAGTAGTGTAATAGGACGTAATAATCCAACGTCGGATGAATATGCATCCCCTGAAGTATTGCGAGAAGAAGCGCGATACGAAATATTGAAAGCACGAGAAAAAATGAAGTCAAATTGTGAAAAACGTCACTGTGTTGCACATCAGGATGGCCGAATGTAATATAATTATTTATTAACCAGTGATATGTAATTATTAACTAGTGAAATAATCTTTTGTATTTCTGTGGCAACAATTTATGTTGTTGCTCATGGTAACTGTTTTTAAACAATTAGTCTTGAGAAAATAAAGAGTACGTTTTTCTAGGAGTTTAGTTTTTTTAGTTTAGGAATTTAACTTTAAAAATTTCGTAAAGTAAAATTCTGATATAAGTAACAGGCTTGGAGCAATTTTAAAAATGATTTAATTAATTTCAGTAAATTAACGAATTTCAGTAATAAACCAAAGTAAGTCTCATTCGCTATTTTTAGGTATAAGTTTAGGTTTGAAGGAATGTTTTTTTTACATTTTTAAGAATATGTTTTAAATGCCCATTTTCAGATTTTAAGATTTTCGATGGTCATTTTGCATCGATATGCTTTTTATGACATGTTTTATTTGCCGTTTTCAGATTAAGATTTTCGGTTTTTGAGTTTGCCTTTGCCTATTCTCGGCAGCCATTTTGATTGTGACGATTTTGAAAAAGTCGCCAAATATCTTGGCGACTTTTCTTGGCGATGGTTCCTGAATACGGAATCTTAGCCTATTTTTTTATTATTTAATTTTCATGACATTAATGTGTTCATTGTTCAATAAATACTCATATACACCATAAATATTTTTTAAGCAACCCCGTAAAAAGCCTCCAATAATCCCAAACTTTGAAATCTGATCTAATTTTTTTTAAATTCAGGTAAAGCAGAGAAATTTGAAGAAGTAGTAAGTCATTACATATGCTTATGATTGTTGTTGTTAGGCAATCTGATTTAATGGTCAAAATATTTTTAAAGTCCTGCATTTTATAATTAATATATATAAGAATACCAAATTTATATATATAATCTTCTAATCCTAATTGGTATTATTGATATTAATTTGCATTGCATAATTATTTTTTTAGAGAGTAAAATAAATAACACTTGGATGTTAAAATAATTTATCTTGGAGCTTACTTTTTCCAAATTTGTGTTTTCATGTGAAATATTGAGTATAAAAATATCAAATGAGAAAACATTAGAATATGAATGTAGAAAATTTTTTAATGCGTACAAACTTATAAATTTTTAACTTGTCCCGAATGGAATCCAACTTTTTTGGAAAAAAATTATTATTATATGGTTAAAACTTCATTTTTAAGTACTATATTGTATAAGAATATCATCTAAATAATATTTTAATTGATATCAGTTAATACATAAATTCTAAATAAAGTATTTTAAATTAGCATTTTCAATTTTTCCCGGAAAGAAATAAACCCTTCGGAAAAAAACTTGAAAAAAACCGGTTTTTTTCCCAAAGTTTCCGGTTTTTTTCCGGCCATTCCCATCTCTAGTATAGTGGCAAAATAATATCCTCGGACCTTGAAGAAACAGTTTCTTTAATGTATCCCAATATCCTATAAGCCTTTTTACTAGCAGATGAACACTGATGAACCCATTTAAAGTCCTCATTTACAATCACCCCTAAATCTATGATCATATTACCTTCTTTAACTTTGTCCCCTTGCAGATAAAATTGTATTTAAAGCGTGCTCTTACTCATACTTTCCAAAGCTGTACCTCAAAAGTGAAAAAAGGGAAAGAAAAATTAGAGTTCAGTCTTTTTTTCGATTTCTTTCGCGTTTCCGGTAGTAAATTTTTCTTATTGAGTAGAGAAGGGGGGAGAAACATAATTTTGAGCACAAAAAATTGAGAATATATTTCCTTTGATATTTATTTATCTCAACATTCTATTTTTGTTTTACTTTTTCAGTGGGTGTTCACGTTCTCCTGTGCTCCTATGGACGAGCCGCCACTGAAGGAGAGTCTACCTCCAAGGACGTATGCAGGATCTGATTAAGGGGGGGTAGGTTATAAACTTAAAAAAAAATTGGTGTACTCAAAAAACTAATAAACCCCTTGGGTGGTTCGGTTTGCATTTCCGTGATTGAGCCGGTGATTTTAGCGATTCTGAGTTGTCTCATGGTAGTAACTAGACTAGAAAGGGGTTTCAATTCATCATTATTTCTAAAGGTACCCCCTATCGAGAACATTTATATATGTTAATTAAAAGTTTGCAATGATTTTTCCAAGTAAATAGCTCCCACAGAAAATTTTTGAAAATTTGCCTCCAAAAATGGCGTTTTAGCTTCCTTTTTAAGACGCTTTGGGTTATCTGAAGATAACAGCTTCTTGTAAACTACCGATTTTTCTAGGGGAAAAATTATAAATAGACGTCTATAGGAGCCACCGGAAAAAATTTTGATATTTGCCCCTTTAAAAAAGGCCTTAATATCATTTTGAAACATTCTCTTTGATGAAACACTCAATGGAAACATCATCTTTTAAGCGGCATAATTTACAAGGAAAAGACACAGTATAAAAGACATCATAATTTTGGAGAGGGGTTTAAGGGTTCTCCCCAAGAAAAAGTTTTGATATTTTACCCTCACAAGTAGTGTTTTAAATCATTTTGAGGCCTTTATTTGGGTTATAACCAAAGTGGATTGCTCCTCGTAAGTTACAGAACTTTCAAGCACAGTATAAAAATTGATGTCAAAATTTCGGGAGAGGTTTGAACCCCTAACCCTCCCTTGAATACAGCCCAGCATCTAGTTGTCCCCTACCCTACCTCCTTTAAGTGTTTTGAAACATTTTTCTGAAACACCCTGTTTACATGGATTAAAAACAAGAGACTTTTTTTAAAAGGGATTTGACGTTTCATAGAATTAAAAAGCATACATTGTGGGTAGAAAAATTTTAAGCAAAGAGCATTCATAATAACTGTTAGACTAAAACGGGATACTTTTTATATCCCGTGTTTGCAAGATCTTAAACATAAAAAATAATTAATTATCTAATTAGGGAAAGATAACCATTGCCCCCTTCCCATTTTTAGGTAAGTATAAAAACATTCTTACCTCTTTGGCGGGAAAATAAAAAAAACAGTGAGGGATAAAGCAGCAAAATGTTAAAAACACCAGCCAGAGCCAGTCACGCTCACCCACTAACATGACAAAAGTGAAACTGCAAATGCCCTCTTCTAGTTCTAATGTCACCCCCGAAAATGTATCTTTCTTCTGGTTACGTGAGTGATAATTTTAAAGATAACCCGAAAAGGAGGCAAACGAACAATTAAGGGGTCATAAAAGAGTTTGAGAGATCGGATATTAAATTTCTCTCAAAGACCACCCGGAAAATTTCCTGAGCTGAACATCGTCCAAACCCTAGGAGGTGGAGAAAGCAGACTTCAACGCAATTGGGGTTGGGTCAAAAATTTTTGCATTCAGTTTTTACTCTAAATAACTAAAAAAAATTAGTTTTCTACCCCTCTCTGCATACGCCCATGTCTACCTCACAGAATCTGCCAAATACTCTTTTGGTGAGATCAAAGTAAATCTGAACGCCTTTATGTGCACTTTCGCTGAGTCTTGAACATGGGTTCAAGACTAGGCACCTATTCCCCGATTTTAAATCGTCAATTTGAAAGGGGTTGTAGAATATTTTGATCAAATTTTTAAAATTTAATACTAAGTTTTTATTTAAAATTCAGTTTAAAAAGTAAAAAATATATCATTATGAATACTTAATTTTTAATTTAAACTTTAAAAATTATTTCCCAATACAGTCGAATCCGCTTAATGTGATCGCAATTGTCTGAGATTAAACTGATAACATTATCCGATTGATAACAATAAGCGATTTCATATAAAAAAAGCAGAAAACAGTGTAACCAGAATGTTTGCTTTTAAATCAAAGTTATACTATCGTAATTAATGTATTTAAACAATTATTCACTATGTAAAACAAAGGAAAATCAAAATCTCTTATCAGAAACATCTGCAAGGCACCGATGGTTCCTTATTCCAATCACAAGCATGACTTCGGACCCCCCTTTGTCTTCTTTCAATATGTGGAATGTTTTCTTTTTCTTACTTATACTGAGTTTCAGGAAAAAAGAAGCGCCAGATGCTGTAGGGTGGGGCAGATGTATACTTGTAAAAATGGACGAAATTGTATTGATTGACCTCCAAAACGAGTCGAAAGCACACGTTTTTTAGGGAATATGTAGAAATTTTGATAACATTAAGCGGCGTGTTGATCCATGGTTGATCACATTAAACGATGTATTTTACATTAATTTGCATAGGAATGATCGGGACTAGTTGATTTCGATAATATTTCGACTGTATTACAAGATATTTTCTAAAAAGAAAAACAACCCCTATTTCCCTGTGGTGCACATTAAATATGTTATATTTGAACAGCCCCTTAGTTCACTACACCCGCAGAAATATTAAATCGGCGGGCGAAAAAAAAAGATGCCGTTGCTTCAGGAACACGAAAAAGAAAAGATTCCTCATGTTGAAAAAACGAATGTCACTTGATTGAATATGCGGTGGTCGTCAAGTCTGGTTTCGGCCAGGTTGGACGATCACGCAAGAAGCATTGTTGCAGCACGCAAGCAGGAGAGATGAGAGCGGATGAAGTAATACAGTGATTTCATCAAAGATAAAAATTAACCATAGTTTATTACAATATTTACTTTTCAATCAATAAACGATTTATAATTTACTCTGCAACTTTAATTATCTTTAATTCAATAATAGCATAATTATAAGAATAGCTTTCTTCATCTTCCTTACTGGTGACTCGGACGTGTGGACGCTAAAATTCCCTACTGTACGGTAAATATTATTTTGATTACAATCGATATGGAGAACAGTTCAAATGATAGTCCGTTGTCCTCAACATCTTCTCAAATTAATAGAGTTGGCTTGAAGCTGCCCCCATTTTGGGATAAACATCCAGATCTGTGGTTTGCAAATATCGAAGCTCAATTTCGGATATCAGGAATTACCATGGATGAGACAAAATTCTATCATGGGATATCAGCCTTGAACTCTGATGTATTAGATTACGTAAGCGATATAGTTTTGCACCCTCCCGAGGTAGCTAAATATTTTAACTTGAAAACTAGATTAATCGCAGACTTTTCTCATTCAGAGCAACGGCGAATAAAAGCTTTACTGTCGGAATTAGAACTTGGAGATGATAAACCCACCCACCTACTCAGGAAAATGCGACAGTTGGCTGGTAATCTCGGGGAGGATTTTCTGAAGACCCTTTGGTTACAGCGTTTGCCTTCGCAGGTACAAGCGATTCTGGCTGTCTCTGAGGATAACTTAGATAAGTTAGCCCAAATGGCTGATGAAATACATGAGTCAACGAGTGCTAAAGTAGAACTCCTCACAGAAAGTCCTCCATCGGAAATGGCTGAGCTACGCTTACACCTCGCCGAGTTGAATCAAAAACTTAATCGTCTCGCTATCAGAGGCCGGGAACGCTCAAATGGTCGTGAACGCTCTAGAGGCCGACAACGTAGTTTTTCTAGAGGCTCGCGAACTTTTTCTCCGGATGACGAGTGTTGGTACCACAGAAATTTCGGGGACAAAGCGCTTAAATGCGTTTCCCCATGCCGACGTCAAGCAAATAAACATCGAAAAAAACTAGATAGGAAGTCGAATTATTTGGCGCAATGCGACTTCCAGCCAAACAATAAAAGACGCCTTTTTATCTCAGACCCTCAATCGAATCTAACCTATTTAATCGATAGTGGCAGTGACGTTTCAGTTTTACCGGTAAACAAAAGTTCTAAATTCAACAAAAATATTGACATCACTTTATATTCGGCAAACGGATCCCCCATTCATACGTACGGAGTAAAAGTTATGAATTTAAGTTTGAATTTAAGACGCAAATTTCAATGGCCTTTCTTATTAGCGGATATAAAAAAACCTATAATAGGTGCGGATTTCCTACATCATTATGGCTTACTAATTGATCTTAAAAATGAATGCTTAAAAGATCCACTCACTAACTTAACCACAAATGGCCGCAAAATCAAGGACAATACTCCACAATTAACATTGATTTCTAGTGATTCGGCGTATAGTGAACTTTTAAAAAAATATAGTGATGTACTTCGCCCATTTACTAAAAACAAGGACGTTAAGCATAATACAGTGCACAGAATCATCACTCGGGGCCAGCCAGTATTTGCTCGTCCTCGTCGCTTGCACCCGGCAAAACTCACCATTGCAAAGAGAGAATTTCAATATATGATGGACAATGGAATTTGTAGACCAAGCAGTTCCAATTGGGCGAGTCCGTTACATATGGTGCCCAAGGATGATGGGAAAGATTTTCGTCCAACCGGGGATTACAGGGCTCTCAATAGAATTACAGTTCCGGACAGATATCCACTACCCCACCTCCAAGATTTTTCAAGTCAATTACACAAAACGATAATTTATTCTAAAATCGACTTAGTTCGTGCATATCATCAGATACCGGTGCATCCGGAGGATATTCCCAAAACAGCAATAACTACCCCATTCGGCTTATTCGAATTTGGTTGCATGCCTTTCGGGCTATCAAATGCGGCTCAGACCTTTCAGAGGTTTATTAATGAGGTTTTAACTGGGCTGGATTTTGTTTTCGTCTATTTAGACGACATTTTGATTGCTAGCCGTTCAGGGGAGGAGCACACGATGCATCTGGAAGCAGTCCTTAAGCGTCTTTCTGAGTATGGCATCCGCATTAACCTTAAAAAATGCATGTTAGGGGTGGCGGAAGTGCCTTTTTTAGGATATTTGGTAAATAAAGATGGCATCCGGCCTCTCCCAAAACGAGTAGAACCTATTTTAAATTATAATTTTCCTAAAACAGTTAAAGAGCTCCAGCGCTTCCTTGGGCTGTTGAATTATTATCGCAGAAATGTGAAGAACGCTGCTCACATTCAAGCCCCTTTGAATGACATGCTGAAGGGAGTTAAAAATAAGAAGAACACTAACCTAGAATGGTCTGACCATCAAAAGTTAGCTTTCGAGGCTTGCAAAAAACAGCTTGCGGAGGCTACCTTATTGGCCCATCCGGACCCTGACGCTCGATTAGCATTATTCACCGATGCGAGTGACACAGCAGTCGGAGCTTCTCTTAATCAGTTCCATGGGAACACGAAGGGAAGTAAAGTTAGCCCTCTAGCATTTTTCTCATCTAAACTGTCTCCAGCTCAACGGAAGTGGTCCACTTTTGATCGGGAACTATATGCAATATATGCGGCCATTCGTCATTTCAAACATATGCTGGAAGGAAGGCAATTTACAATTTTTACAGATCACCGTCCTTTGACCTATGTTTTCCTTCAAAGGTCAGATAAATGTTCCCCCCGACAGCTCCGCCATTTGGATTTGATCGGTCAGTTTAGTACGGACGTTCAATTCATCAGCGGTTCGGAAAACATTCCTGCTGATATGATGTCTCGAATTGAAGCTTTGGAGATTCCGCAGGTTTTAGATTATGCTGCCTTAGCACAGGCTCAGGAAGAGGATTCAGAGCTAAAGGATCTGATAAATGCAGGCTCAACCTTGAAATTTCGAAATTTCGATGTACCTGGTCTAGGCGTGAAAATTTTGTGTGATACATCCACCCAGAACATTCGACCGTATCTTCCTTTAAAATTTCGCAAGCCAACATTTGATGCTCTACATAACCTTGCACACCCCGGAGTTAAAGCAACGGTGCAGTTGGTAGCTTCACGTTTTGTTTGGAAAAACATGAAGAAACACATCGCTTTGTGGACGCGATCTTGTGTTTCTTGCCAACGTGCAAAAATACTCAAGCATACCAGCAGTCCGGTTGGCGAATTCAAAGTCCCTGACAAAAGATTTGATCATGTACACATTGATATTGTGGGACCTCTTCCACCATCAAACGGATTCACATATTGTGTAACCATGATTGACCGCAACACGCGTTGGGTGGAAGCTTGTCCTGTATCTGATATTACTGCCAAATCAGTTGCGAAAATTTTTTATGATAACTGGATAGCGCGTTTTGGAGTACCAGGTACGGTTACCACAGACCAAGGCCGTCAATTTCAATCACATTTATTTTCGCATCTTACCAGATTTTTGGGGATTAAACATATACATACCACCGCGTATCACCCCATGTCCAATGGGTTGGTGGAAAATTGGCATAGAACGTTTAAAGCTTCTATAAAAGCTCATCTGACAGACCGATGGACGGATGTTTTGCCCTCGGTTCTACTGGGACTACGTTCAGCATATCGCGAAACAATTAAAGCCACCACAGCGGAATTAGTGTATGGCAGAGCACTTAAATTGCCTGGGGAATTCTTCGCACCATCATCAAAGGATTTCAATGCGGCGGAATTTGTGACACGTCTTAAGGAGTCCATGCAAGATATATCTCCAATTCCAACTAAAGCGCACTCTTCAAAAAGCCCGTTTGTTCCAACCCAACTGAAAGAAGGCAGCCATGTGTTCGTAAGACATGATGCTGTTCAACCACCACTTAAGCCACCTTACGAAGGGCCTTTTCGGGTGTTGGAGCGAACAGAAAAAGTTTTTAAATTGCAAATGGGAAATAAGGTGAAGTTCATATCAATAGATAGAATAAAGCCAGCGTTCATACTGAAAGAATCCAATATTGAGGGGGATTTAGATAAAAAAACTGACATCAATAGGCAGAACATAACCATTGAACCAGAGAAAAGATTACAAGGAACTACTCGTTCAGGACGTCGGGTCCGTTTCCCGGACCGTTTCACCCCTGACGCTGTCACGAGGAAGGGGGTACTGCGGTGGTCGTCAAGTCTGGTTTCGGCCAGGTTGGACGATCACGCAAGAAGCATTGTTGCAGCACGCAAGCAGGAGAGATGAGAGCGGATGAAGTAATACAGTGATTTCATCAAAGATAAAAATTAACCATAGTTTATTACAATATTTACTTTTCAATCAATAAACGATTTATAATTTACTCTGCAACTTTAATTATCTTTAATTCAATAATAGCATAATTATAAGAATAGCTTTCTTCATCTTCCTTAAATACGAAATATGCCGCCCTCAACGAACACCCAGTGCCATCTAACGGAAGAAAGAGAAATACATTTCTTTCTTCAGATAACACTAGTCGTAGGGTA
The DNA here is from genome assembly GCA_024610705.1 of Tetragnatha versicolor. NCBI lineage: Eukaryota > Metazoa > Arthropoda > Arachnida > Araneae > Tetragnathidae > Tetragnatha > Tetragnatha versicolor. Next base: position 475,543 of record JANDEH010000001.1, read on the forward strand.
CTTTTTTACATCAAAGTTTAGATGACTTACGTACACATTGTAAATTAATTTTAGAGAACTTAATTTCCAAATTCTGTACAAACGATGTGAATTACTGGAAAAGAGGGTCTGAGGGTCCTTCACCTGAAAAAAATTTTGGAAATTTCCCCTTCAAAATCGCATTTTAGCTCAATTTTGCCTTTTTCGATTGCACCTCTCATTATTTAAGGGGCAGAAAAATAGTATAGTTATAAAAAAGAGAAAACTTTCGAGGGGAATTCGGATCCCACTTCAGAAAAATTTTGGAAATTTGGCCCTAAAAATAGTGTTTTAATTAGTTTTTAGAACTTCTATAAAGACCAAATAAGGATCATTCCTTATAATTCACAGAATTTTCAAGGAAAATCAGCACATATTCCAAAAATTTTTGGGGTGTTAAGGAGTTCTCCCCCAGAAATTATATGTAATTCTTATCCTTAAAAGTAGAATTTTGATTTTGACTCATCTTGAAAACTTTAAAAATATATTTTCTGATTTTTTAAAAGTTTTGATTAGTAAATTATTAATTTTTTCGTATGGAACTGGAGAGCCGCAACTTTACATCGAAAGAGCCGCATGCGGCTCGCGAGCCGCAGGTTGCCGACCCCTGGCATAGCTCCTATAATTTTCAGAATTTTGCTTAGCTTTTAGGTCAATGCATAGGTATTTATCTAAGGAACATGTGATTTCAAGAATTTTCAAAAAAACTTTTATATATTTACCTATAGAGGTGTTGGCGTAATTTTAAATTTCTGCCAAATTTTAGTATAAATTGCTATTTTTAAAAATATTTTTTATAAAATTAGGGTAATTTTTACATATATTAGTTATTTAAACTACATTGGTTAAGAAAAATATGTAAACAAGTTACATATAATGTTTTTTAAAAACCTTCTCCCAACGTAGGCAGTCGCCTTCAGTGTCTTTTTTAGTGAATGTCGCGTGCCACCGAAATATCGGTCGTGTGCCACCCAGTGGCACGCGTGCCATAGGTTCGCCACCACTGCCCTAGGGTAAGGTAAGATATAATGAGAATCAACAAGGATTTTAACAGTTATAGTTATAGTGAATTGAATAGACAAAGAGAGTTGCATTGTCTGGCACGTTGCGGGTTGCACATTCATAAGTTAAGGGAGCTTTAGATGTTCTATAAAAACCGTTTCGGAAATTCTATGAAGAGGAGAGGGGATGTCCTCAAGGATCGGTTACAGGACCATTTGTCTGGAACCTCATAATGAATGACTTGCTTTGTAATCTTTCTAATTTTCCAAATTGCCAAAAAATTGCGTTTGCAGATGATTTGCTCCTTATTGTACAGAGTAAGCACTTTAATGACGCTTGTGCTGTGTCTCAGGATATCCTCAACTACGTTTTTGACTGGTCAAAGCTCTATAAACTGGAATTTAATCCTGCCAAATCTAAGGTTATGATGATACATAAAAGATCAAGGTCTGTTGAAACGATTGATTTGTCACTTGGGGGTGAACCTATTGAAGAAGTGCAACAGATGAAGTATCTGGGTATTGTCGTAGACAATAAACTACAATGGAAACAGCATATTTCCTATGTTTCAAACAAGTGTGAAAGGGTTCTTCTTGGCTTTCTGAGAGTGTCTAAAAATATGTATGGATTAGGGACCGAAGTTCTTAAACTCATTTATAAACAGGGTATTTTTCCGATTGTTTCCTATGCTTCAGGAGCTTGGGGAGACTCTTTGAGAAAGAAAACAAATAGTAAACTCCTTAGAAGGATTCAGAGAAGATTTTTGCTTCGAATTATTCGGGGCTACAGAACTGTTAGCTACGATGCACTGTTTGTCATTTCGGGACTTCCGCCTATTGATATTGTTATTCTGAATGACATTGAGGCCAAGCGTCTTGAGGCAAGTTCTCATCTTTGCGATAATTTGGATGGTAGGGTCCCTACAGCAAGTTTGCCACATCCTTCTAGTAGGAAGCCCATTACTGTTGTAAATTATGACAGTGTCAATTTTGAAGAGTATAAAATGACTTGTTTTACTGATGGGAGCAAGATGGACGGCAAGGTTGGCCTTGGTTTTGTCGTGTATGAAAATACAACGGAGAGATACACCATCCAACATCGCATACGTGATGAATGCTCTGTTTTCCAGGCGGAACTTCTTTGTCTGAATCTGGCGACAAAATGGTTTCAAAATTTTCATCATCAATCTGGAATGGTGAAATACCTCATTTGTACAGACTCTCTTTCCTCCTTGTATATTTTAAGTAATCCAGTTGCAACGGAGGGTCTGGTGGTGGGGATTCACTCCATTATTTGTGCACTTGAAAACGTTGCCGAAATTCATTTTGCTTACATTCGCGGGCATAGTGGGAACTTTGGAAATGAGAGAGCGGATAGGCTTGCTAAGGAGGCTACAGGACTTGATATTGATTTGCGGATGAGTGTTCCGGCGTCCCACTGGAAGTCTGTCTATAGAGAGAAAACTATCGAAGACTGGAACCGAGAATATCTCGTCTCGTCAAATGCCCAGTGGACTAAGAGGTTTTTTCCGAGTATTACTCATCGTCTAAAGTGTAAATATTTTTCAACAGATTTTAAATTGACTCAGATTTTAACTGGCCATGGAAATTTTAGGACTTACCTGTGTAGGTTTGGAATTTTACCGTCTGGCAGTTGTGCCTGTGGCAGTGGGGATGAAACAGTGGAGCATGTCCTTTTGCACTGCAATCTACATACAGATTGTAGATCTGTATTCAGAAGAGATTTAGATAGCATTTTCGTGCGGTGGCCGCCAGTTTATTGCAGTCTTGTTGGGAAGTTTGAGACTTTTATTATATTTTCTAATTTTGTCCATTGTTTAGACTTTTAGATTTTTATTAAAATTTCTTTTACTTACGTTCGTAAGCCTCGTGGCATACTGTGTGGAACACGAGGGGTTTTATGTTTGTTTTTTAAATAATAAAAAAAAATTCTATGAAACAAATTTAAGTATTTTTTTGTACTAGATCCATATTACAAGGGGCACAACCACCCTTCTCCTCTACTACGCCAAGAGATAATTTCAAAGTTTATTCATGAAACTCAGAAAGCTTTCTTTAATACACTAGAAAACGCACATTTACTCATAAGACCCTAGAAGTATTTATGCCTCAAAAGAACTTTTTTAATAAGTCAACAAACATGAACCAGTGTCAGTCTGTCGATTAAAGTGCTCGTGATTGGGTAGATTTGATGCTTCCTCTGGTTCGTATCTTCTTGAGAGCTTTTGTTTCGGCGGGCGGAGCCAAGTTGTTAATCTCGACCAATTAGCGTGGCTCAAAGGATCCGTTTTTAAAGGCGCATTTTGTGCTCACAACAGAGCAACATTCGATTAGGGAAGGTACACACGAGGCTCTAATTTCGTTTGCCGATTAGAAGGTGCGCTCTGTCGACTCCCATTAAGGAAGAGCGAGGGCGATCGCTCGGAAAAGGACGCTGTCACATCCAATTGTCGCAATACGCCCGTTTGACGAAGAAAAATTTTTACCATTGAGTTCCTACAGAGCGATCCCGCATTTGTTAAAAATGCGGATATTTTCTTGTTTGCGATTGTCTTGCATTATTCTGGTATTTAGTTAAGGTTTAAAGAAATAGCCTTGTTCTAAACTTTACTTCTTAAGAGTAGAGTAGTTTAAATGAAAATATCTCAAAGAGGAAAGCATTGCATCTTTTAAAGCATGCAACGATTATTAAGTTTAAACAAAATAAATAAAAGTTGAAATACCTAATTAATTCGTTATAAATCTCAAAAATCGCCCACTTTTGAAACATAGGTTGGTAATAATTAAACTCCCACTTTGAGAAGGTTTTAAAAAATAACACTACTGGACCAAATGTTCTCAAATTCTGTTAACAGTAGGAAGAAGATGTAAGAATTTAATTAAGGGAAATAAATTAGTTCAAAATTCAATACGAGAGGAAATTGGCACTGTATGACATATTGTCAAACGAAAAAAAAAACAAGATTCAAACCTTGATCCCCAATCTGATGATTAACAAAACCTTGTCAAATTCACATAAAATTTTGCCCAGCCTTATAAACTATTTCCTTTTTAAAGGTTGTAAACGTAGGTCTTCGGGTCTTCGGGTCAAATTAAGGTTTTATGTACAAAAATTAGCAATATATTCGGTCTGTGCTAAAGACTAAAGACTGGTCTCCAGACTCAAGAGTTGAAATCTTGATACAAATGATATCAGAAATTGTACGGAAACAAAAGTTGTTAATTCATTTCAATCAAGGCGATACCTCCCAATTGTGACAAGTTATTTATATTTAGAGACTGAGTACAGGCCATGTGTCCGGGTCCGATTTAGAAAATTTGTTAAAACAAGGCCAAACATTCAGGAGGGGGTTGTGTGTAAATCACATGTTTGCATTACATTAGGCTTTATTCGGTCCACAAGTAATGAAAAAACATTGTAGGAAGTATAAAAAGTTATTTTTACTATAAATTTTAATTTACTTTTCCAAATTAGGGGGCCCCCAAATTGTGATGCCCCTAGGCCCGGGCCTAGTAGGCCTAATGGTAAATCAGGCCCTACACGTTCCTCTATTTACTTCATTAGTAACCCATAAATTTATGAGTTTGTAGCGATTACACGAGGTGCTGTTATGGGGATGAATAGTATATTGTTATTGAAGTGCATTAATACTTTAAACTGATTTATTTGTGAATGCAGTACAGTACAACAGACAATCACACGCGCTCCATCGAAAATTTGTCAAACATCGTTAGTTATGTGGATAATAGTTAATATCTTGATTATTTAAATGCAAAAAATCTTTAAAAATGACACCTCACACGATTTGGACAACCTTTGGGAAAGGGGGTGGGGTACACCCCCAACCCCCCTTTTGTTTTATTACCTTAATTTTCATAAATAAAATGTTAATGGTGATTAAATACCCAAGTTTCATGATGATACGATCTTTTTTTCTGTTTTCCGTGCCATTAAGCTTAATACGACACATTTACCCCACACATACTAACATTTTATTTTTTAAACACTAGGGGGCTCTGCCCCCTGCTCGCTATCGCTCACCAACCCCCGGAATTGCTTCGCGATCTTAGCGAGCAGAGCTCGCTTGTTTCATCTCAACTATCCAGTAAAACCTGGAACTTTTCTGCTTAGCTAATGATAATTTAAAATCGAAACCTTTTATTTCTCTAACTTACCAATAACCATTACTACAAAAATATCAAAATAAAACTATTAAAATATTCCTTTTTAGTTTACCTGTAATTTAACCGAAACGTTTTCAAAAATATCCAGCAAGTCTACTAATTATCATCTACGATCTTAGAGAAAAAAACATGCCATTAATAAAACTTTAAAATTTAAAAAATGCACGTGTGTATCTAGTGAATCATCGGGGATAAGAAATAAGAAATCAGACTCATAAAAATAATCGCCTGTTTCTCTAGTGAACGACCAGAAAGAGAAGAAAAAATTGAAACTTGGTATCTTAATAATTCTAAAACTAATTCGAATTTAAAAAAAAACGAAACACCAATCTTTCTATAAAAAATAATTGTATGCGTGTTTAAAATATCATAGTTCTACTGTGATTAGTTTTTCTATTATAACGAAAAAACCGAAAAAGGGTAAAAATTTTCGAAACTTTAGAATTTAATAACTTCAAAAAGAATTCGAAATTCGAAAAAAGGGCAACGAGGTGCAAAACTTCATACCGAAGAGTATGTGTCTGCAAAAATCATGTTTCTGCTGTAGGTACATAGATATTGCTGGGGGCGAACTCGCAGCCGAAAAAAATAATTTTCGACTTTGACATTAAATAATTCCAGAACTATTTATCTAATTAATTAGGTTTGGGAACTTAAATGATCATCATGCATTTGTCTACCAATGGTCAAAATTTCATAATATTCCTTCAAATAGTTTTTGCTTAGTGAGAGTTTATAGTGGTCAAAAATAAAATTTTCAAAATCAGCGGCGGCGGTGACGACAGTCACTGTTACTTTTTTTTAATATAGAGAGATATGATAAAATTTTTTAACCGAATTGTAAAATAAAATTATTGTGTTTTACATAATTTTAAAGATTGTTTAATTTTTTTTAAATAATAAAAGCGGTATCAATATTTTTGATGAGAAATGATTTGTTACTAAAATATAAGGAAATTACAAAAGCTTGTTCAACCAAAATTTCAGAATTTTCGCAACTTTGGAACCCCGTAAATCAAAAACTATATGAGATAAACATTTTAACTCGGTACATCTCAGTTTTTAGGCATATTCAACATGTGTACCAAATTTGAGAAAAATCGAAGAACCCAAGGGAAAAATTTTCGGAAAAATTGGTTCACTTGACGAGGAATGACCCAAATGTATCATTTTTCTAAAATATATTAGAAATTTCTAAGCATTCGGATTTTTTTCTCTACAAAACCAAAATCCTGTGTTCTCAATCTCATAGAATGTAAAAGTGATAAGAACAAAAAGACCCACTGACCACCCAAGTTCTCCTGGACCCTGCCAAGCAATCAACAGATTAATTTTAAAATACCGAAAAGGAGTTCAGTTTTCGAGGGTAGGCAGTAAAAGGACTGTTCTCCAGACGTTTGGCCACCGAGAAACCGATGGGCACAACACAAGAAGCGGTGAACGGGACGCCTAGCGCCATCTATCGCCGTTACAGGTAGCTGCGGCAAATGTGATTTGTGATAAAAGGCGATAATGGCCGTTACAATGCTTTGGTTTCGGAGGCGGGGGGAGGGTCAGGCCGTAGCCAGGAATTTCCCTCTGCTGGGGTGGGGCGCCCACTTTTTCAGGGGGGCAAGGAAGGGGGTTTTCAGGAGGTATCATAGGCGTAAGTTCAACTGTTTGACAAGGGGACTAAACCCATAAGACCCTGTGGAGTCGTGGAAGATGAAGTTTACGAGTTTTCAAATAAAACCCTTTATTGAAACATCAAGGTGCAAAGGCAAGAGTAAAAGATAGCTCAAAATCAAAATCCACAATAACAAGTAAACGAGCTAATATATATAAAAATTTAAACAGTTAAAGTTAAAGTTAAACAGTTAAAAAGGTTTAGCCACATCAAAACAATTACTAAGGTTTAAAGACAGCCATATAAAAACAGTTAATAAGGTTTAAACTAAACCACTACTTTACAGACTCTCCTCCCCATCCAGAAGAAACTTTTCCTAAATTCAAAAGGAAAAGTTAGACATAAAAATTTAACAAATTGAACATTGTAAAAATACAGTTTTCAAACAGATCTTTCAAGGCACTCTACTCAGGGAGTAGTCTACATCGTCCAAGTACGGTACAGTTGCGAACTCTTCATAATCCTTCAAAATATAAGACATCAGTTCACAAAAATAGTAATAGGACACATTCCTCAATCCAAAAGACAATTTCATAGTACTATAAGTTCCAAAACTGGCAATAGAAGCCTTAGCTATAATAAGAGAGGTGACATCTGACTCACCTGGCTCACGATCAATGTTGTGCGCGACCAAACCCGTGCAACCTGGTACGTTTGAAAGTGTACGTGGATATTTGGTCAAAAGTTCTCTCAGATGTAGTTCTTTGCTTTCTGTCGATTCTTTCCCATCAATATGTCGCAGCAATCCCGAAAAGTCATCCTCCTCTTCACTGAACTGTAGGCTAGGAATCTCATGATCCTTCTCCTTAGCATCTTTAGCCGTTGTGACTCCGGGATTATCTGCAGTACCTTCATGGCTCTTCGGCTGATTTCCAAATTTTTCAGGAACCACAATCAGCTTTCTTTCCGATCCATCCTTGTTCTCTCTTTTGTAGACTAGCATTCCGTCATCCGTCATGTCTTTTGTCTTCACATTACTTTCCGTTTTGGTTTCTTCAAAAAGAGGTTTTAGTTCTTCACTTTTTCTTTGCTCGGTAAGAAATTCTTCTCGAGACAGCCCAACTAAATCAGCTCTTGAATCCTCTGGTTCAATCACTGGCAACACAATTTCATCAGACAAGATCACAGGTTCGGAAGCAAAAACGTCTTCTACAGGAGACTGTTCTTCTAATTTTCTTCTTTGAGTACTTTCCTCTTGATCCAAAGAATCTCTGATCACAGCAGCCTTAGTCGCAATGTGACCCAGATTACATTCCAACTCTAATTCTGCCAAGGGTTGGCATATCGGGGTTTCCTCTAAGGGACTTCTCTGTTCATATTCTTTTTCTCTTTTGGTCGAAAGAACTTTCTGATCCGGGTAAACTCCGCCTTTTCCTTTACATTGATCAGCAATAGGACGTCTATTTCCAAATCCATTAAAAGCTACCCTCGTCCTGAAGTCTTCATATCTTGCTTTTACATAAGCTTCAAACTCATCTTCTAAACCCAGTTTCTCTAGTTCTAATTTCCTCTCCATTTTCTCTTGTTCTTCTTGCTCTTTGCGCTCGTCAATTATATTAAGCAACAATAGCTTCTTAAACTCTTCATTGTGTGACGGGCTCTTTACGATAGCATCTACTATTCTAGCGATGATGAAATCATCTCCAATCTCAACCCCCAACTCCCGAGCAAGAACTCGCAAATCCTGTTTCTTACAACCCCAAGGCATCAAATACGCCATCTCAAATTTACCAAACCAACCTCAAACACTCGCAATTCAAAATCCTAAAACGCAACCTCTCACTAAACTTGTTACCTACACAACCTGAACTCCAAACTAAACTGATTTAACATGCACAACTTCTAATCTCCGAAATCTGGAATCACAATAACACCCACTCAACCAAATCTCAAACTACAACCCTACTAAACTAAACCTCAAATCACAACAACTACTCGACCAAATCTCAGATCACAACTACCACTAAACCAAACCCCAAATCACAATACCTTCGCAACTAAATCTCAAATCACAACAACCACTTAGCGAAATCTCAAATTACAACACTACTCTCAAATCCAAAACTAATCTCTAACACTAAAATCTCCCGACTAAATCCACCTGATTCACCTCAATGCAAAACCAATTCCTCCTAGCTTACTAACATCGCATCAACAAAATTCAATCCAACTTCACCTCCACAACCCCAAAGACTCTTCGAAATTATCACCAAATGCTTCATCGAACTTCCGAAAAATCTCCGGCGTAGTAGATCCGATCCCACCGCTGCCACCAGACTTCAAGTCTGTGGAGTCGTGGAAGATGAAGTTTACGAGTTTTCAAATAAAACCCTTTATTGAAACATCAAGGTGCAAAGGCAAGAGTAAAAGATAGCTCAAAATCAAAATCCACAATAACAAGTAAACGAGCTAATATATATAAAAATTTAAACAGTTAAAGTTAAAGTTAAACAGTTAAAAAGGTTTAGCCACATCAAAACAATTACTAAGGTTTAAAGACAGCCATATAAAAACAGTTAATAAGGTTTAAACTAAACCACTACTTTACAACCCTTAGGCCTAAGGAGCTGTTGAATGACTATTGTTTCAGGAAGAGTTTTTCTAGTTTTACCTTTTCTGGTTTCTTAAGTTTTCCTTCTTTAAATTTTAGAAATTTGAAACTTAAAGTTTTAGCCCATTTTTAGATCCTTTGGGTTAAAGCAGTGTTTCCCAACCTTTTTTGGTCCATGCCCCACCAAAGACTTGTTAAATTTTCCATGCCCCCCGGTCTCAGTGGCATAGGGTCACTTGGGGTAAAGCCCTGGATGAAGCTACGTTATCCAGGGCTTTAACTTGGGGTAAGTGGGACCCCTTTTTGGCCTAGTACATTTTTGGAGCTTTATAGAAAAAATTTGAAATGGTTTAGTTTGTACTTGTTGACTAATTTCATTAAAGAGTCTATCGATAAACAAAAATTTATCAGTAGTTTCTAAAATAAAGCTTTACATTTTTCTTAACTGGTCTTTTTATCAAAAATGAGATGGGTGACCCACTTACCCCAAGAGATGGGGTAAGTGGGTCACCCCCTCTTTATTTATATTTAAAGTAAGCAAAACTTAAAAGGAAGTAAGTGGGTCTTACTTGATAAAGTATAGTAAATTTATATATAAAATATTTTATTGTAACTATATCCATGAGTGAGAAATATACTCACATTTAAACCAATATGACAAGGTAAGAATAGAATAAAAGCAAAATAAGTATTTTAAAGAAAATTTTGAAGGCCCAAAGGGGTATGTTTTACTTTAGCATATAAAATAGTGTTGAAAAAACATAATAAGGTTGATTAAGATTTATTTTGGCACTTTAATACACATTATAAGATAAAAAAGAAATCATACACACTAAATGAGAATGAACACTATTGATGAGATATTTCACTTTACTCACCATAAATTAAACTAAAATGCAAATTTGATATAAAATGTCGATCAAACTATTTATAAATTTTAATGAATTTTGAAGTGGTGAGTAAAAGGTCTTGCTACTTGCAACTATAAATCGAAATTTTCTGAAAATATTGGGGGAAATTGTCCCTATAACCCCCCTTAAATCCACCCATGTCTTCAGTAATAGTTCCTATTATCATATGGGACCCTCTAGAACAACTTATATCATAATAAAGGGTCCCACTTACCCCACACTGAGGTGTCCCACTTACCCCAACCATGCTAAAAGTATGGGGTAAGTGGGACCCCCCTGTTAAACACTTCAAAATTAAAAATTTTGAAAAATTTCAAATTGCTGTATGTAATTTAGGTCAAACTCTGCAAAACAGTTCAATAAACATTAAAATGTAATGAAAACTTACCTGGAAATATTTCTTTGAAAAATACGTCTTGAACTCTCAAAAAAATCCATTCTGGGAATCTATTTTAAATTAGTTCTATAATCTTAAAAATAAATTAAACAAATCTCAAATATATGCAAAACTCATCGGTGTCACAAGCTGTAACACAATCAATGCGAGTGAGGGTGAAATTTCCTGTACATATTATAGTTTAAGGGGGGTGACCATCTTACCCCAGTGACCCACTTACCCCCAAGTAACCCTATATAGAAATATATTTTGAGAGGGAGCTAAAATTATTTCTTAGCCCCCCTCCTATGCATATTTAATAAGTCTAATGAAGCTTTTCAGAAATTTTTAGGTAGAACTTGCATACTAAAGAACTAAATCCAGTTAAGAGTAATTGAGTCCTAAGTACGAAGGGGGTCTGGGGGTCCTCCCCCAGCAAATTTTCGGAAATTTCACTTTAGGAAGCAGGTTTTTAACTAGTTTGGTACCCCTAGTTGGGAAATTTTGAATATAAATTTTTAGGTAAGATTTGCATTTCGATGAACCTAATGTAAAAAAGTTTCATATACAAGCGTTTTAAAAACAAAGATATCTTGGGTCATCCCCCAGAAAAGGTTTGGAAATTAGACTCTAAAAACCGGGTTTCAACTTGGTTTTGATACACTGGTCCAGATTTCAGACATACATTCTCAGATAGGATAATAGGATCAGATTTTGATAAACTTCTTTTTAAAAAGTTTTTTTAATTTTTTCCTAGATAGGCTCCACCTGGGGGCAATTCGGTTGAAAATTTTCAAATTGCCCCCCTAAAAAATGATATTGCCCCCCGGTGGGGCGTGCGCCCCACGTTGGGAAACACTGGGTTAAAGTATAGAAGGAACTGCTCCATGTAAGCTCCTGAATTGAAAAGGAAAACTCGAAAATCGAGGTGGATCACTCCTTGTAACTCTTTAAGTAGACATAAATTAATAAAGGTTGTCAACCTAACCTGCTTTTCAGTCAGTGCTAGGATATATAGAAGTTTATTTTGGTATGGGCCTAAAAATATTTGTCAGCCGCTCCCACACATATTTAATGTAGTTAGTTATACATTTTGGGGTTGAATTTTCGGCTAAGAGAACTTTATTAATTCGTGTAATCTGTTCTTATATTAATATAAGAACAGTTTTTTTGTAATGATGGGGGACACAGTATCAAAGGGGGGTTCCTCCCCCATAAAATTTTTGGATACTTGACCCTAAAAACAGGGTTTTAAACTACTTTTGATACTTAGACTAAAATTCGGGCATACATTTTTAAGTAAAATTTAGATTTGATGACTTGTTATTTTAAAAAAATTGTAAATAATAAAGATTTAAATAAAAATGGGGGTATGGGGTCCCTCCCCATAAAAATTTAGAAAATTTGACCCCAAAAAACTGGGTTTTAACTTAGCTAGAAGGAAATAACTGGTGTTTTAGAAGGGGGCAGCTGCCCCCCTGGCTACCCCATGGCTGTGCTTGTGGATCGAATTTGTGAAAGTTTTCTAGGGGGGCAAATAAAGATTCCAGTAGGGGGCTCCGCCCCCCCCTGGCCCCCCCGTAGCTAAGGGCCTGGGGAGGGTTGACTCAAATTTATTCCAAATTCTTGCTTTTCCACGCTATTTTTACGTACACACTTTCGAAAAAATTTTAATTTTGGTACACTTATTATTGTTTAAATTTTGTGAGTGAGCGCAAGGTAAAAGAAGGTGAGCTAAAGCTCCCATTAGATGAAATTTTTAAAATTTGAACATCTATATATATATTACGCTTAGCGTGGTACGTGGCAGGAAAAAAGGCCCTTATTACTTTCCCGCTGTTGGCAACGATCGGTTTGTTTACACTTTGCGAATTCGTGTTTATGTTTTCCGCGTCTTCCGATTCACAAAACCTTTCAACTTTTAAGTTGTGTCATGGATTTTTGTATAGCAGCAATTTATTTTCGTAATAACAAACGTAGAAGAATCTCGAGAAGTAATGGAAACTCCCGAGCAAGCGAGTATTCGCAGAACTAATCGGACCGAGTCTGATGGATTGCGGCGTGCGGCAACTAACATTCCTGAAATTTCATTGTTCACGGAGCATCATTGCGGAGAATTAGCTATAAAATGTTTCCATATTAATGTTTTTAGTTGAAAAAGCTGTAAGGATGAAATATTTTTAGGCGTTGAAATAGTACGGTGATTTTGATGGCGATCGAAGTACGTCGGTAATTTTGATGGCGATCAAGGTAAGTCGGCAACACGCATTGGTTAAGCCAAGGTTAAGTATAAGCAAAATTAAAAATTTCTCCACTTTTGCAAGCATGAATCACTAACATTGTGGCCTAAAATTGCCTATACTTCAAAAAACACAGGTCACTGCAATAAAAATATGAGTGATCCTTCCTAAAGTGCAGCCCTTTATTTACGGAAAACTTAAAAATATTAAAGGTAGAGAACCATACACATCAATAGCGAAGCACAATTTGGAAACACTTGAGTGTGTGGTAAATAGCGTACACCCACGATTATTTTGCAGAAACAATCGAATGTTATTTAATCATACAGCTGTAGGTAAGTGGTATTTTCACCGACAGGATGGTCTGTTGAGTCAATTTTGCAGTATAGCTGCAAAACCTGAATTATTCTACACTATACTCGATAGCAACTTAATTTGAGCCTGACATCAGGGCGACGTGGAAGAAAATTTGAGTAAACGGAAAGCTTTCTAGACTTTGTGAGCTCTTATTGGCTGGCGAGTTTTATTCGACTTGAAAAAATATTAATACTCAACATTTTGCAAATCGGGATGAAAAGACGCTTAATATACGTGGAATTAAAAAAACTAATCATATTTTAAAATTAAATCTCTTAATTTCACTCAAAATTCCGACACCGCATGAGGAACTACTTTCTTTGGTTTCTCTCAGCATATTTTTACAGGCTCAAGATAAGTTGCAACCAAGTATAGACAAAGTTTTCTGTGATTCAGCTGGATAAAAAACTTTTTGCACAGGATAGTCGAATGCAGTTTTGGTGTTGTACAAATGGTAACCATTATTAATGAATACTATCATTAGGAGGGTAGAAAACCGTTCATATAAGTGACAAAGCACAAGTTGGAAACAAGTGGGGGAAAAGTAACACGGTTTACTTTTAAGGGTGTTAAAGAGTAATAGTTTTTGGTGGAGTTATCCAGTCATATTAAGAAATTATGTAACTTTCATGGACAGTGTTTAACTTGCTCATTCTTCACATAAAGGGGTACAAATTTACTTACTATTTGCAACGTGTGAAAAATTTTGATTTTAAGGATTTAATCATTTGTACCATATTATTTGCTTGGTGCTATATATGCTCTTATTTCGGCCTTGCACTATAAAAGAAGTTATGTTGAATTTTAAGGGGAACTGTTTGTACACATATAATTTAAACCCATTCACTAAACGATGATTTGTGCTAGACTAACAAAGTTAGTGACCGCTTAGCGAGCAAAGCGAGCCAGGATCGCGAAGCGATCCTACGCGAACTGCGAAGCAGTTCGCGCGGGGGTTGGCGAGCGATAGCGAGCAGGGGGCGGCAGCCCCCTAGTTTGGAATAATTTGGGTGACCCTCCGAAGGGTTTCGCTCAATATACGCCCCCGCATAATTTAAAAAAAGGTAGTCAAAATTTCAGGAATGGTTTGATTCCTTTAAGGACCATTCATTAATTACGTAAGGGTCCCGAGGGGGAGGGGGGGTTGGAAAAATATCTTCATACCCTTACTTGAGGGGTGGGGGGATCAAACCCATTCTTACGTAAGATTTTCTATGCTTATGTAAGCAAATTCCAATTATTCTAATCAAATTACTATTGAATAACCCCAGAAAAACTTAAAAATGCTAACGATCTCGGTATATTATCGAAGCTTTAATTTTTTAAAAAATGAAAGTATATCAGATGTATCTTTTTTATAGGAGTAGCATTAAGTTAAAATAAAAAATAAAACTGTTGAATCCATCTTCCAGTTATCAAAAATCAAAACAAAACAAAAGCAAAAAGGGAGAGAAATCTTTATTAGTTTGTTTCAACTTTTTTCAACGAAGTGGAATCTTGTGTGAGAATAGGGGGGAGAGGTTTGAAAAATCTTATGTACCCTTACATGGGGGTGGGGGGTCAAAAATTTCCAAAATCATCCTTACGTAATTAATGAATGGCCCCTTAAACCGTTTACCCCCCTCCATGGATACGGCCCTGACTACAATCATGTCAAATTATGACACAAAGTAGTGTAGTTGCAAAGTAGTGTTTTTTGTAGTGTTACGGCTCAGAGTTCAAACTAGGGCACATAAAGCCGACCAAGACCACATTAACCATACAAATTGAGGCTTGCAGCATAAAATGCCACACTTTCGAAACCCCTTCCCCCTAAAAGGATTCTGTCATTTGTAAACGGTCCCTGATCGCCCTGATGAATTATTGATGGTTTTCCCGCATCGGCTTAATTCGAGAAGCTCCCTTAATTTATGAGAATCACGTACTCACACTAACTAAACGGTTTAGGATAGTCTCGCACTTCATAATCATCGCGTGTAGTTCCTCGTGAATAAATGCCTCCGCATCGAAGATTATTTGCGGCAATCTGAGAAGTAATCAAGATTTTAAAAACGCATTGCTAATATACTTTCTTCTCTTTGGAGACAGTGGGTATAAACAAGAATTTCCGAACATCGTAGGGTATCTAATGTTTGTTAACTTAATAACTGCTCTGTAACAGGTAATAATGTCTCACTATTTCGACTCAAAACTAACTTCTCATAGTTTTCACTAATGTACTTTTTAAAAACAAGTTCTAAAATTAAAGTTTGGTGCACACTAAAAATTTCATTCCAAGTAATGCTACAATGTTTACACCAAGTTTTAAATTGTCAATGTTTAAAATTAAAGTAATTGTACAAAAATTATTCATTAAAATAAAGGTTGTATTGTACTCTGGGTGATTGAGGCGGCTACCGACCAAATAAATAAACCAGACCAAATAAAAAAAATACTGATATCACAAAACTTATATAAAGATTTTTCATAAAGATTAATTAAAATAGTAACAAACTTACTTCTGAATAAAAAGAACGCGATTGAAGCCACTTAAAATCTTGGAATGAAACTCTTTACTCCTCTTCAAACGTTTTTTCTACTTTTGAAATATAAACTTTAACGTATTTATACATGTTTTAAAATAAGAATTTAAGTAAAATACTTTTTGATTATTCTGTAGTTATTTTTTTAGTTAATAAGATAAATTAACTACCTAAAATTTACGTGCATTATCTTGACAAATTCAGGAAATAAAACCATCACAATACAAAAAATTCAAACAAGAAAATATTCAGTTTATTTTATCTTAGTTCTTTATAGTAAGCTATATAAATTACTAGAAGTAGTAATTACTGTGCGGCTATGACAGTATTTTGTAACCCAAAAATATAAAACCAAGTGCTTTTTATCATCCTAGTTCGGCTTTTTAATGATAGTAATCCAGTTTTATTTATCTTCAAAAATAGGAAGCATCGCCATTAATTATGAAAGACTACAGTATTTTGTTCTATTATGCAGATTTTAAAGTATATTAATTTTCATTATTGTGACAGGAAGCTTTTCAATTAACTTTATTTACTTTGAGGGAAAATAAATTCGGGCTGCATCTATTAGCAAAAAGACCTTTGATTAATTTTTCTTCGAGAAAACAACAAAGGCTATAAATAAGTTTCTCTAATGGAGGCTTTAGTTTGCAGTGGCTTTCGAATGTTATTCATTTGTTGTTAGAAAACTAAAACATAGAAGTACGAGTTAAATAAATATGAAGTTTTGAGCAAAAATATGTTAATTTAGTTGGTTATAATATTTTCTCTTGAAATTGTTTTGTGAAAACGGAAAAGTTTTCTTTCAAACCGAATAGGTACTCGGTGTTACACAGAAACTTTACTCAACCGTAAAATATGAAACATATATTTATTTGGTGATCTATTACTAACAAATAGGCGTGTTGGTTTGAAAAGTTTTTCTAAAGAAACAATGAATAGGAAATATGCAACAAACAGCTGATTGAGTATCAAAGCTTTGTTTTATTTTATTCATTTTTTGCTTAGTTTGACTAAACTGAACCCATATAAACCGTGAAAAAAAAAAGCACTTCTTTTAAGGATATATAGATAATATATAATAGATATTATAAATATATAGATATTTTATAAAAATTAGTGTCCCCTTTGTCTTTTTTTTTGGGGGGGGTGACTTTTTCGCCATGTATAATTTAATTATTTATGTTTTCTATAAATATCAGGACAAAAGCTACAGGAAATTTTGTTCAATCAGAGCATAATATATTTTTAAATTAAATTTCAGGAAAAAAAGTAATTTACTTATTGATTATCTTATATCATTCTAAAACATCATAGTAGCTATAAATGCAGTTAAAAGTCCCAAACCAAAGTTTCTTGTAACTACAAGCAAAGTATAATTTATAAGTTATATGGAGCTATGTAGAAACAATTGTATCAAAGTTATAATAGAGTGAAAAATAAAATATGCTAACTCGAGTTACGATTACTTTAAAATCGCAGGTTAAACTTTTTAAAAAGATAAAGATGATAAATAATACTATATACAATAAAACTGTTTTTTAAACTTTAAATGCCAATTAAGTTTTATTTATTATGAGCAAGATAAAAGGTTATAAAAAAGTAAAAGAATCCAGCATGGGCAAACATAAGGACTCAGCCGGGTATCTAATATCGATTGAGAGTCGCAACACCGAATCCAGGTTTCTACCTCAATTGCGGTTTCCAACGGATCCGCTCTTTTTTGGCTGGCTAAAAGCCCCTCTATCTCTCCGACGTGACTTCTGAGGGCGAGAGAACTTTCAGAGCACAGCACTCTCCACCCCCTAGGGGAGATTTTCTTCGTTCGAGAGAATTTTTTATATTTTCTAAGGAGAGAGATTCAAGGTTTTTGCTTCGAGAGATCAAGAAGCCGCTTGTGGAAGAGGTTATGACCCATTAGAATTTAATTGCTTATCCTGCTCGAGTAGAAAGCATTTCTCCCCTACATCCCTATCAGAATTGCGATATATTCGTATATTTTCAGTATGCATAACATTATTGCTAAAAATCATTTGCTTTTAATTACTTAAAGTACTTTTAAAAGAATTAATTGCTTCTTTTGGCTATTTTTGTTGTAGTTCTATTGTTCTTTAATGAATGATACAATATAAAACAAATAATCTAATTATCAGCGAAAACCAAATTAAGATTTAAGCAAATGGCTAATTTTGTGTTATAAGTATCAAGTGAGTGTATGTGTTAGAGGAAAAGTGATTAATTGGGCATTATTAATAATGCCCAGAATAGAGGCGGGCAAAGTGATAAATTTCATTGATAAATGCCATTGAATTTATCACATTGCCCTCCTCCACTTCGGGCATTATTAATAATGCCCGATTTATCACATTGGCCATAACATATACAGGGTGTTTCAGATAAGTGTTTCATAGCTTCTAGGAGGGGCAGGGCACACCTAGACGACTCAGAATCACCTAGGAATGAGGGGTCGGAAATGCACCCCTATCGAACTAGGGATTTTAAAAACGGACCATGTGAAGTTCTGTAAAATTCCCAGTGAAAATTGACACGTAACCTTTTAAGATCGAAATAAAACCATCGATTCAGGCATGTATTCCATAAAACCAATAAAAGAGCTGAATTTTTAGCTCCTAAATTGATTTTTATGTAAAGAATACAGGAATCGAATGATTTTACTGATTTAATTCAATTTAGAAAGGTTGCGTGTCAATTTCCACTAAGGATTTTACAACTTTCCATGCCCGAATATAAACACCGCTAGGTCGTTTGGGGTGCATTTCCAATCCCCCATTCCTAGGTGATTCGGAGTCACCTTAAGTGTGCTCTACCCCTGCTATAAATTATTACTTACCGGAAACACCCTGTATACTGCTGAACCAACGATAGTAAAAGGGTCACGTGATTTTGACAGACTCGGAGGGGAGAAAGGAAGAAGCTGAGGGGCAGTTTATCGAAAGAGGAAGATACATTTACTCCCTCTAACCTTAGTTAGACTCTCTATAATAAAAAATCAGTATATAAAAAATATTAAAGCAAAAAATCACGTGACCCTTTTACTACCGTTGGCTAAGCAGTATCTTCTAATACAAAAAATATTTATTAATGGAGTATCTACCACCCGAGATTTCGGTCTCAAGTATAACAATTTAGAAAAAAAATCCTGTAAAAGGAAATGGAAAATGACTGCTATAAGAAATTTCTCCAAAAGAAAAAAAATCTACCCTAAACACAATCTATTTTCTCTGTAGAACAGCCTTCTACAAATCTTATTTAGGGAAATAATAAGAACTATCATACACTGGCTGTTTCACTAAATAAATTTAAAAATTATTTTAACCCTTCTGGTCCTAGACCGTCCATTGTCATTTAATCCTAAGTTACTCAGATATTGCATTCAGTGTTGACTGTGTAATCCTCTTCACAAAACGTTACCTCTGGATTTGCACTGTTGTGTTTGAAAAAAGTGTAACCCAATAAATAGAGGAAACAAGAGAAGCTGAAACAACTTTTTAATTCAAAACATCTTCAACAGCAGCTTTCCGTCTTTCGGAGACGAATGTGAATTTCTTCTGCGAAGACCAGAAAAACACGAACCAGCCGATATACATAGCGCCTTATATACACATTATGATACAAAAATTGAGAAGCTATAGTACATGATTCTTCAATGGATTTGTTGGAGTTTCTATTAACTTCACATCCATAAAATAACCATATAGGTTCATATTCATTATATCCTCAGTGTTGTATTATAGACTATATTTTCGTTTGTAAAGGTTAAATAGATTTATGTGAGTTGAATTTAATATTTCAAATAAAACTACAAGCTTAAAAAATTTCGTAATGAGTTTTGGTATTTTAAATGTAAAGAGACAATATTGCACATCAATGTTCGATCTATAAACCCCTTAACTGCCACGGAAATCTGCAGCAAGTGGCTCCCCAGTGCCAGCGTTTTTCTCCCGCTCGCGCGTACTTACACTTTAGCAGAGCGCGCGTTCCTTTTTCAACTCGTTAACTACTCAAAATACTGTTTATTTCGTTCATATAAAGAAATTGCACCCTCTCAATGTATGGAGTACCAGTTAAAACCGGAATCATGACCTAATAAAGAAAAAATAGTAGAAAATAAGAAGTAAATCAAATCGATCTGTTATAAGCATTTTTTCTTATTTCCATGCAGACCAACAAATTTAAAAAAATAAAAAATCCATTTTCTATGCAAAGGGAACTAAAACGGAAGTGTTAGACACAAAATATAGCATAAAAAATAATAAAAAACTCAAAAAGAAACAGGCCATAACTCAACAGCTTTTATTTTTATCGCTAAAGAAAAAACCACAGTTCAAATTCATCCCCCCTACTTCAGAGAAATAAGAAATTCCTTTGGAAACACTGTCAAGGTTATTCCTGGTATTATTTTTGGTAAAAACACAATGCTACACATCGTACTTTTACAAAGCGTAAAAATACGCCATTGGCACTTATCATTCGGGATTTCCAAACCGTACATTTACGTCGACGGCAGTTAAGGGGTTAAAGATCAACATCACAGAGTTGAGAATGTCTTAAAATGAATACTTTTACTCATTTAACTACTTAATGGAACTATAAATAATCTCGATGCATACATTTAAAAAATTTATTTATCAATTTTCACATTAATAGCATATACTGTAAACTGAGTAATCTTAATTTTAATTTTGACTTTCTAAATTTTTAGCCTTTTATTTCCATTGATAATGTCTGCCGAAGTTGCAGATGAAACGTTTGGACTTTTTTTTCAAGGATTTATTTCAACAAAATATAATTAAAAATTACACAAAAGAGAGAAAAAAAAACAATGGAATAATACGCAACATCTACTTTTCGACCACGGCCTAATTGCCCGGAAGAAAACTTTTGTCCTAACCCATCCGGTCGTGAAAGCCTTTGTTCTTATATACCAGTGGTTCCCAAAGTGGTCCATATGGACCCCAGTTGTCCACAGCGACTTTCCGGGGGTCCACGGGCATGAAAATGAAAATTGGGGGTCCACAGTAACTTCTAGGGGGTCCACAGCGACTTTCAGACGTTCACGGGAAAATTCATTAAAATGGAAAACTTTGATAAGTTTCAAAAATTTTGTCTTTTTTATAATCAAATTTCAGTAATATGAAAAGTTGGTTATCACCGAATCCTCTAAACGCAAGCAGGGGCGATGGAATCATTTCTCTTATCGAGGTGGAGATCCCACGACCAGCCTCGCATAATTCAATTTCATAAATTAAAACTCAATTTCCGTAATGTATAATTTTACTTCTTTTCATAGTTGAACTTAATTAAATATTGTTTGCTAACATGCCATATATTAATTGTAATTATTTCTGAAATTTTATGATTTGGTGAATGACTACTCACTCATAAGCCATTAACTTTGACAAGTTTGCGACCAAAATTTTTATTGTTAAAGCTAAAATTTTTTGTGCCTTGAAATATAATGATATTAAAAGTTTAGATTTGTTTTTAGTTTCAAACTTTTTAAATGTTTGATTTTTACAATTTCATTAAAAATGTTGCCACAATATCAATAGCAAATTGATTTCTTTTCATAGTTGAACTCAATTAAATATTGTTTGTTAACATGTCATATACTATAAATTGTAGTTGTTTCTGAACTTTTATGATTTGGTGAATGAATAACTTATTAAATACTTATTAAAACTTATTAAAATTAAAAGTTTTTGTGTCTTGAAATGTAGAGATATTAAAGGTTTAGATTTGTTTTTATTTCAAACTTTTTGAATGTTTGATTTTTATAATTTCCTAAAAGAAAAGTGTGAAATCAAATGCTAATCGATGCAAGAAAAAAACACTTGAAAAAATTACAAAATTTATGCGTGGTTTAGAAGTTTATATCTAAAACATAAGATTTTTAGCTACTTTTTGAACAGTCCCTAAGACAGGGGGTCCACGGGCTATGAAAAATGTCGTTAGGGGGTCCACGGGCCAAAAGAGTTTGGGAACCCCTGTTATATACTGTAAACCTTTCTTCAATTTTAGGTATCCTAGTATATTTCATAGATTAAGTATTTTAAATTTTTTATTCATGATAAAAAGATTGCCCATATAATAATTATACAGCCTCGTATAATTGAGTAATATTTTAAACTACCAAAAGTGAGTTTATACAAAATTAACAAGCATTTAAAATATGACAATGATCTGTTAAATCTTAAACGAAATTAAATTTGGTTTAGTACCGATTCAGCCGTTCCCGATTGAGCCGGTAATAAAATATTCTCCCGATTCAGCCGGTGAGGGTTAAACGAATTCTTATTTAGTGCCGTTTCAGCCGGTGGGTATCTTAGGTTACCCCAATTGGCTTCCAAGCACGTTTAGCGCGGCGACTTAATCACACTATGAGATCATATGTTCATTTCAAAAGTAGTATTCATTGCGCTACTGCTACTTAACATTTTGAAATCATTTCAGACAAGATCATTAATATGTTGAATTTCGCGGGCGGGATTCAGGAAGAAGGAATATTTATTTTTGTTAATTATATACCTTATAATTAAAAATAACTTGTCAGTAAATTTATGGTAATATTAGAAAAAAAGAGATGTTACACTCAGAGAGATTCACAGATGTTATCTTGATATTTATAATTAAATATTACAAACAATATTAGAATAATTAGAGATTAAGGCCTGATAATATGAACTCTCCAGGTAGCACAAGGAACAACGATGCACCAATACTGGTCAGTAACAGCCCCTATCGGATCCAGGGGGGCTAGAGGGGGCTCAAGCCCCCACCCCAAATGAAAAGTTTCACCTTATATAATATGGCATTTTATGCACCAAAATGATTTAAAATTCTGTTATTTTAAGGTCAAATTTTCAAAAAATTTTTGGGGGAGGACCCCCAGACCCCCTTAGCACTTGCAACTCTATTATTGCAATTCTATTTTATTAAGTTTGCAAAACCCAAAAAATCTATATCCTAAATTCGGATGAGGCGTACCAAAACGAGTTGAAAAAATGGGGTTTTTGACTTAAAATTCCAAAAATTTTCGGGGACCCCCAGACCCCCATTTTAGTAGTTGGAGCAGGATAATTCACTACCTTTTCCGTATTAACATCAACAAGAGGATTCAATTTGATTATGAAAAATTCTTAGCCCCAGAAACCAAATCCTGGATCCACCACTGAGTATCGCAAATATCGAAGAATATCGGACATCGAAATCCAGATATCTGACAGTCTTAATTGATAATCCGTAACTTATTAAAATAGAGGGAGATAAGAAATACATTCAAAAACATTTCTAATAAAATTGTACGAAAATTAAGTGAAAATAGGAATTAGACCTATTTACCCCCTTTTTTGGTAAAATTTCTAAAATGATATCCTGGAAATGATTTTGACTAATTCTGGACAATGTTAAATTTAATATAGCTTTCTCCACTTTCTCTTAGACCAATTAGAAAAAATAATAAAGGGTACCTTTTTTTCCACATTGACTATTTCCTATTTCACAACCCCCTTGGTTTAATGGAATAAATACCTGAATCGATGGTTTGAATTCGATCTTAAAATGTTAAGTGTCAATTTCTACAGGTAGTTTTACATCTTCCTATGCCCGCTAATAAAAACCCCTAGCTCCTAGCTCATTAGGGGTTAATTTTCAACCCCCCATTCCTGTGTGATTCTGAGTCGTCTAGGTGAGCACTACCCCTCCTAGAAGTTATGAAAAACTTATCTGAAACACCCTATTAGGGTTAGGGAGGGTATATTAGGATTATGATTCTAAGTATTAATACTTAAAATGATGATTCAATTTGATTGATCATCATTTTAATCATTTGATTGATAGTCTCAAATATTTAAAATGATGGACTTACTCTAAGTTGTACCCACATTTAAGTAGGTATACGTATCAGGGTTGGAAAAAACCCATATAAAAATGGGTTTTTTTGTAAAAATTGTGGGTTTTTTCAAAAAGCAGTGGTTTCTCCTACATAGTAAGTGGGTTTTTTCAAAAATCAGTGGTTTCTCATACATAGTAAGTGGGTTTTTTCAAAAATCTGTGGTTTCTCCTACATAAGTGGGGTTTTTTTTTCAAATTTTAGTAAGTTCTTTCTGTGTTAAATGTGTTCTATCAAAATAATGTCAGTTTTTCCATAGGTTTCATAACTTTCTTTGTACTATACCTATGATTATAGAATTTTAATATGTTGTGTATATTTATTAGCTGATTAAAACGGTGTATTGCATTACGGTTTGCGGTCATTATTACGGATTCTATGATAGTCCGATGCTTTACCGAAAAACGACGATATTCTTAAATAAAGCACAATATATTTTAATAATGGTTTAAAAAGTGATAGTTTCTTAAAATATACGTCTATATACACATCATATCCTATTTTCATGAATATAGCTTCCATATTTAGTAAGTTATTAGAGTTTGAAAAAAAGTTCTCGGTATCGTTAAAAAACACAAGTCCGCATTTCGCTTATAAATCGATAATAATTATTTTAAAAAAATTTTTGATTTTACTTATGAGTAAAGAACCGTTATGGCAAAGTTTTTCCAGAATTACGGGCTGTCATGGTGATTAGGATTGTATTTCAGGATTTTTTGAAGCAGAATGAAGTCTACTTGTCTATGATGCCAATACTTCCATTTTTTCAGCTGATTTCGAGTTCAAAGTTTACATTTTGTTCGAATTACAAGTGTTATACATCGTTGTAAAGGTAATTAAAAATGCTTTAAGAAAATAAAAATTGCTAAGGGGTGTTCTCCACATTACGGGGCGTGTTTTGGATCAAAGTTTGAAAGCATAGTGTATTATTTTTTCCCAAAGTCATTGCCGATTTATGAAATCCTATAGTATGTTGTTCGGGACATTGAGCTGTTTACAACTATATGTCGCACTAAGGGATCGGGTACATATTTCGTGATTTATATTAAGTTAAAGACGTTTCCGTAATACTTGAATAAAAGTATTTTTGCTTGAGATTGGTGTATGAAATTTTAATATGTTTTACCTGGCGTTAAGCGGTTTAAAACGGTGTATTGCATTAAGGTGGGCCTCATGCAATAAGCGCTCTACAGTAGTCCGAAGTTTCTCCGTAATATTCAAATGACACTATATTAAAATTAATAAATCGATCAATAGTCAGAGGAATCTTGTAGTATACTTAAAGATGTGCATTTTATTCAATTTTCGTTCAAATCCCGCTATAATTATGGTAGTTATTATAGTTTGAAAAAAGTCAACCGCTCTCAAAAAAAATTAAACTTAGTTTAAATTTTGAAAAACCCATTAAAATTTTAAAAATATCCTAAACTTTGAAAGAATTCTATTTATCTTTGAAAAAAAAATCAAATTTAAAAAAAATCCTTAATTTTTTATAACCAGTTTGAAATTTAAACTTCTTAAATTTTGAAAAAAAACCCCATTCAATAATAAAAATTTGAAATTTGAAAAACACTCCCTTGATTACTGAAACCTGTTTTATAGATTTTGGGGGAAAACACCACTAAAATTAAAAGAAATATCGTAAGTTTTGAAAAAACCTTGGTGGGTTTCAATAAAACCCTGAAAACCCTATATAAAACTGGTTTTTTTCGAAAAAGGTGTGGGTTTTTTCAAATTTAAATGGCTTTCTCCTATATAGTCCAGTAACTTGGTAGTTTTTTCAGGAAAAAAATACAGTAGTTGTTTTTTCAACGGTTTTATATGTTTTCAAGGGTGCTGAATCCGAATCTGAACTTTGCATACAAAATTTCCTAGTGCGTTTTAAGAAAATTCGAAAAAAACCTGAAATTTCACCTAATTTTTTGATTTCTTGTTTGTAGAACGAAAAGTATGGGTCTCTCATGAAAATGTTAAGTACAAAAAATAAAGAAAATAAAACAAGCTACAAAATTGTCAATTACAACTTTTTTATCAGACTAATAGTTTGGCAGCTATAGAGCTCGCTGAAAGTAGGGCATATTTCGCAATTTAGAAAATGACCCATATCTTCCTTAAAAAGTCAGATTTTGATTTAGATAACTAAGATAAACTACTTTAATAGTGTTTTACATGATATAATCCTACTTTTTATCCCAATAATTATTAATAAAATGAATGCTCTTTAGGAATTTCCTCCCCCAAAACGCAGGTTTTTTAGGCAATAAAAAATTCAGTTTCTATTAATTCTATTAAAATTAATTTAAAACACTAGTTCAGTTCAAAGTTTCAATAGTATTCACAGCAGGAAAAAAATACTTTTTTTAGATGCAAGTTTGATTTTCTGGATTTTTCGCCGCCAGAGCGAAATATGCTCTATTTTCAGCGCGCTCTAGCTGCCAAACTATTAGTCTGACAAAAAAGTTGTAATTGACAATTTTGTAGCTTGTTTTATCTTCATTATTTTTTTGTATTTAATATTTTCATGGGAGACCCATACTTTCCGTTCTACAAACAAAAAATCAAAAAAGGAGGTGAAATTTCAGGGTTTTTTCGAATTTTCTTAAAACGCACTAGGAAATTTTGTATGCAAAGTTCAAATTCGGATTCAGCACCCTCGAAAACATATAAAACCGTTGAAAAAACAACTACTATATTTTTTTCCTGAAATACCCCTTTTTTGATACCAAGTTACTGGACTAATATAGTAAGTGGGTTTTTTCAAAGTTGAAACTTTTTATACTTTGAAAAAACCCACTGAAATTGTAAAAACATCCCTTTATTTATTGAAACCCGGTTTAAATTTTGAAAAATCCCACTAAAATTTTAAAAATATCCTAAACTTTGAAAAAACCCATTCAATATTGAAAGAAATCTATTTAACTTTGAAAAAACCCACTGAAATTTAAAAAATCCTCCTTAGCTTCTTACATCTTGTTAGAACTTTAAAAGTCCTAAATTTTGAAAAAAAACCCCATTCAATAATGAAAAAAACCCACTGAATAATGAAAGAACCTATTTAACTTTTTAAAAAACTCACTGAAACTGAAAAAACACCATTTAATTTTTGAAACCTAGTTTAAACTTTGAAAAAACCCATTAAATTTAGAAAGAAATCTATTTAACTTTAAAAAAATAATGAAATCTAAAAGATCTTATTTAATTTTTATAACTAGTTTGAACTTTAAACGCCTTAAATTTTTGAAAAAACCCTTTCAATAATAAAAAAAAATTAAAAAAACATCTTAAATTTCAAAAATATCCTAAGCTTTAAAAAAACCCATGCACAATATTAAAAGAAATTTATTTAACTTATAAAAAACACTGAAATTTTAAAAATCCTAGTTAATTTTTTTATTAAGTTTAAACTTTGAACTATAAACGTTCTAAGTTTTGAAAAAACCCATTCAATAATGAAAAAAACCTTAATTATTAAAACCTGGTTAAAATTTTGAAAAAACCCACTCAACTGCAGTTCTTGGTATGTTATTTCATTAAATGTTTTTCTTCAATATTAAAACTGCCAAAATCTTGATTTTTCTTGAAAAACCAAAAAATGGGTTCAAAATGTGGGTTTTTTCACATGTTTTTTTTTTAAAAACCCATTGGGTCCAATCTAGCCAACCCTGAATACGTATTGCATTATACCAAGCACGATTAACTTACTGAAATCATAAGTTGTATATTTGTAACGCCAGAGACCAGGATTTTATTTTCAACAGTAAAATAAGTCTATTAAATTTAAAATAAAAAATAAAGATTAAAAACTTAAAATTAAGTAGTAGTGAGCAGTTTTTTTGAGAGAAATTGGGTCATTGTACCCAAATAAGATCCAACAAATTTATTTTAACGCCAAACTTAGTTTGTATCGCCAAACAATGACTCACCGGCTCAATCGGGACTAACATACCATCATAAAGCATCACACCGGCTGAAATGGGAGAATTTTTGACAACCGGCTCAATCGGGAACGGCTGAATCGGCACATCACCTTAAATTTATCGTTAAAAACAGTTCCAACCTATTTTTAAACTTTTGTATGTTTAGTCTTTACACGTTCCTTTTCCCCCAAATGTACTTGGAAGTTACAGAAAATTTGTGCAAATAAATATCCAAATTTGAGATGAAGCCATAAGTGAATATAAACTAATAAAATCGTAAACCATAAGTAAAGTTTCACCAAGAAAACTGACATACAGCGTTAATTATATTATATACACTCAGATAGTTATTGCCATAAGACTGTCTGTATAACAACACTATTTGAGAACAGACACATCAAGGATAAGATTCTACAAATTGTTGACATACAACTGATCACAAAACGATCAATATAGAATACTTAATAAAACAAGTTTAAAGATTTCCAGTATACTTAAACACTATATCGTAATAGCTTGATGATAAAGTATATATAATACATTGATATATAATACACTGTACAGTTTAATATACATTTTACATTTCTTACTTGATATTACCATCATTTCTTTTGTTGAGGATATGAATTTTTATCATACGAAAATATAGCTCAATTCTCTTATGTATTATAGACTAAAGCTACCATAAACATAGACCATAAATCAACCATAACAGCAAAATAAAGATTTGACCGAAAAAATTCCTCCTAATTAATATAATGACAGAAGAGAAATAACTAAACGAAAAACAAGATTAAAAAGTATCAAGCCAAAAAAAATCTAGCTATTTTAAAAAGAAATTAATACAGTAAAAAGAGAATCAGGTTCGCATTTTTAAATTGATTTCCAAGTTATTAAAACAGTAATCACCTTTAGAAATCTGAATATATTTTTGTTTCTTCCTAAAGGTTTATCTCGGAAACTTTTCGCAACAAAAACTTAAATAAATTGATTAAAAAGACAAAATACACATCAAAAGTTAAAAGCTAGTTTTGATATTATTAGTCTGATATATTAATTTAAGAAGACGCAAAAGTGTAGATAATGTTAAATATAAAGGGGCAGAGAGCGATAATGAACCAAATTTGGGAACAAAATAAAGAAAAATATTCGAAGCCCAATAAAATGTACACGCAAAGTGTTAAAGATTATTTATGCTTGAAGCAAATACATAAATTTGAAATTATCTACAGCAAATGTTAATTAGGTAGTTATTTTAAATAGGGTATTTTATACGAGAGGTACTTTACAAATGAAACTATAAATCACAATAAAAACATACAAGTGCAGTAAAACTGTACTTGAAAAAATATGGAAATGAGATTCATTTTACTATTTTGATAGTTAAAAATCATTTAGAAAACGGTGGTTATGTATTTTTAAAAATTCTGTAAAACACGGTTATGAAGAGAGAAAACTTAAGTGATTCTTAATAAAGGAAGGAATTTATAAAAACAATTTTTAAAGAAATAACATGACGTGATGACTCAGATATATTCAATGACTTAGAAAATTTGGAGTTCAAAAGATAATTATTGTTTAATTAAGTTTTTTACGTGGATTCTAATTATCTGTAAAATTCTTTTTTTTTCAACAAAAACCATCATAGGCGCAATTTGTTGAAAATTGGAATTAATCTTAGGGGACATCCATAAATTACGTGAGGTCAAAAAGGGGGGAGTGGTTTTGAAAAATCTCACCAAGGGGGGAGGGGGGTCGATTAAAATCTCACGTCAACTTTTTAAGTTAGAAATTTTTCGATTTTCTTTTTTTAAGTAAAATGCAAACGAATAGGATAGAAAATTATTTTTAAAGGTTGTAGGTAAATCTCACATGGGGGAGGGGGGTCCAGCAAAATCTCACTAAAGCTCACCAAGGGGGGAGGGGGGGTCCAGATTTTGGAAAAAACACCTCACGTAAGTTATGGATGTCCCCTTAGAAACATTTATAATGTCACAAATTTGAATGTTTTCTACAGGAAAATATGCCTTAACAAAAATTAAGAAAAAAATCAGTGATTATTTTAGAATTAAAGAAATTACATCATAATTGCTAGTTGTATTCAAGGATTTTTACCTAACGTTAATTCTAAATTTTGCATAAACAGATACCGAGTTTGTTCCATTGTTATCACTGAAATAATACTGAAGGTGATTAGCATATAAAAACCAACGTTTTCTAGAAACAAAACACATCCTTTTTATTAACGGCAGTATAAGAAGAGTATCAAAATCTGCAGTTTTTAGCATACACCAACGACAGTTAATGCTAAGACATTGAAACAACTGCTCAACCTGTCGATTTAAAAAAGCTTTGAAAATGCAACAATCGTCTGTTCAAGCTTCAATCGGACAAAGTAGATAGAGTGGAAGTGCGTCTCTATGGAGGTCATGTATATTGAGAAGACACTTTTCGTATACTGAGGCACCACTGGAAGGGAGATGGCGAACTTTGTAAAACTTCGATACAAATCCCTCCTTTTTATTTGTTAGCGAGTTAACCAATCTTAAAAAAAGGAATATTTAACCGTTTAGTTTTATAAGCACGAGCAAATGTTTCAAAAAGAAAAGAGTTCATCATATTTTTTTTTGCCAATACAATTTTTAATTTCAGGTAGAGCAATAATAAATATGTTTTAACTAACCAATTAGTTTGACTCTTAATTTGTTTCTCCTCTGACATACCATCTGAGATTTCGAACGCTGTTTAAAATTCAAACTACATTAAATTGTTTGAGTACTCTTCAATTTAGAACTCGCAAGATGTGCAACA
This sequence comes from Tetragnatha versicolor, assembly GCA_024610705.1. Taxonomy (NCBI): domain Eukaryota; kingdom Metazoa; phylum Arthropoda; class Arachnida; order Araneae; family Tetragnathidae; genus Tetragnatha; species Tetragnatha versicolor. The sequence goes on from JANDEH010000001.1 coordinate 506,031, forward strand.
GTCCTTATGACCTTACTGCTCATAGTATTTTCCTTCGAATGGTACCACAATAACTAAAAAACGACGCTGTTCGAGACCAAATCCTTCTTTTGCGGGTGCATCAACCACCCTCTGATTAAACCACGTGGAAACGTTTTTGTCGCACCACCGAAAACTTTCCATAAGCTCTCATTTCACATTTACATAAATTTTTAATCTCTCGAATCAAACCACACTTCACACCAAACGTTGCATTTCTTTTCAGAATTACTCCACACACACTCACAGAATTGTGCATTCAATTTGTCATTCCTTTCGTTCGATATCCGAAGAGTTCCACATTCCCACTTGAAGTCACGGATTCCTCCGATGTGGGTGGTTCCGAGCGTCACAAAATGTCGCAGAAGTGTCAATGGAATGTCCCAGGAGGGGGTCTCTCGCCCAGACGAGAAAGGTCGGCCTACGATTTCCGAATGGGAGTTCTGTTCTCCTCGTCTTGAGTCAAAGGGACAGAAGCCGCCAACTTGGTGCCTGAGAAATAGACCACAGAAAATTTTTTTCCTGGTCACAAACTTTTGCTGCCGAGCCAAGGAAGTCAGTCAAAAAGATTTTCAGAAAAGTAATTCAGGGGTGCAAGGAGAAAAATAGAAAAAGGGCTAATTTTGAGAAATAAAAACGCATTTCAAAAAGTTCATTGATAGTGGACTATTGCAATACACAATTGATGTCATCGGCGTTATATGAGCTCCAAAGAATGACCGTGGTCCGAAATTGTGAAACTTCAGATAGTAAACCATGCATTTGAGTTTCGAATTTTTCGTCTTAACTCAAAGAAAAACGAGCGAAAGAAACGAATCAGCGAAGCACGCAAAAAGAAAGTCACTTCCAGAAGACAACCAACAAAAAAAGAATATCAAACAAAACAATAATTGTAGGATCTGGAGCTTTCGAATCCAAGTAATCAAATGATGAGTAAAAGTAAAAAAACGAAACCTTTCATATCCAAACTAAAGCAAAAAACTAAATAATACGAATGGATAACCAATTTCCATATTTATTTGAAAGTGAAACGAAGTAATATAATGCTATCAACTTAAATGAAACAAAAATACAAATGACTAAGACAAAAACTTAATTTATGAGTAAACTAATATAAAATAAAAGACTAATTACAGAAAAAAAATCGAAAATAAGTTTTGCATTTCTTTCATGGGTGATTTCAGAAAGTGAAATCTGATCTTACGCATAAGTGATTGCAGTGATTTATCATTTTTAAAAGGAACTTACTTTCATTGGCACAGCAAAACTAATATCAGCTTACATTATTAAAAGAATAAAAACTATTCCTAAAAATTAAGCCAGGCCCATAATATAATTTTTATTTCACAAGAACATAGAATGCACTTGAAATCGCTAAGTGGTTTTATTATACTTCACTTAATCTATGCAGTAACTTAATCTGGTAAACATTCTTCTAAAATTATGCATGCTTCCTAAACTTACAAATTACTTAAAATATACATTATCTTAAAATATTCTACTTTAGAAAAAAGTAATTAAGATCTTACAAATTACTTATAATATACATTATCATAAAATATTTGATTTTAGAAAAAAGTAATAAAGATCAGTACCTAACAAGAAATTCCTAGTCAAATTTTCCTTTTTTACAACGATTGCTTTAGGATAAAGAAACACAAATATTTCAGTCACTCTTTACAATGATACAATTAACTAATTAACAAATATATATAATTAAATATATTTAAACTTTAAACTTTGAAAAACCATTGAAAAATCTTTATTTTTAGTATTTCGCAAGTATTAAAAGAGAAGACAAGTAATAAAATAGACAAAATAAGGTACATAAGAAATTATAAAACAATGAATTCATAATTACGAGTAAATATGAATAAGACGCATGCTTCTTTTAAATCAAGATAAAAAGAGAGAACAACAACAAATAATTCCTATTCAAATAAAAACGATATGATTCAAACTCATGCAAATACTTTTGGCATTTAGTGTGAATCCCGTACAAGCATACTAACTAAACTCTTAAAATCATGAAACCCATTTTAAATTACCTAATTTAGAGTATTATTTCGGGTTTTTGAAAGTATTCCCATTAAGGAATTATTTTCATTTTTTAAGTAATTTTTTTATGGATGCTTAAATTAATGTTTTTAAATATTTTAAATTTATAAATAAAAAATTGATATTAATTATAAATAATATTAATTTATATTAATTTAATTATAAATAATTTAAATTAAAAATAAAACGAAATTTCTTTCGACTATTTCAAACTTATAAAGCTATCATTTTGTAATTTATATTCAAACAGATTAGCTCAGTAATGCGTCCAACTCACTCTTCAACTAGAAAATAAAACAAGCCAATTTAGAAAAGTGGTTTTAGATCGAGGTCCAAAACTATCCAATCAAAGAGAGGAAACTGCTTTTCGTCAGCAATGACGTCGGCACACCTCCTACTATTTACTAGTTAGCTTGCTTCAAATTCGTCCGAAAGCGACACAATCCTTCCGCACTTAAAACAAATTAAAGACGATGATAAATTACTCTCCAAATAACAACTTCTCCTCCTTCTCAACAATATCGTTCGAAAAGAAATTTATAAATCCCCCCTCTAACTTCGAAACTTCATCAGCGTCCTCTCGTTTATGAAGCCAATAAATGTCTTGACTCTCCATCTGTTACCCAAATGGCGCGGGGCAAAATTTTTCCCAAGATTTTTTCCTCCTATCCCCACTCAGTTACATAGAGGTATTATATTTTGAGATTGCTTTGGTGTGAAAACCCTGCGTGCCAACATGGTACGAGTTGCTAGAAGAAATCCTTAACAGTCTCTAAACGGCTCAGGATTTCGGAAAATAATACTCTATATTACAAGGGAATAGAATGATGAATCATTTAGCGAAAATATATTTCTCCTTCCTAGTTTCTTTTTTTTTACTTCCGATGATTTTAAGACAAAGGTGTTTCGTGGAGAAATAATAGCTTATTTTTTTTCGGTTGTTACTGGACATATTTTCTCTAAATATAAAATGATAACATTATTTAATAATGTTGGCATTAGATTATAACCTCTTATTTCAGATTTGGGAAAACTACAATGTGGGAGAATATGTATGTTTACGCCAACAGCACCAAAGACAGTTCGTAGAGCTAAGTGCACGTGCACCACTGAGCTGCACGTGCACCACTGAAATATTCAAATCCGAGCCAATAACGCCCAAAATAATGACTATTATTGGGGTGATTATGGTTTTCTTTGGAACATCAGTGATATAAGCAACACTCGGAGCAGTAACCCTTTTAGTTGGCTTTTATTTTCAGTTTAATTTCCACGATATCAAACCTAAAATTAATTACTTTCATTTAAGGAACGTTAACATTTAGGTTCAATGGCGAGATTGATTTTCAGAATGGATACGTGAGGTAGGTCGGAAAATCTCGAAAAAAGGCGTTATCATCGATGTAAGTGGTTTAAGAGGAGGGCCATGTTTGCTAAACAGACATTCAATGCACTCTCAATACCTATGAACTCAACGATGCGTTAACCAAATGGCGCCCCGGAGCTATTTCTTCAATTTTTTAAAGCTAGCTAGGTCGTCAGCTAGCCCAAATGACGTTTCTCCTTTGAAAAGTGTAATTGAAATGTATGAAAAGATATTTTTCATCGGGTCCCGAAGTACATGTCAAATTTTTAATTAAACGGTAGAGGGATCTTCTTGTACACTGGTGGGGACTGCTTTTATGCGAGCTAATTAAAGGTCACTAAGAAATAGTGAATTTATTTTGTTTAAACACACAGACTTAAGTATTTTTCGCTGAAACTTCCAATTAGGTGTACTTTCTGGATATTATTAGTTTTTATATATTTTGAACGCGATATTTGTACCATTTAAATATTTTTGGTTAAGGAGTTGAGTTTTTGGGCCCTTTAAAATGTAAAAGAGGAATGAAAAAGGTACCGAAATATGCAAATTATTTAACATTAAATCTAAAAATGTTATGGAATACCATTTTCTTCCCATAAAAACAAAACACGAAAATGAGGCATAATGCTAGCTAGAAAGTAAAACTAAGGGTAAAAATTGGTTAAAATTAAAATGTTTTAGTCAATCGAGGGTATCCAGCAAAAAAAGGGTCAAATCTTTCAGAGTGTTAGATTTACTACTCGAGAATTGAAAGAAATCAACAATGCTCAAAACCAAGAACGTAACACCAACCCCAAACAAATTATATTATCAAAGGATCGCAACGAAATCAGAGACGGCATGCTGAAAATGAAAACCAAGGGAGACAAAACATAACGCAAAACATGCAGCAACTGAAATGCAAAAAAAGAAGGAACTAAAAAATAAGATAAGGAGGACTCACGGTTGAAGCACATGCGCTCCGCCTTGAGGAGGTAGAGGACGACGAGCGTAACGATGAGAAGGAGAATGATGCACCCCACAACGACGCCGATCACCACAGACATGGCCACGGGCTCTGCGGGAAAGAGAACCACGGGTGAAACTGTGCATATACTATAGAAATAGTACCAGGAATTTAAATCAAAATTCATTAATTCGAGTTGAACAAGAGACAAATGATAATAAATTAAACAGTAAAATAACAAGATTAACAGATATCATCCTCAGAAAACAGATCATAATCATTCTTTACTCTAACAGCTAAATACTCTCTTTAATAGCTGTTCTTTACTCTAATAGTTCTGATTCCTACTGCCCTCTACTGCTGCTCTGCCACACACATATCATGACCTCGTAGTGTAACAGATAATCCCCGATCAACTAACAATAACAGTAAAAACGTTTTTTTACTACAAAACACAAGTCTTTGAGATAACTGACGGAACCATATTTTTTAATATCGCATCCTATCGAGAAATGTCACAAGATTTTGTTTGAAGAGACCTGAACCTGAAAGGAAAAATACCTTCAAAAAGTACGAAATCCTGAAGTATAAAAATCGCCACTATGGACCTTCACGTCAGTTATTTCCCTCGACTCCTGTAAAAGATTGCGTGACCCGATTCGCAATATCTTTTATTCTGCTGCCCTTAAAAAGAAACACTCTACGAGTAAATTTTAAAAGATAGTTGACAATTCAGTAGAACTTACTTCGGTCTACTCACAAAACGTTGAAAATCGAATATTAGAAAGGAATAGTAATATTCACTCATTTCTCCACGTCAGTATTGTAAAAATACTGAAAATGGTTAACATTATTATCCAAAATTTTGATCATTTTGGTATGAATTATATCATTTCTTAAACTCTTTTAGTCCTATCCTCTTCAAACTTTCTTTCATTGCTTTCTATGGTCCTTTGCAATTTTTAAATAAAATATAATTGTAAAATTCAAGATTCCTTATTTGTTTAATTTTTTAATAAAAAATCAAATTCTAGATATTCTCTTAGTACTAATTATAAAGTTATTGGAGGGAAAATATACTAACAGGGGTGTTAATCGCAGTTAAGTTTTAGGCTAATGAATGATTTTTTGCACCCTAAGAAAGTTTGGTTGATCGCATTAATTACTTACACAAAAGTTGAGAAACACAGATTCAACCAAACGTGGTGGAATCAGATATGTTAGTTTTTGCAGTAACATACAACCACGGTTTACGTAAAATAACATTATCCGCACTTTTTAAGTACAAACTACAAACTTTTTTTTTAGTACAAACTTTTTTCCGGAATATAGAACTCAAAGCATTTACTTGCCATACAGTTTAGAAAAGAACCGCGTTTCTATTACCGTGTAATCAGCAATTACCAGCTCTCTAATAACACAACGCCCTCGATCGAGGGTAATTAGGGAGGGGAGTGTACTAATCCCATTAACACGGGGACAAACATAATTCGATAATCATTAACCCGATTTACTACAGCCGGATTTCTAAAAGTCCCGGACGAGTCTACGAAGAAGGAATTGTGCAAGAAGCAGTTCATCCGGTGAGGTGGAAATATCGTCGCTAAAGACACATATATACTGAAATAAGTTAATGTTTGCACATTTTGAGATCTCCATCAGTTTAATAAAAAATTTGGTGCTACAAGATTTAAAATTAAAGGTTTCGCAAAAGAGCCTCTCGAATCGCTGCTGTCGCCATATTTTACTACCGCTAAATGCAGGGAAGCGTTCGTTAAAAGAGAATTATAATTCTTTTTTTTCTTCTGAACGGCTGAAATGAAATTATTTGCTCCAAGATTTTTAAAGTGTGAATGAGTTAATAGTTTTTAGTTTAAAGTTAATGCTATTTAGAAAAATTAAGATGCGTCTCACACCGTATTTCTTAGTTATAACCAAATAAATACAGTAAAATCCTGTTATAACGAACTTCACGGGATAGTAAAATTTTTTCGTTGTAACGGTATTTGGATAATATTCAAATTAAACAGTTGAGGATATTCTGGATTTCGTAATAACGGATTTTCCGTTGTACCGGTATTCAATGCAACGGGATTTCACTATATTCAGTTGAAGGGAATTATCTTCTAAAACAGCAACTATTTAGTATAAAGGATTCATTATAAAGATTCAAACTCTATGAAGAGTAGAATAAGTACCAATGTTTTCATGAATAAAATTAACAACGATAGAAATCATGCAATAATAAAAAATCAATCAATAGATAAATATAATTCCATAATGTATCAGATTAAGTAAAAATCCAAGGTCCGTGCAAAAAATTTGCAATCAGCTAAAAGAAAACAACAATTATTAACCAAATAATTATCTGAAGCGAGTGTTGTATTGCCGATTTTATCTGTAATACGTAACCATGAAATGAATATGCAGCTCTCTCTTTATTTCAACTGAGCCTCGATCATCTATTTAATATTAAGAGGGGAAGTAAAATAATTAGGTGCCCCAAGACCTTAAACAAAAACCTTAAAAACAGTTTCAGGAAACAAGTTAGACACGACATTTTAACTTAATTGGATATAAAGTTTCTTAGGTAGCGCGTTTAAAGACGGAAAAACAACGTTAACCATGAAAGAGAAGAAAAAGTATAGAACAAGTCGCAATCTCATAAAATCGAGATTAAAAAGCACTGACATATTGCTTACAACTTAATTCCACTTAAAAGAAAAAGGAGGGGGGAAATCTAACCACAAGCAACTGCGTCCATTTACCGCCAGGAGTCGTAAATCCGTTAATCCCCCCTTGTCTAATCCCAAAGGACTTTAAATTGGAGGAAGGAAAAAAAAAGGGGCGCCACAGAAAAAATCCAGAACAAAAAAGGGACAGATTGGGGAAATCCCTAGCCGCAGCAGAAAAAAAAAGTTAATCCACGCCATAAAACAGCGGTCTAAAAATCGGCGGACTTAATAAAATTAATTGCTCTAAATTCGAAGCCGCGCGCGCCAGCGGCTCGCGTAATTGGCTATAAATTTGCCTTTCAGCGCCAGCGATAAAAATAAATTAAATTTCCGCGCAAAAGCCCCTCAACTCACTTTTGGATTCAGGGATCAAGGGGACGATCACGCGCTGAAAGGTGGGGGAAAAATCTCCGAGAGAGGAGAGAAAAAAAACGTTATTACTGTGTCCCTTTTTCTAAAAGCCAATTTTACAACGGGCGAGTTCTGAAACATAAAATTAGTGAGTTACGGCCCCACGAAACGTCGTTTGGTGGATACGATTCATTTATTTCACAAGTGGGGTATAAACAGGTTGTGTTGTTAGGAAGGCGACTCCGTACCACTGTATAGGGGCATGGAGTCATTTCACGCAGAGAACTCATAAAGATTCTTAGTTTAACTATTTTAAACATAATTTACTATTTAATTTCAAAGGTTTAGAAAATACCTACCTAAACTTTAGGAAAACAACACTCTCCTATCAACACCATATAATATCAAAACCTCCGTTCAACAAACTTCGAAAAACCCCCCGCTCTTATGCAATTTACGCTCATTTGATTGGTTTTGATCTTTCCAGCTCGATGATCTCAGCGAACCATTAAAATGAGCTTGTCCGCTCGCAATCCCCGAATATTCCCGAAGTAGACCAGAAGACTAATTTAATTCAAAGTGACGATGTATAAATTAACAATTTAACCCATTACTGCCTGACGTCCCTCTTTAGGGACGTTTTTTAAAAATCCTCCTATTTCTACAAAAATTGTTCCTTTGAATCAAACTTTGCACTGATGTATCTCTGATCTTCATAGAACATAATGAACAAAAGAAGAAAGCAGAATTTAAAATTTTTTTCACTTTTTTTAAAGTTGGAAGAAAAGTTTCAGAAAAGTGCTTTTTAAAAAATTTTAAAAGAAAAAGCTTAAAAATCCTAGTTGTTATTTTAAAAAATGTTCAATGCCGATATATATTACTGTTTATACATTTATTCAGTTGGGGTGTTTTTTTATTTTTCCAAAATATTTTATCTTGACCTTGTTTTGGACCCTCGAAAAGCGTCCCTAAAAAGGGACGTCAGGCACGAATGCCCCCGTGGTTTTCCCCGTAGTGAAATGCTAGTGTTTCCTTATTTTTTTCATAAAAACGAGTTCGATTCTTATGAAATGAATTAAATAACTGATGTTTATAAAATTACTTTAATTTTAGCTAATAAATTTATTATTTTTTATTTTTTTGGGAAAGTACTGTTATTTCTGCTAAATTAATGGAATATAATGTATTAAATTAAAAAGAATTAGTTAATTTGTATTAATTAAAAGGAATAAGTTAATTATTTTACTATATTTATTACTTATACAAATATATTCCGATTATCTCTATATTAAAATAAAGTAGCAGTGACCGCCGTTAGTGAAATAACTGCTTGCGCACCTAAAAAGCAAACTTTAAAAGGATCTCAAGCGTTTAATATTGATTGTATTTACGTGAAACTTTGGACTTAAGGGTTTTCAACTATGATCTTTCAGATTATCAAATCAAAAGAAAGGATTTCGAAATACAAAATAAGGTTTTGGCAGATTTTTCACATTTTTGTGTTTTTTAACTTTTTTCATAATAAAACAAATTTTAAAGTGAAGACTTTTGAAGTAATTTTAAAGATCTTATTAAACCACAATTTTTGAGACCATAATTAAGTTTTTACCAATAGTAGTTCTTCTACAAATTGAATTTTTCAATGATTTTTTTGGAGTGTTGCTCCATTTTTAACTCCCAAGGATTTGGTCTGGGACCCCCCTTTCTATACCGATTCTTGTTCGTCTTGATGCGTACTATCATCCCTGAAAGTTTGTTGCACCATTTCAGATACACCCTGTATAAATACTCATAAATACCTCATATACAGGGTGTATCTGAAATGGTGCAACCAACTTTCAGGGATGATAGTAGACACCTAGCCGAGTCAGAATCATTTAGGATTTGGGGGTCCCAGACCAAATCCCAGGGAGTTAAAAATGGAGCGACACCCCAAAAAATCATTCAAAAATTCAATTTGTAGAAGAACTACTATTGGTAAAAATTTAATTATGGTCTCAAAAATTGTGGTTTAATATGATCTTTAAAATTACCTCAAAAGTCTTCACTTAAAAATTTGTTTTATTATGAAAAAGTTAAAAAACCACAAAAAAATGTGAAAACTCTGCCAAAACCTTATTTTGTGTTTCGAAATCCTTTCTTTTGATTTGATAATCTGAAAGATCATAGTTGAAAACCCTTATTTAATTTCTTCCAATTAATAATTGTTTTAAGAAAGAAATTTTGCATGTCTTTTAGATCGTTTACTTCAGAACAATTTTGCTTAAATCCCGTTTGATTTGGTTATTTTAAAGAGGAGATATTCGCTTTTGTAAACCGTCGAATTAGCGAAAACTGTCGAAAACGACGAGGTTTGGATGGTTGCTGTGGACAAACAAAATAGGTTAAATTAAAAATAATGTGGTTGTTTTGATCTTCTTAAACGCTTTTATTCTACTTGCTTTTGGCGGCGTTTTACGCGTGGAATTTTAAAACTCGATTTTCGGGCACTTCCCGATATGTCAGGGCCCCGAAACTTTACACATCGGTGGAATCCTCATGACACTTCAATATCCAACCATTATTCAGTCAAACAACCAAAGGATTAAGTTAATTAACGAGTATTTTTAATTAACAGAAAAACCAGAATTTGAGACCTTTCCCAAGGGGCTATTCTCCCTAAACCGTGCACAATTGTTTATAAGGCATAACTTCATCATATTCAAAAGTCAAAACGAGAATTGCCCAGTAATTACGATAATTATAGACGAATAATCACTTTTTTCTTTCTGGATGCTTGTACATAATATTTCAGGCACTTCCAAACGATATAAAGTTCTGAAACTTTGCACCGTGGTGGAAACTCGATGACAATGCAATATTCAATCATCAACTAGTCAAAACCTCCGTAATTTAGGTAATTAACGAGTGTTTTTAGTTATCCTTTTAATTCATATTTGAGACATTCCGTGAAGCCAATGGATCCCAAAACCTGTAAGATAATATACTAAGTATATAACTACAATATTTAATCTTCAAAACGTGATTTTTAACCTTCCAATTAACAATTAAGATAATTAGCGATTTAAGATAATAACCGCGAGAAAGAAATCGCCAGAAGAGCGAGAAATCGCCGAAAATATCGCCGAAAATCGCCGAGAAGAAAAATATGTTCTTTTATAATTTATTGACTACTGAAAAGACTGGATGGTACTGTTTGCTCCTTGATATACACACACTAATTCTGAGTTTCTTACGATTGTTTTTTTTATTTTTTTGAATGCTTTCTTTTTATTGTGAATCTTTTTGATATCGATGGATTTCATCGGTGATTGAGCGGATGCGAGGAATATATTCTTTGTGCGAGGTATTTTTCTTGCTCAGCTCTGTTATTATAACGTACCCAGCAAAATTAAATAGATTTTAAAATTAACTTTGGAGTTGATTGTCCTGCTGAGTCGTCAGAGGATTGTTCTACTTTGTCAGATATGTGAAAATTTTTTGTTATACATGAAACTAAAATTCCATCCTAACATAACATTAAATATGGTTGAAATAAATACATTTTTTCTTGTGAGTTTTTGTTAAAAAGTACCATGACTAAAAAGTAGAAAATAAAATAAGTAAAAAAAAGATTTTTTAAAAAACGCTTTTATTGAAGTGTTCTAAAAGGTCAAAAATAATTTTTTCGGTTTGACAAATAATTTATTGGGAAGTAGAAAATAATTTTTTGGTAAGTAAAAAAAACTGATTTTCTAATCACTAAAAATAAAAGCGTGGGCGCTAGTCATTCTTAATTCACTATATATTCTAACTTCTTTATTCTATGTTCTATGGCGTAAGATTTACAAATTTCTCATTCATGAGTTTTGAGTGGGATGGATTCACTTTAAATTCTCTGTTAGGTATTTTTATTTATATAAAATTATGCATAAATGCCGACGTAATGGCCTGGTCGTTAGAGCATCTGATTGTTGCAAAGCCGTACGTCTGGGGTTCGAATCCCCGTTTGGCAAGGATGTTAGTGTCACTGTCCTGTAAAAAAAATAAATTTAAAAAATATTAAAAATTACTAGCGCCCACGCTTTTATTTTTAGTGATTAGAAAATCAGTTTTTTTACTTACCAAAAAATTATTTTCTACTTCCCAATAAATTATTTGTCAAACCGAAAAAATTATTTTTGACCTTTTAGAACACTTCAATAAAAGCGTTTTTTAAAAAATCTTTTTTTAGGTTAGGGTTGATGTACAAAAAATTTCAGATTTTTTAAAAATGGTCGAGCTACCAGTGCTTGACCTCTTGAAATGGAATGACCCTCCAGCAGGTCCTTTAAAATAAGAGTTAGTCATCTCCAGCCCTCTTTTTACCATACAATCAGCTTTTCTATTTCTCAGAAGTAAATGCATTTCTAATTACCCCATCTGGTTAAGTACTTTTCCTCCTTGCAAAGAGAAAGTAATGACCTAATTGATTCTTCAACTTTCAATTTTTCAAGCAACCCAGAAATGTTCTTCTCGATCCATAAGGAATCTTTCAATTACATCCTTCAGAGATTAAGAAACCCGCATTTTTTGTTTCTCTAAGACTAACACACAACACAACTATAAGACCAAAGCGGTAGCGAGAAGCGACGTCATTCCCATAGTAACACCGCTCGCCTTTTTAAGGCGGGCGACCGCAGCGCCATTCTCTCCAGCGGTGTGCGGCCAACTAAAATCTGAGACACCGCCGCGCATGCGTGTTTAAGCCACTCTTGCTCCTTTCCTTTACGCGCTTTCGACTCCTAGTTGTTTGTTTACAATTAGCTGTGGTGCTTTGGAAGTTATTTTGATCGGAATAATTAATCGGAATAATTAAGCTATCAGATCTCAGAAAATAGATTAATTCTCCTTTAATCAAACATCCACAATCTAAAAGAAAGGATTTCTAAGTAAAACGACAATACCGATTTAAAATTTAAACTTATGCCGGCTGAATCAACCGCCGGAGCCGATCTTTGAGTTTCGTTTCGGATTGTCACGTGATCCGCCAGGTGCATTGGAGCGCATGCGTCAGCTCGCTAACTGGAATAAAAAAACAGCTATAACTTATAGTAGGGCTCACAAATTAGAGATGGCGCTGCGCTCAGTGGCGAGCGCTCTCCCCATTGGAGTGTCTTCGCTTTACATATACCGCTTTGTATAAGACATACCGCGAGGAGAAGAGCTATGAAAAGGGTTGCCGTGAGTAGACGAGTCCAAAAGAAGAGGGAAGCTGGTATGAATTTAACTGCAATATTTGGCATTTTAAGCGTACATTTGGAGAATGAGAAAACTTTTATTAAACTACATTAAATTATTGATTATCTTTGAAATTTCTCGTCAGTAAAAAAATCGGAAATACTTTTTCACATGAAAACTTTTTATCGTTTAGTATGCCTTTATATTGCTATATTGAGGGAATTAGTTATATTCAGTTTTATATAGCTGATATAACTTTAGTTGTAAATTTAATAACTTAATCATCATACTTGTGAAATTTAAATAAGGCGTTAGAAACTTGTGAAGTGACAAAATATAAAAAATATGTATTCATTATCTTTTTGATATTTTTTATAAGATTAGGGAGCTACCTCCCCCTACTCGCTATCGGTCACCAAGCTGCGTATGCAGGACCTTTCGGATCGCTTCGAAATCATCACAAAGATTTGCTCATTGAACTTATTCTCTGCAAACTGAACTTAAATGCAAAAATTAACAAAATATCTAAGATCATATCAGATATGGAATGGATCAGACCAGTTGATATATATCAGATTAAATCCAAAAAAATTACAAAATATCCGAAATCAAATCAGGTAAGATGATGTACATCAGATAATATAAAATTAAATTAAATAGATCCGATTATATGAAAGATCAGTTGAAATAGATCTGATCAGTTGAAATAGATCTTATCAGGTGTAACAAATCAGATTAGATCTAGAAATGTAAGGAAATTCCCATCCGTGACTCTAGAATCGAAAGAAGTATAAAGTTGAAAAATAGCCACTCAGATTTGGTGCAAAACATTTATTTCAGCGCCAAAAGAATCATCACCCCCGAAATTCAGTGGAATAATCCGTTTCTATAACAACCGCAGCATCATCGTATGACGTCAATAGCTCTTCTTCTGGCGGTATGTCAGTAGTCAGACCTTATAACAAGGGAAAAACCTACCCGCATTAATTAGTAACAGCACGAGCGCTGTGATTTATGGAATGCGTCGACCGTATCCCAAGAGATCATTTTGAGATATATTGAAAGGTTGCTGCATACCTTGCGTGCCATCATGGATGGATCGAAGTAGAAATCCACATCGTAGGCCCAAACATTTGAAAGTACATAAAGGAATGTGTCTAGTACATAAAGGAATGTGATTATCACCTATTGTTTTCATTGCAATCTATAAGTGGCGTCTTGACATTTCTAAAATACATTCACCACTGGGCTTCCAGCTTATAGGTAACAATAATATGTGGATTTTGATTGGTTTCTTTGTGGTTTTATGGCGCAAGGACAAAATAATTTTTCTTGTCTTACTTACATTCATTGCCATAAAAATAGCGCACCAAGAAGAAAAAGGGATATTAAAGCCAAATTTATTTCCATGATTACCCATAGTATGAAGGTTAATTGATAAAAAATTCCGTCTTCTTCGATGTTTGGGGACCGAGAAAATCAGTAAGAAGTGTTGACTCCATAGGTGTCCATAACCGCCGCCACAGGTCATGATATTGGGTGAGAGGGACTCAAAATAGGCTTTTTGGGATTGGAGGACAGTGCTTTCGCTCCACGTAGTCAAATTTCATCTGGTGCACCAGCAGACGTTGCATACCGGACGTTGTATGCTTTTCCTCAAAACCGGACTTGTTTTTAGCAGGGGTTCTAGACAACGGGAAGACTGTGGTAAAAATGCAACATAGGGTGGTAAGAAGAAAGCTTGTGGACATTGCGGGCAACATGTGTTTGTGTATTTTACTCTTTAAACTTGTCCGCAGGCCAAATCTGAAGGTAAGGTCGGACAACAGCAACAAAATCTCAAAAGTGCACGTCTGGTTGGTAAATGTATTGGTAAATCATACTCTGGAGTTGAGTTGCAGAAATGGAATGCAATGCACCACCATTCCGTTAACTTGAGTTACTATTCAGTGGGATGATTAGAAAATCCACAGCTGAGAGCGCTCTCTCCATGTAGTCTTCGAACTCATACCCAACCATCGTGGTGCTTCAGAACGAAGCGGTATTCTCTCCTAAACACAATTTCGTGAAATTGAGATGATCATTTTCTTATTTGGTGCACTATTGGAAACAGAAAGGCCCATAGTCAGTTCCATGTTCATAGACAAAGATGTACGAAGCCATGCGGACCAAACGCACAATCCACAATACTGCAAGTGACATCCATTCCACTGCCGCATCTCCTCGGTATGATTTACCGGTACATTGACCAATCAGAGCTAAACGGTGGAGGTTTTGCAGCTGGTTGTCCGTTCTTACCTTCAGACCTGGCCTTCGGACAAGTTTCAAGAGAAAAATACACAAACACATGATGCACGCAATGTCCAAGCTTTCTTCTTACCCCCCTATGTTGCATTTTTTCCTTAGCCATCCCGTTCTCTAGAATCAATGCTCACAAAACAAGTCCGGTCTTGAAGAAGAGCATGCAAGTTCCGGTGTGCAACCTCCGCTGGTGCACCAGAGGAAATTTGACTAAATGGGGAGGCAGCATGGTACTCCAATCTCCAAAAGCCCATTTAGATCCCCTCTTACCCAATTTCATGGCCTGTTGCGGCGGTTAAGGACACTTATGGAGTCAACACTTTTTACCAATTTTCTCGGCCCCCTAACATCGAGAAAAACAGAATTTTTTATCAACTGACTTTCATACTATGGGGAATCATGGAAATGATTTTGGCTTTGATATCCCTTTTTCTTCTTGGTGCGCTATTTTTTATGGCAATGAGTGTATTTCTTGTCTTTCTTGGAAAGGCGATAAAGTACACGATTCAAAACAGCCTAGATATTTTTCGATTAATTACTCGTATAATGTATTTTAACTATTTTGATTATTTGTTTCACTCTGTGGTTTGAATATTAATTGATGTTTATTACTTTAGGGTAACTTTGGACCACGCTTTCGGGATAACTTTGAACAAGTGAAAGTCTTTGATTTCAAAGAAAAACAGGGAAGAATCACGAGTAGAAATTAATTGTTTATACAAAAATAGTAATTTAAAATTAATAAACTTTTATAGGGTGAAGATGGTAGATGGTAGCATTCTTGTGAAGTACAACGGTGTTTAAAGAAAAATAAGTTTACAGTTCCTAGAGGATTTTTTTCCATATCTTAAATTTAGATAATCAATTTGCGTAAAGATATAAGGATTTTAGAATACTGTTTACTGTTACCTTTGTCTTTTCTTTGACAATTTCACTGAGTAATGTCGAAAACAACATAAAACACTAAACATGTTAATTTTAATTGTTTTTTAATGGGAAAATTTTCACTTTAAAACGGAGAAAGTAAGTTTTAAGAAAACTCTACGTACGATACTTAAATGATGGTTGATTTGTTGGTTAACTGGATTTTGAGGCGCCAGGGTTTGAACTAAATTTTAGATATTGTTGGACGTGGGACACTTCTTATGCCCCCACATATATCAAAATTAGAAACTGGCTTGATTCTGTTCAACCATTTTCGATTAATTTACACTATTATTATTTCTTGAAGATAATATATATTAATGGTTAAAGTACAAAATGAAACTAAGGCGCATCTTTGCAAAGAAGTAGTTTTCTAAAAAATATGGGGAATGCCTGAGAACACAAACGTTATTTTACATAAGCGGAAAATTAATGTAAGACTTTGATGAAAAATAGAGACTGAATGCAAAGTAAAAAAAATAAAAAAAACCTAGGAAGGATGCATTGAATTAATACTAAACCTTAATGGGGTGAAATACTTTTTATTTGCCCATATTTTTTCTCCTGGACAAAAATAAAATAAAATGATCTGAGAGACGCGATATGTACTGACATACCGCGAGGAGAAGAGCTATGAATAGGGTTGCCGTGAGTAGACGAGTCCAAAAGAAAAGGGAAGCTGGTATTGAACTGCAATATTTGGCATTTTGAGCGTACATTTGCCGAATGAGAAAACTTTTATTAAACTACATTAAATTATTATATTTGAAATTTCTCGCCAGTAAAAATCGGAAATATTTTTTCACATGAAAACTTTTTACCGTTTAGTATGCCTTTATATTGCTATTTTGAGGGAATTAGTAGTTATATTCAGTTTTATATTGCTGATATAACTTTAATTTTAAATTTTATAACTTAATCATCATACTTGTGAAATTTAAATAAGGCGTTAGAAACTTGTGAAGTGACAAAATATAAAAAATATGCATTCATTATTATTAAGTCTCAGCAATCACAACTCCATAATTAAAATAGGCTTTATTCAAGTACACGGTCAGGATAAAAATCAACGCACAAGATACAAAACACACTCTTAAATACGAATTTACAGACATCACAATTACAGTTACTAAACACTCTGTTAGAATAAAATAAATACTTAAAAAGGTCAACCCCTCATCTCAGCCAATACATAACAATTATCTTTTTGATATTTTTTTTATAAGATTAGGGAGCTACCTCCCCCCTACTCAACAAGCTGCGTATGCAGGACCTTTCGGATTGCTTCGAAATCTTCACAAAGATTTGCTCATTGAACTTATTCTCTGCAAACTGAACTTATATGCAAAATTTAACAAAATATCTAAGATCAGATCAGATATGGAATAGATCAGACCAGTTGATTTAGATCAGATTAAATCCAAAAAAATTACAAAATATCCAAAATCAAAACAGGTAAGATGATGTAAATCAGATAATATAAAATTAAATTAAATAGATCAGATTATATGAAAGATCAGTTGAAATAGATCTGATCAGTTGAAATAGATCTTATCAGGTGTAATAAATCAGATTAGATCTAGTAATGTAAGGAAATTCCCATCCGTGACTCTAGAATCGAAAGAATTATAAAGTTGAAAAAATAGCCACTCAGATTTGGCGCAAAACATTTATTTCAGCGCCAAAAGAATCATCATCACCCCCGAAATTCTGTGGAATAATCCGTTTCTATAACAACCGCAGCATCATCGTATGACGTCAATAGCTCTTCTTCTGGCGGTATGTCAGTAGACAGGGGCCATCGAATGAATGAGGTTGAATGCGATCGCAAGTGTTTCCTATCTCTATGAATCAGTCTCTCGCAATTCATCACTGCCTCTAATGATATCTCCTCTCCTTCTCAACGGGCAAAACCGGAAATGGGGAAAAATCGGGGTTTGCCCCGAAAATTTCCATTTTGTTATCATTAACACAACTCATTAGAAGCACGTGTAACAGGGGCGATGAAACGCGCATTCATTACCGCAGGAACAAATGAATCTTTTTAATCAGATAGCCCACTCAATGCAAATTGCGCGGGTCCCTCATTTTTAACGGCACGAGTTCCTTTTTGATAATAGGAGGGAAGTTTTGACAAGGCTTAATTTCCTCGCACATCGCTAATCAGCATATTCGGAACGAAATAAAGGGGGTTTAAAAGATTAGTATGAACGTGAAACGCATTTCAAAGACACAATGTTCTTTTGGACATTTGATGGTAGAATTTGAGAATTGTCAACATCTTAAATGCTTACTAGAAACATTCTCTGAGCTGAAAGGATACCTATAAAAAGTCAACAATTTATCAATAAGCTATTTTAGTAATCAAAACAAAATTTAGGGTCTTTGAATTTTAAAAAAATATGAATTAACTTGAATAAATTCGAAAACTAACTAATCAATGTATTTTAATGAAAGGCCAATTTTTTCGGACGATCAACATGCCAAAACCTTTTTAAGGTACTCGCGTAACTAAAACAAATTTTATGCTCTTTGAAGCTTAAAAAATATTGTCGATATTTCTGTTTTTAAAGTGTAAAAACACGATTTCCGAAAAATACACGCTCTTCTCCAATTTTCGTTCGGGAACATTTCGTTCGTCCAATTGTAAAATATCTGGCGTTGAAAAACTCAGAGAGGGTATTTACATCATTTAAAAAATAATCTACGTATTTAAAAAAAACTCGAAGTATTTAAAGAGAATCTGGACATTTTAAGCTGCTGCACTAAAATTGAGAAATTTGGAATCCCAACTCGACTGTAGAGTAAGTATTACGCAACACAAAACGAAACATCAACGGACGCGTAGTGCCCTCTATTGGGGAAGAAGAAAAATACTGTGGCTAAACTTAACAAAGATAACCACTTTCTTCACACTCTAGGGCAGGGGTTTCCAACTGGAGGCCCGCGGGCCGCATGCGACCCGCCGGGTCATTTTGTGCGGCCCGCGAAGCTCTCTGAAAACCCTCCAAAAAGTAGCTTCTAAACACTTTTTAGCACACTAAAATTCAAAATTTTTTCGGGGGTGAACCCCCGACCCTCCCATATACCTCTTTGATTATGGATAGCTTCGATCGTTTTCTATGGTGCAAAAATTAAAAGTTTGAAGTTTCGAGAGGTGGTTTGCAAAATCTGAAATTCCCCCTGAGTGTAGCAAGGGGGTGTGAAGGCTTTTATATAACCTTTATCATTAGGAGGGACAAAATGGAGTGTCAAAAAATTAGGTTAAACAAACTTCTAAGGCAAATTTACAAACATTTTCTTGAGGAAGACCTTTTCATTTAAGTATAATATTCAGAATATTAAATATATTCAGTATTCCTAGTTGTATAAGAGTAAAAAAATTCATATATCCTCTGGAATTTTGGAAAATACAGTAGTGCATACATATATGTAAACAACCTTCGTCCCTCTTTTGCTGAAAAAGTTTCATATTGAAGACTCTCAAAAAGGAGCCAGATTACTTTGCGGCCCGCCACTTGACTTGTGTTTTCAATTGCGGCCCGCGAGTACTTAGAAGTTGGAAACCCCTGCTCTAGGGATTTAATAACGCTAAGGGAGGGGGATATTCAATCAGTAATTTTTTGTGGGATGAGAGGTAATGTGATTTAGACAGGGCTAAACCGCTGATCATTAAATTGATTGTGCAATAAGCAATAGAATGGACTTTTTAAAATTTGTATGAACCTGAAACAAATGTTAATGGAACGATATTTTATTCTTGGGACATAATTATTATTTTTGAAGAATTTGAGAAATGCCATTTTTTTTACCATTTAGTATAAATGTTATATAAAGCGAAAAAATAACTAACAATACGTTCTTTTTATCAGATATGTTATGCAAAACAATTAATCAAAACAAAATTTCGGCCCTTTAAATTTAACATGAATGACCCAGCTAAATTAAATGAATAAATAGTTTGATTATTTCTGTATTTCTGGTTTTGAAATGTAAGTACGAAATTCTGGGTAAATTGGAAAAGTTACATCAAATTGAAAACTAATCAATGTATTTAACTCCAATTTTTCGGACAATTAAACAACCATAGGAACTGAAGTAATTTTGACAAATTTGAAAAATCATGACTATAAAACCACGACTTTTGAAATCCAAAATTATCCAACTAAACTTGCGAATAGAGATGGGAATGGCCGAAAAAAAACCGGAAATTTTGGGAAAAAAAACGCTTTTTTTCAGGTTTTTTTCCCGAAGTATTATTTCTTTCCGGAAAAATTGAAATGTTAATTTCAAATACTTTTTACAGAATTATTTTACTGATATCAATTAAAAATGTTTTAGAAGATATTCTTATGCAATACTTAAAAATGAAGTTTCAACCATATATTAAGCATTTTTTTCCCAAAAAAGTTTGATTCCACTCGGGAAAAATTGAAATTTTTTAAATTTTGTAATTAAAAACAATTTTTTCAGAAACATATTGCAGTTACTTTGCAATGCTTTTTCTTTAGATACTTAACGTCACACGTGAAAACATTTAACTTTAAAAATGTAAGAGCTGCAAGTGATAAACTAATTTTATTAATGTACAAGTATTACTTGCTATTTTTCTACATGAACAAAAATGTGCATTTAAAATTATATTTGTGAAGTTCAAAGGGAAGACCCTCCCCGTTGGCAACCCGGCGGGTGTCCGGAAAAGAAAAGAGATTTTTTCGATGTTTGTTTTGTTCTTTTTTTGTGTATGCATTGAGCTTGGAGCGAGAGGTCGCGTGTGCGACGGGATCTGGACGAATGGTGTAAATTTATCAGCTACCTTATTAAATACTACTGTTGAGGTTCGTTGTTCTAAATAAACCAGGCATTGATAATTAACAGTAGTATTTATTAAGGTAGCTGATAAATTTACACCATTCGTCCAGATCCCGTCGCACACGCGAACTCTCGCTCCAAGCTCAATGCATACATAAAAAAAGAACAAAACAAACATCGAAAAAGTCTCTTTTCTTTTCCGGCAACCCGCCGGGTTGCCAACGGGGAGGGTCTTCCCTTTGAACTTCACAATATTAATGAACACAGAACAGTTGCACAATGCACAATTATGATAAATTTGATAATTTTATGAACAATTATTAAATCCAGTACTTTAAAAATACAATTGGAACCGTATAATATAACCCATGTTTTTATGAAATGGGTTTATTTTTACTTGAAAAAAAATATTATTATAAAATAATTTTTAATGATTAATTTATATTTTAATTTATAAAACTTTATTTTATTTTACTAAATATTTATTTATTATACAATGAATGATTATTTAGCTTCCAAAAAATGTGTATGCAAAAACTGGTCTTTTTTCCCACTTTTCCGAAAAAAAAACTGTTTTTACTATTTTTTTCCGCCTTCCCAAAATTTTCGGAAATTTTCCATCTCTACTTGCGAACACGGACGAACACAGGATTTGGTTTTAGAGGGGCTAAGAATTTTCAAAATCCAATTGAAACTTCTTGATTATCTTAATATGAAAAAGGTTGTGAATTATCCTGCTTCAACTACTAAAAGGGGGGTCTCGGGGTCCTCCCCCAGAAATGTTTTGAAAATTTAAGTAAAAAAACCCCACGTTTTAAGCTTGTTTTGGTACGCCTCATCCAAATTTCGGTTATAGGTTTTATGGTAGAAGTTTTTCGTTTTTACGAACTGAATATAAAATAAAGTTGTAATAACAGACAGGCACAAAAGTACCAAGGGGGTCTGAGGGTCCTCTCCCACAAAATTTTCGAAAATTTGACCTTAAAATAACAGGGTTTTAACTCATTTTGGTGAATAAAATGCCACATTACATATACAGGGTGTTTCAAAATTGCGTTGCACTGCTTTTATTTGGAACCAACGCCTCCTAAGGTCACGGAAGTAAGGTCTACCCCAAGGTAAGTGAGCCTGGAGAATCCAAGGAGAGGACTTACAGCGCCCCTAGCGGCGAAATTAAAAAGTTTAAAAAATTAATTTAAAAAAAAAGGAGATAGAGCAAAAACCTCAGTTAGAGTGCTGTTGCCAACGTCATGAAGAACTCATTGAAAAAATTTTATCAAAATATCTTGAATAGTCGCGGAAAAAAGAAAAAGTTCGCACATTTGCAAATTTTTTCAGTGATATTTTGTAGTTTTGTGTTTTTTTAGTTTACAGAACATAAAATTTAATCTAAAAAATTTGCAAATATGCGAACTTTTTCTATTTTGACCCCTGAAAAAGTGCTATTTTTACATGCTAATATAATAATTAGGGAGGGGTCCAGTGGGAAAAATTAACCAATGGATATCAAAACGTTTGCTCAATTGTGAAATAAAGTTATAATACTAACATTACTTTTAATTTCTTCCCTATGTTAATAGCTTATAATTTATTAGTAATTTGTGTAATAATTAAGATAAAGTATTACTTTTGTTAAGTACAGATACCATAAAAACAAATTAAGAGTTTTCAGAAGCTCCATATTAAAAAGAAGGTTTGGGGGTCCAACCCCAGAAAATTTTTGGAAATTTGATTTTATAGGAGTTATTTCATTATGAGATAATAACCTTGAGGAACACCGCTCCTTGTGGGCCAGATAAGTTTTAAGGAAAAAAAATTGGAAAACTGACGTCAAAATTTCTAAGACTGGTGGATCCAGGATTTGGTTTTTGGGGGGGGGGGTTAAAAATTTTGAAAATTAAAAATTGAGTATTTAAAAGGTTGAAAATAATCGTGTCCAAATTAACTTAACCCTGCTGTTCTGCTCCTACTTACTCTACGCACGTAGTGTTCGGGCTTCTAGCGGTAAATGAATGATGGAATTTAAGAAATAGGTAAAACAATAGTAAAATAACTCAAAATAAACGTAATTATTATGAAATAATTGAGTAAAGTTATGAAATACGTATTAAATAAAGAAATTAACTAAAAAATATTTGTAATTGAAATTTATAATTTTTTACTATTTTGACAATTTACATATATGAAAATGAGTTTTAAACAAGTATGGAACAACAAAGTAGTAGGTTTTTAATTTTTTTGGATGAGGAACCGATATAAATTTCAATTTTTTCTTTATTCTTTTACTTTTTTAATTGATTCCCCCCTTCATGATAGGTTTTAATCTGCTTTACTGTATGAAAATAAGAGTGATTTCCTCAAATCCTCAAAAATAATTTTCATTTAAACATTTATTTTCCTTCTATTTGTACTAAATCCCATTGAAAAGGCATTGCAGGATTTGCGAAATTACTCATTACTCCAATACCTCAAATTTTCTTTGGCGATGATTTCTTTTTCTTTTCCAGCAATAAATTTCATGTTTCAGTTCTTAGGAAGTCATACTACCACAAAAAGTCCACATTTACCCCAAATCTAATGGTTAACTTCGTCACTATTAGATACAATGGTCCATTAGACACTTGGTAACAATGAAAAACACCACAATTTCACATTTTGAGTAATATTTTCATTCGGATAGCACAAATTTCGTTTCAATAGTTATTTTTAGTATTCTAACTGAAAGGAAATACTTCATAAAACAAAAATACAAGAAAAAATAAAATTTGGAAATATATTTTCATTTTTCCCAACTGAATCAACCTTTTGACCTTCCATGTGCTTTAGTCTCAAATGACAAAAAACAAGAAAAAAGAAAGCTAAAATACAAAAAAAGGATGTTATAATACTTTTTATTCTTTTCTGTTGAGTTATTCCGCAAATAAATATGTAAAGGTTTGAGTAAAACGAAAAAATTTAGAATCGGGTCATATTGACCCAAACAGTACATTAAGACTATGTTGAAATATATCCCTTGCAAATTAAAATAAATAAAATTCCTTTTAGATGTAGATAGTTATATGACTTTCCAACAAAGTCACGAAGTTTCATTAAAATACCTCTATTCAATTTTTTTTAACACGCGACTGAAAAATTTTTTGGGTCAAATAGACCCTAACAGAACAGCGGGGTTAAGGGGGATTCGGGGGACCTCCCCAAGGAAATTTTTAAAATTCAAGTCTAAAAAGCAGGTTTTCAACTTGTTTTGGTACACTTAATCCGAATTTCGAACATTATATTTTCAAGAACTTATTATTTGCTAGGAGTTTTGAATTTTGAAGAACTCCTCCTAAAAAAAGTTGTAGGAGAACAAAGTCCCTAGAGGGGGGTCTGGGGGTGCATCCCAAAATATTTTGGGAAATTTGACCCCAAAAACGTCTCATTCCCTTAATTAATAAGTTTGTTATGGGGTACGTATTTTTTTACAAACAATACGTTTGTTATGGGGTAAAAACACACATGCAAAATAGTGTGTTTTAGGCACTTTTAAGGGACATAGACCATAGACGGGCTCTTTTGAGTAACCACTGGAATATTTAACGCCTTAAAAAGGGTTCAAAAATTTTGGGTCCGGCCCATGGGGGGTGTCCAGACCCGGGGACCCCCCTTAGCTACGCCCCTGCTCCAGGGGTAGCCTAGGTCCAGGTCCTTACCTAGGAGTAGATTCCATGACCCTAGGAGGTGTTGGTTCCGAATAAAAGCCGTGCAACGCAATTTTGAAACACCCTGTATAACGTAAAATTTTTTGTTTTGTGGGGAGGCTTCAGCTCCCTAGCCCTCCCCCTGGATCCGCTAGAGTGCTTGCGAAGATCCGCGAGTGATTCTGATTGCATTAGATTAATTCACTCAAACGGAACAACTAACGGACATGCAGTGCCCTCTATCGGGGAAAAGGAAACATACATTTCATAACTATTAAAAAGATTTCAAAGGGGTTAGGTTGACAAACGATGTCACGCTTGGAGGGGAGGGGCTTATCAATCTGTGAAAATTTTTGGCAACGAAGAGAGAGGGCGGGGTTCCAGAAATGTGACTGCACAGAATGATTATTAGCAAAAACTAGGCACTATTTATTTTTGCAAAATGTAGTAATTTACACAGAGGTATAATCGACATATTTTGAATAATAATTATGTTTTAAAAATTAGAGTTTACTCTGTAATCGAAACTTGAGGTTGCAAAGATTTATCAAAACAAACAAAAAATAAATAAAGTAATTCTAAAATTGGGGAGAGGGGCTCGAAACTGTGGAGAAAAAATGGGAACATCATTCAGGGAGGGCACCGAAGACTAGATACTCTATTCATTTTGAACTGGTACCTGAAGAATAGTGCTTTCCCCCTCGCTAGAAGCGTAACCATGGCTACGATATTCGCGCGGCCAATAGTAAGTTTCTTCGTTGTTTCAAAGTAAGCCTTCTTCATTTTCGAGCGCCAGTTCAAAAAGAACAGATTATAGAAAAATATTCCAAATGTTAGTTCCGAGTTCTCTTTTACTGTTCGTTGTTTTCTTTTCTCAAATAACTTCTATGTTCATTTTGAGCTGTTCATTTGAGGAAAATAAAAATAAACGGAACATATTTGGAAGCTTAGCAACTTTCTCAAATAACTAATTTTAGGGCCTTTACTCGAAAAACTTTACTTCTTTGAGGGACAGAATGAAAGAGGAAGTGTTTACTTCACAACTTAATAATACTTTTGAGCAAATCGGCAAATTAACGTCCATCTACTAGTCCCGACAGAGCATCAAGTCCCTCTCCATTCTAGTTGGTGGAAAAACAATTTAAATCGCGTCAAGAAGTGACCGGCAAAGAGCAAGAGTCGTTGGATAGCAAACGGTACAATTGAGACTCTCAGAAGGAAAGTGACTTAAGTCAGTCTAACTTTAATTTCACTTTTCCGTAATTGAAAATTTTTTGTAATATAACCAGTAGAAATTGCTTTTGGGCTGCTGTTACAAGCTAATAAGTATTGACTTTTTGACTTGAACAATATACAATAACATGAAATAAATTATTAAAAAAACATAAAACTCAAGCTTCCCTCAAACTTGGTAATTTCGTGACCTACTTAGACCTCTATCATTCTGAGCTGGGAAAGAAAGAGCTGTCCACTCGTATTTGCACGTCGCACGCGTAATTGAGTTCCCCTCGAAAGAAGGACGCATATTAAAAATCAAAAGAAGAGCAAACACTCGAAATCAAATATGATAAACGGGTCAGAGTATTATCACGTCAGGAATTGTAGGGACTTTCTCGGGAAATGTGTTTTATGGATTTTACTTCTTCAAAAAGACAAAAAGAGCGAGTCTTTGAGCAGATTGCTTCGTATTTGATTTAGAGGGATCTCCGCCCCTTCAGACAATATCCCATGGGCTCAGGAACAGTCGTCGTATTTATTTTTCTCTTGGAATCCCGGGATAAATTGTCTGGGAAAACAAAAGGCCTCAAACTGCATTAATTTGCGGACGAGCAAATTAAATAGAGATATGAACTGAAATAGCACTTATTAATTCCCGGGGTTCTTTCTCTTTTCAAAGAATTCGTCTTGCTTTAAGAGGAGGTTTTTCCCCCTCTCCCGATACACGTCTGATGATAAAGTACCCGATAAATTCGGATCGCATAACAAGCGTAAATGCCACACATAAGAGATAAGATTTAGGTTTAGAGAGCGCAAGATATGTTACCCTTGAGTGGCTTATAATCCGAGAGGTCTTCACGTGAAAATTAATTGGGAGTTTTGGAAATAGTTCTACTATAATACCTATCTTGGGAACAAAACTTCAGCCGGACATCTGTTGGAAAACGGTTTGAAGCTGTTTAGTCTTTTAGGGACTCAAATTTTCTGCTTTTCGGAAAATTTCTAAATGACGGTGCGATATTCCACCATGCAAGTTTTAAGAAATATTTTTAAGGAGACAGTGTACCACCTTTTAATTCAAAGTCATTCGAATAGCTTTAACAATTTTTGTGGTATGAAAATTGCCCGTTTTCCCCTTTTTTTAAAATTTTTTAACCATCACTTTCTTTAAATCCTTTCAATCCAAAGCCAACTGAGATTACAATTGAATCCTAACCCGACACCCTTAAAAAGAGGTTTTTGTTAAAAGGTATTCGGATATTGAGCTATCTTCTACTCTGACTTCCATATGATTCAGTAAATGTAAGTACTAAATGGGACGGTCCCCCAATGCTGAAGTAAGGTGCGTAGCGCTCTCTAGTGCATATTTCCCTGTAGTTAATGCTGTGGTAAAATATGTCATAGGAGATATTCGGTTTTATTTAGGTTCCTCCGTTAATTCGCGACTTTATTAATTACGACCGAGCGCCCTTTGTTCGCTACCATGCGAATCGGGAGCAATAACTCCTTTCCGAGCATTGTTTGCCCCTTTAAAAAGGCAACAAACCTTCGATTTATTCAAAAAGGGTGTAATTACGGATGGAAAGTTGCAGTTAAAAATACAGAGTCGTAAATTTGAGGAAAGTTGTTTTTGGTAATGAGAGTATCGAAATGTTTTGTCTCGTGTGCGATTGAAGATCTTTATCTTGTTCGCCCGCGAAAATGTTCATTGTAGATTGCATATTTCAAAACAGAAATAATGTGTGTTATTTTAAGCTTGGTAAAAGTAAAACAAGGAACATGCAGATAACGAGAAACTTAAATAGGGTATTAAATTACTAACTTTTTGAAAACTACAATTTCTAACTTCAATTTTATCGGAAAACGTATTTTTAACGCAAACTTCAAAAATAGGTCCTGAAATTATCTCAATTAGAAAGCTAAATAAACATTGTAAAATTATAGGGCATGATCTTTATTCTTTAAAAACTCTGTTTACACAAATTATTGCTTTTAAAAAATTATTAGGGCTCGACCGATGGCATTTTTTTGGCCGATTGGTCGTTGCCGATTGTTTGAAAATTTCCATCGGCAGGCCGATGGCCGATGGTTATTATTTGACCGATTGCCGATGCCGATGGCCGATGCTTAAGGCCGATGGTAAAAAATGCAAACCCTTTGGCATTATTTTTTTTAAAAAAGCATGAAAACCTATCCCAGACGGTGTCGCGAAAAAACCGTTCAATGCAAAAACCGTTCAGTCGAAAACCGTTCAAAAAACAAAAAAACTCATAGCTTTACACATGTAATAATTTTTTTTTGTTTTTTATTGAACGGTTTTTTCGTATATCCTCGCAGACAGATCCAGAAATGAAACATTTTTTGTAAAAATTTTTGGGCAATTTTGTTTCCCTGCAAAAACCACAAAATTTCCTAAGGCAAAACGTCATAGTTTCAAGGGGGCGGAGGTCCTCCCCAAAAATATTTTTGAAGATTCCCCTTTTACCAAGAGTTTTATTTCTTTTTAAAACTCTTCAGGGGACGCCCAAAGGGTAAGGCTTCTTGTTAGCGACAGAATTTTCAGGAGAAAACACTGTATTCTGCCGAAATTTTTACAGAGGGGTTTATGGGATCTCACCCACAAGTCTTTTTTGAAATTTGCCTTTTTAAGTAGTGTTTCTGCTCATTTTTAGGCCCTTTGGGTCACATCCGGGGGAACAGACCCTTTTAAACTGAAAATGTTGAATTTCCAAGGGAAAAAGCTTTAAAAAACGCCAGATTTTTTAAGGGGGCTGGGGATCCTCTACTTGAAAAGTCCCCTTAAAACAAGTGTTTTGACTCCGTTTAAAACACTTTGGGGAACACCCAAACGGACCTGCTTATGGTAAGCGGCAGAATTACACTGTGTATCAGAAGTCAAACTTTTAGACGGGGTGGTTTGGGGGTTCACCTCCAGAATTTTTTTAGAAATTTTAACGTCAAAAGTAGTGTTTTAACTCATTTTGAGACTTTTATGAGTTACACCCGATGCTCTTTCGCGATCTACAAAATTTTCAAGGGCCTTGCGAAACTATTTTTCGTTGAGTAGTAGTAGTAGAGGGGCAATGCCCCCCTGTTCCCCTAAATAACACCTATGTAGGTGCAAGTTCAAAACAAAATTGGGAGAAAGGATTTTTGGAGAATTGGAGCAGAATCCAACTTTTTTGTCTTTCTCTTGATGTTGTTCTGTTTTCCGTGAAAAACATCGGCCAAACATCGGCTTTTAGATGTTTTTTTAGGCCGATGGGCCGATTTTTTCTCCAGTTAACATCGGCCGCCGATGTCTAGGCCGATGGCTATTTTTTCAAACAATCGGCGCCGATGCATCGGTCGAGCCCTAAAAATTACATATTCATTCACATATTATAATGATTTTAGTGAATGTTAAAAATACCAAGTAAAATGCTCTCAATTGAAGCCCAATAAAGTATTTTAGGTTTGGAGTAAGTAACTAAGCTAGAAATAGTTCTTAAAGGTAGTTTTAATGAGTATACTTAAAACAAGACCTGTAATTGTTATGCAAAAAAAATTTTAAAGAAACAAATTTTAAAAACCCAACATTTTATATCTATGTGGTCGATGGTAGGCGTGACAACAAGAGAAGACCATATCTAACAGGAATATTTATTTAAAACAGTTAATAAGTAGAACAGGATAAAACTGGAACATGGGTAAAAGAGAACTCTTCAACGTTAAAAGAAACTCTTAAAATAGTTGTAAAACACTCGGATGATGCGTCTCCAATCACGACTGCCCAAACTCTTCAGCGCTGGCCTTCTGCCATTCCTTTCCTGTCCTCTGCCACAGGACACCACCTTCAAACCCTCTGCCACACGATGCTCTCCAGCCTTCCTCTCTACAGATCAACCACGAAGTTTTGTCGCTTGACCTTTCCTGACCCGGGGAGAGCGCGCCGCTCCCGGGTTGCTAGATTTCTCCTTTTGCGCTTTTCTTGTGAAAAGCAGATCATCGCGCGATTTCGGGCTTTTCGTTTTCCGTAGAATAAGATTGTACACTCTTGTTTCGTGGGAAATGAAGAAACTTTAGTTTTTTGGTGCGATAAGGAAATAACTTTTTGTAATTAAGATACGAAAAATTACTTTAATCTCCAATATTCGATCTACTGCTGGTTTCGATCATGTTTACCCTAATCTTATTTTTTATTAGAATTCCACGAAGCAAGAAATTGTTGGTGTTAATGAGGAAGTTGCATGATTAATTTTTTATTTTTTAATCGATTCCTCTTGCAAAATTAAACAACTACCCAAAATTTGAGGCCGATCGAGAAATTTTTTGATTGTCAAAGAAATTAACAAAAATCCCCTTTTTAAAAGCGCGCGAAAACGCCAAGAGTTTGGATGTGACGTCATCTTATACTAAACATTGTTGTAAAACAATGGAGTTGATGGTATTATTGTTGACGTCATCTTATAGTTTAAACAATAAACGTTTTCAGTCACGTGTTTTTTTCTCGATTTTTAAATTAAAATATTTAATTACCTGTACATTTTTTTGAAAAACTGACTAGATATTTCATTTTACCATACAAAAAACCATACGGAACACTTGTTTGTTTTTGAAAATCTGCAACTTCCTTATTACACACAGGATTTTACACACAAGATTTAAATTGAATTGTAAAATTGAAATTTTATAAAAATAAAGGAATTTTCAAATTGTTCAACATTACCCATAGTTTATAGAAAAACCACTCCCTAACTTTCCGAAGACACCCAATATCCTACTAACTTCTTTGTATAGTAAAATTTGTTATGTAAAAATAAATGTATTATATCCTATTACCCTATACGTAACTTTCCAAACATATTTTTCTAATATGTACTTAAAATGACTGAGTCGAGTGAACAAATTTATTAATTTAATTGAAAAAGGTTGTAGTTCTACACGGTCCAAAACTTTTTTTAAACATTTTTTCGGACTTTTCCCTTCTACGACACAGTCTCAATTTTTCCAACAGTGTTCCAAAGGTATTAAAATAATTTGTATTAACACATAACGCTGAGCATTTTTCATACCTGGCAAGCAGAAGATTTTCATGCATTTATACGGTCCTCTAGTCAAAGAGCCCTGCTCTATGGTGATAAATAATAAATAGTCCATCTTTTTAAACTAAAATCCATTTCGGACTTCGGAGTAATAGAAATGCACGAAACATCAGCAACTTAAAGTCTTTAATCGCCGCCACTCTTTGGCGTGGTTTCAGCGAGGAGGACATGGCTTGGCGCAATCTCTCCCCACCCGAAAAAAAAAAGATTTTATGTGTTTTTGGGGTTGCCCAAGCGACAAAACTTCGTGGTCGATCTGTACGCGACGTTGCTTTCCAGTCTTCTCTCCTCTGTAGCCCTTCCTCGCCAGCCTTCCTCTCTTTATATGCCTTTCCTAACATGTGTTACGGCCAAAGCCCAAATTCAGCCACTTCGCGAATTGGCCGACCAAATCGCACTTTGGCCAAACCTCTCGGCCATTTCGCGATTTGGCCGGCCAATTCACGAAGTGGCCAGACTTCAGGCTTTGGCCGTAACATATGCACTTCCGCTGTTACAGCATCCAGTCTTCACATCGATCTCCCGTACGGCACGTTCACTAACGATGCGTGTTTGAGTCCTACATCTATCTCACCTTCAGACCAAAATTAGAAGGAATATATTTTTTACTTTCAAATCTAAATTTATAGTTAACCCTTTCACGGGCTATTTTTTTTAGTAATGTTATGTTAAAATATGTTTGGGATTGAGGTTGATTTATAAAAAGAAATTAATGTAGCTTATTACTTAAAATTAACTTTATTTTTAAGATAACTTTTTGATGGGAAGTAAAATTAGCGCCCACTAGGAGCTATTCAAAGGCAGGACATCTTATGTTTTGCATTTCTTTTTATATCGCATTACATGATATTTATAAAATATTAAGCTTTTCAAATACTAAAATCGACAAAAGGAATTATAAATTACATATATTTGTTTATATATGTTTGGTGGGAAGTAAACTTCCCACGGCCTCATAAAGAAGTAAAGCCTAATTGTGTGGTCAAGGGGTTTATTATTATTTCTTAAATAGCACAAATGATAAGTGGTAAGATAGATGGGACATTTAAAAAATTGATGGAATTGGTGGTAAGTATACTTACCATGGCCTTAGTAAGGGTTAAGGAATAAAATTATTTTTGGCATTTATTTTAGGATATTTTCAATATGTAAGAAAGATGTTTTTAATATATTAAGTTGAAGATAACTGTTTACGCCTCCTTCTTTAGTTGTATTTTCTACCACTGGAGCGCTTCGGTAGGTTTCTTTTTGTAAGTTTATTTCCCCCTTCCGGTTTGATCTGTTGGATCGTTTCTCCTCCCGCTGCTTTTAGTTTTGGTTTTGATTCGGTATTACTTTCTCTTCGTTCTTTGTGTTGTTCGTTGTGATGTCTTTGTAAGTGTCGTTAAGTTTTGAATTAAATTAAATTAAAGCTATCGATGGAATTGGAACTTTCTTTTGTACTACTTGTTGATACAGTCCTAAACATTTGGTCCTAGCGACCCGGAAGATTAATTCGAAACTCTTCGTTACCGGCATTATTTTGCGTCGGTTGAACTTTCGTTTTCCGCCTTCGTCAGTAGTCAGTACCTTCAATTCGGAAGGAACTTTATCGGAACATTCGGTTCTCATTGAACATTGCTTCGTCTTCATTTCGGAAGAATTTATTGCTGTTTCGCCATGACAGAATCTACTGATAAGAGTGAGAAGGACTTGGTGAAGACTCTAAATAGGCAGCGCGGTGCGCTGAAAGCAAAAGTAACAAAGATCGCAGAATTCGTTAAGGATGTGGAAACACCTAAAGATGACCTTGTGGTGTTGGATTTAAAATTAGCCAGTGTGGATCAAATCAAGCAGAAGCTTGAAACCCTTCGTATCGAGTATTATGGAGCCATCGTTGAAGATGATTTTCCTATCGTGGAAGAGACATTTTCCTGCATGGAAAGTGACATCGAGGACATAGAGGTAAGCCTCTTGCGGTTTAAGGCCGCTATTACGAAAGAGCCTTTGAATGTCAACAATGTCAATTCGAATTTAAATAGTGATAGTTTGAGTCAAAATAATGATAGTTTAAGTCATGGTTATGCTAATGTGAATCATAAAGTTTCTTTAAAATTGCCTGAAATTCCCTTGCCAAAATTCTCTGGCAGTTTTGAGGACTGGTGTAATTTTAAAACGCAGTTCGATTCTATAATTTCTTCGAGCACTCAGCTTCAGGAGTCTCAAAAATTGTACTACCTGAAGTCGGCTTTGGTTGGTTCCGCCAAACAAATCCAAACCACTTTTGATTCTCTTTTTAAAGCTTTAGAGGAGCGTTACGATAACAAAAGATTATTAGTGAATGCTTATATTAGTGAAATTTTAAATATGAATAAAATATTTAGTGAATCAGCTGTGGATTTGAGAGCATTAGTTGATAAGCTAATCAAAAATATTCGTGCTCTCAAATCGTTAAATTTAGAGATGGATAAGTTAAGTGAAAACATTATTATTAATATTGTGCTACAAAAAGTCGATAAAGAGGCGTTTAAAAGTCTAACAATTCTTCGCCAGATCATTTGCAACCCACCATCTTATAGTCACAGTGGCTACAAAGTGTCAATGCGCTCTCAATTGTACGATATCTCTATGCAAATGCAACCACTGTCATTTGGGGGGGAAGAGCGGGATCAGGGAAACATAACGGGTTAATATTGCCGTGAGCACCATTATTTTGGCTCAGGATTTGCAGTAAGGCAATGCCATCTCGCGGCTTCCAAGAGGCAGGGGATGGAGAGAAAAAACACATTTCGGTTGGTATCGGGAAGAAAATGGGATTTTCCTCCAAAAACATAGCAAATAACTATGAAACTTAAAAAAGCTCGCTTGGAAGACAAAATATAAGGAAGCGTGTAAAACACACACTTCACCTTTTACCTTCCAAAGAAATATTTAATGAAGGTTAATTTACAAAACAGGAGACTTGGGTTAATCAGCAGGGGGAAAACTATAATCAGTTCACCCATTCATTTAGTTTTGTTTGTTTGTAAATATTTTGGGAAAAGAAATTGTGAATTGATAATTCTATTTTAGAGAAATGGGGGTAGGTTAAGCGAGAAATATAGGTGTTTACTCGCAAATTCATTCAATATTTGTTTACCATCATAATTTAATGACAATTCACTGTAGGATGTAAAATTGCATTGTGGTAAGTTAGAAAATAATATCTGCTAGGATATATTTGAAAAGAGAGTTGCAAGATACGACCCAACACGCACCAGAGCAAACAAGTAAAAAAAGCTTTTTAATCGATTACCATGCAGCAATGAAATACCAATGCATCAAGCTGATGTTCCTTAACTTACTTCTATGCATCAATGTTATCCTAAAAGCACCCAAGCTGAAATGTAAATGGCCACCACACAAGTCTCTTTCCTTCGCCTATTATCCATTATGCGCCGCCGATCCATCAAAGGGGAGGGAGGAGTATTCCTTTCATTAGCCCTCTCAGAATTAATCAGAAGCACAAAGGAGCACGCTTCTATCAGGCGATACAGAAAGAAATCTTTGTGTCCCGTTATTATAGATGTGTTTGGCTTTTATATAGAAATAAAATTCCTTGCAGTCAGTGGCGTTTCGTCAGTGCCTATTCATATGGTTTTCACTAAGGAGACGTTATTTCTTTAAGTTCTGGTAAAGACATTTTATTTTATATAATGGACCAAGTTCAATATCCCATCCAGCTTAGGAATAATATTTTAAATATATATTCAGGGGACGTTCTCAGACATGCAAAATATGCTAATTTTACAATATTTCGAGACCCAAAATTATAAAGTAAAAGTTATTCAAATACTATAAAAATGGGTTGTGTTAACTAACAGTCTTTTGTCATTCTCCGTTATTATAGATGTGTTTGGCTTTTATATAGAAAGAAATTTCCTTGCAGTCAGTGGCGTTTCGTCAGTGCCTATTCATATGGTTTTCACTAAGGAGACGTTATTTCTTTAAGTTCTGGTAAAGACATTTATTTTATATAATGGACCAAGTTCAACATCCCATCCAGCTTAGGAATAATATTTTAAATATATATTCAGGGGACGTTCTCAGCCATGCAAAATATGCTAATTTTACAATATTTCGAGACCCAAAATTATAAAGTAAAAGTTATTCAAATACTATAAAAATGGGTTGTGTTAACTAACAGTCTTTTGTCATTCTCCGTTATTATAGATGTGTTTGGATTTTATATAGAAAGAAATTTCCTTGCAGTCAGTGGCGTTTCGTCAGTGCCTATTCATATGGTTTTCACTAAGGAGACGTTATTTCTTTAAGTTCTGGTAAAGACATTTTATTTTATATAATGGACCAAGTTCAACATCCCATCCAGCTTAGGAATAATATTTTAAATATATATTCAGGGGACGTTCTCAGCCATGCAAAATATGCTAATTTTACAATATTTCGAGACCCAAAATTATAAAGTAAAAGTTATTCAAATACTATAAAAATGGGTTGTGTTAACTAACAGTCTTTTGTCATTCTCCGTTATTATAGATGTGTTTGGCTTTTATATAGAAAGAAATTTCCTTGCAGTCAGTGGCGTTTCGTCAGTGCCTATTCATATGGTTTTCACTAAGGAGACGTTATTTCTTTAAGTTCTGGTAAAGACATTTTATTTTATATAATGGACCAAGTTCAACATCCCATCCAGCTTAGGAATAATATTTTAAATATATATTCAGGGGACGTTCTCAGCCATGCAAAATATGCTAATTTTACAATATTTCGAGACCCAAAATTATAAAGTAAAAGTTATTCAAATACTATAAAAATGGGTTGTGTTAACTAACAGTCTTTTGTCATTCTCCGTTATTATAGATGTGTTTGGCTTTTATATAGAAAGAAATTTCCTTGCAGTCAGTGGCGTTTCGTCAGTGCCTATTCATATGGTTTTCACTAAGGAGACGTTATTTCTTTAAGTTCTGGTAAAGACATTTTATTTTATATAATGGACCAAGTTCAACATCCCATCCAGCTTAGGAATAATATTTTAAATATATATTCAGGGGACGTTCTCAGCCATGCAAAATATGCTAATTTTACAATATTTCGAGACCCAAAATTATAAAGTAAAAGTTATTCAAATACTATAAAAATGGGTTGTGTTAACTAACAGTCTTTTGTCATTCTCCGTTTTTATAGATGTGTTTGGCTTTTATATAGAAAGAAATTTCCTTGCAGTCAGTGGCGTTTCGTCAGTGCCTATTCATATGGTTTTCACTAAGGAGACGTTATTTCTTTAAGTTCTGGTAAAGACATTTTATTTTATATAATGGACCAAGTTCAACATCCCATCCAGCTTAGGAATAATATTTTAAATATATATTCAGGGGACGTTCTCAGACATGCAAAATATGCTAATTTTACAATATTTCGAGACCCAAAATTATAAAGTAAAAGTTATTCAAATACTATAAAAATGGGTTGTGTTAACTAACAGTCTTTTGTCATTCTCCGTTATTATAGATGTGTTTGGCTTTTATATAGAAAGAAATTTCCTTGCAGTCAGTGGCGTTTCGTCAGTGCCTATTCATATGGTTTTCACTAAGGAGACGTTATTTCTTTAAGTTCTGGTAAAGACATTTTATTTTATATAATGGACCAAGTTCAACATCCCATCCAGCTTAGGAATAATATTTTAAATATATATTCAGGGGACGTTCTCAGCCATGCAAAATATGCTAATTTTACAATATTTCGAGACCCAAAATTATAAAGTAAAAGTTATTCAAATACTATAAAAATGGGTTGAAAAATGGGCCGAGAAAATCGGTAAAAAGTGTTGACTCCATAAGGTGTCTATAACCGCGGCCACAGGTCATTATATTGGGGGAGACGGGATCTAAATGGACTTTTGGGGATTGGAGGACCATGCTGCCTCCCCACGAAGTCAAATTTCATCTGGTGCACCCGCGGACGTTGCATACCAGACTTTGCATGCTTTTCCTCAAGACTGGACTTTTTTGTGAGCATTGGTTCTAGAGAACGGGAAGGCTGGGGTAAAAATGCTACATAGGGGGGTAAGAAAAAAGCTTGGACATTGCGTGCAACATGTGTTTGTTTATTTTTCTCTTTAAACTTGTCCGCAGGCCAGACCTGAAGGTAAGAACAGACAACCAGCTGCAAAACCTCAACCGTTCAGCTCTGGTTGGTCAAAGTAATGGTAAATCATACTCAGGAGTTGCAGAAATGGAATTCAATGCACCACCACTCCGTTACCTTGAATCACCACTCCGTGTGATGATTAGAAAATCCCTAGCTGAGCGCCCTCTCTCCATGTGTCTTCGAACTCATATCCAACCATCGTGGTGCTGCAGAACGAAGCAGGATTCTCTCATAAGCACAATTTCATAAAATTGAGGTGATAATTCCCTTATTTGGTGCACCATTTGAAACAAAAAGGCCTATGGTCAGTCCCATGTTTACAGACAAAGATGTAGAAGCTATGCGGACCAAACGCGCAATCCACAGTGCTGCAAACGACATCCCTTCCACTGCCGCATCTCCGTAGTATGATTTACCGGTACTTTGACCAACCAGAGCTGAACGGTTGAGGTTTTGCAGCTGGTTGTCTGTTCTTACCTTCAGGTCTGCAGCATTTTTACCCCAGCCTTCCCGTTCTCTAGAACCAATACTCACAAAAAAAGTCCCGTCTTGAGGAAAAGCATGCAAAGTCTGGTATGCAACGTCCGCGGGTGCACCAGATGAAATTTGACTTCGTGGGGAGGCAGCATGGTCCTCCAATCCCCAAAAGTTCATTTAGATCCCCTCTCCCCCAATATCATAGCCTGTGGCCACGGTTATGGACACCTATGGAGTCAACACTTTTTACCGATTTTCTCGGCCCCCTTACATCGAGGAAGGCTGAATTTTTTATCAACTAACCTTCATACTATGGGTAATCACGGAAATAAATTTGGCTTTGATATCTCTTACAGCCGTATTCACCATAAACTCTAACCCAAACTTGAGTTAATAACCGAAGAAAAAGTCGTTTTACTCTGAAAATCCTATTCACCAGCGAAAAGTAACCACAGATTTCATTTTACTAACTCAAGTTAGAGTTTATTTCAATAACCGAGCCCAAAGTTGTGATATCTTCAGTTAGAGTTAACCGCGCATGCTCAGAACGCGTTTTTTGTTTGCAAGCAATGATTTCTCGACGCCATGTTTTTCCTGCATATTGCTTATACTGTTGGAAGATTTTATATCTTTAGTAGTAGAATACGGATTTTAGACAATTAATTTCCCAATGAATCATTTTTATTATTTATTTGATTGAAAAAGAAGATACAGGATTCCGATTATATGAAAGAATTCTGGTTTTCTGCTTGGGACTTCGGAATTGAAAAGGTAAATACACTCAATATTAATTTAAAGATTCAATGAAAGCTTTCTTTCTGAAATAATATTTATTTGAATTGTTTTGTTTTCTTTTATATTAATCTTTAATAATTGTTCGTTTTTAAAGTACTATTGCCTTAATTTCTATTGAGTATAAGGGATATTAATTTTTGCACAGATGTTTAATTTTGGTTTTTATGTTATAGGTAGTTCTTAATTTTAACGAGATCAAAGATTTTAGTATTTTTTTACTTGTTCTGATACAAATATGTTTTTACTTGTTCATGTTATTAGGTAAAATAAATATTTAAATTCTTATTCTCCTCTCGGTGATTTCTGTAAATAAATCATTGTGATTACTCTAATGCATGTATTTTTTTATTTTACTAGGGGGCTCTGCCCCCTGCTCGCTATCGCTCACCAACCCCCGGAACTGCTTCGCAGTTCTTTGAAGATCGCTTCGCGAACTTAGCGAGCAGAGCTCGCTTGTTTCATCTCAACAATCCAGGCTCGTCGGCTTAGTTAATGCTCCTTTGATACCGAAGCTACTCATCTCTCTAGTTTATCAATGATTTAATTCGAATCATTCATTCCCTCGAAGATATCAAAATAAAACGGTTTCTAAAATATTCATCTCTTAACTTCAATTCTTCTTTCTTCAATTATTGAATAGAAATGTTTTTAAAAAAATATCAAGCAAGTCTACCAATGATCATCAACCAACTTAGAGAAAAAACAAGCCTTTAAGAAACTTTTTTTAAATTTTTAATATGC
The DNA here is from genome assembly GCA_024610705.1 of Tetragnatha versicolor. Lineage (NCBI taxonomy): Eukaryota > Metazoa > Arthropoda > Arachnida > Araneae > Tetragnathidae > Tetragnatha > Tetragnatha versicolor. The sequence continues at coordinate 544,862 of JANDEH010000001.1, forward strand.
ACGTAAACATCTAGTGAATCGTCGGAAATTAAAGAAATAAGACTCATAAAAGTAAGCTGTTTCCCTAGTGAAAGACCAGAAAGAGAAGAAAAAATTGAAACTTTGAATCTCAATAATTCTAAAACTGATTCGAATTTTTTAAAAAACGAAACGCCAATATTTTTATAAAAAATAACTGTATATGTGTCTAAAATATTGTACTTCTATCATGATTAGTTTTCATTTTATAACGAAAAAATCGAAAAATTGTCAAAAATTTCGAAACTTTAAAATTGAATTACTCAAAAACTAATTCGAAATTCGAAAAAAGAGCGATGAGGTGCAAAACTTCATGCCTAAGAGTATGTGTATGCAAAAAATCACGTTTCTGCTGTAAATAGATTTTGCTGGAGGAGAACTCGCAGCAGAAAAAAATAATTTTCGACTTTGACATTAAATAACTCCAGAACTAATTATCTAATTAATTAGGTTTTGGAACGAAAATGATTATCATGCATTTGTCTACCAATGGTCAAAATTTCATAATATTCCTTTCAATAGTTTTTGCGTAGTTAGAGTTCAAAATGTTCAAAAATAAAATTTTCAAAATCAGCGGCGGCGGCGGTCACTGTTACTTTTTTTTAATATAGAGAGATATAGAATGATGTTCCTTGTGATTACATAAAAGAAATTTTGAAGATTAATTGATTAATTGAATTATGGAGACACAACTTCAGTGCCGACATTATGTTTACAAAATTGAAGCATAATATTTTGCAGTGTGTCCATCATTTTAACTTTACTTCCACTAAAATTATCAAGTTGTTTTCTTCTATTAGTGAAAAAAAACCATTCTGGTGGAAAAATGATGAATGATTTGTATGTTTTGAGTTGAACTTGATTTGTGTACTTAGTTTTAATGAAAAAAATCTTAATAGTGATTGTATATACTAACAACTATTAATGTATAGAAGTTAAAAGGTTTTGTATGTTAACATATTGAACAGATGTGGTAATATTTTATAGAGTTATTTGAAAAAGAAGTTACTCTTTTGCAATGAAAATACACTTTATTGTTAAGAATTTTGTTGATTCATTTAAAATTTCAATTTATATTTTCTTTTATTCTTTAACTATTTATTGAATATATACTTTTGAATTCTTACAAGGGCAAATACACTCCAGGTAAGTCTAAATTAGTGAAATAAAAAGTAATGTCTTTGTAAAATATGTCCTACTCAATGTTGTAGTAATTTTTGGTTATTATCAATTGTCTTTTGAGTGAAATTTTTATAAATTTCTTTAAAAAGATTGTCAATTTAGAATATAAATTTACTGTCTAGATTAATCAAGTGTTTCATAAGGGACAATGATATAAATAGTCAAATAAAAATATACAAGAATTTTTTATGTATCCTGTGAAAACTATAAAAAATTTACAAATTGTTTTTAAAAAATTATTGGTTGAATTTAAATTTTTTTGTGCAATTTTAAAAGGTATGATTTTTGTGGATCAACTTAAGAGTCAGATTTTTGTTTTGTTTGGTGAAATGTTTTTGGAAAATGTGGTTTCCACAAATTTTAAAAATTATGTTTTTGCGCAATGTTTGTAAATTGAAGTAAGAATGTGATTATATTTGATTTTCTTGTTTCCAATTTGCTCTCTACATATGATAAAACGTAAATAAAAAATTGTTTCATATCCAACCACGTGTTTTTTCTTACAGAAATACTTACACCAGCTATTTTATTAGTAGTAATTAGGTAATTGAAAATTTACTTCCTTTCTCCTGAATATCTTTATTTAAGTGTTGATAGCTTTGCAAACATAGCAAATCATTCCGTTTGTAATCAACGATGGAAAAACTCCGCAAAATTTCATATGTTGGGCGTCTTGAACTCATTGATATATTGAATAAAAGAAAATAAAAAAAATTAAAGAGAGAAAAGACTGTTTTATTGAATATTCTGACCTAGAATTCCAGAAAAGATTTCGACTAACTCAAGAGAGTGTAGTGGAGCTTACACTTCTGCTACACTATAAATTAGTTTTCCCATAAGACAAGGACAATTGTGATGTCTATTTAAAAATAAATTTCAAGTTAATAAAATATTTTTAATCTAGCTTTTTCTTATAAACTCCAATCCTGGATGTAATTACAACCTATACACACCTTATTATACATTAAAAATATTGATTTATTAAATATTTGTACTATTTCAGATAATTATCTTTTGTTATTTATAAAGTTTCATGCAAGTAAGAAGTTTTTTTGCGGGAATTTCGCCTTTCCCGCCTGTGTGACGAAAGCAATTGAGGTCACAAGGTGTTAGTTTCGACCAATCAGGATCGATCAGCAATCTGTGGTCAAGAAACTTAAGTTAGAAATTATGTTAAGTAACCGGAGATGAAAAAATGTTGGTGAATAGGAAATTGAACTGTAGTTACTAACTCAAGTCATATAACTCAAGTTCCAGTTACATAACCTAAGTTATTAACTCAAGTTTGTTTTTATGGTGAATATGGCCGTTAATCTTTCTTGTGCGCTATTTTTTATGGCAGTGAGTGTATAATGGACCAAGTTCAACATCCTATCCAGCTTAGGAATAATATTTTAAATATATATTCAGGGGACGTTCTCAGCCATGCAAAATATGCTAATTTTACAATATTTCGAGACCCAAAATTATAAAGTAAAAGTTATTCAAATACTATAAAAATGGGTTGTGTTAACTAACAGTCTTTTGTCATTCTAGAAGGACAAAAATTAATTATATATTATCATAAATTTTTTTAAATAGGAAGTCGAAAAAGTATATTATCCTACGAGTCTTCCGATTAATGGGGTAGAAAGGTTAGCCTGTAGAAAATTCTATGTTGTTTTTTACCAAAACAAATAGTTTTCCATGTAGAAAAATGTATATCCAATTTAGTGAGCTAATTTTTAAAACAATTTAATGATTATTTTTTAAATAAAAAATATTGAACTTAAAATTATAAAACTCAGCAAAAAACAGCACATTTTTCTCCTATTTTTGCTTAATTTAAAAAATTATTACAACATGAACTGTATAAAATGATATTCACTGAATGCACTTATATAAAACAAATAATTGTGCCAAGTTTCATGTAATTTCCTTGATTAGAATTTTGTACAGGCTAACTTAAAGTTAAAAAACAGGTTTTGAGAAAAATGCAAAAGAACTAAAAATGGAACATTAGTGGTGGTGATGATTGTTTACATCTTGTACCCCCATTTTCTGGGGGATGTCGGTCCTAAAGGTATATGTATTATACATTTTTGGATTCGTCATGAAACCTACTATTTTATCAAATAAAAATTAAAAAATCGAATTTATGAAGATTTTGGACATCCTGGTCCTCTTCAGTTTGTATTAATACTACACATTTGAATTCTAATTTTGTTCAAAAAAAATATTTTTCTACAATTTTATCATATGAAAGATAGAAAGTGAAATGATATTTGTGTAGAGTTTGAGACAAATTTATCTTCACCCGAGAAATATTAAAAGGTATTCTACACTCGTAAAAAGAATGGCCTAAAATATTGAGGAGATATACTGAGTGAGAGAAAAAAAATCGCATACACTTTTTTCAGAAAAATTGTCTTACTCTATATACACAAGAATATTTTTATCAAGATTTGAGATAAGGATACGTTTGTTTGAATTGATTTTAGATGAATATTCAAGTGAGATTTTTACACAAAGAGTTATGAAACCAGTTTGATTATTTAATTTCTATTTCAACCAGGTTTCAGTTTGAAATTATAAAAGGAAAAATAGTTCTTATGTTTTTACTCCCTTATTTAGAAAACAGCGGAACGATACAAAATGCAAGTTAGTAAGTTTAACCTTTTCATTCCTAAACTGCCCGAAATTACACTGAATCCCATGAAAAATTAGGGGACTGAAAGGGTTGTACGACTCGATGCTACCCATTGTCCAGTTACCCTGCAGCAGTGAATTTTGACCCGCTGCTTGCTCTGCGTAAGAATTTATTCAGAAATATTAAGGTTGGGAGAAAATAACAAAGTTCAGTCTTTCCAACTTTTCAGAAGATCAATAAAATAAAGGTCTCTAATGTACTCTTAAAAGTATGTGGCAAAAGCAGCAATCCCAGTGGCGATTTTTCAAAACTGTTTAAGATGATCGGGAGTCAAATTTAGATGGTTGCAAACTGTTCAAAAATTGTATTATCGCGGCTGAATTTCACTTCACATGAATGAATAGAAAATAATAAGAAAAAAAAGGGTGCAATACCTCTGACTTCGAGAGCGACGGCGAACGTCTCGCTGCCCCGCTCGTTCTCCACGTTGAGGGTGTACTTTCTGGAATCGGTGCCGTCCACCCCTCGCACGATCAGCTGCGCCTCAAAGCAGTCTTTTGCACCCTCGTCCTGAGGAGAAGCAAACGATAATAAGTAAAGAAGTGTGAAAATGACCTGCCCAGAAAAGTCCAAAAGTTGGCTAAATGCTAATTCCATAAGAAAGGCGTTATAGGTTCTGAAAATCATTAAATTCTGCTTATTTGGGTACTAAAATTCTATTCAGCCTTTTCAAAGCACCAATTAATAACCAATTGTTGAGATTAATTGTATTGTACAATGAAAAAAAGTTTTCTTTCTGGATAAGCAAACTTTAAATACACGCAACTCTAAGTACTATTTTTTCATGCCATATGAACGGATTTTGGTTGAAAATTTATTAAGGCCTTATATAACACCACAAATTATTTTAAAACCTGTAAAGTAAAAAATCTCACCTTTTGGTACTAATGTAGCAATTCCATGAAGAAAAAGTAAAATTATTGCAAGATTAAGATTTCAGTTCCCAAGAAGGTTGCTTTAAAATAGAAGAAAAATAAAGAGTAGTAATGTCTTTTTGGTTGAATTTGAAAGTATAGCAATCTCTTGAACTATTAAACGCATTGGATAAAGTCAGTCCTTAGAACAGAAACTAAACATATTTTTAAGCATTTTAACTAGTAATGAACACGATGTTCTTTAAAACTTTATTTTATAAAGACATTAGTTTACCCTCAAAGATGTGTAATGATTTTCTACCCACTTAAAGATTTTCAAGATTTTCAAGAGATCAAGCTCTGTAAAACTACTCTTTCAGCGAAGGTAGTTTTCACGCAATGAAACAAACAATTCATTGCAAGGACATAATAACCGTAAACTGACATAGTAAGATGAAACCGTAAAACTAATGTTTATTACGAAACCTTGGCATTTTTTTCTAAATTTATAAGTCGGAAAGAGGAAATTAAAGAATTATTTGAGAGGTAATTAAATTTATCCCTCATGTTTTATTGAATTTTTACTTTTTACATCTCAAATAAACATTTAACACTAAACGTTGGTATGCTTTTTAAATGGAAAACATATTAACTAGCTAACCTAAACAAAAATACCTTTCAGTAAAATATCATATCACTGATCAAAACACACTCGTTAATCGAGAGGGAATTAAATCATGTTTAATGAAATAGAATTTTTAGAAATATTTTAATTAAATGATAGCAAAGGATTTCGATGATGTTATCAACCACTGAGGTCCTAATATTTAGTCATTTTTGAAGCATGCGATAGGTTGAATCCAGTTATTTAATGTTTATCATTTGGTTAATTGAAAAACAATTTGAGTGAAACAGATATAAATGAAGTTATACAGCTTAACATAGACTGCTTATAATCTAATCTAGGGAGCGTAAATAAAGCGATTTCAATGTTCAATTTGTAAATAAATTGAAACCGTTTCTCAAAAACACGTCTGGAATCAAGCATTTGATTCCTCTGTAATTATCATTTGAATATTCTATGTGTGAAGAGTTTTTTTTATTCAGAAAATTTTTTAATCTATATGTTTAAATGAATGTCTGTCTGTATGTATGTTCTATATACAGGGTGTCCCAAAACTAACTGAACGATTTCAAAAATTAATAAAAAATAAACTAAGAGAGATAAAAATATGCGGTCAGCTGCAACTTACTTCATTCGCCAAAGAATTTTTTCACACCAAATTTTAAAAATTCGAAGTTCACAAACGTTTAAACAGATGGCGCCAATAAAATTTCGAAAATAGGGAAGAACAATAGCCCAAATCCTTCTTTCTAAAACGTCATAGGGATATTGAAATCTGTGATAAAATCGATTCTAGAATCGAATAAGAATTATTGAATACTTGATTTAAATCTTCATTCCAGTCAGAAAGGCGAGTTTTAAAACAATTTGACTGATTTGATTGTTTAAAATTGAAATTCAGATGGATCGCATACGTTTCCAATGCACATTTTTCTTAACACTGAATCCAGCATGTTTAATTTTTTTAAACTTTACATTTTTCATTCATTTAGTTTGTATCATTAGGAATACCGTGATTAATCATTCAATAAAAATTTCTTAGAGGGTCTTAAACTTTTTAAGTGTCTAAATTTCCTCATACTGTTCTAGATTTTAAAGACTACATAAATTTTTGATTGCAAAAGAAAACTGATTCAATTAGACTGCAAGTTTGTATTTCGAGAATCCTTTATTTCTACAAACCTGTTGTAGGAATAAGGGATCGTTAGCTAAACAGATTATTGATTGAGAATGATCGTAAGGATAGATTCATATGTATCATTTTCGCACGATAAGTACGACGGTCGATCGCCATTTGATTCCTCGCCATCGACATGGTTTGACACTCTCGCGTAACGGCAAGGCCCAATGAGATAGTCGGGACGCGTCAATCCAACACCAAGAACGCTGCATTATTTAAGAAAAGTTGATATATTTTTTCGCGCGTTTCGTGCGATTTGATTCATCATCAAACCCTGGGGCGTTTGAAGCAAAGCGATTGGCGCGTTCCAGGTTCCAGCCCTGTCATTGATTCTTGCAATTTAATACGCGAGGAACCAATGGTCAGACACGTCATGTTTAAGTCAATGCCTGTGGGAGTTTTTTTTAATCTACGCGGACGCGCGTCGCGATCGCTCTAGAGTTGAACAGCCATGGCGATGACGTGCATCGTGGTGATCCCAGGGGTTTTAGTTTTTTTGTTCTGGTGCCAGTAACTATACCTTCAAGATAATAGAAAATAAATCCGTAGGGGTGACGCGAGACGCAAATCACCGTTGCATTTCCAACAGAAAAATTCACCCTTAGAGATTGGTAGAAGTGATTGACTGAGGGAGGTTCTTAAACGATTCGACCTCACATCAATGCCATGCCAACGCGCCTTGACCCTCAATGTTAAAAAATCAGGTCCTACGATTGCTCAATCACCCTGTTTTACATTCCCTGTTAATCCTGAGTGATTCACACTAGTGAATCACTATAGTTTCCACAGAAAAGTGACGGAGTAAAGAATGAAACGCCAATTCACACAAATAGTGATGTCAGAATGAGCCTTAACTCCCCCTCACTCCAAACGAAAAAAGATAAAACCAGTAGAGGGGCTTGAATGAAGGGTTAACTTTGAAATTCAAACAATCTGAATACGGAAAAGTGTGCTTTGGCATAGCGATCCATCTAAATTTCAATTTTAAACAATCAATCAAAGATCATTTTCGATGGGTCAAGAGAATTAATTTTTCAAAAAGTATCAGTTTCTTAAAGTTTAATCGGTCAAATTGTTTTAAAACTCGCCCTTCTCTCTGACTGGAATGAAGATTTAAATCAAGTGTTCAATAATTCTTATTCGATTCTAGAATCGATTTTATCACAGATTTCAATATCCCTATGACGATTAAGGAAGAGGGATTCGGGCTATTGTTTTTCCTTATTTTCGAAATTTTATTGGCGCCATCTGTTAAAACGTTCGTGAACTACGAATTTTTCAAATTTGGTGTGAACAAATTCTTTGGCGAATTAAGTAGGTTGCAGCAGACCGCACATTTTTGTCTCTCTTAGTTTATTTTTTATTAATTTTTGAAATCGTTCAGTTGGTTTTGGGACACCCTGTAGTTTTAAACTTTTCGAACCTACATTAACTATTAAACTATACCACGTTGATCTACTCGCTCCAGGGAAGGTTTCTCAATAAAAATAATTTAAAATCGAAGCGTTCCAACAATTTTTTTGGTCAATTTTATGCTTAAAAACCCATATTTCGTTCCTAATTTCAGGGCAAACCCACATTGTTGTAAATATAAGAAGAGAAGATGTAACTTTAATTTTGTGGCATATTCTTTATTGTTGCAGATTGAAATAGATTGTTGTAGTTAAAAATCCATTGTTGTAGCATAAACATAAAACTGGTTCCTTTATATAACTGTTTCCACAGTTGGACTGGCGAAGCCCATCTGTCACACACCAGAATAACTTTCTTTAAAAATGGACTGGCGAAGCCCATCTGTAACGCACCAGATGATATACAGGGCCCAGGGTGTATCTGAAATGGTGCAACAAACTTTCAGGGATGAAAGTACTCATCAAGGCGAACAAGAATCGGTATAGAAAGGGGGGTCCCAGACCAAATCCAAGGGAGTTAAAAATGGAGCGACACTCCAAAAAAATCATTGAAAAATTCAATTTGTAGAAGAACTACTATTGGTAAAAACTTAATTATGGTCTCAAAAATTGTGGTTTAATATGATCTTTAAAATTACTTCAAAAGTCTTCGCTTTAAAATTTGTTTTATTATGAAAAAAGTTAAAAAACACAAAAAATGTGAAAAATCTGCCAAAACCTTATTTTATACTTCGAAATCCTTTCTCTTGATTTGATAATATGAAAGATCATGGTTGAAAACCCTTAAGTCCAAAGTTTCACGTAAATACAATCAATATTAAACGCTTGAGATCTTGTTAAAGTTTGTTTTTTGCGTGCGTTAACAGCTGTTTTGGAAACAGCTCTAGAAAACAGCTTGCGCACCTAAGAAACAAACTTTAACAGAATCTCAAGCGTTTAATATTGATTGTATTTACGTGAAACTTTGGACTTAAGGGGACTCGGTACCAAAAAAAGTTAATTTTTTATTTTTGAGTTTTTTTATTAGTTTTTGGTGCCAAATTATCTGTTATACCCCGTTCGCACTGGCAGAAAAAAGACTTTATATTTTCATTTCGCACTTAGTTGCCATAGAAACACACTTTAGGAATAACAAAATCGCCCCATATTTTAAGGGTGTTTGAAAATCACCCTTAATCAACAAAGATGGCGGCGCACAATGTTTCCCAGGATGGGAAAAGCTTATTTTCGGTGATTTTTCTTCAAATAAAGACCAAGGACACTTTTAAAACAGTTTAAACTGGACACAATTACGAACATATTTATAGGTTATTAAGTTCTTTGAATTAGTACAATAATTTAACACAAAAAAGCCCATCAAAAATTGAACCGTGAGCTAAACAATGCTTTACTTCAATATCTCCGCTCATTGCTTTTAATTACTTAATAGTATAAATGTAATTAAAAACAGCTGCTGATTAAAAGAAATCAAAATATTAAAAAAAATTCAATCAAGAAATCTTTTCAGAGCATTCTTGTTATGAATATGAAAAAATTTATTTCGTATTCTGCTATGCCAAACTAATATATCCATTGTATCCAAATATTTTAGATTTTTAAGGCAAAAAGACCCAGTTGGTAAAATAAAAGTACATCAAAATATGGAAAACAATGAACCAAAAACTGATTAAATTTAGTTTAATAAAAAAAATTTAGTTTATTTACCTTGATATGATCCAATTTATCCCACTACAATCCAGTCAGCTTGTCTTGTTTTTGTTTTTATTTGAAATTCAGAAATAGTTTTCTTAAATCGTCTGTCAATTAATAATTATTTATGTATTTTTACATTTTTACTTGCATTTTTTTAAAAAAAGTTGGTGATTATATTTATTAGTTTAAAGTTATAAATAAATTAAATATTTCTTAGATTTCCACAATTAAGTGCTCAATCACCCTTTGCCAGTGCGAACGCCGTTTTAAGAAAACACACTTTAAGTTTAAGTGCGATATGTTTTAAGGGTACTTTAGCGGCAGTGCGAACGAGGTATTACCATCATGTTATGGAATATTAAACTCAAAATGTTTAAATTTTTTTTTAGTATTTTTAATATTTAAAAAAAAACAACAAAAATTTCAAAAATTTCACTATATTTCAAAACGCCACTCCTCCTTCATTTTTCTCTGTTTTTACTAGCTTTTTTCATTTTTATGTTAAATATGATCTGTAGTATAATTCTATGTGGGGGATTTTGGATAATCATAATAGTTTTTGAGAAAAAAAACTTTTCGGTGATTCCCATTTAAAAACGTGAAAATTCTATGATTTTTTTCCCTATTTTTCATGATAAAAAAAATTCTGAGCCAAAATCATTAAATTTTGGAACATACATTTGATAATTTTACCTAATTGAATATAAATTCCAAGTTTCATAACATTTGGTTCAGTAGAAAAAAAGCCTTAGGGATTTAAATGCTAAAAAAGTAGTTTTGAGAAATATTTATTTAAAAAATTATTTGGTAACTATGCTAAATAAACATTGGAAATTTGCTATCCTGAGAATTTGCGCATCACTATGAAATTTACCGAATCTATTTATGAGTATAAACATCGATTTGAGAGCGAAATCCTTCCTTAACTTGATATTTTTACTGATTTGGAGGTACTGAGTCCCCTTAAGGGTTTTCAACTATGATCTTTCGGATTATCAAATCAAAAGAAAGGATTTCGAAATACAAAATAAGGTTTTGGCAGAGTTTTCACATTTTTTGTGTTTTTAAACTTTTTCACAATAAAACAAATTTTAAAGTGAAAACTTTTGAGGTAATTTTAAAGATCATATTAAACTACAATTTTTGAGACCATAATTAAGTTTTAACCAATAGTAGTTCTTCTACAAATTGAATTTTTCAATGATTATTTGGGGTGTCGCTCCATTTTTAACTCCCTGGGATTTGGTCTGGGACCCCCCTTTCTATACCGATTCTTGTTTGTCTTGATGAGTACTATCATCATATATTAAAAAACTGAAACGCGGGCGAGGCCTGGGTCTAGCACGTCAGCGTTAGTTTGTAATAAAAACATGATTGTTAAAGTTTTTAGAATAGAGTTTATGCGATAGATATAACAAGGTAAAATTCTTGAAATAACAAGGAGTAAAATATGTTTTTGAATTCACCAGGTTCTTGAGATTTTCTGTGAATACTCAAGAACAAATTATCGTAGAAACTTAATTAATAGTGTGAAACATTTTCCCCCCGGTACAGAAAAAATGTTTTTGCAGATGAAAGGTTCCGATTACTCTTGTAGGAATATTGCACAAAAAACAAAACGACACGATAACATTGTCAAGAGGACACGTATAACATACTTTGAAAGAGCATTAATTAGACACTTAAGAAATAGAGGTCTTAAAACAATGATCCAAAGCTTTATCGGCTATGTCACAACTATTTTAATACTCTTCATATTTCCTTTTACTCAAAAAGAAACTTCTAAAAGGAGAGTATTGAAAGGACTATTCAAATATTACGTAATCCCATGTTTGCGAAAATGAGCGAATGTAACAAACCTACTCTTAAAATACTTTAAGCACACTGATAAATCTTCAGTTTTTTTCGTTGTAGAAGACGTTTTAGAGTAATACTTTAACTTTTAAAATTTAAGACTATTAAAAAAACTCGCACATAAAAATGAAAGTTTAATTCCTTACAGTTTTGTAAAGGAAAAAATTAACAATACAAAACCATTCGACAAATTTTATTAAAACAATTTTTACAAATCACAATAAATGGAAATAAAGCCTTTTTATGCCTACCTTAAGCCTCTGTCATATCACCCTCCACAGTAAACACTCTTTTGGTGCTTATAAAATATTTGAACGGCCCCAAACAAGATGACTTTGATATATTATCTCATTATTCTGTAGATCTTTTTTCACCAGTTTCATCACTAGGACGGTTTTAAAACATTTTCGTGGTCGATTAACTTATCATCAAAAAACATAAGATACTTCTAAAAGGCGCGCGGAATTGTTTAAACACTTGGAGGCACAAAGGCCTCTTTTCTAGCATAGAGAACCCTCAGCGCCTCTTTAAGAGTTAATTTACTACCAACTTTTCTTCTTTAATTAATAGAGCAATGTAAAGGAGAAGTTTTAATTAGAAGAGATAATTACTAGAAAATTATTCGCGAAAGGAAATGACCTGTTCAGTGTTAATTCTTAAAAAGTGACCCAGACAGTCGATAAACAGATAATCACGGTTGTTGCCACGGGATAAAAATACAGCTTACTTTTGATTTTAAGAGGTAATAATCTAATTATGCAGAGGGCGGTAAAATTTGAATAAAAATGAAGTTAATGAATTATTTCGCTGGAATCATAAATATCTTTAATAAATGCAAAATGGCTTTCTTAATTTATGAAATTTTCGGGGTCTTTAGTTACAGGATCGATAATTTTATCACGCGATGGGAGAGAATGCAGTCGATTTTCGATGCACAGGGTGGTTATAAAATAACATATCTACTTTAAAATTCTCTACAGACGAAACTGCGGGTCGAAAAAAATTTGAAATTTCAAAAGGGGACATTTTGAAGGGACGGGAATTTTTCTGAAACAAAAAAATTAGTAAATTAGCTAATTTAATTACGTTTTTACCTTGGATTTCGGACCCTCACCAGAAGTCAAGAAGGTAAATGTTTATTAAAATTATCATATCAGACACTTAAGAAAAAAGAAATTATAACTATCCCCTTTGCTTAACAAAATTGCGGGATTTTTTAAGGAATAATTTTTTTCCTTAAGTGTGATTTGATAGTTTGAAAACATTTAACCATTTACCTTTTAGACTTCTGGTTACGGTCTGAAAACGAAGGCAAATATTTAGATACTAGGGAATAAAATGATTTTTCAAAGTTTATTTATTTTAATACAGCTTCATTAGAAAATATGATTGGAGAAGAAATTTTTGAAATCCAATCATTAGTTTTTTTTTAAATTAAAAACTACAATATGCAGAAGGGTTTGCGAAAAAGTGGGGTTTGTGAAGAAATGCGTTTTATAACCCCATCAATGATTTCCTCTTAGTCGAAATCTTGAATTTCCACAGGTGTTGCATTCCCCATTAAATTTATTTACTAATTTTAGGTATGTTATTTTATAACCACCCTGTAAGTAGGAAAATCTTGGCTTTTAACCTTTTTTGTTGTAGGATCAGGAATAACTATGTGCAAAGGGTGATAAAATAAAGATTTTTATAAAGGTTTAAAAGCTCGGTGTCGATCCTCTTCACAAAAATGAAATGAATTATGTTATTACAATTAAATATAATTGATTAATTATTTTATTTACAATCTGTTCTATCAAATATGTAGCTCACCAATGGCTAGCAACTCAATACTATTTCATACAGTTTTATTAATTTGTATTTAATTGACAGTTAAATTGACAGTTTTCCAAAAGTTAATCATACGGAAATTTAAAATGAATAACTGATAACTAAATAGGTTAAGGTCATATTATTTACTTTTTAATCTAGCTTAGTATACACAAGGGTTAAATGCTTGATGCATCACAACTATAAGTTAATAGAATACAAACTATACAAGTAGGAAAATTGTGTGCAATCCACACGAGCGGAGCCATTAAGGATCATCTCTCACTCCAATCCCTCCAATGCGACTTTTGAGAGAAGGGGATGAATAGAACCACAATGGCTGAAGTCCACCTTTGATCTTTTACTAGGTTTTGAGGAATTCTAGAGATTTTATTGCATAATTTTCAAATGTGCTACCACTAATAATATTAAACTTCTTTGCTATTTTGTTAGCCCTTTTTACCAAAACTTCCATTTTGAAAATTTACCACTAATGAAATTAGCAATCATAGTTATCACGCTTTTTTGATATTTTTCTCTGTCTTTCAAAATTGTCAAGAATCATCGATATTTTGACATCTCGCACAATTGACCACTTTATCACTATAAGCTGCTTAGAATGCCAATGGCATAAGTCCAGAACAAAACATCGTAAAAGTATTATTCCAATAAAGAATGTGTTTTGTTACAACTCTTACAAACCAATCGTTAAATTTTTACTTATTAGACAACTACCACACCGATTTGAAATGGACCCTGAATACATGCTTAGCTTCGTAATTCTTGACTCGGGTCACTGTCATTCTGTGAGCAGCCTTTGTGTCCTGCAGAGTGCCAGAGCCGCTGAGAGGGGGAATTAATTGGAGGGCATTGTGGGAAGGAGCAGAGCACCTAATTAACTGGGAGGCACGACAAAGGTCGAAGGGGTGGAGCATTCCGAGGCCTGCACAGCAGTTGGCCAGATTCCATTCATTTTGAAACGGAGATATTAGAAATAATTGATTTTTTCTTGGTATTGAGTTATGAGCAGTAACCTATTAAAATAATCTCTAAAAGGCATTTCAACTGATTTAATTATCTAAAACTTTATTCGGATTGGAAAAATTATCGGTTGTCCATAAATTTTAAAAGGTCGAATTTACAAGAAAGAAATGAAACTGGTACTCCTCAGTTTTGAATGGTTTGTGGTTGTTGTCGTGTGTGCCACTTGAAATATCCAAGGTCCATAAGGATTCAAGACAAAGGGAAAGTGAAGCCCATAAATGGCAGGAGTCCGACTTCTGCCTCGATAGATTATTTTTAGCTTTTAATAAAAAATATCTGAACACTTCTGTATACAAAATATGCTTAGTAATAAGTAAGCAGTAAGTGTATTTTTATGTTACTTCATTCAAGTTGGTGAGCACAAGCTAAATACCGATTTTTTAAGAACCTTGTTACTCTTTAAATTAATTCCTCTTTTTTTAAATATTCCTTTTTCAATTGAGATGAATAACCTTAGCTAGCCAATCAAAACCAAATTGAATATTTCTGTTTCAGATTATAAAACTGTTACAAAGTAACCAAAAAAAATTTCCTCCTATTCAGTTCGGCAAAATGAACGACAAAAGTTTTGCAAGAATAACGCAAATCCTTTAAAAAATAAAAAAGTTTAATTCAAACTTTTCTAAGTAAAAATTATTATTTTTTATTTCCAATGGCAGATTATGAACAATTACAGCGAACAACAAAAGAACAAAAAGATCGCAGGCTGCACCGGAGTTCAAAGTTAATCCAAAAGGTCTCGAGCTTCCCAGTAGCGTTCGAAAAGAGTGGCCTTGCGCAGGGCAGGACACTGATGGAGATGCGCAGCATCCATTACCTCACCAGAGGCGCAAAGAGTGCAGGAAGGAGAGGAAACTAAATTGAAACGAAAAAGATAGTTCCGGAGGCAGTCGTGGCCAATGGTTAGGCGGAATTCGGCCACTGCTCTTCTCCTTGGAGCTCTACACAGTTTTCCCATGGCGTTCTTCCAGGGTTTTTGGAGGGTTCGGTTAGTCAGGTCCTCCTTGACATGCGCTTTAAATGCGGCTTTAACTATAATTTTGATGTAGAAGAAGGGTACAGGGCGGGAGATACGCTGGTTGATTAATGCACCCTTTTTAGCGAGATGGTCCGCTTTCTCATTGCCTGGAACCCCACAGTGGGCAGGGACCCACTGGAGGACAATATTCTTCTCGAAAGAAGCCAAGCTTTCAAGGAGATGTCTACATGTCAGTACATCCTGCGTTAAGGGATTATTATAAGAAGCTATAGCCAGTAGAGCAGCTCTAGAATCACTGAGGATGACTGCCTTTGTAAAGTTTTCTAGATGGCAGAGCAGCTGAGACAAGGCTATTCGTATAGCAGCAATCTCTCCATCGAAGGCTGTACCGTGTCCCACGGAATGGTAAAAAGAAAAGATTTCGGAGAATACTCCGGCACCTGCGTTTGAACTATCAGACAGGAGAGATCCATCTGTGAAGATCCTCAACCACTGTGGTTCGGGGTAAAAGATGTTTAATACCTCGAGGGCCAGAGTTCTCAAAATGATGGGGTCCGTATTTCTTTTAGTAGCATCTTGACATAAATCTAGATTGAGGCAAACTGATGTTGTCTTTAATGGGTCTTGAGGTGATATTAGGTGTTCTGGCTCGTAATTAAGACCGATGGTATCTTGTAACTGGAGAACACCTTGAAGAAAGCCCAACTGGTTTTTTAAATTTCTGGTCGTATTGCGACTGATTTCATGCCATAGTGATATGCTCCCGGGGATTCTAATTATCTTTTCCCAGAGAAGGACTGCCTTTTCTTGGATTATGCTTTTTAGTGGCCTATCATCCGTGTACATATACATAGCGTCAATTGGCGTGGTCTTTACTGCCCCGGTGACAATACGCAGAGCCTGGTTTTGGATTATTTCTAGTGATTTTATAACATTTTCACCGGCCACCACGAGCGGTTCACAGCAGTATGTTAGTAGGGGGCGAATGAAAGAACGATAAGTCTGGAGCAATATTGATCCAGAACAGCCCCATTTTTCGCCGGCTAGTCGCTTAAGGGCACTAAGTCTCCTAGAGGCACGGTTGGAAATGTCCTCCACATGAGCCCTCCATGTCAATTTGCGATCAAACGCAACACCCAGATATTTTATTTCATTGCTGGGGGGAATATCCAAGCCTTTATATTTCAGCTGAAGATCCACAGGCTGATGCATGAGAGAAAAGCTCAAATAGAATGATTTGTTTAAATTTACCTCCATGTTATTAGTTTCACACCATTCCTCCAAAACCTTCAGGGCAGCAGAGAGTTTATCCTCTGTATACATTTTAACATTTTGCTTTCTGGAAACTGTCCAGATAACAAGGTCATCTGCGTAAAGGAGACATTTGATGCCTTGAAGTTCTCTCAAACTCAAATTCAAGTTGTTAATGTAGATATTAAAAAGGGAGCAGCTACTAACGGCTCCCTGGGGTAGGCCTGTCTTTAGGAGTTTGGATTTTGACAATGCGCATCCGTACCTGACTTTGTATGAGCGCTGGCAGAGGAAGTCCCGTATCCAGTTAAAAAGCTTCGCCCTTACTCCAAGTTTTGACAATTTAAGAAGAAGGCACTCACGCCAAACTTTGTCATAGGCAGACTTGAGATCGATAAAAATTGCTGTCATGACCTGTCTATTATCCAGAGCATCCTTGATGGACTGGCTAAGAAGGGCAACATGTTTATTCGTGGATCTAAAACATCTAAAGCCTGCCTGTTCCTCAGCCAGTAAGCCATTCGATTCAAGGTAAAGTAAAAATTATTGATTTATACAAATCCATCAGTGCTGATTGTTTCCCTTTTAAAATTTTTATTTCGTTTTTTAGGAAAAGTACCAAAAACTTACTCAATCTGTTTTAGATTTTCTTATCAATTCTTGAATGCAAGGAAGTAAGTTTGGTTCATTAGCTAAAAGATTAGCAAAAAAAGCCTTTAAATATTCAACTGTTCACCGTATAAAAATCTATTTCCAATAATCAATCTTCAAAGGAAGTCTGGCTTATGATATGCTTTTAGTTAATATTAATTTTAAAATATCTCTTCACAAAAGAATTCATAAATAACGATTTAATATTTTCAGTATTTTTATGCTTTGTTCTCTTGAGGAATCCATTTCACGAAAAGAAATATTCTTCCAAAGTTATTCCTTTCAAAATCGAGAATTAAAAAGTAAAACTTAAAATAATCTATAGAGCGGAAAAATCATTAAAAAAACTGAAATCTTGCGGTTTCTTTCATAATCGTAATCGTTTCTCCCCACCTCCAACAAAGCAACAAGGGGGAATTTTTAATCATTCCAATCGTTTTCATCAGAATAGTTTCCATTCTGGCGAGACATTTTTGTTCCGTTTTTAATTTGGCTCATAAGCTCCGTTTCATTTCCGAAGTGGAAAAACTCTTATTTTTATTGAAATATTTGAATATTGAAAAGGTTTTCTTTTACCTTTATTCTCCTCAAGAACTATCGGAAAAGGAATCAGAATATATGGCCACGTACAATTCTCTTTTCATCTTTCCCCCTAAAATAAAAAAGTTACATTTCCTCCTATAACCATTTCATTTGCGTTTAGAGTGATTCAAATGATCTTTGCCTTTTTAAAGTTCAATGAGCAAAGGGACACTTTTTTCTGAACGGCCATCGATTTCAAAAAGCACTTGTTTTAACAAACACGTGTTTTTTTCCTGGTTTGTTTGAATTATATTTTGCATCTAGTGTCGCCGTGATTTAATAACTGAATAATTTTTTTTCGCTTTATCTGATAATTAAATCGATAACTTTAAAAACTGTTGAAAAACTTTTGCCCTGGTAGTAAGTTCATTGATTTAAGAAAAACATTTACGAAACACTTTTGAATTGATTTTTTCTTAATTTTATAAGGCAAACAAGTGTAATAAAAACCCACAAAATATTACTTTTTAAATTTGATGAGACTAACGCCAATCTAAAGAGTTTCTTAAAGTGAATTATAATCAAAATAAATTGATAATGCTGTCTTTGGTGAAAACGATTACTTTTAGTCTTCTTAATATGTTCACGAGAAACTATAATAAATCTTTTTACGTGATGAGATTGCAAGATTTTAAGTCTAAAAAGGGTAGAATAATAAAAGAATTTTAATTGGTTGCATTATTCATTTAGCAAATTGATTTGAGCTTAAAACTATTTTAAATCTCAAAAAAGCTTAGGCGGTCATGCTTTTTAACTGAATAATTTAATACCAGTAAATTCCCTTCTATCAAAGAAATAGATTAGTGCGTTATAAAACTATAACCAATTTTAATTTCTAAAAAGCTTTCACTTGTTTAAATAATCTGATTGAGATTATACTAAAGAAAAATTTCATCGAAACGGAAAACACTGTGTGGACATTTAATAAAAATATAAGGAAACTGATATTTTATGATTAGGTTACTTAAATTTGCATTAATTTTATTTATTGCAATTATATATATTATTTCTTCATTGCAATTTACTAAGCTTTAATTATTGAATAATTTCACCGTAAACGTTAATTCCTGAAGATTAATATGATATGATTAATCAAGGGTTTTAAGCAATTTTAAATAGTTTTTCGAATACTTTTTCCATGTAAATGTGGAAATCATTCAAAAATTATATTGCTTGAGAACTGAAGGAATTTTAATCCACCCGGGAACTCAGGGATAAGAAAAAATACTAGGAACACCGGGATAGGAAAAGTTACCGGGAACACCGGAATATGAAAAAGGCGCCTGGGATACCGGGATGATTGGTAAATGCTGATTATACAAAATTAGAAATGTGTTTAAGATAACTTAAAAATAATAAATTTATACTCTCCACCCGTGCAAGGCCGGGCATATCAGCTAGTGGTTTAATAAGTTTGTCTATTAAGAGTGAAAACTTTTTAAAAATTATTTACCAATCTACTTTTCATAGTTTATTAGTTTATATTTTCATAGTTTTTAGAATGTTTCATATTCTGAAAAACTTTCTCATTAGTTTTAGCAGAAAAACCTAGCCCGTGACTGTAGTAAAAGTTGAATAAATCAGCACACTTAACTCTGTTTAATTTAAAATTAAGAATCAAAATTTAAATGCAAAGTTTTTCGTATTGAAATACATTACTGAAATTGCGCTTGATGTTCCAATGACAAAACCTTTCACCATAAGTTGCACAAATTCAATAAAAACTCGCAAAAGAGCACAGAGTTGGGAGACATAATAAGAAAAGAGCAGGTGCCCGAGTTCTCATCCCCCTTCTCTTCCCCCCAAACAATAGAGACGAACAAATTTAAAGAAAGAAGAACTATACTCACAAAAAGTTTTATTTAAAAAAAAAGAGAACGATACAAAAGAATGAAATATTAGCGGCTTTGGAATTTAGTTTTCAGACAACAAGAAAATAGGAAAGCTGGAGATTTTGGTCTTTGAGATTTCCACTTAATGAATGGATACGGGGGATTTTTTTTGTCAACTGAAGGGAGATATTTGAAATAAATGGGCGTCGATATTGTTTTAAAACCTCTCACGAAATATAATAAAGAGATAATTCAACTAATTAGTTTATATCAGGTATGGGCAACCTTTTTGAATTTGCGGCCCGAACTCAATAATTATATAATGACGTGGAGTGAAGTGCCGTAGATTTGATAACACTACTCGACAAAAAAATAGGGTCAAAATGCTTCTGACACAAATCAAGCAGATTCTTATGTAATAACCCCCTGAATCCGACCCCCGTTTTTCTCCATCACGCTCAGATTTTCGGGGAACAGCCCCTCCCCCTTTTTGCGTTTTTCGATGACTTAATGACTTTGAATTCGATTTTCAGGAGCAAAAACTATTACTTAAGCCTTTAAATTACACCCGAGGGAACAAGAAAGGTTAAAGCTTCTAAAATATACAAACTTGTAGCAAATGGATAAGTTTAAAGGGTTATTACCCCCTAAAAATGCAAAAAAATCATTAAAAATTACAGAGATTGTTTTTGGCTATTTTTTCCTCTAATGTTTTACGCAATTCATCATTAAAGGGTCCTAACCCTTCCCAAAGGACCTAAATTTAATGAATATAGGCAGCAGGGATTTTTGCTAAAAGCGGTTGAGGCGTTAGCGCCCCCGAAGCACTCGCGGAAGAAACTCTCTGAATCGCGCCGCCGCTCGTGAACTCAGGAATTAATATTCATGTTTTGAAAAGCTAAAAAATGAAATTTTTCTTATATTTCAGGTCTATCCTGAGGGAAATTGTTCAGTTCGTTAAAAACTGGCCATTTTTTGGGTATGGGGGTTCCATGTTTCAAGCTATTAATAAATGCGTGGGCTATGGATAAAAATTAGGGGGTGTCCCATTAAAAATTGAGGGTGATGGGGGAAAACGGGTGTCATATTTGAGTTCTGGAGGTCATTTTACACAAGAATCGACTGAAATTCAGTCTGTAACAGTTGGAATTTTTTTGTATAGCAGTTGAACCCTTAAGAATGGCATCGAACCCTTCCTTGGGTGCTTTGAGGACGCTAACATCTTAACCGCTTTTTGTAAAAATCATTGCTGCATATATTCATTAAATTTGGGTCCTTGGGGAAGGGTTAGGACCCTTTAATGATGAATTGCGTAAAAAATAAGAGGGAAAAATAGCCAAAAATAATCTCTGTAATTTTTAACGATTTTTTTGCATTTTCAGGGGGGGTAATAACCCCTTAAACTTATCCATTTGCTACAAATTTGTATATTTTAGAAGCTTTAACCTTTCTTGTTTCCTCGGGTGTAATTTAAAGGCTAAAGTAATAAGTTTTGCCCCGGAAAATCGAATTCAAAGTCATTAAGTCATCGAAAAATGCAAAAAGGGGGAGGGGCTGTTCCCCGAAAATCTGAGCGTGATGGAGAAAAACGGGGGTCAAATTCGGATTCAGGGGGGATCATTTTACATAATAATCTGCTTGATTTGTGTCAGAAGCATTTTGACCCTATTTTTTTGTCGAGTAGTGTAATAGGCAGTTGTGAAAAATGAGTCTGTTTATTATCTTTTTTTTAAATTCAATTATTATTTCATTCAAAAGTAATCCCCCCTATTTCTAAATCTACATAACCCCGTTTTAATGATACCAGGGCTACTAAAACGTCCAATGAAATTTAGTACCCCTGCCTGAAAATTTCCTATTTTCATCTTAAAAATCGCTTAAATTATTTATACCTCCCTCCATAGATAAAAGGGGGGTCCGGGGTTCTACCCCAGGGAAATGTTTTAGTTTAACATGTTAAAAAGTAATTATATGCTACTTTTATAGGATTTAGGAACGTTGTTTATGAGAAAAAACGACTATAAACAATAGTTTAAAAATAGTCAAAGCCCCCTTTAATTCTAATAACTCCCCCAGATTTCCTCCTTTTCAACGGCGCCTGAAGGGCGGCACCACCCACTTTGGGAACAACTGCTGTAAAGCCAACAATTCTTCGAAGTGACAAGCTTTCAAGATCCCGCCACACCCTGCCCCTGCATCGCAAACTACGTGCATAATCAGCATTAGCAGGGGGAAGTGACAAGCAGAATAAATACAGTACAACATAGTTGTGCAGCAAGTTTAACTTCAAAAATTAAGTTACTTTCGAGGGAAAGTTCCGTATCCCCTCTCTCGCTATTATTGACGAAAACCAGAGTGATTTTTCGAGTACAATTTATAAAATGTTCCGCGAGTAAATTTTGAGGCTGGCTGGATATCTGGCCCTCATTGCCCTTTTGAGGGCATTTCCCTTAAAAACCAAGTAACAATTTAAAAGTTGAATATGTAATTGTGAAAATAGTGTTTTATGAATAGATATGAAAGATGAGCGCCAGAGTGATTTAATTTCAAAATTATGCGACGGTTACCATGTGATTGTAGTCATCACTTGAAGGCAGATTTCGGCAGTCTTTCTGAAAAATATCATAGCTACTATCTATGCCATTTACTGCTCACTTTCTACTATATCTCCTCTAATATGGACCCAACCCAATGGTAGTGTTTAAAAAACCAAAGGATCGACCCACTTGAGATGGGGAAACCGATGATAGCCGTGGGATGGAAGCTCATAAAACAATAAGGCTAGGTGCGCTCTGGATACTTTGGTCTCGGCGACTGGAATTATCACCCTGGCTAGAGCGCGCGCATTTGGAGACGAGACTCTTGGCCGAATGCCAAGAATCTCGTCATAGAGATCCATTGCTCTCGAGTGACAGTTATTTTCTGTTGTCGTGACGGAAGTCTCCAGTGCGCCTAGCCTTAGTTATATCCCCGGGTTCCCTTTTGTATGGCCCCTCTTTAAATTCTTTGCTGTAGATTAGGGTGTCTCAAAAAAAACTTTTTTTCGAAAAACCTCGGTCCCCAGGGCTTTTCCCATTCCTTTTGGTCCCAAAAGATTGTGTGTGAAGTTTCAGCCCCCTAAGTTAACTCTAGGGTTTGCCTGTAGAGCCCCAAAGTTGGAAAAAATGACCAATTTTCAGAATTTTTAAAAATTATATTTTAAGATTGATACTGCGATAAAACCGGTTCGAATGTGTCATTTAGGACTTATTTTGGTGGAATATATTTATTTATGTGTATTAACTGTACCCTATAGCCCCTATGATTTCAGATTAAAACGTACTACTTAGGGACGTTGCACTCGCCAAAGCTTATAATGCACTACCGGTGAACGAAATGAATTAAATCCGAATTTCTTCGAAGGAACTCCCTCAAATGATGCCGTTTGGAGCTAAAATGATATTATAAATTATAAAAACCAGTGAAATAACAGTTTTCGTCCTTCCACAGAGCTTTTAATGTAAAAAGTGTTTTTCTTCAAAATTTCTCGTTTCCAGCTGATAAAACCCAAAATTAATACTAAAAAAGGGGATTGTTGTACTTTTTAGATACCAAACTTTGAAATCTTTATAGGGGTTTCATTTTTAATAAGTAGAATTAAATTTTATAGCGCACAGATCGGAAATGACATGGATATTTCCTATACCAGACGTGAAAATCTGTTTTCTTTTTTTAAGTTTGGAAAATTACTTCCTTTTAACGTATTAGGGGAAAGTTTTAATTAAAAATTTCTTTCTTTAACATTTCAACCAAGATTCACAAGTATTAAACTATTTTTCTAACTTTGAAAAAGAAAATAGATTTTCACGTCTGGTATAGGAAATATCCATGTCATTTCCGATCTGTGCGCTATAAAATTTAATTCTACTTGAAAAAATAAAACCCCTATAAAGGTTCCAATGTTTGGTATCTAAAAAAGTTCAGCAAACCTCTTTTTTAGTATAAGTTTTGGGTTTCATCAGCTGGAAACGAGAAATTTTGAAGAAAAGCACTTTTTACATTAAAGCTCAGTGGAAGGGCTCAAAACTGTTATTTCACTGGTTTTTATAATTTATAATATCATTTTAGCCCCAAATGGCATCATTTGAGGGAGTTCCTTCGAAGAAATTCGGATTTAATTCATTTCGTCCACCGGTAGTGCATTATAACTTTGGTGTGTGCAACGTCCCGAAGTAGTACGTTTTAATCTGAAATCATAGGGGCTATAGGGTACAGTTAATACACATAAATAAATATATTCCATCTAAATAAGTCCTATAGACGCATTTGAACCAGTTTTATTAGCATTATCAATCTTAAACATAATTTTTAAAAATTCTGAAAATTGGTCATTTTTTCCACTTTTTTCAAACTTTGGGGCTCTACAGGCAAACCCTAGAGTTGACTTAGGGGGCTAAAACTTCCCACACTATCTTTTGGGACCAAAAGGAATGGGAAAAGCCCTGGGGAGCGAGGTTTTTCGAAAAAAGGCTTTTTTTGAGACATCCTACTGTAGATATTTTCAAGGAAGACCATGTCTAGCCCCGGAGTACGGACGAACCTTTAGACCGGGCATCAGGCTTCACTAGGGAACTTTCAGTTTCCAAATCTGACCTATAGCCAACTCTCTATTGGATACTATACAAGAATCCAATCTCTGATTCGTAAGTATCGACGTGCAGTTATTTTCTTGGATACTCCAGGTTGGATTACCTGCTCTTTAGCTTTATGTTATGTTTAATAATCAGTTAAATTATTTTACATCATACAGTAGCAAGAAAATCCTCCAACTGCTCTATGTTCACGAGATAAACATTCCCAGCAATGTGTGCAGTCTTTGTACTCACCGTGTGCAGGGGTCTTGCGGAGTAGCGGTGCCTCGTCTCGCCAGTCTCCAGCTTGAGGCTGCCCCACTCCCAGAAGGCCCTGCGCGGAGGGGGGTCGGAGCAGAAGTAGACGGCGATGGTGGCGTCCTCCTCCTTCTCCACCACCACCCGGGTCTTGGTGCGGGCGCTGTCCCGCAACACCTGAGGAGCACCTGTTGAGGGAGAGCGAGTCAGTGCGAATCAAACGACAAAACCTCCAAGTTTTCTGGAGTTTCCATAAAAACAGTTTCGACCCTTTCAGATAGCGGCCGAGAGTTGCACCCACGAGTGCCAGAACAATGGGTCCAAAGCCATAGGCGTAGGGTAAATCGAAAATACGTGGTGTATGCTGTGATAGGTGGAGCTGAGATCGCATCCACTATTCCTGCAACTCTTTTTTCATGTCACGAGAGGCGGAGAAAAACCTTAATCCTCCAGATGTCCATTCTCTGAAAGGACAGATTGAAAGAACACGTCACTTTTAATCACAGCTGGTTGGTGATCACCAAAATGTATTGCTTACCTCTCTGCCAATCATTGAACTTCAGCGCAGCCTTATGAGCGTTAAAAAGAGCGTTTTGGAACTTCAGTCGTGCTTTTTCCCCCCTCCACCAATTCAAAACCTTTTAACCCTTCACTGCACGGTGTGCCGAATTCGGCACATACCAATAAAACTCTTCAATTTTCCCACATGTGTGAAATGTGAGTTATCTGAGTTTTGTGCCACATCTTGAACATTCATATATATAATATTAACTACTCAGTGTGGATCTAGATGGCAAAACTTCGCTGATTAATAGGTTTTTATGTCTCCAAAACAGTTGCATCCATTTTGTATGCAATCAAAGATTTTGATTGATCTTTTTTTTACCAGTAAATCTTGAAAATATCGCTTGGTAAATTAAGTGACATTTATACACAACATATACTTCTTATTTAAATTGATTTTTCGTAAAAACAATTATTACACCAGCTGTAAATCATGTTTTTAGGTTTGTGCCATACCATAAAAAAAACATATATCTTAATGAAAAATTAAGTCTGGAATTTTTTAAATATTTTTTCTGTATTCATGGCTGTTAGAAGATATTAGATTATTTTTTTCAAAAGAAACAAAAAAATCGTGGAGTGAAGGGTTAATTCCTTATATTCAGGAAATTTCAACAAGTCCGCCCTAACTTAGTTCCTTCCTAACATTCCTTCAATTGAGTAGATTAACAATGCCTGAATAATACTCCTCTTACAACACTTATAGGTATAACGCCAAGTCCGGTATAAGCTAGAAGAGGTTCAAGGAAAACGTGTACAAGCTTATTTGAATTTTTTTGCATTGATATATTTAAATGTCATTGTCCAAATCGTACACCATAGAATGAAATAAAAAAATTTCTTATAGGATTACATTTAAAAAAATGAAAGTCGTCGTAGAGCATGGTTCTTAGGAATGTATTTATGTAAGCTCCAATTCCAAGCAAGGAATCTTTCGGAGCAGAGTATGGATAGAAATGTAGCAATACCCTGTATATAACCAAATCAAGAACAATAAATCTTTGCAGCTCAAGTTATAATTTTACAAAAGCCACCTGAAGCCTCAAAACGTTATTCATTATACTAATGATGGGGTATTTCTAAATTATATAATGATAAAGCACAATTCATAAAATCTTAGCAAATACAGTGATGTGTGAATGCTGATAGTAATTTCTTAAAATAGTTCAGAAAGGCATAATCATTAAAGCACTGATATAATTCAGTGAAACACAAACATATTATCATATTCTGTTATCCGACAAGTAACAGAAAAAGTCATAAAAGTGTAATTAACGCCCTTTCGTGAGAGAATCAATGCGTCAGGTACATTATGAGACAGAAGAGTATTGACTAACAAGGGAAAGCATCGGCCACTGTTGACGACCAGGCGTATTATTGAGCCCTAGGATGACGAATTACTTTCCGATGTGGAGACACATTGTTGTTGAGGAGTTCGCATGGTTTAAATATATGCTGCTCCGAACGACACAGTGACGCAAGTCATAAATTGCAATGTTTGAGGTAATCGTGGATTTGAGTGTCTGTTAAGAATTTTAGATCCTTTTTCAATGTGATAGTTGTCTATGACAACTCCCTGCAAGAGCTGTAACGAAAAATGCCTTTTCTATTAAAATCCCCTAGGGGTACAACTACAGAAATCCTTCATTTACTCAAAAATTATGCACGGAAGACTTGATCCATTGTCGTTCATTGCAGCTCATACGTTTAGCGATGTTTAATGATCAACAGTGAAAGATGGCAAATATCGGTATTTCACGACCTTCTCAATAAGCGTGTGGGAAAAAACGGGGCTAGAAAAGTTAAGTACCCATATATATTTCATTGGTGGGAAATAGGTATCGAGGAATAAGTTTTTAAATGGACTGATTTTAGTAATTGTTAGTATCAAATTCGGAATGCATGAATTGAAATCAAAACTAAACTTGTAATACCCTTAACCCAAGCCAGACGCGCCAAGTTAGCGCGCTTACAAATATAGGTGAAAGAATTTGCCACAACTATGCATTATCAATTGCAGAAATGGATGGCATGAACAAAGGATATTGAAGAGAACAAAGATATGACTTAAAATAAAGATGTGAGGGCCTCCCTCTAACTTTTATCTAATATGAAAATATCACTTAAAAATGGAGATTTCGCACATTAATTCTAAGCAAGTGTTTTTAAAGTTTATCCTAAGGTAGTATAGCATCAAAGAAGAATCCTAGCGGGAAGGCAAATCACCCTATTACCCCTAAATGACGCCCTGGAAAGGGATATAATGAAGTAAGTAGTTCTGATTTATTTTAATACTCAGTTTTTCCCCCGAGCAATGGCGGGTATATCAGCTAGTATAATATATATGGATAATATTTTCCTAATTGGTCTTCCTGTTTCTACACATCGAGTTAGTACATTACAAAACTGATAGTACCTATGGTTACCTGCGTGTCTCTTCACATTCCACTTTTTTATTTAGAGTTTTCTACTGTGGCTAGTGTAGTAACAGCCACAAAGCCCCATTCTCAACCAGAGGTCCTCGTTGGTCTCCTATCAACTTTCACAATTTAAAGTGTCAACTTTTTTGTTTGAGGAGGAAAAGCCAGGACCCGTGTCCCTCCAGCCAGGATAATCCACCTTCTCATGCTTATCCGAAGAAAAACCACTAGTACTGACACTAATGGAGGTGGGAAAAGATCCATTCATCAGTTTCTTCAGCCGACAGTCGGAAGAAGTTCCGTACGCTCCCGGAGTTCTATTTTTCAGAAGGAGGAAGACGTCAATCGTGTATAAAGGGGGTACAAATCCCTCCCCTCTGTTTCGAGGAAATTTAACCTTCCTACTATCTTGGGAAAAATTACTCACATTCCTCCTCGTGGGGTCTAATAGTACTCCCATACGTAAAACGTGCCTATGACTCTAATAAAGGGTAAAAATACCTTAAATGAAAAATAATTATCATATTTTACTTCTAAAAAGATGCTTCAGAGTAGTTTATCTAATTTTTTTCTATTTTTCTCATTTTTTTTGTCTTAATTACGGCGTTATTTGGTTTCTTTCGATAACCACAGTAAGTCCCATTTTCCAGCAGCTACTTCTCAGTGCCAAACTATTGACAATCTAAATAACTTACCTGCTTTTATTTCTAGTTTGAACATTCCCGCAAATTATAATATGTTATATGTTCTGAATTTTAATATTAGAAGTTTAAGATCTAATTATGATGAATTTTTGGCTCAGGTAAATGACTTTCTATCTGTTCTAGACTGAATAATTTTAAGTGAAATTTGGATCTACGAAAATGAAATTCAATTTTATAATATCCCTGGTTTTAAAAGTTTTTCACAGTGCAATGTATCTAAGAGATCAGGTGGTGTTATAATATTTATTAAAGAAAACCTTAATTTCGTTCCCATATCAATTCCTAGGTTAAATTCAGCTAATATAATTGCTTTGTACAACCCAGATATTAAACTGAACATAATCGGTATTTATCGCTTTCATTCTTTTACGATTGATTTTTTTCTGAGTGAGTTTAGTACGTTATTTACCAATAACTCAATTATAGGTGGTGACTTAAATATAAATTTATTAGATCATATTACTTGTAACGACTATCTAGACCTATTGTATTCAAATGGTTATGAAAGTATAATTAACATTCCTACTCGAGAAACAGAAAATTCATCCACATGTATTGATCACTTTAATTTAAGATTTTCAGGTAAATTTTCTTTTGATTGTTGTAGATGCCTCAGCTCCATAACTGACCACTATCCAATTTTCCTTGCTGTTTCATATTGTTTTCAATTGAAAATAATCCCTATTTATAATGATGCCCCGGTTTTCGAGGTAATTAATTTTGATCAACTGGATCGAGTCATCAAATCTACTGTATTTGAAAGAGATAATGGAAATTTAGATGTTACCTACAACAACTTTATTGAAAAACTTCAAATATGTGTACAATCTTGCACCAAAAGAATTGAGAAAAAGAATCACAAATTAAAGAATAAATGGATATCTTCAGAAATTCTAAAAGAAATCAATAAAAAAGAAAAATTGTACAAAATAAAAAAAAGAAATCCCAATGATAAAACAGCTTGCTTAACTACTCTAAATCACACAGATTAGTAAAAAAACTACTGAAAGAAGCTCGTTCCAACTTTTACAAAAAAGAGTTTGAAAATTGTTCCGGTAATTCTAAAAAGGAATGGAATATTGTAAATAATATATTGGGATGTAAAACGAAAAGCTACAAAAAATCTTTCTCACAGGCGGATGTAAATTCTTTTAATGACTTTTTCCTCAAATATTGGCTGCAACATTGTGAAACAGAGTGATAAATACCGGGATTTCGTTACTCCTTGTGTTAACTCTATGGCATTTTTTAACTCTATGGCTCTATGGCATCTCTTTTGAATCAATCAATTAAAGAAGGCAAATTCTTTGAAGCTCTTAAATACTCTACTATCGTGCCTATTTTAAAGAATGGAAATCCCGATATTTTCACTAATTAACGCCCAATTTCCTTGTTACCTGTGTTTTCAAAGATAGTGGAAGAGGTGGTATCTACAAGAGTAAAAAAATTTTTGACCAATAGCAATTTCGTCTCTAACAACCAGTTTGGCTTTCGAGATAATTTAAGTACTACAAAATGTCTTAGTAGAATTTTCGATCTCTATTACTAACAACCTTAACAACAATTTAAAAACCGCGGCTATTTCTTTGGATATAAGCAAGGCTTTTGATAGTGTCAATTATGAGATTCTTCTTTATAAATTAAATAGTGCTGGTATCCGAGGTAACTGTTTGAATTGGTTTCGTTCATTCATATTAAACCGGAAACAAAGAGTTAATGTTAACAACATTTTTAGTCCGTTTATTGCCTCAAAGAAAGGTGTTCCTCAAGTAGGGGTTCGCTCTACCATCATACTAAAATACTCGCCTACTAAAAAATACATTTATTCAGTAAAACCTTTTAAAATCAAGCCACTCGAAATTACAACATCAGAGCAATACAAACAGCCCCCAGTCTTCCTGCCAACACAATATTTATACCTTGCCAAATATACATCGGTAGATGGCTTCTTCTTCGAAATGTGAGGCCAGACGGCAGCATTTCCTCATCTCAGGCCGGCTCTGGCCTGACATATATCAACGATTTTTGTAAGCTAAATCTACTGGGTAAAATCTTAACTTTCGCAGATGACACAATTATTTTATATTCTGCTAGATCGTATGACCAACTTCAAAATTTAATTAATCAGGATCTATTAATAATTTATAATTGGTTCGCAAGTAATGAACTAAAAATAAATGTGAACAAAACTAGTTACATAATATTTTCCTTACAGTCCAATTTCCATGAGGATCTTAAATTATACTTTTGCGATTGTGAAAATAAACATTGTGAAAATCATTTTATCAAATACACTCCAACAATAAAATATTTGGGTATTCTGTATAACAAAAACTGGAAATTTAAAGATCATATAAATTCAATAGGTAGTACTAAGTTAAGATACATTTTGTTTAGGTTTTATCACCTAAAAAATATATTAATTCTGATTTGCTTTTGAGAATATATTTTGCTTGGGTTCAATCTCGTATACAATATGGAATTTTGATTTGGGGTGGTGACTTTTATTCCAATATCAAGCCTTTGCTTACTATACAAAATAAATTTTTACGTTACTTTCCTCTTAATAATCTTTTAAACGCACGTCAGTTATATGTTCTCAATTGCCTTATTTTTCTGAAGAAATATCCTGGCTATGCCACGATAAACCAAAATTTTTCCTATAACCTTCGCAATCATAACTACTATAATATACCTATTCCTCACAAAGAAATATACAATAAACACTTCCAATATCTTTCTGTCACTTTTTTAATAAACTTCCAAGCGAAATTCAATCTCAAACTAACATTGAATACTTTAAGAAATTATGCATTGCATATATTTTGAATCAAAATAACATTGAGTCCTTATTCTAATTTTGTCAGGTTTAAATATCATCATTTATTCATTTTCTTCTCTATAAACTTAAAAATTGCCAGCCAAGCCATTTTGTTTTCCTTTTCTTATTTTATGTTTTTGTATATACAATTCTTTTTAAAGTGCCTAGTGTTATAGCAAAACAACTTCTTCCACTATAAACCAAATCGATTTTTTTTATCTTACTTTTAACAAAGATATTCTGTGACCCCATGGACGAGCGGTAGCTCCTTTGGGATATTCATGTACTGGATCACCTACGTTTGTATTTTTTTCTGTCCTGTTCTTTTGTTTGTTCAATAAATTATTATTATTAAAAAAACACCTGAACCTTCAAACAAGAATTAATTACAGAAATGAACCAAAATGAAGCTGTTTTACTTAAAATGTTTATAATAACACTGCTCAAAGTCTTCTTGCTGATATACCTGGACTTGAACGGGTAGAATTTATCAGTTTATTTTTAACGATTTATGAAAAAAGCTGCATATCTTTTCTTTTCTGTATTATGAGCTACCTATCATCCCAGAATAATTTATTTAGTATTATGGAACATGTGAAGTGTCGTTTCTCTATTTTAAAATTGAAATAATATTACAAAAAATGATCGGTTCAGATTTGATGAAACCAGTGTCTCGCTTGTTTAATATAACTTTTCAAAGCGAAATTGGCTATTTTTCTACAATGGAAGGAGGCACCCCCACTGATTTCAAGATTGAGAGGCGTTATGCAGGGGGACCCCCTTCGGCACTTCTGTTCAACCAGTAACTATAGAGCCCTAACTATAGATTGATAGAAAAATTCAAGCCTATGCGGACGACCTAGTCCTTCTCGTTAGGTCGAAAGAAGATCTACAAAAGATGATAGATTTAATTGTATCAGGTGGAGCCCGATTGGGACGACCGATTGTAGAAACGACAAACTAACCCGAAACTGTTGCTGGTTGTTTATTAGGGGTTTTATGGCACAAGGTCCACATTAGAACATTCTGCGCTTCTAAATGAGACATAAGTTTAAAATCTGGTGAAAAAGCCAATACTGTCGAAGTCGTTTGTTGTCGCTTCAAGCACCTCAAAGTAAATAAAGATAAGTATGACCTTTGCACCATTTACAAATATAGAGAAGAAGCATAGCACAGAAATAGAAAATAACGCACAAATCAGAAATGTAAAATAAAACAGTCTTCCCACAATGTAATCCAATTTTAAAACTGAAAAGACTAATAAAAGAAAGCAGTTGGCTTTTCACAGGGCTATTTCTTTCTTCCTGAAATTTCACTCGAGTGCCAGCCACTTCCGCTAGCAATCGAAAACCGAGAGTTTCCATCGAAGTAGCTTCGGAAATCACTTCTCTCGAAATAACAGAAAGCTGTGCGAACAAAAAAAAAAGAATCAAACAGCGCCCTTCTACTTTGTCCATGGCACACTTTACAGTTTTGGAAAACGGTGCGAGTAAATAATAATAAAAGAAAGAGGGGACCAGTTTTATTTCTTCTGCAATGGAAAACGCTGAATCACCTCCTCCTCTGACCGGGCAGACGGTAATGGAGAAAAAGTTGGTCCGCGTGACATCAATTCAATAAACCTCTGCGAGGAAAAAAAAGAGAGCACACACGGAAATGAAACAATGGCGGATCATAGGGGTACTATATAAAAAAGAAAGCACTTAGGTATGAGATCGTGAACGGTAAAAGTAATCTTTTACAGAAGTCCCAAAAAGGTTGGAATTTGAAGTATTTGTGTAAGATAAAAGAAACGAACAATTTCTTATTTGTGACATACAGAATCATTCACTCAGAACTTTCTCTTTACAAATTATTGTTATATTTATGGATTCATGGGCAAAAATCACTGCTCCTTTTCAGAGCATAGATCACCCCTTCGTAGCGTAGATAATAAATCCCGAGACGACACGGAGTCCTAGAGAATAATTTCATCCTCCAGTCGTTTTTGACTCCACCAGATCTGGGGTATTTCGAGGAGCTACTTATTGTTTCTTCTTCTTCTCGTGTCCATGGATACGTGCAAGGTAAAATTAGACACCCTCGAAGGTGGCAACAATTGCGGCACCTTTGTTTAGAGGGTCCTTTGTATCCGACCTGTTCCAGGCAGACAGCTAATTCTGTCCTTCAGGGATCGGTATGTGAGGAGGAATGTGGAAATATGCGATACCAGATGTGTTGGCCAGGTGGAGAGGAGGGTTGCCTTCTATAAACTCTCGACGAGATCAATTGGCATGGCACAGGAAATTTTAAGTTTGATTAATACCAGGTTGAATAACTTTAATCGAACGATGTTAAGGCATCACTTCACCAAAAGTGAGTATACAGGGCGAGGGCATTTCAGATAAGTGTTTCATAAGTTTTAGGGTCTTTCTCTTTCTGCTGTCCCAAATCACTGTTGTTGGGAGGACACCTTTATGAAGATTACATCCTCCACGAATGTCTCCAGTGATGTAAGACTCCTTGACCAATCGGCTAGTGGGATTTTCCATGAATTTTTTTTCCCAAAAGAAGGGATGTGTAAGACAACAGTATGTAGTTTTCTTCTCAAGGAGTTTCTCATCCAAGCTTGTTGTTGTAAAGAAAATAAAACCTACATGTATGACTAAACGTAACTTACTACTTACTCTGAACTTTTAGGAGGGGTAGGGCACACCTGACCTAGAAGACTCTGAATAACCAGGGAATAAGGGGTCGGAAACGCACCCCTAACGCCCTAGGGGTTTGGGAAGTGGGCATGGGAAGTTGTATAATAATCTAGGGAAATGGACTCGTAACCTAAAACTAGCAAAATCGTTCGATTAAGACATTTATTACATGAAACGATGGGTCTGGAAAAGTAAGTACTGAAATTTCAGCTGTTAAATTGACTTTCATGTAAAAAAATGCCGGAGTCTAACAATTTTGTGAAATTAATCTAATTTTTAAAAGTTACGCGTAAATTTCCTAAGGTTATCGTACTTCCCATGACAACTTATAAAAACACCTTGAGCGTTAGAGGTGCATTTCCGACCCCCTTTGCGAGTCTTCTAAGTGTGATCTACCCCTCCTAGAAGTTATGAAACATTTATCTGAAACACCCTGTAAAGAAGCACCATCGTAATAATACTTAAGATAACCAAATGAGGAAGAAATACCTAGATTTTGGTTGTAATTTTATGACACAAGAATCAAGCAAGATCATTCTGCGCCAACGGGGTGAATGTGAAAATCAGTGACCAGAATCAAAAGTACCTCCAGTAACGATAAAACATTATATTCGGGCTATAAGAGCGTGGTTGGGTGTTGAAAGGTTTGAAAGTCGACGTTTCGTCCACAACTGCTATGAACATCTTCAGGACTACTATAAAATAAATCTTCACGATTGTTTACTGTTATGCGTGGGCGATGGTAATAACGCCTGTCTATAACATTTATTTTATCGTTCTGAAGATGTTCACCGCAGTTGTGGACGAAACGTTGACATGTAAATCTTTCAATCTCGACCACGGCCTTATAGCCCAAATAAAATGTTGTATCGTAATAATTCCGGCTATGAAAGTCTTCGCTTTTATACCTCCAGTAAGATAACTTCCTCAGTAGATTTATGTACTTATAGCAGATAGAATTGTACCGTTTTTGGATCCCTGGGGATTGTCTAGCCCTGCTAGATGCTTCCGAGATTAGTAACAGATAGAATTGCCGACTGTTCCACTGGAGAGAATTGTCACTGCATTTCAATTCACTGTCTGAAAATCAAGAAGATTGCCACACCCGCTACGATAGGGACAGTAGTCTAAAGTGCTCTCTGTCTAAATAATGACTCTACGGCATTCCCACATGGAAATAAAACAAAGCAGGACCCGGGCAGCATCTCCAGAATCGAAGCGGCGTTCCGAAGAAAAATAGAGACGACCTCTCATTTTTCTCGGGCAAGAGGGGCATCTACAAGATATTTCGCGGAGCAACAGCCATTACTCATTTCTGGAGGGAGTGTGTTGGGGCAGACTTTCATTTCTGGGTCTTTTTAGAGAGAATGTTAGGAGTTGGGAGAAGAACTCCATGATGCGATTTTGCTCTGGTGGGTGGACATCAGAGAGGGGATGTTATTTCATCAGCAGGGAGGATATCTGGTGTAACCGTATTTATGACTAGCATAAACTAAAGTTTTAAGTTAAAATGATTCAACTTAACAGTTAGTTTACCTGTAGTTTAGTATTGTCTTGGATTCGTAACGTAACCAAACAAGTGTGTTAAACCACTTTTTATCTGAATGACAAACAATTTCATGTACCCCAAGATTGATCTAAATTAAAATAAAAAAACACGCTAATATTTATTTTTGTTCACCTCCAAAACACTATTTTTGAAAGGAAAAATAATAGGGAAATATAAATAATTAAATTACTAGAATTGGCTTGTGAACTTTTGAGAGGTTTTGAAATTATCCTATGCTATGGATGTATGCATTATCAAACCTTTATATGGCATAAGGCCCACAGAGGGACATTCATCGGCCAAAAAATATTTTTAGGGAGACCTAAAACAGGTCAAGGCCATTGTCGGGCGTACTCTTAGGTGGTTGCGTGTTGTGAGCGGACATTGATAAAAAATCGAGATGGAATAAGTAAGTTAGTGATTTTATATGCTATTTGTTTAATATTCATGTTAATATTAGCTATTTCAATACTCTTTTGCCGGAAAACTCAATAAAATAAGCACTCAACTAGAAATAAAATTTCGAATTCCAACATCAAAACAACTATAAAATGTTTATGGTAGTTAGAGGGCAGCCGCCCCTTAACTACTATAAACTAACTTCTAACTACTATGGGCCTAACTACCATACCCTCCTGCTCTAACTATAACCAAACTTTTTGGGTGAAATCAGTATCAGTGAAGATTCAGAAAAAAGGGAGCCAGCTACTCTTTAATGTTACACAAAACAAGCAAATCACACAAAAAGAGCATTAAAATAGCCAATATGAATACAAATAGCATAACTTACCGATTCAATCTTGATTTTTTATCAATGTCCGCTCACAACACGTCTGCTTAGAGCACACCTCAATAGGTACGTCCATTTCAGACATGTAGAGTAAAATATGTTGAAACCTCTAAAGGAGACCTTTTCCGATAGCAAAAGCCATTAGCCATTACCACAGTAAGAATAAAAAAATTTCCTGATCTTTCTGAAAGGGAAAGTCGGGAGATTTAGGGAAGAATGAGGCCTTTTACGTCCACACAACGCAAACACCATATAGTGAATCCAGAACAACAAAAGGGAGCTGCCATCGCTATCGGAAACGAAAGTAAATTAGAAAATCCGAACTTTCCCGAGAAAATCGAGATCTCCGCTTTTCGTTTGAGCGCAAACATTCGGGAAATGTCTTCTGTGAAAGGATTTCGCTGAATTTTATTGAATTATAACCAGCTCCTTGTGTGTCTAGATGACAAAAGGAAGGCCCGTTTTTGTGGACTGAATAGGGAACATGGAGCTAAGCAAATATTTGTAGTAGACCTTCTTTACAGTGCGCAGATTTTCCCTTATCCCACCCAATGTTTTAAACTTTCTTTCTATAGTTTTTCTTAAAATCTGTTCATTGATAGTAGTAAAATGTATGGAAGATCATTTTGCAGAGAGCAAATGTTGCATTTCATAATTGACTTAAATTAGGTCTTTAAATTGGGCATTTCCAGATAATAAAATATAATGACAATACAGTGAATTTTAATAACTTAAACAAAACGCTAAAACACTATAAAATACCCGACACTACAATACTTTATTTGATTTGTAATTCAGATAAATTACAAGTGTAACTACATAAATAACAAATGATTTTATCTTTCACCAAAGCTGCATGGAATACTGGTGCTGCCAAATAATTGAAAAGGCATTTAACTTCCCATACAAAGACAGCCAATTTCTCTAACCTACATAAACAAACCTAATCCGCAGATAAGTCTGTTTCCATTTAAAACCAGATACCACCGATGGTAAAAGCAGAAGCAAATAAATTAAATCCACCGCGTGTAGAATTGAACATTCGCACTGTTACTGTTTAACCAAGCAGAGATAAAAACGAAACTCACGATTTAGAAAGAGCAAAATTAAACAAACCCCTCTGAGACCTAGAAACCAACACACACACAACCTGGGCTCGAACAATGCCACCCAATAATTAGCCCCAGCAACGAAACCGCGAAACGGATTCCGATGGCCCCAAGAGAGACGGAAAACATCCAATCGAAGCCCCTAATCACCATATCCATCAGAGGGAGAAAAAAGCTCCACGGCCTTTCAATTGCGGCGGCCGACCAATTAGCTTATTAAAACTGCGACTGTAAAGGGAAGGCGTGACGCCGTTTTTCACAAAGAGAAATTTCGAATTATATCCCCTTGAAACAAAGCGGGGGCATTGCCACTTTGGTTAATTTGATTCGGAATGCCCCCTTCTGTGACGTGGGCCATAAACTTCCCGGGGCTAATATGTCGGTTTTCAAAAGGCGATGCCCGTCGCAATAAAACGGGCCATTGGCTTTTTTTCTTGCTTAGTTGATTGTTTCCCTCGAAGTAGTCCAGGCAACGAAGGCTCAAAAAAGGGTGTAGAGGGAAAGTTTTGGAACACAATTTTTGACTTCGGAACTTTGTTTAGACTAGTTAGGAGGTAAACATATCAAAAGTCCCCGCCCCTAGCCCCTGTGCTAAAGCGTGGGCGGGTGTTTGAAAGTCTCATTTTTCGGTTTTTGACATTTTACTCTTACAAAATGCATCCCCACGAAAAAGTTTCAATTACCTTTTTTAAAGTAGATAAAATTTGCAACAATTTAAGACCATTCCCAGGTTTATACGTCCAATTGATCCCGAGTTACGTCTCTTCAAAAATGGAAAATTTTTCAAAAAATTCGAAAAATTTGTGTAAAAGTCGTATTTAAAGCAATTTATTGGCTATATTACCCATCTAAGGGGAAAGTAAGGGTTATAACCTTATAATACACTTAATTAGCTTTAATTTAAGCCCTGAACCAAGTCTGTGAGATCTATAGTTCTCACGCTAAAAAAAAATCGGAAAAAAGGGATTTTCCCAGCAGTACAGCCTACAGGTTTGAAGGTGGGCAATTCCATGGGTTTTAAAATTTTTAACAATATGGTAACTGACTGACATTTATGCTGTACAAATGTCAGTCAGTCACAATGTTGTTTAATTTTTTTTAAATAAATAAAAACATAAATAACAATATAATAAATAAATAAACTGAGCGGAAAATATGTTTTTTAGTTATTTTTTGGAAGTAAATTACCCGTGGAATTACCCAGGTACAGTAAAAAAAGAAGAAAATTCGTAAAACATGAAAGACATGACCACGCTATACAAAATAAAAGTTGATTAAATTTACTACAAGGTTTACTCGGTACAAGTGTAGGGCCTATGACCAGGTTCCTCACTCTTAATTAAGGAAGATCTAGACCTCTCTGGAGAGTTTTACTCCCACCCAGGCGCAATTTTTAAATTGTTGAGAGATTTCGGCTTCAAGGACTTGGTTTAATGCTACTGTCGCCCAAGAGGGATAAGTCACACAAATCTAGACTATTTTAGTTGGAAATATCTGCTATGAAAAGTGGTCTGTCTCACTTTTTCAGATCCCATTTCACTCAATTCCTTTTCCATTGTGGGGACAGGAAGAAGCCAGACTGGCGACAAATTCGCGAGATAACACAACCCCTCTCCACTTGACCACCCACCTTCTGCACAATACTGGAATTCGAGAGTTACCCATTAGCTGATAACGGGCTACTGAATGGTTTTCCAAAACAAACCATATCACCCGAAGAATACCACAAATTTGTTAACGACAGCTACTTCACGATGCGCCGATCAGACCGATATTGGGCTGGAGTCTGGTCGGATATGACAATTGAGACCACTTTAATGCGTTCTTTTTCCAGCCAAGGTGGCATGACTCGTGGTAGGGGAGTTACAAACAGCACTCTTAGCAAATGGGTGGTAGGAGTGAGTGCAACTCATGATATCTGCACATCTTTAGAATAGTTCGGTGGAGTTATATTTTCCACCAGCGAGCAGCATGCAGATTTCGGACCAGCCCGCCAAAACAAGGATGCAGCTGACATTGCCAAGCTCAGTGATTGGTTTGAGGCATTTCCACCCTTCCCAGAGACCAGAGATATCATATCTATCGCAACAGGAGTTGTTGGAGATGCAACGATCACCTGCTACAATGCGGTTGCAGTTGGTAAGCAAGCAATGGCTAAAATGGTCAATTCGACATTTTCTAGCATCAAATTGTCTCGAAAAGATTGAGCTCTTCCCCTTTCGGTAGTGAGCTCGTCTATTCTAATCAACGACGAAAAGATTCCTGTGGACCCATTCTTGCTATTCCGACGTATATCCATCAGCAAAAAAACAGACGAAGATTTAAAGCTATACATGGAATACGAATTAGCCCCGTTCCCATTAGCCCTATTCAACGAGAGTGGTATGAGGAAATCGGCTAAGTCAGTGCTGTACAAGCTATTCAACACTACGACCAAGGATGTACATCTCGGACAGCTACACATCGTATTTGATGGAGGGCTTCTCCTCCATAAAGTAATTTGGCAAAGAGGTGCCAAGATATCGACAATCTGCATGACCTACATCCACTTTATCACGAAGAACTATCATGGAAAAAAATGTACTGTAGTCTTTGACGGTTATTCCTCATCAACCACAAGCACGAAAGTAACAGAGCAGCAAAGGCGCTATCGACTCAGGAAGTCTGCTGACATTCATTTCACCGAAGACACCGAGATAAACGTCAAACAAGAATATTTTCTGTCGAACAAGTTCAACAAAAGCAGGCTCATCAACATACTTAAGTTGAAGCTTGAGAACAATGGGATCAGGACTCTTCAAGCAGAGAATGATGCGGACGTTCTGATTGTGGATACGGCTGTGGAAATGTCGGAAACAACACCTGCCGGCATTGTGGGTGAAGATGTCGACCTCATAGTCCTCTTGATGGCTAAAGCTGATGCGCGAAATGATATTATTTTCATCAAGCCTGGACGTGGGAAGACAAGTGATACCTTATTCTCGTCCCAAGAGCTTCAGCGACTAGGTTTCAAGGACGTGCTGTTTTTACACGGATTTACTGGATGCGACACAACATCTTCCGCATTTCGAAAAAGCAAGATCGGATTTGCGAAGTTGTATCTGAAGTCGCCAGAGGTCCAGAAAGCAGCAGCGGTCTTTTCAGACTCTTCCTCCACCACCGCCCAAGTTCAAAAGGCAGGTGAAACCTGCATCTTGAGGTGGTATGGGGCTGCAGTGAAGGAGGTCTCCCTCAATACCTTCAGGTACAAGTCCTTTTTGAAATCGGTGGCCACCATCAAGCCTGATATCTCTTGTCTTCCTCCCACCGAGGGAGCAGTTAAACAACATTCCCTCCGAACATTCCACCAAGTTCAGTTGTGGCTGGGAAATAGCTTGCCTCCTGAGATGTATGGGTGGAAGATTGAGAATAACTTCCTGGTCCCAGTGCACAGTGAACTAGCAGCTGCACCTGACGATATTTTAAAAATGATTTTCTGCCGATGCGCGAAAGACTGTGCAAGCGCGAAGTGTAGCTGCAAAAAAGCAAGCCTCAAATGTTCAACAGCATGCCAAAATTGCCAAGGGAACTGCCGGAATGGGGTCCCTCAAATTGACTCCGAAGATGAAGAAGAACAGGAGGATCCTCTGACCGTTTCCCTACAGGGTTCCGATGGAGATGACGGAGAAAAAGAAGATGAAGACAAAGACGAGGATCAAGGTCCTCCTCCCAAGAGAGTAAGACATTGACTGAATAGGTACCCACTGTTATAATATTTTATGTTAATTTTTCTATGTCAGTAAACTTCGTTTTCACTTAACGGTTGTGTTTTGTAAAACTATCACAATGACACTCAACTTATAGCAAATTTAATCAGCTTTTATTTTGTATAGAGTGATCATGTCTTTCATGTTTTACGAATTTTCTTCTTTTTTACTGTACCTGGGTAATTCCACGGGTAATTTACTGACATTTTGAGAGAAAATCCATAGTAATTTTGTAATTTACTTCCAAAAAATAACTAAAAAACATATTTTCCGCTCAGTTTATTTACTTATTATATTTTTATTTATGTTTTTATTTATTTTTAAAAAAATTAAACAACATTGTGGCTGACTGACATTTGTACAGCATAAATGTCAGTCAGTTACCATATTGTTAAAAATTTTAAAACCCGTGGAATTGCCCACCTTCAAACCTGTAGGCTGTACTGCTGGGAAAATCCCTTTTTTCCGATTTTTTTTTTAGCGTGAGAACTATAGATCTCACAGACTTGGTTCAGGGCTTAAATTAAAGCTAATTAAGTGTATTATAAGGTTATAACCCTTACTTTCCCCTTAGATGGGTAATATAGCCAATAAATTGCTTTAAATACGACTTTTACACAAATTTTTCGAATTTTTTGAAAAATTTTCCATTTTTGAAGAGACGTAACTCGGGATCAATTGGACGTATAAACCTGGGAATGGTCTTAAATTGTTGCAAATTTTATCTACTTTAAAAAAGGTAATTGAAACTTTTTCGTGGGGATGCATTTTGTAAGAGTAAAATGTCAAAAACCGAAAAATGAAACTTTCAAACACCCGCCCACGCTTTAGCACAGGGGCTAGGGGCGGGGACTTTTGATATGTTTACCTCCTAACTAGTCTAAACAAAGTTCCGAAGTCAAAAATTGTGTTCCAAAACTTTCCCTCTATAACCCTTCGTTGCCTGGACTAAAGTGAATTATATCAGATCAGAACGGAACATTAGAAGATAATGCCTACTTAAAAGCAAGAAAAGTCATTTCATTGATATTTGAATTCATATATCCATCGTGTCAGTAAATTTAGTTCTACCATATTGTATTTTATCGAATGATTCTTTTTATAAATCATAACAAAAATACTTGCGACTGAAAATTAATATCTCTAATAGAAGACCCACAATAGTAAACAATATTCCTCGTTTCCATAAAGAAATCTTACGAAAAAAAGTTTGATAATTTAAAGAAAAAGTTTTTTATCACGCTCTACAAAATATTCAATTATTTGCCAATTGAGTTTGAGACTTTTCCAACTTATAATATTTTCAAACAATATTTACCTGGTATGAGAAGTTACATGGATATTGTTTAGAACAGGGGTTCCCAAACTTTTTTGGCCCGTAGACCCCCTGACGACATTTTACGTACACCGTGGACCCCTATCTTAGGGATCGTTCAAAAAGTAGCTAAAATTATTATGTTTTTTTCAATTTATGCTTCTCTTATAATTTTTTAAAGTGTTTTTTCGTGCATTGATAAGCATTTAATTTCACACTTTTACATATTTTTAAAAAAATATTTTTTTTGCCATTTATATGGCTACACGATATTTTAAAGCAAATTATAACAAACATTTAAAAAGTTTCTCTCTATTCTAAAAAAAAGTTTTTGTAAATGGTTTCCAGAGAAAGGCTTTTTAATTACTGATCCGTATAACATGTTTTTGGTATCAAACTGTTCGGATTCTTTTGAGGATGTGCAAAGTGCCTTTAGAATTTCTAAAAAAATTTTCAATTCTAAGATATTTCCATTTTTCTGGATTACGGATAAGGTTGCAGTTAACAGCAAGAAACTGTCGTGCAATTTATTATACCTCCAATCACAATGACCAACCGACGCTATTCATTAATGATGAAAATAATTCCTTTCACGCTTTAAAAATGCGCTTCAAAATATGTACTTTCTAAATAAAATATTTTTAAAAGACTGATAAGAGTTTTCCAGAAACTCACAGATCTACTATTCAAGTATAGAATTTCACACACCAAAATTAATTGTTTGTAAACATTGAGTGCAATGTAGATTTTGTCTCTTAATATTTTTAATAGCTTAAATCGTATTGTTTAAAAAGTCTGTTTCAAAACTAAAACTTGAATGATAAAACACTAGATATTTTGACGAGTTACTAGGTACTATATTAAATTTAACAGATTCATTGCTGAACGTTTTTGTAAATATTGAATAACAATAGCACGAGCAGACTTGATGGATATTTTGAAGGAAAACGTGTTGATTAAATTATTAATAATTTAACCAATAAATATTCTAACTTTTAAGAGAGTGTGCTTCTGGAAAGTTGGTTGACGTTTTTTCTTTTTCGGCGCAAGTTTAGAACTGCTGATGCGCCAAGTTTTTAGCGATAAAAATCAATATATAGTAACCCCAACTAATGTTAAATGAATTAAGTGGCTTCTAAATATGGCGGCAAATAGCCAAAACTCGCCAACCATCAGCAGTTCTAAACTTGCGCCGTTTTTTCTACTAATTGTTATAACGAATGTTTTATAAATAAATAATTTTAGTGAGCAGGGTTTTGTGGGGATTGCGAAGCGATCCGAAAGGCCCTGCGTCAGCAGTTAACGGGGGTTGGCGAGCGATAGCGAGCAGGGGGCGGTAGCTCCCTAGTGAAGTAAAAACAAATTTAAAATTTTTAATATCACTACATAACATTTCAAGACACTAAAACTTTTAGCTTTAACATTAAAAGTTTTGGTCGCAAACTTGTCAAAGTTAATGGCTTATGAGTGAGTTATTCATTCACCAAATCATAATTCCACCATGAATAGATATCAAATTACACATTAGTTTTAATTAATGAAATTGAAAAAAAAATGTGTTTGGCTCCACCACGATAAGAGAGAAAATATTCCATCACCCCTGCTCCCGTTGCGTGGACTAGATGATAACCAAATTTCATACTACTAAAATTTGATTACAAAAAGACAAAATTTTTGAAATCTATTAGAATTTTTCATTTTAATGAAATTTTTCCCGTGGCGTGCGATATCAAGTTGGACACGCCTGGCCCCTCAGGAGCTCCCAAATAACCTGTAAATCGCTAAGACCTGAAAGTTATACCAGGACTCTATGGAAACAAAAGACGTAGCACTTTTCGCTGTCTTGTGGAGGGTAATTCGTCGTTTGCTGAGTTCCCTGCCAGAATAGCCGCGGAGCATTTCGCTTCTGGGGATCCGAATCTCTGCTGTTGGATTGCCCAAGCTCGCCGAGGAGGCGGATTTATTTGCAGTAGATACTAACTTTAAAGTCTTAACATCCAGAGGCCAGGTTATGGCAAAGGCCGCGTTTCAGAACTTAATGATGCATATTTCACTGTGGGTCGGTCAGTCTGTACTGGTCGACCATAAAGCCTATCTGACGGGGCTCATTTGCGGACACGACTGACCCTCTACATTCGTTGTGGTCTACTGCCTGTTCCGCATCCAGGCGGCTGAGTATAAAATGGAAGTTTTACGGCCCCTGAAAAAGTTTTAAATGAAAGTGAAGAAATAAGGAAATTATTTTGGGGTGTTACAGATGGGCTTCGCCAGTCCATTTAAAAAAATTATTCTTGTGTGTTATACTACATGCACACATGAAAAATTAATTTAGTTTAAGTGCTAACCTTGCTTAAGTCGAGAAAGTGTGAACGGACTCTCTTAGATTTAAACAGATTTACCAAAATAAAACTACCTTAACCTTAAACGGTAACGTTCACACAGGAAAAGTTGAGCTAGGTTAAGTACTCTTTAACTTAAGTCGAGCATGTGTGGACAGACTGTCTTAGATTTAAATTAGTTGAGCGCAATAATACCATGCTAACCCAAAACGAGTTTCCCAAACTGACTTAAATTGATTTCTATCGCAATGCCACCTAGCGGGTCTCTGGAACATTTATCAACAAATCCCGACGGCCATTCAAACTTTGCATCAAGTCTAAACTAAACAGTAGGGATTTACCCGATCACACTCTGAAATCAAGGAATACAAGTAATTTCCTTCTCCTTATTTGATTACTTTTTAAGAAT
Organism: Tetragnatha versicolor; assembly: GCA_024610705.1. Classification (NCBI taxonomy): domain Eukaryota; kingdom Metazoa; phylum Arthropoda; class Arachnida; order Araneae; family Tetragnathidae; genus Tetragnatha; species Tetragnatha versicolor. The sequence continues at coordinate 589,840 of JANDEH010000001.1, forward strand.
AAGGTAATGCCGTAGTTTCTAATATGTTACACGCCAGAAATCTCTAAAAATTGTGTACCTCAGTTGTATCATTTTATTGTTGTACCTCAGTTGTATTTTTGATTTGTGTTATATTTTAGTATACATCGCTTCAACTGATTTCTGGGATACTAGAAACCCTATTTGTAAAATTTGTGTAAATATCTGGTCAATAAACTGTTCTTGTTTTAGTATTTGTGTTTTTGTAATACGTAAGTACCGAAAATCTTTCTAATGCTTCTTCCAATCTTTTCACCTAAGAAAAAAAACAATCTCTTTCGTTTTTCGAATAATTTATATTTTTGAATAAGTATTTAGTGTTAAAGATGGTTTATAGGTGGTTCTTTATTTTTGTAGAAAAACAAAAATCCTTTTGAATATAGAATTGCTCTATTTATGGTGTTGTATGTCTTTAGAGAAGAAGAAATGGTTCACAGTAATAAAAAAAATATGTTATATACATAAGAAATTCATTATAGATTTAAGAAACAGTATTTATTCGTGATTGAATATAATGTGTTATATTCTAGGTCAAAAATCAATCAAAATCAAAGTCTGCCCGGGCCTAGTGGCCCATCAGGCGGTGCCCATCACCGTTTCTGTAGCCTTTTGGGCCTGGGGTGCTAATTACTAGCGTGTGTCCAGGCCGAGTGGCTAGCCCAACGCAGGACCCCCAGTTGATTCCCCAAGCAAGCTTGGTCCTCATTTATCGACCCCGGAAGGATGAAGGGCTGAGTATATTCTAGGTACTGGTTATTAAAAATAATGTTTAAATATGCTAACTTGATCCAATGATTAGACAATATATATCAATAAAATTGATCATTTGAATAAAGTTGGCAATTTTACGCATTATTTATAAACAGCCAGTACTTAAAAAATGACACATTTAGTCAATCGCTAATAATTCACGTCATGAAAATCACGTCGTTTAACCTCGTATAAAAAACGTCATAAAATCACGTCACATATGACGTCCAATTCAAGTCGAAATGATGTCTTCAAATTGGACGTATGACGTCATGCAGGGGAGTAGCCAGAGGGGGGAAACCATGTAAATATCTTTTTTGACCATAGAAAAACGCTAAAATTCGCCCATATCCCCTCCCGAAATATCAATACAGTGGGCCCTCGCATATTCGCTGTTCAGCAATGTTCAATGTTCGCGGTTGAGCAATGTTACCCCCGCATATTTGCGGATTTCGATCTCAAAGTTTTTAATCAATGAAACTTGCATATTTGGCGATAAAGATATAATTGTTCGTTTCCGATATTTATTATGTAAAACCATTTTGAAAAATGTGACTTCTACTAAGCAAATTTTCTAACTAGTAACCCTTTTGGTATTTACTACAAGTTATTTACAGTTATTAAAAAAATTATTTACAGTAATTTACAGTTAATACTACTTTTATATGAACCAGTTTTATTAGTTTTACTCGTATGTAATAAATGAAGGAATCGAACCATTATATTTGTTATAGTATTATCATATATATGCGCGTTTTAAAACAGGGTTCGTTATTCGCTGATTTCGCGGTGTGTTTTGGAACATAATTACCGCGAATAACGAGGGAATACTGTACAATCAAAATCCAGTCGCCATGTTTACCCACAGCTTATATGATGACTGACAACCATAGCGATATAATCATTAATTTTATTATTATTAGATCCTAAAATAATTATCTACTGATAACTATTACTTTATGATCTAATTATAATAATATTAGTTATTACATCTCTATGGTTGACAGTCATCATTTGAGCTGTGGGTAAACATGGCAGCTAGCTGGAGGACTCTTTCACCATCGATAAAACTATTTAAGACAGTTTAAAAGAAGCTGCAGTGTGAACGCATAAAAATAAGAAAGTTTACGTTAAAATATCTGAAGTTCTCGCTTAAGTTCACCTAGTTTAACTTTCTCATGTGTGCATGTAGTATTACAGAGGGGCTTCGCCAGTCCCAATGAGGAAATAGTTAAATAAAGGATCCATTTTCATGTTCATGCTACAACAATGGATTTTAAACTACAAAAATCAATTTCAATCTACAACAATCGATAATATGCCTACAAAAATTAAAGCTACATCTTCTCTTGTTATATTTACAACAATGGAGTTTTGCCCTGAAGTTAGGCAAGGAACATTGGTTTTTAAGCATAAAATTGACCAAAAACGTTGTTGGGACGCTTCGATTTTAAATTATTTTAATTCAGAAACCTTCCTGGGAGCGAGTAGAGCAGGCCCGTAGCTACGGGGGGGCCAGGGGGGGCTGAGCCCCCCCTGGGGAGGGCATTTTCATTTGCCCCTCCTAGAAAATTTTCACAAATTCTATCCACAAGCACAGCCATGGGGACAGGGAGGGCTATTTCCTTCTAGCTAAGTTAAAACCCAGTTTTTAAGGGTCAAATTTTCTGGGGGAGGGCCCCCATTCCCCCATTTGTATTAAAATCTTTATTATTCACAATTTTTGTAAAATAACAAGTTCATCAAAATCAAAATTCTACTTAAAAATACATATGTCCTAATTTTGGTCTACAAGTGTTAAAAGCAGTTTAAAACCCTGTTTTTAGGGTCAAGTTTCCAAAAATTTTCTGGGGGAGGACCCCTAACTACATTAAATCTATTAAATATGCATGGGATGGGCTGAATAATATTTTCAGGACCCTACCGAAATAAACTTCTATATACCCTAGCACTGACTGAAAAGGGAGGTTAGGTTGACACCCTTTATTAAATTATGCTTTTTAAAGATTAACAAAAGGAGTGATCCCACTCGATTTTCGAGTTTTCCTTTTCAATTCTGGGGCTGGATGGAGCAGTTCGTTCTATACTTTAACCCAAAGGATCTAAAAATGGGCTAAAACAACTTTAAGCTTCAAATTTCTAAAATTTAAAAAAGGAAAACTTAAAAAAACAGAAAAGGTAAAACTAGAAAAATTTAGGACCTAACTCCTCACGAAACAAAAGTCTTGTAACAGATCCTTAGGCCTGAGGGTCTTATTGGGTTCGTCCCCTAATCAAACAGTTGAGCTTACGCCTATGATACCTCTTGAAAACTGAAAACCCATTTGCCCCCCCTGAAAAAGTGGGCGCCCCACCAAAGGTAAATTCCTGGCTACGGGCCTGGTGTAGAGAGACGTGGTATAGTTTAAAAGCTAATGTAGGTTTGAAAAGTTTAAACTATAAAGGACATACATACATACAGACACACATATACAGGGTGTAAAGGAAAGTCCCTTTACCCTGTAATAAATTGCTAACGGAGCAAGCTAAAGCTATGCAGTTAAGGTAACGGTATAGTAAAGTGACTATGCGCAATCGAATGCGAGCCACCGCAGCGCCCTCTAGCGGAAATTTTAGGAGTTAAAAATTTTATTTTAAAAACTATTAGGAATTTGCTAAAATAGTCAATTACAAAGTTGTAGAGCAGCATTGATTTAGTAGGAAAAGACACCTTAAGCAAAAAAATATCTTGAATAGAACCCCTAAAACGCACGCTCAATTAGGTTGAATTTACGTTGATTTTACGTCTTCAAAAGCTTCTCACGAGACGAAAATGAGAAATTTTCAATTTAATGACTTAAATTAATGAATAAAAGTATTCTTAACTCATTAAATTCAAAATTTTTCATTTTCGCCTCGTGAGAAGCGTTTTAAGACGTAAAATCAACGTAAATTCAACCTAATTGAGCGTGCGTTTTAGGGGTTCTATTCAAGATATTTTTTTGCTTAAGGTGCCTTTTCCTACTAAATCGATGCTGCTCTACAACTTTGTAATTGACTATTTTAGCAAATTCTTAATAGTTTTTAAAATAAAATTTTTAACTCCTAACATTTCCGCTAGAGGGCGCTACGGTCGCTCGCATTCGATTGCGCATAGTCACTTTACTATACCGTTACCTTAACTGCATAGCTTTAGCTTGCTCCGTTAGCAATTTATTACAGGGTAAAGGGACTTTCCTTTACACCCTGTATATATACAGGGTGTTTCAAAATTGCGTTGCACGGCTTTTATTCGGAACCAAGGCCTCCTAGGGTCATGGAAGTAAGGTCTACCCCTAGGTAAGTGAGCCTGGAGAATCCATTGAGATGACTTACAGCGCCCCTAGCGGCGAAATTAAAAAGTTGAAAAAATTAATTTAAAAACTAAAGGAGATAGAGCAAAAACCTCAGTGAGAGTATTGTTGCCAACGTCATGAAGAACTCACTGAAAAAAATTTGATCAAAATATCTTGAATATTCGCGGAGATATTAGCATGTGAAAAAAGCACTTTTTCAGGGGTCAAATAAGAAAAAGTTCACATATTTGCAAAATTTTCAGTGTTATTGTGTAGTTTTGTGTTTTTTTAGTTGAATGAACACAAAATTTAATCAAAAAAACAAAAAAAATTGCAAATATGTGAACTTTTTCTTTTTTGACCCCTGAAAAAGTGCTATTTTCACATGCTAATATCTCCGCGAATATTCAAGATATTTTGATCAAATTTTTTTCAATGAGTTCTTCTTGACGTTGGCAACAATACTCTCACTGAGGTTTTTTCTCTATCTCCTTTAGATTTTAAATTAATTTTTTTAACTTTTTAGTTTCGTCGCTAGGGGCATTGTAAGTCATCTCAATGGATTCTCCAGGGTCACTTACTTAGGGGTAGACCTTACTTCCATGACCCTAGGAGGCGCTGGTTCCGAATAAAAGCCGTGCAACGCAATTTTGAAACACCCTGTATATAGATAGATATAGATAGATATAGATAGATAGATATAGATATAGATAGATAGATATAGATAGATATAGATATAGATAGATACAGTGGCGGCTCGTGAGTTAATTAATAGGGTGTTCACACCAATTATATAAAAATTAAAATTTCCATTAATTTAATCCGTTTATGTCATAAATGTCCTCTTTAAATTCTCTTTTAAAGTTACTATCTTTTCCATCTGTAACTTGGACAATGGTCAGATAAGGAGTTGGTCTCAAGTTCTTTATTTCAACTTTTTTTCCAGCGGTAATTGAGAAAAATACAGATGCTTTAACCCAAACACGGAAATTTTACTTAAAGCCATCATTTAAAAAAATCCTAATTAATAACAAAAGTATTAAAATATTTTGATGAAAAGATTTAAATTGTATTTAAAGAGTGCTCTTACTCTTACTTTCCAATTAGCCGATAAAATCACTTCTATCAGACGTCAAAAAAGAAAGCTGTGCCTCAAAAGTGAAAGCCTCGGCACACTAAAACTGTGCTAGCGGAGATCTCCTGCGCGTTGCCGTAAGCTCAAATGATCTCCGGCAAGCATTCGGGGTTTCTTCGGATTCTCAAATTTTTTTCGCTCACACGTGCGGAAGGGGAAAGAAAAATAAGAGTTCAGTCTTTTTTCGATTTCTTTCGCGTTTCCGGTAGTAAATTTTTCTTATTGAGTAGAGGGAGAGAAACATAATTTTGAGCAAAAAAAAGATATTGAGAATATATTTCCTTTGATATTTATTTATCTTTACTATATTGTCACAAAATTTTAAAATACGAATACTAACATTGTTAAATCCATGTAAGAAAAAATGTTTAAAATAAGAAAGGTTAAATTTGGAATCCAATTATATACTTGAACACAAATCAATTTATCCCTATGGTTTAAATAGCTTTTTTAATTCCAAACTAATTAATAATGAAAGGTCCTGCATTTATTCCTTGTTCTATTGCAATTCTAATGGTCCCACCAAACGTTTTAAACGAGGAACACATTTATTTTCACGAAATATTAACGCAATCAATCCTAGATCTTTTTTGAAGCAACTTGAATCTTCTTTTAACCAGGACTTTGATATTGAACTTGTGAAAAGAAAAATATTTTCTCTTAATCAAAGCACATTGAAAAAAATCAGCAAGGTTTTATCCGAGGTGTTATCAAAAGACACGCATTTTGAACTTTTAGTTAAAGATTTATTGCTGTATAAATTAAAAACATCTACAGAAAAGAATTCCAGCTACTTTGTTCTGCACTTTCTTCAAAAATCTTACGATCAGATCAGGTTCTCTGAAATGCATGATTCTGTCTCAGATTGCTTCCCTTTAGGTAGACAACTTAATATCAAGTTTGTCTTTAAATATAATCAACCATTTTCAAAAAAGGTTTTCAATTATAAAGAAGCCGCTAAAAGTTATACTGACTTTTTGGATGCAGGTTGTGAATGTTCCGCATTTTCTAATACTGTGTTTTACAACAAACATTATGGGCATATCATCACTGGAGACTTGTCCTTTATAAACAAAGCGAATCTGAGGAACATTTTGGAGTTCGGTTGTAAATACCGTACAAACAACTATATTTCCTTCAAAAAGGCCCTGGCTTACTTTATTCAGGATTTAAACAAATTTACACTAAAAACATCATATAGATTTCAAATCCCTTTTGAAGCCTTCAACGAATACAAAAGCAAAATGATCAAATCATTCAGTAACTATACTTCTCTGTATTTAAACAAAAATCAGTTGTTTAATGATATTGATGAAACGGATATTGTTTATTTAAAAGATCTGCAAAGAAAATTTGTGTTTACCTGTGTGGATAAAGCAAGTGGTAACTATTCTATTTGTTGCAGAAAGCTATATGTTGAGATTCTAAAAAAAGAATTACTCAACACAGAAACCTATAAATTAATCAACACTAAAGACACAATTATTACAAAAAAATTTCTTGCTTTTTATAAAAAATTAAAAATAAAATTACCCGAAAGAAAGTTATTTCCTTACCTATACGCCATACCCAAATTTCATAAAAACCCTATAAAATTTAGATTTATTTGTGCTGCAACCAACACGATCGGTAAGCCATTGGCAGTTGAACTAGAGAATAGACTGAAGAAAATTTATTTTGTCGGGTTTGAAGCATCTTGATCAGAGTTGGTTCTGGATAATTGATAATAGCAAACAAGCCATTGATGTGCTCAACTCCATGAATATTTCAAGTATTAGCACTTATGATTTTGAGAATTTATTCACCTCTATTCCTCTCGACTTATTATTTGAGGCGATTGTCAGCCTTTGCAGTATTGCTGAATGCAGTTTTGATAAAAACTCTTTTAAAGAGTTACTTAAATTTTGTATTTACAATAATTATTTTTCCAACGGCAATAATATCTTTCTGCAGACAAATGGAATCCCTATGGGATCCAATTTCAGCTCCACCATGGCTAACCTCTTTCTACTTTATTTCGAGAGAAAATTCACTATAGAACAAGTTCCTTACATGGGAGTGTGCTGCAGGTATATAGATGACCTGCTATGTGTTAATTTCGATGATTTTGAAAATATTTCTAGTGAGATCTATCCTAGCAGTCTTATCCTTAAAAAAACTAATGAAGATCATTGCTCTGCCAATTTCTTAGACCTAGCGATCATTTTGAAAGATGACAAAGTGGATTTCACCATTTATGATAAAAGAAGAGATTTCCAATTTAAAATCAACACCCTACAACATTGGTCTTCTTGCCTAAGCAAAAAAGTTTTTTCTGGCATTATAATTTCACAGAGTTTTAGAGTTTTAAACATCTGCTGTAACTCATATTATGACCTTGAAATTGGCCTTTTACGCAAAAAATTACTAAACAATAACTTTCCGTTGCCTTTCATCAATAAATACATTTAACAAACAGTCACCACTTTATTTATTGGTTTGCTGGAGTCTTATGTAAACGTCAAGTGCTATGAGTATATGACTCCTCTTCCTAAAACTACTACGTGTAGAGGGTGGAGGCAAGATGGCTGCTCTTGGATACTTTGACGTGATTGGAACTTTTCCTGTGGCTGTTTCTCGGATACGGATTGGTATGTTTCTTTTGTTTTGTTAGTTTTCATTGTATTCTAATTTTCTAAAGTTTATTAGTTGTTTTGGGTGTCTGGCAGTTGCAACATGGCTCTCGGCTCTCTGCCGTTTGCCACGTTGCAAAAACGAAACACCCCTGTATTTTCTGTTTCTTTGGGGCTGCCACCAGCGTTGCCAGAGAGTTGAGGTGTTTTGATTGTACAGAAGCTGCAAAAGAGATAGTACATTCGGAAAAAAAGATCGTACGCTCTAAGTATCGATACAGTCAATATTTTAATCGATAATTTTATAATAAAACATTTTAAATTAAAGGGCTAGGCAATTGCTCATAGCTTTAAAGGGAGGCATATGCCTTAAAATTTATCAAAATTTAAAAAAGAGGATAAAAAAACTATTGAAGAAGATGTACCACAAGTTGAAAAACATAAACGAAACTAAACTATACAAACTTATATAAAACACTGCGGTGGCTTGGAAACGAACCTGGCACCATGTATAGTTCACAGACTGTTAGCGCATAATTCCAGTCCAAGCAGCACAAACGTTCAAGATTCACATTTATGAGTTAAGTGTTAGAACACTGAAAAGAACTCCGAGGAAAAATGGAGGGTCTGGGGTTCACCCCAAGGAAAATTTGCATCCTAAAGAAAACAGTTTCTTGTAAACCACAGAATTTTCTGAAGCATTTCAGGAACGTAACGAACCCTGCTAAATGCGCATGCGTCAAAAACAAAGAAGATATAATAATAAGTTTTAAAGTTACTGAAGTCCCGCTGGAGCAGTGGGTAGCGCGCCTGCATTGCATGCGGCAGTTCCTGGGTTCAATCCCCAGTTATTATTTTATTGTATTTTCCAAAAATATTAAAAATAAAGTCCAAACGCATGCGCATTTAGCACGGCTCGTTACACTCCTGAAACGTACGTGAATTTTCTAGGGAAAAGAGTTGTAAATAAAAGTCAAAGTTTCAAGGGGCCTCCCCCAGAATTTAAAAAAAAAATTTCCCTTTAAACTCGTGTTTTATCTCTTTTTCAAACTCTTTAGGGAGCTCCTTAAGGGAAAAGCGTCTTGTAAGTGGCAGAATTCTAAGGAGGAAAATCTGTATTACCACCGACGTAAAAATATTTGAGGGGGGCTGGGGGTCTTTCCCCAAAAAGCTTATGGAATTTTAACCCTCAAAAGTAGTATTTTAACTCCTTTTGAGGCTTTTTGAATTGCACCAAAAGATCCTTGTGGAAGTTACAGAATTTTCAAGGGTCTTGCGGCTATTTTTCAAATAACAGTGAAAACCTTGAGGGGAGCATTTGCCCCCTGCCCCCCCAAATTACGCACATGGATGGAAGAAATACACCCGGTGGAGTGGAGGTGTGGGGGCCTGGAATTGAACCCGGTACCAGGTACAGTGCTCAGACAGCTAGCTGGCGTCTTTAGACTCGAGACGTATGTTTGGTTTACTCGCTGCCCTCCCATCCTGCGCTTTGTTCCGTCGTCGTCGGTTCGATTCCAACCTCGCCCTGGGTGTACTTTCTCTCTTCTGTGTCAGTAAAAATTCCGCTTGTGTCTGTTTTACTTACCGAAGGTTTTTATGCGGATCCTTAAGATCAAGCACACAAACTTGAAAATATATGTTCGATGTTCCAACAATCCAATCTTTAGCCTCAAGTTCTAAAATTGGTTGATTAGTTTTTGGTAGCATATATCTGCAGGTCTCTGTGCTTTATCTTAGCCAAAAGTTGGTATTGCCTGATGATATATGTAACTCAACCAACCAACCAATAAAAAGATAGTACTTCGCGTACGATCTAAAATTTAGATTGAAGATCGTACGGAGCTCCAAAAGATAGTACAAATACTATAGTTATCGTACGTCTGGCAACGCTGGCTGCCACTGATGAGTTTCCCATTCTTATCTTATTTCATTTTACTATTAGATAGATATAGATAGATATAGATAGATAGATAGATAGATAGATAGATAGATAGATAGATAGATAGATAGATAGATAGATAGATAGATAGATAGATAGATAGATAGATAGATAGATAGATAGATAGATAGATAGATAGATAGATAGATAGATAGATAGATAGATAGATAGATAGATAGATAGATAGATAGATAGATAGATAGATAGATAGATAGATAGATAGATAGACAGATATAGATAGATAGACAGATATAGATAGATATAGTGTTGTAATGGCAACAGCAGAACTGTTAGAGTAGTGACGTAACACGCAGTGACGTTCTGTTCTGCAGGACTTATCTCTGCTGTGCAGTGCTACTACCTGTGTATATATATATACCCCGTTTATGATTTCCTTGTTTATCAATATTCTGAGTAGCAAGCAGCTCTCGTATTACTTGTTGTTAAACTAATAAACCATGTTAACCCTTCATGAAGTTCTTATTTAAGAGTCACGCATCACAATATAATGGCGACGGAAGCAAGTGATCGAACCTACGTTTAGAAAGTGTTGATCTGCAGTTATAGAATAGATCGGAGCGATTTTTCCCGATGACGGCGCAAATTGTGAGGTTGATCCTATGCACTGGATGTGGCTTCTGCGATCATCTCCTCTTTTCTCCCGAGTCTCCTGGCACTGGTAACCTTCTTATTCCCCTATTTCATCTGGTAGTATAATTGTGTTTCGATTTGGGTTTTGTGTGTAAAATTCATGTAAGCTAGCAATCTGATTTCTAAACATGGCTGTAGTAGGATCTATCCGCGAATTTGATAATTCAAAACCAAATTCTTTTGAATTTTATGCTGAACAGTTAAAATTTTATTTGGAAGCAAATGAAATCACTGATGCAGGTAAAAAACGGGCTACACTTTTGGCTGTTTGTGGAGTTAAAACTATTGAAGTTATTCGTACTCTTGTTTCTCCGGCCCAGATTTCTACTAAATCGTTTGATGAGATTATTAAATTGCTTAAGGATCATTTTTTTCCTAGATCTTCGGAGATTTTCAGACGGTTTAAGTTTCACAAAAGAGTACAGGGTAAAACCGAATCTGTTAATGGGTGCGTAACAGAACTAAAAAAGCTAGCAGAGGATTGCGAGTTTGGTAATAACTTGTCCGAACGTCTCAGGGATCAATTCGTGTGTGGTATGCGTGACGAAGAAGTCCAACGAAAACTGTTGGCTGAATCTAAATTAAATTTTGATACAGCAGTTTCTGCTGCATTGGCTGCTGAGTTTCCAATTTAGTCCTTTTCTGCGAAGCTTTTCAGTCTTTGTAAATTGAAAAATTACAGTCTGTTAGCTTTAAAATGAATGCTTGATGACATGCTGAGCTTTTCTGCCATTAGACTATTGATAGCAAAAATTCGGAACATGTAGTAGTTATTTCATTTCCATACATTCAATATCAAAGTTAGATGAAAAAAGCAATCAAAATACAATTAATAAAAATTGAATCAATAAAAACCAAACTGAATAGGCCCTCAAAAAATTAAGTTAACTTTAAAATAAATTATATACTCCATAAATAATAAAAAATGAGCTTAATTTGTTCTTGAGAGAAGGCCCAAAGCTAATTTTAAATCCCTTTTTAGAAAAACGCACCCACGCACTGTAATTGAAAAGCAGCGAACGCAAAATAATGAATTATTCCAAGAATTTAAGAAAAAGAAGAAATAAGTTGTTATTAAAACGAAGCGGATTACGGAAACAAAACTCAGGAAGCAAAAATCCGTTTTTGACACTCGTTTCTGTGAAACATGGGTGCACCGGATTAACTTTAACCGAGTGTGATTTAACTCGGAGGGAACGGAATGGCAAAAGTTAATGAGATTGGCGCTGCCTAATTTATTTTTCCGAGTTCCGTGAAAGGAATAAGTTTGGGAAAAAAGTGAGAAATAAAAAGGCGGGGAATAATTCCCTTGAATCGAAAATGTCACATCCGCCATTTGTAACGGAATAATAAATCCATTAATGCACTTTTCAAACGGGCGATTTGGAATTCGTATTCGTTAGGAGAGCGTTTCCAAAGGAGAATAATTTACGTGATTTCGTCGTTTATCTAACCAAATGAGCATGAAGCAAAACTCGTAAAAATGAGGAATATCTCCTCTTTGAATGATGAAATGAAATTGCCTTTAGCAAACATTCCGCTCTAGTGATCCTTTCATAAGATTCAATATCAGCTTCGCTATTCCTTATCAAACGAATACTGTGTTATTTTAAAAAATATTAATATGATGAAGGGCTGTAAGGCCAACACTATCTTAATAAAACATTGCGACTCTTTCCAATGTCAAAGGCTCAATAGCAGAATTTTCTATTTGCAGCACGAATTTCAGAAGGCCAAAATTTAGGCTACTCTGAATGTTTAGGACCAAGTTTGCGATCAGAATAAAACATTGTAATTTATAGCAGTGTTTTTCATGTAATTTTTTTTGTCTCTTTTTGTCATTAAACTGTTTCCAAGTCTCAAAATATATCTTCCGTGTTCGTGGTTTAATGCTACCTCTGATTTTTAGTCTAGGAGAAAGTGCCACTTAAACACACACAGGTATAAAAATCCTAAAATTTTACTACTTCCCAAGGCTGATAAAAGTGTTGGAAAAATTCTAACGTATCATTCGGTATCTTTTTCGTTTGGGAATTTTTCGTTACTTTTGAACTCGCTATAAGCAGTTACAAAGTTTTTGTAAAATGCATTATAAGGGGCCATTCATTAATTACGTAAGGGTCTCGAGGGGGAGGGGGGTTGGAAAAATCTCTACATACCCTTACTTGGGGGGTGGGGGGGTCAAACCAATTCTTACGTAAGATTTTCTAAATTAATGTAAACAAATTCCAATCAAATAACTATTGAATAACCCCAGAAAAACTTAAAAATGCTGCTGATCTCGGTATATTACTCGGTATTTAAAAAAAAGAGGGTATATCAGATGTATCTTTTTTATTCGAGTTTAAACTGATCAAACGAAATAGAATCTTACGTAAGAATAGGGGGGAGGGGTTTGAAAAATCTTACGTACCCTTACATGGGGGTGGGGGGTCAAAAATTACCAAAATCATCCTTACGTAATTAATGAATGGCCCCTAAGACAATTAAAATCTTATTGTACGAATAAAATACACTAGCGCTGACGCGCTAGACCCGGGCTTCGCCCAGGTTTCAGTTTTTTAATAAATATCACCTGGTGGGTTACAGATGGGCTTCGCCAGTCCAAATGGGGAAATAGTTTATATAAAGGATCCATTTTTATGTTTATGCTACAACAATGGATTTTAAACTACAACAATAGATTTCGATCTACAACAATCTATAATATGCCTACAACAATTAAAGTTACATCTTCTCTTATGATATTTACAACAATGGGGGTATCCATGAAGTTAGGTATGAAATATGGGTTTTTAAACATAAAATTGACCAAAACAGTTATTGGGATGCATCGATTTTAAATTATTTTTATTCAGAAACCTTCCCTGGAGCGAGTAGATCAACGTGGTATAGTTTAATAGTTAATGTAGGTGGGAAAACTTTAAAACTATAAAGGACATACAGACATACAGACAAACAAACAGACATTCATTTTTATATATATAGATAGATAGATTTGTTCTACTTAGTCATCTTCTAACCATGATAATTCCTCAAAGTTTAGGTACTTGACTTTTAAGTCTTAAATTGAACATAAAGATGTCACAACTGTTCCCATTGGTCGAATATTAATCCTATATCATGGACCTACGACAAGTCTATTATTTGGTGGTAGAGCAAGAGGCTTCAGTGCTGTGACGCCTCTCGTGTTCTATTTTCACCCCCATCAGTCTCCACACAGTTGACAGCTGTCACTACTTCTGTCCAAACCTCATCTCTCCCCCCCCCATCTGATCCCGAATCACGCAGAGCGGCCATCAGATGGGGCTCAGCGGGGCTTATATCGATGCAAGAAATCGGGAACATCGATTTGCGGACGACAGGTCCTGCATTAAAGAGCAGCTGTCTACATCAACAATAGGGGGAAATCGATAATTTCAGGTATCGATACTTTAGAATCGATTAGTTTTGAAGGGAATCCAGCAGTTTCGATGGCAGGGTAATCATGGACACCTTTAAGTTCATGCATAGGGGTCATTTCCAAATACGTCATACATCCCGCCTTCCTAAAAACATCTAGTTTCCAGTAGAATAAAGCAAGGGAATCTCGAAATTGTGAATGTTAATTGACTTCCTGACGACACACAAAGTTGATAGTTCTTCCCTTAATTGAACTTCAAACCGAAATTTTCCATGCTAAGGGCCAATAAGAGTGTTTCGCACGTCAGTGGTCAACTCACTCAACAATGTCGTAATACAAATTAAGTCGACCAACTACAGGCAAGCGCACAACAAGGTTGGTCCGGTCCATTTAACTCAAACCACCTGATTCCCAGTATCTGTTAATTTTATTCTTGAATTCGTTTACCCCACTTGAGTTGATAATCGTTTCAGGTAACCCATTCCATCCGTGAACTACTCTGTTAAAAATATAATACTTCCTACAATCCCGATTAAAATTTGCCTTGTTCAATTTAAATCTGTGACCCTTCTTTTTATTACCCGTATTGAAATCTAGACCCTCTGTGTCCCCTTGTTTTATCATTTTGAAAAGTTGAATTAAATTCCCTCTAATCCTTCTTTCTTCTAGAGTGAACATATTTAACTTACTTAATCGCTCCTCATAACTTAAACTGGATATACCCTTGACCATTTTGGTCGCTCTATGCTGAACCCTTTCAATTGAATCAATATCTTTTTATAAGTATGGAGACCAAAATTGAACAGCCTATTCTAGATGAGGCCTCACAAATCCCCTATATAATGGCAATATAATATTCCCGGACCTTGAAGAAATAGTTTTTTTAATGTAACCCAAAATCCGATTAGCCTTCTTACTAGCAGCTGAACACTGTTGGTTCATTTTAAAGTCTTCATTTACTATCACCCGTAGATCTTTTATCATATTACCCTCTTTTATTTTGTCCCCTTGCAGATAAAATTCAACCCTACCATTCCTACCACCCATATGCAATAACTGACATTTACCTATATTAAAGGACATACCCCATTTTTCAGCCCATACTGATATTAAATCAAGATCCTATTTGTAAATTTTGCACCTGCTCCTGCGTATCAACCCTCCCCCACATTTTTAGGTCGTCCGCAAAGATGCTGATTTTGTTGCTGATATCCTGAATAATATCGTTAGTGAAAATTATGAAGAGTATTGGCCCCAATACTGATCCCTGTGGCATCCGATACTGATTTGGACAAATATCATCCGGTCCTGGAGCTTTAGCTGGCTTCATGCTATTTAGTAGATGTATTATTTCCTCCCTAATAAATCTACAATCTGGAATTTCCCCACTTTCATTACCAACTGCTGTAGAGTCACACTCTAATTTAAAGTTCTTTTTAAAAAACCTCATCATCTTGAACCAATATGTTCTCTCCTGATTTTAGCGGGCCCAAGGTAGTACTTAACTTATTGTTCTCTCCCGCATAAGCGTAAAATTGTTTTGGGTTTCGAATGATACCCCTAGCAAGTTTTTCTTCTAATGCCCTCTTTTGCCTCCTTAATATTTTTGAAGTCTTTCCTAGCCTTTAAATACGTATGTTTATATAATTTAAAAGAATCGATGAGATAGAGCATGTATTCCATAAAATGAGAAGATCAGAATTTCCTCAATGAGAATGAGAATTTCCTCAATGAGAATGAGAATTTCCTCAATGAGAATGAGAATTTCCTCAATGAGAATGAGAATTTCCCCGTTTTCAAGGCAATGATCTCTATAGACATGAGGGAGGCAGTGTCCGGAAAGTTGACATTGAGGATATAAACCTATCTACCATCTCCCATTTATTGACCTTCCTCAAAACTGGAACTCTATAGTAAAGTGTTTTGACTCATTTTTGGACTCTTTGCGTTACACCACATCTAAAGAGGACAACTCCCTTTAAGTAAAGCTTACTCAAAGGCTAAAAAAAACAATAGACATTCATGTCAAAATTTTGGGAGGGGGAATGTACCCCTAATCCCCCCATTGATATAGCCCTGCACGGAATATTTTTTTTAAATAGATTTTTACCAAGACGGTCGAAAACTTACATATTTCAGCATTCCTACCCATTGTTATTTGTTCCAAAACCAAGAAAGCCGAGGCTTACAAAGTAACTTTCGATGATGAATCGGCCCAAACAAAATGGAACAAGGTGGCTCATTTCTCTTTTCTACAAACCGATCGTAATGAGAGAGGAGGGAAACACGAGCTCCGCATAAATCATTCAGTGGCCAAAAATTACAGTAATTGAAAAGTTTCTATCTCGGCCATCAGTCTATTCTCGTAAAACTCGAAAGCAAATTCGGTCCGTCATCCATCATCGCCAGTGAGGGGAGGGCGAATAGCACCCTTTTGTCCAACCGAACGATTCCAAATGGATCGACAAATGCAGTCTGCATTTCCTCACCGATTTGCCGTTTCAAAGGAGACTTCGAAATAAAGGAAACAGCTACTTAATTAAAAAAAGCCAGCAAGCTGTTATTAACTCTATTATTTTTTGTAAAATATACAGCATGTTTCAGATAAGTGTTTCTTAATTTCTAGGATGAGTAGGACACACCTAGACGACTCAGAATCACATAGAAAGGGGGGAGGTCCGAAATGCACCCTTAGAGAGACCTAGTGGTTTTTATAAGCCAGCATGGAAGGTTGTATAATCCAGTGAAAATTGACACATAACCTTATAAGATTGGATTAAAACCAACAAAATCTTTCGCTTCCGGCATTTAAAAACAATTTAGGACCTGAAATTTCAGCTCTTTAATTGGTTTTATGGAATAAATACCCGAGTCGATGGTTTTTATTCGATTTTGAAAGGTTTTCAATTTCCACAGATAATTTTACAACTTCCCCCATGCCCACTTATAAAAACCCCTAGCTCGTTAGGGGTGCATTCCCAACCCCCCATTTCTAGGTGATTCTGAGTCGTATAGTCTGTCCTACCCCTCCTAGAAGTTATGAAACACTTATCTTTAGGCACTGTCTAAATCCATCACGAAAGTAACAACTCTAGCGAATTTAGCTAATATTGTATGATTTTACAATGCTAAAATGCGCTTACTGTATACCCGAAGTTATTAAGAGTGGTCGGTAACTGTATGAGACGACAATCCCGAAATACGATCTCTGGGGATTTTTATAATTCCGTGAGGTGATTTTGTTTTCATCATAATGAATGTTTTTCAATTTAGCTTACAATCCATTGAAAATAACGAGATTTCACAAGAAATCGGTCATTCAAAATTTCCCAATGCTTGCTATAATTGAGAGTATTCTACACAAATAACTATTATAGAAGATTGGGAACAGCTTCGATATGAGTCTATCAGCCGCCATGTTAACAGCTTAAATGCGATTGACTGACAACCATAGAGATTTTACTATTAATATCATCATTATTAGATCCTAAAATAATAATAATCTACTAAATATTATTATCTTAGGATCTAATAATAATAATGATATTATTAATAGTTAGATCAATATAGTTGTGTGCCATTATTTGAGCTGTGGGTAATCATTGCGGCTGGTAGACTTATCGAAGCTGTACTGAAATATTAGACTCATACAATTTCTTACAGAAAATATCGAAAATTTAAATCAGCGCTACATTTTACATTTGTTTTTTGAAAATATTGAAGATGGGCAATATACTTTTGAGCCATCAAGCTTCCCATATTTTTTTTTAGAAAATTGTCTTCAGATGTCATTTTATCTAATACATTTTTTAATACTTACGTATTATCCCGTCGACCGTTCAGTGGCCGCCTAATTCAGCGGTACATCAATAGAAAAGTCAATGGGATTTAATAAGGTTCTTGAATAAGCGGCACGGTCGACGGTATAATACGTAAGAACCAAATTTTTTCCCCTTCTGAGGGCTAAGGGTCCGTGCCACCCCTGGATCCGGAACTGAATGAACCTACACTATATTTGAGGCGTTTTCTATCAAAACCAGCTCATTCCATATTTTTCTGAAATCAACTTTTTTGCATATATTTAAAGTTAAGAGGGTCCTTCATAACCTGACAAAGGGATATATGTAGCTCAAATCCAGCTCATTCCAACCCAAAATTAGATGAAACGGTGAAAACTGTGATCTCAACTGTAAAATTTCAGATTATTTGAAAAAGTTAAGTGGATGTCATTTATTCAAAACTCGTAAAGACACAAATATTAACTGGTAAACTGGAAAAAAACAATTTTACACAACTTAATTGTATAAAAAAACTGAAAAAAGCACCAAAAATCGTGTTTTTGCATCAAAATCAGCTCATTCCAACCTCAATAATGTAATTACGCCCAAGGTAATGAACCTGGAATGAAAATGAAAAACTAATCAAATTCTAGGTGGTTATACCTACAATTAAATTTTTAAAAATAAATTTAGGTTTAGAACTGTGGACGTGAGAAGTTTTTTGTCTCTCCTGTAAGATTTCCAAAAATGGAATGAGCTGGTTTTGATAGCAAACGCCTCATTTAACAAGTGTTGCTTTACTTCTGCGAGTTTTCTAAGTTGTGTATCAAATGCAATGCCTCAACACGTTGTGTAGACTCGCGACTGCCGTCAAATAAAATCTACTTAATTGTGGGATAAAAAAACGCAACTGACCAGTGACGTCGAGGGATATCTCTGCGGAGGTGACCTTGTACTCGTGGCCGTTGATGGTGTTGGAGGCCTCACAGATGTACTGTCCCTGGAACTGGTAGGTCACGTTCTGGATGTACAGAGTGGCGGAGTTTCCTCTCTGCTGCCATGCCATCGGAACGCCGCCCACCTTCTGAAGCCACGAGAACCTGTTCCAATTCAATAGTCACGTCATCAGTCATCAACTACAAGAGTTTTGCTGTCTGAATGCTTTAAGGGTAGGCGCACACGAGCAACTTTTGTCTCCGTGACAATTATCAACCTTGTCACGTCGCCGTCACGTAGAAAAATTGAGTGCGCAAACGGAACGTGACATTTCCCAAATTATTGCATCAGTCGGCAGTTTGTTGTGGAAGAGAAAGCATCAAAATAATATCATCATCACACGTGCGCGTGCGTGAGGACTGTTTATATCAACAAAATCACGAAAGTTTAGTTGTTCGATGACTTTTTGTCACTCGTGTGCGCAGTGCCATAGAATCTAATAGACAGAGAAACTGTTTCGTCATGGGCCTGTCTCTAGAGCTACGGACAAAATTGTCACACATGTATCACGTCGTACCGTGTGCGGTCCCTACCTTTCGCTCATAGCTAGAACGGTACTGACAAAACAGTCACAGAGACAAAAGTTGCTCGTGTGCGCCTACCCTAAGAGTTAAATAACAATGTTTTCTTATAGTGGTGATGTTGTGTCCATAAATAGATTCCGAATACTAAGCCTAAAATTTAATAGCGGGAATTTTGGAATAAAGATACGAGTTTTAACACACAAAAATATGGGGCGGTTGGAAACATCACCACAAGAAATCCCTCCCTCAAATCAGCTATGACGTTTGGCTGCTTGAATTGAATTGAATGTATCAGAATTGGATTCATTATAATTGAATTGGATTGGATTTTGGTCAGGAGGGCCCATTAGACAGTGCTACCGGTGACGTCACTGGTAGCGAAAGAGGTTGTCTCGAAGACGTGCCTAAGCTCAGGGGCGTAGCGAAGGGGGGGGTCCCCGGGTCCGGACCCCCCCCATGGGCCCGACCCAAAATTTTTGAACCCTTTTTTAGGCGTTAAATATTCCAGTGCCTACTCAAAAGAGGGCGTCTATGTCCCTTAAAAGTGTCTAAAAACCACCTATTTTGCATGTTAAAATCTAAAATTTTCCGGGGGAACCCCCGTTGTCTCTATAACAAAAGAGTAATACTATACTAAAAGAGTAAACCAAACCCTGTTTTTAGGGTCCAATTTCCAAACAAATTTTGGGGGAGAACCCCCTGACCCCCCTTGGGACTTTATATAAACAACTTTTTTTATGATGAGTTCGTCAAAATACAAAACTCCTAGCAAATAATAAATTCCTGAAAATATAATGTTCGAAATTCGGATTAGGTGTACCAAAACTAGTTGAAATCCTGCTTTTTAGACTTGAATTTCCAAAAATTTTCTGGGGGAGGCCCCCCAACCCCCCCCCTAAGGTAATTTGAACACGATTATTTTCAACCTTTTTAATATTATATTCGTTGAGAAGATTCAATTTGATTTTCAAATTCTTAGCCCCCCAAAACAGAACCCTGGATCAACTACTGCCTCAGAAACGTCCGATTTTCTATTTTTTTCTTTAAAAATTATCTAGCTTACAAGGAGTGGTGTTCCTCGGTTATTACCTCATAAATGAAGTAAAAATACTCCTTTTAAAATTCAAATTTCCAAAAATTTTCTGGGGGTGGACCCCCAAACCCCCCTCTTTAATATGGAGCTACTGAATTGAATACTCTTAATCTGTTTCTTCACGGTATCTGTACTTAATAAAAAATTATGTGGATCAGAACTTTCAATCGAAGTAGTAATACTTAATCTTAATTATTAATAAATGATTAACTATATTAATTAACACAGAGAAAAAATTAAAAGTAATGTGAAAATTATAACTTTATTTCACTAATTGTAGAAACTTTTTGATATCCAATGGTAAATTTTTCGCACTGGACCCCCCCCCCATAGGAAAATCCTGGCTACGCCACTGCCTAAGCTTCTACTAACCAATCAGGTTTTAGGTGAGGAAATCAAGTAAAAAAGGGAAATGTAGATTGAATAGACATCTTCTTCTCTGCTATTTCGGTAGAAAATAATATTTACAAAGGTTAAGAGCTCTTTAACAATACAGGGTGTCCCATAAATAATGGGTCACACTAAAAGTGGGTTTTTAAAGGACAGCACTATACATCATCTGGCGCACGTTCAGACTTGCGTATGCACCAAGTTTTTAGCGTTAAAGATGACTAATATGGTAACCCTAACTCATGTTTAATGACTTAGTTTAATGACTTAGTTTAACCCCCGTTGTCTCTATAACAAAAGAGTAATACTATACTAAAAGAGTAAACCAAACCCTGTTTTTAGGGTCCAATTTCCAAACAAATTTTGGGGGAGAACCCCCTGACCCCCCTTGGGACTTTATATAAACAACTTTTTTTATGATGAGTTCGTCAAAATACAAAACTCCTAGCAAATAATAAATTCCTGAAAATATAATGTTCGAAATTCGGATTAGGTGTACCAAAACTAGTTGAAATCCTGCTTTTTAGACTTGAATTTCCAAAAATTTTCTGGGGGAGGCCCCCCAACCCCCCCCCTAAGGTAATTTGAACACGATTATTTTCAACCTTTTTAATATTATATTCGTTGAGAAGATTCAATTTGATTTTCAAATTCTTAGCCCCCCAAAACAGAACCCTGGATCAACTACTGCCTCAGAAACGTCCGATTTTCTATTTTTTTCTTTAAAAATTATCTAGCTTACAAGGAGTGGTGTTCCTCGGTTATTACCTCATAAATGAAGTAAAAATACTCCTTTTAAAATTCAAATTTCCAAAAATTTTCTGGGGGTGGACCCCCAAACCCCCCTCTTTAATATGGAGCTACTGAATTGAATACTCTTAATCTGTTTCTTCACGGTATCTGTACTTAATAAAAAATTATGTGGATCAGAACTTTCAATCGAAGTAGTAATACTTAATCTTAATTATTAATAAATGATTAACTATATTAATTAACACAGAGAAAAAATTAAAAGTAATGTGAAAATTATAACTTTATTTCACTAATTGTAGAAACTTTTTGATATCCAATGGTAAATTTTTCGCACTGGACCCCCCCCCCCATAGGAAAATCCTGGCTACGCCACTGCCTAAGCTTCTACTAACCAATCAGGTTTTAGGTGAGGAAATCAAGTAAAAAAGGGAAATGTAGATTGAATAGACATCTTCTTCTCTGCTATTTCGGTAGAAAATAATATTTACAAAGGTTAAGAGCTCTTTAACAATACAGGGTGTCCCATAAATAATGGGTCACACTAAAAGTGGGTTTTTAAAGGACAGCACTATACATCATCTGGCGCACGTTCAGACTTGCGTATGCACCAAGTTTTTAGCGTTAAAGATGACTAATATGGTAACCCTAACTCATGTTTAATGACTTAGTTGGCTTCCAAGCCATTTTTTAAGGAAATTTCACTGCGGGGGCAAAAGTCTATAAATTTTACGTCCATACATGGGCGTAGCCAGGGCCAGGGTTCCACTTAGGGGGGGCAAGCAGGGTCGACTTTTTTATGTTTGTGGAGACCAATTTTAAAACCTCTTGAGAGGGTCGTAAACACGGTGTTGTTTCGTAAAGGGTTTTCGACTTTTAATAAAATTGATGTATAAGTTTTATGGGTAGCGTGGAAACAAAGATGATTTGTTTTTGAGGTAAAAGTTTTGTTATTTGACCCTAAAAAGTAGTTTTGTGACTCCTTTTTGGACATTGGAGACCATTTTGGATTTGGTTGCACTCGAGGTGGATCACTCCTTGTATGATCTTCAGAATTTTCAAAGCAAAAAGCAACATAACAGATATAATAATTTTGTAATGGGGGTCAACTCCCCTACCCTCCTTGAATATGGCCATGGGTGGGAGCTCTTATTTTTTAATTTTAAATCAGTGCTGGCGAATACAGAAATTTATTTCAAGACCCAAAAATATTTTTTAGCCCCTTTCATCAATATGAATAGGTTTAATGTAGCCATATATTTTTAGGTAGAATTTGCGTTCAAGAGAACGTTATATAAGAAACGCTTTTCGTAATAAAAACTCAAGTGTCAAAAGGGGGTCCTGTGGGTCCAATTTGGAAATTTGACCCTTAGAACAGGCAGGGTTTCAAATTGTATTTTGGTAACGTAAACCAAAATTTGGACATACATTTTTAGGTACCATTGATTTTAATGAACTTATTATAAAAAAGTGTGAATAATAAATGTTTAAATACTAAAGGGGGGCCAGGGGGCACTCCCTCAGAAAAATTTTGAAAATTTGACCCTAAAAAACTGGGTTTTAACTTAGCTAAAAGTAAAGTAAAAGTAAATTACCCAGGACTTGGGGGGCAGCTGTCCCTCCCTGCCCCCTGGCTACGCCCATGGTATCAAGATAGTTACGCAGGGACCACTCTACAATTAGGGAAGGCCATGTCAGTTAAAAGGGGATCTGGAGGTTTCTCTCCTTGGAAAATTTTGAAAACTAGATGCAAAAAGGCATTTATTGGCCCAATTGAGACAGCAAACCTTTTATAAAAAAGATTTGGATTTTCTTCATTTTAAATGTCAACACACCAAATGAAGTTATAATGGTCTGATGATAGAGTATTGATTGAAACAATTTTTGATGCAGTTCATCAGTTTACTTTTTACGTTTTGGGGGCAAACATTCATCACTGCGGGGGCAAAATAGACAACTACGGGGTCATTTGGCCCCAAACTTCTTGCTTAAAAAATGGGCCTGTTGGCTTCTAAAAATGTGCCGCTAAACAGCCAAATTTCGCCAAGCATACGCAACTCTGAACTTGTGCCCATCATCTTCCGGACGCCTAGCGCCATCTACTGCTGAGTTCTCTAACTACATAGTTTCCCGATTACAGATTATGCATACATCTTCCCGTTTATAAAAACCCCTTAGGTCAGCGGTTCTCAAACTGTGGTCCGCGGACCCCTGGGGGTCCGCGGCACCTTCCTAGGGGGTCCGCGAGTTACTTTGGGGAATTCCTCAAGTTACTTTTAGAATTCCCCAATAAGTTTCAAAATGAAACGACACTAGTTTTAAGAGGCAAATTTAAAAAATTTTCGAGAGGAGAACCCCCAAACCCTCGAAATTTTGACTTCAATGCATAATTTTTTTCCTTGAAATTTAAATGGTTTACAAGGAACTGTTCTCTTCAAGTGAAACCAAAAACCTCAAATAAACATAGTAACACATCTTTTTGAGGCCAATTTTCAAAATTTTTTCTGGGAGCGACCCCAAACCCTCACAGAGTAGTTCAGGGGCGTAAATAAGGGTGGGTGAAGGGGCCCTATCCCCTCTCTGAAATATGGACTTGGTGTATCAAAACAAGTTTAAACCCTGTTTTTTTTAATCAAATGTCCGAAAATTTTCTGGGGACCCCCCAAACAAAACCCCAAACCCCATCTAGTACTTGGTACTTTATTATTAAAAAACTTTTTAAAATAAGTTCATCAAAATCGAAATCCTACCTAAGAATATAGTCTGAAATTTAGAAGTGTATCAGCGCCAAGTAAAAACCATGTGTGTTTTTAGGGTCAAACTTCTAAAACTTTTCTGGGGATGATCCCCCAGATACCCTTTTGTTCTTAAAACTCTATTGTTATAAACTTTATTGTTATAAACTTTTTTTTTACATTAAGTTTATCAAAATGCAAATCTTATAAAAAAACTTATATTCAAAAAATTCTAATTAGGGGTATCAAAACTAATTAAAAACCTGTTTTTTCGAGTCAAAATTCCAAAAATTTTCTGGGGGAGGACCCCCCCAGACCCCCCTTTTTTAGCTAAAACTTAATTACTCATAACTTTTTTATATTAAGTTCTTTAAGACGCAAATTCTACTTAAAAATGTACTAAAAAGCTACTTGGATAAATGAAATATACATTGAGGGCTGAGAAATAATTTTTGTCCCCTCCCGAAATAAACATCTATATACGCCTCTTGTAATAATTGTACAATTTTATTATGATTTATATAAACTAATTTTAATTAATCTTAAGCCCAAAACAAAAGTCTGGTTACGGCTTTTGGTGTTTAAAATGTTGGGGGTCCGCGACGTCTGACTGCTACATAAAGGGGTCCGTGACGATAGAAAGTTTGAGAACCGCTGCCTTAGGTCGTTGTTAGGTAGGTTTCTGACCTCTCTTTCCATTGTGATTCTGAGTCGTCTAGGTGCAATCTACGAGAAGTTTGTCCCATTGTTAATGATTAATTCCGATTGGAAATACTTTGGCACATTTTTGGCTGCAGTACTGGGTTGATTTGCGAAATTCGTATGAAACTTAGGGTAAAATATCAGAAGAAATGGTTCATTCGTGTAGAGTTCATAGCTTTTTAATCGATGTTTTTTCTAACGATTTGCTTAAAATCTTATTAGCGAGCAGCAGTGTTGCCGAACGAATCAAGTTGACTTAGAGAACGTCTTACTTGGGAGGAGGGTTCCCTTCGGCCTCGCAGGTGAGTGTGGTGCTGTTGTACACCGCCACCGTCTGTCCGTGGGTTGGGGTCACTTTTAGAATATGTGGCTTATCTGAAAAAGAGTGGAAAGAACATTCTTTAACTTTAAAATATCTTTAAAATTCTTTAGAGACGAAACTACTGGTAAAAATCTACTGGTACTGGAGACTACTGGAAATTTTAAAGGGGGCATTTTGAAGGGATGGGATTTTTTTTCAAACAAAATAATAGTTAACAGTAACTCTCACTTTAAGAGAAATAAAATTAATTGATTAGCTATAGCTACTTTATAAAACTAACCTGGGAAAAAAACTTTTTCTTTTAAAAAATTAATATTTATTAATGAATGTTTCAATATTTATTTAGAGTACGATTTGTTTTATTAAGTAAACATTTTCTATTTTTAAAAATTTTTTAAGTTGGCATGGTAGCAGCACCAGTAAGGGAACGTACCCATACAACGTGACCCATTTTTTACCATTTTTGACCCCCCTCCCCCCCTTGGTGACCATCCGTAGTATATGCCAAGACCCCCCTCCCCCTCTAGTTTTCACGTGGTAATTCATAAATACGGTTTGCCATCATTTTTTGCAAACAGAAAGTTTAAAAAAATTAATTTTGCTTAATTTGTCTAATTTTAATAATTAATTTGGCTTAATTAGTCTTAATTTGGCAAATTTTAATAATTAATTTGGCTTAATTTTGTCGTATTGATTAGAAGAAATTGACTACGTGACGAAACCCTAAGCCCCCCCTCCCCCCTGTGACCGAGCGTGGTATTTTGAAGACCCCCCTCCCTCCCCTGAATGGGTCACGTAGTATGGGTACGTTCCCTAACTGACACACCGGGAAAACTTTCGGCACCAATAACTGACATGTCCTTCACCAGCAACTGACACTTTGAATACCTTTAATAAATAAGCTTATTAATACACCAATTAGTATAAATGTAATGAAAAAAAGCTGCTAATACAAAGAAAACAAAATATTAAACGTAAAAATCTAATAAGAACTTTTCAGACACTCTCTTTATATGATAAAATTATTTTGCTCTTTTGCTATAGGTATCAAACTTTAATGTCCATTGTATCGAAACATTTTAGATTATAGACAAAAAGATTCAGATAAAAAAGTAGGTGGGTGATTTTCAAAATTTGCTTACATTTGCTGTCCCGAAGGTAAAACATGAAAATTTAACAATTAATCATTATTAAAATTTCTGTTTAAACTTTGATTTAGGTAAAGTAGACTAAATGAAATATTTCTAGCTTTTAATTAATAAGAAAAGCTTTAAAATTATGTAAATAAAGATATTTAAAAATACGAAAATAGCCAAAAACGCTTGTCCCTAACGATTTTCACGAAATTAAAAGTAGTTTTATTGTTATTTAATTTGACTTTTTGAAAGAAAAAACGATAAATATCAAAATTATGAACTATTAAAAGGTTATTTTAATTGTAAAAATTAATTTTTTGAATTTAATATTTTTACAAATCAATAAAATATTTTGTCCCTCACTTTATGTCAACTCCCGTTACAGGCGAATTAATTTTAAAAAATATAATAATAATTATGCTTTAAAAATGTAGAAACACATTCCAAACGATTTTTTGTTTACTTTAGAATATATTTAAACCGTGTTTTTGTTCTTCGGCTCGAAAACTATCGTGTTTTCAAAGAAATTGTCTGTCGTCAAGGTAGCGAATTTTTATTAATGTCAACTCCCGTTACGGTAATTTTTAATATTAAATAAACTTTTTTGGAAATTTTAACCCCAGAAATATAGTTGTTTATTGATATAAATAGGATATATGGATATTTATTTCAGTTTCCAACCATGCATGTATGTTTTATTCTGTCATTTTATTAAAAATGTCAACTCCCGTTACCTGTCAACTCCCGTTACTATTATGTCATTGATTTTGAAAGTAGTATCAACAACTTTCCCTTTTTACGAAGGATTTGACATTTCTCGCTTGATTTATCGTTAATTTCATTAAAAAAGGTCTTGCATATTTCATTTAAAGAGAAATAATTGTATTTGATATAATACACATAACTATTTTAGTTTAGGTCTTGTTTTTGCCTTATATATATGTTGTTGTTGTTGTTGTTTCTAATGCCACTTGGAATATCCAAGCTCCATCTGCAGTGCGTACAGGATTTAAGGCAAAGGGGGTGCGGCTCCTGAGAAAGTGAGGCCCATGAAAGGCAGGAGTCCGACTTAAGCCTCGGATGATAGATGCCGCCACCATCTATCGCCACCTCCACAATTTTGACATGTGTCTGAAGGGGAGGGAAATAGTCTCCAGACACCTGTACCCAAGGTAAACTGCGCCATGACCGACCTCAGGACTTTCGGACCCACAGATTTAACGAGCACGTACTCCGCATATACTCGATGGGTCTTCAGCGGTGTCGGGAATCGAACCCGGGACCCTCCGATCCCAAGGCCGATGCCTTAACCACTAGGCTCCCCACGCCCCAAAGCCACAGCCTTGTATTTGATATAATACACATAACTATTTTAGTTTAGGTCTTGTTTTTGCCTTATATATATGTAAAGTACGGAAGTGTGCAAATTGATACATGGGATATTTTTTTAAAACACTAAACTATGGGCAAAAGTGTATGACCAACTGCTGTTCCATATACTTGAAACATATATAAAAACTCCTATATTAATATTATTACGAAATTATGAAGTTTGAAAAAAAATTTTTTTTATTCTGAAATGTAAGCGTATGGTGAAAATGACCCACATAAAAATGACATAAAAATATAGAAAAGAACAGAAAAATACATTCTAAATAAATAATATAATACATCCTAATTGAATAGAAATTAAACGTATATTTTTCATTATTTGTGATATTTTTGTATTTTTCAAAATAAAAATACTAATTTTTGTACTACTAATGAAAGTGTTCCAAGGTGGGCCACTGGTGGGGCACCTTGGGATATTAAAAAAGGTTTTTAAACCTGTTATCATGAATTCCCTATAAGAGATATTTGGTTGGAAATTGTTTTATTAGTTACAAAAAGGACCATATTTAATATATTAGCTGTGTTTGAATAAATACCATTGTATAAAAAAAATATAAAAATAATTTAATAAAAAGTGTACAAGGTGCCCCATGCTCCCCTATACACTATTTGTAAACAAAACCGAGATTACTTCTTCGGTCGGCCATGAGATTAGGCCACGCTGGAATCGCGAATTGGGCTAATAGTAAAATATCATTTTTAAACTGCCTTGGCATATTGGGTTGTAAATAATAATTTTTACACGTATCCCAAATTATAATTAACAAGTATTTTTGGTGAAAATTTCAAAACAAATTAATAAGAGCAACCTAAGTTGGAAAAATAAAAAGTATTTCCATATATTTAATAGTAAAGGGAAGTCTAGGTGGAGAGTTTTAAGGGAAAAAGGGCAATAAAGGTTCGTAAATAGTTCGTGGAATGGGAACTTGGTGCTCCAAAGGAATTTCGCGAAAAGAGGAGCACTCTGCATTACAGCACATTAGTTACCGAGCGCAAATCCAATTGTTTATATACTAAGAAGAAAAACCCTCCCAGACAATTAACCCAATTGTGATTCGGGTGGCAAATTACCGAAGCCACTTAATCCGTTCTTTTTTTGTCACTTTCATGGTAAAACGAGCAGACGTTAAAAAACCGTTACACCACGAAAACAGTTTTTCCTGGAATCGAGGTGATCCTCAAAGTGGGAGATAACTGAAAAGACAAGGGTTCTATAGAGAAAAAAGTGGATATTCTGTCTAGACGAAAATTAAGGGAGTGTTCTGCTGCAGAAAAAATTAACTTAATTTCAAAAGGGGAGTAATTAATCTCTTTTTTCATTCGGGCCCCTGAAAAATGGAACTTGCTCTCTTGCACCGA
Source organism: Tetragnatha versicolor (assembly GCA_024610705.1). NCBI lineage: Eukaryota > Metazoa > Arthropoda > Arachnida > Araneae > Tetragnathidae > Tetragnatha > Tetragnatha versicolor. The sequence goes on from JANDEH010000001.1 coordinate 618,843, forward strand.
GATAAAGGGAAAGAAAACAAGAGTGAAGAAAGTGTTTGTGGATAGTAAAAAACCCTATGAATTGATTTAAGATAAAATTTGTTTTTAAAAATAACGGATTAAATAGCTTAAGCTTCGGAGAAAGAGTTTACTTTACAAACTTTGATTTTTTTGTAACATGCGATTTAGCTGGGTAAAATAATGATGATTTAATGATGTGTTTAGCATTAAATTAAACGAAATAATTTAATCATGGCTATACATACCAATATTATTTCAGTTTTGTCGTATTAAAAGTATTTAACTAAAGAAATATTAGTATTTTTTACAAACTAGGGGGCTACCGCCCCCTGCTCGCTATCGCTCGCCAACCCCCGTTAACTGCTGACGCAGTAACTTTTGGACCGCTTCACAATTCCCCACAAAACCCAGCTCACTGCACTTACTCACTTTATAAAACATTCTTAACACACTCCGTGGTACTCTTTCAAAAATGGCGAATATTTATTCAGTGGTGGAATTTTATCATTTCCTTTATGGTAACATGAATTGGCGGATCGCTTTATAATTCCAAGAAAGGTTCATATATAGTTCCAGCTAAATATGAACCTTCCCTTAATGTTTCAGTGCTTCCCTTAATGTATCTGTGAAAAACACATTACCTTTGGGAAATGGGTAAAAAAATTTTTACATTGCTCTGTTGTTAATTTTCTTGGGGTTGAATTCCGTTATAGTTCCCGCTAAATATCACTAATCTCTTTTGAACACTATAAAGTATAAATATTACTTAATTGTTTCAAATTCATAGATTAAAGTGTTTAATTAGATCTATAACTATTCACTTTATCATTAAAAGTTAGAAAAATTGGTTTACATTTGAATACTGAGCGTTCGAAAGAGATTGGCGATATTTAGCGGGAACTATAACGAAATTGAACCCCAAGAAAATTAAAAACAAAGCAATGTAAACATTCTTTTACCCATTTCCCTAAGGTAATGTTTTTTCACAGATACATTAAGGGAAGCATTGAAATATCTCAGGAATAAATTTAACTTTCTTAAAATTTGTAATGATTGACTGTTAAAAATGTAGTAATTATCTTAAACATCGCGAAAATTTGGAATTTTATCTTCATGAGAAACAAACTTCAAAGTTGTGTCATTTTCATAGCAACGACACCGAATGTCAAGACTTCCAACATTTTCATCCTTATTTCTAAAACATTCACCCGTGTTATTTAGTTGTTTGCGTTTTGTCATTATGAAATAAAGAGAAACATTTTACTACCTTAAAAAACATACTTGCAAAAGGATATAAAAAAAATGCAAAATTCAAAATTTCCGAAAGCGAGTGTATATTTTATTGTAAATATAGTAATGATTAGGTTGCCACAACTACAAAGATAAATATAAAAATATTAATTTGTTATTTAAAAAATAAAAAAGTTAAGTTTAAATATAAGTTTAAAATATAATGAAAACCGTTTGAACAACAATTAAACCCTTTGTGAACAACAAAAATATAAATATTGTTAAAAATAACACAAAATATATTTTTTAAATTCGTGTTATAAATAGAAAGATGATTATTTAATCTATTTGAATATTAAAAAACCAGTGAAATATGTTTTCAATTGTTTTAAAATTCATAGTTTCTTGCTTTGTAACTGCGACCTTATCCGAAATCTAAAAAAAATGGAAATATTTTAAAATTGAGATTTTTTTTAGAAATTCTAAATGCACTTTGCATATCCTCAAAAGAATCCGGACAGTTTGATACCAAATATGTGTTATACGGATCAGTAATTAAAAAGCCTTTCTCTGGAAACCTTTCACCAAAAACTTTTTTTTAGAATAGAGAGATGTGCAAAATTCACATTTAATGCATTGAATGTTCCAGCTAACTTCAAAACTTATAAAAGCACATTGTAGGATTCAGAAAATATCAATTTAATGTTCTTAATTGAGAAATACAATAAAGCTATTTATTACCAAATAAAAACCTATTACAATTTCAGTAAATTATAATTTATATGTTGATACTGCAGGAAATTTATTAGAGAAGCCATATGGTTTTCTTGTTGAATTAAGCTGTTAAACTTTTATAGACAAACCTTATACGAAGAAATTATTTATCTTTAAATTAATTAAATTGTCTTTTAATTTTAATTGAATTATGAAACTAAATCATTGGTTGATATAGTTTCCTCAGCGTCATCTATCAGAAAAAACAGTCATATAAATTGTTACTTAAAAATCCCTAGACAAAAGAAAGAGTCCAGAAGAGATCAGATCTTTCTACCTAATAGAAAGTTAAGTTGTAAGAGAGAAGAAGCAAGATGAAAAACGTCTCGATTTCTAGCCCCCAACATGTTTCTCTTAACCTCTTTTCTTTCTAAAAGCAATGCTACATAGTTTACTAATTACATAAAAAAAGCTCGAAACGTGAAAATATCTTTGGACTTTTTCCAAAGAGAAAGGGGTCTTTTTTAATTCATGATGGGATTCGAGTGAAAGGCCAGTATTTCTTCCGTGAGCTTTAAGGGATTTCGGAAAACTTTGGTTTTTTCGCTCTCCTTCATTGTTTTCGAATCCAGATTCGCACGAAAAGGATTTCTGCCCAGAGGATAAAGTTGACATTCGTACAGACAGTGCAACAGCTACATCCCAGCAGTGGCAGAGAGAAAAATCTGTAACCGCAAATGTCCCAAACACACTACCTCACTACAAAGGCATTGATTTATTAAAAATACAGATTATCTTCCTCAGATCTTATGTTTTTCTTTTTAATGTTTGTTTTGTAGTAATCCCTATTACCACAAAGGGATCAACATCCCTGAAAATTTTCTATTTGACGTAGGTTACCACACACGCTGTGGGCGCGTTTTACTGAATCGAGCCGATTTCGGGGCCTTTTTTTACCTTTTCCTTCCTTTGGAGAAGCAAAATATCAAATAGACAAATCCATGGCAAAAAGGAATCCGAAATTTGGTAATACTCCAAGTTGGAAACGTCCAGAGATAAAAAACAAAATGCAACCCTAATTGGTGAGGCTATTACAAGAAATTCATCGATGTTACATGTGGTTACAGCAAAAGATTAAACACTGCCAACTCTGAACTTGCGCCTAATTCAAGGCCAATTGCAACCCTAATCAACAATGATGAAAAGACCAGAAATCGATTCAAGCCACGGAAATAGATTCAATATCGCCAACTAGTGATGGGCGATTTTTTGAGGAGTTAACTCAGTGAACTAACTCCTTAAACTGAGTGAAGGATCAAGGAGTGGGGAAAAAGAGTGGTAGCTCAGTTGTACTTTTTAAAATATACCTTTTTAAGATTTAATTTGTGGTATTACCTTGAAATCCTTCTGATATTACCTCCAAAAAACACTAGATGGCAGCACGGCGGCCGCCGGTGATTATCATCTTTGAGCGAGCGGTGCGCTTACGTAATCCGTTGCCATAACAACCCACTTTGATCAGAAGAACTGCGTCTTCCTTTTAGGAGTTGAAAGGAGTTGACAGAGTTAACAGAGTTGCTTGCTTGTGGTCTCCACCCTTTGGGAGTTATCTGCTGTGTGCTCTCAACTCCTTTGATCCCAGGAGAGCTGGGATTGGGAGCAGGTGGCTTCAGATCGGTCTTCCCACTCCGACAATCCCCCTCCCAGGGATCAGATAGTTCATAGAGTTAGTTCCTCACTCCCAGCGGTTTCTTAAGATCGATTTTTGGAGGCCATGATTGTTTATTATACAACTCTTCTACACGGCACTGTGCTGCACGCAATTAAAAAATATTTATGGTTTTATATTCTCACGATTATCAAGTTCTAATAATCCTTTAATATTTAGATATTACATTAAAAATTTCGACGATTAAAAAAGATTGCGAAAAGATGAATTTCGTTACACGAGCTGCCATTATTGAAAGGCATACATTTACTTCTGACAGAGCACTATTGTTATTTAAAATACTAGTTGATAAAAAATATTTGTTCTTAAACGAAAGGATTGCTGTATAGATTAATATTTAAATGTAAATTGATGAAAACTTCCACGACCTGAAGATACATTTATTTGATTTTCCGGGATAGATGGCTGTGTTTGAATGGAATTTCCAAACGTTTCGCTCTCAGCTTCGGAGAGCATCCTCAGTGGCAAAAATCAACTGATAAAAATTGAAAATAAAAACAAATACCAAACAATTACAGCGTGAATGCTAACGTGGAATGAAAATGAGATCAGGGGCCCTACTACGCACTGCGACGAATCATTCGTCACGACGAATGAAGCTGGTCACGTGATCATTTTGGCGGAATCTTTAAAAACACTACCACGCACTTCGACTTTTCATTCGTCGCGACGAATGATTCGTCTTTTTTGACTTTTTTGGGAGAAATCATTTCACCACCTAATTCGGCGGTGAAATCAATTCCGCCATTTAATTTTATCACAACATTTGGCCCTTGCTGCATTCCAAGTGAGAACAATAATCCATAGAAACAAAGGTAAGTCTCGTTCTTTTACTTTGCTGAAACTTAATTTTATTGGTATTAATAAAGGAAATAGTTTTAAAATTATATTAAGTACTATCATTGTCGATATTTAATGCCCTATATCGATTACATAATGCTTTTGTAAACATCAACAAAATTACGAATGCAACTTCTTATAAGAATAATAAATCCTGATAAAACTTAATTTTATTGAAATTAGTAAAGGAAATACTAGTTTTTAAATTATATTATGTAGGATCATTATCGATATTTAATGATAATAAAAGAAGATAATGCATCCTTTTCAAGTCAGTCACATATTTAACATTGTTTTATTAATTTGCTAAAAGCCATTTTGTTTTAATATAAAAATGCTTCTGTTGCAGAATATTGAGATCGACGTTCGATTCTTTCATCGATAAAGAATTGCTCTTTCGTTAAATATTTTTGCTTTAATTTGAATTACCAGAATTTTAGTCTCTTTTTTTTCGTGTTGTTTTTATAATATTGTCTTTTTTCTTTTAGTTACTGTTGATAGTTGAATTATATAAACATTAGCGTCCAGTTATGATGAATACTAATATTTATTTATAGAAGCTTCCAGAATAAAGATTTTTGTTGTTTAAAGGATATTATTGTAAGTGGGAACTGATTTTTTAATAATTTTAAAATATATTTTTGTTTTCAAAAACAATTGGCAGTATAGTATTTAGAATCTTTGTTCTTAAACTGAAAAAAGCGAATTATTAAAATATATTGCTATTTATTAAAATTTGCCCAATATCAAATGAAAAAAAGTAAACATAAGAAATCTTCCTTTGAAATGGAATGGAAGTGATCTAGAACTGAAAATGCATACACATGGTGCTTATTTTTTGATTAAATATCGTCTGGTAATACTATTTCATGATAACTTTATTATTTAATGTTACAAATGTTTTTTGTTTCTTAAATTTATTTCTTATTAGTATGCGAACTTTATTAATTTTTTAAAAAGAACTTTCCAATAGCCAATTATTTGAAAGTAACGTTTCAATGCTATTCTTACCTTTTAATGGTTCATTATTACTAACTTTATTTGTGAAAATATTAATTAATGTTGAGTTATGTATTAATTATTAAATTAGAACTACGCCTATCTTGTAATTACTGTTGACTTTTAAATCGAGTCTTTATCCCATTCACTTATTGTATTTCCTTCAGTTTATTGATTATATTTTAAATGAAGCCATGATGAACTTTTTTTGAAGTTTTTAAATATTTGAGTAAGTTCAAATTACCTTTCTCGAGTAATAAAATATAAATCAATTTGAAAATATAAAATTGAAATATATCTTTTTTTTAACTAAACCTGTTCAAAAGCATGGTTTTTGAGATGCCTGCAATCTCTATAAAATACCTACTTAATTTTTTTTTAAAATAAATTCTTCAATTTTCAGGGGCTTTTGTATCCGTGTTGGTTGCATTCAAAGCTATCAACAATGGTTTTATTATGATTCCTCTGCACTGTCAAAATTGCAATGCTTTTTGTATTACTATTTTAAAACTAATTTTTATATATTCATTATATTTTAATTTGTGTGTTGTAAAGCAAAAATGTCTTTGAGTCAGGTAATAAATTCAACAATAATCTGTGTAAACATTTCTAAAAATTTTCTTCTATGTTTAATCCTATTGTGGAATATCATAATGTTGACAAAATTCCTCAAGGAGTTCAAGGTATATATTTCAACTTGTCTAAGTCATTGAAAATTATTGATTATAATTTTTTAAAAGGAAAAATGTATCATTTTTGTTAATTATACCTAGATATCACTAAAACTTGTTTAATGTGGCTGATTTTTCTTATTCAAATTTTGTAATATTGTAACTGGGAACCTCAGTTGTGTTATTTTATTTTTTTTTTAATTTGTCTTATATTTTTGTATACATCCCTTCTACTGATTCTTGGGATACTAGAAATACTGTTTGTAAAATTTGTCTTAATTTGTGTAAATACTGTTCAATAAACTGTTTTTGTTTTACTATTTGGATTTAATGTGTGGAAATAAATATTAGGTAAGTAAAATTTTCCTGTGTTTCTTCCAATCTTTTCACCTAAGAAAAATTTTTTTTCCTTTTTTGAATTTTTAATCTTTTTGAAAAAAAAATTTTATGTTAAAGATGTTTTATGGATGGTACTTTTTTAATTTATGTAGAAAAACTTAAAATTTGAAAATAGAATTTTATTTATGGTGTTTGTCCTTAGAGTAAAAGAAATTGCTCACAGTAATAGGAAACAACCTTTCAATAAAGAATTGTATTATAGATTTTTTTAAAAAAATATTTATTCTTGATTGAATAATATTTTATGTTCTAGGTACTGGTTATTTATAAATAATGTTTAAATATGTGCTAACTTGATCCAATGATTTGACAAAACATATCTATCAAATTGATCATTTCAATTAAGTTAGCATATTTTAAACATTAGTTTGTTCTGTGACATTCACATATCAAAGAAATTTAGAAAGACGAGAGCTTTGCTTAAGGTAGCAAACTACATTCGGAGATCTGTTTTTAAATTCTGCAAATTATAAACATGTTATTAGTAAAAGGTGATAATTTGAAATTAGATAAGTAATAAAAAAACTAAATTTTTGGCATCGATCTCCTATATTTGCCCCCGTTTGACTCTATACTAAAGGCAGAAAGTTTAGAATTTCTGCTTCCACAAACAGTATAATAAAACTTGAATATTTTTTCTGCCCCTCTCACTCTCCCTGATCACAGGCTCCAGAAACCTACCATGGAGTTTCGTATTGTTAAGTGTATAAAGGGAAAATTAGCCTGAAATGTGTGCTCCCACAGGAGGAAAAATAAGTTAGAACTTAAAAGTTAAGAATTTCTCTTTATTTTTTTCTACACTTTTTCGGCCTCATTTGAAGTATAAGAACCGTTCGAAAATGGGTTTTTGCACTTTCCCCATCTTTGCTGTCAATAAACAAAACATTCAACCACAGTCGGTGCATAAAACAAATTATTTTTGTGTTTATAAATTGCTGATTTTCGTGCTTTTTTTCTTGCCTCTCTCCTTAGTGACTGGTGAGACCTGCCAGATTACTATCGCAATTCCTTTTCGCCTGAGAATAAGGAAAAGAATGATCCTTTTATTATGTTAATTTACGACTTTAAACATGAACCTCAAAGAAAATAATCAATCAAATTTTCACATTCGACTTCATTCTTCCACCCCTTCGCCAAGTGAATGGATCCTTTCATCACTCTAAGTTCTATCAGTCCTTCCTCACCTCTCTTGTATTATGCAGCATTTGAGCAAATTAAAAAAAAATAAAAAGAACAATTAATTACTCCAAATAAACACAAAATTGAAATCCGTTGATTTTCCTCTTCTGCGCCTTTCACCATCCCCAATAGCAGACCCGAAATGTCCAACATCGCGATTCGAAAACTACAGAGTCTAAGGAACAAAATGGCTATTTTCATTAAGCATCTTCACGAAAAAGCAGACGAAGTCCATTTTTTGTAGTTATTAGAAAACTGACTATTTCGAGATCTACATCCTCCCAAAGAATCGAAAATGTTAATTTTTTTACCCATTAATAACCTCTGAAATTACTCCAAATTCCCTCTCTCCGAAATTTAAATATCCTGCTTGCTTTGTAATTGTAAATAACTCTCAGACGCCCACCGAAGTCTTAGCGCGCATTTTTAAAAAAATGTTAATAATTTTCAAAACTAAAAACAAAAAAGACGGCGGGAAACAGAAAACCAGTCACTAGGAGGCCGAAATCGCTGCGATTGGTTAAGAGATTTCACAAAAACTGCGTCATTTAATCTCCAACCCAAAATGCCTCTATTTCATTCCGCCACATAATTTCGCACAATGCGTGGTTGTCCTAAATTTTTTGGCGGAATTGAATTGGACGAATCTCCAGATTCGTCGTGACGAATTATTTTTGGTGAAATCATTCGTCGCAGTGCGTAGTAGGGCCCCAGATACTAATACTATTGTTGTGCTGGCTTTATCCCGCATTTCTTAAGTGCCGGGTGCCAGACGCTCGGAATGGAAACACCCTCCTCTTTTCTATTGAAATTATTCTTGTGTTTGAAAATTTCTATTGCTTCTCTTATTAATCGGATGGATTGATGGTTGGTTGTTGCCAGGATTTCGGTGTTATTAAACAGTACTTTATGGTCCCCATTTGTTAAAGCATGCTCTGCCACGGCTGACTTCTCAGGATGATATAGGCGACAATGCCTCTTGTGCTCTGCAATTCTGGTTTTTATAGAACGTCGGGTGGTTCCGATGTAGACTGCCCCACATGAACAAGGAATTCTGTATACCCCCGTAGCAGATAAAGGGTCACGACGATCTTTAACAAGTCTGAGAAGGGAAAAAATTTGATTAGTTGGTTGAAATATTGGCTTGATATTATGGCGTGATAATATTTTCCCGATGCGGTCTGTCACAGACTTAATAAAAGGAAGAAAAACAACTCCATGGTTTTGAATTTCCGTCGTGGACTTGCTATGATTCCGGGGTTTAAAGGATCTGCGAAATTCTTGACTTGAATAACCGTTTGATTGAAGTGCAGTATTTAGATGATCTAGCTCCTCTTGCAGCAACTCAGGTTCACAAATAATTTTGGCTCTATTTATAAGGGTCTTTACTAAACCACTCTTCTGGCTAGGATGATGGTTGGACATTTTCTATAGGATAGGATTCTATAGGATAGGACATTCGCTACCTAAACAAAATGTCCAACCATCATCCTAGCCAGAAGAGTGGTTTAGTAAAGACCCTTATAAATAGAGCCAAAATTATTTGTGAACCTGAGTTGCTGCAAGGGGAGCTAGATCATCTAAATACTGCACTTCAATCAAACGGTTATTCAAGTCAAGAAATTCGCAGAGCCTTTGAACCCCGGAATCATAGCAAGTCCACGACGGAAATTCAAAACCATGGAGTTGTTTTTCTTCCTTTTATTAAGTCTGTGACAGACCGCATCGGGAAAATATTATCACGCCATAATATCAAGCCAATATTTCAACCAACTAATCAAATTTTTTCCCTTCTCAGACCTGTTTAAGATAGTCGGGGGATGGATGGCCGGTTGGGTCTGCTCACTGCCCTTCACGCCAGCAGTATGTGTACTGTTTCCGCCATCGTCAGTTCGATTCTGACCTCGCCCCTGGGTGTATTTTCCTTCTTTGTGTCAGTAAAAATTCTGTTGTGTCTGTCTCACTTGACGAAGGTGTATAAGCGGATCCTTGAGATCAAGCACACATACCGGAAAATATATGTTTCCCCAACCCAACCCAACCCAACCCAACCCAACCAAAGATCGTCGTGACCCTTTATCTGCTACGGGGGTATACAGAATTCCTTGTTCATGTGGGGCAGTCTACATCGGAACCACCCGACGTTCTATAAAAACCAGAATTGCAGAGCACAAGAGGCATTGTCGCCTATATCATCCTGAGAAGTCAGCCGTGGCAGAGCATGCTTTAACAAATGGGGACCATAAAGTACTGTTTAATAACACCGAAATCCTGGCAACAACCAACCATCAATCCATCCGATTAATAAGAGAAGCAATAGAAATTTTCAAACACAAGAATAATTTCAATAGAAAAGAGGAGGGTGTTTCCATTCCGAGCGTCTGGCACCCGGCACTTAAGAAATGCGGGATAAAGCCAGCACAACAATAGTATTAGTATCTGATCTCATTTTCATTCCACGTTAGCATTCACGCTGTAATTGTTTGGTATTTGTTTTTATTTTCAATTTTTATCAGTTGATTTTTGCCACTGAGGATGCTCTCCGAAGCTGAGAGCGAAACGTTTGGAAATTCCATTCAAACACAGCCATCTATCCCGGAAAATCAAATAAAAAAATATTTAAATGGTTTAGCAGTGTTTTATTTGATCAATGAGGCGATTGATTTGGATTTAAAAATTGAATTTTCAACTGATTTTTGAGAATTGAAACACGAGCTATGCTTGTCTACCTCTACCAGCTATGATGGTGGCTCCAAAGAGCGGGAAGGAAGGGTTTTTAGATTTAATGAGTTAGTTAATTTCCGAGAACATTGGCGTCTTGCCAAAGCCTTTCGCTCTTATCGTGTTTTTTGTTTCAAACTCGCCATTTTTTAGATGAATGAGTGATTAAAACTAGAATACTTATTAGAAAAATTGTATTGATTTTTCATTCTGGTGGCCACTACTTTCCCGTAAATTTAGAATAGTTAAAGTTTGCAGTAGAATGTTCGCGGATTAAATTGGATTGGATGCCTGAATTGTAAGATAGGTGGTTATTTTTGAAGTGAGTATTTTTTCTTTTGAAATATACCTAATATTGCTGATCAATATATATTAAAAAAATACTGAAATATGCCCCAATGTGCAGAGATTAATATTTTAATGGCTGTTTTGTTATTGTTTGATGTGTTAGTGTCTGAATATTTTGTTCTACGGTCGTTTTCCCTACTGGGGAATTTCCTTTCCCCCTTTCTTCTTTTTTGTAGGTAGGTTTTTGTTAGTTAATTGTTAAAAAATTTTCCAGTAGGCGAAATATTAAAGCTTTATTTCCGTTTTCGTTTACAGTTCAATATAAAAGCTTTTTATTTTTTGAATGACTTTTCCGGCATACTTTTTAGTTGATGTATGTTGTATGTAGGTAGTTAAGATTAAGAAGTTATATAATACTAGCGCTGACGCGCTAGACACGGGCTTCACAAGTCAAAATGTAAAAAGGAGAATTTTAAAATAATAATAATTATAAATAATAATTATTTATGAATATTATATATTATCATTAATTACAACAATTGGTGGTTTTGTCATGATGTCATGGTTTTAGGAATGAAATACGGGTTTTTTTAGCCGAAAATAGACCAAAAAAGTTATTGGGATGCTTCAATTTCAAATTATTATTCTTCAGAAACCTTTCTGGGAGCGTGTAGCGCAACGTGGTATAGTTTAAAAATGAATGTAGGTTCGAAAATTTTAAAACTATAACGGACATACATTCAGACGAACATTCATTTATGTATATAGATTTTGGGAGTTACTGAGTTTTATTAAAGAGTTAACTCCTTAAGGTGAGTGAGTTACTCAGATCTGATCTTGCAAAAGAGTTGAATCGCCCATCACTATCGCCAACCTTTGGGCGGCTCTCTATCTTAAATACTACATTGAAAATACTCTGCGATTTCATCCATGGCGACCATGGCACGAATGTAAACAACCGATTGTTCACCACGTTTATTTGTTGGCGTTGAAGATTCTCCCCTTGGAAGTTTCCGGTCCTTTTTATTTTGGAAAGAAGCGATAAATGGTCAAGTTGGCTTTTTGCAAGGTCGATGGCGATGAATAGAAGTAATTCAAAACCTCAGAAGGGTTGTCGGGATGAAATGTGCTACATACATATCGTCACTCATGTTATCTACTGGATAGGGTAGCACATAATTCTGTTTCACGGCTTTAGATTTAAAAAAATAGCCGTAGAGTCATGGGGGTAAGGTGTACCTGTAGTAAAGTGGCCACACTGAATTCGTTACGAGAGCTTAAAGGTAATTAAAATTAACGCAAGGTAATAAAAATTGTTGCAGCATCATGACAAAAGCATTTGCGATTGAAATATCTCCTCTTTCTGGCCTAGAAAATGATTCCAAAAACTTCACACGTTTCTTATGTAATTTGTGTAATGCAATTTTAATTTTTTATGTAAAGGAAGAAAAATTAAAATGAAAAAAAAAAAACTTCCATAGCTACATTCATATTTTTCTAACTAATTATTTTACTTAATTTTATTAATAAAACATTCCAATGAGTAATGTATTTGACCGAGAATTCTAAGATGAAAATCTTACCAAGCACTCAGTAACGGCGAACCATTAACTTTCCGAGGTGATCTCATGCATAATATGGAGATTAAAATGCAATTTTGTTAGATAACTCTGTTCATTTTCATATGCTCATTTCACTTTTAAAAAAAATTTGAACGCGGATATCTTTAACAAAAAGCGTTACAAGAAGAAATTCAAACTCGAACGAAGGTTAATCGAATCTAATTTGGAAGCATTCAAAACCATGTAATTAAAAGGTATTAAGAGAAAACCAAGCAAAATATTCTTGAAAAAATAAATTGTATTACCGTTTAAAAGGCAACAACTAAACATCCAAAAACTGACTTAAAAAACGATGAAACGAATGAAGAAGTAGAGACAAATTAAGGGGGATAATTTCTAGATCAGAAAATGTATTTTGAAAATTAAAGTTTCGCTGAATAACCAATGAATTCCACTAATCAAATAATTAGCGGCGCATGTTCAGACTTGCGTATGCGCCAAGTTTTTAGCGATAAAGATGACTTATATAGTAACCCTAACTTATGTTAAGTGAATTATTTGGCTTCTAAATGTGCCGCTAAACAGCCAAAATTCGCCAAGCATATTTAACTCTGAACTTGAGCCGAAACAGTTGCCACATAGAGTTAATTATATTTGTTTGTAGGAACGTAACCTAATAAATTAAGTCCGGGAAAATATTGGCCTTCATATATATATTTCATACATTCATATTTTATCATAGATTTGAACTTTAATATTTTATAATTCAGTCTCTTATTCAGGCAAAAATAATTTCAATTTTTTTGGTAAACGGTTATATCGGTGGTTTTATAACTGGGCTTTACAATAACGTAAAATTATTCTTTAAGAACACAAGGTCTTTCCTAGAACATCAGCGAGAAAACTCTAACATAATCTTGGGGAACGTTTTCAATCTTGATCTTGCCCAAAATCAGATAAGCGCCGAAACAATAGCCTATGACAAAAAGATAACGAGCCACGTAACCGAAGGAAAAAACTGCACACTTTTCTTTTCTATCCTAACCCAGACCAGTTAGATAAATCCACTCCGGAAAAGAGGGGGGGAGCAGTCAAGTTCTTCGAAGAATATTTGACGCATTGATTATAGACTGAACGGGCAAAAGTAGACTTCCCGAGGAAAACTGCATTAAGGGAAACGTCAAAAACTGGAGAAAGGGTTCATCGTATCCTCCTTTGAACAATGTTGCGCGCGTGTCCAAAATCCTCAGATCCAAACGTCCTTCCTGCGGAGGGAATCCTTTTAGTCGAAATCCATTATGCAGACGCGGAGGAAAATAAAAGAATGTCAAGTAGCATCATGAATTTTTCTCGCTCTTTTGACTCGAGTGAAAAAACCTAAAGCTCCTTCTCTTCGCTTATTATGAGAGCAAAGTTTTCTTCTTGTGGTTGTACGAGACTTGCATACGCTGTGGTGATCTCTATGACTTAAGTGTACTTACTTAATTTTGATTAGAAAAATACCATGTGTCCTACATTTTTCTCCGTAAATCCATTGAACATTTTAAAAAAATAATATTTCAGTTATTCCAAATTATTAATATGTTGCCAAAAGCAAGAATGTGAATAAATCTCTCTAAGTCAACGTGTATTTCGTTACCTTTAAAAATACTTTTAAATGTATAAATTACTCTAACTCTATAAAAATTCAATAAACAATTTTTTTAAATATGATACAGCTTAAACCTCGAAACTTTAATCAAACCAAATATTTTTAAGACAGTGTAGCAAAACACACTTTTCTTAAATTTCAATTATTCCCACTATTAGATTATTTAAACGTTATCTCAAAGGATAAATCAGTAACATTTTAAATGGAGATAATAGCTGAAAAGTAACCGATTAAATAAATGAATAGTTTTACAAAGGAGTTTTAAGATAAATGTTAGGGATTTCATATTATGAAAAATTAATTAATGATGTATTATATTAACCTGAAAAGAATCATATCAATTTAAAAGAATCTTATATTTCCCTACAGATAAGATTTTAAAGGAACTTAAAATTCGAATACCAGCTTTCGATCTCTAACTAATAAGCTAAAGATCGGAATGCATTTTAAAGATGGGTAGAATTACAATTTTATACGAACATTTCCATGAAAGGAAAAATGCTCTATTTATATAAAATTAATGATCCCCGGTGAAAATCCAAGGAAAAAGGAAATAACACGAATTTGAATTTAGTTTAATTTGGTTTGAGTTTCTTCTCGTTACTCTTTAAGTTTATTTTGTGATAAAAAGATAGATATGATATCAGAAAATCTCTTCAAAACCATGTTCAGATTTTCTTAAAAATTTAAATTTCTCTTATCCCAATGGAATATTGTCAGAAGAATTAATGGTTTAATCATTATTCAACTTATATTAAATATTTCTGACAACTTATATGTTTTAAAGCCATAATTATAAGAAATATTTTATACGGGCATTAAAAATATCTACTTATATAATAAAAAAGAATTTAAGGTATAAAGGTTTTGAGACTGAGAAGCAATAAATTATAGTGTATATCCATGATGCTTTAAAATTTATTTTGTAGTTTAGATGTGTGAATTTGGTTTCCCTTATTTCTATTTCATTATTAGTATGCATGATAAATGCTTGTTTTTACAAATGAGTACTTTTATCTGAGGATGGCCAATCAAGTAAATTTAGTACTTTCTAATCAATGAAAACTGCTAAAAAGCATTTAGGTTTGACTCATTTGAAATAAAAAAGTAGATACCTCCATATTTCTCGTCTAACTCCATACATTTTATTCCCTAATCTGTTTATAGCTTAAGCTGATATTCTGATTTTGTTTTACATTGCATGAACTTATATTTTGCACCTAAACACGCTTAAAAAATCTAGCGTTTGATCCCATCGAATGGTCCAAAGGATAGAAGAGAAATTTTCTCGCATAAAAAATATATATTTGTAAAATCGGAATGCTGATTTTGATATGAAAGAAAAGGAGGTAAGAGTATTCATCGAAAGCCCAAAAGATCTCAATTACGTATTAGAGACAAATTTTGAGACTTTCTAGCTCAGTTTTACATGTCATGTGCCTCAAGGTAACCCTATTTTGACATTCATTCCATGCACACATGACAAGTCAAATGTAGTCTTTTAGGTAAGGAATGGGTACGGTTTGAACCTTGGCAAATCAAACACCAATCCCACATCAGAAAAGGGGCTCTGCTATGAAAAATGCTATTGTTAATTTGAGGAAATTAACAGTAGCATTTTTCTTTTAAAAATTTCTTAAATAGGAGATTCTCCCCAGTGTTTTCAAACTGCTTCCGGTGGAACGTGCTACCCCCTGTTTCATTTGAAGGCGTTCCAAAGTAACTGGGGATTGGACGAAACTTCTTGGATCCATTGTTTAATATTAGGAACTACTTAAACAGTAGCAAATATTTAGATTCGTTGAAGAGCTGCGAGGGAAATGGTAGGCAAAATACTAAATCAAAGTTTTCAATAGAAATGTTTGCAGCACCAATGAGCTAACTCTAATGGAAAGCTGTTAAAGTTTGCTCATTGCTGCAAACACTTCAATAGGTTCTACATCTTTCAATTGCATGTACTACTCACACTTGACATCGATGTTGACCTCTAGCTCGTGTGAGGCGCCGACATCGTTGGAGGCTGAGCAGCTGTAGACGCCGGAGTCGGAGCGCTTGGCGGCGGGGAACTCGATGCGGTCCTTGAGGGCGAAGATGGACGAGTAGCCGGACTTCTTCCAGATGACGTTGGCGCGAGGGTTGGCGTCCGCCACGCAACGCACGGACACCGGCTCACCTTCCTCGATATCGCGCGTCGGACCCCCTTCCAGCCGGATCTCCGGCAGGTCTACAGATAAAATTATACTTTTAATAATAACACACACTGCTAAATTTTGAAAAGAGATCAATGCAAAGCCATTTCAACCTCCAAGCAGGTCCCTAAGTAAGGGGGCGTTTAAATATTACATTCAAATATTACGTAAGTACCTAAGGGGATGGATGAGTTCCTTGCCTATCTTTCCTGATAAGGTAGGTGGGGTATAGATGTTAAAAACTGTATTTTCGAGAATTTCTTGTTTCTTGCATTTCAAAATTTAACAAAAAATCAAATTTATTTTTAAAAAATTTATGCAGAAAAAAAGCAAAGAACAAAGGGGGGGTCACGCTGTTTTCCTACGTAATTATAAGGTGGGGTAGTTGATTGCTTACCTTTGCTAACAAGGGGGAGGGGAGTCAAAAATGACCATGGCCCCTAAGTTAGTTCCTGGTATTAACTTCAAAGAACAATTTTTCAGTGAAACAGTTGTCACAAAACAATGTAATTTTCAACTGATGTAACACCATATAGAAATGTAAGGATTTCTAAACCTTCTTGTCTACCTGGGGTTTTTGCAAGGTTGTTATCAACTACCTGTAACCTTGTGACAAAGTAAAAACAACATTCGCTAGTTGACACCTATAAGGTATAACCCTATAGATAATCTATAGGGTTATACCTTATATAACTCTATATAACCCTATAGATAATCTGGTTAAAAATGCAATAAGTTATATTTTTCATGTCTTAAAAGCAATTTTATGCAATTTATTTAAAAAACATAGTTTTTTTACTGCAATAAACAATAAATATTAGGGTGGAGCGAAAAAAACGAAATTTGAATAATCAAAACGTAATAGCGCGGAAAAGTTGCCATTTGTGGTCAGAAACAAAGTGCTAAAATTTTAGACCGATCAATTAATATCTTTTACCGCCGCAAGAGGGCTAAAGTTTTGAAAAATCGTAAAAAACACGTATTTTTCAGAAAAAAATTAAAAATACCCAAATGTACCGAAATATTTTCTAATTGGGCACAATATGTTCATCAATGAGTCATTCAAGTGCCCTTAAAAATTCATTTCCGTGAAATAAAATCTTTAGCCACAGCAAGGGGGTCAAAATATCGAGGAAATGCAAAAAATGACAATTTGGGGGTAATTTTAACTCTTTTAGGATTTTCATATTTTTTACATTATTTTTTACCTGCTTCGGACGTAATTGTATAAGGCACTTTACTGCTTGAAATATTTAGCCCAAATTTATCAATATTTATCACTCATGTCACAAAAAATAGGATCTTACACTAAACAGTCATCTTAAATGAAAATTATCTAGAAAACCGTTACAGATAGGTTTAAAATCCAAAAAGGAAAGCATAAAAAGTGTTTTCAAGTACGAAAATCAGTTGGCAATTGCAAGTTTATAGATACCATATTGATTTTGCAAATTATGGTGGTAAATTAACTTGAATAATCATTAAAACAATTTATTGCGACTCGGGTTGAATCCTCATTCGTGAAAGACTAACTTGCATGGTGCTACAATTTTCTGCATATTTCCTCCATAAACGAAGGTAACTGTTTTGGTTACCACCATAACAAATTTTTAAACATATTTCATTTCATAGATAGGGCTGGCTTAAAATTCCTGAAAACAGAGGATGTTCGCAGAAAGTACTAGTGTTACATAAAGTAAAGTGTAGAACATACAACACATATTCGCATAAGAAGGTTCTGTAGGTTGGAATGGTTGTTAGTGATATGCTTTATGATTTTTATATATTTAGATGTGTTTTATGAACATTTTATGCTTTCCTTTTTAGATTTTAAATCTATCTGTAACGATTTTCTGGATCATTTTCGTTTAGTATGACTATTAAGTATAAGATCCTATTTGTTGTGATATGAGGGATAAATATTGATAATTTTGAGCTAAATATTTCAAGCAATAAAGTGCCTTTTATAATTACGCCAGAAGCAAGTAAAAAATAATGTAAAAAATATGAAAATCCTAAAGTAGTAAAAATTACCCCCAAATTGTAATTTTTTTGCATTTTCTCGATATTTTGAACCCCCTTGCTGTGGCTAAAGATTTTATTTCACGGAAATTAATTTTTAAGGACACTTGAATGACTCATTGATGAACATATTGTGCCCAATTAGAAAATATTTCGGTACATTTGTGTATTTTTAATTTTTTTTCTGAAAAATACGTGTTTTTTACGATTTTTCAAAACTTTAGCCCTCTTGCGGCGGTAAAAGATATTAATTGATCGGTCTAAAATTTTAGCACTTTGTTTCTGACCACAAATGGCAACTTTTCCGCGCTATTACGTTTTGATTATTCAAATTTCGTTTTTTTCGCTCCACCCTAATAAATATATGTATATGAGGATTCGTTTCGCTTAACTCGGTTAATTCGTATTTTCCAATTTCTTGATTATTTGTCCACATAAACAGGATTGTACTCTATGTTTCAAAGATAATGTGTATTTTTTTTTACATTTTTAGGTAAAAACGGAAAAACAATTTCATTTTGCCTCATTTTTTCATCATTTGCTTCTCAAAACCTTAAACTTGTTCTAAAACTATTTCAGGAAACAAACACATTTATTTATAAATGCTTAAGACAGAATTTGCGTCTTTTAGATAAAAAAAAATATATGAATCTACCATGAACCCATCAAGCATGTAAGTAACTTCACTATAAAAATAAATCTAATTTCTATTATTAATAATGATGATTATATGGAAATGAAACATGACGATTTTCGGAGAATTCATCTAAGAAATAATTCTAATTGATAATCAATATTTTCAAGCAAAAATTTCTCCTCGATCGCTTGCCTTTTAATTATAATTCAAAAAACACCCTCTACGCATAAAGAATCCGTATGACAACTTAATCATAGATAATTATGTTCATAAACATAATGGCGGACGAAAGCATTTCTCTTCTTGTTCTTTAATGGACGGCTCAGAGCAATTTTCCCGCAAGAACTCCAAAGATCGGAACGAATTAGAAAAACGAATTAAAAAGCGGGATCCATTTAATTCTGGAAAAGGGGGAGAGAAATAATTAAAAGCGAGCGTTTGCCGTAAATAAGCGTTTTAAAAACCGCAATTAAATGAGATTCGGAATAAATACTTGAAATTAGAAATTTTCCTCAAAGATGCAGAAACGTTAAAAGCGAGGAATTATGGTGTTTACTAAAGTTTCTTAATAACAATACTGTTCAAATTTAACTTCCGAGTAAGTAATTTCACACAGTTTACAAAGAAATTTTTAATTGGAAACTTCAAGTTAGTTACACTTAAAACTAAATATTTTACGTCTTACAAACACTGATTCTATGTATTTAAGAGAAATGAGTCGTAACAAATTTAGTTCATTTAGACTTTTGTCAACAAAGAAACAGAATAGCGGAATTAACCACTTCCAAATAATTTTGGCTTGAAATTGAAATATTCAAAATTAACAAAGTATGTCACGCTATTTTCAGGGATTTCATAAAATTTCTTCCCTTTAGGTCACAAATTGCTACATTTTATTGCTTCCTTATCCTATTTTGATGTCACACTATTAAAACAGAAAATTAAACCCATTGTTTCACATTTATAGTCTTATTTAAATTTTATAACTCAATTAGTTAAAATCTTCTTTACTGTCACTAAAATAAAAAAAAGGTAGTCGAAGAATAATTATACACTGTGTTTTGAATTCTTATTTTTTAATCTTTCATTACCTAGTGGTCGTGCGTGGGAAAACGATGTAGTGTGATGAGGTTTCTTAGTTAAAATTTTTTGAATAACACTTTTCTTTCACTTTTAAACGGAACTGTTTAATTTGAGAGGTTTTTTTTCAAAAGGTAGATTATACCTCGCAGGTTAAGGGTCAGGATATTGTAATCTGTCCTTAGCATTTTTTTTCATGCCACAAAATTTGAGTTGAAGAATTTTGTAACAAATACTAGTATATAGAGATACTAAACCAAAACATCCATACATTTTTTAAAAAATAAATAATGTTTTAGCATATGAAAGGAAAACCTTTCTCCTTGACGTTTTTATTCATGCAGAAGAAATCTCAATTTGCCATAATGTCCGTAAAAGTGTAAAAAAATCAACAGTCAATGTCATCAATTTCTCTTTTTTATTTGAAAGCCCATTTTTCATGTCCATCTAAATTAGTGATGGGCAAAATCGATAATTTTAGGTATCGAATACTTTGGTATCGAATACTTATAGGTATCGAATACTTTGGTATCGAATACTTATAGGTATCGAGTACTTTTAGGTATCGAGTACTTTTTTTCAATATCAGGAAATGAACCTGAAGGGACAATTTTTTTAGGGTCTATCCATAATCAGACTAATATTCAAAAAACTGAAAGCGATCCATCAAAAAGCCCCGTAGCTACGGGCCTGGAGGTGGATAGAGGCGAAGGATTTGGCGGGGGAAAAACCTAGCCGCGTCAAATTTCTCTCGCGGATGATAACGACTTGGGTTGGAGCGTTGCAAAATGAAAACGGAAACAGGCTGCGTTTGATCTACAGTAGGTATTATAAAGATTACTTCATTGAAAAATTTAAAACGAAATATGTCAATAAAGTATCGATACTTTTGTGGGTATCGAATACACTCGATACCTATAGGTATCGAGTACTTAAGTATTTGGTATCGATACTTGCCCATCACTAATCTAAATCCATAATAAAACATCATTGATCATTGCCCATCTAATAAAGGGAGTCGCCCACTATTTTAGGCTTTGAACTTCAATCATCATTTCTCATCTATTGTCAAAAGCTCATTTCTGCTTAAGATTGATTGTGTAACTGTGTTTACCTTCTGAGAGAAGAGGACTCTATGTGGCAGACCGAGTAAAAAGTAACCAACCAGTGTTTGTTAACCTCGTCGAAATTCGCGCAAAGGCAATTAATACCTCAGCACCACATGTAATTAAGAAAACAAGGAATTATGCGGCGTTTTTTGATATCTTTCTTATAAAATAAAATACCTGCAATTGTTATTTTTAAGTTAAAAATATTTTAAAAAGAAATTTAACCGAAATTTATAAATCAATATTATAAGCAGATACTCTAACTATAGTAGGGGTCGGCAACTGGTGGACCGCGGTGTGAGGTTATTTCCTGGACCGCCAGAACATTTTGAAAATTATTTATATGCATTTTTTCACTACAAAAATTACTTTGACTCGCATTTTAAGGGTCCAATTTCAAACAACTGGGTGAAACCCCCAGACCCCTATATTTATTGTAAAAACTTCGAATAATTTTAAATTTAGGAATTTAATTAGGCAGGTTGCGTACTCAAATTACATCTTTGTAAAAAATGCTTATCTGAATATAAGAATTTAGAATAGTAATAGTAACCTATTTTTTCGATGAAAATTTTCAAAATTATTTCGACCCAAGTAAAATTACTATTGCCAACCCCTGCTCTCTATATACAGAGTGTTTCATAACTAGGGGAGGTAAGGAACATCAAGACAAACAAGAATTGGTTTAGGTTAGGGCGGTTAGGGGGTCGCAAGTGCAGTTTAAGGGGTGAAAATCAGGGGTCAAATTTAGCAAAAAACCTCGCATATCTGGGCAAAAAGAGATGCATTTGTCCGATTTCGGAATTTATTACATTCAACCAATTCACATTTTTCATGTAAAATGATATTTAAGTGTTTATTCTAATTAAAAACAGACAAATAAATGAATTTGGCATGCGTTGCAGGTAGATTAAAGTTACAATTGTCCCTTTTCCAGACTATAGTTTTTTGCGACATTTATAACTCCAAACAACAAACTAACCAACAATATTCTAGTTTTAAAATGTTTTTGTCGTGACACTTTCTATTACAGCCTATCTACCTACAACGCATGCCTGTTTCCTTTATTGGTCTGTTTTTGATTAATCTCATTTTTACATAAAAAATTAATTACATGAATTGGTTGAATGTCATAAATTCCGGAATCGAACAAATGCATCTCTTTCTGCCCAGATATGCGAAGTTTTTTGCTAATTTTGACCCCTGTTTTTCACACCTTTAACCCCACTGGCGAAACCCTAACCTATACCAATTCTTGTTCTTCTTGATATGGAACACTCATCTTAAACACCCTGTATAAAATACTCAAGTTTTAGTTATCGTTTACAAAACTCTGGATCTCTTAAGTTATTACCCCCATGACTACCTATTATATCTTCTTCTTGTTTTTCAGTGTAAGCACTATCCTATTCTTCCGATCTGCACCAAACTTTTCATACCTACTTAAAAAAAACCAAGGAAAAACATAGGCTATGTTTTGAAAGCTTTTAATGACCTCTTGACCCTCTTTCGACCTTTTTTATGGTCATTTAGCTGAAATAGCTTTTATTTCTCCTCAAGAAGAGATCTATCTGCTCATCCCATTGTTACAAAAATAACACAATGCAAAATAGCAAGTTTTTAAAAGAAAACTAGATATTATAATAAGTCTATTTAAAATTTATAATAATAATCTAAAAATATAATTAAATGAAATTTAAAATTTTAAAACTGGTAAATATGTATTTTTAAAAATATTTTTATTTGAAGAGGTCATCTATATTTTAAATAATAAGTTTTATGGAATAGCAAATCATTCAAAAATTATAATGCTTGACAAGTGGATGGATTTTAATACCTTTCAATCCTTAAAATCAGGTGTAATAAAATGTATTGAAAATTTTAAAAAGAAAGCCATAACTCCACCCATGCAAGGCCCAGCATATCAGCTAGTTATGAATATTTTTGGTTTTATGCATATTTTAAGTATTAGTTTTGTGCTGGGAATAAAATTAGAAAACATGTACTATTTCAGATGGTTTTTCCTCGTTAAAATTCTATTTAAAATCCCAAAAACGTCATATTATTATTGTTAGGATCTGTGTTGAGTTTTGTGAGGGTGAAATACAGGTTTAAAGTTAAAGATTGTGTAATTTTGAAGTAAAATTATATTTTGAATGCGGAATCTCTAAAACTGCAATTTGTGTGAAATTATGAGAACTGGACTTGGAAAAAATATTGCCAAAGAATCTAAACTCATTCAGACTGCTAAACACGGCAAAAAGCATGAACGGAATAATTCTGCAAGGAAACAAACAGAAAAAAACCTGGAACCTGTCCTTTTCCTGAACACATCCGGGAGCAAAGAAACAGCGGGAAATTATTCAACCCCTAAAAGAGCGGGACCGGAAAAGAAAAAAGTCACAGGACCTCCATTGCAATAAACGGCGCATATCGGCTGCTAAGAGTGACAGTGACACAAGTCCGAAATTTCAATATTTGAGATAAACACGGATTTTAGACTCTTTTGAGGTCTCTTGTTTAGTATAGTAGTTTGGAAAGTCAAAAAGTCAATAATCGGATTGTAAGGGCAACATTAAGTTCTGCCTTCTCTAAAAGATCAACACAAAAAAACCCTTCTTTAACTCATAGCCAAGTTCGGTCTACTTAGACCAGTGTAATTCTCGGCACCTTTCATCTGCTTTGAAATACGTATTCCCTTAAATATACGTGGCCTAATCTGCCATTGCATTCGTCTCGTGCATACAGATGGCGATTTAAAAGTCAGAAGGAAGAAATTTCGGGTAAAGAAGTTGTTATCCGGGCTAACGACGACAGGGCACGCATGTGCCCGTCAGCAACAGGGGTTGAACAGGTTTAAGAAAAAATGCCAGTTTCTTTAGATATGAATTCATTTTTCCTCTTCGTTGATTTCGAAGAACCCATTAAAAATCTGCTAAATTACTCTAATACCAATGAATTGAACTGTTCGTTAAGCGTAGTTAATTTTAAATTTCCATCCAGCTTTTAATTAATCAAGTAGTAGTTAAGATTTCTCGGAATAACTGTTATAAGGAACCATTTAGTTTAAGAAAAGGATCATACGCCGAGTTAAGTTTTTCTTATTCAAGTGACCTGAAGAATTTTTATATTAACACCGATGCAGGTATCACATTATTTCCAACCTATCAGAAATTATGTTTTCAAAAGTGTAACTCCTATTTAACAAACTGATGAAAATGTTCTGCATTTAATTCTTTAGAGAAAAGCAAGTTTCGAAAACGAGTTCTCCTTTTTGAAAACGCTCACACCAATTATAGAAAAATCTATTGCCAATATCACTCCAGCGAAAATCGATATTTTTGAGGCAAATACATGCCGGTCATAAAAGGAGCAAGTACAGTTTCGCCCTTTGGAAAGAAACTCGGAAGCGATCTGTAAAACTATATTTTCTGCTAGAACACACTTTCGGCAAGAAAGCCAACTATCGGGTTTCCAACGTAGAGATACTATTAGTATTGTGAGGGGAAAAGAGCCATCCCTGGCGTGGCAGATACTAGAAAAGAGTGGCGGTAGAAATCCGTATCGTGGGCGGGAAAACAGAGAGATTGAATTGAGTATATTGAATGGAGATAATCAGATCAGACAATGCAAAATCTCACAGAGAAAAATACATTTTGAAATCTTAAGTTCATATTCATTTGAAATTAATTAAGGAACGACATAATTTTGGAAAGGTTGTCTTTATAGGTACTTTTCGGTTATTAATGGGAGCATAATATGGAAATATAGGCATCAAGATATTTAAAATGAACATTCCAAATTCAATTTTAGTATTTTCTGATTAAGATTAACCTTCCAGCGGGCGAGCGTATGTGAGAGATACTTAGGTTGGATTTGATCATCAAATATTTCAAATATATTTTAATGAAACGTAATCATTTTAACCAAAAACGAATCACAGCTGTATCAAAACTTGTTATGGTTTAAAATATACATTTCCGATTGTTTATATATTGTTTATATATTGTATTAATACAGACTAATAAAGATTTGAATATCAAGTTTCATTCCACGTCCTGCAACGGTTTAGATATAAATTGTAACTGCCTTTTACTTCAACAAGTAAAAAGTATCAAATATTCAGGTTTATTCATAGACTCAAATCTTAAATGGAAAACATATACAGGGTGTATCTGAAATGGTGCAACAAACTTTCAGGGATGAAAGTACTCATCAAGACGAACAAGAATCGGTATAGAAAGGGGGGTCCCAGACCAAATCCCAGGGAGTTAAAAATGGAGCGACACTCCAAAAAAATCATTGAAAAATTCAATTTGTAGAAGAACTACTATTGGTAAAAACTTAATTATGGTCTCAAAAATTGTGGTATAACGTGATCTTTAAAATTACCTCAAAAGTCTTCGCTTTAAAATTTGTTTTATTATGAAAAAAGTTAAAAAACACAAAAAATGTGAAAAATCTGCCAAAATCTTATTTTATACTTCGAAATCCTTTCTTTTGATTTGATAATCTGAAAGACCATAGTTGAAAACCCTTAAGTCCAAAGTTTCATGTAAATACAATCAATATTAAACGCTTGAGATCCTTTTAAAGTTCGTTTTTTGCGTGCGCTAACAGCTGTTTTGGAAACAGCTCTAGAAAACAGCTTGCGCACCCAAAAAACAAACTTTAACAGAATCTCAAGCGTTTAATATTGATTGTATTTACGTGAAACTTTGGACTTAAGGGTTTTCAACTATGATCTTTCAGATTATCAAATCAAAAGAAAGGATTTCGAAATACAAAATAAGGTTTTGGCAGAGTTTTCACATTTTTTGTGTTTTTTAACTTTTTTCATAATAAAACAAATTTTAAAGTGAAGACTTTTGAGGTAATTTTAAAGATAATATTAAACTACAATTTTTGAGACCATAATTAAGTTTTTACCAATAGTAGTTCTTCTACAAATTGAATTTTTCAATGATTTTTTGGGGTGTCGCTCCATTTTTAACTCCCTGGGATTTGGTCTGGGACCCCCTTTCTATATAGATTCTTGTTTGTCTTGATGAGTACTATCATCCCTGAAAGTTTGTTGCACCATTTCAGATACACCCTGTATAAAAGAATTAAGCAAAAAACTTCGTTTTGTTTTAATAAAATTTCATCATCTTAAAAATAAAATTCAAAAATCATTTTTATTCACTTTATATTATTCATGGTTTTATTCATTAATAAATTATGGTATAATAATATGGGGTGGCGAGTATAAAACGAATTTATTTCCTTTAATATCAATCCGAAATAAAATCTTTAAGTTATTAAATTATCCTCTTACTCCTAATTTTAGAAATTTAAATCTTTTACCTATCCGCCACATTGCTTTTTTTTCGTATTATTCTATTTTTATTTCGTAAAAAAAATTTATGCAATTTAAAAAAATAATATATCAGATAGAAGACCAACAGTTATAAATGAAATTCCTCATTTCCGTAAGGAAATTTTTCAAAAGCATTTTTTCTATCTTGCACCTAAACTATACAATAAATTACCTTTAGATTTACAAGTAATTCCTAATTTATGCACTTTTAAACGCTTTTTATTTAAATTCCTAATAGAAATTGAAAACTTAGATGTTTTTTTTCTCGATTTCCTAGAGAGAAGCAGTCTTTCTTATTGTACTTGCTGTGCCATTTATTTTATTTTGTTTTTCAAATATGTACAACTATTTCCTTGTTTGATATTATTGAGTATTATGTTTTGTTCTGTATATTTAAATTATTATGTAAAACAATTTTATTTAGTAATCTATCTATCGTCTATACGGGTTCTTTCCCCTTGGCGATTAATATACTGTTCTTTTTTTTTAGTTGTTTGTATGTTTTATTGGTAACTGAATAAAGATTTTTATTATAAATACAAGCGTCCTTTTCTTTCAGCGCGCCTGCTGGAAGGTTAAAATCTACTGTGCAAGGTTGAAAGATAAAATGAAAACGAAGTTTCATTTACTCTCTGAGGATAACTTCGATCTTCTTCGTGAGATCTGTTTGTATCTCCAATTTGTTTTAATGTGGAAATTGCATAATCCAAAGAAACAATAAAGGAAACAAGCAAAAAAGCAAGAAATTTAGAATGTATGCTCAGGGTAAGTAAAGTATGCTTGCTCTAGTTGCTCCCTTCAACGGTGTCGAGAGAGATGCATCAAGGGATTGATTTCTGCGATATTATGTGCTTGCTCCTTCTCAGGACTTATCGACAGCCCAAAAGCCACAAGTATCGATTCTTATTATGAGAGGAGTGACACAACCGCCGTGTTTTGATCTACCGGATCTCAGTTTGGAGAGGATATTCTTTTTTTATTCATTATTTACGTGAGAGGGACTCAATATTGCTTGTAACGTAATACGAAGCGGGTGTCTAATAAAAGTATCAGGCCGCGAATATTGTTTACTTGGCTTTTGCGACGCTGTTGACAGTGAATGAAACTATTTGAGAAGGGAACTAACATATTGGAAAAAAGACAATGATTGTAAAAATGAATTTTGAATAGAAAGTGGAGGAAGCTTTTAACAAGAAAATTGAAGACAGTGACGGTTACGGCATAATGTTGTAAAAGGAAAAATGACATCTTTAAAACAGTTTTACTATACGTTTTACCAAAAAACAAAATCGGCATATTATATAAATATATATATGATCGACCATATTTTATAAACACACGTGAACCAGTGTGACAAAAGTGGCGAGGTGTTTAAAACATACACTAGCGGAAATAAAAATCCCAACACCAAGAAGGAAAGGAGATATCAAAGTCAAATTTATTTCTATGATTGCACATGGCATCAATGGGAATTGATTAAAAAATCAGCCTTAATGGATGTTAGGGGGCCGAGAAAAACAGGGAGGAGTGTTGTCTCCATAGGTGTCCATTAACGCCGTCACACGTCATGGTATTGAGTGACAGGGGATCTAAATGACTTTTGAGGGATTGGAGGACCACGTTGCCTCCTCAGGTAGTCCAAATTCACATGGTGCACCAGCGGACGTTGCACCCGGGCTAGGTGATTTCTCCTCATTGACCGGACTTGTTTTGTGGGTGTTGGTTCTAGAGAACGGGGAAGACGGGGTAAAAATGCAACATAGGGGGTTTAGAAGAAAGTTTGGACATTGCATACAACATGTGGTCGTGCATGTTTCTTATGAAATTTGTCCCCAGGACAGGTCTGAAGGTAAAGACCGTCTACCGGCTGCAAAACCTCAATGACGCAGCTCTGGTTGGAAAAAGTACTGGTGAATCATACTCAGGAGTTGCAGAAATGGAATCCAATGCATCCCCACTCCGTTACCTTGCATTACCACTCCGTGGAACGATTAGAAAATCATCAGCTGAGTGCGCTCTCTCCATTGTGTCTTTAAACTCATACCCAACCGTCGTGGTGCTCCAAACCGAAGCAGGATTCTCTCAAAAACACAATGTTATGAAATTGGGATTTTCATTTCCTTATTTCGTGCACTATTGAAAACAGAAAGGCCAATTTTCAGCCCCTTGTTCGGAGACAAAGATGTAAGAAGCAATGCGGACAAAACGGACAATCCGCAGTACTGCAAACGACATCCCTCCCACTGCCGCTTGTCCACAGTATGATCTGCCGGTACTTTGGCCAACCAGAGCTGCTTCATTGAGGTTTTTTAGCCGGTTGTCCGTTCTTACCTTCAAGACCTGTCCTGGGGACAAATTTCAAGAGAAAAATGAACAAACACATGTTTTATGCAATGTCCAAGCTTTCTTCCTAACTCCCTACGTTGCATTTTTACCCTGGCCTATCCGTTCGTAAGAACCAACGCTCACAAAACATGTCCGAAGAAAGAGGAGAAATCACCTAGCCCGGATGCAACGTCCGCTGGTGCACCATATGAATTTGGACTACCTGAGGAGGCAACGTGGTCCTCCAATCCCTCAAAAGTCATTTAGAGCCCCTGTCACTCAATACTAGACGTGTGACGGCGTTAATGGATACCTATGGAGACAACACTCCTCCCTGATTTTCTCGGCCCCCTAACATCCAGGAAGGCTGATTTTTTAATCAATTCCCATTGATACCATGTGCAATCATAGAAATAAATTTGACTTTGATATCTCCTTTCCTTCTTGGTGTTGGGATTTTTATTTCCGCTAGTGTAAATTGACGTCTTATTTTAAAATCTGTTATTTCGTTACTCACGGAATTTTTAAGAGTTTGATTCTTCAACTGGTAAAGAATTAAAAAAACTTATGAATCTAAATAAATGGAAATGGCGATGCTAATTTGAAATTCTTATGTTAGGTTTATTGAAAATTTAAACGTGTGACATTAAGTGGCAGTGAAAATTCATCAACTTTCAAGGAGGGCTTAGCAATGGCATCGAAATTTGGTTTATTTACTTTGAAGAAAAAGTAGACAAAAATAAATGATCCAAAAACATTAAATAATAGTTATTATTACTTCATAAATTTGGTACGTTTTACTGACTCTAATATTCACGAAATTTTTTTTCCTAAATCTATGAAATTTTCATTTTAAACGCTATAGCCAAGCCGGCATATTTTCCAATTCCACTTTGTAAGATGTGAGCTTTAATTGGTTGCCATTCCAAATTTGGGATGATTGCCAGTCGCTCTGATTGGTCCTAAAGTGAAGGGGAGGGAATGATGAATAAATGATCAGAAAGGAGACACTCACAGAGTACTTCGAGGGGTATGCGTATCTCCTTGGCAAGCGAGTCGTAGGCGGGGTGGAGGGCGACGCAGCGCAGGGATTGTCCGTTGTGGTCCTTGTGGAAGACATAGTCGAGGACGCTGACCGCCTGCCACGTCTTGGGCTTGTCGGGGTCGGAGGAGTTGGTCTGGTTGGCCATGGCCGTGACGTCGGCGTCCGCCACGAACCAACGCAGCGCCGCCGGCGGGTTGCCGCGCCGCGACACGCAGTGCAGGCGCTTCGCCTTTCCCGCCTGCGCCGGGTAGGGCTCCCCTGCGGGCAGCGCGTTCGTGTTGTCCTCGATGCGAGGCGCCACCGGAGGCTCTGAAAGAAGTCACAACAAGTCAGTGCACACGAAACTCCGATATACAATACCAGATGATGTGCTTGCAGAAACAAGGAGATGAAACAGCACAATGAAAAGCTGTTGGAGTAGACTCATTGTTGCTGCAAGCACATCATTTGGTGTGCAGGTCAATGTTATCAAAAAGTAGCGGAACACACGCTTTAATAAAAGCTTTTTAGAGCAAGGAAAAGTATTTTTTAGAAGCCGCCCCTTTGCCTTAATTACTGTACGCCTTTGTGATCAGATCTTAAATATTCCAAGTGGCATTATAAACCACAAGAGCGGCATTAATAGTGCTATAATGAGTTCTAAAGATAATTCTACTAACATGAGAAACGTAAATAACTTATTTTCACAAAACAAACATTTTTTTAGCGTTTTTTTCAATAGATACTCATAAATCAATTCTTTGGCGTATTAAACCCTCAATTCAATTTTAAAAAATCATGAGAAATAATGAAAAAAGAGAAAATTTAAGATGTATGAAAGCGATTGCTGCTTCTTCATTTTAAATTATTTGTTCCTACACACTAAAAGAAGTCCCTAAACTATCCCTATAATTAAACAGCAAGAGCTATTCTAACACAGAAAATTTATAAACTCGCTTGAGGGTGTTCATATGACTTAATATGTAAAGAATATCACATAAATTTCAGAAAATACGACAATTAACACTAGTCGACAGTGGTTTCCTAACAACAACCAAATTACTATTTTTGTTTCTAATTCACATAGTTATTCAAATATCTGCAAGTAAAAATGCTCCACCACGTCCCATTTTTGTGTAACAAAAATTTTCGATTTTCTGCTTTTACTCTTAATTTTGCGTTTTAAGGGTCATTTTTGTCCAATAGCAACTCTCCAATCCCATCCAATTAATTTATTTCTAGTATCCCAGTATGTAGACATTCTTGTAAAAGTGTGGCTATGTTTTTGTACTGCAGTTCATTTTTAAAATTGACCAATTTTCAGTGTAGATTTTGCACATTAATGCACATTACGTTTTGCTAAATTTGGGTTCGGTTTAAATTACAATTAAACGGTAATATTTAACAGAAAAGTAGAAAAATATTTTTTCTCACTGATTTGGGTCCAAATAGGTGACTAAAATGAAATTTGAGCTCCTCAAGTGTGTTGCAGAAGTTAGAATGAGGCCCCTTTTAAGTGCATAAGAGTCACCATTAGTTCTAAGCAAATTACTATCCGTATAGTATGGGAGAGACATTCGAATTATCTTGGTTATTTAATATAAATGACAAATACAGAAAAAAACATTTCAAAAAGTATTTAAAAGGACTTTTTTCGCCATTAAGTGAAAGCAAACTCAAAGTCAGTATGGACCTCTGATGAAAAAAGAATTCACGATCCTGCTTATGAAGGAAAATTTAATAAAAACGCATTATCAGCTTGGAAATGGTTTTTAGGAGAGTGGAAAGATGATTTTTAGAAAATAGGACCGATAAAAATGTTTTAATCCATATAGAAAGTTCTCTTTACTCTTACCAAGTCATAGAACGTTAAGCATCACTCAAAATTCATATCTTACATCCACGTTTAAACTTATTTCCGGAAAATCTCATTGTAGTCGATCACAAACAAGAGTAAAGATTCCCTTAGGACATTGACTCGATACATAGGTCACTGAGAAATAGCAATTTTGGGCTACAGCTCTTGGTTCATTGAAAGAGGAGATTTAACGCCACTTAAGAGACAAAAAGTGATAAAATTGCACCGTATTTAATGAATGTTTAATGACTTTTAGTTTTATATTGTCTGAAACATGCATATAATCTGAATTATATTATTTTATGTTAAAATAATGAGATTAACTGTTGAAAAGGAGTGATTTCAACGTGTTCAGACTCAATTTTAACTGTGACTTTTAACTGTTTAATTTACTCCCTTTTAACTGCAACTTTAACTTTTTTACTTAACTTTCGTTTTTGACTTCATTGTGTGTGTACGTGAAATAAATGTTCTTGTCCTTTACGCTATATCAACGACTCGGATATTAATTTTAATTATTAAGAACACAACGCTTTTGTCCGTTTCTTACAGTACTGGTGCCATATTTGTAACAAAAAAACTGTACGTGCTGCAGCTTTTTCATAACTATTTCTGAATTCTACACCCTGAAATTAGTCGGAAATACCTAATCTCATTTTTGTTAGGGAAAAAAGTTAAATTTTGTCGACTAGTGTAATAGATTCGGTACAAAATCTTACAGTGCTAGTTAAGTTAGTTCAATTTGCATGCATTTCTGCTGAAAATTTCTAAGAATTATGTTTATATCTAATTGTTTTTACTTTTAACTTGTCAAATCAAAGTAAATTAAAAGTTTTAGAACATAAAAAATTGGATATAAACACATTTCTAAGGAATATTCAGGTAAAATTCATGCAAATTGAATTAACTTAGAGTTGGGAACTAACACTGTAAGATTTTGAATCGAATATGTTAATTGTCTTATTTTCTGAAATTTGTGACATTTTTTACATGTTTTAAGTTATATTAACACCCTCAAGTGATTTGATAAATTTTCCATAGGTGAATCGCTCTTGGTGTATAATTTTAGGGAATGTTTAGTGATTTGACTAAATTACGGTTATTTTTATTTTTTATACATGATTAAATTTTATTTTCATTTTGAAATTGGGTAGTTATGTTCATTTTAAGAGTTAAAAGGCAATTAATATTTTTTCAAAAGAAAATTTTTTTATTAATTTTTTTTTCACTTTTTTAAAATTAAAAAAAAACTTTTTGAAAATGATGATCATGATGCACACCAAATCAACGAAAAAGAAATTTACAAACAAAATGGGACTGATTTCAGGTTTTTAAGCTATATAGTTCTAGAGTTATTAGCTGTTTAAAAATGCAGGGAAACAACTTTACAAAATTTGCATGAACATTAAAAAAATTTTATCTAACGAAACAAGAGTGTTAGAAGAATGGAACCTGAAAGATTATGTCTATAACTATATTAGTTTCACATAAGAAAATCATGAACAATATTTGATAATTTAATCTTTGATTTGGTTAAAAAAATAATCGCAAAAATGAAGTTTTTTCATATTTTGTCAAACTTTGGGGCCTATGCGAGATCGGAAGATATTAACCGATTTTGAAATTTTTTTTCTTTCTATTTGTCTACATAATTCGCAACTTTTCCGCACTATTACAACTTCGAAATAAAAAATAGTGTTTTTTCGGCCCACTCTAGTGGGTATAGTGGACACTGCACCAATAGTGGCCACATAGCTGATTAATTTTAAATAGAACGAGTTAGAGGCATCAAACAGCGTCAAAATTCATAGGCATAGTAGATTGTGCCATCAGGTGAGCAGGTAAATTACCACCGATACCACAGATCAGCATGTGAAGGATTTTAAATATTTATAATGGATTAAATATAAATATAGGATGATTAAATATTTGAAAATAACATCAGCCGAGTGACTGAAATTTGATTTCGTTTATTGAATCGCGTAAGGGGCCATTTATTAATTACGTAAGGGTCCAGAGGGGGAGGGGGGTTGGAAAAATCTCTACATACCCTTACTTGGGGGGGTGGGGGGTCAAACCCATTCTTACGTAAGATTTTCCAAGTTAATGCAAACAAATTCCAATTATTCTAATCAAATTATTATTGAATAACCCCAGAAAAATTTTAAAATGCTGACGATCTCGGTATATTATCGAAGCTTTAATATTAAAATTATGAAGGTATATTAGATGTATCTTTTTTATTGGAGTAGCATTAAGATAAAAAATAAAACTGTTTAATCCATCTTCCAGTTATCAAAAGTCGAAACAAAACAAAAGCAAAAAGGGAGAGAAATCTTTATTAGTTGGTTTAAATTTTTTTTGTTCTAACATTTTATTATTTTGAAAAACGAAATGGAATATCTTACGTAAGAATGGGGGGGAGGGGTTTGAAAAATCTTACGTACCCTTACATGGGGGTAGGGGGGGGTCAAAAATTGCCAAAATCATCCTTACGTAATTAATGAATAGCCCCTAAGGAAACTGGTATTTCAGAACTAATTTTTTTGTGTTTATTACCTTTTTATTGACCTTTAAATTTATATTTAGATAAAGAAGAGTGTATAAAATGATACTGAATAAAATTTATTTGAAAATTTTGACTTTACGAGGATTTATGGGGGTGTCCACTTTAACAACACATAATCTTAGATTTTCCAATAGTGGCCACTGCAATGGCTTCTAAAAGAAACATAAATAATATATCATTTTAATCAGTTTTTCTTCATAAACTGTTGATTGTGCTTTAAAATGAGTGTTGTATGAATTTGATTTCATTCTGGCTTTGGGACCAAGGTTTAAAAAACATTGAACTACTTGCTAAATTCCTCTCAAATCAGCTACAGCATAGGTTTTGGGCCGTAAACTATCAAGTCTTTTTTTAAATAAAGCTAATTTGATTGGATCTAAAGCACATTTCGTTGGGAAGGAAGATTTAATTAGAACTAAACGACTATACCCAAAAATGACCCCTCAATTTCATGCATAAACCCCTCATATAGGCAGAAAAAGAGAGGTGTCCACTATAGATGCAAGAGGTGTCCACCATAGAAACAACAGCTACATCTATGTGGCCACTATAGATACAATTTGGAGTACTTTTTGAAAATTAATTAAAAATACTTTACTCAATGTAATTAAAATTTTTAATGGTAAAATCGAAATAAGAAGATACAATTAACCTAAAAATAGGATGTAACCGTTTCCGAGCAAATAGGTAGGTAATTATTGAGAATTTAAGCAAAAATTTTCTTTAAAGTGTCCACTATACCAACATTTACCTTAAATGGTTTAATAGGCTGGTCTTTTCATAATTTTCTGGAATCAAAGTTTGAGTCCAATAGTTTGATGATTAAATGAGTGCAGAATATCGCCTCTCCCGTGCAAGACTCACACAATTGCAAAAATTGAAATGTCTACTTTACGGGAGCTTGGCATGGAAAGACTTCTTTATTGGTCGCCAAATCGAAAAAGTCTAATCAAGTGTAATCTTTGGGGATTATTTCCATTTGCGCTAAAAATAAATCGCCAAAAGCGGTTTTATATATGCTTATGTTAACCCTTTCAATCCTAGAAAGGAAAAAAATTGAAACTTTGAATCTTAATAATTCTAAAACTAATTCGAATTTTTTAAAAAACGAAACGACAATCTTTTTGTAAAAAATAATTGAATATGTGTTTAAAATATTGTGCTTCTACCCTGATTAGTTTTTCTTTTATAATGAAAAAAGAGTTCCAATTATTTCATTGGCTGCTGCGACACTACATTTGATTTTCAGTAGATTCAATGACAATCTCGGTCGGTCTGATATCGCATTCTAGAAGTCTTTCTGCGCCAAGCTCCCGTAGAGTAAATATTTCCACTTTTGCAATTGTGTGAGTCTTGCACGGGATAGGCGATATGTCCAAACGCCTGAACAATGTTCGAGGGAAATTCAGCCAGTTGTGGTGAAATTTTTGCCTAAGTTTATTAAGAATAAAATCTACAAATGAAAGTTGTTATCAGTAACAACTATTTTGGCTGCTGACAATATCATGTTCTTAAAATTCTACAGAAATTAGGTAAAAACTACGGAATTACGGATGTTATAGCAGAAAACCACGGATATACGCCGGAAAAACAAGTTTTCTTGGTGGAGTTGGCTTTTCCTTTCATTTTGACTCATATGCAGGAAAAACAACATATCTATGATGGAAGTGAGGATTTTCATTAAAAATCACGTTCTTGTTTAATAACACGACGAGGTTTCTTTCTTTACTGGGAAAATTTTTTCTGAAATTTTGTTGAAAATATGGAGACATTTTTGGGGGACAAAATTAATTGTGTTCTGGGGAAATATTGGGATCTGGAACATCTTCTGCATCCCTGGATAATTAAATCTAAAATTCTAGTTCTATATTTAGTCAAGCACATAACTAAAACAATAACCAGTTTACCCGCATGCCACAGGTAACAATCAATGCAGATACTTGAAATGAAAATTTCGCCACTCTAAGTTCTATCGCAATTAAATTCCAAACATAAACACTCCACTGTTAAAACATCCCCTCCACGAATGGAATTCCCTCTGAACAAACACGTTTATCGGGGAATTTAATAAATGTAAAACCCTTCAGAGAGCAACAATAACGGAGAGATTCCAATAACAAGTGATTTGTCTTTGCCTCGGATTATGTAATGATATTAAATATCAGTTAATATGCGACCCAAAGTGCTGTTTCCGAAGATAAGGCAATAAAAGCCGGATTTATGGCAGGCACAGGGGTGTTAATAAAGCCATTTTTATGGAGAATGGAAGAACTTTTTTCTTACGTAGAGTATTCTAGCGCATAGGGCTTATAGTTTGATTAAGCGAATTTCATTCGTTTTTTATGGGGTGCCTCGGTCGGGCACATCGGGACGTTTTATTTGTTGCCCCGAATAATTGCAGGTGGATTCTCGGTGCGGGAATATAACTATCAGTGGATATTGGGTTCATAAGTGTTGAAAAATCATGGGATACTATCCTAAGTTAGTTTGTATCTTAGTGAAAATCTCATTGATAGGACAGACCCATGTCGTAAAAGACCAAGATCCAAAAGCCTAATGTATTTAAAAGGGTATAATTTTCCGTTCCTAAAAGTAATTTAGAGTAAATTTTAGAGACTTTTTTGTTATTATTTTAACCGAAGTTTTATGCAGAGCAGACACAAACAAATGGTCAAACAATGTTATGGTCACAAAACATCTCATATCCATACATATTTTAGAGCTAAAACATTTATTGAAGATAGAGAATTTAACTTTTTATAAGGTATTATTTATATTTTTCACTTCAATGAAGCATATTTAGTTTATGGTTTACCAGCTTGCTGCCATCATTATTTAATTATTTAACTATTGTTTTTATTCAGTTTTATGCTTTTGTTGTAATATGTCATTTGTCTGTATAATTTCTTTTTCGCCTGTACGGGAAGTTTCTTCCCCTTGGCGAATCACATATCTGTCTTTTTTGTGTTTGTTCTCTATGTGTAATAAAGTTCTATTTATTTATTTAAATAAAGTATTTCAATGTAAAAATATCATTATTCATAAATTGTTTTAAACTAAAAAATACGGTCTGAGAACCCTGATTTGAAATTTTGTTACTTAAAAAATAAATAATTTAGAAGGAATAATTGAAAGTTCTTGGTACCTATCAGAAACTTAAGAACCGAAGAGTACTTTAGCCAATAAAGAGCAATTATATATTTTTGTCAACTTTGAAGATTTTAAGTGCGATCTAAAATTGGGGGATTATAAAAACCTTTATTTAAAATAATTTAACCGAAATAAAATTTAAACTGGGGAAGCTTCGTGGTGCAGTGCTGAGAGCCGGTTTCGGGTTTAGAAACTAACTACCTCGATATCTCATGGAAAGGCAGATGAGAGTAGGACGCAATAAATTAGTCAGGAACAAACAGGCAAATATGAAATTAACAGCCTTTTAATACGTGATTATATACACGTCCGCTTGCTTCTGCTGGACGAAAATGGAAAACATAGTTTATATACACAGGAGGAAAAAATGATAATTAGGTAGGCGAGCGTCTTCTTCGCTCGCGCGCCTCTTTCGACCGGGAGAAAGATCTCCCGTGCGGCACACGGCAAGGAGAAGAGAAATGCGGCGTTTGCTACCCCACAGCTTGGCTGACTTGCGAGGTGGTCGCCGCAGTACCCCCCTTCCAGTGTCAGCGTACCTGAAAACGGACCACAGGTCTACTGGTTCGACCGGACCTGGTCGTGGTAAAGTCCTTGATGACCGGAGGGATTGCTAGTGCAATGTCCTCCGCCAAGATGTAGGCAGGTTTTATTCTATCTATGGAGACAACAGTGACTCTGTCTCTGATTTGAATTTTGAAGAATTTACCAGTTCTGGGGCCCTACTACCAGTCAACTGGAAGCGCTTCACTCCCTAAAATATTTCCGGGTCACGTGGTCATTTTCGCTTTGGACTACTACCATGCACAAAAAATACTGGAACGCTTCCGTGGCTACCGAATCGACCGCCAGGTTTCGGCGAGTTTTCTTCCGGCACCTCATTTCCGTGTGAAAGTGTAGTTCCGCTACCGAAAGACCCACGGCAAACCAAAACAATTCAAAGTAAAATAAAGGTAAGAGTTTTTCCATCCCATAAAACTATATGAAATTACCTTTATTGAACAAAATCTATCTTGAAACTTGAAAGTTACTAAGAAATACGCTATTATTACAACCCTAGAGAATTAAAACAATCTAATGAATTTCGAACTTCTGGTTTACTTTATCGTTAATTACTAACTTGACATTAGTTTATTCCTTTTGAAAGCTATTACTTTTTGTATATTACTAAAAGGATTTGAAAAGAATTAGTTAAATTTTTGTTTTGAAAACCTATCAAAGGTACGTGTAGAATACGACATAATGTAAACAATGATTCAGTCGAAACGAATGTAAACAGTAAGTGCTAAAACGTTTAAAAATTTAATTATCGATTAAGAATTCTGTAAGCGCTTTTGGAACAAATGTTATAACCGGCCCTCCCCTTGTGGCGCCCTCTATACCCTTACCAGTAACATCGACATCCTATGTATATATCCATTGCGCATGCTCCGGATCTTAGGATCTCGGACACGATTCTAGGTACCGCTACTGTCTCTAATCAGCACTACTGTAAAGAGTGACCGCAATTGTAAAAACTGCGTTGGAGTGACAATGCCTCGCCGAGATGAATCTAGAATCGTAATTTAAAATTTAATTTTAAATTTTTAAAAAGGGTTTAATATAATTTTTTTTAAAACGGTTTAATATTCATGCAATACTTTTTTCTGGGCTATTTTTTAGTGCTGATTACAGTTCTTTCGTTAATAATAATGTGACTCTGGTTTTTTAAGTTTTTGAAATTTTAAATTTTTTAAAAATCATTTTAAAAGGGTTTAATACTTATGCAATACTTTTATATGGCCTACTTTTTAATGCTGATTACAGCTCTTTCATTGAAATTAGTGTGACTCTGGTTTTTTTAATTTTTTAAATTTTAAGTTTTTTAAAAATAATTTAAAAAACGGTTTCATATTCATGCAATACTTTTTTCTGGGCTATTTTTTTAGTGCTGATTACAGTTCTTTCGTTAAAAATAATGTGACTCTGGTTTTTTAAATTTTTGAAATTTTAAATTTTTTAAAAATGATTTTAAAAGGGTTTAATACTTATGCAATACTTTTATATGGCCTACTTTTTAATGCTGATTAGAGCTCTTTCATTGAAATTAGTGTGACTCTCATGCAATACTTTTTTCTGGGCTATTTTTTAGTGCTGATTACAGTTCTTTCATTAAAAATAACATGACTCTGGTTTTTTAAATTTTTTAAAAATAATTTAAAAAACGGTTTAATATTCATGCAATACTTTTTTCTGGGCTATTTTTTAGTGCTGATTACAGTTCTTTCATTAAAAATAATGTGACTCTGGTTTTTTAATTTTTAAATTTTTTAAAAATAATTTAAAAAACGGTTTAATATTCATGCAATACTTTTTTCTGGGCTATTTTTTAGTGCTGATTACAGTTCTTTCATTAAAAATAGTGTGACTCTGGTTTTTTGAATTTTTGAAATCTTAAATTTTTTAAAAATAATTTAAAAAACGGTTTAATATTCATGCAATACTTTTTTCTGGGCTATTTTTTAGTGCTGATTACAGTTCTTTCATTAAAAATAATGTGACTCTGGTTTTTTAAATTTTAAATTTTTTAAAAATAATTTAAAAAACGGTTTAATATTCATGCAATACTTTTTCTGGGCTATTTTTTAGTGCTGATTACAGTTCTTTCATTAAAAATAGTGTGACTCTGGTTTTTTAAATTTTTGAAATCTTAAATTTTTTAAAAATAATTTAAAAAACGGTTTAATATTCATGCAATACTTTTTCTGGGCTATTTTTTAGTGCTGATTACAGTTCTTTCATTAAAAATAATGTGACTCTAGTTTTTTAAATTTTAAATTTTTTAAAAATAATTTAAAAAACGGTTTAATATTCATGCAATACTTTTTCTGGGCTATTTTTTGTGCTGATTACAGTTCTTTCATTAAAAATAATGTGACTCTGGTTTTTTAAATTTTAAATTTTTTAAAAATAATTTAAAAAACGGTTTAATATTCATGCAATACTTTTTCTGGGCTATTTTTTGTGCTGATTACAGTTCTTTCATTAAAAATAATGTGACTCTGGTTTTTAAATTTTTTAAATTTTAAATTTTTTAAAAATAATTTAAAAAACGGTTTAATATTCATGCAATACTTTTTTCTGGCCTACTTTTTAATGCTGATTACAGCTCTTTCATTGAAATTAGTGTGACTCTAGTTTTTTTAATTTTTTTAATTTTAAGTTTTTTAAAAATAATTTAAACAACGGTTTAATATTCATGCAATACTTTCTCTGGGCTATTGTTTAATGCTGATTACAGTTCTTTCGTTAAAAATAGTGTGACTCTGGTTTTTTAAATTTTTTAAATTTCACAGTAGCTAATAA
The DNA here is from genome assembly GCA_024610705.1 of Tetragnatha versicolor. NCBI lineage: Eukaryota > Metazoa > Arthropoda > Arachnida > Araneae > Tetragnathidae > Tetragnatha > Tetragnatha versicolor. The sequence continues at coordinate 659,493 of JANDEH010000001.1, forward strand.
CAGGATTCAAGTAGCATAGTAGCATTTTGTGCCTATCACAATCAACATAGCTCAATCAGATCGCAATCTTTGATTATTATTTGGAAGCTGATAAAATTTCAACTGACAATCATAATACGATTCTATTTATAAATTTGGGCGGCAATAGTACTATCGTTATTTTATAAATAGCAGCTACTTTTTATCCCGGTAGGAAATCATCCTCTTTCACTTCTTATATCATCATTTTAATTTGTTTTAGCTGTAAAAGAAGCTTTTCCCCCTTAAATATATAAAGAGTTTCGTGAAACCCTTTATTTCTCTAACGTTCTTTGGGAAAAGTTACAAATTTTCAGTTACAAATAACAGAATAAAGTAGTACTTGATCGCACCGCGCCTGGGCCATTTTATGAGCACATCTTTGGTTCTTAATTTGAAACAGAATGTTTTAACTGCTATTCCCAATTGGAATCTGACCATTTAAATTGAGTGGTAACTTGTATAATGTTATTTCTTAAAATAGCAACTACTTTTAGGTTCTCTAAACGGTTTTCTTTTATTTTTTCGAGACCCTCCGGAGGTATCGAGCCGCGCCTTGTCGTTTTTGATCACGTGACTCGATACGAATACTTATACTCGACTCGAACTTAATGAACAATTCAGTTATTAACATTAAGAGGCCATGATGGGAAAAGAACCAAATGTTAGCTGCTACTTTTTCAAATGTTGCTACTTTCCCAAATCCGGCAACTTTTACAAATGTCTATATTTTTGAACCCTGCTACTTATACTTTTATCAATCCCTGCAACTTATACTAGTCTTATTACTTTTAGAAATCTTTCCACTTCAAGGAATCCTGCTACTTTTACAAACTTTCATACTATTAAGAATCCTGCTACTTTTACAAAACTTCCTACTGTTAAGAATTCTGCTACTTTTATGAAAACTGATTTTTTCACCTATTACTGCTACATTTTCAAATCCTGTAACCTTTAAGAATGCTGCTACAGGTTCTGTTACTTTTACGAGTAATACTACTATTTCAAATCCTGCTACTAACTTTCAATCTTGGAATCTACTATCTTGGGAATAATAATAATTAAAATAGATTTCTCCACTTTATCTCACACTGTTTTTCCTTTTGGAGGGAGGAAGCTGCAAGTTGGTTAACTGGTACCCTTCCATAAATGAATCTTTCCATCAATTACAGATGTTTCATCAAAAATGGTGTAGTTGTGGATTTAGGGGGGTCGTATACAAATAACAACCGTTCAAAGTGTAAAAGTGGCGGGAAAATTTCGATGCACGGATTAGTGCGATACTGCGTTCGAAGCATCTTATTGAATGCTACGACATACTAAAATTTTATTGAAATCGGTAAGCACGTTTTTTAACTGGAATTTTTTTAAATTTTAAAAACACTGGATGTGGACTTAAATGAGGACTTCCTGTAGACCTATCAATTTGAAATTTTAATATGTTGTAACTTTTGTTATTCCGTATAACATAATAAAATTTCAGGGCCCTGGGACAATTATGGGGCCGTATAATATCGAAACATGTAATAAACTTGAATAATTTATAAATCGAGAACTAATTATTCCAATCCTTAATGCGATGCATAAAATTCTTTGGCTGAACGTATCCTAAAACATATTAAAATCTTAAATGACTGGCATTATTTTTGGGAAAAATGTGAAGTAAAACAAAAATTCTTTGACCCCAAATTATGAACGCAATATGGAGACGGTCCCTTAAAAATTTCCAAATCCTGAAACTGCTTTAGATAAGCTTTCCAACGATATAAGGCACTTGAGTCTAAGTTAAATAGTAAACAAATCGAGAATTCAAATCTGGGAAATATTATCGGGTCGCTCCCGTTAAGAACCAGTAAACTCCATTCTGCTTCAAAAAATCCTGGATGACATCAGAATCAACATCGAAGCCCTTAATTCTGGAAAAACCTTGCCACAAGTGTTCTTTACTCATAAAAAATTTCAAAAAAATTTTTAAAATAATAATTATCGATTTATTAGCGATTTGTGGACTTGTGTTTTTTTCGAGTAAACAGTACTTTTTTTCAAACTCTTAAAAAGCATATAAATTACTGCGCGATTTTAACGAAATTTGAATATGTTTTACTTCTAGTAATATACTACAATGTATCCTTGACTATTGATTGATTTATTTTATATTATAAGGTTTTTTAAGGATATTACGGACAACCTTCGGACGCAATTTGAGGTCTTTCTTATAAAGTGAAACCTTAATGTAATAAATACGCCGTTTTAATTGTCTATCAAAGGCGCATAACATATTAAAATTTCAAAGATATACAACAAGTACAAAGAAATTTATTCGATAACGGATATTTTACAGTTTTTCTCGAATAAATCAAAAACCAATGACACAACTTAGTAATAAACTTTTTCATAAAGCTTTTTCGATTACCTATCCACAGATGTAAAACACATATATATTCAATACTTATTAGATACTAATTAAGAGCCTTAAAAGTACGACGAACCGAGTCCGGTCGTATCGCTCTTCACTATGCCGCGTCGTCGTCCGTTTGTGCGGCATGGAGAGTAGAACGAATCACCAGTGAAGCGCGCTCGCTCTCAAGTCATGAAATTTTACAAAGTCCGAACTCTTGACACTAACTTGAATGAACCAAAAGGAACTTGTAGTGTAGTCAAGAACGCTCCACGTGAAGAAAATAACTTTATGTTTGCCCTCTCAGTTGAAGAACTTAATGAAACGAAAAACTCTATTTATGATGAAAACGATGATCTACCCAGAGTCCAGAGTGCATTAAATTTAGAATTTCCAGTTTTAAAATTTTGGGTTACTAGGATAAAAAAGGGCTAAAAATCTAACCATATACATGTATATGTTAAATTTGGCATTATGACAGTCAGGCAGGTGTAAATTAGTTAATAATTATTGCAAATTGATTGAAATAAAGAGACTTCTCTAAGCACAAAAGTAGCAAACTAAAATAAATTAACTATATTTGTTAATTTAAATGCTATTAATGCTGTTTTTTAAGTAATATGTTCCTCACATCACAGATTACAAAACATAGCGGCCAACTCTCCCGATTTTTTCGGGAGACTCCCGAATTTTTCACTGTTATCACCCGATATCCCGAAAAAGTATCAAATCTCCCGAATTTCTTTATAAATCAAGTTTGAGGATTTTCTCGGTAATTTTCGTTTTTCCGATTGCGAGTGTAAACGTTTAAGTAGTATGTATTTCTGTTGTAAGAATCCTTACATAGTATTATTTAAATTTTTTTTTTTACTTTTAAGTCTTCGAGTAGTACTACTGTATTTCTAACAAGGTTAGAAGTCGTAAAAATCTCCCTAATTTGTTTACAAAAATTAGGGAGATTTTCTCACAATCTCCCTAATTTATGTTTTCAAATGTGGGCCGCTATGCAAAACAAACTGCAAAAGACATATTTCAAATAGTTAAACTATTTTCATAAAAAAATTATCCAAAATACAGTAAAGCACCGTTTATACGTTTCTCATTTATACGAGATACGACTTTATCATTTATACGTTGTTTTTTGTTAAGTCCCAATTAATTCCTATTCATTTTAATGCAAACATTTTTTTGTTTATACGACGCGCAATATCGGTTGTACGTCGTTTTCGGCTTCTTAAAATTCGAAAATATCCAGTATCAGTTGTTACTTCCATGGGAAAATTTCCCCAGGGACAGTGAAGGTTGAAGGACACTGCATTCCTTTCATTCCTTTGGCTGTTGCATGACCAATGGTGTGGGGGTGAGTAAAAGGGCAGTTCGTTGAACTGATAACGGGATGTGCTAGACCAGTTTTATGGCCCTTATCTCTGGTTAGGGGGGTCGCCAGCACCCCCTGCTGAGGAGAATTCTTTTGATCGATAAATGACCCCACAAAGAAAGGGGGACCATGAAACTTCCATTCTAAAAACCCTAGCAGTTGCTAAAACCCTACCGCTATAAAGGTAGGGTTTCTTTCATTTTTATGTTCGATGATCAAATATTTTAAAACTTACTTATTATTTTCAATTTAAAAACTGTTTTGAAGTAATTTTTTCTTTTGAAAAACCTAAAATTCAATGTACGTACGTAAATATGCGTTAAAAACCTAATAATTAAAGATATTTCATTTATAAGTTTTTTCATTTATACGTCGTTTTACGTCGGTCCCTTGAAAGACGTATAAACGGTGCTTTACTGTAATTATATATTTAAAATTCAAAAATACTAGAAAAAGTTTAATTTCATTTGAATTTTCAGTTTTTGCACTCAAAACTCGACATCATGTGAAAAGAAAAACGTTTAAGGCAATAGCCATGTAATTTAAAAATTTATTTTCTTAAGTTTTAATATAAAAAAAATTTAAACTAAAAATAAATTTTTAGAATAAGTCTGTTTTTTAAATGATAATTTTTTAGATAATTAATTAGTACAATAGACCAATGGTCGCGGTGCTCAGGCTCTTGTAGCCACCCCATCACAAATCACATTTCATATCATATTTCATAGATAATTAATTAAAAAATAAAAAAATATTGAACTTTTACCTGTGATTGTAAGATTTTTTTGCATGTATTTTCAATGTTCATTTTTATAAAATACTTAACACGTAAGAAAAATCTCCATGGAAAAATATCACTGGAATATGGTTCTAACTTTCTTCTAGCCACCAATTCGATTTTTGAGGTAAAAGATTTAAAAATCTCATGCTTAATAAAATAATTTAAACTACCAAAATGTTAGTTGATAGTAAGTTTTAATTTTTAATTTATTTTTAAAATTCAAAATATATTCAGAGTATTTACACAATCTTATTTTTAAATTGCATGCTTTATATTTCTAAGGTCACCATAAAAAGGCTCATTGTGTTGAATGATCTATCAGTATTATTATCATTTAAAGAGACTTTGCAATCAACGCAATTAATTTTATAAGTAACAAAAAATTTGTATCAAATTTTTTAAAGTTTCGTATACCAAAAGTGAACTATATAAAATCAAAATTTTAAAAAACTTTCAAACCACAACTACACTATTTTTGCTGAAATAACTGTAATCAGCACAAAAAAAATAGACAAGAAAAAAAGTATTGCATGTGCAGAAGTGTAATATTAAATCATTTTTAAAAAATTTAAAATTTCAAAAATTTTCAAACCACAGTTTTGAGGAATATCTGTAATCAGCACTAAAAAATAGCTTAGAAAAATGTCTTGCACGTGCAGGAGAGTAGTATTACCCCCTTTTTAAATGATTTTAAAATTTTTTTAAAAATGTTAAAAAATTTTCTAACCACAGTTTTGATGAATATCTGTAATTAGCACTAAAAAATAGCTTAGAAAAATGTCTTGCACGTGCAGGAGAGTAGTATTACCCCCTTTTTAAATGATTTTAAAATTTTAAAAATTTTTCTAACCACAGTTTTGATTAAATATCTGAAATCAGCTCTAAAAAGCAGCCCAGAAAAAGTCTTGCACGTGCAGGAGAGTAGTATTACCCCCTTTTTAAATGATTTTAAAAATTTTTCTAACCACAGTTTTGATAAAATATCTGAAATCAGCTCTAAAAAGCAGCCCAGAAAAAAGTCTTGCACGTGCAGGAGAGTAGTATTACCCCCTTTTTAAATGATTTTAAAAATTTTTCTAACCACAGTTTTGATAAAATATCTGAAATCAGCTCTAAAAAGCAGCCCAGAAAAAAGTCTTGCACGTGCAGGAGAGTAGTATTACCCCCTTTTTTAAATCATTTTAAAAAATTTTAAAATTTAAAAAATTTTTAAAAAAATTTCTAACCACATTATTTTTAATGAAAGAACTGTAATCAGCACTAAAAATAGCTCAGAAAAAAGTATTGCATGAATATTAAACCGTTTTTTAAATTATTTTTAAAAAATTTAAAATTAAAAAAAACCAGAGTCACACTAATTTCAATGAAAGAGCTGTAATCAGCATTAAAAAGTAGGCCAGATAAAAGTATTGCATAAGTATTAAACCCTTTTAAAATCATTTTTAAAAAATTTAAAATTTAAAAAATTAAAAAAATCAGAGTCACGTTATTTTTAATGAAAGAACTGTAATCAGCACTAAAAAATAGCCCAGAAAAAAGTATTGCATGAATATTAAACCGTTTTTTAAATTATTTTTAAAAAATTTTAAATTTAAAAAACCAGAGTCACACTAATTTCAATGAAAGAGCTGTAATCAGCATTAAAAAGTAGGCCATATAAAAGTATTGCATAAGTATTAAACCCTTTTAAAATGATTTTTAAAAAATTTAAAATTTCAAAGCACTAAAAAATAGCCCAGAAAAAAGTATTGCATGAATATTAAACCGTTTTAAAAAAAATTATATTAAACCCTTTTTAAAAATTTAAAATTAAATTTTAAATTACGATTCTAGATTCATCTCGGCGAGGCATTGTCACTCCAACGCAGTTTTTACAATTGCGGTCACTCTTTACAGTAGTGCTGATTAGAGACAGTAGCGGTACCTAGAATCGTGTCCGAGATCCTAAGATCCGGAGCATGCGCAATGGATATATACATAGGATGTCGATGTTACTGGTAAGGGTATAGAGGGCGCCACAAGGGGAGGGCCGGTTATAACATTTGTTCCGCGCTTTTAAATATTGCTTTTGTTCATTGCTAATGTGCCATTTCATTTCTTACTTAGATTATTCTCGATATTCTTAAGTTAATGGGACAAGACAAATATGATTTAACAAACACAAAATCTTCAAAAACCCACTGATTTTAAGAACATTTAAAACCATTTATGGTTCTTGTAATCTAAAAATTAAAAGATTGAAATATAGCTGTGATCATACTTGTATTGCACAAACTAATCACGAGGAAAAAAAATTAGCCGATTGAAAAGTTTCCCATAGGACAAAATGTGTGATGCTTGGTTGATAATTTGTACACATATGTTGCGTGTTGGTTTTGAACTGAATCGCTACTTGATATAAATGGCAATTTAGCTGCGCAAAATTAAACTTATGATTTTATAAAAGGGTACAAACGCATACTCTCGACTCTTCGGCTGCTGAATTATAGAAGAGGAAATCATCTTTGATTCTGATTTAGCAGAATAGTCAACCTGATGATTTGCAAAAACCCAAGATAGTGTTGATTTTATTTGAAAAATGTTAAAGTTTCTTCCTTATAGTTATGAACTAAAAAATTAATATGTACATATTGTATTTTAGCGCTTCTACAAAGAAGGGAATGAGGCGAAGATGGATATGCCCTGTTGAATGATTCATTTAGGGCAATTTTCTGAACTACTCAATTTTAAAAGAAGGTAAAGTGCCATTAGAACATTTGTGTCCTTATCTATAAATATTGTTTGTGTTTTCTTACTATACTTGACAGCAACTTAAGTTGAACCTACTACGTCACTAACAAAGTAGTTCCCATCGCGGTGTCTGAATTTCGAGTGAAAGGAAGAACGTCAATTTTAAAATATGATTATTTCATTAGACCTACGTGTATATAGTGTCTTTTTATCAGGATTCAGGTATCAAAACACCTCCTATCAACCCAACAGGCTTTGTGTTTACTCACTTTCTCCTTCCGCGTTTGGCGCAAAATGCCCTAACGTGGGCCATGTGCCATAAAAAGTCAATCAACCAACCTTCCGCGTAGTGACGAACTTGGTTCAGGAAACGTTGCTGTGAAGTATAGGCAATTAGTGTAACCCTAAATGAGCTAGGCCCCAAACGGGGTTCTTCTTGCCAATAACACTATCCCACATCTCTTCCCTCTCATTTGAAGAAGGTGCTTTAAAAGCCAAGCTAGCTACCTTGATTTCCTGCCCCACTACTCAAACTTGGATTTCCTTCGTTCAAAAGTGCCCAGCGTAGAAAAACAGACACAACTTAAAAATTATGTAAAAAGTTTGAAGCAAATATTAAAATTTGACTTTACAAATGATATGGCGAGCCAATGACGGCATATTATTTTCACGTCATTGTCTCTGGGTCTTTTTCAAAGTAAAACAAGAATTGGAAATACTGCCATCCAGTTTAATTCGGTTAACGTTCTACTTAATACATATCAACAAGCTGTTTTAAATGCCATAAATTCAAATGTTGACATTTTTATGGTTAATATTGATAAACTGAACAGTTATTGACATATAGCTGAACATTTTACTTTGAGTTAGAAATTATCTAGCAATGATTCAAATTTTTGGTGTCTAAAAGAGCTTAACGGGACCATTAGCGGAATTGAACCGAAGCAAAAGTACTCAAACACTAGTTTTTAAAAAAAATTATACTCTTTCTCCCTTGGCGCATGTATTAATTGGCGAGAATATATTTCGCTACTTGAATGAATAGTTATCAAAATCATGAACTAACCCCTTAACTATCAGAAACATAGCTGCCAATTTTTCTGGTTTAGCCGGGATATTTTTTAATGAGTTTTCCAATTAGTGAGTGTGTTAAAATGTCTTGAACTGGATAAGACGGAATCTGACAATAACGGATGTCTTGAATAAAAAACAAAAAAGCTATACGGTTTGTTAATAATAACCTTAAATTTCCCGGCTAAATCGGAAGAATTGGCAGCTATGCAGATATAATGGCAAAGTAAAATTATTTTGTAAAATTGAAATTAATACAAATTTAAATTGATGATCATTTAGCTTTGATAAAAGCATAATGTAATGAAACAGAAAGATTGTTTTAATGTATTTGAGATTTGAGCCAGGAGGTCTCAGGGTTACATTTTTAAAAACATGTTTGTTTCTGATTCGATAAAACAAATCTTGATTCTTATGTACACTCCTGTAAACCATGTAGCTGAATCCTAAATAATATCAAAGCTCATTGACTGTTCTGTAGCTGTGCAGCTATAATTGACAATTAATCGAACAATACATAATACCCAAATCTTATGCCACCGCTGGCAGTAGGCATTAGCTTTCACTTTTCTTTGTTCCGCAAAATAGTTCAACAAACACTAAAACAGCTACTTATCAAAAAAGTTGCTCACTGGTCACACAAGATTTCTCTCCATCTAATCATAACCAAATGGTTTTTTAGCAACACAGAAACCTTGATACTTCATGTATCAAAATTTTTCTGTTTTGTTTACGTTTTTATCAAAGCTGAATGTGGCCTCTATTGTACGATTCTGATTAGGTTAGCCGACATGATGCTAACCGTTGGTTAGATTTTGTTAAATCTCGATATCTTGAAATTTGAATTGTGTGTTTATTTTGCGCTTCCCCTGTTGCTACTGAGGCTTCGCCACTGAGTTAATTGTAATTTGTTTAAAGTGTTCAATATACGCTGGTTATTCAAATTTAAAAATTAATGTACACTATATACATTTTAGGCTTCTTATGCTCCAAAATGTGGAAAACTGCTGGTCCTTCCCGACTCCCTGTACTTTTGGTCTTTTCCTCAACAAAGGAGGTAAGTACTTATAAAATTTGCATGTTTATCATCAATGAATGAAATTCTCAAAATTATAACTTAAAATCTATAATAGTTGTTCCACAACAACCTTTGCGAAGAATTGTTTTCTTCTATACCATAAGTCCAAAAAGATGTTACATAGCCATTTAAATTATCAGTTATTTAATGTTTTTTCATTTACAATGAGGACTCAATTATTTTGAGCAAGAGTTGATAGTCTCGCAGCTTGTTATAAGCTGGTTAAAAACAATATGTAGGATTATTTCCTTGACAAATTATAAGGTCTTATGAATAACATCATCTAGAGATGTTTTTTATCTGTGCCCTTTCTCATCCCTTCTGTGTTACTTAAATGCCTGACTCATTTAGGAGGGAATTTGAGATTGACATAGGTTCTTAGTAAATTTTTATGTTTTAAGCATTTGCAGGGGGGAAATTATGAAACTTTGGAATGTCCCTTGAATTATATTTATTTATATTTATAACTTATAATACCTTATTCTATTTTACAGGCAACATCTGCTTTCCTAGCACTGTCAGCTGTGCCTAACAACTACTGTTTATTTATCATCTAGGACCCAAGAATAAATTTTATAATTTTATCAGAAAAATTTCTGCAAAATATCATGAATTATTAAATACCATATATATGAATCCTGCATTTTCTGCCGTGTAAGCAACATGCTTTTTAAATGTACATAACTACATTGTAACTATTTAATACCATGGATAGGAGAAAATTGTATAAAAAACAGTTTGATAAAAATTATTAAAAAAATATTTTGTGTTAATTAAAAATATTTGAATAATGTGTGTATATTACCTTGCTAATAAAGCTGTAGTAGATTAAAATTAGTTTCATTAATATTGCTTCTTTTATTATCAAGTTTTTAATTCTTTAATTAAATTATAAATGCATTTCTTTAGTAATGGGAATGATAGTAAATATATTCCTAATACTTCATTTGATAATATGCTTGATTTGTCTAAATATAATTGATCCCTATGGGCCTTAGATTTTATTTAATTAATGCTTAAATGTGACAAGTTAATTAGAGGAATACCTAACATCAGGGTGAAAAATGAGGTTTTCGATGTTAAAGAGTTTGTCTTATTGAGAGTACACTGTACCACTTTTCTGTAAACTCAAAATACCCTGTTTAACAATAGAGTTAATAGTTAAAAAAGTGGAAATCCAAAGGTAAGAGGTTGTAAGGCCATATATATAGAGTCTTGGTGTTACACCATTGTGCAGATTGGGGGTAGATGTGGGGACGCTGTCCCCTAAAGTTATTTGGACCGTTCTCCGAATAATGTGGAGCATTCCCCTCGAAATATGGTGATTTAATTTCAAATTAAGTATTAAAATGTGAAAAATATGCAAGTCTCCTCAAGTATTCATGGTTAACTCTGTCCCTCAATATACACAAAAGTGTTTCAAATAAATTTCAGGGTGCTGCAATGTGTTTGATAAGACTTAAATCACAAGGAATTTTGTTGTAATGTTTTTAATATGCTTACAACTATCACATTAAAGCAGAAAATTGCATTTAATTTTTTTTAAATTCATTTCTCTAACTCAAAGATAAGGTATAGTTAAGTTATACATTTAAGGGTTTATTTGAATAATGTACCTAATAATACAAGAATCTTATTTTCTGAGCTTCAGTTGAACCAAAATTACATAAGTATAGCATAGATTTTAAATGCTTTATTAGCTTCAGGCTTCATAACTTAAAATTCCTGAAGGTAAGTTATGCAGAAAATGTAATGAATAAATAAAAGAATTGAGATTTTCAAAATGTTTTTTAACCGAGTGATGGGCATTTTCTATTGAGAATTACACTACAGCACTCTTTAAGTTATTGAAATCACTATTGACTTACTGAGGAACAAAACACTTGTTTATCCATATTATTTTATTAGACTATCTTGCAGCCTGATAAAACAAGGTTTTCGTTAACCGTTTCTTCATTTACTAGCAAAGAATAACTAATTTATATAATATTTTGATTCCCAGTATTTAAGTACGTCCTTGTTTACATCACCACAACGCGAAAAATGACAACAATCGTTGTGATTGGTCGATGGGTCGGGTAAAATAGCCTCGAACTCATAGATCTACCTAATCGGTTCCAGCTGGGTTTCGGCAGCATTCGCTAGCGGAAAGTGGCGAGTCGGTAGTAGTCCTTTTCTGCTCTAGCGAAAGATGTGAACTTTTCACTCTCGAACTGGAACGGAAAACGGAAGGCACTTCCAGTTTGTTGGTAGTAGGGCCCCTGGAGATAACCGGAAAAGGGCCCTCATAAGGTGGGCTCAAGGGCGGTTTCACAGAGTCCTTACGCACAAACACACTGGCACAAGTAGATAAGTCCATTGGGACGAATATCTTAACCTTGTTGTGCGATGAAGTTTGAATAGGAGTCAGTTGTTTGATGGAGTCTTTTAGGTTCATTAGGAACTCCGAGTCGTTGATATGACTCGCAACAGGATGGAAGAATTCTCCAGGGAGTCGGAGTGGTGCGCCATAGACCATTTCTGCTATGGAGCATTTTAGGTCATCCCTGAATACCGAGCGTAGTCCCAGTAATACAGATGGAAGTACGTCCATCCATCGGTTAGTAAGGGCAGCCTTCAATGCGGATTTCAAACTACGGTGCCAGTTCTCAATTAACCCATTAGAATGAGGGTGGTAGGATGTGGTATGGATATGTTGAATGCCATAACATTTTGTGAACGAGCGAAACAAGTTCGACTCGAATTGTCGACCTTGATCGGTGGTCACTTTTTGAGGGACACCGAATCGACTAATCCAATGAGCATTAAATGCTTTGGCTACCGTATCACTAGTGATATTAGGCAAAGGTATAGCTTCAACCCAACGAGTAAAACGGTCAATGATCGTCAGTAAATACAAAAAACCTTCACTCGGGGGAAGCGGCCCTACTAAGTCTAAGTGTATGTGTTGGAATCTTTGATTTGGGACTAAAAACTTTTGAGAGGGACTTTTTGTATGCTTGTGAACCTTAGATAGTTGACAAGGGACACAACATTTTGTCCACTCTTTAGCATCCTTTTTTATACCTGGCCACACGAAACGACTACTTAACAATCGTGCGGTCGCTCGCATCCCTGGGTGCGATAAACTGTGCAGTTGTTCAAAAATAACCTTACGGGAACTTTTGGGGATAAATGGTCTTATTTTATTGGTTGAAACGTCACAATATATTTGGGTGTCTGATTCAGGAAAAGTTACTAACTTTAAGTTAATGTCAGATTCATTGGGAGAATTAAGGAAATTTTTTAATTCATGGTCTTTTTTTTGTTTTTTAGAAATCTCCGAGTAATTGATCGTGCCTGGAAACGTAATTGTCTCAACCCTAGACAGAATATCGGCCGCGGTATTCTCAATGCCTTTTATAAATTGTATATCGGTTGAAAACTGGCCAATGTAGTCAAGATGTCTAACTCTCCTAGGTGAGAACTTCTCAGAGTTTTGAGAAAACGCAAACGTTAGAGGTCGATGATCTGTAAAGATCGTGAAGGGTCGGCCCTCCAACATGAACCTGAAGTGTCTAATAGACGCGTAGATGGCGTATAATTCGCGATCAAACGCTGACCACTTTTGTTGAGAAGGTAAAAGTTTGGCAGAATAGAGAGCCAATGGTTCAAGGTGTTTGAAACCATTTCTAAATGCTTCCTGACTAAGAGTGCTTCCAATAGCTGTGTTGCTAGCGTCCGTAAACAAGCACAATTTAGCTTCGGGGTTCGGGTGAACCAAGAGAACTGCGTTAGCTAACTGGCTCTTGCAATTTTCAAATGCCTCTGTAGTTTCTTTAGTCCATTCTAGAGGTTTTTGCTCTTAATTTTAGGACCTTTTAATAGTTCATTAAGGGGTGCTTGGATTTGAGCAGCATGTGGTATACAACGTCTATAATAATTGAGTAACCCCAAAAAACGTCTCAGACCTTTGACATTAGAGGGTTGTTCATAGTTTAAGATTGGTTCAACTTTAATTGGTAGCGGTTTGATACCCTGCTCATTAACCAGAAATCCTAGGAAGGACAATTCCTCAACACCAAAAATGCACTTGGTTAAATTTATCCTAATGCCATATTGGGAAAGTCTGCGAAATACGGTTTCTAAGTGGGAATAATGTTCTGTATCTGATGAACTTGCGACTAAAATGTCGTCCAGATACGCGAAAGTGAAATTTAATCCCTGCAAAACCTCAGAAATGAATCTCTGAAAAGTTTGTGCGGCATTGCACAACCCAAAGGGTAAAAAGGGGAATTCAAATAACCCAAATGGTGTAGTGATCGCGGTTTTAGGTATATCATCTACATGAACGGGTATTTGATGATACGCGCGTACAAGGTCTATTTTAGAAAACACCTTTTTACCATAAAGTTCATTCGCAAAATCATGTATGTGGGGCAAAGGAAACCTATCCGGGATTGTAATGCGATTTAAGGTGCGATAATCACCGGTGGGTCTGAACTCAGAACTATTTGGTTTTGGAACCATATGGAGCGGGCTAGACCAGTTTGATTTACTAGGTCGACAAATACCTTTTTCGACCATAAATTGAAATTCCTGTTTTACTGACTTATATTTAGATGGATGTAGTCGACGTGGTCTAGCTGAAACTGGTTGCCCCTTAGTCTCAATTATGTGCACAGTATTGTGTTTAACCACATGATCCGAAGGATATGGTTTGGTTATATCACAATACTTTTGAAGTAATTCTTTATACTTAGTATCATTAGAAATCAAGGTAATTTGGGAAAAGTTTTTAGCAGTTACTGACCCAGAAGCTGTCAGAGATGTTATAGAATCTTTAAGACAACCATTACCCAAACCTATGAGCTATCGGAAATGCTTTATGAAATCAGCGCCGATGATCGGCTTAGTAACATCAGCTATAACGAAAGGCCAAACAAATTTTCGTCTCAAACCCAAATTAACACTTAAGTTTTTAACACCGTAAGCCTTTATTGCTGATCCGTTAGCGGAAAACAGCTTAATGTTAGCATTTTCCTGGTTTGTAATTATTTTAGGACGTGGAAGGGCACAAATATCACTACCTGTATCGATCAAGTACTCAAGACCATTTTGACAGTCTTTAACAAAAAGTCGACGCTTACCATTGGATATTTCCTCCAAGTCACGCGGATAAGTAGTTTGAGAGGGAGTATTTGATCTCTTTCGATCCCTACCACGACTTAAATTGCGACTATTAGATCGTAAGCGAATGAGTTTATTAACCTGCTTAGTTAGGTTATCAACTTGGTTCTGTAACTTAATAATTTGTGATTTAGTGTCCGTTTCGATAGAAACTATATGACTTCCCTGGTTATTATCGGTCACTTCCTGAATTTTATCAGCCATCAAAGCCAAGGAATCAAGTGATTCATCCGATATAGAAAGTATAGCCTGAGCATTTTGTGGAAGTCTTTGTAACCAAAGTGTTTTTAAGAACTTATCATCTAACTTATCACCTGCTAATCCCTTCATTTTACGGAGTAGGTGTGAAGGTTTATCATCACCGAGAGTAAGGTCCGAAAGAAGGTTCTTAATTTTCTTTTGCTCCGAATCGGTAAACTCACTAATTAACCTTTTTTTTAAAGTTTCATATTTATCACTTGAAGGTGGATTGACAACAACATCACTAACGAAGTTAAGAATGTCTGAACTCAATGTTGATACAATATAATGAAACTTAGTATTGTCATTAGTAATGTTCGACAAGTTAAATTGAGATTCTATACTAGAAAACCATAACTCTGGATGTTTATCCCAAAATTGAGGTAATTTAACACCTACCCTATTAATTTCAGCAGAAGGAGGTATTACGTTCACCGAAGTGTTTGCAAGTGTTGTTTCAGTTGTAGTTACTGGCACCACGGGAACCTGTTTATCTTTATCATCCGCCATTGAAGGACAACCCGAAACAAACCGACGGTAAAATTCAATAGAATAATGGACGACTCACCAAAAGTATGCGTAGCTGCTCGAGTTCCGGAACTCGGTCGTCAGAAGTCCATGCTCAATGTTGTTGGCCAAAGGTCACCAGTGGGGATGCTTCGTGGTGCAGTGCTGAGAGCCGGTTTCGGGTTTAGAAACTAACTACCTCGATATCTCATGGAAAGGCAGATGAGAGTAGGACGCAATAAATTAGTCAGGAACAAACAGGCAAATATGAAATTAACAGCTTTTTAATACGTGATTATATACACGTCCGCTTGCTTCTGCTGGACGAAAATGGAAAACATAGTTTATATACACAGGAGGAAAAAATGATAATTATGGTGGATTTCCATGCGGTCGGCAAGAGAGGCAAATACGGCAAAAGCTGCGGTTTTCTTTCCTATTTTTCGTGCTGTACGTTAGAACCAGTTAGAACCAATCAAAAGCCTCGAATCTTTCCCGGCGGAAAGACGCTCTCGCCGCAAAGTGGTCACGTGACACGATCTTCCCGAGCTGCCGGCCCGACGGATATTCGCTGATCAAAACAAACCTGAAGTAAGTGAAATTTAATAAAATTAGTGTAAAATTCATATTATCTTTACCTTCTTACTTCTATTTTTATTAGTTTTTGTTGAAAGATGCTTAATACTGGTCGTAGATTTTTGATTACGCATGTAAACTTTCGATGGTAAAAATGAGTTCAAAATTGATTACTACGTTAGCTATTTTTTGTTAAAATTCGCGGTTTGTTAAATAAAACAACTTTAATATTTGTTGCCTTTACTTCTTGTTAGATTTTGATTTGATATGGTTTTTCTCGTTTCGAAATTATTGATTAGTCATATAAACATAAACTTTCTAATGTTGAAAACAAAAGTTTAAAGTTTTGTGTCCTCAGTAAGGTTTAAGGAACTTCTTTTTCAGACTCAAGTTGTTGATTTTAATTCCTTGTAGTGTTTTAGTTGTATCAAGGCAATCAAGTATACTTAATGCTAGGCTCCAAATCTTTCCATACTAAACTAATATAAACACACACAGAGTTAAGATATAACTAAGAGTTCTTATAGGTTTACATGTTTTTGTGCTATTCTAATATTAAGTAAATTTTCATTGCAGATGTCTGGAATGTTAGCCACATCTGCAGCGGACGGTGAAGACTTCACGAGTTATAAACAAGAACCGGTCGGTTACTCCACTGAGACGTAAACAACGATTGCACTGCACCAGCTGATATGAACGTAAGTAGTACTTATGGTTTTTTCATTCCTATACACACATTGGTATAATACAACCTCAATCACTGGTTCAATTAGGTTAACGATCCAGCTAAATACCATTAAGCTCTTTTGAACACCATAAATTTAAATATCAACAATTTTTTTGGTTATTTTTGAAATAATTGAATGGTTAATTTTAACAATCCGGGCCTTAGCAAAAGTTAGAGGATAAGTGGTTCTTCCAACTTCACGATGCAACCCTGAATTCTAATACGATGTTCGTTCCGCGAAGTGCTTCTCAAGCATTGGCGAGAAAGCATTTTGCAAGTCGCCAGGGCCCGGATTGTTAAAATTTACCATTTGAATAGTAATTAGCATAACCAAACATCTTAATCTAAATTTGTGTGTGCCAAAAGAGCTTGACAGTATTTAGCCAGCCTGTTAATAATAGAATTGTACCTTTTCTATTACTTGGCTTTGAACATGTCTCGCCAATCTATATCTATATATCTCCATCAACTACATTTTAGTACTTTATGATTAGCCGGGTGCCAGCTACAGGGTAGGTGGATGATAAAAAACTATCAAAATGTTAACACATAATATCTAATTTTGTAGTGTTATTGATTTTTACTTTGTGTAATGAGTTAAAATATCGGCCTATTGGCAAGTTTAGTGGCCGGCTAATCATAAAGCACCCAACATCATACATGTATAACAAAATAATATTGTTAAAAGCAACACAGTTAAGTGTTTTGAATAATTAAATATTGGCTTCAATTCCGTTAAAGGTCCCTCTAAATACCACTATGCTCTTTTGGTCACCAATAGCAGGGGGGATTAGGGGATATAATCCCCCCCGAAACTCAGGAAATTTCCTCTTTGACCAGAGAAAACCACTAAAAATACCCCATATCCCCTCCCGAAATATCAACATCTCCCTCCGAAATTTTTCTCTGGCTACGCCACTGACCATTAGGTAGAAATATTGCTTAATAATTTCAAACTTATAGATTAAAATGTTTAGTTAGATCAATAACTGTTCAGTTTATCAATAATAATCTAAAAAATTTGTTGATATTTGAATAATTGGTGTTCATAAAAATTTGGTGATAGTTTAACCTTTAACGGAATTGAACCAAATATTGCTGTTGTTCTTTTGGTGATTTATTTAAAAAAATTAGGCTCTTGTACCTGGCTAATATGAGTAATTAATACATTAAATTATCTGGTATTTCTTAATTTCACTGGGAACAAGTGCCATACAGTATTTGAAATCGGGGAAAAATCAATTATTAAAATATCATGACTAGCAGTGGCTGCATTTAGCTTTTCAAATATTGTTTGTTTGTGCTGTGGTGATGTTATTTATCATAGCTTACTAAGCCCAATTACCTAAATTTATACCTGGCTAATATGCCTATGATGTCAATGATAGTCCTCCTGCAATTTTGTCATTTTGCCTTACGATTGCAGTTATGCTGTAACGACAAAATTGACGATTGCAGCAATTTGAGTCTTTTTTCGCAAAACCGTTTGTGTCAGGTGATCCAGGGTCAAAATTTCTATATAGATTGATGTATAACTCGAAATGGCCAAAATGTCAGTTATGTCTTGTACCATATTGCAACGATCTCTATAGAGAGACTAAGGTTTGGCAAGTAATGTTACCTGGGTTACAAATAATTTTGAAAATTCTTATTCTGGTCTAAAGAAAAAATATTACTACTTTTAAATTCTTATCTTCAGAAACACATTTTTGCATTTATATAATTTGAGTACACAATCTCCTTAATTTAATTTTCTTAACTTTCCACAAATCTGTTTTTAATTATTAGCATTAAAACCATTTCACATCACCTCTGCGCTATTTAAAAAGTTAAATTACCTATAAAAAATGTTGATATAGTTTAAAGAGATTGTCAGCATATGATTGAATGTTTACAGGGATGAAAGGGAATTTGGGATTCCTCCCCAGAAGGATTTATAAATGCCTGATTTATTTAACTAAAAAGAAATACGCCTTTTACATTTCAGCTCCCACTTTTTAGATATTCATAAACTAGTGAATTCATTTGTTTTGTAAATTATTATTAGTTTCATTCATTATTAAAAAGGGTTCTAAGGGTTTCTGTATAAGTTTTTGCAATTTTGACTCTTAAAAATCAGGTGTAACTTTCTTTTGTTGTGCTTGCATTTTTTGTTGTCAATTTAAATTATATAATAAATAATAAAAAAATAGGGGTTTTTTTCAATGGGCTTGTTGGTTAAAGACTTGTGTGCATCTTACAACATGCATTCCTTGTTAAACTCAGATTGGTTTCAACAAGTTCTTTTTTTATTTATTTTTTAGGGTTATTTGATATTTCTAATTTTTATTATTTATTTTTCAGGACCTATTGCATTAGCAGCTATATCTATTCTATCAGATGACATTTCTTGGTTATGCTGCAATTGTTTTTGGGAGTACTTGGTCCTGTGCATTGACTACATGAAACATGTGTACAGACTCAATTTACCATTTTCATACTTAAGTAAATTTTAAACTGCAAATTTAAGGTTAATAAGAGAATTTATATTAGCTTATTCAGTTAAACTTCTGTGTTTACAAAAAAATATAAATAAGTTCTTATTCATATACTTGATGCAAGTGAAATGTTTTTTTGTCATTTGTAACTCTTACTAAGTATTTATAATGCTAAAATTAGTTTACCTATGCTTTCTCATAATATTTAATGAACTATAATTTATGAATATATGAGAGTTACCATTTCAATGTAATTTGATTATATGTAATTAATAAAATTCTTGAGTGCACTTCTGTTTATATTGTTTCCTTCTTTTAGCACAGCACACTTTTTTATTTAAACAATAAAATAATGAATATTTTTAATGAATGAATGAATATTTTGTATAGATTTTTAAAAAGCAGATACAGTAAAGCACCGTTTATACATCTTTCAAGAGACCAACGTAAACCGGAGCATAAATGAAAAGACGTATAATTGAAAACAATTTTGATTATTTGAATGAATTGGGACTTTGCGAAAACGACGTATAAATGAGAGACTTATAAACGGTGCTTTACTGTATATATAAACTGGCAAATATTAAATTTTAAAAAATCTTATTTTCTGAATACATATTGAATCTTTTATAATATTTGTAGTAAATTGCTTTAAGGGTTCCTATTGAATTGTTTTCTATGTAAATATTAGCATGGTATATAATAAAAAAAGTTCTAACTCAATGAGTAAATATAGTTTCACAGCTTTTTTTTTCAAAATGTTAATATAATAATTCAGGTATTCATATTCTAATAAAAAATAGGAAGTAACTGAAGCTAGCAATTAAATTTAAGAGTAAAATTAAAAACTCTACACATTTTTCAGCTGAGATTTCTTTCAATTGTGGGGAGTAGGCTTAGTTTTTAGCCCTAGCATCCCCAAATTTAATAAAAGTGACAGTAAGTGAATGAATCATTTTGCTAAACTTAGTAATCCAGACAAAATGTTTTAACTTTCAGCAACTCAAATTAGTAGACAAAACCTCCCCAAATCAATTCTGGAATTAGAAATTTTTATGAATGGATATAATGAAAGAAAAAACTAGGAAGATTGTGAGATACCTAGATTATACAATTTTATAACCAAATTTTGAAAATATGGAATTTGAGTGATTATAGTATTAATAATGAACAAGTAAAAAATGTATAAAGGCAAGGCAGCATATAAATTAATAATCACACCAGATTATGATTATGTGCCCAATGTAAAACTATTTCCTTAAAAAATAATTTTGGAGAGAAAAATACTATGAAATCGTTTATTAACAAAATTAGCAGATATTTTAGTTTTTAATTGACTATCTTATCTAAACAAGCATTGTATTTTCCTCATCAGCTGAAAATGAAAATTTAAAACATTCCAGCTTAATATTATTTTGTTTAGTCAAAAAAAATTAAATGTCTATCTCATTTGGTTTTGAAAACTTAATTAAATTGCGTGCGATACTTTCGACCACTTCAGCTGTATACAAAAACCAAAACCAATCGCGCCGGAATCGCCGCCCAAGTAGAATCGCACGGACGAACGCAATCAGACGCGGCAAACGCGTTCACTGAAGTTGGCGACTCGCAGGAAAAAATCCCCCGCCGCCGACGCACTGGCCTCTCTTGCCGACCGCATGGAAATCGGCCATTAGGTAGGCGAGCGTCTTCTTCGCTCGCGCGCCTCTTTCGACCGGGAGAAAGATCTCCCGTGCGGCACACGGCAAGGAGAAGAGAAATGCGGCGTTTGCTACCCCACAGCTTGGCTGACTTGCGAGGTGGTCGCCGCAAAACAAAATCTCAAATCTAATAGAAATTCCATAGTAGTACCTATTACAGAAATAGCTATAAATAGCATCAGAAAATATTCCTAATTTTTCTTAAGTACCTACAGTATAAATATCCCTACAAATGTCATTTTATGATCCTAACATTCAAAGAGAAAGTCACCCATCACAGGAGGTGCCCTACGCGAAAATAACCGCGTGCTCCTGTCCACGTCTAGTGAAACACCTCGTCAGATCATCATTAGAGAGGCCCTAATAACCCGCATCAAAGAACGCGGAATCCATTTACGCGTATTCAAAATCGGCAGAAAAAGCAAATCCCCAACACGACCCCACCCCTCCTCCCTTTTAAAAGTTCCATCCATCTCCTTCCGCCGCGGACTACTTTCTTACGCGGTGGATGAATAATTTGCATGTTTTAATGGGGCGCAAAGTTGAGCTCCGTCGATGGGAGTTGGTCGAGTCATTTATCAAACCGCCTCTGTTGTTATTCTCCCTCCCTCCCCCATGAATAAGCAATCCCCTCTCAATGACATAATGATAATGATGATGATGGTCCCCTTTTTTTGAGGTAGGGTGCTTAAAGTGGATCAGGGGGTGATCTTATATGCAGGGGGATCCTCTTCATTTGCAAGTATCAGGTTGTAATAAGATCTCCTCTTCGAAGAGTTGCTTTTAGTTCTTTTGGGTATTTTAGACAGCTCAGAGAAGATAGGGTTTAAGTGGAGGCATAGTTTTCGGAGAGTGAAAGTAGGAAGAGCTTATTGAATCGAGATACCTGTAATTATATAGAGGGCTTTGAAGATGAGATGTGAGATGAGTGGGTTGAAGATTTGTTTTGACTGTTAGATGAATTTCTCATCAGTACAAGTGATCCTCAGAAGAACCAACACGTTTTCGTACGAGGTTTTAGGAGGAAGACCGTGGAAGCAAGCTTAATAGATACTTTGTATTAAAGTATTGGCTAAGTAAAAAATTAATAAAAGGGAGCCAATGTCCGGTAAATAATCTACCCGTTTAAAATTTACGAAGTTGGCGTAATGGATTTCTGGTCTCCAATATCTCCAAGTAGAAATCTTTCTTGCCAAAGTTTAGATTTTTCAAAGCTGCATCTACCTCTAAATTACTCAAAGACTTCTTTCACTTCACACAATTATGTTTTCAGACGACCGATACGTGTAATTTCACACGTTTCACCTAGTTAAATGGTTGATAACGGTATTCACACCCCTGCCAGTAATGTTAACCTAAAGAGAGGTTTTAGGGGGACTAGTTTAGCTTATTTGAATGCAGTTCTTAAATCGTATGGAGAAACTGCTTCATTGGGTCCTAAATCCCTGAGAAATACTTTCATCGTTTCCCCCCTTTTTGTTTCAGACGTACCATTTTTGCATGTCTGGGCCTGTTGGAGATTGCCTTGCACCGCCCCCTTTTTTAGCGGAGCTACTCCAGCTGGAGCAGCAGAACCTGGCAGGGGGACTGTTGTCTTCTTCTGGAGAAAAATCTACCTCAAGTCTTTCTTACCACGATCAACCGAGCCGAAATCTGGTACTTGTAGTTTCCTCGTAACGTCAAGAAGACACGTGCTTAGAGACCCCAGACCTTTGAAAATGTCCCTTAATGCATAATATATTTTAGTATTTGATTTCAAGCCAAAGTATGAGCTTCAATAAACGATCGATTCGTTTTTAACTGGCACCCAAATCATTGCAAAGAACAAACACGTCCTAAAACAGGACGGTACTCACCCCTGACTGTGAACTTGACCTCGGGGGCTGTGAGCGTGGGGTCTGCGAGCGAGACCTGCGTCACCTGGCACTGCCACCGTCCGTCGTCCTCGTCGATGGCCGCCCCTCGGATCCGGATGCTGCAGTCGCCGTCCGCGGGCTCGCGCAGGAACTCGTACTTGCCCGTGATGCGCCCCTTCACTTTGCCGTCCTTCAGCCACGCGCACTCCCCTTGCCGGTCGCTCACCTTGCACGTCAGCTGAGCGCTCTCACCAGGGTTCACCTCCACGTCGCTCGGCCTCACATCGAACTGCTGACCGCACAGGCACCCTGAAAAGGAAAACCACTTATTTACAGGAAAAGAACACTAAAGGCCACTGCCACTAGACCAGTGGTTAACCAGCAGCTTAAGAAAGAAAATGATCTTTTCACTGACCCTGATTGGCGGAATCCATCTTTAACCAATGTTAACCACTGGTCAGGTAGCAGTGAACAAGGCTATAACTTATTTTAGCTTTAACTACTGTAGGTTACGCGAAATTTAACCATTACAGATTGCTTTCTTTTGTGCCATGCGGTAGCCCAACCAACCTGCTCGTTCTTTGTAGCAGTTCTACAACCTGCAAAATATTAACCAAAAATAACTTAGTGTATTTCTCCTGTATGCCGACGCCATAGTTATCAGAAAGAGAAATGACCACCGAAAGGAAAAGTGATCGAACTCATTCAAGACTATTTTTGGGAAATTTAATGCATTGCGTTTGAGTAGACAATCTAAGTGGCGCACGGGCCACTTAGCCGAAAACATTGAATAATTAACTCTCAATCCTGATACTCTAATTTTTTTTGTAGAATATGTAATATTAATCTTGAGCGGTAAAGCTTGTCTTCCGTCGCTTGGCGGCTGAAAACCGGCTTTCTCCCCAAGCGACGGAAGACAAGCTTTTTATGACTTTAAATGGTTAAGGTCTATCATTACTCTTCACACCTTGGAACTTTTCACAGTGACCAAAATAAAATTACTAGCCAAAAGTAGCCCCCTTTTTCATAACGTGCATTGAGATGAATTAATTATATTGAAAGATGAAAGAGATGAAGATGGCAAGAGAGAGAAAAAGGATTGAAAGGTTGGGATGAAGAGGATGAGGAGAGAAATGAGGAGATTTGGTGTAAAGAGAACGAGAGGAATAAATATGATAGAAATAGTAAATAGGATGAGATTAATTGAAGAGGATGAGAATATTAAAAGAATAAAGTGATGAAAAGGATAAGAGATGTAGAGAACTATCTCGCACCACTTGAGATATACAGGGTGTTTCAAAATTGCGTTGCACGGCTTTTATTCGAAACCAGCGCCTCCTAGGGTCATGGAAGTAAGGTCTACCCCTAGGTAAGTGACCCTTGAGAATCTATTGAGATGACTTACAGCGACCCTAGCGGCGAAATTTAAAAGTTAAAAAAATTAATTTAAAAACTAAAGGAGATAGAGCAAAAACCTCAGTGAGAGTATTGTTGCCGACGTCAAGAAGAACTCATTGAAAAAAATTTGATCAAAATATCTTGAATATTCGCGGAGATATTAGAGTGTGAAAATAGCACTTTTTCGGGGGTCAAAAAGTAAAAAGTTGGCATATTTGCAAATTTTTCAGTGTTATTGTGTAGTTTTGTGTTTTTTTAGTTGAAAGAACACAAAATTTAATCAAAAAATCAAAAAAATTTGCAAATATGCGAACTTTTTACTTTTTGACCCCCAAAAAAGTGCTATTTTCACACGCTAATATCTCCGCGAATATTCAAGATATTTTGATCAAGTTTTTTTCAATGAGTTCTTCTTGACGTTGGCAACAATACTCTCACTGAGGTTTTTGCTCTATCTCCTTTAGTTTTTAAATTAATTTTTTTAACTTTTAAATTTCGCCGCTAGGGGCGCTGTAAGTCATCTCAATAGATTCTCCAGGGTCACTTACCTAGGGGTAGACCTTACTTCCATGACCCTAGGAGGCGCTGGTTCCGAATAAAAGCCGTGCAACGCAATTTTGAAACACCCTGTATATAGGAGTTCATAACTCATAAGTTTATAGGGTCCTTTGCACATGAGTTTAAAATGACGCATCAAAATTTTTCTATAATTGTATTGACTAGGATCCTGCGGCAAGGAAATACAGTTATAGTAAAAAAGTTTATTGGCAATTCTTTTCAGATTTTATGTGTATACACCATAAATATTGTTTTGACAGTAAATAGAGAGGGTAAATGATGCCTACATGATGGATTAAAGGACGAGTATGATACTAGAATTCAATTAATTTGAACTACATGCAAGAGATTTCAAATTCTAAATTAAGCAAAAGATTTGATCTGGAGTATTTAGTTAGTTCTTAGACTTCGTTTTGGTTCAGTACACTTTCGAAACGTAGGATTTCGATTGCTTTTACAACTCTGTAACACTCGATATCCCGATAACAAGTATTGCTCTCTATCCTTAAAGCAAAGACGCCAGCAACAGCTAAAATAATTTAATCATTGCTTAACTCCTCCAATTAAAACTTCTCCCCCAAAAGAACCCCCCATCAACAAGAAGCCCCTCTTGCCCCGGGCCAGTGGCAGGTGTGTTTATCGAAGTGCAATCCAATTAGTCCTGTTTTTCTTCGGGTTCGAATTTCAATCATTCCTTCCATTCCAAATATTTGTTTTTGTCCTCTGCCCCCTCCTCGAAGCAATAATGAGCTTTTTAATTGGAACATTCTTTTGTTCGATCCGATTGTTCTGCTGGTTGGGAATTCCGGGCGGCGGTTACAGTCAGGGGCGGGTTTAACGGGAGCTTGTTCTTGTCCGATGGAATGAAGGGATGGGCCAGTGATTCTTGAATCCCAAGAGTGGTTTATTTCTACTTTTACTTTCTTGTACCTTGTTGCCGGTCAAATTAGGAGATTTAGTCCACTGAAAATAGAGTTGAACCTCAAACAAATTGCAATAGAAGGTTTCTCAACGGTTTTCACTTAGAAATGACCTCAATAATAACATACTAAAAATCGGCCAAAATCGGCCGGGGGGAAGTTTAATTTATTTTAAATTTTTAAAAAATGGCCGAAAAAAAATTTAAAAAAAAACCAAAACAATAATATAGACATGTGATACATGTTTATAGGTTATTTTTGAGTTTTAAAACCGAATATTGCCTTTAGTTTTGAAAAAAATTGAAATTTTAATTTTTAAAATTAATTTGAAAAATGAACTATATGAAAAAATTAAAAAACCCCTAAAAACCTAACAAAAACATCCAAAGAGATAAATCCAACGGTTTTCATTTAGAAATGACCTAAATATTAACCTACTAAAATTTAAAGTTTTTACGAGTTAAAGAAGTTAAATTTTTTTTCAAATTTCCATTTTTTTTTCAAATTTGTGCAAAAAACTTTAGAGGCTTTTGAAAAGGTCATTTTTCAGTGGATATTGTCCACAGATAGTTATATAATGGAAAACCGGTGGAATTGACCCTCAATGAATTAGTTAATTATTTTATTTAAATTTTGAAATTGGTAAAATGTAGTACAAATTTCGAAAGAAGTGAAAAAGGTAATTCTTTGGCATATTAACATCAGAATTTATGTAATTAACAATAAAATATAATAAGAACACATAATTAACAAATTAATTTTTTTTAAATTTAAAATTTTAATAAATTTTAATATCATAATTTGCAATTAATTATGATTAATGATTATTAATAATATGATATATTATGATTAATATGAATTAATTTTTAATTTGCAATACATGTTTATAGGTTGATTTTTAATCCTATTACATAAAAAATATTATCATTGCAATAAAAACTGAAATAGACTTAAAAATTTTAAAATTAGAAAAAAAAACTTAATTACATCAAACTAGTCTCAACAACTGGAACAAATTGCAATAAACGTTTTTTAAACAGTTTTCATTCAGAAATGGCCTAACTAACAACATACTAGAAATCGGACAAAATCGGACAATGGGAAATTTAATTTTTAATTAAAAAAACTGCCATTCTGGAATAAAAATATTAAATTTTTTAGGCATGTAATACATGTTTTTAGGTTAGTTTTTTATTCTGATGCTGAAAAATTTAATATTTTTGGAGTAAAATTTGAAAAGAGTTAAAAAAATTTTTAACTATTCCCTAAAATGTAAAACTATTCCCTACACCTATGCATATATTTTTTAAATTCACAGATTACAATAGGAGTAACTTTTTACAAATTAAATAAAGAGAACTGCATAAATTAATAGACAATTTCAGGTTCGTTACATTTTGAAATTTCTTTCCAAGTTATTCAATCTTTGCAGTTAATCCTTAGCAGTTAAAAAGTTAAAAAAAATTAAAAATTAAATTTCCCATTGTCCGATTTTGTCCGATTTCTAGTATGTTGTTAGTTAGGCCATTTCTGAATGAAAACTGCTTAAAAAACGCTTATTGTAATTTGTTCCAGTTGTTGAGACTAGTTTGATGTAATTAAGAATTTTTTTTATTTTAAAATTTTTAAGTCTATTTCAGTTTTTATTGCAATGATAATATTTTTTTATGTAATAGGATTAAAAATCAACCTATAAACATGTATTGCAAGCCTATATTATGATATTAAAATTTATTAAAATTTTAAATTTTTAAAATTTTAAACTTAAAAAAAATAATTAATTTGTTAATTATGTGATCTTAATATAATTTATTGTTAATTACATAAATTCTGATGTTAATATGCCAAAGAATTACCTTTTTCACTTCTTTCGAAATTTGTACTACATTTTACCAATTTCAAAATTTAAATAAAATAATTAACTAATTCATTGAGGGTCAATTCCACCGGTTTTCCATTATATAACTATCTGTGGACAATATCCACCGAAAAATGACCTTTTCAAAAGCCTCTAAAGTTTTTTGCACAAATTTGAAAAAAAAAATGCATTTTTCGCAAAAAAAAATGGAAATTTGAAAAAAAAATTAACTTCTTTAACTCGTAAAAATTTTAAATTTTAGTAGGTTAATATTTAGGTCATTTCTAAATGAAAACCGTTGGATTTATCTCTTTGGATGTTTTTGTTAGGTTTTTAGGGGTTTTTTAATTTTTTCATATAGTTCATTTTTCAAATTAATTTTAAAAATTAAAATTTCAATTTTTTTCAAAACTAAAGGCAATATTCAGTTTTAAAACTTGAAAATAACCTATAAACATGTATCACATGTCTATATTATTGTTTTGGATTTTTTTTTAATTTTTTTTCGGCCATTTTTTTTAAATTTAAAAAAAATTAAACTTCCCCCCAGCCGATTTTGGCCGATTTTTAGTATGTTATTATTGAGGTCATTTCTAAGTGAAAACCGTTGAGAAACCTTCTATTGCAATTTGTTTGAGGTTCGGCCCTATTTTTCGCTATTTTCAGTGGACTAATTCTATTTTAAGGAAGATTAAAACATTATTTTAATGATAGATATTTGGGGAATATTTTTGAATTAATAATGATATTTTATAAGGATGGTAATTATTTTTGTTTACAGCTATTTTAACAAAATAACAGCATACACAGTTCTATACATCAAATAGTGGGTTGACTGAATTCAAAATAGAAAAAAGTTTATTACAGTATGTCGGTAAGCCTCCATCGCACTCCCCAAAACAACAAAATGCTTGGAATGGAATTACATTTTATAGTGATCCAAATGTCCCCATTCTCATGCCCTAAAATTTTGCAACGAAGTCAAAAAATTTCTCCTGTGCTCTATTAATAAAACTATTTATATCACTAACAGTTGTCTCTTAGCGTCAAGCTTAAAGGGTATGCCGATCTCGCAAACTATTTGGGATAAGAAAACATCTAATTACAAAGTTTCACTAGCTTAAATAGTGAACATGCTTTTTGTGTTGGCTAACAAGAACAACAAGTTTACCTTAAGAAATTAAAATCCTACTTATCAATTTAAGATGCAGACTTTCTTAAAAGCTACAACAAAAAAAAGTTTTTTTAATGAAATTAAAACCGCAAACAGTAGTTATAAAGAATATAAGAGACCTAACTGCAAAATCTGGCAGCCAAGCAACACGTTCCATCTTCCAAAAATAATGGCCTGCGAACCGACTCAGAAGGGGGAAAAGTGCTCGAGTGGCAATTTCGTCGCCAATCTGCAAAATTAAAACCCGGGCAAAAGGCGCGCTCGATTAAGCCCGGGCCATAAAAAGGCACTTTTCAGCAGAATTTCACTCCACGGAGGCTTCGAACGCCGCCACAAAATGTCCCGAAGGTGGAGGTACTTTATTGAGGCATCCCTTTGTGTCTTCACTTCAGTGTGGCGACCGTGACACAAACGGCGACAGGTTTAACCATACGCTTGGTTAAAATTGCACAAAATTGCTCCGTTAAAAGTTTTCATATGGCTTTCCGAGAAAAAAAGCTTCGACAAATTTATTTTGTGAATTCGATTTTCTTCCTACTACAAACAAACAATGCCAAACAGGAATTTTCAAGGATTTTGTTCCAATCCATTGGGCTTTTTGCATACCTTTTGAAGAAAAACATAGCCACCGAAAAGAGACAAAACATTCATAGTCATTTTGTAAAATAAAACATCTATCAGTGGTATAAACTTGTAAAATTTTAGTTTATTTTTATTAAACTTTTTCTTTTTTAAGGTATTAATTCTTTTACAAGAAATAAAATACGCAATTATCTTTAATCTATTCTTTTAAATTGAAGTTTTTTCCCAGTGGATGAAACACTTAAGAGCGTAGCATATAGCCGATAGTGGCGATAGCAGTATTTATTTTGCCTAAACCAGCGAGCACATGTGGACTGGAAACCAAGGAGGTTCCCTAACACCACACATTAATTTTTTTTCACAAACCCTTCTCTTTTTCACTCATTTTTTCTCTGTAGAACAATGTCCAGTATTTTTTTCTGTTGTGAGGTAGAGAGGTACTCCCAAATTCAGACGTCTCTGGGAGACTTTCCCAAGTTACCTTTTCACTTAGCTACTCTCCATGCAGGGGAGCTGCCCTCTTAAGCCCTCTCTTTCTAAAGCACCCTTTTCTCTCTTTTCGGACGAAAGTGTCGAATCGGGGCTTTCTCTTCCTTGAATTAAGGCCAAGGGCAGATTAAAAAGACTAATAATTAATGCTCGCTATGCAAACGAGGTGGTTCTATCAATTAGTTAATGCGGGAACATGCTGGAGGGATATTCGGGTTAACTAAGCATGATATGTAAAGAGTTTGTTCAGCTCGAGGTAGTTAGCAGTGAACGTGTAAATCACGGGGGACAAAATCAATTATCGAAACAACCCCGAGACTTTTGTTGGGGTTTACATGGATAGGAAGAGTAAACTAAGCTTCTTGGTCTGTAAAGTTTTTAACAGGGATGTGACACTCTAATGGGATAGTGATAACTAGGGCTGTGATTTATATTTAATTAAAAATCCAAAATATGTACATATAATATGTGTTTATTTTAGAAAAATATGTAGTAAAAAATGCCATATATGTAATAATAAAAAGAAAATTTTAAGTAATTTTTTTAAAGGGGCTCTAAATATTACGCAAATACATAGTGGGGAAAGGTGGTTTTCGCTAGACAGATCATGTTTTTTATGCTGTATTGTCGTGAGAAAAAAAGAAAACCATATGTGTCTACTTCCCTTCTCGGCACGCCTGACACATTTCATCTGACAATCCCAACTTCACAACCCTTTAAAAGTTAAATTCAGCATTGGGTACATTAATTTTAACTACAATTTGAAAGCGTATTTTATTTTATGGGTTACTTTAATTTGAAAATCGGTCAAACGTGTGATTGTTTTTGAAAAACTTGAAAAATGGATAAATATGTAATAAAAAATGTAGTTATAGGTTGAATATGTAAAAATATGTAAATAAACCGAAATATGAAAAAATATGTAAAATAAACATGGTCTTAATCAATTCAAAATCTTTTAAAACGTATGGAATTCAAGAGCACACTTTAATATCAGATTCCTGAACAAATATGTAATTACTTATAAATCTAAAATTTTTATTCTTTTCGTAAGTGTTTTTGCGTGCAGAATTTTGCGATGAACGATTTGTAGTAGTATGCAACTAGTACATTTAATTCTCTCGTATTCGCTTATTTTGTTTCTCTACTTCTAAAAAATTAGACACCTTTTTTAAAATTTATTGTATTATGCCAAATTTTATTCTATTAAATAATTGACAGAAAAAGTTAAACAGGAAAAAATTAAAATTCTTCTGTCAAAAATAAATAATGCATCCATGAAACTCAATTGACATTAAAAAAGATACTTTTCTAGCACCATAAAACTATTGATTATTAGTGTCGATCGTTCAAATAAACATACCTTCTCTGACACTTGAACAGCTGATCAATAAATAATTCGATGAAAAATATAGAAATAAAACAATCGAAAGAAACAAAACAGATTTATTTTTATTTTTTCATCCAACATACTTGGAATAAGATTCGAAAACATAATGGAGAGTCGAAAGTGAGTGAAAAAACAAATGGAGCCTCTCCTGAAACGGACTGTGGATCAATGGACCATTATCGAGCAACATAACATACAGGACGGGTGTTCATTTGAAATTCGATCCTCAACAAAGTGGTGGTTAAAGAACACCCGTTACAGGAGTAGTAATGCCCTTTAACTGCAACCGACTGTTCCAGGCAAAAAGAAGAAGAGCGCTGCTCGGGCAACAAACATTATGAATTTAATATGACGGACTACGTGAGCGGAAAGGGGGAGTAACAGCAGTTCAACTCTCTTTTCCAAACGATTTTCCGTACTTCTCGATGGAGGGGAAGAATCTATTTTAGAAAGAAAAAGAGAATTGGGCAGCGGAGAAGGCGTTATGGATGCGGTCATCTTTTCCCGCTTTATCGGATGGGAGGAGTTGGGTCACGAGCCGAATCGCGACTACGTGCTCCAACTCTTCCCTAGGATGAATGAGGGGGTGAAAGGGGGGGTATTTGCGGTGATTAAGTTTCTCCTCGAATGAAGACCATTTTGTTGGCGAGAGCATCTATCCCATAAAGAGTCAGGACGATGTTACATTTTAAAATTTTAATTTTAGAGTGATTTTAAATTTTTGAATAGTCGTAGGAAAACTTTAATTATTTCTTTTATATGAGATTATTGATTAAATTATGTCCAATCATTTTTTAATGTTAAGTCTCTTGACCAAAAAGTTTCATAATTGGCATTTTTGTAACTGAAACTACGTAAGTATGGATATTGTTTATTCTTCAACGAATAAAGTGACATTTATGATAATATTATCATTCTATAATTTTATCCATATTAATTAAGTTTTGAGATGCATGCGATAACAAAATATAAGAATTTAATTTTAATTATTAATTAAAATAAAAAAGAAATAATGTTTATTTAATTGATACATAATTTAATAAGTTTAAAAACCATTATATTTTTAAAAGCAGTTTTATATTTCAGTCACCAAAATAGACTAAAAATGTATTTTTAGGCGTTCTCAAAAGTTGCAGTTTAAAGTACCACACATAATCAATCATCTATCAATTATCTCTATTTCTAATCAACTTTATGTTTAACTCACTACGATCGAAAATTCACTAAGTACTGGAACTACTGTATTCTATCATATCTTATGTATTCTATCAACAAATCAAGGATATATTAATGACTGGAAAAGTGACGCCATTTCACAAATTACCACTCTTATTAAAACATGAGATAATTTTTAAATTTTTTTATGCAACAACCCCAATTCTAAGAGCACATTTTGTTAAAGCTAAAAAATAACCCTTCTTGCGATTAAACCCACGACACATAAGATCGCCTAACTAAACTAAAAACACAAATCAAACAGAGAAGGAAACACAAAGCGCCAAAGAAGAACTCGGCTACAACAAATCCTCTCCCTGCAATCGATGCAAGGAGCATTTTTCTTCTTCCGCCATTCGATACAAGACGAGAAAAGTCTTTTCATCGCCAAAAGAACTCCAATTAATGGAGCCGATCAAATCATTAAGACAGGAGCGATATCGGATTTCGCTCCGGATACTTCCTCTATAAACGCTCTCCGTCAGTCAATCCCGCCGGAGTTAATCCCTTCCATCCCCAGACAGGAGAAGAGGGGGTGGTTGTCAAGAGGGGGTCACGTACCCGCTCGGGATTGTCAGAGGGTGAGGATGACGGGGCGTGAGGTGTCACTGATGCGTGTTTTACATGGAGCACAGAGCAGTTACGGATGAGCGGATATCCGACTGGGTTAAGAGATTTTTTTAATGAAGATCATGTTTTTTCATTCAATCTTTTCAAACCTATGAAATTATTGAAAGTGTAATGAAATCAATTTCCAAAATGTTTAAGATATTTAGAACTTTAAATGAAATAATTACTAAAAACTTAAACCTTTAAAATAAATTCAGAACAAGGAAAACAATTTATATTACTAGAATTGAATCTCATAAAAAATCCTATACTTCAAATTTTTAAGAAAGTATGTTGCCATAAAAAACATTCCTTTTTGATGAAGTCATTTTAATAACTTTTTCTTAAGATAATAATGAGGCTATTATAAATTATAATTACACTAGTTTAAAGTTTTTCAAATATAAAGACAAACGTTTTCATTATAAACAATGATATTAGTTCCCCACGTTAGTAGACTTTAACTAAGAGCTATGCAGAAACATCTAGTTTTTCACAAGTTTTTGAATGTAAACAAATTAATTTTTCACAAACATGATTCTTTATAATCGTATATACAAAGCCCAAAATTCAACATGTTATATCGATAAGTGTGTTGAAACTAGATGGATTTCGATACTTGAAAGGAACTATGCGTCAATAGAAATCGATATAGCACAATCATGAAATTTGATAAAAAGCCAAACATGAGAAGGAAATTCGATCCACATATACAAAAGGCTCATTCCACGCCAACTCGACCAATGGCATGTGCTCTTAGGTCATGGATTTTTTTCAAAATTTTTCTATAGATAGATACTCATAAGCAATACCACCACAAATGTTTTCAGAATTTTTACTCAAAAGGGGACCCGAGGAAAAATTTCTGAAAATTTGACATTTTCCGCCATTTTTTGACTTATTAGTTACAAAAAGTGATGTTTCTCAACTTGTTTTCAAGCAAATGAGCTGATTCTGGTGCTAAATTAAAGCTTACACTCTACTCTTTCTAGTAAAATATAAAAATCTACAATTATTTAATTATATTATTATTTTTCAAAAAATCCGTATTTTCGAAAAAATTGAATAACTCCGAGTTATCTTAAAACATACACTTCAAAATTATACCCAAGAATTATCTGGACATATACTTTCCATAGTGTAAAAATTGGGATGGTGTTTTGGGTTAATGAAAAATAAATAATTTTTTTCTAAAATTCGTTAATTGGTCAATGCAGCTTTGAAAAAGTCTACAGAATTTCCTTATAACACGAAACTTAAACTTCAGCACTCATATATAAATAATAAATACATATTTAATGAACTTTATATTTTTTGTATACTTAATTATGTACTTTTGGTACAAATTTAGTGTTTACTTTACTCCATCTTTATAGCTAAAAATATTTCCATCCAGACACATATAAATCCTCACGGCTAAGTCTACAGGGCTAAATTCTTATTTTAAAAGTTATTAATAAAAAGGAAGTTAATTTTTTAAATGATATTATAAAGCAGAAACTTCAAATTATTTTATTTCATCTAAAACTTACCTTATTTACTGTTCAAAATAAAAACTGAATTGTGGCAACTTACTTGTGTTTTAAATATATAAGTTTCACATTATAATGGTGTCCTTTAGTTACAGTCACAAAGATACATAGACAACTTATTGAATGTTGAAAGAAATTATTTTTCAACACCCAAAACACTTTTTTCATATTTTTACTGTTAAAAATACATACTGAGGTAAGTTCTTCTTATGATAAAATTAAGTCTTGCATTTTAATGACATTGGGAAGAAAGTTACTAAGCTGCATTGACCACTTAACGAATTTTAGGAAAAAATTATTTATTTTTCATTAACCCAAAACACCATCCCAATTTTTATGCTATGGAAAGTATGTGTCAAGATTATTCTTGGGTAAAATTTTGAAGTATATGTTTTAAGATATCTCGGAGTTATTCAATTTTTTCGAAAATAGCGATTTTTTTTTAAAAGTAATAATATAATTAAATAATTACGGATATTTATATTTTACTAGAAAGAGTAGAGTGTAAGCTTTCATTTGGCACCAGAATCAGCTCATTTGCTTAAAAATTCTTTGAGAAACATCAATTTTTGTAACTCATCAATAAAAAAATGGAGGAAAATGTCCAATTTTCAGAAATTTTTCCTGGGGTCCCTTTTTGAGTAATAATTCTGAAAAAACGTGTGGTGATATCTCTCATAGAGATCTATCTATAGAAAAATTTTGAAAAAAATCCATGACCTAAAGGCCCGGTGATTATTTTTATTAGGTCGATTTGGCATGGAATGAGCCAAAAGCGGTTAGCGATTCAACAATTCAAAATGAAACATTGTGTATTAGATCTCTTCCATCATCTCCGGGTTCCATTTCAAAACAACAATTCCCACAACACGCATAAGAATGAAAAGCCAATAAAACCGCATCTTCGGAAGGAGACCAGTGCGCAAAAAAGTAAAAAAAACAACTTGGAACAAACACTCGGATGAGGAGGGGGGATGGAAGGATTCGAAAACGATTCGATGGGGAATCTTATAATAAATTTTTCTCCTCCTCGTTCGTCCGTTTGTTCTACATCTTTCGGCGGCATTAAGAGAAATGTTGGTTGCGCAATTCGTTCCGGCTGCGGCATCCGCCCGTGATCGATTACGGTTTCATGCGAGGGAGCAAAAAACTACACGGCTATTTAAGGGGAGAGCGAGCGCAAATAAATTTACATAAGAGCTCTATTGAAAAGGCGGTTGCGAGCATCGATCACCAGAGGGCGCTCTGATTTATGCGGTCTCATGAGGGGCTCCAAACATAGAGATACTCTTAGATATAGGGAGTGCTTTGAAAGTGTTTCCATCGCAGTGATAGTGGACTATCATCTCCTTGGCATTCAAGCAGGCATAGTTCCTATTTCACAATGTAAAGATGGAAACAAATTGGAACCGAGCGCTGTAAGCGAACACGCTCTGCGCAAGTGCCGCTCTTAGCTCCTACGAAATGCGCTTGCGCAAAGCGTGTTCGTGGCTGTTCGCTTACGCCGCTCGGCTCCAATTCGTTTCCACCTTAAGATACGAAGGAGAGCTCTGAGTGGTTATTATTACATTGTTCAATTGTTGCGCTTTAATTGCTCTAGTGGTAAACGTCCTACAACAAGCGATTAGACACATTACATTTATTTTAAATAAATATGAAATTATTTGAAACTCTATATTTATTGTTGCCATGATAAAAATCTATATCCTTGCAATCAATGCAATTTAGTGTATGGATTGGTTAATTCCACTTCAATTGTTGCTTTGACAACAAATCCCATTAAAATCAACCCAATACACAAGCTCTAAATTTCCGTCTTGTTTTTGTGTCAAATGCTTACTAGAAAAATATTAACTAAGAAGTCACTGGAAACAGTAAAAAATGCAAAATAATCACCTTAAATCTATTTTTAATTCGAAGAATTATTCAATTAACCTTTAAAACTTAAATAAATACAATATAAAAGAATAAAACCTTACTTATAAGACATTTATTAAATCTAACACAGGGTATATTATAACAAGATACGAGCAAACATTAGAAAACTCATTATTTAATACCTAATACCTAGTGTAAAGTTCTTTCTATTGTATTTATTGGTTAGTACACTTAAAAGAAATAAGAAATATCAGACATCTCAAAAGAATGCATGCATTTAAAACAATTATTGGTTCTCGTCACCTTTGAATCGATGCGACGGACGACTAGCAAACAAGGAAACATCACTAAAGCCCTGGATGGAGCGAGCCGAGTACTCTCTCAAGTAGCGACAAGCGCAATCGTCCGCCATTTTGAGGACTAGCGTTACTCCCTCCGGCAGTCGGCGATGTAAAAAAACGGAGGATCGCTTTTCGAATTGGCCACAGAAAAATTGTCAGGAAGCTTTTTAGCAACACTTAAGAATTTTTTCACCCCTAAATAAAATAAATTACTAAATTACGGACACTGTAAGTTGTGTGGAGTTTAATTTATTATGGATCACGGAGAAGTCAAAGCTGACCATTTAGGTCTTTAAGAACTTTTCACATCACTTCTAAACATCGCCTTAAATATTCTTAGCTGCAAAATAAAATAAAAACACTTATCAAACTATATAATTAGGTTAATAGTGCGACTTATACAATAATCTCGCATTTCTGGGAATTTCATTATAGAATAGAAAACTACTTTTCTTGCACATTTCATCCATGTATAGTATGAAATATGAAAATGCAAGTATTACATTAGGGATAAGTTTACCATCTTTATAAAGTTATGAATGATTAATAAATAAATGATTTTATTTTAACTTCAGAAGTGACTTATTTTTTGCCACTTTGGAATCAAAATAAGAAAAAAAAGTTATATACCTATATTTACATCATTCCTGAAAAACTATGTAATCCAATTCTATTCCCTATTATCAATGCAAAACTAAGATCGTTGTATTAATTTGTTTATCAGCATGGTAAACGAAGGATTAATATCAATCAATAAATGTTTATTTTAATCTCAGGATAGATTTATTTCTCCCCCTTTTGGGTATCATTAGAACAAAGAGTTTTATCATTCCCTAATGATGAATCCAACACTACGTTTTTATCATAATGCTAATTAGTTCATCATCTTGATAAAGATTAATATTAATTGTTTTTCTTTTTAATTTCAGTAGTAATTAATTTTTTTACTATCAAAGTAAAGAAATGATTTTCTTCAATACTCTTAGTAATAATATGATTATTTTATATATGCAGCAAAAAATATTAAGTTTATCCTTCACTTTCATAAAAGTGTAATTACCTATATTAGTAATTAATTTGAATGAGACAACAATCCATCAATAAAATTTCATATTTTATTCCATAAAAATTAATAGTGCTTTTCAAACTATTAGTTATTATCACTAATTACAAACTTAGATACTTAAACCCATGACAAAGAAAATAATTGTTTAAAATTTAAAACAAGAAAATATTTCTTCCCTATTGATGGAAAGTGAAACACTGCAAACAAAATATCTTTCAAACAATAGAAAAAATATGGTTAAATATGGTCTATGACTGAAAATTGTAGGAACTGCAGATTGCTTCAGAAGACGTCTGCCATCAGCTCTGTGATTTTCAAACTGCTCCTCTGTAAAATGTACCTGTTTAAAATTATAAAAATGTACTTGAAAGAAATAAAAAACAGTATTTGTATTTACCCTTTTTGAACAAACCCGTGATATGCGAAACATTTCAATCAAAATATTTTTAGGAATACGCAGTTGAATTTAAAATTATTTTCCCCCACATGAAACCCACATTTTCATAAACTTTAGTCTAGTTTAAAGTTATCCATATTGACAATCCTTTGTATTCCCATTCACATTCAGAAAATCTAAACAATATTTTTGGCAGAACTCTATTCTCTTTGCCTGGCTTAATTGACCACAAACAAAACTGTTAAGGTGTTTGTTTCTAAAAATCAACAAGAGAAATTCAGATAAATTCAACAAATGATGATGGACAATTGATTCAATACAGGTCCTTAATGGTGACTCTCTACTAGAGCAATTTCAGTGATATTGAACACATGTTAAAATATTATTTCAGTAGTAGTATATTGTTGTGGTGTATAAATATTTCATGTTTAAAACTTTTTTCATATGACTACCCAGTCTGTTCTCATTCATTCTTCACATATTTTATATCAAGAAAAATTACTTCCAAGTTGTTTTCTATATTGTTCTATTGAAAATTACATTAGCTGTTGCCGTGTTTAAACAAAGGAAATCTAAATAATAGTTCTTCCACAAAAATTTTTGTTTAGGAATATTTCTTGGAATAAACAAAGTATATACAGGGTGTTCCAAAAGTCCTGCACACATTTTAAAAATTAATAACAAAAAAACTAAAAGAGATAAACAAGTCTAGTCTTTTGTAATGTTCTTAGGGGGCTTTTGGATTTTTTGTCAATAAATTTTAAAACTGAGTCTTTAAAATTTGAGGTACATTGAAAGTACTATAATTTCTATAGAAAACAGGAATAATCAGCAATAATGTCAAATATTGGGATCAGATCGACTTGATAATTGAGTAACACTTTAGTTATTAGATTATGAAATCGATTTCATCACAATATTGGATATTTTCAGTGATTGGGAATTGGGCTACGAACTATCCCTACGCTCTAAAAAATGAGTTTTTTTCAGTTTACCTAAAAACTCAAGACCTCACCTTTTCAAAGTTTTGTGAAAAAAAAAATCTACAAGCCTCCAAAGAACATTGGAAAAGACAAAGCGGAGCATTAAGAAGCTAAAAAATAAATATGAATGAAGATATACACCGTTTGTGAAGCCAAATGTACCATTACATTACATTATTTGAAAGGCGAGTATTTAAATGCGAAATATATTTGCACTACTTAATTCACAAAAAAAACATTAAGAAACTTGATAGATAATATAAATAATTCAAAAAATTCAAACTTACCTCACACAATCTGCTATGTTTATCTGGAATCCATTTGTCTCTTCCAATCTGATGAAGCCACTGTTTTCGTCTCCCAGCATTTCTATTACCAGTCGGTAAACGATACAGTTTATACCCATTTTTCGTAGAGTTCGTGCATTCAAATGCACAACAAGTCGGCATCTTCAGAAATTTGTATAATGAAGCCTTGTACAATAAGTAATTACAATTCGCAATGAAAAACACGCATTCGACTCAAAGCAATAGTCCTCAAAATGGCGCTGTTTGTGCACGTGACTCTGACGTCCAATAAAAATCGAAGGCGGCGTGAGGCGCCAGTGGAAAAGTATGTCGCTACTTGAGAGAGTACTCGGCTCTCTCCATCCAGGGCTTTAAACATCACAAGTTCTGATTCTATGGCAGGAATAAAAAAAATGGGGAGGTAACGCCATCTGTTGTCCAAAGGGGGAACTATGGAAGCAAAAGTTTCTTTTATTTTTGCCGTTCCCACTTTTGTAACACATGATACCCAGCAATCATGAAGGGCACTGTATATTTGGACGGCCTTTTTTCAACTAAACTCTACTCTAATTTCCACGGCCCGGCGTTCCATTGGTTCCATCACTAAGCGCCGAGACTGCTACGTAACCACGAGACCTACAGCGCATGCGCCACGGGCCGTTTGGGCCGTCCAAGTATACACTTCGATCATGAAGGATAACTTAACACTCCTTTATACATAGGGAAGGGGGGAGGGGGAATTTCTCTAATGTAGGAATGTCGTTCGTATAATATTTTAAACTAATACCTGTTGGATTTTTTTTAATTACGGCAAGCAATTTTAAGGTTTCATTTACTCCTGTCCATAGATCCTTACTTATCTCATGTCAAGACCCCCGGCCTCAGTTTGATTTTAAAGTTGTAAGATTTCAACGAAATCCAAATTTATTTTATTTCGAATCTTATATAATTTTTTTCTTTCACCGTGACCAAATTCCAAGTTGAAAGCACCACATATAACTCCATTTAATGTTATTATTTTTCAATTCAGTCTTGTCAGTATAAAATGATAATAACTCTCATCTTCACAACTCAAAACGACATATTTCACTTTGATTATAATTACACATTATAGTGGCAGAATTTTTTATATCAAAATTGCTATTTATAGTCAACTTTTTTGTGTGCTTCTGAGTCTTTCCACGGATCACTTCAAAGGTTTTCATGGACGATCCATGAATATCTTGTTGGGAACCACTCTTCCAGTCAGATTGTGTCACACATAAAGAACTAGCTCATGTTTACTAAAAGTTTAATTTAAAATGTTAGCAACCAAACATTGACACTGGAGAGGGGATTACCAAAACGCTATCTGTTTATATAACACCTCTATGGCAGAAGCGATGTTTTGGCACGCGTGAAATATCCCTCAAATCGGGGGAGGCTGACGTCTTCGTAATGAGAGGTTGAGTTGAGTTACGCTGCTGCTGCTGTTTGGACTTTGTAATAGGGATAAAGGAGAGAGAGAGAAAAAAAATCCCCACTCCGCGGGTTTATTAAAAAGTGTTGATTTTTCTCTCGAGGAGAGCAGGTTTATTACCTGTTTTAAAAATAAATGACCGCCGAGAGAAATGGAGGGGGATCAGTTCGCTACGAAGAAGGAGTGGGGAAATGAAGTTTGGGGAAGAAATTTTTCATTTTCGTGGGAAAAAAATTGCTATTAAAGCCTCCTTTATTTGAAAATAAATAACCGTAATGAATTTTTTTCCTCTCTCGTTTCCTTTTTGTTTTTTTTTGTGAGAAAACTCCAGCTCTCATGCGTCGCCTCCAACCGTGGACCGGTTTCGCCCTTGTTAGGGCTCATCAGCACGGTATAGGAAGGTAACGCAAGAGAGCGGAGGGAGAGCTTTTAGTCTAGCCGACTATAACGGAAAAAGTGGTGACTATTGATTAGTCCTCCACTATCTGCCGGAATGAACTGCGCATTCCATAGAACAGATTTAATTTCCGAAAGGACACGGTTGGAGGCGACGCTTGAGAGCTGGAGTTTTCTCACATATTCCTTTAACCAGAGGTAGTGGTGAAGTACTCCCTTTTCATACCGTTTTGTTTTGTTTCTTTAGTGTTCGGTGGGTGTGATTAATCTAGTGATGGGCAAAATCGATAATTTTAGGTATCGAATACTTTGGTATCGAATACTTATAGGTATCGAATACTTTGGTATCGAATAC
The DNA here is from genome assembly GCA_024610705.1 of Tetragnatha versicolor. Lineage (NCBI taxonomy): Eukaryota > Metazoa > Arthropoda > Arachnida > Araneae > Tetragnathidae > Tetragnatha > Tetragnatha versicolor. The sequence goes on from JANDEH010000001.1 coordinate 701,086, forward strand.
TTATAGGTATCGAGTACTTTTAGGTATCGAGTACTTTTTTTCAATGTCGGGAAATGAACCTGAAGGGACAATTTTTTTAGGGCCTATCCATAATCAGACTAATATTCAAAAAACTGAAAGCGATCCATCAAAAAGCCCCGTAGCTACGGGCCTGGAGGTGGATAGAGGCGAAGGATTTGGCGGGGGAAAAACCTAGACGCGTCAAATTTCTCTCGCGGATGATAACGACTTGGGTTTGAGCGTTGCAAAATGAAAACGGAAACAGACTGCGTTTGATCTACAGTAGGTATTATAAAGATTACTTCATTGAAAAATTTAAAGCGAAATATGTCAATAAAGTATCGATACTTTTGTGGGTATCGAATACACTCGATACCTATAGGTATCGAGTACTTAAGTATTTGGTATCGATACCTGCCCATCACTAGATTAATCTATTAACTTTAACCGTTGTTAAAAAATAGGCAAATTTGATTCAATAAGAAACAATTTAAAAAAAACTACATAGTACGACATTTCGGATTTTTTCGGACATTTCGGATAGTTTTTTTGTCATATTTTTTCCATTTTCCAGAATTGAGTTATTTTAAATTTATGGCTGCCTACCCAGGTTTATGGATTCATGTCTTTTTTCTTGTTAAGGAAATGTTAATTATTTTTTCTAATATACTTTTAAAACCAAGGCCAAATGTTACTCTTAACAAGTCAAACGCTTCACCCCTGACACGCATAAAATATTATGACGACGTTCTTAGGGATAGAATTTTTTTTATTCGCACCGCCCCCTTTTCTTAACTGTGCAATGACGCAATTATTAAGTACTGCATAATTGAGAATGCACTTCAACCAAGTTCTATCGTAATAGGTCAAAGCTTTGCCTTCGATGGCAAGCCTATATTTATGTAGACATAAAACAAAGTAGTATACGCAGTATCGCACTTAGAAAAATAAAGCCAGAAACATCAGTCCTAAAATGCTCCCACTTAAAGCCATATAAGCTTATCTGGATTACGACGTCACGTGCGACACGGGAAATTATGAACATAATGAATTCGTCACATGTCAAAAACGAAATACATAAGGAGAGAGAAAATATGAAAGCGATAATGCTCAAAAGGTGAAGTAGAATCGTTTTCCACGGTTAGTAACGTCGCTATAGCAATGTAACCGAAACACAAACTCAAAAATTATTCCTTTGCGTTAATCTTTCCCCAGACAAATCACCGTGTACTTTCTTGGGTTATAAATCAAACTGTAAAACTCGTCTAAGCAGACACGTTCAAAGACGCGGAAAAATTGACAAAGATATTTAAATTACACATAGATGATGTTCATTTGAAAATAATCCACAAATAATTGTATCTAAAAAATAATATATTTTTATTTCTTCATATTAAAAAGATTTTCTAATTTTACAGTTTAATTTAAAGATTTAACGATACAGAAGAAAATATTAATTAATTTATATTGAAAATATTTACTTTTACTTTAAATAAATATAATGATCTGATATTTGTGTTAAAGATAAAATTTAAAGCCAAAGATAATTTATATCTTTAAGTGAAATGCTTTTTACTCATTTTGCGTTTTGGTAACTAAATTTAATGATTTAATAATTCATTAAATGGAAAGGAAATACGGAATCTCTTCTTTTAAAAATCATTACATTTTATTTAATTTACATTAGAAGATTTTATTTTATTCATTTCAATCATTCCGTTTCCCCATTTATGAGTTTTATTTCGAAAGTAAACTCTCGCAGCGTTATGAAAATGGCGCTCCGTCAACAGAATCAGGGTCTTTTATTTTATTGCCATCGCGCTATATAAATGCATTCACAGGAGAAACACAATCAAAACTCAATTTCCATATATTTGCTTGCATTACGACCTATTTGTTTAAACTCGCTATTAAATCTTTTTGGGGGAAAATAATTTCCACCACCCTATAGGAGCATGCACCCAGCATAATTCCAAAAAAGAACCCGGGCATTTGGGTTGCATAGAGAGGCAGTGGTCTAAGTGCAACCATCTTGGTCTTGCGTAATCGAAGCTATTTTTTATCAAGGCACTAAAGAGTACATTTAGGTATCTATATAACATGTGTGTCTATATAAAACTGCACAGGACAGCAGTGTTTCTGTAGCTGAAAATTAAAAAAAAAGTTTAAAAAAATATTGCACACAGTTGCAGTATCTAATAATTTTATTTCTCAATACCTATAAGAAAATTTTCTTTTCATTAATCATGTAAGGAGATTACATTCTCTTTAAAAAGAGTTTCAGAAGGTGTGTCTATTTAGCTGTGTTAAAAAGTACATTGATATTGTTGCCGAAATCAATTATTTTTAGTTGAAACGTGAGTTATTGACCTTAAATCAGTACATTCAAGTACTGAATTAAAGCAAAAAGATGCTTTTCTGAAATGAAAGTAAATTTGAACAAGGGGGTGGCAAGAAAACTGTAGAGCAGAATGGCAAAAACTTATATGGGCCTGTCTTGTCCATATGAAATTTTCGAATTTGCTCTTGCAGACCAATCTATCAAACTTCCAACATTAGACAAGTACAAAACAAAATTAATTTTAGATAAGTATAACATAATAGTGTATAAGGTGATAAAACGATATCTCTAATCCGGATGCTACTGAATTAATCACTTCATCGTATAAGATTTAGAATAGTTTTAATCGTAAGCACAATGACAATGATGTGCCGTTCTGCTTCTAGAAGGATAAACTGAACCAATTAAACTCAATTTCTATGGAATTAATTCTGCTCGTAAGACTGAAAATTATTCTAACCACATCTTTACAACAAGTTTTGTGAGCGGTTGTCTGCTCGGATGGATCTTTAAATTAATTCCCTATCCATCCTCTATAGTTTTACTTAACTTAAACTCAGTATTACTTTTGCTAATCTTTATAATATGCAAGTCATTTCTCTACAGTAAAGCGTGTAAGATAATCTCAAGGTTAGTAATTTTGGACTAGTACCAGTTTCAACCTGAGCTGTTCACTTTATGAGCCCAACGAAAGCAAAACTCGGCGACTCAAATTGAAAATGTTTCATAAACATTCTCTGCACTTTTTTGCTCCTTCTACAAAAAGCCTGCTTAAATGGAATTCCGTCGGTATTTACCAATGCGAAACCGGCCTCTGAGGGATACTTGGATTTAATTTTTCTGCCCCAGTAGTTCTTTATTCATTCCCGGGGGGTTGTTTTTCTTGGGAGTTGGGGGGGGGGCGTTCTGCTTAATATTCTCTATCCACCCCAGGCTCCTTTTTTTGTCTGGGGGAGGCATCCGCAATTTGAGGAGATTTGTCTTCTCGCGAACCAAAACAAAACAATACGAAAAGTCTCGAATAAACAAAGCGAGACGGAAGGAGAATTCCATATCGTCCCTGGCTAAAGTGCTCCGCTAGCCCCCCGTTGCCATCTTTCTATTACTTTTTCACGAGCATCCCTATTAATACAGTTCGTTTTTTATCGCCTTTTCGTTTTTCTTCGCTGCTGCGAAAATTAGTTTTACGTCGGTGGCAGCAGCAACGATATTTCGCGCAGAAAACCATGAGAAAACCAAGTTTGAGATTTTTTCCATATTTTATTACCTCGCTTCGGAATGACATAGCAGGGCATTGTCTAGAGACTTAAATCTCTTCATTTTTCTGTGACATTTATTTCCTCAACTTTTCAGAAGAAAAGCAAAAACCTCCAAAAGGAAAAGGTTCTTTTCCGTCTTTTGAAGCAATTCCTTTTGATAGTCTTGAATAATTAATATCGCCCTGGAGTTTTTTCGAATAATATATAATGGAAGCGGTTGACATAAGCATTTAGGTAAATCCTACACATGCTACTTAATAATAAATTTTTTCGACATAAAAAAATTAGCAGAACTCTTTTTTTCTTTTCACAAGTTTTTCTCAGAGAACATAGACTTGTTCTGTTTAATCAGGGAGAGCTCCCATCAAATAGAAATTTAAGAAAAAAAATATGCAATAGAAAAAAATACGAAATAGAACGCCATTCCCAAATTCCATTGGCAAATCCTATTTATAGGTTATGTTTCTAATACAATGTAAACGCAGAGGGGATAAGACGCAAAAAAGGAAGACGTGTTTATGTTTATATTACCCTGGATGATACAAATTAAGCTGAAATTGTAGTTAATAATAAAAAATCACAATTAATAATATTTTAAGATTGAATTAATTTGGAAGTGTATAACTACAGTATAATTTAACATTATTGAACAATCAGAAAAATGAAGTATAAATAGTTTCTTATCACATTGATTTCAAACATTTATAGTAATATATTTTCAAAGTTATTGAAAATAATATTTTGCATACAGAATTCAGAGGCACATTTATCCTTTTGGAAATCAAATTAAGAGTGAAATAGGTAGGGTCACTTGGGGTAAGTGGGCCCCCTTTTTGACCTAGTGAATTTTTGGAGCTCAATGGAAGAATTTTGAACGGGTTAAATAATTTCGTTAAAGACACTATCTATGAACAAAAATTTATTAGTAGATTCTAAAATAAAGCTTTACATTTTTCTTAATTGGTCTTTATTAAAAAAATGAGATGGGTGTCCCACTTACCTTTTTTAAATTTTTAAAATTTTATTTGTGAAATTTTGTTCAAATAAAAGCCTAAATTTTTTAATGCTTTCAACAACATAAGCAAACAATGCTGACTTTGATCAATGATGTTTTGACTCTCGAGATAAATCACAGTTCGATATTTTGTGTCAGCAGCCAAGTGCTTTCGCCCGGGCAAAGAGCTCCACCGGGATCAAAACGAGATTATTTGTATAAGCAGAGGTAATGAGTAAGTTTGTTGAATACTTGCCTGCCAATCACACTTACGGAAGTTAATTGAATGAGAGACTCGGAACCTGCATTAAACTAACGAGGCCTTTGCGGAGAGCAACCTCCTGCGCTGCCGAATTAACAAAGCGGCGAATTCATTCCAAAACACAAAGCAGATGCGCTTTAATTACTCCGCAGCAGAAAGAGGCCAGATATTAATCCGAGGACTAATTAATGCTGCCCCCACCTGTGGCGCAGCTGAATAAGGGGTGGTCCACCCCCGCTGCATTCCGTCAGAGGCGTTTCGCTGTATCATCGAATTAATCCACTTGAAACCGAAGACTGTAATTGATTTCTATCCACTCCCTCCCTCCGCTATTAGCACAGCGATGTCCATCCATTGCTTCAGTTATTCGACGAGCGTTATCGGCTGTTATTCGAATATGGAGTGATTATGTTCACTTCTACGTCCCCCCAGAAAAGTCACATCTGAGCTGGAGGACAGTGGAATAAGTATGAAATCATAGAACATGATATGAGTAGGGATTCGAAGTAAATGTGGAAATCATCAGCTTTGTGTTGTACCAACTACTACCGTCAGTTGCTTAGTCGTAATTTAAATAATTGGCCTGTACAAAAACAGCCTCAAAAAGAAAGGTCTTCTTTATGGGTATCTTATTTTCTTTATGAGAACCTTAACCGCCACACAGCCATTGTTAAAAATGAACCCTTCAATAAGTATTGTTTTGTTGACTTATGCTGCTGTCATTCCCATCTTCTATAAAATATATTGCGAAGAAAAACAAAGTATGTATGGGCTACGTTTTTGCAGCTAAGGTATTTTTTAGATACTCTATTACTTGTTTATAAATGGTATGAAAAACACAAACCAATACACTGTTAAAATAAATTTTAACCTTTCACCACAAACGTGGTTAACATTTAGCTGCAACCTAAGGTTCGGTAACATGTTTTACAAAGTTTTCGGTGCTTTCACTACTGAAACCACCAAAACTTTTCCTAAATTTGAACCACCTTTGTGGTGAAACAGCCCAACCTTTCACCATAAACTGGTGAAAGGTTGTACTGTTTTTTAATTATGTAATTATTAGATTATTACCTACAATTTTTTTCTTTATTCCAAAATAGGCGATAACTATTTTTTAATAGATTTAGAAAAATTTTTTTGTTTAGAATATACGTATAACTTTGATATTTTATAACAAGCTTAAAAATGTAAAATAAAACATTAAACAATTATAAAAGGATTGGAATCAAAATAGAGGAAAAGTAACAATTCAAGAAATTACATGAATGAAAAGATGAACGAAAAAAGGAACATACTTAATGAAGGAATTGTAATACATAATCGTTCAAGTTTTTTACTTTAATTAAATAATATTACCATAACACAAAAGCAGGAAGACAATGCAAAGCTTTCAGAACCTCAAAAAAAACGCCCCAAGAGCCAACCGCATTACCCAAATCTCGGAATATTAATAACTGTTTATGGAATTACGAAATTCTGTTAAAGTTCACAATGGGATAAAAAAAGCTGGCTTCTTCAGTGGAAGCAGAAAAAATCCTAAGAAAAGCCCATACCTTAATTACACAACGAGAGCCTAAGCCATTAAAATATAACTAAAAGCCAATTAAGAGCTCTACAAAACTGAAAAACAATTCGAAATCAGTTGTGAAAAGCGGGAAAATCCTTTAAAAACGTATATAATTACGCAATAACTTTGAAAGCCAATTACATAAAAACCACTGAGGAAGATTAGAGGGAAAAAAGAACCACAGGGACAAAAAGCAAGTTCCTTTATTTTTTCAGATTAAGAGTAACTCGAGATACAAAAAAGAAGAGGGAGAAAAAAGCAGCCTTTGTGGCATTATGTCCCTACCAACATCGTCAGTAAAAGTGAAAGGGAAAGGTTTGCATTTCGAAAAGGAGCCCTTTAGTAATGTGAGGGGGTGAGGTGATGACGGGAAGTTAATCACAAAAAAAATCTTCTTTTCGGGAGGAAGGATCCTGTAATAATTGAATCCGATCGGGGAAAGAATTTCGGAGAGTAGAGCGAAGTAATATAGAAACACAGTTGGGGAAAATTCAGCAATATTAGTGGTGTCACTAAGGAGTTTTCCCCCTAGTAAAAATGATATTTTGGTATTAAGATTACCATCTTAACTATTGCAGCTTTGAAGAATTTCCTCTAATGCTAGTCCACTGAAAATAGAGTTGAACCTCAAACAAATTGCAATAGAAGGTTTCTCAACGGTTTTCACTTAGAAATGACCTCAATAATAACATACTAAAAATCGGCCAAAATCGGCCGGGGGGAAGTTTAATTTTTTTTCAAATTTTTAAAAAATGGCTGAAAAAAAATTAAAAAAAAACCCAAAACAATAATATAGACATGTGATACATGTTTATAGGTTATTTTTGAGTGCTGAAACCGAATATTGCATTTAGTTTGGAAAAAAAATTGAAATTTCAATTTTTAAAATTAATTTGAATAATTAGCTATATGAAAAAATTAAAAAAACCCCTAAAAACATAACAAAAACATCCAAAGAGATAAATCCAACGGTTTTCATTTAGATATAACCTAAATATTAACATACTAAAATTTAAAATTTTTACGAGTTAAAGAAATAAATTTTTTTCAAATTTCCATTTTTTTTTGCGAAAAATGCATTTTTTTTCAAATTTGTGCAAAAAACTTTAGATGCTTTTGAAAAGGTAATTTTTCGGTGGATATTGTCCACAGATAGTTATATAATGGAAATCCGGTGGAATTGACCCTCAATGAATTAGTTAATTATTTTATTTAAAATTTTGAAATTGGTAAAATGTAGTACAAATGTGAAAAAAGGTAATACTTTGGCATATTTACATCAGAATTTAAAATAATTCGCTATTTTCAGTGGACTATGCCATGCAATGCAATACGTAGAGTTGTAAACACGATAATAATAAGTAGTTACGTTTTGGTTAATCATGAAATCACTGGAACCTACCATGTCTTATACAGGGTGTTTTAAAAGTCCGTTTCGCGGCTTTTATTTGGAACCAACGTGTCCTAGGGTCACGGAAGTAAGGTCTACTCCTAGTTAAGTGACCCTGGATAATCCATTGAGATAACGTACCCTAGAGGCGAAATAAAAAAGTTAAAAATATTAACTTATAAACTATAGGAGATAGAGCAAAAACTTCAGTAAGAACATAGATGCCAACGTTATGAATAACTCACAGAAAAAAGTTTCATGAAAATAACTTGAATATTCGTGGAGATAGTAGCATGTGAAAACAGCACTTTTTCAGACCTCGAAAAAGAAAAAGTTCGGAAAGTTTTTTTCAATTTTTTGATTAAATTTTGCCTTTATTCAACTAAAAAAACACAAAACTACTCAATACAAATGAAAAAATTGCAAATTTCCAAACTTTTTCTTTTTTGATGCCTTGAAAAGTGCTTTTTTCACATGCTAATATCTCCGCGAATATTCAAGTTACTTTCATGAAACTTTTTCCTGTGAGTTATTCATAAGGTTGGCAACAATACTCTCCGTGAAGTTTTTGCTCTCTCCTATAGTTTTTCTTTTATTTCGCCGCTAGGGGTGCTGTAAGTCATTTCAATGAGTTCTCCAGGGTCACTTACCTAGGGGTAGTCCTTACTTCTGTGACCCTAGGACACGTTACTTCAAAATAAAAGCAGCGAAACGGACTTTTGACCCACCCTTCATATTTGAGTTCGCGTGTAAATTTCAATGTTAGCATGCTCCCTCTAGCTTGTTCTTCAGACCCTTCCCCGGAAAACAGGCGATCGGGTAAGAGGAGGAGTAGAGATCGGGAGATAAGTGGGGTTCTGAAACAAAGGGTCGGGGAGCGGAAACTAATTCTGCTAAGGATGGCAGCGGGAGCAGGTAGCGGTGGAGTCAGCGTTTCTTTCTTCCGAAAATTTCCCTTTATTTTTTCCAGCTTCCAATTTTTCCCTTTATTTTTCAGTCGCGTTTATAGAAAATGACCCTCTTTTGTTCTCCTCCCTACGGAAATAGAATTATCTGGGGCGGAGATTAGAATCTCTCGATGGAAAATGTCAGGGAGGAGTGCACCCACATGCAGATCTGTATGGGAATGGGAGCTTTCTCTCTTTACTATTCGGGCTAAAGGTCACTTAAAAAGTGCAGCCATCATATTTTTCAATCCATATATCCATATTATTTCGGAATGGGACGATTCGGCGCTGGCCGATTCAGCGCGGGCCGTTTTACCACCGCGCCGGCCCGTTTTTCTTCTAATTTTTAGAAGGATTATGAAAGAGTTCTATTTACTTTCATTTAATTTCTTGCGCCGAAACGGCCCGCGCCGAATCAGCCCCGCGCCCAAACAGCCAGCGCCGAAACGGCCGCGTTGAATAGTAGTAGACCGATATTATTTTACAAAAAATTTACCCCGAAATTTAGATTCGTTTCTTTTCACATGTTTCAGTAGATGTAAAGTAGAATAAGAAGGGGATACACGTAAAACTATGTAAAAGTGCCAAAAGAAACTAGAGCAAACAAATTATCTTAAAAATCTAATATACTTTTCGATTTTTTGATGGATTAAAAATGCATCGTAAATTATATATGTAATAACTAAGAAGAAATTAATCTAATAGGTAAACAATGTTTGTTCATGGACGAAAACTCATTAAAATTGCTAAGGAAAAAAACTACAAAACTTTTTTCACTACGTAATTAAATGAGATTAGGGTAGCAGAAGCATCATCCTGGGCCCCCAAAAATATTCAACTTAACCGTAATATTTGCAGTTTCACGTGTCCATGAATTATTATCTCTTAACCATATTCATTTTTCCCGATTAAAATAAAATTTAAAATAATTTGAAAACTTTAAAAAGATAAACAAACATATTTCGTAAAACAATTCAGAGAACTAAATTTATTCTGAAACGCACAATGTTTGCACTCGCTGATGTTTTTTTGAGCTGTTATGAGGCTGATTAACATTTCGTCGTGGGACAAAACTTTTTTTTCCATAAATTCGTAAATGTTTATCGAAAAGGTTAGTCAAGTTTTTGGTTAGTATTTTATGGACACAAAAGAAGGACATAAAAATATACGACTTTTTATGGCTTTAAACTAGTATTTAATACACAAAAATATTTTTTCCTGAAGAAACTACTTGGAATGTTAAGATGAGCACTAATGCCATTAATTGAGCAAAAAATTCTGATATTCTGATTCTATCTGGGATACTGATTTTTGCGTTTTGCAGAGAATGACTCTTAAACAATAAAAAAGTTTGACACTGTCGAATCGATGCGACGCGACGAAGAGCAAAAGTACGTCCTAATTGAACTTTTTAATTACAAAGGAATCGATGAGAATAATTTCGCATGTTGAAAAAGAAAAGTTTTTAAAAAAAAAGAATTAAATAATGAAGATATTTCTAATTTTATTGTATACTTTTTTATCATTAATTTTACGAATGTTTGAATAAATAGAAATAGGGTCATTCCACGAGACCACTGTCTGTTGATTTGTGCTTACAACGTATGTGATTGGTCGAATCGAAAGAACTTACTCCTACTCTCGGAGTGAGTTTTGTTAAATGTTTAGTTTTTTTAAAAGCATTAGAATTCAAATTATTACTTTTAGCAGAACTTTTTTGTATACTCCTTTTACATCTGGACAGGGCTTTTAGGTTAATTTTAAGCAAAAGGATTATTTAAAGGATGATTTAAAGGAAAACACGTCTATATCAGTGCAAATTGCACTCTGAATTAATTACTCTGCACTTTCAAATTACTATTATTATAATTTCTATATATTATTATAATTTTCAAATTACTTATAAATTAAGTGTATGCGATTCAATCAAAGGCTTGTTGTGCGGGTGATGCCCGTCTATATCGCCCCGAGCAACTCCGGGACTACCAGCTGCGCTAGTTTACAATAATTATGAAACAGTATTTCACTATCTATAGCAATATTAGGTGGCAAAATATCTACAGGATGTTTCAAAAGTATCTTTCACTGCTTTTATTTGGTACCAATATCTCCTAGGGTCATGGAAGTAAGGTGTACCTGTACCCCTAGGTGTAAATGACCTTGCTAAATCCATTGAAATGGCTTACAGTGCTCCTAGCGGTGAAAAACAAGTTTAAAAATTAATTTAAAAACTAAAGGAGATAAAAAAAATACTTCAATGTGAAAATTGTTCCCAATATCATGAAAAATTTACTAAAAAAAAGTTTTTTTTCTCACGAACGCATGGCGGTCCCATTCTGAAATTTCGCTCAAGTAGTTGGATAGCCTCTTTATAACATGTATTTTTTTCTTTAAAAATGGAAGGTGAATGTATTTTTGCTAGCAAACAAATATTTTCAAATTAAAAAAAATGTAAAATATTATTTAAATTGTCAAGCTTTTATATCATTTTAAGGCTTGCTTAAAACAAAAGAAAACAACAACTTAATCATGATTTTGGGTCAAATAGGTTTTGAGCATCTTCAGTTTAAAAATGTCATGTTTTTCAAAATCGCTCGATTTTTACCTCTTAAAAATGAGATTTCTCAAAAACTACCGGCCCCAAAATTCTGAAATTGGTCTTTTTTATACTCCTACGGATGAGTAAAACAAGCAATTAAAAAATTTCGAAAATCTAAGATCCAAAGGTCCGGACCATTGGTATTTGACATAGAATGACCCAAAGTGAAACATTTATAAAATTCCGTGTTTCAAAAAATTAAAAAAAGACATTCCAAAACTATCTTTTTATCCACGGTTTAGGCGTCTTTATTTTTGATTTGGTTAAGACATCAGGATCAAGTTAAAATGCGATTCGTGAGTTAGAAAAATATCATGTTGTGGCCAAATATTTAATTGGAAAAATACTGACTAACTAAAAAAAATATCAGGAAACCGATAAAAATTTAAAACAATCACATTTTATAGATTTTTTATTCGAAAAATTCTTCTTTTTACCTATAAATTCTAAAAAAATATTCACAAAAACATAAATGAAATGTATAATTCATATACCAACAGTTTCTCAAGTTATCATTATTTAATTATTCAATGCAATATTTTTTTGTATTGATTGATAAAAGCTCATGAAATATAAGACAACTTAAAAAGGCATTTGAACAACATGGGCAGATTTAAGGGGGTGCATTGAAAGAATTCCATTTTTATAGGGGAGAATCATGTTTTCAAAGCCATCAGGGACAGCTTGCACCCCCAAGTTTTCCAGTATACACCCCCAGGGTTCACAATTTAATCCGCCCATGTGAACAATAAAACAAATTTATTCGACGCTGTCGAATCGCAATCGAGGGCAGTGATCGAGGGTGATTCTATCTACCAGAAATCTCAATAGTGGGGACGTCGCGCCATCTGTTGATTAAAGAGGAAACTACGCGAGATATTTCTAAACCGGTTTCAAAATTTTGTTGTTTGCCGTCCAGTTTTTTTAATCAAACTTTTGTACAAAATTATTCAAATGAATCGATGTTGAAAATCTTTCCAATTCAATGTCGGATGTAATATCAATTAGGTATGAATAAATTCAGTGATTTTAAATACAAAACTCATTAATCACATGACAAATGTTTGAATTCTACAGGCAGTGATAAAAAATACGTGTTCCAAATAATAAAAAATAGACTTTCCTAAACTTTCTTTTTAACAAGGGTTTTGGCGTCTTTTTCATCAATATTGAAGTATCGAACCATTTAGTATTTATGTAACTTATTTTTATCTTACGGCTGGCAAGTATCAGACTCGGATATTAAAATTTTCTTAAATTTAGCCATGTATCATATTTAAATGCAGAATTTTATAATCCAAACAAAAGGTGCATAATTATAATATAAAATACGTATATAAACCTCAAAAATCATTGCTTATATGGTTCATTGACTCGCGAAGAATATCCTTGTCGAAGAAATAAGAGTTTTTATTATGAACTCGCTCGGATAACCTGAAAAAGTAATAAGCTCACCACGGCGCAATCAGAAGGGAGTGATATCCCATTCGGCTGCACCGCAATCCCAATAAATATACGCACAAAGCGAGAGAGGAAAAAATATCTCCTTGTTAAGGGCTCCGCTCCCAGGTTGCATCACCCGCCAGGATGGGAAATATTTATGAAGCAGGGTCATGGGGAATGAATATGGGAATGATTTATTTATGCGATATCGTCTGGCTCACCCGTGCGAGAGAATCTGCTCTACTGCTTTACTCACAGAGAAATAAGAATGAGAACCCTGGACACTCATTTTCCCAAAGTTGTCCCCAAGACAAGAAGTGCAGGGGCCAACAACCCAATACATATTTTCCCAGTTTATACCATGGTCTGGTATATAAAAAAAGGTTTTTAGAGATAAAGATTACACATCTACAGAGTTCCACTTTGGGCTAATGTATTCACAGTTAAAAAAAAACAATTACACACCTCAGGTTTAAAACTTAAAAATACATATTTTTCATACTTTAATATATACCACATAATGATATTTAAATTGAAACGAAAGTTTATATTAATAAGTTCATTAATAAGTTTTTAGGCATTGTCGCGAGGTATTTAAAGTGACATGGTGAAAAGATGAGACAAGTCTCATTGTCATGTTATGTTATAGTGTTTTTTTAAGTCAGGAATTCCTTACTAGGGGTTTTCTAACTACATTTCGTGTGCTTTTTCGTGAAGATGCTTAGGAAAAATAGCCATTTCGTTCCTTAGAATCTGTAGTGTTGGACAGTTTGGGTCAGCGACTGGGGATGGTGAGAGGCGCAAAAGTGGAATATCGAGGAGTTTTGATTTTGTGTTATTTGGTTCCAAATATGGTTCCTTTATTTTTTTTATTTGCTCAAATGCCCCATCATAAAAAAGAAGTGAGGGAGGACTAACAGAACATAGAGTTAGGAAAGGATCAGTTCGCTATGGAACGATGAAGTCGAATGTAAAAATTTGTATGCCTATTTTCTCTGAGGTTTAGGTTTACTATTAGAAAATACTATGAGAAAAGTGATACATATAATAATTCATGACCAGAAACGTTTCATAAATGTTTTTATAAAGTCTCTATGTACCGACACAGGCTCTAGAATAGGAGACAATACATACGTTGCAGTTGAGAAATGCATTTGTATACGAATCTACTTCTCCAGACTAGTTCATCTAAAACTAAGCGAATCTAAAACTAACACCCAGACCAGATGGAAGAACAGAAAGTGCAACTGACACACGGCATAAGCTTTATTAATAGTTTAATTTCCTTTCAGAGCACGGACCCACTTAGCAAAAGGAAACACGTTTAAATCGTAACTATCTCTCTCTCATTCAATACACATGCTCAAGGATTAGCACTTTTCCGAGACCCATAAGGATGCGCCATCGCTGCAAAAACCGAAGATTGGGGTCGAATTAATGACCGCCACGAGAGGGGAATTTTTAGTACGAGAAAGTTCTTCAAAAGTGGCCCATAATCCATCTCTCGGGCTTGAATATTAATCGAGGGGGGGGCAAGGAAGTGAAATTAAAAGGCGCGCTGATGAATGGCCGCTCTCAAAACAGTTTTCTTCCTTTTGGCGCCAATTAATTTTAATGCTAATTAGGCGCTTAGCGTAAGCCGCTTAATTACTCACCCTCCACTCCCCCAAAGGTGTTTCTTGCTCTGGGTGGGGATGGAGCGAACTCTAGAAGGAGCATGCATCTGCCCGAAAACACCTGCTCCACTGACGAACATCTTGTCCACCGTTTAGTGTTTACCATTAGCCTTGAGCATATAAAACAGTAAAATATTTTAAAGAATGAGTTTAATAAATATTAGAAAATTGTATTGCCCCCGGTGGGGCGTACGCCCCACGTTGGGAAACACTGTAGTAGAGAGAGAAGAAAAATATGTACCTGGTCATTCAAATCTTGATGAAATAACTTCGGAGAAATAACCTTTTTATGTTTATATTTGTTAAAACTCACTCTTTAAAATATTTTACTGTTTTATATGCTCAAGGCTAATGGTTTTCAAATTGTCCTAAATCACTGCTCAAATAAAAATTTAATCTCATTATATGGTTTATTTTTTGGAGGTCTTTCCTTTGGGGACCAAATGTAATTTGAAAATAATTTTTGAAAATAACCCACAAAGCTAATTGTATGCATCGCATATTTAATGTGTTCGCTATGTGGCAAAGTAAGTCTTATGGCGTGCCCGCAGGGCAAAAAACCAATGTTCTGTCAATTTCTCTTAAAAAACAGTTCTCATAATACGAAATGCATATTTCCAGTTCGTCATTGACCCTTAATGCACTGAAATACAGAATCCCCAAAATGACGTTCTTTTCTGTTTCTTTAGTTACAAAAATAAATCTCACGTGATCCCAGGTCAAGACTCTATAGTTCTGTCAATTGTCTCTTAAAGGGTAGGTCTCAAAATACGAAATGCATATTTCCAGTTTGTCATTGACCCTCAATGCTCTGAAATACAGAGTCCCCAAAATGACCTTTTTTCCGTTTTTTTAGTCACAAAAATGAATCTCACGTGATCACAGGTCAAGACTCCATAGTTCTGTCAATTGTCTCTTAAAGTACAGGTCTTGTACTAAGAAATGTATATTTCGAATTATTGATTGACCCTCAATGCTCTGAAATACGGGGTCACCAAAATGACCTCTTTTTGTTGTGATAGCTACGAAAGTAGCCATTTTTCTGCAGCCATGAGGGTTAACCATACAACCAATGGGCTAATTAAGTTAATACTGAGAAGTACTACCCTCAAAACTGTGGTTGACCCTCAATGTTGGGGTCAATAAAGGCTCGAATTTGGCATTTTTTTCACTTTTTTCGATAAAGTTTGGCGAACCCTTCCAGTTTGCAGGGAAGGTGAACCATGAAATTCACAAAAGAATTTGATTAAGCTACCTAAGGACATGTTGTTACCGCAAGAATTATTTTGGTTGACCCTCAATGCACTGAGAAAATGTTGTACAAAGATATGTCGATTCGAAAAAAATACCGGGTTGCGACCAACTTTGAGAATTTTTGTAGGCCGAAATTTTTTTTTTCGGGAAAAAGAAAAAATAGGGGTATTCTAAAATCATTAGAAGTATCCATCATAAAAATTTCATCAAAATCAAAAATGATCACAATAATGACCCCCGCATTTCTGCCCGTTCCTTATACGGGCCTCCCTATATTCCTTAAATCTGCCTCTTAAACACATCCCTTTGGCCTTTCAAAACATTCATTAAAATACTTTTTTTCGTTCTATCCTTACCTGTCATACTGACTGTAATGTGAGTAATTTCTCAAACATTGAACATTTTATAACATTGAAACATTTTATATTGAAATTTTCTGTACTTTATCAAGACCCACTTACTTCCTTTTAAGTTTTGCTTGCTTTAAATATAAATAAAGAGGGGATGACCCACTTACCCCATCTCTTGGGGTAAGTGGGTCACCCATCTCATTTAAAAAAAAAAGACCAGTTAAAAATATGTTAAGTATTATTTTAGAAATTAAGTACAAATTTTTGTTTATTGATAAAGTCTTAAATGAAATAAATCATTAAGTTCAAATTTAACCCTTTCAAATTTTTTCTATTAAGCTCCAAAAATTCACTATGCCAAAACAGGTCCCATTTTTACCCCAACCAACCTAATACATAAAAAAAGTTTTCAAAAACAGTGATAACGAGAACACTGATTTATTTATAAATAATAAAGCAGTAGAACAGTTTAACAATATGCTTTTCCATGGAGTAAAGTTTTCTTTTTGATTACTTAATTTTCTACTCAGATTAGAATTAGATCTAATACTTTAAGGTAAGATTTTAGTTTCAAAATTTCTTTTATGGAAGCATTTCCATCTCCATCAAAAAGGTATCAACCTAAATAAAGAGAAATTTTATGAATGAATATTTTCGGCTGAGGTTTTCTATGAAATTCTCTGACTATAATAATATCTCTCTTTCAGATGGCACATTGCATTAAAAACATTCTTGTCATTCTATAAAAAAATCGAACCTTGATTTATCCAAGTCAATCCCGAACACCTACCTCTCACCAGCTGTGAAAAAATAAGAAAACCAAGAGCGAAGTTATGGAGGGGAGGTGCAGATGGCGCATCGATCTAGAGCAGGGGTTCCCAAACTTTTTTCGCCCGTGGACCCCCTGACGACATATTTCGTACCCCGTGGACCCCCGTCTAAGAGACCGTTCAAAAATATCTAAAAATATTATGTTTTTGATATAAATTTCTAAACCACGCATAAGTTTTGTATTTTTTTTCAAGTGTTTTTTCTTGCAATTGATAAGCATTTGATTTCACACTTTTACATATTTCAAACAAACTTTTTTTTGCTTTTACACGATATTTTTAAGGAAATTATAACAATCGAACATTTAAAACGTTTGAAATAAAAACAAATCTAAACTTTTAATATCACTACATTTCAAGCCACACAAACTTTTAATTTAATTGAGTTCAACTATTAAACATATAAAACTGCTATTGATATGGTTACACATCATTTTTAATGAAATTATAAAAATCAACATTTAAAAAGTTTGAAACTAAAAACAAATCTAAACTTTTAATATCATTACATTTCAAGGCGCAAAAACTATTAGCTTTAACAATAAAAATTTTGGTCGCAAACTTGTCACAGTTAAGGGTTTATGAGTGAGTTATTCATTCACCCAATAATAAAATTTCAGAAATAATCACAATTAATATATAGCATAGCTTGTTAACAAACAATATTAAATTAAGTTCAACTACGAAAAGAAGTCAAATTATGCATTACGGAAATTCAGTTTTAATTTATGAAATTGAATTATGCGGGGCGGGTCGTGGCTCTTCACCGCGATAAGAGAGAAATGATTCCATCGCCCCTGCTAGCGTTGCGAGGAATTGGTGATAACCAACTTTTCATATTATACTAAAATTTGATTATAAAAAAGACAAATTCCCGTGAACCTCTTAAAGTCGCTGTGGACCCCCTAGAAGTTTCTGTGGACCCCCAATTCTCATTTTCATGCCCGTGGACCCCCTGGAAGTCGCTGTGGACCACTGGGGGTCCATATGGACCACTTTGGGAACCGCTGATCTAGAGCGACGATCATCTCCACCATCCCTAGTGACGGAAGGGCTGTTGCCAGATCTGTTTGGAAGCGAACACAACTTTCGGAGAGTTTCTTAGCAGGATGAGCCCAGTCGCGCAATTTGCTAGAGGCAGCAATTTGCTGTGGTCCCCCCAAAGAGGGGATAATTATGGAATGGACATAAATTTTAATCCCATATCGTTAATAACCCTTTAATGAAAAGAAAATTCAGTTTTTTTAAGATTCATGGTATATTCATTTACTCACTTTTCTATTTTTTAAATGAGCGGATGGAAAAGCCTTGGAAGGCAACGATGTATGAAAAGTTCACCGGTGAATAAAAATTGCGAGAGTTGAAAATTTAATTTAACATACTTCGGATTTAAAAATTTTGATTTATCAGTGCCTTAGGAGCCAATTGAGAGTGTAACTTCTTACAAAGAGTCAGATCATCAGTGAAATGAATTTTTTAATTGGTAAATGGCAAAATTTACTTTGGTTTGAGTCGGCTGGATGGAAGGATCTTTCTTAAAACACTTGTAAGTGGAAAATTGAGAGAGTCAACCGATTACCATGTGTGATGGGAAAACCATTTAAACGGATCAACTTCGAAACGGGGGTGCTCGTTTTTGCCAGCCAGGCACGGATTATAGCAATTTTTAAGGGGGGGGCGGTCTAGGTTCCCCAAAATTTCGTAGATTTGATTTCAAATATAATTAACCCCCCACTTCCTAGTCCCCTTTTCAAATTATCAGTGGCGGATCCAGGATTTGTTTTTTTTTTGGGGGTCTTAATATATATAACAGGTTGTGAATCTTCATACTCGACAGTGGCGGATCTACGGGGGGGGCTTTCGGGCTGAAGCCCCCCCCCCAAACGTCTAATATTTTACTAAGTTTGTCAAAACGCAAAAAATCTATATCCGAAATTCGGATGAGGCGTACCAAAATGAGTTGAAAAAGTGGGGTTTTTGACTATAATTTCCAAAAATTTTCTGGGGGAGGACCCCCAGACCCCCCTTTTATTGATTTGAGTAGGATAATTCACTACCTTTTCCGTATTACCATTAACAAGAAGAATCAATTGGGTTATGAAAATTCTTAGCCCCCCCAAAACCAAATCCTGGATCCGCCACTGATACTCGAAGTACTAAAAGGGGGTCTGGGGGTCCTCCCCAGAAAATTTTTGGAAATTTAAGTCTATAAAGCATGTTTTTAACCCATTTTGGTACACCTAATCCGAATTTTGGACTTATTTCACGGGGCCGTAACTAGACTTTTTTGGGGAGAGGTTTGGCCCAAAACTATTTCTTGAAACTTAAGTACGATTTTGTTGGTGACGAAGGTAAGTAGACAGCTGCAGATCCAGGGTTTGGTTTTGGGGGGGATAAGAATTTTCAGTATCAAAATCGTCTTCTGATATCCTAAAGGGGGGTCTGGGGGTCCACCCCCAGAAAATTTTTGGATTTTTAAGTCTAAAAAGCCGATTTTCAACTCGTTTTGGTACACTTATCTTGATTTCGGACATACATTTTCAAGAATTTAAGTTCCATTTTAATTGGATTTTTGCATTTTGACGAACGTTTTACAAAAAAGTTGTAAATAATAGAGTTTCCAAAGGAGGGTCGGGGGGGGTCCTCCCCCAAAAAATTTACGGAAATTTGACCCTAAAAACAGGATTTTAACTCGGTTTGGAGTCGCTTTTCCCTTATTTTCCACCCCGAGTTCCCACTTCCCCTCTTTCTCACTGTTAGTGATTATTCCTATTGGGGGGGGGCTGTTAAAGCAACCCGAAGAGGACCACTCCTTTTAAGTCCCAAAATTTTCAAGGAACAACTGTAATACTTTAATAATAGATTTCAAAATTTCAAGTCAAGGGGTGTTGGGGGTTCTCCCCAAGAAAAATTTTGAACCTTAAAAGTAGGGGTTTTATGCATTTTAAGACTAATTTTTAAGAAAAAACAGTTAGTAAAAAATTGACATCGAAATTTCGGGGGGAGGGTTTGAACCTCCATAACCCCCCTTGGATAAGGCCCTGTTATATCATAAAGAATTTAACCTATTTTTTGGAAGGATTTTTACATTTTGACGAACTTATTATTTAAAAATGTAAGGGGAAAAAACCCAGTTTTTCAACTCGTTTTGGTACACCTCATCCGAATTTCGGATATGCATTTTATGGTAGAATTTTTGCATTTCGTCGAACTTCATAAAAATATTATTGTAAATAATTGTTACAAGTACCGTAGGGGGTCTGGGGGTCCTCCCCCATAAAATTTTTGAAAATTTCACCCTAAAATAACAGGTTTTTAACTTATTTTTATAGTTTCATTGCTTGTTAAAGGGGACTTTCTTCATGCTCCGATTTTCGTAACCACACAAAAAAAATCATGTCATACTAAGGGGGGGGGGCGATCGCCCCCTTCGCCCCCCCCCCCCTATAATCCGTCCCTGTTGCCAGCAGGGGCACTTTATTCGCCCTCCCACAGTCGTAACCGCTAATCTCCGTCGTGGAGGGGGGAGGAGCATCCACGAGACAGCCGCAATTAATGTCGCACCTCATTATGAGGGCATGGAACCTCGGAGGGGAAAGACTGTGACAGGGCCAGTCATCCGGGCAATTAAACAGAGGGGCTGTTTAAGGGAAAAACTACTCTGAAATGGTTTGAGTTCGTGATTAACCTCTACTTTCACTTTTAATCTTTAAGCAATTCATTATATTTTTTAATATCAATACTTTTTTATTGTCTGTCTGAATAATGCAGTAATTTAATTTAAACAAATGCGCTTCTTAAAATTGTTAGAAAGTATTTTTCCATAAAGGCACCGAATCATATTAGATGTCAAGGTTTTGCTGGCTTAATTTTTGGTAAAGTTTTTTAGATCATGA
Source organism: Tetragnatha versicolor (assembly GCA_024610705.1). Classification (NCBI taxonomy): domain Eukaryota; kingdom Metazoa; phylum Arthropoda; class Arachnida; order Araneae; family Tetragnathidae; genus Tetragnatha; species Tetragnatha versicolor. Next base: position 721,897 of record JANDEH010000001.1, read on the forward strand.
TAAAACACCAGTTTTATTATTGCAAAAAAGTGTTCAAATCTTAAGGGTTCTAAGTAATCTATAATAATCAAAGAGCTTTACCATTCACCGATTCATTTATTCATTGACGCACAGCAAAATCTACCAGGGCGAAAGACTCGAAACATGGTGTGGTGGAAGACCTTACGCTTACGGTGTATAAGCGCACTATAAGAAGGGGGGATTTTTCGAAATTCTGTTTTTTTCTGACCCACAGGGTTGCTTGGAGTGTTTTCTACGTTTTTGAGCCTAGCACCGTTCCAAATGATCCTCGATCTTTGTAATTTCGCAAGGTATCTATCTAGCCACAATATCTAGAAAAGCATTTTTAAAATTTTCGATATTCGAATTTTAAGGGTCTATTGGGGTGCACGGGGGTTTGAATATTTACTCCCGTTTTTAGTTTTTCATTCTAGCACCCACCTTATTAATGCAATTGGTATGAAATTTTAGCATGTTGTTACTCACACAATCAAAAAGGTTTTCAAAAAGAAATTGAGAAACCAAAGAATTTTAAGCAGTCTTTTTTGGCCTTTTTCTTAATTCTTATGCATATAGATTCAATGTTAAATTGATAACGGTTATTGCTCCTTCCAGGTTACGCAAAACTTCTATTGTTAGAAATATTTATTTGAGAATATTTTATAGCACGTGGAATTTTTTAAATATGATAGACAAAATTAAAATAATTTTTTAAAATCTGATAAAGAAATAATTTGTGATAAAATCATTTCTACTATAACCAAAAACTATTTAACCGAAAAAATATTTTACAATTTTTTCCAATTAATAAAAATTTAAATAGTGGCAATATTTCTTCAGAAGCATTTAACATGGTTGGTGTCAATTCAAATAAAGCTTATTTCATGTTTGAAGGCGATTTCTCTTAGTGAATGAGTAGGTAATAAATGAACAAAGGGGGTTCAGATGGTCTACCCTTGACCTTTTTTTAAACTTCAATTTTAAAAACCGGTTATTAACACTTTAATTCCAAAAGTTTTTTTAGGTTTTGTTTTACATCTTAGGAAAGTATTATTATTTTTTATTTGCTTTGAATTTTTAGGGATGAAGGGGGGATAAATATTAAATCCATATAAATCGCGTTTTGTGAAAATCGAAAAAAAAAACTGTATAATAGAATTTTCTTTGTATAACCACCAAATTTTTACTAGAAGTTCAGAACCCTATTTAGAAGACAAAGCAGTCATCAAAACAAATATAAGTATGTACAAAAATATTTTACAGTCAAAATCAGTTGATGGACATATTCCCCTCTTCCACCTTATGAAATTTTTCTGATGAAAAACCCTTTAAAAAACCCTTAAATTCACATTTAAATTATATTTATCCTTAGGTTACACCACAAAAGGGTGAAATAACAAGAATAAGACAAATATAATTCAAAATTATAGTGAAGCTGAGTTATTAAAGCAGTATCAATGGAGTGAGTGAATATAAATGTCATAGTCAAACATTCCCTGTATAAAAAAAGTTTGAAAAACATTGAAATTAATAGAAAATTTTATTTTAACTTAGTTTACAGCACAAAGAATATGAAAAGAAAGACCAACTAGCTTTAATTCCAAATTAACTTAAAAATACAATGAATAGACATCGATTTCCCAACTTCAAGGGGCGACATCTCCCTTAGTTATTTTTCCTCTCTTTTCACCCACGTGTAGAACAAAGCTTGGAGATCGTTTTGAGCACTAAAAGTCAATTTGTCATTTTTTGGACATATTCCCTTCTTCAAACTGACGATTCAATTGGAGTAATACATTGAGTGAACAAAGAATATTGATGAAAACAAAGATATAGCACCTTAAAATAAGGGGACTAGGAAGGTCTCATTCCAACTTTTTTCTAATTTGAAAATATCACTCTTAAAAATGTGAATTTCATACATTAATTGTAAACAGGTAGTGTTTTTAAGGTTTTTTTAATATCTTATAATGAAGTATGACATCAAAGAAGAATCCTAGCGGGACAGCAGCTCACCCTTTTGCCCCTAAATGGTGCCCTGTAAATGAATATATAGTGAAGAAAATAATTCTTATTTATTTTAAGACTCAGTTTGAAAAGCCACTTTCCCCCGAGCAATGGCGGGTATATCAGCTAGTAATGTATAAAATATCGGAACTAAAAGAATATAACATCGCTATGAAGCATTGTATTTTTCAATTGTTTAAAAATTGGTTGAAATAAATATTGTTCCTGAAAGCGGAATGGAATATCCTAAAGAATCAAAACCCTTATATGCAGAAAAATTTACTCAACATATTATAAAAATGATAATATATTGGAAAATATAAATAAAAACATTGGAAACCAAAGTTATTATTAGTCATATAATAACTTTATATTATTAACTTTATATTATTATATTTATTCAATCAAATTAAATAATAAAATGGAAAAATTTACAACGATAATCGTCAAAAAAATCTTCTACAGATCCCACATTCATACAGCGTTGCAGTAAAATGATATCTCAAACCACTCTCATAAAACTTTAATATAAGTTGTATCTTCCTATACCATTTTAGTAGTTCCGTAAGAAACATAAACACTTCTCAACCTTGAAAATTTGATATTGAAGACACAAAGATATAAAATGATGAAAAGAACATGAAAAACTCTCTCAGAGAAGATAAAGCGATATAAACTAGTCATAAAATATATATCCTCGTCCAAGTAACATTATTTTATTTAGAGAAAGCACAATAAAGCTCTTAAACCTTAGACTGTCCAATATTTTTAACAATCCTTAATCTGATATAAAACCAGACGAGACGGAAAACTCAGAATCACATCTTCAATGCTTTTTCAAACGATATCAAACAACCCTTTTTGTCAAAGAGATTTCAATCGAAATTGAAATTAATTTTTACTTCAAAGGAAATATTTACTTAATGCAATATACTTGAGATACTTATAGCACTTTAAAAAAGATTTACCAATTCATGTTCGAAATACGTTTTAATGCGTTTTGAACTACGACTGATTGATTGTAATTCATAATATTTCTTTGAAACATGATAAAAGCTGGAGCAACACAAAATTTTAAAAATTCAAACAATTGTTTTGGGATCTTTAAATCCCCTGCGTCAGAGCTAAAAGTACAATCCGACACCCAATCGTCTTTTATAAATAGAACAAAATATGAAAATTGGATATCGTGTGTATTGTTTATTTAGCACTGACGATGGGGATCCAAAGATCCCTGAAACATTTCATTTTTATACTAGGGGGCTCTACCTTCTGCTCGCTCACCAACCCCCGGAACTGCTTTTGCTGTTCTTTGTAGATCGCTTCGCGATCTTAGCGAACAGAGCTCGCTTGTTTCATCTCAACTGTCCAGCACAACCTAGAACTCGTCTGCTTAGTTAATGATAATTTAATATCAAAACTTTTAACCTCTATAACTTATAGATAATTTAATTCGGATAATTACCAAGAAAATATCAAAATAAAACATACTGTAATATTCCTTTTTAGCTTATTAATAATTTAATAGATAGGGGGCTACCGCTCCCTGGTCGCTATCGCTCCCCAAACCTGTAACTGAAACGTAGCTCTTCACAGATCGCTTCGCTATGATGATCCAACTATGATGACAACCCTTATCCGCATAAAAAAACGCTTTTTTAAAACCTTGTTTTGTAACAGATGAAAATGCTGCTTTACAACTAAACCCTTTGTCTCGTAATATTTTACTCACGCGCTCGTGAACTTTTAAAATGATGGAAATGAAAATGAAGTAGCTGTATTAGTTTAGTTTAGTTTGTTGATGATTTGGCTTCTGTAAACAATGCTCAAAATTTTGAATTAAATTATTAAATCTTTTAATGTTTTATTAAACTGGCGCCCTAACTCGTGGCCGAAACACGATCCCATCAGGATGAGGTTGCTGAGCAAGTAATCGGATGTGGAAGTTTCAAAGCCTAGCAATCTTTGCGATACAAGTATGTGAACATATGTTCATTAAACTGCATATATATTTATCAAAATATTGCAGATTCAGTTAAGTTATTTAAAAGTTAACATGAGTTACTTAGCTAAAGGTAAAAAACAAGACTTAATCTTCTTGGCAGAAGAACTTGGAATTACCGTTGATGAAAATTTGATTAGAATTAATGTAAGGAATGAAATCATAAAAAGTGATAAATATGATGGGGAATTCACTAAAGAATTATTTAATAATGTTATCACTGAGAGACTGGAAAAAGAAAGGGAGGAAAGAGAGAGAGAAAGGGAGGAAAGAGAGATAGAAAGGGAGGAAAAAGAGCGAGAAAGGAGGTTTGAAATAGAAAAGTTAAAACTTCAAACCTTTTCTGCTAATATGCTCTCAAGAGGCTCATCGTCTTCTTTCACGGATATCCCTAAATTGGAATTACAGAAGCTGATCCCCAGTTTCAATCAAGCAACTGATGATATTGGTTTGTTTTTGAACTTATTTGAAAAGCAGCTAAATTTCCTCCAAGTACCTAGTTCCAAATGGGTTGTTTACTTGATAGGACTTCTTCCAAGTGACATAACTAGGTTGATAGCCCAAGAAACTGCTGAGGATGCCCATAATTATGAGCACGTCAAACGAATTCTCTTGAAGCGCTTTAAAATAAGTGCCGAGAAATTCCGCAATCTTTTTGTTCAACACCGCCGAAACTATAAAAATACTTGGCGAGATTGTTATTTTAATTTGAGATGTTCTTTTGAAGGTTGGGTAAACGAGCTGCAAATAAATTCATTCGATCAACTTAAAAATTTAATTATTTCTGATCAGATGAAGATGATTGCCCCTCCCGAATACAAAGAACACTTTATTGATCACTGGTCTGAGCTGGTTGATCCAAAAGAGTTAGCTGACAAATTTGATTCGTATGAAGAAGTCAGACGTCTGAAGTTAAGAAATGATTCTGAGGAACCAAAGAAAAATGCATTTTCGAAATGCCAAGTGGATTCGGGGTATAACAAAAATCTTTCTAGAACAAAACGTTCTGATAGAGTAGCAAATGGCAAGGATTTTCCCAAAGTATCCTGCTATGGATGTGGGAAAGAGGGAGTTATCAAACCTAAGTGTCCCACCTGCAACTCCATAAGGCTTAATTCCATAAGGCTTAATTCTTTTAAAAGTAAACAACCGTACAACACTCTTCTAGAGATATCCATCAATGGAAGGAAAGGGACGGGATGTGCTGATACTGGAGCGACTCATACAATTGCTAGCAACAAATTATATAATCTTTTAAAAGCAGATGGAGTAAAGTTTGAGGCTACAAAAATGAGTTTTACTCTTGCTGATGGGTTTGAAAGGGAAACTGAAGTTTATAAGACAGAAGTTCAAATCCGAATAGAAGATTGTTTCGTTAAAACGGAATTGGTTGTCTTTAAAACCCCTAAAAACAACCGAACTCTTCTAGGGATGGATTTTCTGAAAAGAGCTGGAATTGTGATAGATGTTCCACGTCAACAATGGTTCTTTTCTAGAAGACCTAGGAAGAGGTTCAGATTTTCCGAAGATAAGGTTATGGGGTCATCTCCCAACGATAAAACATGTATTAATGTCAATTCTATCTGTTTAAGAGACGATGAAGGGAAACACATCAGTAAATCCCAAAGAGCTGAATTAAATGCATTGTTGGAAGATTTCTCCCATATTTTCAGTCTAGGGGAAGAAGCAACCCCTAAGATTAAACATTTCATTAATACTGGAGATAATCCACCAGTTTCAGTACCTCCATATAGGATATCTCCTTCAAAGAAGGAAATTTTAAAAAAAGAAATAGATGAACTACTAGCAAATAATGTTATTGAGGAGTGTGAATCTCCATACGCTTCCCCTATAGTGTTGGTTCCTAAGCCTAATGGTTCGATGCGGTTATGCATTGATTATAGGAAATTGAATGCCATTACAACAACTGATACTTACCCCCTGCCAAGGATTGATGATTTGCTCCATGAAGCTAAGCACACATCATTCATGTCTACAATTGATTTAAAATCAGGGTATCACCAAATTGAAGTTAATCCTGCCGATCGTGATAAGACTGCATTTATTTGTCCATTGGGAACTTACAGATATCGCAGAATGCCTTTCGGATTGAAAAACGCCCCTGCAACGTTTCAGAGATTGATTGACAATTTTCGAAATTCTCTAAAAGGGGTAATGGCACTTTCTTATTTAGATGATATAATCATTTGTTCTGAAACCTTTCAAGGTCACCTTACTGACTTAAAAGCTGTTTTTATGAAACTTCAAGAATTTAAACTTCATGCTAACCGAGAAAAATGTCAATTTGCTTGCAACCGTGTCAAATATCTTGGACACTACATAACTGAAACTGGTCTGGAGGTGGATCCAGGAAAAACTGAAGCCATTCAGAAAATGCCGTCTCCCAAAACTGTAAAACAGGTTCAATCCTTTCTTCAGACTTGTTCCTGGTACAGACGATTTATAGCAAACTTTTCTGAAGTGGCAAGACCACTTAGCAACCTTACTAAAAAGAATGCGTGTTGGAAATGGGAAAAAGAAGAACAGGGAGCTTTTCAAACATTGAAACAACTTTTGATTAATCCCCCCATTCTAAGTCAAAGTGACCCCACCAAACCTTACATTCTTCGAACTGATGCAAGTAACTTTGCTTTGGGAGCGGTTCTTTTACAAGGGACTGGACCTAACGAACACCCAATTGAATATGCCAGTCGACTACTCACACCAGCTGAGAGGAACTATTCAACGACGGAACGAGAAGCGTTAGCCGTTGTATGGGCTTTGAAAAAGTTCCGGGCTTACGTAGAAGGACAGGAGGTTACTGTTATGTCGGACCATCAACCTCTTAAGTGGTTGATGAGTCTGAAGTCTCCGACTGGACGTTTAGCTCGATGGGCTTTAGAAGTTCAATCTTTCAACCTCAAGTTGGAATATATACCTGGAAAATCTAATGTCGTCGCTGATATGTTGTCTCGACCGGTATGCCATCATGAGAGCGGAACTTGTGAAATTTGTTCCATAATTATTGACATGCCTTCAGATAGTCCTAGAGATGTTCGTGAAGAGCAACTAAAGGATGAAAATCTCAAGAAAATTATCGAATCCCTTGAAATTGCTGTCGAAAATGAAAATTCTGCAAATTATTCCGAACGGGGTTATCTAATGAACCAGGGCGTTTTATACCGGTATGCCCCAGACGCAGAAACCGAGGAAGCACAATTAGTTGTACCTTCCCATGAACGAGAGAAAATTCTTAAAGAATACCATGACAGTCCAACAGCTGGACATTTTGGTGTGGAAGGAACTCACAGTAAGATTGCAAAGCGTTATTTTTGGATCGGTATGCGAAAATACATAACAGATTATGTCAAGAACTGCCCTGATTGTTGTCGATTTAAACCAAGCAATCAAAAGCCTTCTGGACTTCTTCAAACACCAATATATTCGCAGCGGTTCGAAACTATTGCTGTAGATCTTTTTGGGCCTTTACCTGAAACAAAAGATGGAGAAAAATGGATTTTCATCGTAGAAGATTGTTCCACTAAGTGGATAGAACTTTTTCCATTAAAAAGAGCAACTGCCAAAGAATGCTCTACAATTCTCATTCAGGAAATATTCATGAGGTATGGACTTCCAAGGAGAATCATTAGTGATAATGGACCACAATTTGTCAGCGCTGTTATGCAACAGGTTTGTTGTTTACTTAACATAAAACAGACTTTGACATCTGTTTATCATCCTCAAGCCAACCCTGTTGAGAGGAAAAACCGTGATCTCAAGCCACGGTTAGCGATTTTAGTTGCTGGTGATCATACATTATGGAGTGAGAAGTTACCTGCCATTAGGTTCGCTTTGAATACCACCAAATGTGACACCACTGGTCAAACAGCTGCGTATTTGCAGTTGGGAAGAGAATTGCGAACAGTCGATGATGTGTCCCACGATCTTCGAAGTATCATCGATAATGACAATTTTGTTCCAGAAATAACTCCATACTTGAAAAGATTTGCCAAATATGCTAGACAAATAAGAGATAGAGTAGAAGAAAAGCAAGATCGTCATAAATTTTATGCGGATAAAAGACGTAAGCCATCATTCCAATATAAAATAGGTGACCACGTGTGGGTGACTTTGCATCCTATTAGCCAAGCTAAAAAGGGATTAACCACTAAGTTCATGCCAAGGCGTGATGGTCCATATGTCATAGTGGCACAACGGTCTGCAACATCTTATACTGTTGCCTCTCCAAATGACTTATCGTCCCCTTTGGGAAATTATCATGTGTCTGCCCTGGTGCCTTGTAATCGACCTGATGCCATCCCAGTTGCTCCGATTCGAAGGCGCGGCCGGCCCCGAAAGTAGATAGAGAATCCGATCTCTTCGTCTTATCCAACCTGCTTTCCGAGGACGTTTAGACCGCAGGTTGAGGGGAAGTGTGTAACAGATGAAAATGCTGGTTTACAACTAAACCCTTTGTCTTGTATATTTTACTCACGCGCTCGTGAACTTTTTAAAATGATGGAAAGGAAAATTGCTGTATTAGTTTAGTTTAGTTTTTTTGATGATTTGGCTTCTGTAAACAATGCTCAAAATTTGAATTATATTATCTTTTAATGTTTATTAAAATGGCGCCCTAACTCGTGGCCGGAACACGATCCCATCATCTGGATGAAGTTGTTGCTGTGCCGATGGAATCCGATGTGGAAATTTTCGATGTCCGATGTGGAAGTCTGATGCTAAGAATAATTTTCGATACAATCGTGGCTGGAACATGAACCCATAATCTGGATGAAGTTGTTGCTGTGCCGATGGAATCCGATGTGGAAGTTTCCTAAGTCCGATGTGTAAATCTGTGTAACAGATGAAAATGAGCTACTTAGCTAAAGGAAAAAACCAGATAAGGGATGAAAAGTTCTCCCGACGATAAAGAATGAACGTTGAATATCAATTCATCATCTTTCGTCATCTCATCTCTCGACAATGAATATGAATTATACCTGTTCAAGAGACGATGAAAGGAAACACCTCAATATAACCCAAAGACCTGGATCAAATTCCTTATTAGAAGATTTCTCCGGTATGTTCCGTTAAGGGGAAGAATCAAAACCCCAAGATTAAACATTTCATTAATTAAATACTGAAAATTATCTACCAGTTCCAGTACCTCCTTCTAAGTAGATACCAAACTTGTTCCAATGCTTTACCATCTCCTGTGGCAATGAGTAAAGATTCTACATACAATATTGGTTCTCTCAAGCCATTAGTCACTATAAAGTGATCTAAGTCTTAAGCAGTCATGTGACCTAAGTCTTAAGCATTCATGTGACCTAAGTCTTAAGCAGTCATGTGACCTAAGTCTTAAGCAGTCAAGTGATTCTAGTCACTCAAGTGATCCAAGTCTTAAGCATTCATGGGATCTAAGTCTTAAGCAGTCACTATCAAGTGATCCTAGATAAAGTGATATTCAGTCACTATGAAGTGAGCTTCGTCACAGAAGGTTGTAAATCAAGAAGTCTTTATCTTGTCCTAAAGGGAGCAGAAATCTGTATAAAATGTCTCGTCTCCATGTGAATCATAGATTTCTTCGTTTTATCCAGTCTCCAAGACGTCCAACCTGCTTTCCGAGGACGTTTGGACCGCAGGTTGAGGGAAAGTGTGTAACAGATGAAAATGCTGCTTTACAACTAAACCCTTTGTCTCGTAATATTTTACTCACGCGCTCGTGAACTTTTAAAATGATGGAAATGAAAATGAAGTAGCTGTATTAGTTTTGTTGCTGTGTGATTGTTGATGTTTTGTCTTATGTAACCAATGTTCAAATTTTGAATTAAATTATAATCTTTTAATGTTTGTTAAAGTTTTATTTTTTTTCTCTTATCACTAATTTCTCTAATTCTTATCACTAGTTTCTCTATTTAATCTTTAGCGGAGTAAAACCAACTTCCCGAAAATCCTCTTCCTTTCATCGGCATAAATAACACTCAAAAAGCTTCTTAAAATACTTTTCTTCCCCTATAATTATATGATAAAATGGAATATTTGGGGTGAATCCCCAAGATTTCGACTTCGTCCGATCTTAATTCTTTATATTTTATAGAATTTTGAATGTAAAAACACTTGATTTTGTACCTTCGGACACCATAAGTGTTGTACCTATGTACACGTTCTTGTGGGTGTCTGTAGCTAATCGGCGTTTTTGAATCAGGTTTCATTAAAGTGCATACATTTTAATGCATATTAAATTAATTGCAAAAGGTTATTTATCTGTCGGTGATTATTAACAAGTGATTTTTAGATGAAAAATCAAATATTTTGTGATCTAAACTACTTTTTAAAATTTATGATTGTACTTTGCATTTAATGTAAAATATGGTGTGAAATCTTAAGCACCCTATCGCATTTAGGTATTATGATTACAAAAAACTTAAAATTTCCAGCGAAGAAGATTTGCGAAAGTTATTACCCCCAAATACTTGCACAACTATGGCTGAGCGCGCAGAGACTTTTGTCACGGCGACTATAACACTAGATCGTTCGAGAGTAATGCATCTCTATGGCGAGATCTTGGCAATCGGCCAAGAGTCTCGTCGCCTAATGCGCGCGCTCTAGCTTCTTGCAATAGCCAGAGTGATAATTTTGTCTCAGTCACAGTGACAAAAGTGCGCGCTTAGCCTAAGTAGTGTCGATTGAATTGTTTTTTTTGGATCAGTATGGTGATCAGATGAATCAGCATGATCTATGAAACTATTACCTTAAATGAGGTATTTGGTTGAGTGAGGGATTTGCATAATTTTGTACTTTTTTGATACATTATGGTTTAAAACTACCAAATTTCTAATTTTTTAGGTTCAAAAATGTGTTTTAAATAATTTAAAATTCAATTTTATTTTTCCAAAACGCCAGAAATGCCACGTCATCAGAAAATGGGCTTCTATTGGATGTGACATCACATCCCATGAAAACCATTGTGTTTACTGTTTTCATGTGATCAGAAAACGGGCTTCTATTGGATGTGAGTAGATAGAATTTGCCGGTTCTGCCCCATTGCGCAGCCGCGCAGCAGCGCAGCCCCTGCGCATTCTACTAGATTGCGGAGTGCCTGCTCCGGTTGCGCCGGCAGATCTGTGGAACCTTCCCAATCTACCAAATTGCGATTCCCTTCCCATTCTACTGATTACGGAGTGTCTGCTACTTTACGGTTCTGCCAATAAAATGGGGCTCCACCACTAAATTGGGGCTCTGCCACTAAATTGCGGCTCCACCACTAAAATTAAAGTTATTTTACACATCAATATACTCTAAGACCCACCAGCCAATCAGCAGAAAGCATGATAGTTAAAATTATTTTACTACATAAAATTATAAGGTTAATTAAAAAACTGTAACCGCTTTTAACTGTAATTTGAACAAAATTAGTAAATTGCAGCTCTTCCACTATATTGGGGCTCTAGAACTCATGCAAAAACAAGAAGCTAAATTGAGACTTTCTAAATTATTTTAAGATAACATTAATTGATAGTTAAAGTTATTAACAAAGATTAATTAACAGTTATTTTACATAAAATTATAAGGTTAATGAACAAACTAACCGCTGTAATATATTACCTATTGAATGCCCATACTGGAATAAAAGACCAAGACAATCACAAACTCAAAAATGTAGACTGCACTACTCACCTGTCATTGAGACTCCCTTAACAATGCACCGGCGAACCACCCCTCTTACCTTTCGCAGAGCAATATGTGTGGCGATAACGGGGTAACCTCCATTGGGATTGATAGCGATTGCATCTTTTCCCGCAATACCAAGGGGAGATGGTTTTCAAAAGATATATATTTTTTCATTACAATCATTTTTTCTATTTCGTTAAATTTACAGTTCAATATTCACTTTAGTTACAGTTTGACACAAAATGCTTATCCTATCACAATCCTTAACTTTGAAAATACAGTATTTTCACCAGAAAGGATACTTCGAAAAATTGAGAATGATCGAAAATTATCAAACAACCAAACATATAATACGTTATCCCATTGGTGGAATTATTTTTATTTCACTTTGATCAGGAAAGGATACTTTGAAAAATTGAGAATACATTTTCAGACCACTTGACATATAATACGTTATCCTATTGGTGGAATTATTTTACAACTTCGATTAAAAATTACTAATTATGTTCATATTGGATAAGATCTTAAATATTTTAAGCATTTTTTAAAAATAAAATATACTTTTATTACGAATTCTGTTCGAGGAGTTGATTTTTTTTTCATAGAATGTTAGACTCATTCAAGTTAAAAATGACAAATCCATTAATTTTACTATATTTCAATTGAAGATATTACATATTTTATTCGCATAGAAGCTTTTTCTAGATTTAAACGTGATAATATATGATTAATCACCTAAACAAAAACTATTCCATTGCACTTTCTTCTGAAAGCATTGTGTGAATGAGAGAATTTTTATACAAAAATTGTAAAATATATACGATTTTCCCAACAGTTGAAAACATTTCAATCATTAACCTTTTATTTAAAGTGCATTATTTGACTAGCACTACAGAACATACATTCATTTTATTCATAACTTTTACTATATTTATTAAACATGTAATATTTTTTTCTATACTAAAGAGAACTGCTTTGGTTATTTTTCAATTCATGGAATGGTTACGTTGATCATTTTCAACCTTTTTGAAAATAATTTTTTAACCCATCGGCTATACTTGCTCTACAAGAATTTTACCCTCTGCTGTACATTTTTACTAACAATTTATATTATTCACTAAAGCAAACAATATAATACTTATAAACTAACTTATGAAAGAAATCCTTTATGGATATAATGTTTTCTCTTACCTAAAGCCTTCTTTCATCTATAATCCATATAGAAAATTAAACTATTCTAATAAAAATTAAAGGGGAAACATGACTCAAAAGGAAACATACATTATAAAAACCAAGAAAATTATTACTGAATCTATAAGAAAACCTAAAAACTCTGCTAAAAATAAAATCTTAACTGAAAATTTTATTAAAAATTAAAACACATGTAGAGAAATAACTTAATACTTTGTTAAAAATAAAAACGAACACAGAAAAACTTTCACTGAAAAACTAAAATCTTTGTTAAATATAAAAACTTAATCACTTCGAAACTAAAAACTTAACTAAAATCTTTGTTAAAAATAAAAACTTAACTAAAAACTCTGCTAAAAATAAAAACTTAACTGAAAATTTTACTAAAAATTAAGACACATGTAGAAAATTAACTTAATACTTTGTTAAAAATAAAAACGAACACAGAAAAACTTTCACTGAAAAACTAAAATCTTTGTTAAATATAAAAACTTAATCACTTCGAAAATAAAAACTTAACTAAAACCTTTGTTAAAAATAAAAACTTAACTGAAAATTTTGTTAAATATTAGGATACATGCAGAAAAATAACTTAATACTCTGCTAAAAATAAAATCTTAAACTGAAAATTTTATTAAAAATTAAAACACATGTAGAGAAATAACTTAATACTTTGTTAAAAATAAAAACGAACACAGAAAAACTTTCACTGAAAAACTAAAATCTTTGTTAAATATAAAAACTTAATCACTTCGAAACTAAAAACTTAACTAAAATCTTTGTTAAAAATAAAAACTTAACTAAAAACTCTGCTAAAAATAAAAACTTAACTGAAAATTTTACTAAAAATTAAGACACATGTAGAAAATTAACTTAATACTTTGTTAAAAATAAAAACGAACACAGAAAAACTTTCACTGAAAAACTAAAATCTTTGTGAAATATAACAACTTAATCACTTCGAAACTAAAAACTTAACTAAAACCTTTGTTAAAAATAAAAACTTAACTGAAAATTTTGTTAAATATTAGGATACATGCAGAAAAATAACTTAATACTTTGTTAAAAATAAAAACTTAACTGAAAATTTTGTTAAAAATTAAGATACATGTAGAAAACTAACTTAATACTTTGTTAAAAATAAAAACGAACACAGAAAAAACTTTACAAGAAATGAAAACTTATACACTGAAAAATTAAAATCTTTGTTAAATATAAAAACTTAACTAAAAATTTTGTTAAAAATAAAAACTTAACTGAAAATTTCGTTAAAAATTAAGACACATGTAGAAAAATAACTTAATACTTTGTTAAAAATAAAAACGAACACAGAAAAACTTTCACTGAAAAACTAAAATCTTTGTTAAATATAAATGTTTATTCACTACGAAACTGAAAACTTTGTTTGAAATGAACTAGAAAACGAAAAACTTTACACAAGAAATGAAAACTTATACACTAAAAAACTAAAATCTTTGTTAAAAATAAAAGCTTAACTGAAAATTTTGTTAAAAAATTAAGACAAATGCAGAAAAATAACTTAATACTTTGTTAAATGTAAAAACTTAAAAGCTACAAAACTAAAATATCTGTTTAAAATAAATAAAAACTTACAAGAAATTTTACAAGAAATAAAAATTTACACTAAAAACTTTACCTTAAAAACTTTCACTGAAAAACTAAAATCTTTGTTAAATATAAAAACTTAATCACTTCGAAACTAAAAACTTAACTAAAATCTTTGTTAAAAATAAAAACTTAACTAAAAACTCTGCTAAAAATAAAAACTTAACTGAAAATTTTACTAAAAATTAAGACACATGTAGAAAATTAACTTAATACTTTGTTAAAAATAAAAACGAACACAGAAAAACTTTCACTGAAAAACTAAAATCTTTGTTAAATATAAAAACTTAATCACTTCGAAACTAAAAACTTAACTAAAACCTTTGTTAAAAATAAAAACTTAACTGAAAATTTTGTTAAATATTAGGATACATGCAGAAAAATAACTTAATACTCTGCTAAAAATAAAATCTTAAACTGAAAATTTTATTAAAAATTAAAACACATGTAGAGAAATAACTTAATACTTTGTTAAAAATAAAAACGAACACAGAAAAACTTTCACTGAAAAACTAAAATCTTTGTTAAATATAAAAACTTAATCACTTCGAAACTAAAAACTTAACTAAAATCTTTGTTAAAAATAAAAACTTAACTAAAAACTCTGCTAAAAATAAAAACTTAACTGAAAATTTTACTAAAAATTAAGACACATGTAGAAAATTAACTTAATACTTTGTTAAAAATAAAAACGAACACAGAAAAACTTTCACTGAAAAACTAAAATCTTTGTGAAATATAACAACTTAATCACTTCGAAACTAAAAACTTAACTAAAACCTTTGTTAAAAATAAAAACTTAACTGAAAATTTTGTTAAATATTAGGATACATGCAGAAAAATAACTTAATACTTTGTTAAAAATAAAAACTTAACTGAAAATTTTGTTAAAAATTAAGATACATGTAGAAAACTAACTTAATACTTTGTTAAAAATAAAAACGAACACAGAAAAAACTTTACAAGAAATGAAAACTTATACACTGAAAAATTAAAATCTTTGTTAAATATAAAAACTTAACTAAAAATTTTGTTAAAAATAAAAACTTAACTGAAAATTTCGTTAAAAATTAAGACACATGTAGAAAAATAACTTAATACTTTGTTAAAAATAAAAACGAACACAGAAAAACTTTCACTGAAAAACTAAAATCTTTGTTAAATATAAATGTTTATTCACTACGAAACTGAAAACTTTGTTTGAAATGAACTAGAAAACGAAAAACTTTACACAAGAAATGAAAACTTATACACTAAAAAACTAAAATCTTTGTTAAAAATAAAAGCTTAACTGAAAATTTTGTTAAAAAATTAAGACAAATGCAGAAAAATAACTTAATACTTTGTTAAATGTAAAAACTTAAAAGCTACAAAACTAAAATATCTGTTTAAAATAAATAAAAACTTACAAGAAATTTTACAAGAAATAAAAATTTACACTAAAAACTTTACCTTAAAAACTTTCACTGAAAAACTAAAATCTTTGTTAAATATAAAAACTTAATCACTTCGAAACTAAAAACTTAACTAAAATCTTTGTTAAAAATAAAAACTTAACTAAAAACTCTGCTAAAAATAAAAACTTAACTGAAAATTTTACTAAAAATTAAGACACATGTAGAAAATTAACTTAATACTTTGTTAAAAATAAAAACGAACACAGAAAAACTTTCACTGAAAAACTAAAATCTTTGTGAAATATAACAACTTAATCACTTCGAAACTAAAAACTTAACTAAAACCTTTGTTAAAAATAAAAACTTAACTGAAAATTTTGTTAAATATTAGGATACATGCAGAAAAATAACTTAATACTTTGTTAAAAATAAAAACTTAACTGAAAATTTTGTTAAAAATTAAGATACATGTAGAAAACTAACTTAATACTTTGTTAAAAATAAAAACGAACACAGAAAAAACTTTACAAGAAATGAAAACTTATACACTGAAAAATTAAAATCTTTGTTAAATATAAAAACTTAACTAAAAATTTTGTTAAAAATAAAAACTTAACTGAAAATTTTGTTAAAAATTAAGACACATGTAGAAAAATAACTTAATACTTTGTTAAAAATAAAAACGAACACAGAAAAACTTTCACTGAAAAACTAAAATCTTTGTTAAATATAAAAACTTATTCACTACGAAACTGAAAACTTTGTTTGAAATGAACTAGAAAACGAAAAACTTTACACAAGAAATGAAAACTTATACACTAAAAAACTAAAATCTTTGTTAAAAATAAAAGCTTAACTGAAAACTTTGTTAAAAAATTAAGACAAATGCAGAAAAATAACTTAATACTTTGTTAAATGTAAAAACTTAAAAGCTAGAAAACTAAAATATCTGTTTAAAATAAATAAAAACTTACAAGAAATTTTACAAGAAATAAAAATTTACACTAAAAACTTTACCAAAAAGAAATTATTACGAAAAACTTTAACAGAAAGAAAAACTTAAAAACCATAAAACAAAAAAAAACTTTGTTAAAAATAAAGGCAAATACAGAAAATAACTTAATACTTTGTTAAATATTAAAACTTAGAAACTATGAAACGAAAAACTTCACCATAAATAAAAACTTATACACTACAAAACTAAAATATTTGTTAAAAATAAAATAAAACTTTGAAAAAATTTTACAAGAAATAAAAATTTACACTAAAAACTTTACCAAAAAGAAATTATTACGAAAAACCTTAACAAAAGAAAAACCTAAAAACTATAAAACTAAAAACTTTGTTAAAAATCAAGACACATGTAGAAAAATAACTTAATACTTTGTTCAATATAAAAACTTAGAACCTATAAAACTAAAAACTTTGCTAAAAATAAAAATTTTAGGAAAACTTTGTTAAAAATAAAGAAATCAATACAGAAAATTTTAAAAATAAATAAAAACTTCGAAAAAATATTACAAGAAATAAAAAATAACACTAAAAACTTTATCAAAAAGAGATACTTACAAATTATAAAACTAAAAACTTTGTTAAAAATAAAATTAAATTGAAAAGTTAAAATAAAAAAAAACTAAAAACTTTATCAAAAAGAAATACTTCTTGTTAAAAAAATATACGTTGAAAAAAATTTGCACATGAAACATACTAAAAACTTTACCAATAACAACCATACTTTGTTAAAATTAGAAGACAGATAGATTCACATCCTCCTTTCATTGGGACCCTTTTTTTATTATTATGTAAAACGTGGGCTGAAAATTTTAAAAGTACTATTTTTAAATTTCCTTCATTAAGAAGGAGTTTTCAGCCCACCGAGTTTTCATAATAAAAAAAAATAAGTAAAAAAATATTTTTTAAAAAACGCTTTTATTGAAGTGTTCTAAAAGGTCAAAAATAATTTTTTCGGTTTGACAAATAATTTATTGCGAAGAAGAAAATAACTTTTTGGTAAGTAAAAAAACTGATTTTCTAATCACTAAAAATAAAACCGTGGGGGCTAGTAATTTTTTAAATTTAAATTTTTTTACAGGACAGTAACAGTAACATCCCTGACGAACGGGGATTCGAACCCCAGACGTACGGCTTTGCAGTTAGATGCGCTTACCACTAGGCCATTACGTCGGCATTTATGTATAACTTTATATAAATAAAAATACCTAATAGAGAATTTAAAGTGAATCCATCCCCCTCAAAACTCATGAATGAGAAATTTGTAAATTTAACCTCATAGAACATAGAATAAAGAAGTTAGAATAAATAGTGAATTAAGAATTACTAGCGCCCACGCTTTTATTTTTAGTGATTAGAAAATCAGTTTTTTTACTTACCAAAAAGTTATTTTCTTCTTCGCAATAAATTATTTGTCAAACCGAAAAAATTATTTTTGACCTTTTAGAACACTTCAATAAAAGCGTTTTTTAAAAAATATTTTTTTACTTATTTTTTTTTATTATGAAAACTCGGTGGGCTGAAAACTCCTTCTTAATGAAGGAAATTTAAAAATAGAAATTAAAAAAGGGTCCCAATGAAAGGAGGATGTGAATCTGTCTTCTAATTTTAACAAAGTATGGGTGTTATTGGTAAAGTTTTTAGTATGTTTAATGTGCAAATTTTTTTTCAACGTATATTTTTTTAACAAGATTTCTTTTTGATAAAGTTTTTAGTTTTTTTATTTTAACTTTTCAATTTAATTTTATTTTTAACAAAGTTTTTAGTTTTACAATTTGTAAGTATCTCTTTTTGATAAAGTTTTTAGTGTTATTTTTTATTTCTTGTAATATTTTTTCGAAGTTTTTATTTATTTTTAAAATTTTCTGTATTGATTTCTTTATTTTTAACAAAGTTTTCCTAAAGTTTTTATTTTTAGCAAAGTTTTTAGTTTTATAGGTTCTAAGTTTTTATATTGAACAAAGTATTAAGTTATTTTTCTACATGTGTCTTGATTTTTAACAAAGTTTTTAGTTTTATAGTTTTTAGGTTTTTCTTTTGTTAAGGTTTTTCGAAATAATTTCTTTTTGGTAAAGTTTTTAGTGTAAATTTTTATTTCTTGTAAAATTTCTTGTACGTTTTTATTTATTTTAAACAGATATTTTAGTTTTGTAGCTTTTAAGTTTTTACATTTAACAAAGTATTAAGTTATTTTTCTGCATTTGTCTTAATTTTTTAACAAAATTTTCAGTTAAGCTTTTATTTTTAACAAAGATTTTAGTTTTTTAGTGTATAAGTTTTCATTTCTTGTGTAAAGTTTTTCGTTTTCTAGCTCATTTCAAACAAAGTTTTCAGTTTCGTAGTGAATAAGTTTTTATATTTAACAAAGATTTTAGTTTTTCAGTGAAAGTTTTTCTGTGTTCGTTTTTATTTTTAACAAAGTATTAAGTTATTTTTCTACATGTGTCTTAATTTTTAACAAAATTTTCAGTTAAGTTTTTATTTTTAACAAAATTTTTAGTTAAGTTTTTATATTTAACAAAGATTTTAATTTTTCAGTGTATAAGTTTTCATTTCTTGTAAAGTTTTTTCTGTGTTCGTTTTTATTTTTAACAAAGTATTAAGTTAGTTTTCTACATGTATCTTAATTTTTAACAAAATTTTCAGTTAAGTTTTTATTTGTAACAAAATTTTTAGTTAAGTTTTTAGTTTTAACAAAATTTTAAGTTAAGTTTTTTATTTTCGAAGTGAATACGTTTTTATATTTAACAAATATTTTAGTTTATCAGTGTATAAGTTTTCATTTCTTGTAAAGTTTTTCTGTGTTCGTTTTTATTTTTAACAAAGTATTAAGTTATTTTCTGCATGTGTCTTAATTTTTAACAAAATTTTCAGTTAAGTTTTTATTTTTAACAAAGTATTAAGTTATTTTTCTGCATGTATCCTAATATTTAACAAAATTTTCAGTTAAGTTTTTATTTTTAACAAAGGTTTTAGTTAAGTTTTTAGTTTCGAAGTGATTAAGTTTTTATATTTCACAAAGATTCTAGTTTTTCAGTGAAACTTTTTCTGTGTTCGTTTTTATTTTTAACAAAGTATTAAGTTAATTTTCTACATGTGTCTTAATTTTTAGTAAAATTTTCAGTTAAGTTTTTATTTTTAGCAGAGTTTTTAGTTAAGTTTTTATTTTTAACAAAGATTTTAGTTAAGTTTTTAGTTTCGAAGTGATTAAGTTTTTATATTTAACAAAGATTTTAGTTTTTCAGTGAAAGTTTTTCTGTGTTCGTTTTTATTTTTAACAAAGTATTAAGTTATTTCTCTACATGTGTTTTAATTTTTAATAAAATTTTCAGTTTAAGATTTTATTTTTAGCAGAGTATTAAGTTATTTTTCTGCATGTATCCTAATATTTAACAAAATTTTCAGTTAAGTTTTTATTTTTAACAAAGGTTTTAGTTAAATTTTTAGTTTCGAAGTGATTAAGTTTTTATATTTAACAAAGATTTTAGTTTTTCAGTGAAAGTTTTTCTGTGTTCGTTTTTATTTTTAACAAAGTATTAAGTTATTTCTCTACATGTGTTTTAATTTTTAATAAAATTTTCAGTTAAGATTTTATTTTTAGCAGAGTTTTTAGGTTTTCTTATAGATTCAGTAATAATTTTCTTGGTTTTTATAATGTATGTTTCCTTTTGAGTCATGTTTCCCCTTTAATTTTTATTAGAATAGTTTAATTTTCTATATGGATTATAGATGAAAGAAGGCTTTAGGTAAGAGAAAACATTATATCCATAAAGGATTTCTTTCATAAGTTAGTTTATAAGTATTATATTGTTTGCTTTAGTGAATAATATAAATTGTTAGTAAAAATGTACAGCAGAGGGTAAAATTCTTGTAGAGCAAGTATAGCCGATGGGTTAAAAAATTATTTTCAAAAAGGTTGAAAATGATCAACGTAACCATTCCATGAATTGAAAAATAACCAAAGCAGTTCTCTTTAGTATAGAAAAAAATATTACATGTTTAATAAATATAGTAAAAGTTATGAATAAAATGAATGTATGTTCTGTAGTGCTAGTCAAATAATGCACTTTAAATAAAAGGTTAATGATTGAAATGTTTTCAACTGTTGGGAAAATCGTATATATTTTACAATTTTTGTATAAAAATTCTCTCATTCACACAATGCTTTCAGAAGAAAGTGCAATGGAATAGTTTTTGTTTAGGTGATTAATCATATATTATCACGTTTAAATCTAGAAAAAGCTTCTATGCGAATAAAATATGTAATATCTTCAATTGAAATATAGTAAAATTAATGGATTTGTCATTTTTAACTTGAATGAGTCTAACATTCTATGAAAAAAAAATCAACTCCTCGAACAGAATTCGTAATAAAAGTATATTTTATTTTTAAAAAATGCTTAAAATATTTAAGATCTTATCCAATATGAACATAATTAGTAATTTTTAATCGAAGTTGTAAAATAATTCCACCAATAGGATAACGTATTATATGTCAAGTGGTCTGAAAATGTATTCTCAATTTTTCAAAGTATCCTTTCCTGATCAAAGTGAAATAAAAATAATTCCACCAATGGGATAACGTATTATATGTTTGGTTGTTTGATAATTTTCGATCATTCTCAATTTTTCGAAGTATCCTTTCTGGTGAAAATACTGTATTTTCAAAGTTAAGGATTGTGATAGGATAAGCATTTTGTGTCAAACTGTAACTAAAGTGAATATTGAACTGTAAATTTAACGAAATAGAAAAAATGATTGTAATGAAAAAATATATATCTTTTGAAAACCATCTCCCCTTGGTATTGCGGGAAAAGATGCAATCGCTATCAATCCCAATGGAGGTTACCCCGTTATCGCCACACATATTGCTCTGTGAAAGGTAAGAGGGGTGGTTCGCCGGTGCATTGTTAAGGGAGTCTCAATGACAGGTGAGTAGTGCAGTCTACATTTTTGAGTTTGTGATTGTCTTGGTCTTTTATTCCAGTATGGGCATTCAATTGGTAATGTATTACAGCGGTTAGTTTGTTCATTAACCTTATAATTTTATGTAAAATAACTGTTAATTAACCTTTGTTAATAACTTTAACTATCAATTAATGTTATCTTAAAATAATTTAGAAAGTCTCAATTTAGCTTCTTGTTTTTGCATGAGTTCTAGAGCCCCAATATAGTGGAAGAGCTGCAATTTACTAATTTTGTTCAAATTACAGTTAAAAGCGGTTACAGTTTTTTAATTAACCTTATAATTTTATGTAGTAAAATAATTTTAACTATCATGCTTTCTGCTGATTGGCTGGTGGGTCTTAGAGTATATTGATGTGTAAAATAACTTTAATTTTAGTGGTGGAGCCGCAATTTAGTGGCAGAGCCCCAATTTAGTGGTGGAGCCCCATTTTATTGGCAGAACCGTAAAGTAGCAGACACTCCGTAATCAGTAGAATGGGAAGGGAATCGCAATTTGGTAGATTGGGAAGGTTCCACAGATCTGCCGGCGCAACCGGAGCAGGCACTCCGCAATCTAGTAGAATGCGCAGGGGCTGCGCTGCTGCGCGGCTGCGCAATGGGGCAGAACCGGCAAATTCTATCTACTGATGTGACCTCACAGCGCATGATTTTTGATTTGCAAATGTTTTTGTGCCCCAACAAAAAACGAAATTTCAAATATTTATATCTCAGAAACTAGGCTACGAAAATACTTGATGTAAATGTCATTCTTCATGGTTTTTATCTACTATTCTAATAAAATTTAATTTCAAAACTTGAGAATAACTCATTTCGATTTGAAAATCCCATGTGATTTATGTATTTTTGGTAAAAATCAAGACCTTTATCAATCAACTTCGTTTTAATGATCCTTTAAGATCTAAAACTACAGTACTTTAAAAAAATCTATTTCCAATTTTAAAAATGCTTGAAAAAGTTTATTAAAAGGTAATGCATCAATAAAATGATGTGAAATGATGTGTAATGATCAATTAAAATGTTCATTTCAGCTTTTTTCAACTTAAACTTCCCTTTTTGGTGTCCACAGGTACAACTGGGTCTGTCCATAGGTACAACAGATTGTTGTACCTTTGGACACAAATTTTTTCAAGTTATTAAAAATCCAATTTTCAAGATTTTAGCTTATAAAAAAATATTTCCCTTCTCACAAAGGTTAGGATATAAGTTGGGCACTTTAAATGGTCAAAATATGATTTTACTTGTTTTAGAAAAATCCAAACGTGATTTTTGTGTCCGAGGGTACAACACTCTCCCCTATAATTTTGAAATCTTGGTATTACGTTCAGTCAACTTTAATAAGTGATCAGTGCAAAACTGAAATCTTTACCGACTGACTAGAGATGATAAGTGTAAGGTCCCCTTCCATTTGAAAGAAAAATCAATTCCGATTCGGCAAGAAGGTAGGCCGAGGTGGTTCTTAATTCAAAAGAAATCACTCCTTCCATCGCTGGTGAAATAAAGCCATTTTACTTTTATGGCCGCCCAAAAACAAACGGAAGAGGGGCATGATTATCCTGGGCTTACTCAGGTAATGGAATTTTTACAGAGGGTACAACTCAGAGACAAAAGGTGCTGGAGAGATTGGAGGGGGATCCTCTCTTTTGTTTACGAATCTTTTTTCCGTTTAGCGACGCAAGATTAAATCCCTGGAACGATATAAATAAGCAGCGGTTGAGTGGATATGCAAATAACGGACAACTCAGAAAAAATGGGCCTCAGTTATTGGAGGGTAGGAAATGAAGGGGAGTTTTAGAGGCTATTTTACTGGCTCTGACATCCAATCATTTTTCAGTTGTGTTTGTCTTTATTAGTCGGTATAATTCTGAAAAATTCAGACTTTAGATCCACAAAATATGAAACCAAAAAGCGCAAATATTATTTTTAATCAGAAGGCAAAATTAATGTGATTTTTTTGGAATAGAGGAACGAAGTTTATTAGGGATAAAAACTTTATCCCAAGCAAAATGTTGATAAACAGAAATAAAAATTTTTATTAGCGTAAGGAGACAATCTGTTAACATTTGTTGCTTTTGCACTTGAAAATTTCGCATTCTCCTTTTATTTCTGTATTTCAGTGAGTGTATTATTTACATAAAATTTTTGCTTTGTGTATTTTTATAACTGTATGTTGGGATTTTTTTTACTTTAGTATTAATACTTCAAGTAATTTGATCCTTTTTTACTCTATTTTCAAATTTGAATTTAAAAAAATGTTCGAACCATATGCAGCATAAATTTCGAAAGATGTTACCTTTGGTAAAAGTAGCCAGATGCTGACCAATGAGGGAATTTTTATGTAATAGAAGATCCTCATAAATTTCTTACCTGAAAAGAGACAAATTATATGAATATTTATTTCCAAATAACTCATGAAATTAAAACTAAATTCACTTTCATCACTTTAATTAACTATGTCATCAGTGGTTCTATTTCATTGATAGAATTATTCAGAGAGTATAGGGTATTAATCATTCAAAACTGTGTGTTCACAATTGAAGTTCAGACAACATTTAGAAAAAAGGAGTATTTCATCGAAATCGAGCTGTTTATTTAAAATCAAATTCACTCTTTCTTAGAATTTCTATTGCCATGCATGCTGTAGAAATATTCATTTTTAAGAATGCGGTTTTCATCAAGAAGTTTTTCTACGAATCAGAAATCAATTTTGTATCACAATTGCGATGCGAATTTCCCTACTTCAGTTCACGCAAAAATACACAACATTCAGTGAAACATTGTTTACAAATTTCTGCCGCGATATTGAAATGAGATACATATTTTCGATTTCATACCTAAATGATTTTCAAATGTTGGAGCTCAAGAAGAAACGAAATTTAATTCAAACTTTTGGATGGGAAATATAAATAGGCCATGATTTTTTTGGTACCGTTCAATATTCAAAAAGAAATGGAATGAATGCAAGTAAAGATAAACTAGTCATCAGTTTCCATTAAGGTATTCTTATAGAAAAACAACTTGAAATAGCACATGAACTTTTCCGAGGCCTTTTTACTCTTCTAAAGTCGTTATACCGTTATTTTTATTTAGAACTACTGATAAATCTATTCAACTTTATTATTTCGTTTCTTAAAGCAATCATTCCGCATTAACTTAAAAATTAATCATTCAGTTTTTATGCACTTTTTAAATTTATATAATCAATCATTCTTAAGGAATTTACAAAGGAAATCATCATTCTTAAAGAAAAAGTAAGAAATTCAAATTTCGAAATATATGAATAACTTTTTTTTATTTATGAAAATAACTGCAATTTCTTAAGTAGAAAAATATTCCCTTTATTTATGATGCTTTTAATAGTTTCAATGTAGTTGTCAAATTTTTGGAACCACAGAACATCTTCGGTCTACTACTATTCGGCGCGGCCGTTTCGGCGCTGGCCGTTTGGGCGCCGAAAATAAAATTAAAGTAAATAGAACTCTTTCATAATCCTTCTAAAAATTAGAAGAAAAAAATTTGTCTCATGCCGAAACGGCCGCGCCGAATCGTCCCATTCCGGAACATCTTAATTGTCTTTGTAAAAATAAAATAAAAGTTAAAAAGTAAGTTATAATGCTGATTATACAGGGTGTTTCAAAAATCCGTTTCGCGGAATTTATTTGGAACCAACGTGTCCTAGGGTCACAGAAGTAAGGTTAGTGAGTGACACCTAGGTAAGTGACCCTTGAGAATCCATTGAGATGACTTGATGCCGGCGAAATAAAGCCGCGAAACGGACTTTTGAAACACCCTGTATATTTAACTCAGAATTTGCATTAATATCGATACATGATACTTAGTAACCTTCCATAATTACAAAAGATGGCATAAAAACCCTTAAGCATACAAAGGTTAAAGTGGACCAATTTAATCCATGCGATGACCCACATCAACCTTTCCACAAACAAATCGTTCCCGACATTCCCTCCTCAGAGATTGATCCCATAACATCCAATCGTTCAAGAACACTTCCCGAAGATTCGAACGAAATCAACCCCCTCCCCCCTTGGCGGCGGAAGGAGAAGGAAGCACTTTTATTGCCCCGAACAAACAAAGATTACATTCGGAAGTTTCATTTTGAATTAAATATGAATTAATTAGAAAACGGGGAAGAATTCCCGAAACGGCGGAATCGTTAATATTAGAAGGAGAGGAATTATTATATCAAAGCATTAGCGGAGGCGTAAATATCGTTAATTGGTAAATAAATCCACGAATCTATCGATTGGAGGAGTGTGACTCCTTTTGTTGGTTTGTTTGCTTCCTGCGAAATGTGTTTGCGATGAACCATTGTTCGTTCGGACTGCGGTTGTTATGAGAGAAAAGGTTTGTTTTAAAGAATGTTTTGAATTGAGCTCAGAGCACGCACGGGAAGCGATAATGAACCTTTCAAGCATATTAAATAATACCTAATGTATCTCCCCTTAAGTAAACAGTGCGTTATTATGCGTTTCTTAATAGTAATATGAATTATTACATCGGTAGAGCTAGGAGCTTAAGAAAGTTCAGAGTTGTAGGGTAAAATGAATCAAGTGTTGGATATAAAGGTCGAGGGTGCTGTTTATATTTTACCTTTCATTTCAATCTACAAAATGTGTCATTAAACTCAAATATAAAATAAGGAACGCTTAAGGTTTAGAAATGAAAATTAACTAAAAAAAAGTATACCCCTTGTGTAAGTTTTAAAGGCTCTGTAAGTTTTGCATCAAATACATCCGCAAACAAGAGATGGTCTTACAATAACGCACTCAAAGCTAAACTATTCCTAAATTCCTGAACAAAATATTTATAAGGGTACATAATGTAGAAAAGAAAAATTAAAACGCTTTGCATGCTACGAATTGGAAACTAAACTAAGTAAAACGGAATTATGTTTGCTCTCTGGAAACTCGTATAGGTTACATAGTTCAAAAAATCTTTTCTCGAGTAAGTATTTCTCTGGAGATGACTTACTACTTCTTCAGTAAAGAAAAAACTTTTTTCTTTATTACATTATTTATAATTCAATAGTTTCATACCACTTCATAGGATTACAAAAAGAAGTCGTTTACGTAAATATATAACGGGATATTGTTTTCAATGGTTAAGTTAAAATATAGATAAACTGAATGTCACATTTAAAATAAACAGATCTGGATCGCATATTATTTATACTGACATTTTGATTTGTCATTTCGTCTCTCAAGGCACATTACGGCTAAAGTTTTGATCATTTCGAGTTCTCTTCGAAGTGTTGTATATCTTATCTAGTTTATTTCATAATATAAACCAGGAAGTTTTTGAGAGTAGAATCAGAATTAGTTAATTTAAATCACAAACTCATATCAATACGTGCAAGTAGCAAAGTACTTGGTCAGTTTAACTTCTTCTAAGTTTCTTACATAATTTTTAAAAAAATTACATTAGTGTAGTTTATATAGTTTTTACTTTATATGACTATGAATTATCTTCATCAGACAACGATCTGAAATCAGAATCACTTCGATTCATGGTTTATCTATGATGAAATGATCAAATAAACATTAATGAAACGCAACATCCAAATTTAGAAATATCGTCTTGTGCCAAATATTTCACTGGAAACCTAAATTAAAAAATAACAGAAAAACGTGTAAAAACGTAAAACTATCGCTTCATATAGATTTTAACTCAAAATATTTCCTCTATATTAGCCTTTTAAATTCTAAATCTAAAACTTAAAGCACATCCTTTCATCTTTTCATGAACTAACCACCAGTTCCACAAATTATCATAATTTAATTTTTCAATGTTATATTTCCCCCCTTTTTTGTACTGATTGTTATATTGCACACCTTAAAATAAGCACTTTAAAATGCCACACCTTTAAAATAAACTTCAAAAAAGACAAGACATCTTGATAAATCATTTTAAACTATAAAAACTTTATTCGACACTGATGTCGAATCCACGGAGAGCAAACAGGGATCAGATATCGTGTTTTGATTCCAAATCGCGAGGACGTCCCGCCATCTGTTGGTTAAGGAGGAAACTACGTGGGATTTTTCACTTATACAAGTGCGGTGGAGGCGTTATGGATGGTTTCAAAACCATGAAGTTAAAACATGTAAGTATCCAACATTATAATTTTTATATTTTTTTACATATGTTGTCTTATTGTTCACTACTTTTATTTCATTTGTTGACCATAGGAAACAAGTGCAGTTTTGTAAATAGACTATAAACCTGTGAACTACAAAAGTACAAAAATAAATTTCTAATTAAAAAATATATTATTCATTCTTAAAAAATTACTTCTAAAATAACCACATTTTTAACACCTTCCTTAAACTCAGCACACTCCCTTTCTTATCAAAGCCGTTCTCGGTGTAAATTCATACCTTCAAAAATTATTAACTCATAACTTTATGAACTGATCAAAACTTCAGCTAATCCTTCTCGTAGCTCAAAACTACCTTAATAACGCCACTTTTGAAAATTTAGCGCTGAAGCCTCGCTCAACAGCCGAGAGTTTTTTTTAAATGAGCAATTAGAACGTCAAAGATATCGAGTGGCAAAAGCTCTCCCCAATTACCTTGAAGCGAGTCTCGATGAAACTTCAAACAAAGAGAGGGAGGCAGGCACCCTCAAAAGAGAGAAATAAAACTTCAAAGTGTCGTCTATTTATCGGGTCTTATTCAGAGAGCCTTGATCCATCCGAGGTTTGGCTTCGGATCCCGTGGATTTTTATCGGGGTTTCGTTTGAAAAGAGGCGAGATTTTTCGAATTGGTTTTATTGAATCAGAAGAGAGGATTGTCCTGGAGAGTTTCTAAGAAAGAATCCGAATGATTTCCGATCACAGGAGCATTTATACATGTTGCATGTGGATTGTAATGAATCAATAAGATTTCTTTTATCCATTTGGATAAATGTTGTATAAAAAGTGATACTGGTGAAAATTCAAGCATATAAATTTAAAGTAAATAATTTATTTGGGAAGTGAATTAATTAAGAGAACTAAGCATTTATACAGTAAAATCTGGATAATGGAATCGCTCGGGACCCATGTTTTTGTTCCACTTACCCAGTATTCTATTGAGACAGGTTTGATGTTATTTCTTCTACTTATTAATCCCTTGCAATTCCCTCTCTTCAAATATTCTTCCATTACCCTAATACAATTCAAAGTTGTTATCAAACTGCATAACAGATATGCATGCAAAATAATGTATTTTACCTTTCTTAAAAAGGCATTTAGTAGAATGTTTTATCTCACTGCGTGGTCTTATTTATTCCAAAACATACTTATCTCAAGGTATTTGGACGACCAAAATCATGCCAAAAAATGTAAATTAACAGAAGAAATTTCCAATTCCACTTACACAGATCAAAATATCCAAGGTTTATAACCCATGGTTTAGGACCGACCCTTTCGCTCCACTTATTGAGAAATTTCGATTTTTCGAAGTTTTGACTATTTTTTACCAAGTGTTAATTTTTTAGACTTGCTTGAAAATTTAAATGCGTTTTTACAGAAAACTATTAATTCTTATATTTATAGATATTGAACAGACCGTTAATTCCGTGGATTTATTTCCCTTAGTAAAACGGTTCCATACTCTTAAGTCTATAAAAATAAAGAAAAAAAGTTTACTATTATGTGTTTTTATGCAAAAATTTCATTATAGCCCTTTGTTTTTTTGTTGTTTGTAGTTACAAGGAATAACACACAAAAAATAATACATTCGAAATGTAATTTTTATGATTTAAAGAATTTATGACCATGTGGAGAGTTAAAATTAATGGTTTTAAGGTATTTAAAAACTATTTAATTGAAGCAAAACCCAAAAGGTTTATCGAATTATATAAAAATACATAAATAACTTCGTAAAACCATGCGTATGTGCTAACTCTATTCCTTTTGAATATAACGAACATAAATATAAAAACCTTAATATGTTCTTCATCCACCTAACCGCAGTTACAGTTTCAAACCGTTTAACGGACCATTTTAGGATGGGTGATAAAACCGGCCATCCTCGAAAAAAAACTACCGCTTGAAACGTAATGCCCATCGAAATAAACCAACTTCCATCAAAAAGCCCTTAAAAACAAACAGGGCCGACTAATAGCTGGAGAATAACGACATTCCGCGAGAGAAACATTAAGAGTCTCTCTAAATTATTCATAATGTTGGTGTAAGTTCTTCTCGAAGGGTTTTTGCTCATCCTAATAGGGCGAAGAATAAGTCTCGAGTAAAAACGGGGTGAAAAATGGAGTGATCGCACACCCGCTTGATTATTAATATCGGGGTTCTCCCCGGGCGCAATTGCGGGAAATCTGCCCGTTTCGCGCCTTATTTGCAAACAGCTTCAACTCTATCATTACGGTCGGTGGGTGAACTATCCAATCGCCTCATATTTTCTCTATCCACGTCATCGCACTTTCGGTGCATATTTTAAGGGGGATGGGAAAGAGGGGAGGTTTCTTGAACAAAGAAAGGATAAATCCATATTTTATAAATTCATTCTTGGGTATCTAGTAATTTTAGGCACAAAAAATATATCTAACGGTAATTATTCCATGTATAACTATTTTAATTACCCAAATGATTATATACTTGATGTACGTGTAATGTACAAGATCATTTAATATTGAAATATGTAATAAGTACCGAACTAACCAGGTAGCTTATGTAGGTATAGTGGAGAGTAAAAAAGGAATTTATTTTCACTTATATTTACAAATTTTCTTCAGTTAATATTAGTGCTTCTTCATGTTGTGAAACAACAAATTATTCATTCCGGCAAGAAACGGATATTGTGTACTTGAAGCGCTCCCTAGCGTCAAGTGTAAATAATAGTGTGATAATAAACTATTGAATGCGATGAAATTAAGAATATAACGAAAGAGACGGAAAATTTTGAAGTTTTAAAAATTAATCAAGTTTGTTTCAATGCATTCCGTCCAATCCAAATCATTAGCTTAGAGAAATACACCGATTTTTAAAGAGTTTAAAAACTGTTGCTCATTTCTTTCGATCAACATTTTCAACAACACTGCGTTCTTTCGAAATGGTCGACAGTTTGAACTTCCTCCCCAAACCGATAGCGCTTGATTGATACCCTCCCTAACGACGAAGAGGGCGGGAAAAATGCAGTAATTATCTGCAGCTGCGCCCCTCGCCAAATGTGTACGTATAAAAAGGACTCTCCATCCTCTTTACATTGCGAGAAACGTTTCCTCAAAAAGAGGCGAAGAAGAGGAAATATTGGGTTTTGTCATTGGTGATCGGGAAAGGCTTGAATGGCTAACGACCCTGTTATCCTAATGTTTTCCAGCCTTAATTTGAAGCAGATGGATGCGGGGAGACTTTTTCTCTCTCTTTCCACGGAAAGTATGTTCGAAGCTTAATGATGTAGCAGCAGGTGCGGGCGAGTGGGTTCGTCAATTTCAGAAATCCTGAGTATTCTCTCGTGTCAAAATCATCGATGATCCGTCATTTCCCCCCTATACAACCAGAAGTGCTGCGCCTCGCCTATATGCGAAAAACTTAATAAAAAAATAGTAGCACTGGTTTTAGTGACATAAAACGCGATCAATATATCAACATTCTCCATTTGAAGATTATTTTTATACAGTTTCGTAATTTTTATTGCTTTAAATTATAAATTTCAAAATTTTTCTGAGCTACCTGTGACAAAAGTTTAAGCACAGCCGAGGTTTTTTATTCCTTTACAGAAAAAAGAATTCGATACATTTTAAAAAATAAGCTTTTATACGTGTGTTCCATGAAAAAAAATAAGTTACAAATATATTACGGCACTATTTTTTACCTAGCAAAATCAGATTTCAAGTCTTTAATTAATAATAATTAATAAATTTAATAATAATAAATTTAATTTTAAAGAAAACCGTTTCCTATTTGATTAATATCTGTGAGTAACATTCCTAATAAGGACAAATGTCATGTATAATAACTGTCTCGTGAAACACAGGTACTTTATTTGACTTGGGCATTAAAGAGTTGGCTTGAAAGTATGGATAAAATCACTGTCACATCAAAAAATAAAACATTTTCCATCCTAAAGTTTTCAAAATAGAAAAATAATTAAAGGAAAGTTATAAGATTTCACACATTAAAGAAGGTTGAAAGAAAGCGTTTACTTTTCAAAACATGCGGATAAGTAAATTACACTGTTCTACAAATTCCTAACAACAATTTATTGCCTTAGTCAACCATTGTCACTTACAAAAGGAGTCCCCCAGGGTTCTGTTTTAGGCCCACTTTTATTTTTAATCTACATAAATGATCTGCTTACCCTAAAATTAAATGGTGAAATTATATGCTTTGCAGATGATACAACCCTTCTTTACTCTGGCCAAGACGAAGATGATTTAAATAATAAAATTCAAGATGACCTTAATAAAATAAGAACATGGTTTTATACAAATGATTTAAGAATTAATGTTGAAAAAACAAAGTATATTTATTTCAGTCTAACAGCAAGAGAAAATCTTTTTATCTAAAATATCATGACGTAGACTGTTCCAATTTATTTTTATGCAACTGTGTACAATTGGAATGTGTTAAAACGATAAAGTACTTAGGTCTTCAAATAGACTCTAACCTCAAATGGAAATCACACGTAAGTTTATTGTCTAATACGTTGAGATATTTGTTATATAAATTTTATCATCTAAAAGATTACGTTGATTCGAAATTTCTAAAAAAACTTTATTATGCTTGGGTTCATCCCAGGATATATTATGGTTTATCAATTTGGGGGGGTGATTATATAACTACTATACAAATAATTGAAAACCTTCAGAAAAAATTTGTTAAAATAATTTTACATTCCACTAATCATAGCATCACATTTTTTTCCTATAAAAATCTAGATATTCTTCCCCTTAAACATTTAATCTTTTACAAAAATTGTTACAATTTGTTTCAAAATCCGACTTTATGCTCAATGAAAACTTTTGTTAATCCCAGACGACCTTGTATTATTTATAATATTCCCAAATCCAATAAACAAATTTTTCATAAATGTTTTTTTTACCTAGCACCTAAATATTTTAATAGTTTACCCTCAGATATTCAAACAGCACCCAGGGTTACTATTTTTAAAAAAATGTTAAAGCAATTTTTATTTGCTTCTGAAAATGTACCTGCTTTTTAATATTTCCTTGTGCTGTCTTGTACAAATATTCTTTTTTTATATTGTAGATGTTCTTATGACTTTCCAGGTATTTCTTTTTATTTATTTTGGGTGTTTAATTATGTACAACTGACACCTTTGCCAATCTATAATTCTTATTTTATTTCTTGTATTATCCTAAATTTTGTTTTTCCTTTCCATATGTATATACAAATATTTTTTTTTCACTTTAATGGGATTTTTAAATCCCCAAAGTGTAAATAGCTTCATTTGTAAATAGTGTATGTGATCAAATAAAAATTGAATTGAATTGAATTGAAAAATTCGACCTTCAAAATTTTTTCCTTGATGAAAATAGTCAATTCTTATAGATTTTGGGTCGCTGAATACGAAAATCACCATTAAAATTCTCAATTGACTCAGGATTTTCGGGGAACAGTCCCTCCCCCTTTTTACGTTTTTCGACGACCTTATAACTTTAAACTCGATTTTCAGGGTCAAAAAGCATTATTTTAGTCTTCAAATTGCTCCCCAGTTAACAAGAAATGTTCAAATTAATAAAATATGATAAATTTATAACAAATGGATAGGGTTAAGGGGTAATTACCCCCCTAGAAATACAAAAAAATAGCTAAAAATTAAAGAGGTTTCTATACACTATTTTTTCCTCTTATTTTTTACGCAAATCCCGTTTGAAGGGTCCTAACCCTTCCCCAAGGACCCAAATTTGATGACAATATGCAGCAATAATTTTTACTAAAAGCGGTTGAGGTGTTAGCCTCCCAGAAGTCCCCGCGGAAGACTTCCAGAATCGCGAAGGCACTCGCGAGTTCAGGAATTAATATCGATGATTTTGAAAAGATTACAAATGACGTTTTTCTTATATTTTGGGTGTATCCTAAGTAGAAACTCTTCAGTTCTTTAAAAACTGACCGGTTTTCGGGAGTGAGGATTCCATGTTTCAAGATGTTAATAGATGCACGGCTGTGGATAACAATTAGGGGGGCATCCCCTTAAAAACTGAGGGTGATGGAGGAAAATGGGTGTCATATTTGAATACAGCAGATCATTTTACACAAGAATCAGCTGAAATTCAGTAAGTGGCTTCAAATTTTTTTTTGTACAGCACAGTTAAACTCTAAGTGCGGCATTGAACCCTTCCGTGGGTGCTCTGGGGGCGCTCTCCCCTCAACCGCTTTTAGCAAAAATCATTGCTGCATATTGCCATCAAATTTGGGTCCTTGGGGAAGGGTTAGGACCCTTCAAACGTGAATTGCGTATAAAATAAGAGGAAAAAATAGCGTATAAAAACCTCTCTAATTTTTAGCTAATTTTTTGCATTCTTAGGGGGTTAACTACCCCTTAAACCTATCCATTTGTTATAAATTTATCATATTTTATTAATTTGAACATTTCTTGTCCCCTGGGGGGCAATTTGAAGATTAAAGCAATGTTTTTGACCCTGAAAATCGAGTTCAAAGTTATAAAGTCGTTAAAAAACGTGAAAAGGGGGAGGGGCTGTTCCCCGAAAATCCTGAGTCAATTGAGAATTTTAATGGCGATTTTCGTATTCAGCGACCCAAAATCTATAAGAAATGACTATTTTCATCAAGGAAATTTTTTCAGTGTAGAACAGTGTTATACGCCCTTATTTTGTTTAAAGTATCGGATTTCTTTATTATAAATTAGAAAATGCATGGTCTTTAGGTTCCCTCTTTCTTGGATTACCTCTGGTAGAATAACCACAGTGAGAATCAGTGATGGGAAAATCCCAGTCTGATTCTCATTGAAATGTCTTCACTAAGACAGAGCAGCAGCGATGAAAGGTTCTCCTCCTTCTTCTGCCAATTAAGTTCCCTTTCAGCCCTCCTTGCATATTCATGGACCTTAATTCAATTCCACCCCCTCTCCGTCATCGTGGAGCTTTTTTATCTCTGCTCCACGAGAGAAATTACGGGAGCAAACGGTTTTAATCCGCTCAAAACCCTTTTGTGGAGCTCAGCTAAAAAACCTACTCTTCCCTGAGCCCCTCTAAAGAAAGCACACTAAACAAAAGAGTACCATGATTTAAACTAATGCCGTGGCATCACCAGACGCCATTTTCTAGGGGAGAAAACAAAAAAGAAGATAATTTTTTCGGGGGAAATTTATGCCACATCTTTTGCCGTGTTCTTCTCTGAGTAATGTTTTGTTGTTTCAGAGTCTTGTAAATTATAGTTTTTCCCCTTTCTCTCTACAATGTTTCAGCCTTTTTTTCTCGAATATTTTTATTAGAGTAAACCATGCGTCTTTTTGGTTTGGATAGAATGTTTTTGGCAAAGAATGAGATCTTTTTCAGTCAAGATTGCATTAAAAGTCCTCTTTTCTTAAAATTTCGAACATATCTATTTGCTTAAAAGCTCCAGAATCTGAAATTAATAACGGAGCTTGGAGAAAGAAGGTCGTTTTTTGAAATGTGAGTGTTGAGCTGTGGATGTTTTGAAAAATGGCTCGTTTTAATTCAAGATTCAAGCAGCTCAAAATGCTAATGACTCGTAAAGCCTTTAATGTGTTCACTTGTGCTAGAAAAAAAAACTGAAATTCTAAGTAGACTGAAGTTGTTTACTTGTTAGTACAATTAACGCATGATGTTTATTTTAAATGTTATAAACTGTCCAAAAACGTAAGAGTCATTAATGAGATTTATGCGCGTGATATTTTTATTTTAACTACATAAATCTTGAAAACTTGAGTTAGTAACATAATTTCTAAAAAATTAAAAGAACTTGTAGTCTTCAAACGAGAACAACATTTCTAGAAATATATAAATTATTTTCTGTAATCTCTATATGTAATTTGTTCTGTTCCTATTTTGATTACTTTTCTTTTGTGTGCAATCAGGGCTCACACTCACTTTAAAATATTTGTATCAATTTTTGTATCAGGTAAAACCAAGTTTTGTATCACAAAAAATGTCTTTTGTATCAGGTAAAACCAAGTTTTGTATCACAAAAAATGTCTTTTGTATCAGGTAAAACCAAGTTTTGTATCACAAAAAATGTCTTTTGTATCAGGTAAAACCAAGTTTTGTATCACAAAAAATGCCTTTTGTAGCAGGTAAAACCAAGTTTTGTAGCACCAAAAATTTCTTTTGTAGCAGGTAAAACCAAGTTTCGTAGCATAAAAATGTCTTTTGTAGCAGTTTGATTGCAGGGAAGCTTTTGTAATTTAAAATTACAAAAGCTTCCCCTTCATTACATTTTAAACTTGCATCAGTAAAACTTTTCGTACGACATGAAAACCATGATTTTGATTACGACAAATAATGTGCGTATAGATTTAATTCATAAATACTTAACTTAAAAATCTATTAATTTATCAGCTCTTATCCAATTTTTACCCCTTATCAATTTTTATTTACTTGAGGTTATTAGGTCTATACTCAAACGCAATGTTTCTTGTCCATGGAGAAAAGATGCTGGGAGCAAAGAGAGGAAGTAGTTCCCATCGCTGTGCCTGAATTTCGAGTTTAAAACGGATTTTCATTAAAGAAATACTTTAGGTTACTTTGATCCATTCATTAATAGCGATTATTTGTCGTAATTTTCGAATAACGTTGTTCATTTTAAGTTTTACGAATGCATAACGCGGAGTATTCTTCCGCGCCTCGTGACGTAGTATGGACAAGAAAGACTGCTGTGAAGTATAGTGATAATTCACCTCCTAAGTAATTAGTTCTGACCATAGTTAAATTGTTTTTTCTACAATGTAAATACAATAGTGAACGCAAGCCATCTTCAATTAGGCGCCGGTAGGAAGCAATCGCTGATAAAACGGAACTTTCACGAAAAAATCGCTATTTTTCGGCTTTTCAAGATCGTGATTCTAACCATCGGACATGTTGGCTTTGACCACGTTAAAGTAGTTTTTCCTGCATTCTAATACTGACACGAGATGAAGCCGACTTCAACTTGGCGTCCGCGGCCGTCGAAAATAGTCGCGGAAGGAACGGAACACGCGGTGCACAAAACGAAACCTTCGCGAAAAATCGCGGCTTTTTCCGCGATTTACGGATTTACCCGTTTCCAAACGCCTAGACAAGGCAGACAAGACTTTAATTTGGCGCAACAAGATTTGTTTACGTTTTCCCTGAGGAAAAATGCAAAAAAACGTAAATTCCGTAAAAATTTCGGGTCGATCCGTAAAACCGTAAATTTTGGTGCAAATCCGTAAATTTTACAGACAATCCGTAAAACTTGGCAGCTGTGAATAGAAGCCATCTTCAACTACGTGCTGGAAAAACGGTACTTGCGCGAAAAATCGCTATTTTTCGACTTTTCCGCCGAATGCGATCCTAAACACTGAACGACGGCTTCTAACCACTATAAAGTTGTTTTTTCCACATCGCACTAACAACGCAAGAAGCCAACTTTAACTTGGCGCCCGCCGGCCGTCCAAGAAAAAATATCCTAAAAATAGAGCATAATTGGGAAAAAACTTGCGCTTCTAAGTGCTTTTTACGATAGATTTCCGATTTTCCGTAGCTTTTTCTATGTTATTCGTAGTCCGTAGTTTAAAGACGCCATCCGTAGAAACTACGGAGAATCCGTAGTAGTAGTCTCTGAAAATGGCGCAGTTTTGGCGCAGGAGCTGGTAAAATAGGCAATTTGTATCAGTATGTATCAAAATTTGGTTTTGGCGCAGTTTGGCGCAAATGGCGCAGGCGTGTGAGCCCTGTGTGCAATAAATAAATGTTCATTTGTATGATTTGTGTACCTCTTGCATTTAAAATTATAATTTAATAATAAAAAAAGGCTTTTTACAAGGCAGAATTTTTGTAATCCTGCTTTGTATACAAATATTAAAATTCAGACTTTAAGGGTATTAAATCCTAATTATCTAACTTCCCAAGATACAATTAATTATAGATTTGAATTTTTGTTTCGGAAGGTCAATATGGAAATTGGTATAAAATGTTTCCAGCGTATTAGTCATTGTTGTTTAGAAGAAAGTTACAGTGTTTACAACCAGTTTTTCCTTCAAGGTGATCAGTATGTATAGAAAAACAACTTTACACTTACAATTTGTTTTCTTTGCATTAACTCCAGATTCTGTGCGTGTTACCATATTACTCAGAAGGAGTTAACATTTCATTTTCAGATCACATTTGTATCGAACATTCAGACAACCAAATAAAATTGGGGGAAATGGGCAATAGCCGCATTTTTTAAAAACTGAAAAAATTCATTTTTTCCAGTAAAAGAGAAATTATTAAAAAATCCCCAATAAAAGTTCAAAAAAATTTAGTTTATTTAATATTTTAGAATAAAATTTTTTTCGAGTTGAATGCCATCAGATCAGTTTCTTCGGCTTTACTTAAAAGTCTAACGTTAAAGAAATTAAAAAATAAAAATAAATCGTAGATTGCCACTTGGACTCTCTGTTAGTGTAAAATAAAATTAAACATGCATCTTACTTAACCTTTTAAACGTCGTAATTCAAATTTCAAATTAAAGATGTCTGATTTTTAGCTTAAATGGCTTCTTCATTACTAAAAGCATTTTGGTCAATTTTTGGCAGAAAAAAATCCTAAGTATGATTTTGAGGATGTTCCCTTTTGAAAACATTGGCGTTTGGGGTGAAATTTTTAGGGGGGTTCCTGAAAAGCCTATCTTTCACAATTAATTCAAGTAAAATTACTAAAATAGGTGTCTACTATATAATTTCAACATTTTTATGATTTTATGATACTGGATTGTTTTTCATCTTTACCCATGGTTGAACGATTGGGTAAAATTTTATAGATTTTCATAAGAAAAAATTTACATGGTTATTACATGCGTGACACTTTTCCGTAAATTTTTCTTGCACTATGGGTAATATTTCAGTATAAAAAATAGGAAAGAATGTTCCCATGCGTTTCGAATTAAATACTAGTTATGTTTCCGTGTGAAAAATTAGTTTTAATTACTGTTCTATACGGAAATCTAGCATAAAATCCACGAATTGCATTCAAATCTAATTAGCTTTCAAAAGTGATAATCATAAATACCTCTATTGATTTATTAAATCAGCATTTCTCATGGAAGATTTCGAACTTACGTTAGAAGAGTGCTTTTAGAAGTACACACTTTCATTATTTTCAAAATTCTTCTATTTTATTCCTAAACTTTTTTTTGTAAAAAAGAACACTTGAACAAAATAAATACGCAAGTCCTCAGAAGTACTACAAATATGCCTTTTGCATATGGGTAATTACTGAAAAGTGATCAGTCTGGGAGTTAGAAAAATATACAAGTGTAGGAATCAGCTATAAAGATTTGGCATTTAATCTTTCATATATCAGGGTGAAAAAATAAAAATAATAGATTTAGAAATTTAAAGCACCATTCTTAACCTGTTTAGATCCTTTGAAACAGAAAATGTTAAAAAAATTAAAGAAAATAGGAAATAACTTGAATTTTTATATGTTATAAAATCCCCTCTAAAACTATACCCCAAACGCCGATGTTCCCCTTTGGGAACATATACGTTGAATTGGTAATTACTCTCCAAAATTGGAATATGAAGTAGTGATTGGCAGGTATCGATACCAAATACTTAAGTACTCGATACCTAAAAGTATCGAGTGCATTCGATACCCAAAAAGTATCGATACTTTATTGTCATATTTCGTTTTAAATTTTTCAATGAAATAATCTTTAAAATACCTACTGTAGATCAAACGCAGCCTGTTTCTGTTTTCATTTTGCAACGTTCAAACCCAAGTCGTAAATCATCCGCGAGAGAAATTTGACGCGGCCAGGTTTTTCCCCCGCCAAATCCTTCGCCTCTCTCCACCTCTCGACTCGTCTCTTCCCACATTGACTCATTTTGTCCCATTACTTTGAATTTAAACCTTTGGTATCGATTACTTTTTCGCTATCAGTATCAGTACTTTGGGTTCGAACTTTCTATCAAATACTTTTTCGCTATGAGTACTTCTCATAGTGATACTTTTTTCGAGATCAGTAATTTTGGTATCGATTACCAAATACGTACTTTTGAAATAGAATATTTAATGCGGGTACTTTTTCCGACATCAGTACCTAAGTAATCGAATCTTATAATCAATTACTTGCTGTTGACATAAGATTCTATTATAAGATTGCTTACACTGTAAAATCAAGGTACTTAAAAATGAGACAAATTGACTCAATTTTGAGTACATGATATACTTGATATAGCCCTGAGTCAAAACTACTCAAATATGAGAAACGGATGTTCTCAGTTTTAAGATACAGCTGGTACTTATTATTAAGACATTTTTACTTAACATTGAGGATTTTTTACTCAAAATTGAGAACTTGTGTACTCAAAATGAAACTCGCCACCTACTCAAAAAAAACGAGTAGGTGGATACGGTCTTATTTTTGAGTATACCGGGTGTTTCAAAATTGCGTTGCACGGCTTTTATTCGGAACCAGCGCCTCCTAGGGTCATGGAAGTAAGGATTACCCCTAGGTAAGTGACCCTGGAGAATCCATTTAAATGACTTACAGCGCCTCTAGCGGTGAAATTAAAAAGTTTGAAAAATTAATTTAAAAACTAAAGGAGATAGAGCAAAAACCTCAGTAAGAGTATTGTTGCCAACGTCAAGAAGAACTCACTGAAAAAAATTTGATCAAAATATCTTGAATATTCGCGGAGATATTAGCATGTGAAAACAGCACTTTTTCAGGGGTCAAAAAGTAAAAAGTTCGCATATTTGCAAATTTTTTTGATTTTTTGATTAAATTTTGTGTTCTTTCAACTAAAAAAACACAAAACTACACAATAACACTGAAAAATTTGCAAATATGCAAACTTCTTACTTTTTGACCCCTGAAAAAGTGCTATTTTCACATGCTAATATCTCCACGAATTTTCAAGATATTTTGATCAAATTTTTTTCAGTGAGTTTTTCTTTACGTTGGCAACCATACTCTCATTGAGGTTTTTGCTCTATCTCCTTTACTTTTTAAATTAATTTTTTTTAATTTTTAATTTCGCCGCTAGGGGCGCTGTAAATCATTTCAATGGATTCTCCAGGGTCACTTACCTAGGGGTAGACCTTACGTCCATGACCCTAGGAGGCGCAGGTTCCGAATAAAAGCCGTGCAACGCAATTTTGAAACACCCTGTATATTGTGCTTAAAGCTACCTTCCAAGTACTCATTTTAATACCTTTCCCTACTCAAAATTGAGAGCTTTTTTTTAACCTAAAATAGAGAACTTATTTACACAATTAAATTCACCACCTACTCAAAATTTGAGTAGGTGGATGGTCTTATTTTGGAGTATATATTGTGCTATTTAGAAAGGACTCCTCACATGCTCATTTTTTAATACCTTTTTATTAGGTCCCTTAGTTGTCTGTTTGTCCAGGTTGAATTTAGCAATCGATTTTGAACTAACTTCCCGAGGTAGAGACTTGAAATTTTGAACACAGATTAGATCTGGATGACAATGCAATATTACCTCGTTGTTTCGGTTAAATTTGCTTCCCCTGAACCCCCAGGGGGGTTTCGGGGGAAACTAACTTCCCGAAGAGGTAGAGACTTGAAATTTTGAACACAGATCAGAAATGGATGACAATGCAATATTATCCGATATTTTGGTTAAATTTGCTTCCCCTGAACCCCCAGGGGGGTTTTAAGGTGGAACTAACTTCCCGAAGAGGTAGAGACTTGAAATTTTGAACACAGATCAGATCTGGATGA
Organism: Tetragnatha versicolor; assembly: GCA_024610705.1. Taxonomy (NCBI): domain Eukaryota; kingdom Metazoa; phylum Arthropoda; class Arachnida; order Araneae; family Tetragnathidae; genus Tetragnatha; species Tetragnatha versicolor. The sequence goes on from JANDEH010000001.1 coordinate 763,650, forward strand.
CAATGCAAAATTACCTCGTTGTTTTGGTTAAATTTGCTTCCCCTGAACCCCCAGGGGGGTTTTAAGGTGGAACTAACTTCCCGAAGAGGTAGGGACTTAAAATTTTGAACACAGATCAGATCTGGATGACAATGCAAAATTACCTCGTTGTTTCGGTTTAATTTGCTTCCCCTGAACCCCCAGGGGGGTTTCGGGTGAAACTAACTTCCCGAAGAGGTAGAGACTTGAAATTTTGAACACAGATCAGATCTGGATGACAATGCAAAATTACCTCGTTGTTTTGGTTAAATTTGCTTCCCCTGAACCCCCAGGGGGGTTTCGGGGGAAACTAACTTCCCGAAGAGGTAGAGACTTGAAATTTCGAACACAGATCAGATCTGGATGACAATGCAATATTACCTGGTTGTTTCGGTTAAGTTTGCTTCCCCTGAACCCCCAGGGGGGTTTCGGGTGAAACTAACTTCCCGAAGAGGTAGAGACTTGAAATTTTGAACACGGTTCAGATCTGGATGGCAATGCAATATTCTCGTTTCGGTTAAGTTTGCTTCCCCTGAACCCCCAGGGGGGTTTTCGGGTGGAACTAACTTCCCGAAGAGGTAGGGACTTAAAATTTTGAACACGGTTCAGATCTGGATGACAATGCAATATTATCTAGTTGTTTCAATTAAATTTGCTTCCCCTGAACCCCTAGGGGTTTTTTAGTTTTAATAGATTTAATAATCTACGAAACAAAACCAAATAGCAGAAAATAACTTAAAAAAAACGGTTTTATAAAATGCATTAAAAAGTATAAATAATTTTTTCATTAAAATGCACTAAAAGTATAAAATAATTTTTTCTAACTTCTTGTAAAATGAAAAACGTGGGGCTCATGGATTAGATAGGTACTTGTTATTATACGCAAGAAGCTGATGACTTATCTGAATCTAACAGGTGCTTTTTACACCCTATTTACTCAGATTATATAAAATATGTCAAGTTTACGTAATTGCTACTATAAGTTAACATTACGTTATACAAGATGAAAATAATGGACGAATCGTGAATGTTTGTGCTGTTTGGTTATAATCTAATGCATGAGCCCCACGTATTTCGTTTTACAAGAAGTTAGAAAAAATTATTTTATTCTTTTTAGTACATTTTAATGAAAAAATTATTTTATACCTTTTAGTGCATTTTATAAAAACGTGGTTTTTAAAAAGTTTTCGTTATTTAATTGAGACTTCAATCTTCTTAAAATCGACTTGAATGTGTTTATTTCTAAAACCCCCTATTGTTTAGAAAATACAATAGGGCTCAATTTTTAGACCTTTTTTACTCAATACAAAGGTTTTTGAAATATATAACACCTGTTATTTGTTAATTAACTTAAAAAAGCAATGTTTTCTTTCATAGAAGAACATTTAAAAAAAGAAATATTATCGAAGAGTTGAGAGAAATTTTTTTTAACAATCTAACAATATTGAAAGACCTGAGAGATAATATTTAAGAAGCTATCATTTGAAATAAATGTGAAATGAACAGTTTGATCAAAGTTATTCATAAAACAGATACTACTTATAAATTTATTTAAAACACAATAAAATGACACTTCACTTGGAATTATTTTCATAATTAAAATAAACAGAAATATATTACATATATGAGAATTATTCTGGAAATAAGTATTTAAACACAGAGAAACAATACAAAGTTTATAAGGAATGTAGGACCAATAGAAAGGTAGAATGAGATAATAGCTCCAAAAGAATATAAATAAGTTAATAAGACTAAGTTAAACAAGAATAGGTTGATATCAAGACACACATAGGTAACAAAACAAATTTTAAATTTTTTACTTGAAATGATTAATAAAACACACTTATACAGGGTGTCCCATAAATGTTGGGGTAATATACACCTAGACGAGTCAGAATCACATAGGATTTGGGGGTCCCAGACCAAATCCAAGGGAGTTAAATATGGAGCAACACCCAAAAAAATTATTGAAAAATTCTATTTGTAGAAGAACTACTATTGGTAAAAATTTAATTATGGTCTCAAATCTTGTGGTTTAATATGATCTTAAAAGTTTTCACTTTAAAATTTGTTTTATTATGAAAAAAGTTAAAAAAACACAAAACAAATGTGAAAATTCCACCAAAACCTTATTTTGTTTTTCGAAATCCTTTCTTTTGATTTTATAATCTGAAAGATCATAGTTATAGACACTTTAGTCCAAAGCCTGCTCCTGTCGCCTAGCAAGTTGCTGTGGTCAAAGTCAAAGGCGCTAGCGTACCTGTGGTGCTCTCCTGTGGGAGAGCGAGTATTCGGGAGCTCCGTAGAACTCAAGCACTGGGTCGTCATTTATTGACACTGATGAAAAAAGGTGAGGAAGAAGCGAAGGCGGACGACAGAAGATCCCAGCGAGAAGGAGGAGTCTCTGAAGCCTTTCCCTGTTGCGACTGCTGGCGCTAGCGTCCCTGTAGTGCTCTCCTCTGGGAGAGCGAGTATTCGGGAGCAAAGTCCCGTGGGGGAGCTCCGTAGAACTCAAGCACTGGGTCGTCATTTATTGACACTGATGAAAAAAGGTGAGGAAGAAGCGAAGGCGGACGACAGAAGATCCCAGCGAGAAGGAGGAGTCTCTGAAGCCTTCCCCTGTTGCGACTGCTCCTGTGGTCAAAGGCGCTGTGGTGCCCTCCTCTGGGAGAGCAAGCCCGACGACATCCAGGCATGGAAAGGATGGTTCCAGATTTCAAGCTGCATCTAAAATACAAATTTAGAATACTAAATACTCTAAGAAAATTTTCATGATAAATTATTTAACTAAATTTTAAAAATATTTTCAAATATTTTCTCAACAGATAATTCTAATGTGATACACCTTTCTGAGATTTTTAACACTATAATACATGACCAATTCATATCAAACATGGTACAGCTTTAGATTAAGTCGCCTTTTTTTAACGGTCACCAAATTGGCAGTATTTCATGGCGGACAGACCGTGAAATCGTAGGTAAACATGGCGGCCAAGGTAGCCAAAAGCGGACTTTTCAATTATTTTCTGAATTCTCATTCATGAGAATTTTCTCGCTTTACAACTCTGAAGCATGTTCATTAACATATATTCATAGGACGTCGAAGTTATTTCTAAGGAGGGCACCATGAGGGTAGGAGGTGTTAGAACATTTGCTCGCTTCAAAATTAATTCACAAATTGTTGAATGAGTTAAGATACTCAATATTTTAACACATTAGAGAGACAGTATTATTTTTAATCTTCAAAATTATAACTCCATTCTAAATTACATTTATTGATATTAAAAGAGAAGAAATAAACTGATTTTTAATGATACAGATATATTTTTTAAAGAAATTGGTCATGTGACAATATGGTCATACTTGTCATTTATATGAGCAAAATATAAAAAAAAATATTTTATTCGCCCAATTCTATATTACTTATGGCTTACCAAATACCAATTGATTATAAACTTGTGACATAACATTTAAAATACTGAATATTACCTCGGGAATCGGGAGCATACAGAAGGGCTGAAGTAGCCCGCCCCTTCCCTGAAATTTGAACTGCATGTACCAAATCGAGTTAAAACCCTGTTAATAGGGCCAAATTTCCAAATCTTTTCTGGGGAAGACCCCCAAATCTGTTTTGAAATAACTTAAATATGATACCGAGTTCACAATATCAAATGCTCGATTGAAACGGGTATCGTTTTGGTGATAATTTTCCTTAAAGTGCAATAATTTTTTTACTCAATATGAGACCCATTTCTGTTTTTAAGAATAACATGTACTATTCCAGAATCCTGGCGCAAGCGATGAAGTCGAAAATAATGATGCAACCGCTGGTAACTCTTGTTTCTGATATGAAGGTCATGTGTGAGCTGTCGCTAAAAAATCTGCTTGGCGAGATTTGCGCCAGTATTCTAGACAGGGCCGGACTGGCCCGGGTGGCCAGGTGGCGATCGCCACCCTGATGGGGGCCTTATGAAAAAGGGGGCCCTAATCAAAATTAAGATTTTTCAAAAAATAAGTTCAAAAGATGAGAGGGCCGCCGAAATGGGGACAGAAGCAATGGGGCCCGGTGGTCCAAGGGGGCCCCGAGAGAAACGTAGAATTTTTTTTCACATTAAACCACGCTTGGGTCAATTCCCTTTTATTTCGCTGTCTTAGTATACCCGCCTGCAGTGGCGGATTTCCAAAAGTGCCGCCTATAGGCTGAACCAAAAATTGCCGCCTAATGCTATATATATCTTAAAAAACTAAAAGTAAAATAGGCAATAAGCTAGTTATTTAGTGTTGGCAAGTGGAATAGAACACGAACACACAGGCACACACAAACTTAAGCACACAGCAGAATGTATTGAAGATGAAGAACCATTTAAAACCTCAATTATCTGCTGTTGGGAAATAATAATAATAATAAACAAGAAGCAGATCAAATAAATTCGTCATGAAACATTTTCCCCAAGAAAGTTCCACAGTTGTAACAGATAAAAAGAAAATTATTATAATTTTCAGTAATTATACGTAATTGACTGTTTATTCAGAGACCCAATGTATCCGGAATAACAAAAAAAAATTAGTTTCAGAAATTTACAATGCGTAGTAATAAATTTTCATTGATTTATTGATTACTGAAGCCCGGTGAGCGGTGAGTGCCCATCAAGACTCAGGAGACTTGCGAGCGAATCAAAGACTTACAAAAAAGTAAAATTAATTTAATATAAAGACCAAAATTGTGAAAATCAAATGGACAGAGATTAGCAGAGGAATCTGATTTTGAAGTGAAAAGAAACGCAATATCTACAAAAGTTTCCGATCTATCAGTAAGACCGTAAACTAAACGAAAATCCGTACCTTTTACGGAAAATCCTTAAAAGTTGGCAAGTATGAATATCCAATTATTTTTATAAAATTTATTGATTAACACCATAAAATACGAAAAACAAATAAGAACTTACCAGAAAACGATGTTCGAATTTGTTGTTTTGAACTTACACACACTTGGAAGGTCTCTCTCAGTTCTCTCACTCTTCAATACTGCCAATTGAGAAGCAAAACAGAAAACATAGCTTATATGGAAGCGGTCTCATGAACACAATCAAGGAAAGGGGATGAAAACCAACCCCGTATACACAGGATTGGTTCTTCGTAAAATGATCCAATAGCTGATGAAGAGCTCAAGAAGCGTTGGGAATCCTTTATATCTTCGATTTATTTATGACCCCTTTGAGCAGGTGGCAATGGAACTAATTGAACGTTCTTTTCATCCCTGAGCACTCAAGATTTTCCTGGAATTCTTTGGTCAAGAAACCTGAAATGCTTGTTATCAAAACAGCACCCCCTTTGAAGTAAGCCCGCCCCAGGCAGCCCAAAACCTTTCTAGTCCATCTGGTCCATAAATCTTTCACACGTCCTACCAGTCCTACCCCAGTCTTCACCCCCCAATGTGTCTTAAAACAACATTGCAACCGAAGATTGGAAATGGACACATCTGGTCAAGCAAAAAGCGTGCCCCCCCCTCTCTCTCTTAGGCTCGCGCCACATTACAAGCGTCTCGAAACGCCCGAATCGTAAATCAGATAAGGAGAAAGCATGGAGTTCAGCCTGAGACTCCCCCTATCTCGACAGGAATCTTGATTCCTGTCGAGATAGGGGACTAGGCTTTCCCATGCTTTTTTTAATGGTGATTAATGGGTCGGGCGGTCATAAGACGCTAGGTCTGACTTGACGCTTAGGGTCATGACAGACCGGACTTCTTATAGCAGTCGCTCCAATAACTCAAACTGTCAAAGGGAGGAGCGATAAGGGGAGGAGAGGAGGGGACTCGAGGGACGATGTAGTAGATTATTCCTGCAGTGGAGGAAAACAGGTGTCATCTTTTATCATCAGGAGTTATCTACTATATCGCCCCCTCGAGTCCACTCCGATCGCCCCTCCTCCTGGTACTATCTTAATCGTTTTTTAATGGTGATGGATCGATGTCACGTCTTAAGAACGCCACGTATGACATGACCCTTACTTATCGCAACCAGCAACAGGTGACCCCCATGGCGTCTCTCCTACACGCGGGTCTGTGTTCTATGGTTCTATTCGCTTCTTGAGCCTCAAGTGGAAAGCAAAACGGAATCAGGAATACATTTTTAATGGTAACAACTCATGTAAAAATTCTCAAACATGAATTTGGCTCCTTTTAGTGAATTTGGGGCCCGGAGCGGCCGCACCCTTCGCCCCCGCCCAGTAGCACGGCTATGACGGGTAACAGCGATTTTTTCCACAGAATTCTAAAAGGATATTACCTATACTTTTGAGGGTCAGAAGCATTTTTAAAAAGGGTAATTAAACTAGAAATGCTATAAAAGTTTACAAATTTTAAGGGGCGAACCACACATAAAGTAGCTAAGTAAAAATTTTCCGTCCATGAAAAAAAATCAAGAAAAGCTCATCCCCATAAGCAATTGTAAATTCGTATAATATAATTTTGTACACAAAATACCGAAATTTTATGTTCACAGATTCTCCATAATTCAGATTCTTCAACAGATTATTTTATAGGGAAATAATTATTTTATACTTATCATCTGCCCCATTATAACTGTTCTAACTTTTAACACTTGTAAAAAAATTAAATTGGAAATACTACATATTTTCATAAAAATAAAGCCACGGAAGCTATAAAGTAAATAATGAGCTACAAAATAATTTGGCAAAGTAATGAAGTAAAGAAAATGAGTAAACAATGAAAGAGACATATCTAATAGATCAAGCACACAAACCGGAAAATATATGTTAACAAATCAACATCAACAACATATCTAATATTTTTACGCGTTTCTGAGATTTCAAGTTTGCACGCACACCGTAAATAGTATAACAACATTCTTACCTTATTAAATCAGCAGTAACACCTTTTTTTTTTAAAGTAATTCCACAAAATTTAAAGAGCACGCACGAACACTTACCTGAATGTTCACCCCCTTCAAGATGACCCCGTGAAAACAAGAAAATAGGCAAACGACCAATAAAGGGTAGTGGGTAGTAAAAGTTTTCGAGACCAGATAAATCCCCTCTCCTAGAAACCCCTTGCGTCATAAAACCCAACCAACCCTTTCATGGAAATGCACATTTCAAAACCGTAATTAGTCAGCCGACACGGCGGACCCCTGTTGTCCTGAGTCCCGGAGAAAGTACCCCTGGATCCCCCCCTGTCGGAGGGCCTTGGTTCCTGGGATTGCTTTTTGAAAGGAGCGTTCCCCGTCTTTCCAGTGCTTATGTTTAGCGTTTCCAATCTCTTCTTTTATTTGCGGAAAAAAATTCCGCCGCTGAAAATTTGCCGCCTACGAAAATTTGCCGCCGTAGGCTATAGCCTAGCTAGCCTATTTAGAAATCCGCTACTGCCCGCCTGGGGGAAGAAACCGCCCGTTATCTTCAGGGATCGGACTTGCCAAGGGCCCTCATTTCAAAGGGGCCCCCAAAAATGTTTAAGAGCTAAGAAAATGAGAGAATGTAAAATATATTCATTAACTTATGAATTTAATTATAAACTTTTCAAATAAAGAATTTTTACGAAGTGCTTACACAAGGTTTAAAGATGATTGATTTTGCTATTTTAACCCTGCTGTTCTGTTAGGGTCTATTTGACCCAAAAAAATTTTCCGTCGCGTGTTAAAAAAAATTGAATAGAGGTATTTTAATGAAACTTCGTGACTTTGTTGGAAAGTCATATAATTATCTACATCTAAAAGGAATTCTATTTATTTTAATTTGCAAGGGATATTTTTCAACATAGTCTTAATGTACTGTTCGGGTCAATATGACCCGATTCTAAATTTTTTCGTTTTACTCAAACCTTTTCATATTTTTTTGCGGAATAACTCAACAGAAAAGAATAAAAACTATTATAACATCCTTTTTTTGTATTTTAGTTTTCTTTCTTCTTGTTTTTTTGTCATTTGAGACTAAAGCACGTGGAAGGTCAAAAGGTTGATTCAGTTGGGAAAAATGAAAAAATATTTCCAAATTTTATTTTTTCTTGTTGTATTTTTGTTTTATGAAATATTTCCTTTCAGTTAGTATTCTAAAAATAACTATTGAAACGAAACTTGTGCTATCCGAATGAAAATATTACTCAAAATGAGAAATTAGGGGTGTTTTTCATTGCCACTGTCTTTTGACCAAGTTAACCATTAGATTTGGGATAAATGTCTGTGGACTTTTTGTGATAGTGTAACTTCCTAAGAACTGAAACATGAAATTTAGTGCTGAAAAAGAAAAAGAAATCATCGCCAAAGAAAATTTGAGGTATTGGAGTAATGAGTAATTTCGCAAATCCTGCAATGCCTTTTCAATGGGATTTAGTACAAATAGAAGGAAAATAAATGTTTAAATGAAAATTATTTTTGAGGATTTGAGGAAATCACTCTTATTTTCATACAGTAAAGCAGATTAAAACCTATCATGAAGGGGGGAATCAATTAAAAAACGTAAAAGAATAAAGAAAAAATTGAAATTTATATCGGTTCCTCAGATGAAAAAAATTAAAAACGTACTACTTTGTTGTGCCATACTTGTTTAAAACTCATTTTCATATTTGCAAATTGTCAAAATAGTAAAACATTACAAATTTCAATTACAAATATTTTTTAGTTAATTTCATTATTTTATACGTATTTCATAACTTTACTCAATTATTTCATAATAATAACATTTCTTTTGAGTTATTTTACTATTGTTTTACCTATTTCTTAAATTCCATCATTCATTTACCGCTAGAAGTGATATTTTTTGTATCGGGTCACATTGACCCGAACACTACGTGCGTAGAGTAAGTCGGAGCAGAACAGCAGGGTTAAGTCAAGTAAATTTAAATTTTACTTTGGGCCCCAAGCGAGTCTTTTGCCCTGGGCCCTCAAACTTGTAAGTCGGGGAGTAAACTTGTAACGGAGTGTGATCTTGGCAGTTAGAAGTGAGATGTGGGGATGGAAGGAAGGTCAGTGGGTGGTGTGGTTGCAATTTCCTCCCTGAGATTTGCATTCTCTCACATGATTTTTTCTCCGTTCAGGATTTTTTAAGGTGAGTGTAGCGATATTTTCACTTTAGTAAGTTATGCGTTTGTGGGCGGATTTAGGTGTTGAACTCAGGGGTCATTCTGGAAACCTTGAGGGCGCAAGCTGTCCCTGATGGCTTTGAAAACATGATTTTCCCTTAAAAAAGAAATTTTCTCAAAAAGTTGAGGCAATGCCCCCCATGACCCCTCTTAAATTCGCCAATGGTTGCATTGATGAAGTTTTGTGTTCTTTCAATGGGCACTATGATGTTCAAAAATTTAAAAAAAAATTTCATTAAAAATCAAAAATTGTTTTAGTCAAAATATGTTAAATTTTGTTTTTTCTCTTATTTAATAACTTTGGACTAGTAAAGGTAAATGCCTAATTAGGAATCAGTTTCTTAACACCATTTAGCGTCAAAAGTTCAAAATAAATATTTAGAAATTTTTTTAAAACTTCTCATATTTAATTTAAAACACTTGATGAAGGTTTTACAATTAAATTTAAAATACTAGAAAGTGTTCAGTGGAGTGGAGTGAAAAAAAAAAGAAGTTTGAATAATACAATGCTATAGCTTGGAAAAGTTGCCATTATGTGATCGGAAGCTAAGTCCAAAAATTTTAAATCGATCAATTGTAATCTTTACAGACGCAAAAGGGGTAAAGTTTTGAATAATACTAAATAACCCTAATTTACAGAAGAAAATAAAAATTATCCAAATCTACTGAAACATTTTCTAATTGAGCACAATATGTTCAAGGCAATATGTCAAGTAAGGCATTAAATTCCAATTAAAATTTAATTTCAAGATAATAATTTCTTTAGCACATCAATTGGGTCAATATATCGAAAAAATGTCAATTTTGGAGTAATTATTACTTGTATGATTTAATATTTTCCATTTATTTTTACCTGTTTCTAATATTACAAAAGACATTTTACTGCTTTAAATATTTAGCCCAGATTTATTAATATTTTTCCTATATTACTTCAATTAAACTTTTATCCTGAGCAGTTATTTTAAATGAAATTTATCCAGGAAACTGTAACAGATTGTTTAAAGTCCAGAAAAGGAAAACTTAAAAAGTGTTTTCAAGTACGAAAAACAAGTTAACAAGTTTAGAAACAAGTTCTTGATTGTTCAAATCAAGGAAGTAAATGAACTTAAATAATTATAAAAAAATATTTAAGACTGGAAGAAAGAGCGAGGAAAGAAAAAATGAAATACTTTTTTACTAGCTTATGTTATTACAGCATAGCATTATCTTCACAGCAGTGGTTCCCAAAGTAGGGGGTACCTTCTCTCAGGCGGCGTTGAAGAGTTCTACGGGGCGATGATGATTTGACAGAAAATCTAGAAATCTTTTTGATAAAAATATTTTTATAACTTGCTAAAACTCAAAAAATTTCTCGGGGAAGGACCCCCGGACCCCCCTTTTATCTATGGATGGAGATATAAATTATTTAGAGGGATTTTTAAGATGAAAATAGGAAATTTTCAGTTAGGGATACTAAATTTCCTTGGACTTAACAAAGCCCTGTTAATCAACCTAAATACATTGATAAAAACTCTTTTAAGTAAGTGTCTTAAAATAATAATAATTAAAATCCATGTGATATTGGAATGAAGGAGAAACAGATAATGTATGGGGCCCTTTTAATGTTCAGCCACCGGGGCCTGTTACCTGCCAGTCCGGCCCTGATTCTAGAAGAGTACCGAATAACATTCTCAATTATTGTGGCAATTACTCAATTTGATATGAAAAAAGGCAATAAAGGAAGACAAACCTGAACAGAAATGACTGCTTAAAAGACTAGCATGACCATATAGTTTCAAAACTTAGTTTTAACTAATCCATAGGTTCCTGATGATAAGTGGAAAGGCAGGGGCGTAGCCAGAGCGGAGATTTGGGGAAATATCCCCCGAAACTCAGAAAATTTCCTTTTTAGACCATAGAAAACCATTAAAAATTCCCCATATCCCCTCCCGAAATATAAACATCCCCCAATGAAATTTTTTTCTGGCTACGCCACTGCGGAAGAGAATGGATAGTGCCCAACAACAGACTTTAAAAATCCCAGCAGCAAGAAAATCAGTGTAACACTTAAACTAGGAAGTAAACAAAACAAGATCGATGTTAGAACTTGAGTAAATAAATATTCTTAAACACCTACGATAATAACGCAATAGAGGAAATTCTATTAACCTCAAAAGCAAACGTAAATTGTTCGTTTTAATGCTTTTGCCATTAATTTGTGGGTGATAAATGGCGAGCACATCGATCGTGCAACGTTTTCGACTATTAACAAAAACAGTAGTTATAAACGATTATTCCAAAAGCCTAATGGGGACCTCCCCGATTACGGAATTTTAGCCGATTTCATGAACTAAATTAAATACATCCATATTTATAACAAATAAATATACAAACGTTTAATGTTCCTAGATGATGGGGTATCAGAAGGTATGAATGGATTGGGTATAAAGATGTTTTTAAGATAAAATATACAATACTTTCAAATATCACTATTCTTAAACACAATTTGAATTAAAAATGAACGTTACTTACTTTCAAAATTAATATTGCAGCTCGGTTTTTCTCGGATATTATCCGTCCGTACTTCCGTTTCTGAATGCCGACGCCGCGCCGCGCCGACGTACGTTTCAGGAGCGTAACGAGCCGTGCTAAATGCGCATGCGTTTGGACTTTATGTGTACTGTATTTCACAATCCCTGCAAGATTTTTATACTTTATTAGCAATGCGCATCCATGTGGACTTGATTCTTGCTGTTTCTATAAAATATTTTAGCGAAATAATTTTATTTTCAATAATTTAATAATTTAAAATTTTTAAAAAAAAATTAGACAAAGTAAAACATTTAAAAAACCACAATGAATTTAATTAAACAAGGAATTACTGTTATACAAGAGCAATTAATTCTTGCAATTTTTAATGGAATAATAAAAATTAAAATTAAATTTACTGAAAAATAATAACCGGGCTCGAACCTACGACCTTCCGCACGCCAGGCAGACACTCTACCTCCACCCCATCCGGGCCACGCTTACCATAATCCTAAATACTTTAAAACCACGCCTTTAACCCGAGCATGCGCATTTAGCAGGCTCGTTACGATCGTGAAACGCTTTTGCCGCGCCGAGGCTTTGGCCGAGGAAACAAAACATTGTGTTCTTCCGCCGCTATGCTTTGTTCGTTCGTTTCGATGTAAATACAAATTATTTTTCTTTTCACATCGTAAAATTAACCTATGTTTGTTATGATAAAGAAGTTTTTCTTTGTTAGTGGGTCTTCGTATGAACCAAAAATTCTCATACCAAAATGAGAACATCGATTTACTCAAATTTGAAACTATCATTTCGCTCAGTGTTTTATTGCGCGTATGGTAAATAGTTCCTTGGTTTTGTTTAACATATACTATTATTTTTTCAACAATCGCATTTAAAAACCAAATTCTTTGGATAATGTTATTATTTTAAAATTATAAGATTCAAATAATGCAATAATTTCTTTTTTTGTAACTTTTCTGCAATTTTTCTCATTTTTAAGTACGTTAGAGTACTAAATATTGAAAAAAACGTATGCTTGTTTTTGAGTCATAACATCTAAAAAAAAGTGAGTCGGTAAATGTTCTCACTTTTAACGGCCATATTCACCATAAAAACAAACTTGAGTTAATAACTTAGGTTATGTAACTGGAACTTAAGTTATATGACTTGAGTTAGTAACTACAGTTCAATTTCCTATTCACCAACATTTTTTCATCTCCGGTTACTTAACATAACTTCTAACTTAAGTTTCTTGACCACAGATTGCTGATCGATCCTGATTGGTCGAAACTAACACCTTGTGACCTCAATTGCTTTCGTCACACAGGCGGGAAAGGCGAAACTCCCGCAAAAAAACTTCTTACTTGCATAAAACTTTATAAATAACAAAAGATAATTATCTGAAATAGTACAAATATTTAATAAATCAATATTTTTAATGTATAATAAGGTGTGTTTAGGTTGTAATTACATCCAGGATTGGATTTTATAAGAAAAAGCTAGATTAAAAATATTTTATTAACTTGAAATTTATTTTTAAATAGACATCACAATTGTCCTTGTCTTATGGGAAAACTAAATTATAGTGTAGCAGAAGTGTAAGCTCCACTACACTCTCTTGAGTTAGTCGAAATCCTTTCTGGAATTCTAGGTCAGAATATTCAATAAAACAGTCTTTTCTCTCTTTAATTTTTTTTTATTTTCTTTTATTCAATATATCAATGAGTTCAAGACGCCCAACACATGAAATTTTGCGGAGTTTTTCCATCGTTGATTACAAACGGAATGGTTTGCTATGTTTGCAAAGCTATCAACACTTAAATAAAGATATTCAGGAGAAAGGAAGTAAATTTTCAATTACCTAATTACTACTAATAAAATAGCTGGTGTAAGTATTTCTGTAAGAAAAAACACGTGGTTGGATATGAAACAATTTTTTATTTACGTTTTATCATATGTAGAGAGCAAATTGGAAACAAGAAAATCAAATATAATCACATTCTAACTTCAATTTACAAACATTGCGCAGAAACATAATTTTTAAAATTTATGGAAAACACATTTTCCAAAAACATTTCACCAAACAAAACAAAAATCTGGCTCTTAAGTTGATCCACAAAAATCATACCTTTTAAAATTGCTCAAAAAAATTTAAATTCAACCAATAATTTTTTAAAAACAATTTGTAAATTTTTTATACTTTTCACAGGATACATAAAAATTCTTGTATATTTTTATTTGACTATTTATATCAGTGTCCCTTATGAAACACTTGATTAATCTAGACAGTAAATTTATATTCTAAATTGACAATCTTTTTAAAGAAATTTATAAAAATTTCTCTCAAAAGACAATTGATAATAACCAAAAATTACTACAACATTGAGTAGGACATATTTTACAAAGACATTACTTTTTATTTCACTAATTTAGACTTACCTGGAGTGTATTTGCCCTTGTAAGAATTCAAAAGTATATATTCAATAAATAGTTAAAGAATAAAAGAAAATATAAATTGAAATTTTAAATGAATCAACAAAATTCTTAACAATAAAGTGTATTTTCATTGCAAAAGAGTAACTTCTTTTTCAAATAACTCTATAAAATATTACCACATCTGTTCAATATGTTAACATACAAAACCTTTTAACTTCTATACATTAATAGTTGTTAGTATATACAATCACTATTAAGATTTTTTTCATTAAAACTAAGTACACAAATCAAGTTCAACTCAAAACATACAAATCATTCATCATTTTTCCACCAGAATGGTTTTTTTCACTAATAGAAGAAAACAACTTGATAATTTTAGTGGAAGTAAAGTTAAAATGATGGACACACTGCAAAATATTATGCTTCAATTTTGTAAACATCATGTCGGCACTGAAGTTGTGTCTCCATAATTCAATTAATCTTCAATATTTCTTTCATGTAATCACAAGGAACAGCATTCTCTATAAAAAAACATGCATTAGTGATCATCACAATGCATTGTGATCACAAAATCGAGAAATAAAACCAAGCAAAAATTAAAAAGTGATTAAGATTATAATATTTATATACGAGGGTTGTTTTTTAATTAACTTCTGTTTTGCTCCTAAAAAAAGTAGTAGGAATTTAGAAATAATTTTGCTACTGGTAGAGAGGTACATTGGTGTGGATCAATTTCCTCCTTTTTTTACAGGAGCAAAACGAAAGTTAATTAAAAAACAACCTAGTTATAATTACATTATAGTATGCATTGACACTATCATAAATATAAATTCAAAATAAATACAATAATTTAATAAATACAACATATAAACATAAAAGAATATAAATTTTATAAATTCCATTTAAGTCAACTAAACAAAACGTCTATTTTGTTTCATGCAGAAGAAATTTATTTACAGAAATCACCGAGAGGAGAATAAGAATTTAAAATATTGATTTTACCTAATAACATGAAAAAGTAAAAATTTATTTGTATCAGAACAAGTAAAACAATACTAAAATCTTTGATCTCGTTAAAATTAAGAACTACCTATATAACATGAAAAATCAAAATTAAACATCTGTGCAAAAATTAATATCCCTTATACTCAATAGAAATTAAGGCAATAGTACTTTAAAAAGAACAATTATTAAAGATTAATATAAAAGAAAACAAAACAATTCAAATAAATATTATTTCTGAAAGAAAGCTTTCATTGAATCTTTAAATTAATATTGAGTGTATTTACCTTTTACAGGCAGAAAACCAGAATTCTTTCACAGAATCGGAATCCTGTATCTTCTTTTTCAATTAAAAAAATAATAACAATGATTCATTGGGAAATTAATTGTCTAAAATCCGTATTCTATTACCTACAGCTTGTAAAGATATAAAATCTTCCAACAATATGGGCAATATGCAGGAAAAACATGGCGTCGAGAAATCATTGCTTGCAAACAAAAAACGTGTTCTGAGCATGCGCGGTTAACTCTAACTGAAGATAACACAACTTTGGGCTCGGTTATTGAAATAAACTCTAACTTGAGTTAGTAAAATGAAATCTGTGGTTACTTTTCGCTGGTGAATAGGATTTTCAGAGTAAAACGACTTTTTCTTCGGTTATTAACTCAAGTTTGGGTTAGAGTTTATGGTGAATACGGCTGTAAGTCAGTACTTTTTAACAGTGATACTGAATATTTTTAAACGATATTTTGTTTGTACCAATTAATGGTTAATTAGAATAGTCACCAGTATTTGTTAGGTTTTGTAAATACATAATACATTATGTTGATTATAATTCACATGGTGTAATTAATAACATCTACAATACTAATGTTAAGTAATTATGAATTAAATTCTTTAAGTAACCACCTATGTGTACAGGCCACCTTAAAATTAACTATACGCGAAATAAATATAGGCAAGTTCTTTATTTATGTATTCATTTCATTACTATTTACTGGTGAGTATGTATTTCGATGATGTTGAAATTAGATAACCAATTTTATTTGTAAAGCAAAAAGGAGTAAAAAACTATATTTTAGGCAGGAGCTGTTTATGAAGTTCTATACAGGGTGTCCCATAAATAATGGGTCACACTTCTAGGGGGGATAGAACCCAGTCAGCAATGTAAGGTTTTTTTAAGGTTTTTTCAACCCTGAAGTGCAACCCAAAAAAGATGTTTTTAAGGTTTTACTAGAAAACCTTGCAACCCAAGGATTATCTCAACAAAACCTTTGGCATAGGTGGGCTAGTTGACGCTTGCAACCTTTTGCGTAACCTTGCGGAAAAACCTCAAATTAAGGTTACAGGCATAGGTTTTCGTGACGTTGGTCACATTGAGGTTGTTTTGAGGTTTCTTATAAACCTTTTTACAATATTAGAGGGAAAGATTTTTGTAACGTTGCTTACATGGAGGTTGATTTTAGGTTGCTAATAAACCGTAAAGCAATGGGTTTTTTTAGGTTTTTGTTGGGTTTACAAAATTTTTTTCCAAGTTCTAGGTTTAGAATCGTTTTATATATTTTTTCGAAAGTTCTTAGTTGAACTATACGACGTCGAAAAATTATTCCTGAAATTATGCGCTACACTTAGTACATATTTTCAGGAATATTTTTACATCATATAATTCAACAAAGAAACTATGAAAAATAAAAAGTGCTATGCTTAACTACTCTGACAAAAATAAAACTAATTTATTCCAAGTTTTTATAGTTAGGTCATTAAACCCAATCTTTTACAAAAATTAACTAGAATTTATTCACAGTTTAATTACAGAACAGTGTCTATATAAAATTAAGATTTATACAGTATTAAAATTTTTATTTAAATAAATTTAAATTGTTTAAAATATTTTTTTTTAAATTTCTACAATAACTTTAATTTAGGCTCTTGAAGCTCTGATAAAAAAAACTTACCTTTTAAATTTTTGAATCTAGAAGGCAGAGGAACAGGCAAATTTTCATTCCAAAAAATTATTTCAATACTTTGAATGCAAGAAAAATCCTTTAGTTCATTGAAACATTTTTTTTCAATTTCTACAATAACTTGGCTTAATTTAGGCTCCTAAAGCACTGATAAAAAAACTTACCTTTTTAATTCTTAAATCTAGAAAGGAGGAACAGGCAAATTTTCATTCCAAAAAATTATTCCAAGACATTGAATGCAAGAAAAATCCTTCAGTTTATTGTACTGATTTATTTACAAACAAGGATAATTTTACAAACAGCCTTCAAGCACTACAGGACTCAAGGTAAAAGTGAGTCATACAAAAAAAATATAGATAAAATATAAATTTAATCCATTCCCTAAATTCATCAAAAATGAAGGGAAATATACTATGAAACTTATTAAAATTACAAATATGATACCTAAACATTATATATATATTTATGGAAAATTAGTCTACAAAAAGTGCTTCAAAGAACAATTTTACAAGGGACATCGTAACCAGACTTGACAGCTCCTGCAAAAAATACAAACAATTTATTTAACTATTTAAAAAAGTAATTATGCAATAACCTGTTAAACGTGCCACTTCATAGTAAAACATCTCAAGAGATAAGAAAATACTTGAAAGTGCCAACAACAAATGTTTAAATTAACAGTAGGGTAGAGTGGGGCACCTTGGGACACACCACTTTTCAGACTCAATTTTATAATTATGAACTTGTGCTAAAATCTATTCATCAACGTGTTTTGGTTTATTTAGTGTGTCTAGATAATTATTTCACGTTATCTGGTTTTGTGCAATACAAAGTAACAATCACATTTAGTTTTTAAAACATTTTTTAAAATATATGAAGTGTATTTATGTTATTACAATTAAAATATGTGTATTCACTAATATTTTAGAAAATAAAGAGAAAGTTTTTGTTCAGGGTGGCTACAGAAACTTAGAAAACAAATTCCCTGACTTTTCCCTGATTTCCAGGATTAAACTTACAGCTTTTCCCTGATTTACAGGAACTAATTCTATTAATTTTCTGGCTTTCTCTGTACTTAGAACCATTACATGCATACAAGATAATTAAAAAATCACTACTTTTTACTTAAAATGAAAAAAATTACACATAAAGTATTAAAACTTAATTTGGAATTTGAGTTATGCTTGAGTCCATGCAAGTATAAGATGCAGAATATTTTTCTCAATGAGCTAATGAAAGCAAAAAATAATCATCACAAGGTATCAAAGCAAGAAAAATCTCATCCGGAAATTTCCCTGATTTTAACTTATTTTTAAGAATTTCCCTGACTTATCCCCGATTTTTCCAGATTAATAAAATTCCCTGACTTTTCCTTGAAATCCCTGATTTCCAGGTTCTGTAGCCACCCTGTTGTTAAATATAAAAGAGTAATTAAGCTTAACATTCAAAGTGGGGCACCAAGGGACAGTCAGGTGTGGGGCACCGTGGGATATAATGTAAAGGTGGGCACAAATTGGAGCCGAACGGCGAAGCGAACAGCCACGAACACGCTCTACGCAAGCGCCGCTCTTAGCGCCTCCGAGTTGCGCGTGCGCAGAGCTCGTTCGTGGCTGTTCGCTTCGCCGTTCGGCTCCAATTTGTGCCCACCTTTAAAAGACACCTAACTCATGTGAGCAAAAAATGTTTTTATAAAGAATTTAAGAAAGTAGATATTTGTAATTTGATGCAAAAAATCACTTGAAGTAAACAGAAAAACTGATTTATGTCAAGACAAAAATGAGGATATCCTTGAATAATTTTGATTTTAAAATATGTTGGATGTCTAATTTACTTAACATAGCTTTATCATTATTTATGTTACTTTTGTATTTTTCAAAATAAACTAATATTTTTGTAGTATTACAGAAAGAGTCCAAAGGTGGGACACTACTGAGGCACCTTTGGACATTAAGAGATGTTTTTTAAATTTGTTATTATAAATTCCCAAAAAGATATAGGAAGCACCCAATAGCTTAAATAAGCAAATTTACCACATTATTAAGAAAAAAATATAGTAAAATCAAATTATTCAGCTATTGTTATATCCTATGGGACATCCATAAATTACATGAGGTGTTTTTTCCAAAGTCTTCTTCCCTTGGCAAGATTTTGCTGGACCCCCCGTGAGATTTACCTACAACCTTTAAAAATAATTTTCTATCCTATTCGTTTGCATTTTGTGCTTCATAGCACCTAAAACTTTTACATTATTAACGATGTGGGGGAAAAGGACATTATGTTATCATCAGGTTTTCTTTATTATAAAAATCACACAAAACTATTTAAAATTTTACAATAACCCACAGACATTCATTTACACCAGAAAAACTGCCAATGAAGTCAAGAAATTATCTACTGAATTTTAAATGGGTTACAACAAGGTATTCTTATCTCCACAATTAATTTAAAATATTGATGATTAAAAGATTATGTTGGACAGAAAAGTTACGACTAGTCAGGCGACAGAGAGGAGGAATCGAATAGTTCAAGAAAGGCTGGGAGCGTTGAAAAGAGGAACAGACAAACGGCCGCGCAAAACAGCATAATTTTGATTGAGAAAATTTATGACATGTAAAAAGAGATGGAAAAAGCCAACAGTTCGCTCAAACTGAGAAAGAAAGAATTCCACCTAAAAATCACCACAGTATCTTATCTGTGTGTATTCCTTTCTCATACTTAAAAAATAAGAAAATCATAATTTCTAACACAAAAATTTGACGCGAGATTTTAATCGACCCCCCCCCCTCTCCCTTGGGTAGATTTTTCCAAACCCTTCCCCCCATTTTGACCTCATGTAATTTATAGATGTCCCCTAACAAAATAACACAAAACAGTAATCACATTGCATTATATATACTGGCATGCATTGGCGTTGCCGGCTACTGAAAATGGGGGGACCCAAATATTTGGGATTCCACAGATTGTGTACCACGGCACCCTGGGGTGCCACGCCAATAATCAAGAAAAATTGTAAAACATAGCGAAATTTTTAAGTATGGAACGAAAAACACTTTTCTACAGAACAGTATTACCATTCACAGTTCTAAATATGATCTGATGACACAATAGGTTTGCACAATATGCTTTTGAATATGAATCTTCAAAACTTCATTGAGTATTAAATTAAAAATTAAACTACTCACTGGGACTCTGGATTGCTGTTCTTTTTCTTGAACGCGCCAAAGGTTTCCAAATTATTAAAAATTTCCGCTTCTTTTTCGAAAGGGGCTTTAGCTGGACTTTTGCAGGGGTTTGAGAACCAGTTTTGGTTTGAGAACCAGCCAAACGGAACCAAGGAATCTTCTTTATGGCGTTATCCTTAGATTCATGCTCATCTACAGTTTTCTTCGATACAGACTTTATTTCCTTATTTGGTGAGAAGACCTAAAATTTATTATTTTCATAAATTATTCTAAATAAAAACTAAGGAGGAAGAAACAATGCAAATTTTGCAAACTCAATTTTATGGTGAAGAATGGATTGCTTTTGCCAAGAATTAAAACTAATTAACATTCACAGTTCTAAATATGATCTGATGACACAAGAGGGTGCACCTAGAATTTTATGATAGCCAGTTTTATGATCCCGCTTACTTGGGGTTTCAATTAGTGAACAAAAGAATTCCCCCCTCTGAAGGGGCTGCTAGGGGAAACTCCCTAACCACACAAAGAGACGGGGGAGATAAAAGTGAGATCTTATCCCCCCAAACCGCCCGAAGGAGGGCTGTCGTGCAGATTCTAAGCGTGCATGTGTAGTTTTATACCAACGATGATGATCCTTCGGCTTTCTGTGGTGATTAGTGACATTGATAGTCTCCCCCATCTCTATGTGTGGTTAGGTAAAATTTTTAAGTATGGAAAGAAAAATACCTTTCACAGAAGAGATAAATATATGCCAAATAAGTGGTGGAAAAAAGGGGGGATGAGCGGCCCTGCCCCCCGAAATTCGGGATTGCAGTACCAAAAGAGGTTAAAATCCTAAAAACAGAAACTTACAACGGAATTGGATGGAAGGGCGAGCAGATTCAGAGGTGGTCTCAGCATTGATGATTACTGACATTTCTGGAACTGCGGCAGCTCTTGCTGCTGAAAAAAAAAGATGAGTTAAAGCACGATGCTAATCTGTTCCCAGACACCCTTTTTCTTCATAAATCAGTGACAAAAATATTTAATTAGAGCATCTAAATATTGGGTTCAATTCCTTTAACATTCATACTAAATACCGCAAATCTGTTTGGTATGCCATACATTCTAATATCAACAACAATTTTTTTATATTTTTAATGATAAACTGAACATTTATTGATCTAATCTAAATAAACATTTAAATAGTGAGTTTGAAGTATTTTAGAAATATTTCTACTTATTGGTGTCCATAACAGCATGGCGATATTAAATGGGAACATTAACTGAATTGAAATGCACAAATTGCTTTAAAATATTGGTTCAATTCCATTAACGTTCCTACTAAATACTGCCATGATCTCAGGAACACCGAACAGTGGAAATATTTCAAAATAATTTCAAACTCATAAATTAAAAGATCAATAACTGTTCAGTTTATTAATAAAAATCAGAAAAATTTGTCATTTTAATACACATGGTGTTCAAAAGAGCTTGGCATTATTTAGCGGGAACATTAACAGAATTGAACTAAAATATTAAACAAACTTTGTGCTATGTAAGTTGTTGAAAACTCTAATAATTATATCATTTGAGTGACAAACTGGAATAGATTTCGCTGTTAATAGGGAGATGGCCAAAAGATGTACAGCAGTCATCACGTAGACCTGTTTCAAATCCATTCCAACAAACTTTCTTAGTACGATTTACAAAATAAGTAAACAGTAAATGGCAAGTGAAATGACTCGCTATTCTTTTTTTTTGCTAGGCAGTTAGAAACAGGGAAATCATAGTTCGAGTAGGGATGCGGGAAATCAAGGTAGCGAGCTAGGCTACTGAAGCGCAATCTTTTTTGAAGAGGGAAAGGGGTTAGTGGTGAAAAGTAACCGATTTTACCCTCCATCTCTACCTCTACATCCTTAGGAAGAGAATGGCCTTGACTTGTTTCGGATTACACTAACCCATGGCAAGAAAAGGCTAAATGATATTTGTTGACTGATTAGGTCCAATTCCGTTAATGTTTCCCGCTCAATATTGCCAAGTTTTAAACGCCATACATTCAAATATCGACAAATTTTCTTGATTTTAATTGATAAACTGAGCAGCTATTGTGTGTGATCTGACTAAACATTTTTATCCATGAGTTTGAAATTATTTAGTAATATTTTTACTTTTTGGTGTCCAAAAGAGCATGTCAATATTCAGCGGGAGCATTAACCGAATTGAACCACTGATTAAACTTCAGTCGAAGGGATGCTAATACTTATTCAAGACTGAATTGAGAAACGATTAAACATGTCATTAGAACACTAGTCCATGAAGAGCAAGGCCAACAAAACTCACTCATCGGGGATCTGTGTCCAGGACAAATTTACTACTGTTTTTCGGTAGCTTCAAAAATTCGCTGATCGTTAAAACGGTAGCTTCACAAATTCAAAATTTCTAATTTTCATAATTTATTGCTAAATTTTCACAATTTATAGCTGAATTTTGACAAATTATTACTTAACTAATAATATTTGAAAACTTTAACTCCCCTTAAAATGTAAATGTAAAGTGATTTTTACATTTGTCAATTAGTTTTAATACGCGTATTTTATTTTCACAAATTAAAAATATTTTTCAGAAATTACTGTTATATTTTCACTTAAAAGGTAGTTGGCAAAAAATCCTAGACAGATCCCTGCTAATTTCCGTGACCAAGGTATGTAAGGTACGGCTTAAATCTAGAAGTGGGTTCAAACGCCAAGCCAAGAAGTAGCGACAAAGTATCAAAGTGAAGTTAGCGATTAAAAATGCACCAAGAGGCGCCAACCCAAACCCACTTCAAGATTTTTACCGTAAGGTACGATGTCCAAAATGAATGATCAAATACAAGCCCCAGTATTAATTCCCTCCCAATCCTGCCCTGTGACTCTGAAGAAAATTCTGTCGCTAAACAACCAACCAGGCAACAAAAAATTAAATCAAAGCTTAAAATTATTGAAGGATATAACACAGCATACATGTAACATCTATAAAAATCAGATAAACATATAGGACAATAACATAACTGTAGAATACACGGTGAACCTAATGTTATTTAAAAGTACGAATAGCATTAAACATACCTTACAATTAACTTACATTTTCGTCATAGGGATAACAGCCACTTTCAGAACTGAAGCTGAAAGAGAAAGAAACCTTAGATCAATAAAATAAACGAATTTTGCGAACAAAGTATCGGTTGAAACACTTGCTGAAAAGGAATTTTTACAACCGAGGACATAGCGTAAACAAAGCAATACATCTAACCCTAAACACATAGTAAAACGTAAACATGAATCGGAATAATCGAAATCCAAAGAAAGAACATCTGATCATCATACTAAACTTATCAAATCAGTATCATGTCTTCTAGAGCTGAAAAAAAGAAACTTTAAAATAAAAGAGAAAGATTAGGTGGGATTATACGCCTAAATCGGAACTTATGGTAACAATGAATTAAGCCTACTTACCGAAGCCAGCTAGCTTACCACTACTACGGAAACTCTATGTAATCGATTTTAACGTAAAAATCAGAATAATTCAAGAAATCGCAGTACAAAAATAAAAAACATTAAAAAATTTACTTACCTTTTTAATTAAATGTGTGAGCGATCGGGAGATCGGATAGTCAGGTCAGCTAGCTCCAGCTCCAGCATGCAGTTGCAGAGTCCAAAAACAATGACGCCGCGCATGCGCAAGTAACGTGCGCATTCTCTTATTTCCGGAAAAGGGTGAAGATGGGTTGTGTTGATATTGAGTCGAAAGAGGTTTTAAAAAACCGCCGTTTTCTAATGTTAAAAAAAGGCTTTTTGCTAACCTTTTTTCTGGCAACCCAATGACAATAAAAAAAAAAGGTTAACCGTAAGGTTGCTTGCTAGCTGGGAAGACACCTAGACGAGTCAGAATCACATAGGATTCGGGGGTCCCAGACCAAATCCCAGGGAGTTAAAAATGGAGCGACACCCCAAAAAAATTATTGAAAAATTCAATTTGTAGAAGAACTGCTATTGGTAGAAATTTAATTATGGTCTCAAAAATTGTGGTTTAATATGATCTTTAAAATTATCTCAAAAGTCTTCACCTTAAATTTTTTTATTAAGGAAAAAGTTAAAAAACCACAAAAAAATTTGAAAATTCTGCCCAAACCTCATTTTGTATTTCGAAATCATCTCTTTTGATTTTATAATCTGAAAGATCATAGTTGTAAACCCTTAAGTCCAAAGTTTCACGTAAAAGCCATCAATATTAAACGCTTGAGATCCTGTTTAAGTTCGTTTTTTGCGTGCGCGAACTGGTTTCCTATAGCCGTTTCCAAAACGACAGTCTGCGGACTAGTCCACTGAAAATAGAGTTGAACCTCGGACAAATTGCAATAAAAGGTTTCTCAACGGTTTTCACTTAGGAATGACCTCAATAACAACATACTAAAAATCGGCCAAAATCGGACGGGGGGAATTTTAATTTTTTTTAAATTTAAAAAAAATGGCCGAAAAATAATTTCAAAAAATCAAATTATAAAAATAGAGACTTATGATACATTTTTATAGGCTATTTTTCGGTGATGATTATGAATATACCATTTAAATTTTTTTTAAATTAAAATTTCAATTTTTAAAAATTAATTAAAAATTTGGAATGTTGAAAAAATTAAAACATCGCTCAAAACCACAAAATAATTGAAAAATAAATAATTTAAACGGTTTTCAATTAGAAATGACTTAAATAATAACATACTAAAAATGGAAGAAAATCGGACAGTAAAAAGTTTAATTTTTTTCAAATTTTAAATTTTTTTGGCCTCAAAATTGGACCTTTTTAAAAATTCTTGTTAAAAACGTTTGAGGCATTTACCAAGGTCATTTTTCCATGGATGTTTAAGGTATATACCTTTATAACATAAAAAAACCACAATTGGTGATTAAATAAATAGTTAATTAATTAATTTATAAAAATAAACGTTAAAAATACAGGTAAATTCTTTCAATCAAGTAATAAGGAGAATATTTAGACAATATTTGGTAATAAATCATTTTAAAAATAATTAATTTGAAAAAAGACAAAATATCTTTCAAAAAATTTAAATTTTAAATTAATTTAAAAAATTTAAATTTTTTAAATTTTGTAGTATATGCGTGTAATACATGTCTCTAGGCTATATTTTAGTGCTGTATACGATTATCACGCCAACTTTTCAATAAAATTTAGTTTAAGTGTGGAAAAATTGAAGCATTTTTCTCAATAATTTTGTTTTTTATGCTTCAATTTTTCCACAGTTAATTTAAATTTTTTTGAAAAGTTGGCGTGATATTCGTAAACAGCACTAAAATATAGCCTATAGACATGTATCACATGCATATACTTTAAAATTTAAAAATTTTTAAAAATTTAAATTTTTTAAATTAATTTAAAATTTAACTTTTTTGAAAGATATTTTGTCTTTTTTCAAATTAATTATTTTTAAAATGATTTATTACCAAATATTGTCTAAATATTTTCCTTATTACTTGATTGAAAGAATTTACCTGTATTTTTAACGTTAATTTTTATAAATTAATTAATTAACTATTGATTTAATCACCAATTGGGGTTTTTTTATGTTATAAAGGTATATACCTACAACATCCATGGAAAAATGACCTTGGTAAAAGCCTCAAACGTTTTTAACAAGAATTTTTAAAAAGGTCGATTTTTGAGGCCAAAAAAATTGAAAATTTTAAAAAAATTAAACTTTTTATTGTCCGATTTTCTTCCATTTTTAGTATGTTATTATTTAAGTCATTTCTAATTGAAAACCGTTTAAATTATTTATTTTTCAATTATTTTGTGGTTTTGAGCGATGTTTTAATTTTTTCGACATTCCAAATTTTGAATTAATTTTTAAAAATTGAAATTTTAATTTTTAAAAAATTTAAATGGTATATTCATATTCAGCACTGAAAAATAGCCTATAAAATGTATCATACGTCTCTATTTTTATAATTTGATTTTTTGAAATTTTTTTTCGGCCATTTTTTTTAAATTTAAAAAAAATTAAATTTCCCCCCGATTGGCCGATTTTTAGTATGTTGTTATTGAGGTCATTCCTAAGTGAAAACCGTTGAGAAACCTTTTATTGCAATTTGTCCGAGGTTCGGCCCTTTTTTTCGCTATTTTCAGTGGACTAGACGAAAAAAACGGACTTATACCGTGCTTTAACAGGATCTCAAGCATTGAATATTGATGGTTTTTACGTGACACTTTGGATTTAAGGGTTTACAACTATGATCTTTCAGATTATAAAATCAAAAGAAAGGATTTCGAAAAACAAAATGAGGTTTGGGCAGAATTTTCAAATTTTTTTGTGGTTTTTTTAACTTTTTTCATAATAAAAAAAATTTTAAGGTGAAGACTTTTGAGATAATTTTAAAGATCATATTAAATCACAATTTTTGAGACCATAATTAAATTTTTACCAACAGCAGTTCTTCTACAAATTGAATTTTTCAATAATTTTTGGGGGTGTTGCGCCATTTTTAACTCCCTGGGATTTGGTCTGGGACCCCCAAATCCTATGTGATTCTGACTCGTCTAGGTGTCTTCTATCCCCCCTAGAAATGTGTCCCACTATTTATGGGACACCCTGTATAAGTTAATAGAATTTGCGAAGAAGGAAGTTTTCTAGAAATGTCTCATTTAAAAAAAGTAGAGATAAGAGGATATCTGGAGGGTGCAAAACAAATGTGACATAATTTTCCCATAACTATTGGATAGATCCGTATTGCATTTAGTATAAAAAAATCGGACAGGGTTTAAGTTTATAAAACTCAACTCTTGACCCAAATTTTAAAATTTCATTTATATTTTTATTTATGATTTTTTTTAGGATTTTATGCATACCCAAAAAAAAGTCTTTTAATATGTTAATAAAATATTATCAGCAAAGTAAAAAGTATTTAATATTAAATTTAGTACTCAAATGTTTTTAAGCATAGTAATCTTTCTGGCAAAAAGGATTATTTTAAATGTTTAATTCAAAAATTATATATGTTACAGTTAAAGTCCGGAAATCAGTTAATTTACAGATAACCTAAGTAATTTGCAGATTAACGAGGGTGATCCGTTAAAGAGCGAAATTTTTTTCAATTTCTAATATTACCTAGGTAATCTTGAAATTACCTAGGTATTCTGCACTCTACCGACTAGACACTCGTTAATCTGCATACTACCTGTAATCAGTTATTTTACATATTAACGAGGGTGATCCGTTAAAGTACAAAAATTTATTTTATTTTTATAAAAAGTTAAAGGTGTTGGGGGGCTGCCGCCCCCCCAAACCCCCCTGCCCTAACTATAACCAAACTCGTTTTGGGGGTAAACAGTAACAATGACGAATCAAAAAAGGGGACTCGGTACTTTTTGATATTACACAAAGCACGCAAATCACACAAAAATAGTATTGAAATAGAAATTTTAATACGAATAGAATATAAAAGTACCAACTTAGATTTTGTATCAATTGTGATTTTTCGATCTCGATTTGACAACATATTTCAATGAGCACTTAAAATAGCAAATCTTAATGAAAGCGCGGTGTAATCGGCTGCCAGCCTACCCTAAACTATTGCTAGGATTCGCGATCGATTACATATCTTAAACCCTTGTCCAGGTTCTAGCGATTATTGAATTAACGTTTGTTGAAAATATATTTCAACTGCTGGGGCATTTGCTTTCGTTAAAAGAAATCTCTGTCACTCTAAAGTCGGAGCTTCAGCACAATTGTTTTAAAATACCAGTTTTAGTAGTAATTTACTGAACTTAAGCTTGTAAATTTACTGTACTTACTTGCTTGAATTAGTTTGTTTAACATTCAACTTGACAACTACCAGTGCTACGCACTAAATTTGAAATCAAAACACAAAATATGACAACAAACTACGTATTGAACCCCGACTGCGCAGGGGTAAGCGCATGGCGCAGTGAGCACCTCAACATTTTAATAGAAAGGATTGAGTGAAACAAACTATTTTGAACTTCAACTATCAAGAGGCCGTTATAGTGTAGATTCCCTAGGTAAAATGCGAAAAACTCAAATATCCGCACATTAACGACAGAAATCAGTTAATCTTAAGTTTACCTAGGTATTCTTAAGAATAACTAATTTTCAACTTTAGCGGTAACATATATGTTACAGTTAGAGTCCGGAAATCAGTTAATTTACAGATAACCTAGGTAATTTGCAGATTAACGAGGGTGATCCGTTAAAGAGCGAATATTTTTTCAATTTCTAAGATTACCTAGGTAATCTTGAAATTACCTAGGTATTCTGCACCCTACCGACTAGACACTCGTTAATCTGCATACTACCTGTAATCAGTTATTTTACATATTAACGAGGGTGATCCGTTTGAGTACAAAATTTTATTTTATTTTATAAAAAGTTTAAGGAGGTTGGGGGGGGGCTGCCGCCCCCCCAAACCCCCCTGCCTCAACTATAACTAAACTCGTTTTGGGGGTAAACAGTAACAATGACGAATCAAAAAAGGGGGATCGGTACTTTTTTCATATTACACAAAACACGCAAATCCCACAAAAATAGTAATGAAATAGCAATTTTAAAACTAGAATATAAAAACAATAATAATAGAATATTAAAGTACCAACTGAGATTTGTATCAATTGTGGTTTTCGATCTCGATTTGACAGCGTATTTCAATGAGCACTTAAACTAGCAAATCTTAATGAAAGCGAGGTGTAATCGGCTGGCAGCCTGCCCTGAACTATTGCTAGGATTCGCGATCGATTACATATGTTAAACCCTTGCCCAGGTTCCAGGGATTGTTGAATTAACGTTTGTTGAAAAGATATTTCAACAGCTGGGACATTTGCTTTCGTTAAAAGAAATCTCTGTCACTCTGAAGTCGGAGCTTTAGCACAATTGTTTCAAAATACCCGTTTTAGTAGTAATATACTGTACTTAATCATGTAAATTTACAGTACTTACTTGCTTGTATTATTTTGTTTTAACATTCAACATGACAACTACCAGTGCTACGCACTAAATTTGAAATCAAAACACCAAATATGACAACAAACTACGTTTTGAAACCAAACTGCGCAGGGGTAAGCGCATGGCGCAGTAAGCACCTCAACATTTTAACAGAAAGTATTGAACGAAACAAACTATTTTGAACTTTAACTATCAAGAGGCCGTTATAGTGTAGATTCCCTAGGTAAAATGCGAAAAACTCAAAAATCCGCACATTAACGACAGAAATCAGTTAATCTTAAGTTTACCTAGGTATTCTTCAGAATAACTAATTATCAACTTTAGCGGTAACATATAGTGGTGTCCTTTAAAAAAAACCCACTCCAAATTGTACCCTAAAAAAAACCCATCGAGATATTTAAAATAAATAATTAAAATAATTTTAAATTCTCATTTCCCATGTCTTCCTAAGCCATTTAGAGTGGCAGGGAACTTGAAAGCATGTCAAAGAACCGTTTATTTACTTATTTATTTGAATAAATAGAAAATGTCGATTTTGGGCTAAAAATATGATTTAGTTATGCAGATTTTGATGCTGTAAAAATATATGTTATAAACATTTTAAAGCATTCTTCACGTGGTTTTGTGTTATCCCGTTATTATGAGAAAAAAATACTGAAATTTCAGCTCAGTCGGCCAATTAGGGACCCTACGGTAGTCTTTGAAATGAGGGGTGAAAAAAACCCATAGTGTGCCTAAAAAAAACCCACTTTTCATTTTGTAATAAATGATAAAATAAATAAAAAATTTTGCAAAATATTTAATATTATTCATGATATACAACTAATTATGCAAATAGAATAGTTGTTTGGGTAATTCTCAATTTTTTTTTCAGTATTTTTGATAAAAACTCAATGTTACCAAAAACAGCCATTTTCCATGAAAATATAGCATTTTACCGAGTTTTACTCGAAAATGGGTTTTGAGAGTAAATAGTTACGGGTTTAAAATAAAATATCAGTGCCAATTACCGTTCTTAAGCTTTTTTATAGAAATTGTATTAAGCATTTGTATTTAATAGGTCGTTTTCATCAAAATACAACAATAAAAACGCTATTGTCGTTGTGTTTTGAAGGCAAAAGTCTTGAGTAGAAAAACTTATCACAGTTTTAATTTTAGAAATAATTTGTGATGAACTTGGTTTTAATTATCTTAACTATTATCTTTTCTATCAAAATAAACCTTTCAATCATATTTTTTCTTAATATTTTGAGTATTTTCAAGTGTGGGTTTTTTTTAGGGTACATGGGTTTTTTTTAGGAAAATTGGGTTTTTTTTGGATTCTTACTTTTTTGTCTGCCAATTTGTAACGGAGAGTCGGAATTAAAATTACTAAGCACTAAAATGTAGAGGAGGACGAGCCGTTATAACACAATTTTGTTCGATTAAATTATCATATTTTTTAAGCTTTTAATGACGGAAAACTGAAAAAGTGGGTTTTTTTTAAAGGACACCACTATATATACTAATTACAATTTTAATGCAAAACGATCGAGTAGGTAATAAGCATGTTTTATTTATTTTGTATTCCCGCTATCTGGCTAGAATTGAAATAAACTAAATTTAATTTTGTTTTGAAAATAAACTATTCAGTAACACGGAATAAAAATTATTTTATTTTACTTTTGAAGAAATTAATGTTTCATAACACGAATTTCTTCGAAAAATATTTCTAAATCAATAATACTCACCAGTAAAAGATATTGAAAATTTAATTTATATTGTAGTCTAAATGGATAATAATAATTGACAAGAACTTCCCGTGTAAGTAGATAAACGAAGCTTTAGTGTCCTAAACTTTAATCGAAGAAATGAATTAAAATATGTTATTTATAAGTTATTAAATTAAATAGTGGTGACTTCACTTATTCTGCCACAATATATTATTATTCTTTTTTGATCGATCGGTTCCAGTTTTTTAAAATTTAAGATCGAGTATGGATAAACCTTAGAAGGGGTCATCCATAAATTACGTGAGGTGTTTTTTCCAAAATCTGGACCCCCCCCCCTCCCCCCTTGGTGAGATTTAGTGAGATTTTGCTGGACCCCCCCTCCCCCCCAAGTGAGATTTACCTACAACCTTTAAAAATAATTTTCTATCCAATTCGTTTGCATTTTGAGGAAAAGAACATTATTCCGCCTAAAAATCACCACAGTATTTTATCTGTAGGTATTATTCCTTTCTCAAACTTAAAAAAATCGTCTAATTTCGAACTTAAAAAGTTGACGTGAGTTTTTCACCGACCCCCCTTCCCCCCTTGGTGAGATTTGGTGAGATTTTTCCAAACCCCTCCCCCCCTTTTTGACCTCACGTAATTTATGGATGCCCCCAGAAAAAATGGTCCATTCAGGTTCATTTCCCAACTTTGGAAAAAAGTACTCGATACCTATAAGTATTCGATACCAAAGTATTCGATACCTAAAATTATCAATTTTGCCCATCACTAATATGAAGCTATTCTGTCAAGCCGAATGAGAAGATGAGAAATTAAGCTACTTAAACACAAATTATTTATTTAAAATTGTTATAATTATTTTTTAATTATAATTTATTAAAACTTATTTAAAATTATCATAAAATGAAACTTATGCAACTTTTACTACTAAACCATCGGCGCCACAGCCCATAGCGAAACAAGCCCAAAGATGCCGGTCTTCGTTTTCTTGACCGTGGGGTATGCAACTTTTGGAAGATCCAAAAATCTGTAATTGATATAAATACTACAAATTACGACATTAAATTCCACGTGAAAAACTTTTGGATGTAAAATAACTTCATATCTTTGAGTTGCTTACTACCAAATATCAAATTCCTGCATGAAAAATGAAGGGATGAAAAAAATAACTAAAGTGATGTTCCCATTTGGGAACATCCGAAGGTAAAAGGTTAAAAAACATATTGCACGTGTACTCCTCATTCGGATACTTCTATCGATTAAAAAATAAAATAAAAACACTGGAATTACCCATTCGATTAGGCTAAGCGCGCACTGGAGACTTCCGTCACGGTGACTGGAACATAACTGTCACTCGAGAGCAATTGATCTCTATGACGAGATTCTTAGCAATCGGCCAAGAGTCTCGTCTTCTAATGCGTGCGCTCTAGCTTCTGGGCATAGCCCGAGTGACAATTATGTTCCAGTCACCTAGACACTCCAGTGAGCGCCTAGCCTTAGAGCAGCGTTTCTCAAACTGTGGGTCGCGACCCACTGGTGGGTCGCCAGTCAGTTTTTGGTGGGTCGCGAGAAGATTTATAATTTTTCTGAATATGAAGTATCTTTTTAAAATTTTTACAAACGTGTTATTGTTTTTTTTAATTATAAAACAATTATTTAAACTCGTATAATTTGAAAAACTTTATTTGAATTTATCAAATTACCATATTGTAAAAAGAATAAAAATTTGAGGAAAACTACACTACTTGGGGTCGAACGGAAAAGGAAATTAATGTTAACACGTCCTATGAGTGGCACTTTAATGTGCTCACAATGCAAATATAGTCGGTTATTCAAATAAGATTTGAAAAAAAAAGTATTCCGTGTTTCTCCCCATCCACACCGGGGGAGCACTGCAAATTTTAAGAACTTCCTAAGGAAATGATGCAACTGCATATACTAAAAAACAAGTATCCCATATTACTAAAAAACAAGTTAAAACCATGTTTTTAAGGGTCAAATTTTAAAATTTTCTCTGGGGGAGGACCCCCAGACCCCCCTTTTTATTGTGGGGATCATTGTTAGTCCACAATTAAACTATTTCATATGCTCAAATTCAAAATTATTTCATTTTAATTTTTAAAAGTTAATTTCTCTTCTAAAACGTGTATGTAATAATCTATTGTTGTAACTGAATAGTTAGTGAACACCCCCCAGACAGAGAAGCTAAAATTCTGAGGGGGGCATGAGATAATTATCTCAGTTCAGTTGATAATTAACTGAAGTCGGTGGGTCGCGTTAGTTTTTGTTTCTCAAAAGTGGGTCGCGATGTTAAAAAGTTTGAGAACCCCTGCCTTAGAGAATGTTGTAGATTCCTGTAAAACTAGTTTTTCCTTCAGGGTTGTCAGTATACAGGAAATCCAACTTAACACCTATCACTCCGTTTCCTCATGATTAAATCCGGATCCGGGATGTTAATTTTAGCGATTCTGACAGTGGCGCGTGCATTCCATGTCGGTAAGCAACTCCACAGTTCGCGTTCAACAACTCCTCCTCCCTCGAAATTAATACCTAATTCGTTTACACCGTCGAACGTGCGTGATCGCCTGAAAAAGAATGATGGATGCCGCGGGTCCAACACCCCGCATTTGATATCTAAATCTGGCATCATTAATTTCAAGCTGAATCCTGTCGAAGCGTTATATTAAAACGCGGTTTCGTTTCAGAACGTGAGGGGGATGCATGGTCGCCAACAATGATGGATCGGCGACTATTTCTGGGGGGTGGTTCGTGCTTGTCGGGAAATTCCGGGGGAGTGTTCGAGCTTTTCTTTGTGGGAGTCAGGGAGAGAGGGATGGATGTTGTGGGGTTCCGGTGGATGCGTTGTGGTGCATTCCGGTGGATGGTTGATCTTCAAATAATGAAAGAAGTTCGGAGCAAGTTTCGCTCGTAAATCTTCAAAGTCCGTTAAAATTCGCTGCTTGTTGTCACCCATTTTTTTTTATTTAAACGATAGCGTGATACTTTTTAAATTGCTATCAGAACATGACATGCAGGGCCGTATTTAGGCACGTGAAACATGTGCTGTAGCACAGGGCGGCAAAATTTTTGGGGTCGGCAGATTACACCAATTTAAAATGCTACACATTATGCTATACAGTTTGAAAAAAAACGTACCTCACAGTTTTCACATGAAGGGTCAAAAATGAGTAAATTCCCAGTTTTCTAGGGGCAAATATTAAAAAATTTTCTGGGGGATACCCCCAGACCCCCAAAAGAATTCATTATGAGAGGGAAAACAGGATAATTTCACCATTTCTGAGAAAGGTGTGTTGTTAAATGGCGACATTCAAAGGGAGTTAAAAGAGAGTCAAATGGGAGGGGGCATTTACTTGAAACAGAAAATGAAATAGGGGGCGGCAATAAATCGATATGCACAGGGCGGCAAAAAACCTAAATACGGGCCTGATGACATGCTACAAGTAGCAAATCACTCTATTACATTAATCAATCCTACTTCTAATAATTATATCTTCTTGGGCCCAGAGACTCGATTTAGAGGGACGATTTTGTCTTCGCTCCAGACCAGCACAATTTTATTCCGGGAAAGAAGGATTGGGTTGACTCAAAGTTATTTTCAGGATTTCCTTTATGCATTCATTGCAGAGCAGAATTAATGTAGCTTTTTATTTTTTAGCTTTTTATTTGTCATCCCTCATTATCTGTAATTTGTCTTATGGAGCTAAATATATTGATAATATCATTCGTAGACTATATACATTTAAAGAAGAACAAAGCAGAGATTATTGTCAGTATAATACTTTTATTAAGCGTTATGCATTCATTGCAGAGCAGAATTAATGTAGCTTTTTATTTTTTAGCTTTTTATTTGTCATCCCTCATTATCTGTAATTTGTCTTATGGAGCTAAATATATTGATAATATCATTCGTAGACTATATACATTTAAAGAAGAACAAAGCAGAGATTATTGTCAGTATAATACTTTTATTAAGCGTTATGCATTCATTGCAGAGCAGAATTAATGTAGCTTTTTATTTTTTAGCTTTTTATTTGTCATCCCTCATTATCTGTAATTTGTCTTATGGAGCTAAATATATTGATAATATCATTCGTAGACTATATACATTTAAAGAAGAACAAAGCAGAGATTATTGTCAGTATAATACTTTTATTAAGCGTTATGCATTCATTGCAGAGCAGAATTAATGTAGCTTTTTATTTTTTAGCTTTTTATTTGTCATCCCTCATTATCTGTAATTTGTCTTATGGAGCTAAATATATTGATAATATCATTCGTAGACTATATACATTTAAAGAAGAACAAAGCAGAGATTATTGTCAGTATAATACTTTTATTAAGCGTTATGCATTCATTGCAGAGCAGAATTAATGTAGCTTTTTATTTTTTAGCTTTTTATTTGTCATCCCTCATTATCTGTAATTTGTCTTATGGAGCTAAATATATTGATAATATCATTCGTAGACTATATACATTTAAAGAAGAACAAAGCAGAGATTATTGTCAGTATAATACTTTTATTAAGCGTTATGCATTCATTGCAGAGCAGAATTAATGTAGCTTTTTATTTTTTAGCTTTTTATTTGTCATCCCTCATTATCTGTAATTTGTCTTATGGAGCTAAATATATTGATAATATCATTCGTAGACTATATACATTTAAAGAAGAACAAAGCAGAGATTATTGTCAGTATAATACTTTTATTAAGCGTTATGAATAAGTCTATTTAATTTTAATTAATGTCTCTGTGGGAAAATAACTTAAAAACGGTACCGACCGACTTCAGCTCATTTTTTCCTCAAAATTATTTCGAAACTTTGCCTTACTAAGCCAACAACACTACATTTTTGCCTTCATTGTACCTTTTCGATTATCACTCGAAGAGCGAAGTTTTTTATAATTTTAGATGCCTTCTCATTTTTAGATTGGCCCATTGCACGACCTAAATTTCTATATTCACAAAATAGGTATTTTCTGTTTAACTTATCCTTCCGATTTAGTTCATTGTGAAGTCTAGACTCATAAATGCATTTTGGGCACATTGAACCCCGCTGCATGCGACATTTCTCCATTCCAAATTCACCCATCCATCCCTTTAAATCCCAGAAAATCTTCAAGACGATCGAAATATCTCCCTTCCACCCACAATTCGAACAATCAGAACAGAACCCCTCTCGTTCCCTATCAAAGGAGCTGTCACGAGCGCTAACTTTTTCCCGACCGGAATGCAAAGCGCTCCTCAACTGCTTGAGAAAGAGGGGGCAAGTGCCCCTTTTAAGAAGGGCCTTGCTCATAACCCCATTTGCATCTAAAACGCGTCCTCTGATGATCCAATATCCGAGGAACGAAGTCGTCGGATTTCAATGGGATGATTGTCGTCGGGCCCGGCTCTTTATTACCCCAGCATTGTGATTGGCTGTTCCGACTGTGATTGGATAGGAATTTGACTCGAGGAACGTTCCATTTACGAAGTATTCTCAAGGTGGTGCTATCCTGAATATGGCTTTGATACAGAACATTATTAATATGGTACGTCTATAATATGTATTAAGTTTCTATTTTCTTAGAAATCGTATTCCGTCTCAGGTAGTAGTTTGTGGGTTTCAAATTGAGGCTTCGGATAGAAATGAGAGAAACTTACCTATTTTCGGGTGAGTGATATTCACGATTTCTGAAGAAAAAAAATCTAAACAAACTGTTTTGTCAGTACCATAGGATTATAGCTTTTGCAGTGATGTTGTAAACCGAATTAATTTGAACCTTAATTTTTTTAAAAAAACATTCATAGGCTAGAAATATTATCATCGAAATATTCACCGTGTTTCTTTTTATTTTTACATTGGAATTTTTTTCTTTCATACTTTCTGCTATGAAGGAAAAACCATTTTACTACTGCAAGAAACTACTATTAACTATAATTGGCATGATTAGTTGCTTTATTTTTCTTCAGTTGGTTTGAATTCAACAGACATTGTATGGAACTGCAAGGATAATATATTATCAAATAAAAAATGTTTTTCTGTAGTAAGGCGCACAAGGATCACGTTGTATTAATACCTAAGGATGTAATAGGTAATGTAAACAATTCAAGAAGTATTATAAATAAATAAATAAAATGATTGCCCAACAGGATTGGGTAAAAAAACTCTGAGAGAATCACATGCACCTATAGATTTATAAAATGGATAGTAATTCCAAATACCTCAAAAAAATTACGATTTAATCACATATTATTATTGTGGAATTAAGTTCAAGAATCGAAATAACACAAAATTCGTGTTTCTTTTTCCCCTCAAAAAATACATCGATCCAACTGAATTCCAAGTCTCATTAAAAAACCTTTTGACTCCTTTCAAAGTGTCAAAGAATAGAAATCAAAGTAAATCCGAAACAATTTCCGGACAAAAACCTTCCTCCTAAACCAAGAGAGAGTTTTTCAATTAAGCCTCCGGGGCCGGGAGAAAAGTCCTTTTATGCTTCGAGTACACAGGAAGAAATCGAGAAAAGAGTTAAATATTTTCCCCAACAATGCAGTGAGAAATACTGGGCTTTCTCCAATCCCTTAAGCCCGTAATCAGACACAATATTGCTTCATACTTACTTAGTTGATTGGATTTACTTACACCCAGGTTGAATGCTTTATTAAGCTTTCATTGAACGAGAATCAATAGTTTTGATTTACTTCTTCTCTTCGGATTTATTTTACTGCAAGCAACAAAAATGATTACCAATGAAGTCTCATTTCGGAAGTGTTAGATTTATGCGCTTCTTTAAAGCCTGCAGCAGAGCAAAAAAAACTATATTTGCGATTTAATTTACTGCAGGTTTGGGAAAAATAGAACGAAGAATTAAATTAAAGGAGAGTGAAACTGAGTAACCAAGTGAAATTAATAAATGTCAATGAAGTCTATCCTCCACCGAATAAAAATGGAAAATCAGATTATACTTTTGCTTAAACTATCGAGTAAATATTCGAAAATTATTAAGATTAACAGAGTTAAAGGTTTCACGTCAAATAACTGCTGATTGGGAAAAAGAGCCTTTTAGCTCTCAACTCAAAGGTTTAATACGCTTATGGGGGTTAGTTATTTTTTACTTCTTTACCACCTACGAGTTGGTAGAGCGCAGTTTGCAGATTAATTGATTTCCAAAATTCTTTTACGCAAAATTTTTTACCTTTTTGAAATAGATTTTTCAATTTCCATTAACCCATTAAGAACTTTAATGCATAAATCTATCTATAACAACTCATTAAAACATAAGTCCTCAATTTTCTAAAGAATATCCGATTAAGAATCCTAAAGCGAATAATAAAAATAATAAATTAATCTTCCTAATTGAACACCTATATTAATATAAGCCCCCTTCCGTTATAAGGCTTTCTCAATTAAACCTTCACTTAGCAACTGCAATCGGAAAGAACGTTCTCTGAGCAAAACGAAGCAGAATCCCGTGGAGCGGAAGAAAGGCCCAGGGATGACTCTCAATTTAGCCAGGGAGGAGTTTCCCAGAAATAATTAAGCCGATCCGAAGAAAAAAACGGGAGCATCGGGAAAATTCAAAACAAGATAAGAAAGCTCGTTTGCGGATTCGGCTTTTCAGGAGCTCCCTGGAAGCTTTTTTGCCGAGTTGTTTACCCGGGAAAATTGTGTTGTTTTAATTACCATTTGGCGCGAGAATTCCATGTGGGGTGTAAGGGGTCACTCACAAATAACGGCCCACTTTAAGGGGTGGGGGAAGGGACCTTGTACGTGGTAGACAATGGGTAGTGAATATGAGAAAGGGGGATTTATCACTTCAAAATCAACCTTTCAACCTTTACAATGCTGAAGAAGCATTTTTACCCCTTATGAATCAACAGTACTAATAAGATAAAGATATTACATTTCAAGCATTATGTAGTGAAAATTAAAAATTCAAATTTGAATTACGTTTCAAGGTTTCAGAGAGTCACTGAAATACAACAACGAAATTAAGAATTCAATTTTCATAATCCTTAATACAATGCAAAAACAAACACAATCTTTAACGATTATTTATGCCAAAAAGTCTGTCTCATGAATCAACTTTTTTTTCAGTTTTTTAAAGATGAATAATTTGCTTGTTCACAATAATTCGATTTTTATGTTTTTTATAAACTAAAAAAATTACCCAGAAACCCCCTGACAATTATTGAGCATAATTTGAGAATGGCCCCTCCTAACCGTTTTCCAGATGAGAAGCAGATTGTGTGCACTGGGATTTGGAATAATTGCTCAAAGTTTTGGACAAGTTTCAGCCAGAAGGAAGTTCTTTCAAAAACAGAGCTTATTGGGAGATTTTCCCCGCAGTTGTTTCTTGAAAGATCCTAAACCAGAAGTATTAGAAGGACAGATGCAGCGTAATGGCATTAATTCTATCCCAATTAGTTTCCTCATAATGAGACTGTCACGATGATGCAATGATGAAAAGGTTATTCTTCCATCAACATTTTATGCTGAGTTATACTTTGCTTTACAAAGTTATGAGAGATATTTCTGAAATGTTTTAGTTTCTTGTATTTTTCACTCTTGGTTGGAGAAATTTTTTAACAAAGCTTGGAAAGCCCGAAAGTGATTCACTAAAAATATTTTGCGAATGTAACATTTTTAATTATCCATAGTTTGGAAGAATAAAAGCACTCTAAAACAAAAATGTAAGCAAGAAAGTTTTTAAATAAGTGTGGATCTTAAAATTTAAGTTTCTATGTAAAAAACGACAAAACAGTTGTTTTCATTTTAAAAAAAATGAGATATTTGCCGCATAAAATTTTTTAAATAAAAAAAGTTATTAAATATTGATTTAAAACAGAGTTTGGCTTTTGCGTACCCCCATGAATATTTGAAAAATACATTCATATTTTAGATCGTTAAAATGAAATATAGTAGCTGATTTTTAAATGTAGTTATAAGCCTGACTTTTATTTTACGAGAAAGTAAATCTCTAAAGATATAAAACTATGTGTTCTTTACAATATTTATAGACGAGAAAAGATTTATATGCATCTACCTTGCGTACCTGCACATTACCTGTATTCCGCTCACCCCCTTTCCAGATTCCCCACCAAATATCCCTAAAAAAATCGCATTTTTCCGTCATCCTCAAAAAAAAGATGGAAGGCGGTTGACGAATGCATCTTTTTGCCCAAGTATCGAAACCCAATGAAACTATTTTTGTTGCGCAAAACGTGCCGACGACAGAAGAAAAGGTGAATCGCACATCCCCCACTCTGCGGAAGACGAATAATCTTCCGTGGCGGTGACAGCTCCTCCGATACTCCTTTTTCCTCCTCCTTTTGTCCTTCTTTCTCCTTGTATGGATGAAGAGAGAGAAAAAGGATTCTTCTCTTTCGAACAATCGTCCGGGCTGCCACCACGCGGCGGATATCAATTACTGCTGAAGAGTTGTGTTGAGCTGTCGGTTTCGTAGAGATTTAGATAGAGAGTGCATTGAACAATATTCCTTCTTGTAGCGATAGTTAACTTTAATTCTTCGTCACTGAGACCTTTTCTTATGAGAAGAATCCGGCCACGAAATTGCTTCGTAGGAGATATCGTACCGCCCTCGCATACGCAAAGCTACTTTGAAAGCAGTCGGCAACTTCTGTTTCTACCAAGGGTGAACTAACTGCCCAGTGAATAAACATTTAGCATTTGGATTTGCTATTTCTCCACTTTAAAAAATTTTTTCAGGGCTTTTCCTCGGTCAATTTTAAAAAATAAGGTATGTTTCCAAACAAGCTTTTACTCAGAAATATGATCGAAGTGTTTCCAGATCTAAGAAATTAATAGTTTTGGGGCCGTTCAAATATTACGTAAGCACTTTTTTGGTCATTTTTAACCCCCCCTCCCCCCTTGTCAGCAAAGATAAGCAAACCTCAAACCCCCCCACCATAATTACGTAAGAAACTGCCGGACCCCCCCCCCGAAATTTTGACATCCCTATTATAGTAAGTACTGTTTTTTTTCCTTGAAAATTAGGTGACTCGTACTACAAGGAGCTGTCCTTTTTGGGTGTAACCCTAAGGGTTCAAAAATGAGTCGAAACACTACTTTTCGGGGTTACAATTTCAAAATGTTAGGGTGGTCCATCTCCAGAAAAAAGTGCTCACGTCAGATTTCCTAATTCTATTTTTTGTTACATTTATTTTTGGTTGAATTATGAAATTATTTATGCAAGAAACAAGATATTTTTAAAAATGCACCATCTTACGTAAGCATCATTCATATCCCCCTCCCCCCTTGTCAGCAAAAATAAGCAAAGAGCAAACCCCCCCTCCCCTCTTGGGTGCTTACGTAATATTTGAACGGCCCCTTTGAAGGAAGCCTGATCCTAGTGCAAAAAGTGCGATATACCTAGTATATGAACAAAGTTTGTCCTAAATATGAATACCGTTCTCCCAGTGAATGAACCCAGTTTAAGTATTTTTAGAAAGTTAATAAGTTAATTTGGTTGTTACATGTTTGGGTAAACCAAACACGTCTTATTAACTTTTCTAAAAAATTAAAACTTGTGACTAATTTCAGCAAACATTTTTTTCAAAATGACTTTTTTATACTATCTTCTTTAATTTTTTTATTAAATTATTAATTTGACTACTAAGAGCACTGTAAGCCTTCTCAATGTATTCCTCATGGTCACTACTAAGAAAACTTTATTCCCCTGATTCTACGAGGCGTTGTTGTTTAAAACTAAAGCTGTGAAGCAAACTTTCGAAACACCATGTATCCAACATAGACTTTTTGAAAAACACACCCCGTTCATTTACTGGAAGGACACAATTTAAAGCCTCTGAAATTAAATCTAGTTTAGATCACCATTATTATGAATCATATAAAACTTTCATCCTGAGGTTCTACGGGATATGCATTTTCCCCAGTGAATGAACACAGCTACAATGCATATATTTTACTTGAATAAACGATTGTTCCACATTTATGAGATCTTCTTGCAACTACGGAATTTTATTGGGAGTCTCCAGAACAATTAGGTTGCTTATTATTTAAGTTTATGTGGTCGACTGTTCATTTACTGGGAGTGTTCATTCACTGGGCAACCCACCCTATATCACTAAAAACAAGGATCTTCGTACTTAAGTGCATATTTAAAATAATCGATAATGATTCAAAAACAATTTATTCTATTGATTATTTCTTACAAAAGAAGAAAAAAACTAGCTGAAAATATATCTACCTTAACAATGGTAATTTTCAGTTTAAAGCTGCACGGAAACCACGATGTATTAAAATCACAGCAAGAACTAATATAAATTAAGGAAAAAATTTATTTCTATTTTCTTGCGAATTTCCCAATTTCATTTAAGAATTCTAGCTCCATCTTGGTCTAATCAGAATAATCCCAGAGAACGACTGGCAATCCCCATATCTAGAATAACAACTATAGCTACGAACCCATCAGAGCTCTCTTTTACATCTAACGATGTTGATTCGGGAAATGCACACATAAACACTTCAATGGTCCGAAGAAGTTGGCAGTCGTTCGTGACACTCAGCCACCCGATTTGTCTCGGGAGGCGCTTTGTTTCCGAAAGAGAGAGCTCGCGTGTGGTAGAAGGTCCTGTCTCTCCCCCAAACAAAAGGGTTTGTTTTGGGGGAACAGACCGAACTGACTGGAATCTTTCTCACAAGAGAAGAGAAACACCAGAGATGATCGAGTGCGAAGTAGAAGTGAAGCGATTGAATTTAGCAGTACAACAATGGAGTGGCGAGGAAGTTGAAGCATCGGTATAATTCAATTAATAGATGAACATAAATTCCGGAAGATATAAAGAAATATTGAAATCGAAGAGCTAGACATATTTCTCAATTTTCAATTAACCGTCACAATAAGAAAATCAGCAATAAGACATTTCTTTCCTGGAAATTTTTAAACTGTAAATAAAGTACTATTTAGACAAATTTTCCATAGTATATTTACACTAGCGGAAATAAAAATCCCAACACCAAGAAGGAAAGGAGATATCAAAGTCAAATTTGTTTCTATGATAGCACATAGTATTAATGTGAATTGATTAAAAAATGAGCCTTCCTGGATGTTAGGGGGCCGAGAAAATCGGTGAGGAGTGTTGTCTCCATAGGTGTCCATTACCGCCGTTACACGTCATGGTATTGAGTGACAGGGGCTCTAAATGACTTTTGAGGGATTGGAGGACCATGTTGCCTCCTCAGGTAGTCCAAATTAATATGGTGCACCAGCGGACGTTGCATACCGGGCTAGGTGATTTCTCCTCATTGACCGGACCTGTTTTGTGGGTGTTGGTTCTAGAGAACGAGAAAGACGGGGTAAAAATGCAACCTAGGAGGTTAAGAAGAAAGCTTGGACATTGCATACAACATGTGGTTGTGCATGTTTCTCTTGAAATTTGTCCCCAGGACAGGTCTGAAGGTAAGGACGGTCTACCGGCTGC
Source organism: Tetragnatha versicolor (assembly GCA_024610705.1). Classification (NCBI taxonomy): domain Eukaryota; kingdom Metazoa; phylum Arthropoda; class Arachnida; order Araneae; family Tetragnathidae; genus Tetragnatha; species Tetragnatha versicolor. The sequence continues at coordinate 807,029 of JANDEH010000001.1, forward strand.
AAAATCTCAATGACGCAGCTCTGGTTGGAAAAAGTACTGGTGAATCATACTCAGGAGTAGCAGAAATGGAATCCAATGCATCCCCACTCCATTACCCTGCATCACCACTCCGTGGAATGATTAGAAAATCATCAGCTGAGTGCGCTCTCTCCATTGTGTCTTCAAACTCATACCCAACCGTCGTGGTGCTCCAAACCGAATCAGGATTCTCTCATAAACACAATGTCATGAAATTAGGATTTTCATTTCCTTATTTCGTGTACTATTGGAAACAGAAATGCCCATTTTCAGCCCCTTGTTTATTGACAAAGATGTAAGAAGCTATGCGGACCGAACGGACAATCCGCAGTACCGCAAACGACATCCATCCCACTGCCGCTTGTTCTCAGTATGATCTACCGGTATTTTGGCCAACCGGAGCTGCTTTATTGAGGTTTTTTAGCCGGTTGTCCATCCTTACCTTCAGACCTGTCCTGGGGACAAATTTCAAGAGAAACATGCACAACCACATGTTGTATGCAATGTCCAAGCTTTCTTCTTAACCCCCTAGGTTGCATTTTTACCCTGGCCTATCCGTTCGTAAGAACCAACGCTCACAAAACATGTCCGGAGAAAGAGGAGAAATCCCCTAGCCCGATATGTAACGTCCGCTAGTGCACCATATGAATTTGGACTACCTGAGGAGGCAACATGGTCCTCCGATCCCTTAAAAGTCATTTAGAGCCCCTGTCACTCAATACCATGACGTGTGACGGCGGTAATGGACACCTATGGAGACAACACTCCTCACCGATTTTCTCAGCCCCCTAACATCCAGGAAGGCTGATTTTTAAAGCAATTCACATTGATACTATGTGCAATCATAGAAATAAATTTGACTTTGATATCTCCTTTCCTTCTTGGTGTTGGGATTTTTATTTCCGCTAGTGTAGGTTGGAATATCCTTTAGAGTTTAATCAAAAATTAAGTGAATTGTCATAAAATTAATTGAATCGTCAGTTAGAAGAAGAAGGGAATAAGTCCAAATACCAAGTTTTGAGAAAATAGAAAAAAAAATAACGTATGAGTAATGGAATCTTCATTGTTAAACCACCAATGTTTACTGCAAATTCAAAACCCTATTTAGAAAACAGAGAAATCACCAAAAAAATATAAGAATATTCAAAAATATTTTACTGTTAAAAAAGTTGATGTACTTATTCCGTTCCTACACTTCATGAAATTTTTCTGAAGAAAAATCTTTAAAAAACTCCTAAATTGACATTTAAATTATATTTCTTCTTAGTTCACACCACAGAAGAGAGAAATAAGAAGAATAATAAGAGAAATAAAATTCAAAATTATAATGAAACTGAGTCATTAAAGCAGTATCAATGGAGTAAGTGTATATGAATGGAGGTAAATATTCCCTGCAAAGGTTTGAAAATTCTTTTGAATTAAGAGCAAATACTATTTTGGCTTAGTTTACAGTATAAATAATCGGAAAAGAAAGACAAATTAACTATATTTCCAAATTAAAATATACAATAAAAGGCCATCGATTTCGCAAATTTAAGAACTATATATCTGCTGATAGAGGGTAGATATTTTCACCCTCTTTTCACTCATGTGTAGAGCAAAGCTTGGAGATGTCTTGGAGAAGCACAAAAAGTCAATTTGTAATTTTTTAGACTTATTCCCTTCTTTTAACTGACGATTCAATTTTATTCCCTTCTCGTCACAAGATGTCACATTTACCTCCCTTATCCAAATCTCCTATTCATACTGAAAATTTTACATCCAAATTACACAAACGTAAGGTAAATGTGGGTATCGTGGACACTGTACCAATAGTGGCCACATAGCTGATTAATTTGAAATAATACGAGTTAGAGGCATCAAACAGCGTCAAAATTCATAGGCATAGTAGATTGTGCAATCAGGTAAGCTGGTAAATTACCACCGATACCACAGATCAGCATGGGAAGGATATTTAAATATTTGAAAATAACAACATCGGCCGTGTGACTGAAATTTTATTTTGCTTATTGAATCGCGTAAGGAAACGGGTATATCGGAACTGATTTTTTTGTATTTATAGATGTTTGATTGACTTTTAAATTTATATTAAGGTAAAGAAGAGTGTATAAAATGATAATAAATAAAATTTATTTTAAAATTTTGACTTTACGAGGGATTTATGGGGGTGGCCACTATACCAACACAAAATCTTAGATTTTCCAATAGTGGCCACCTCAATGGCTTCTAATAGAAACTTAAATAACATTGAATTTGGATCAGTTTTTCTTCATAAACTGTTGACTGTGCTTTAAAATGAGTGCTGTATGAATTTGGTTTCATTCTGACTTCGGGAACCAAGGTTTCCAAAACATTGAATTGCATGTTTTAACTCCTCTCAAATCAGCTACAGCGTAGGCTTTGGGCTTTCAAGTATTTTTTTATTATACTTTCAAGTATTTTTTTAAATAAAGCTTATTTGATTTGATATAAAATACATTTCGTTGGGAAGGAAGATTTAATTAGAAATAAACGACTACACCAAAAAAACCTATCAATTTCATGCATAAACCCCTCATATAAGCAGAAAAAGAGAGGTGTCCACTATAGATGCAAGAGGTGTCCACCATAGATACAACAGCTACATCTATGTGGCCACTATAGATGCAATTTGGAGTACTTTTTAAAAATTAATTAAAAATACTTTACCCAATCTAATTAAAATTTTTAATGGTAAAATCGAAAGAAGAAGGTCCAATTAATTTAAAAATAGGATGATAACGGCTTCCAAGCAAATACGTTGGCAGTTATTGTGAATTTAAGCAACAATTTTCCTTAAAGTGTCCACTATACCCACATTTACCTTATATAAGTATTACATTTTTTTCGCTGCTTGATGATAACTCCTACTGCTGTCTAAAAAACCTACCCGTCGAAAATTTAGCATTTTCACTTATATACATTAACTGCTAGGTTGAGGAATTAGTAGGTACACGTATAGTTTTACTTTCTAACACTTACACCGCGAGTTATCCAAGTAAACTCAGAAGACGTATTACCTTTCAGCAATATTTTTAGTTTCAGTATTACTTAGGAAAACACTTAAATTATTCCACTGTTTGTTTTACTGTTTAAAAGGTATTACGCTCATATACAAGTTTACCACTTTGCGTTTATTCTTTTCTCATCTTTTTGACAGTATAATAGTAACTAAACTAAGACTAAACCAGACCAAACGGAATTTTATCATTATTCAATTATTTGTTTCTAATATTCAAGAATTCAGAGTTTATCATTTGATTTCTCAAGCTCTCAGTTATACATTTTTGAAGCTATCTTTCGATAAAAAACAAACGTAGCATTCAAGAGAGCTCTGTCAGACTAAACAAATACAAAAAGCATCCCTTTTCTTCCAAGAAATCGAAACTCGGGCAGAATATATTTATCAGAACCTTTCAATCTTCCTTCGAAGGTTCTAAACTTCCTGAATATCCCGCCAAGACAGTTGAGAGACAGTTGTTGGCTCAACTGTCCGCGGCACGCTCATCCTTGATGCAGTGCAGTCCGAAACTCCAGAGGGAGAGAGGGACGAACTCCCGAATACGGAATGAGCTTTCCTCCAGGAATCCCGAAACCGGACACGCGACTCCCGGATGCGATTTCAAGGGACCGGATTACGCCCTCTAGGTGAGGGAAGGCGACGCTGGAATACGAATACGGGGAGGGATGCTGCCCAAACTGCACCCCCGTTCAAACTGAGTGTAGCTTCGAGACAGGAACCATTGTTTCAATTACAGTGCCATTCGTTGATTAGCTGATCAGAAAAAATAGTGCCTCTTATGTTGTGTTCTGGGTTGCTCGTACAGTAGAACCCCGATTATCCGATAGCGGATTATCCGCGGTGCGGGTTATCCGCGAGAGCCACGAAGAACATTTTTTAACGATGAGTGCAAATTTTAGATGAGATTAGAGACATTTTAGATGTAGAGCAAAGGTTTCTGCTGTACTGTACAGATTTTAAAAGTTTCACATATCATGTTTTTTGTACAATAAAGCATATTTTTTATGCTGAAATTTTTTTTCATGTTTTCACCTCATTTTTAGTCTTTTTTTCGGGTTATCCGCGATTTTCGTTATCCGCGGTACCCTTGCCGCCCAATTGCGCGGATAATCGGGGCTCTACTCTATAATCATGTATTCAAAGAGTTCGCAATCTGAACTGATTCGTTACCTCAGTATCAATTAGCACGATCATCAAGTTTGCTCTGACTTTTCAGTAGATTTCAGAACAATGTGTACATGGAAACAGAAATTTAGTAAGTTTGGTAATTTAGAAATTTATCTACCAAAAAGTGTCTCAGTATGCGCAAACATTGACAGCTTGAAGTGCATATGTCGTAGCCAGATCGTGAAATTAGACATTTCGTGAACTGTCTAGACATTTCATGAACTGCAGCCAGATCGTGTAATGGTCGAACAGTTACACGAAGAGGCTAAACTTTTTAGACAGTTCATGAAATGCAATTGAGCCTTAGACAGATCGTGTAATGTTCCAGAATTACATGAAATGTCTAAATTTTTTAGACAGTACATGAAATGTCTAATAGCTGTTTTGCCGATCGTGTAATACACAGAGAAAAATCCTAACAGAAGGTCCAAAACGATATTTTCACATTCTGGATGGGTTTCAGAGTGCCACGAGGAACTATAAATGATTGACGGACAGGGGCGTGCCAACAGGTGGTGGTGGTTTAGGTTTTTATGGCGCTAGGTCCTCATAAGAACATATAGCGCCAAACAAGACATAAGAGCGTGCCAACAGGGGGGCAGGGGGGTTTTTTGCCCCCGCAGTTTTGAGAGTGAGGGGGCGAACACTATATTTCGCCCCCCCAGTTTTTCATGAATTTTTTTTTCAGTCATCTAATCCGAAAAAACTTTTGAAACATTTTTAAATTCAACCCAGATTGTCTAATTATTCAAGAATCTCCCCACTTGATGGCCCAACAACGGGTGTTTATTCAACCTGTCGCTCAATCTGCTATTTTCGAAGGAGAAGGAAAAAAGTTTTCCTCGCCCAATCAGGCATTTTTTCTCCACCTCTTGGGACGTAGATGCTTTTACCAGTTTGGCTCTCAGTTCTTTACACGTGATGACCTAGACTTGGGAAAACTTCTTTCTCTGAGAGAAGCAGTGAACATTTGCAGTGGATGGCAAGGATTTTTTCAATGCTCGTGCAGAGCTTCTGACGTGTAATGCACTACAAAAAGATGCGCAAAAAGAAAGCTAACGTTTTGTGTAATAGTTGATGTCACTCAGGTTTACCATGTGTAAATAAATAAAAAAGACGAAATATTTTATATTTGAAGTTTTGTAAATAAGTGAAAAATGAAATTTTATTCATAAATAAATAAAATTGGTTGCTTTAACTAATATCTTATCTTTTTTTAGTTTATTCCTTTTGAATAATCAACTACTCCTAGATATTACACGATCGGCAAATCAGCTACCAGACATTTCATGAACTGTCTAAAAAATTTGGACATTTCATGTAATTCTGGAACATTACACGATCTGTCTAAGGCCCAATTGCATTTCATGAACTGTCTAAAAATTTTAGCCACTTCGTGTATCTGATCGACCATTACACGATCTGGCTGCAGTTCATGAAATGTCTAGACAGTTCACGAAATGTCTAATTTCACGATCTGTCTACGACACATATATTGATAACAAAAATTTGATCAACAAACTGTTGGTGACTTTTTATGTTTTTCGGGTGGCCTCGATGTTTCGCCTTCTTTATGGAAGTGTCAGAAAGGCTACCTTGGTCATTACAGGGGTCGGAGACTAGAGTCCAGTCTCAAGCAAATTTTTTGAATAATTTTCTTATAGGAAAGAAAATAATTATCTAACTAAAGAATTTCTTTAACTTTTTAATATTTGGTTACGGAACGTGATGACTGTGTCAGTAATAATGAGGCGGTGACTGTTTTGTCTTTATATTTTTATCATTGCGACTAATACATTTTTAAAGACATTTGTCATTAGAGAAAGTAAGAGATTACTTCATTTAGAAAAACATATCTCTGCTCATCAACATAATAGCTCGTAAGGAGAGACGCTGTCTACAACTAAATCAAATCGAGAAACGGACATATTGTTCGTGTCGGTAATCATTATTCCCCCACCCTAATGATCCATTTCGTTCCATTTTGTTCCCATTACCCCCCAGACACATGAAGAGATCTCTCGTATGGAATAAGGAGTTCTCATTAATGAAACATACAACTCAATGAACCCGTCTGATTCATAGACTTCGTATTACTCGAAGCAGCATTATGTCAGGAAATAACCTTCAGACACATGAGTTGGAAGCAACACCATTTAGTACGCAAAAAGTAAGATCTTTACAATAGCTTTACAATACTTTGCTACAGGAAGGTAGCAAATATGCTACCATAAGTTTAGCTTCAATTTTTAGCATACAATTAATAAATAACACATGTTTATTCATGTTTTAACCTTCAGGTGTTATAATTTATAAAGTTTAGATCCAGTCTCCAATTAAAAATTTTGGTTAAAAGTTTAGAAAAATATTTTTGGCATTTTTATTTGATTTGGCCCCAAACTTAAATAATTAAATTAAATAATTATTTTTAAAAATTATAGTTATTTCTCCTGTAGTAGGCATTAGAGGGTTAAAGGCGTAAGAAGTGTTTAATTGACTGTTAAAGCATAAAACACTTCTTAGGTATTTCAACACAAAATAATGCACCTAGGTTTCCCCACTTTAAACTACATACAGGCATTTGTGTAAAACTTAAGAGGGAAAGGCATGGTGATAGACACAAAATATCCAGAGGACAATACTTTCAAGAGGATTTAGCAACAACCCTCAAACCTTGTATCCAACGAAATTTTAAATCCCTTCCTTTTGCACACAAACAGATCCACAAAATGCAACTAACCAGATCAAACTCAACACGACCTAAACAAACGGAACCACTTTCGATCGAACAAAGAATCGAGAATGCAAACCACCCCTCATTAGCATAACAAACAAAGGGATCTTCCCGAAGGAGATCAAAGGGTGGAGGGGAATTTTAATTCGATTGCGGTCGGAAATATTCCCTCTGAACAAAGCCCTGCTGGGGTTGACAGGCGGGTATTTTGCGACTGTCGTTTGCAACTCGAGTCCCTCCGGACTACCGGGCAATAGCCAGTGTCCGGTCAGACCGCACAGAGCCCAGATAGCACGCATGCTTGCTTCAAATTTGAAAATTTCTGGAATTATGGTTGAACTTTCAAACTTGTGCAAGCAAACTTACTTCAAATCAATTTTACAGCTGGATGTTTCAAGCTAGAAAAATTCCAACGATTTTCAAACTTGAGAAATAATTGAAAGTTCGAGTGAACAACAAACTTGAAGTGATCAATCTTATTTCAATTATTTTTCCAGATAGAAACTTCTTGCTTGGGTAATAAAATATTTTTCAATCTTTCAAATTGGTTGAAAATTCAAGCGAATCTCAAACTTGACTTTATCAAACTTACTTCAATTATTTTTCCTGCAAGAAATTTCTTGCTTGGGTAATAAAATATTTTTCAATCTTTTAAATTGGTTGAAAATTCAAGCAAATCTCTAACTTGACTTTATCAAACTTACTTCAATTATTTTTCCGGCAAGAAATTTCTTGCTTGGGTAATAAAATATTTTTCAATCTTTTAAATTGGTTGAAAATTCAAGCGAATCTCAAACTTGACTTTATCAAACTTACTTCAATTATTTTTCCAGCAAGAAATTTCTTGCTTGGGTAATAAAATATTTTTCAATCTTTTAAATTGGTTGAAAATTCAAGCGGATCTCAAACTTAACTTTATCAAACTTACTTCAATTATTTTCCCAGTAAGATATTTCTTGCTTGGGCAATAAAATATTTTTAAATCAATAAATATATATTTAATATATATTTAATTGGTTGAAAATTCGAAAGAATCCCCAGCATAAGTTTATTAATTCAAAGTAACTACATTTATGACGCTTTACCAACGCTTACAAGCGGGTAAGCAGACAGGCGTAGTTAGCGTTTTCGTACTCATTTCGAAACTTTAACGCTCACTTATTTAAATGAATTTAAATTTTCTCTTTTGCTCATCGACGAACTGCCGAAGTATTTCAGTATCAGTAGAACTGCGCGGAAGTAGAAATTTAATGCATAAATAGCAAGAAACTGGGACTTTTTATAACAGTTTCCCACGGTAAACTGTAGACCCGTTTGTAAAGTTGTCAAAAGCTACCGCCAGGGGACGAACTTCGGGCTGGAATCGTGGATTTGTTCCAGTTGTAGGGACTAAAACATACATAAAATAGAGATAAATAATATTTAGCAATTTAGCTGTTTAAATTTTTACGGCAAATTATTTAATTAATTAAGCGCTAAAAATTTGGGGCACTGATTTGAAATAAATTCTTAAAGAAAAGCCGGAACTAAAGTAATCGATCTTTTTTAACTTGCACTTTTTCAAATTTTTGTACGTTAGTATTTGGGTAATTTTTAAAAGCTGTTGGTTTCATGTCTGTTGATGTTTTTGCAAGGTTTTTTGAGAGGATATTTAATTTTTTCATATATCCAGTTATTCCAATTCCTTTTAAAATTTAAATTTCGATTTTCCCCAAAACTAAATGAGATATTTGGTTTCAGTTTTTTTCAGAAAATTTTTTAACAACTAATAAAGGATAGATTATACTTGTTTTTACAACATAATAATTTTTTCTCAAAAAATCAATTTGGGTTTTTGCCTAACTCTAATACTGAAAAGGCTTTATTAGAATTTACAAATGTCATATTTAATAGTATTAACAACAATAAAAAAAACTACTGCTATCTTTTTAGACATCTCAAAAGCTTTTGACTCAGTTCAACATGATATTTTATTGGATAAATTATCTTCTATTGGCATAAGTGGCGACTTCCATAATTTTCTAAAATCTTATTTGAAAAACCGCATTCAAAAGGTCAAAATTAATAATATTTTTAGCAAATGCTTCCCCATAAACTGTGGTGTTTTTCAGGGTTCAACCTTAGGTCCCTTATTGTTTCTAATCTTTATTAATGACCTGTGTACCGTGTACCTTGAATATACATGGTAGATTGATAAGCTTCGCTGATGATACTGTGCTACTGTATTCCGGAGATTCAGTTAATGAATTAAACTGAAAGATGCTTGAAGATCTTGAGAGGATTCGAAACTGGTTTACCGATAATTGTTTAGATTTAAATATTGATAAGACAAAGTACATGATTTTTTTAACCTAAAGCAAAATTCATCAGATAATCTATCTTTAGTGTATCATGATAAAAATTGTAACCATCATACATGTAGCTGTAAAACTATTGAAAAAGTTTCATCAATTAAATATTTAGGTATTCATATCGACTCTGACTTTCTGACTTAAAATGGAAAAGTCATACTAAATCAATTTCTGATAAGTTAAGATTCATAATGCTCAATTTCTATTATTTAAAACAAAAAGTAAGCAGTAAATTCTTAATTAATATATACTACTCTTGGATCCATTCACAAATAAACTTTGGCTTGATTGTATGGGGAGGAGACTATTACGTTACTCTAAAAAGAATTGATAACCTTCAGAAAAGATTTATAAAACTAATATTAAACTACCAGCATACTATTCACCTATCTCATTTTCAGTCATTAAATATTCTCCCTATTCGCCATCTTTTCTTTTATAAAATATGTCTTAATTTATACTGCATTCCAAATCTATGTAAAAAACGTCACAACATCAACCCAAGAAGAATCAACGAAATTTATAACATCCCAATGCCAAAAAAATCTATTTTCTATAGAAGCTTTTCAATTTTAGCACCCAAATTTTATAATTCCTTGCCATATGAACTTCAAAACTGTCAGTCTAAATACATATTAAAAAAGAAACTTAAAGAATATTTATTTTCAATAGATACAGTGGAACAGTTTTTTCTTTAGCAGTAAAATCTCTACAGCATCTTATAACCATATTGTTTATCATTCATTTATGTATATATATTTGATGTACTGAAATTGTTATATATTTTAAAAGACACCCTGTTTGCCACACCTTATTGTATGTATTTTTTATGAGTTGTTTATTTCATTGTCGTTTTCTCTATCGAAAATGTAGATAATTTTTTTTCAAAGGTCACCAATATGGATCAAGTGATCCCTGGTGGCTATAAGTGTTTTTTTCTTTGTCTTTTTATGTTTCTATGTAACCTTACATGTGTGTAATAAAAAAAAGAATAAAAAAAAATAACCTACCAATTTTCAAACATATATTTATATACAGGGTGTTTCAAAATTGCGTTGCACGGCTTTTATTCGATACCAGCGCCTCCTAGGGTCATGGAAGTAAGGTCTACCCCTAGATAAGTGACCCTGGAGAATCCATTGAGAGGACTTACAGCGCCCCTAGCAGCGAAATTAAAAAGTTAAAAAAATTTATTTAAAAACTAAAGGAGATAGAGCAAAAACACTGTTGTTGCCAACGTCAAGAAGAACTCATTGAAAAATATTTGATCAAAATATCTTGAATATTCGCGGAGAAATTAGCATGTGAAAATAGCACTTTTTCAGGGGTCAAAGAGTAAAAAGTTCAAATATTTGCAAATTTTTCAGTGAAATTGTGTAATTTTGAGTTTTTTTAGTTGAAAGACCACAAAATTTAATCAAACAATCAAAAAAATTTGCAAATATTTGAACTTTTTACTTTTTGACCCCTGAAAAAGTACTATTTTCACATGCTAATATCTCCGCGAATATTCAAGATATTTTGATCAAATTTTTTTCAATGAGTTCTTCTTGACGTTGGCAACAATACTCTCACTGAGGTTTTTGCTCTATCTCCTTTAGTTTTTAAATTAATTTTTTAACTCTTTAATTTCGCCGCTAGGGGCGCTGTAATTCCTCTCAATGGGTTCTACAGGGTCACTTACCTAGGGGTAGACCTTACTTCCATGACCCTAGGAGGGGCTGGTTCCGAATAAAAGCCGTGCAACGCAATTTTGAAACACCCTGTATATATGCACAATTTAAAGTTTCATTCAATTTTTATAAGTTGAATTTACAATGGTTCAATTTTAGTAAGTTATTATTGAGATCCTTTTAAAGTGAGAACCGTTTAAATAATAATCGCAAATAAAAATTTAATTTAATAAATTAAAACATAACTTATTATTATCAATTAATAAAAAAATTAAATTAATAGTTTTTTTTAATTAAATGGAATTCATGAAATTACTCAGTAATCAAGAATTCGTACTAAATGTTTGTTCTTGCCAACTATTCAACTATTGAAAACTTACATCCGTAAAAAAAGCCAAATTTCACTCAATAAAAGCTCCAAAATTGAGAAAATCGTAAGGACAGGGATTAGTAGAGGAATCTGGTTTTGAAGTAAATTAGAGATATAATTAGAGAAAATTGGTTACGTCAAGAGTGTTTTGCGTTTACCCAGATAGTTAAGTGGACAATAACGCAAAATTCGTAATCTTTTTCAATTAATCCGTAAATCCGTATTCTCGACGAAAATTCGTAAATATTACGGACAATATGTAAAAGTTGGTAATATGTTTTACTGTTAATAAACTAAAAAATTAGTTTATTTTTACTATTTTAAAAGCTTTTTACGAAAGCTTTTTTTTCAACATTAGAGAATCCACTACAAAAGTTTTCAAAGCGTCACTTTTGAGCACCGATTGACTGACGTATAATTATAATTAAATGCGTCGACAACATGCCAACACCAGGCAGGGAATGTTTGTTACTTCGTTATCTAATGCGCTTCCTGCTCTTTCCAGTGTTCGAATGAATGAAATGACCTCCTCTCGTCGCGAGCGTGGGGTTGTGAAGGTGGTAGTTCTTTCCCCCTGGGCTAGGGGGTGATCATTCGGGGAAAAGGGTACTGGTCGTTTGTAAAAAACCTGTTCAGCTCTTTTCGGTCTTTTCTTCGAGTTTGAGTTTTGTGCGCGTGGCTCATTCAGCTAATTCATTTACATATCTTAAAAGAAAAGCTTGAAGACGCAATATAACCCCGGGATTTTTCTTTGGATGACCGGAGAATTTAGTTATTTCAAAGAGAGATTTTATAAATTTTAAGATGCAGTGTTATTTTAAATATCCAATATTTGGGCAATTAACGTATATTTTACATTTATTCATTATTGTAAACAATTTAGTATATATGTTACGGGCAATGTGATATAAATCGGGCAATATTAATACTGTGATTAATGTGATAAACTCAATGGTATTTATGGAAGTATAAAGATAAGGTTTTTATCGTAAAACAAAATTTATATGAATGGAAAGGTCAAAAAGGGGAAAATAGTTTTCTTGCACCGAGTTTTTAAAGTTCGAATTCAGAATCAAAATCACATACTCGAAAGAAAAGATGATCATATTCTTGAAATTTTTTATTGTTATTGAGTAAAATCTATTAGCATTCCGCGTCAAATCAACACAAGCTAGGTTGGGACCTCGATGTCTCAGATTTCTATAATTTTTGGTTTATATGTAGTACTCGTGGAGATTAAGAAGGAACACTGGTCTCAAGTCAGGACAAAGCAAGTCATTTTCCTACTTCTGAAATTGATTCCCTCATTTTTGGAATTATGGCAAGTATATTCCTTGTTCCAATGGTTTAAGTACGGAATATGAACCAAAATTAAAGAATGTTCTAATTAAACACCCATTTTCTTATTGAGTACAATAATTTGCACATAAATATTGTTTCATTATATTATACTTACATAAATTTAAGTACATTAATGGAAATTTAAAGTTCAATCCATTTAAGGATGATTAATTAATGAAGAGAATAAAAAACGAATTCTTAAATCAAATAATAAATTTCTCCATCTTAAAATTTTGTATATTTAGGCTAATAAGTCTATGTTTGACAAATCTAATATATTAAAAGTCAATGTGTGTAATGTATGTTTGTGGGTATATGTGGTGTGTTTGTCTTTTATACAAATTTACAGTTTTTTCGATCTGCACCAAACTTGGTACACAGACGTAAAAAAACTAAAGGAAAAAGGTTACTAAATTCTCCTCAAAAGAGATGCTCATGCTCAACCCATTATTGTTACCATTAGGCGGATTAAAAGGGGGTTATAGGGACAATGTTCTCGAAATTTTCAGAAAATTTCATTTTATAGTAATGACACCTTCTTTATAATAGGTGCGATGAGCGGGCGAGGCCCGTAAAAGTTTTTCACTAGAAAAGGACGTTAACTTTTTAATCCATGTAGGTATATATAAAAATTTACTGCGCCCGGGCAGCGCCGGGTCTAGCGCCTTAACGCTAGTTAGATATAAAAGGGAAACCCTATGAAATTATAAAAATGGGAAAGAAGGGGTGGGGAGAATGAGAAACAGAGTGTAAAAAGAGAATGAGAGGCAAAAAAACAAGATTTGGAACCACCGCGGAAAGTTTTAATAATCCTGGGGAAGAAAGTAAAAATGATAGAAAAAAGTCCTCCCTCATAAAATTTTGTAAATTTTACTCTTCAAATAGGTTACCAATTTATTTTCAGACACATATTATGAAGAATGGGACAAGCCCCCCCTTAGGCTGCAACAGAATATTTTCGAGGGTAAACAACCTGTACAAAATTGGTCACTAGACGACCCTGTGACAAACACCTTCCTCTGATATATTTTTTGAATCATTGTAATATATTTTAAATTTGAAACTAACAACTAATAAAGCCTACAGAGGACAGATAGTAAAAAAGAAAAGAGAGCCCCTCCCGAAGCTGCGCCGGCAACGTCTAGAGTGCCTAGCAACGTCTACTGAAGGCCGCCATTACTTCGGTTCCCATCAGAGATCCATTCCTGTGGGGTCTCGGGGCTCCGAGACAAAGAAAATCCTTGTGCATCCGGTCTGTTCGAGCGAGCGTCCACTTTCGGGAAAGCCACCCAACTCCAATAACTGATAAGGAGTGACGCCGCATGTCTGGAAAACACCAACTCTTTGGGAAAACTGAAATGTGGGGTATTGTGGGATCTCAAATGCGTGTGTGTTACCGAAAGCCACATGTATTCCATTTTGTTTTTTAAGGACTTATTTTGAGAAATCCTGTACATTTTGCTTTTTAAGAATATTTTTCAAAAAAATTGTGGAGGCTTACTCTGTTCCACCCTAAGTTGACACTGTTGGGAAAGGCAGAGGTTGTACCAATCCGCCCGAAAAAATAGTACTAGCTTGTATTGCAATTTAAAATAAAGAATATGCAGACAAATTTGTAAAAATGTGTCATACATTATGGTTTATCGGTATTTTTATCATGTAATTTAATTTAATCATGCGTTAAAAGGCTTTAAATCCAAGCGAATGAATATAGTGCGTAGGGTAGAGCTGGGTAGAACGGCGTTGGACGGGCAGCCTAATCCGGCTGATTGGCTAGGAACTGGTTTCCTGGCTGTAATTCGGTCGCCGTAGCCTTTTCTTCAGTGTCAACTTGAGGTGGAACAGAGAGTTCATGAGTAAAGTTCTGATAAGTTTTCTGTATGTCAAACGTTCTCAATCAATCTAATCTTATCCGTTTGCGTTAAAAAATTTAAGCAAAATCATTAATTCAAACAAATCTGAAAGCATCCTCTAAAGTCTAAAGATTTTGATTGGTCAAAACGTAGTACATGAAGTAAATATGGGACATTGGATGAATAGTGATGCATCAGTCAATTAACTAATTTAATAATTAAAATTTCTTCCCACGCACATTGGTAATGAAATTAAGACTTGTTTATCTCTCAGTTAGAAAACGATTATTTCAGTTAGTTGCAACGCCTAAAAATCCGAGTAGGGGAGAGTTGCTCAAAGCAGGTATGCCAACTTTGAATGCTCAAAAATCATATTTATTGGTTGGTTAAAATTACAAATTTGATTTTAAATGGTAGGTGAGTTATCGAACTATAAAATAAAAGTGCACGATAACGTCGGATCAAGCCAAATAACAATTTATTACTGAAAACGAAATATTCGTCAAAAATAACGATTGTTTAATACGGTGCCTAAAGCGGATAACCCACTAGTGGCAAAGCGGGTAAGCACTACAAAATGAGACAAATTTTAACACAAATTAAATATTTTTTAGAATTTATGTTGAGAACATAGATGGATAAAGAAGGAAGACCCTGGGGGTCAACCTAGATACTTTTGGGGACTTTCTGTCTCTAATTAAACTGAAAACATTGCTTACAATGAAATAATGTAATATCCTTAAAAATTAATAAGGATTTCTTGACCCCCATGATTCCCCGTAAATCCACTAATTTTTGAGACCTTCTAACTATCATGAAGTATAGCTGCCCGCTTTGCCCGTGGCGTGGTTAATAAAACCATACTTAGACATTAGGGATTCATCCGAGAGTATACGAGCCCCTACCGCCTACCGGCTTTGGCCGTGCGGCCTACCCGCTTTGAGCGACTCTCATCTAAATGTGCTGAGAATAGTAGAAATTTGATTAAATGCATTGAAACAATTAAATAATATTCAAAGAGCCGTTCCAGGATTTTGGCTATGAACAATATTCCTTTAGCACCTTTAAAAGTCCGAATTAGCTCTTGAACTTTGAATAAGTGATTTACAGAAAATACAAGGACCTTTCCTATAGGGGAGTTAAAGTTTAACGTCACATATTTTGATGACAAATTACAAATTTTTATAATGATAGGAGATTATCTGCGGCGTAAAAAGAGTGATCCTCTTAGGTCAGGGGTCGGCAACCTTTTGAAACGGAAGATCCAAAAGTTACAACTTACAAAGTTTCCCAGTTTTTAAAGAGCCACAGATTTTTTTGTTTCAATTTTATACTATTTGCTTATAATTTGATTTTAGATTGGGAGGGGGATTTTAGGTACTTTTTTTCATGAAGATTTAGATTACTTGCCATTTACTTACATATTATAAATTCCTTTTAGTGAACTTAAGTTCAAAATTTTGTAAACAATATGAATGAATTCCAATAAAAATTGGAGGGTCTGGGGGTCCTCCCCCCGAAATTTTTTTGGAGTTTTCCCCTTCAAAATAGCATTTTAGCTCATCTTTAGGCCTTTTTGGATTGCACCCGAAGAGCATCGCTCCATTATAATGATTGGTGCTCTTATATAAATTCTATCTATAATATAAAATTCTAAATAAATAATAGGGGAGAGTGTTGTACCTAAGGACGGTTGTACCTTCAGCCACCTCATTATAAAATTCGGGAAAAAATGCAAATTTGAATTTGAGGTCGATTTTGAATGTAAACAGATGCTATCTAGTTGCTAACGTGAAATCAGCTCTTAAATATTATTTAAATTTATAAAATAATATACTGTTTTTAGATGCTCAAAGTTTTTTTTAGTGCATCACTACATTAATTTTTCTCTTCCCCTATAATTATGATATGATAAAATTGGATATGGGGTGAATCCCCGAGATTTTGACATTTTAGTTTTGATATTAGAAATCGTCAGATCTCAATTCTTTTATTTTTTATGTAACTTTGAATGCAAAAACACCTGATGTTGTACCTCCGGACACCATTAGTGTTGTACCTACGAACACGTTCTTGTGGGTGTCTAGCTAATCGGCGTTTTAGAATCAGGTTTCATTTATGTGAATACATTTTAATGCATGTTAAATTAATTGAATCGTCAGTTTGAAGAAGGGAATAAGTCCAAAAATCAAGTTTTGAGAAAATCGAAAAAAACTGTATAAGTAATGGAATTTTCATTGTATAACCGCCAAATTTTTACTGGAAGTTCAGAACCCTATTTAGAAAACAGAGCAATCATCAAAACAAATATAAGTGTATTCAAAAATATTTTACAGCCAAAATAAGTTGATGGACTTATTCCCTTCTTCCACCTTATGAAATTTTTCTGATGAAAAAATCTCTAAAAACCCTTAAAATCACATTTAAATAATATTTCTCCTTAGTTTACACCACAAAAGGGTGAAATAAAAAGAATAAGACAAATGAAATTCAAAATTATAGTGAAACTGGGTTATTAAAGCAGTATCAATGGAGTGAGTGAATATGAATGGAGTCAAACATTCCCTACATAAAAAAAGTTTGAAAAACATTGAAATTAAGAGAAAATTTTATTTTAACTTAGTTTGCAGCAAAAAGATTATGAGGAGAAAGAAAAATTAACTTTAATTCCAAATTAGCTTAAAAAATACAATGAATGGACATCGATTTCACAACTTCAAGGGGCGATATCTCCCTATAAGGGTTAGTTATTGTTCCCCTCTTTTCACCCATGTGTAGAGCAAAGCTTAGAGATTGTTTTGAGCACAAAAAGTCAATTTGTCATATTTTGGACTTATTCCCTTCTTCAAACTGACGATTCAATTCTAAATGGTTATCTATTTGTCGTCGATTATTTTCAAGTGATTTTTAGATGAAAAATATAATAGTTTGTGATCTAAACTACTTTTTAAAATTTTTGATTCTACTTGGAATTTAGTGTAAAATCTTAAGCACCATATCGCATTTAAGTATGATGATTACAAAAAACTTAAAATTTCCACTGAAGAAGATTTGTGGAAGTTATTACCACCAAATGCTTGCACAACTAAGTGTTGATCTTATTGTTTTTTTTATCAGTGAAGTGATCAGATCAATCAGCATGATTGATGAAACTATTACCTTAAATTTTGAGCTGAAAATCCCTTGTGATTTATGAGTTTTTGGTAAAAAATCAAGACTTTTATCATTCAACTTCATTTTTATTATCATTTACGATCTAAAACTACATTACTTTAAAATATATATTTCCAATTTTAAAAAAGCCTGAAATATGTTATGAAAAGGTTATGCATTGGTAAAAATGTTCATTTTTAGCTTTTTTCAACTAAAGCTTCCCTTTTTAAGGGTGTCCACAGGTACAACAGGGTCTGTCCATAGGGAGAGCACGTTGTTGTACCTATGGACACAAATTTTGTCAAGTCATTAAAGTTAACTAAAAATACAGTTTTCAAGATTTTAGCTAATAAAAAATATCCCCCTACTCACAAAGGTTTAGGACTGTAGGTTGGGCACTTAAAATGGTGAAAACGTGATTTTTCCTGTCTTGTAAAAATCCAAACGTGATTTTTGTCCATAGGGGTACAACACTCTCCCCTATAAATATAAAATTCTGTCACTTAAATAATAATTTGAGTGACAGACTTTTCAAGGAAAAATTTTGGAAATGTTTTTAATTTTTTAGAACTTCTACAATAGATCATATGAGGATCAGTCTACGAGCACATTACAGAATTTTCAAGGAAAAACAGTAAATTTAATTATATTCCAAAATTTTGAGGGGTATTCGGGGGTTCTCCCCCAGAAATGGTTTCCTCTGAAATAATTTTTACCCCTAAAAGTAGTGTTTTGACTCATCTTGAGAACTTTGGGTGACATTGCTTCTTGTGAGTCACTTTGATTTGATTAGGTACTTCAAAATAAATTTTCTGATTTTTTAAGGGAAAATATACTATAAATTTTTTCGTATGGAACTGTAGAGCCGCAACTTTTCATCAAAAGAGCCGCAGGTTGCCGACCCATGTCTTAGGTGTTACCCATAGGGTCCAAGTGTCTAAAAATTAGTTGTTCTCGGATGTACGAAAATTCCGGTCAATACAAAAACCGTTCAACAAAAACAAATTTATTACATGATAAAGCTATAATTTTTTTACTGAATTTTGCTGACCGGTTTTTGCATTGACCGGAATTTTTGCAACACCGTTAAAGCATGACGGAATCAGTGTTATAAAAATTTAGAATTTATTGTTTTGGAAAGGTTTTCCTATTTTGAAATTTAGACAGAGATGATACCGCTGAATCTGAATTGTGAATTCTATGCTGGGATGGAGGCAGTCTCACTCAGTTTTGGTTCGGTATCATTATTAGTTGGTAACCCCTACTCAATACAGATGGCCTCATAATTAAATTTTTTAACGTCCTTACATTCACGTATATTTGACGTCACACGTCACCAGCATCAAGACACCATTACCTTAACATTACCCCACCACTCTAGTATGTAAAAATAAAATTCTAATAAGCCGTTCTCTATGAAACGAATAAAGAAAATTAACTTTTTCCATAGGGGGATTACTTTCTTTGTTATTTATTCCAAATACTGAGGTGACTCTCTATGAACAATAATGATAGGGTAGGTGGTAGACTCCGGTTCCGGTACGATATTGGATATTCACATGTGAACTCTTCCACATCTGTTAAAAGCATGAATGTTCATATTTACACCTATGACCAATTTAAATGTAATTTTTAGGGAATATTTTTTATTTACAGGACGAGTTTTTTCATTCCACTAAAAAGTTTTATAGGTTAATTTAGTGAGTGTTTCGGTTTTTTTATAGTACCTATATTGATGATATTAAAGTACTATTCTTTTCTTGAAATAATTTGGACGTACCCCACTGTTTTATAATTTGCAAATTCATATTTTGGACTAAATTTTCGTTCGATACAATATTCAAATTGTAAATTAAAAACCCACTAGTAAGCAATAAAATAAGCATATTTGTGTGAGATCAGATCAGAGCATGTTGATCAAGAAGGCCAAAAAAAAGAACGATCTTTCAGGAGAGAGGTTTCAGCCTCTCGCGTCGAGAACAAAGGATCGGATTCCTATCCGTTTCTCGGAACCGGGGGGGGAACGGTAGGCGAAGAAGGGTTTCACGTCGGGGTCGGAATGGAGGAGTCACCAATCATTGGACACTACGACAGTAGTTAGTTGCTATGCTGTTGCAGCAGCGAATCAGGGGTCAGTGAGCGTCCCCCCCACCTTCACTCCATCCGCGCATCCGCCTGGAAACTGGAATCATCCACACCACAAACTAAACTGACTGGGGCCTGGGGCCTAAACAAAACCCCAAAACGGGTAAGTTATTTCTATTATTTTTTTCACTAGTACTGTCTAAATATGAGAAGACTATAAGATTATTAATTTGAAAGACACCTTGAACTATTATTTTACTTTATAGATAGAACTTTATAAATTTTTCTTTATAGATTTTTTATGGAACTATTATTATTAATTTTAAGTGTGTAATTTAGTTGACTTTTGATTTGTAAATTCAAAATTCATTATTCTTGACGTTTTCTATTTTGAAGTTATTTTTTATTTGTAAGACAAATCTAATTGCATGTAAACTACCTTCTACCTTTGATATATTTATAATTTTATACCTTAAAATTAATAAATCAAATAAAGGAAAGATAACTTGACAATTTAAAATCTAGAGTTTATGGTGTGTTTTAGAATGTTAAGAAATATACACATTATATTATATTAATTCTTGGTCGAAGAAATGATAACACGAAAATTATACTTTTTGCAACAAAATAATTTGGCCAAATTACTTATTTACCTTTTTTTAGTTGTAAAACTGAAAAAGAACTAACGGTACATAAAATACAAATATTAGGATGTTGTAGTTTTTTTATAAAGAAATCAAGTATCTAAAAAAAGGATATAGTGTCAATCTTATGACGAAAGTGAGGATATCACTGAGGAATTTTGAATGTTAAACACATTTCCTGTCCAATTTCATATTAACAATTATGCCATATTTTTTTTATCATATAAAAATTTATTTATTTATTTATTATTAAGCACACACAACAGGTGAGCGACCCAATTACAGTGTGGAGAGAAAATAAAAAATATAAAAACATACACTACAAAGTAATAAAAAGAAATGCACACTAACAATTTAAAAGAACAGAACATATTAAATCAATTCATGTGTTATTTTTAAATAGTATATACGAGGGTTGTTTTTTAATTAACTTCCGTTTTGCTCCTCAAAAAAAAGTAGCAGGAATTTCGAAATAATTTTGCTACTGGTAGATAGGTACATCCTTGAGGATCAATTTCCCTCATTACTGGAAAAAATCGGACATATTTTCTATTATTTATCGAATTTACAAGCGCGCTCCTCGAACTTATTTCCCGCCAACCCATAGAGAAATCCTCTTTTTCGAAATTTTCCCGTTTTTGATAGTTTAACTCTTTCCATACGGGAACGGCAGCAACCGTACAGCAAATACACTACCGTTCCTTACGGGCCTCTTTCGAGAACCTGTTCGCCAAACTCCTGCTCGGGCGGGCTTCTCCGCTTTCTCGGCCCCCTTTTTCAAACCCTCCTTCTTTTATCACCGTTTTTGTTGCAGTGGTCACTATCTCAGTACGGGATCTTTTTTTCCCGTGGGGTCGGCCAGTTGGCTCTGTTTTGACTGTGGAGTGTTATTTATTCTTCTGTTTCTGTAGTGAGGTGGAATCGTTTATGAAGATTTTAATTTCATAAAACTTAAGAAATTATAGTGTTCATATTTTATTGTAGGAGAAAAGTTTATTTCAAATAACAACAAAAAATAAATAAATAAAAACGCTAAGAATAAAATCAAAGCAATCGTTTTAATCAGATTTTTAAATGGGTAATATTAAAACAAAAAAATTGAAAATGGATTAAAATTATTTCTATTTGTAAAAGAGTGGATGATTTTTTTATTAACTACAAACTAAAATTTTTTTAACTTGGAATCATTACTTTAGAATGAAATTTTTTTGGGCTTGAATTTTAGCAAATCAATAGAATTCATAATTGATTTTACTTCTTATAGGTGCAAAATCTAGGTCTGAATTTTTAAAATATTAATCAAAATTAATCATTAACACGAGATTTGCGTAAAAATCATTATCGTGTTCAAACCATAATAGATCATGTTTCACAGGTGGATTAGAAAAGACTCATACGAACTCTTGCTACCAACTCTCTCTTACAAGTTACAAATATTTGAATTTATTTTTGTTCTTATGAGCTTATGACTGAGAAACGAGAAACTTGTGTTGCAATAAAATTTTACCAAAGAAGATAACCACCCTGCCCATATAATTAATTTTCAAAAGAAAATGTCTTAAGACTAAAAAAAGAAATGAGATTTTTTAAAGATTTTTGTTAATTATTTGGTTAAAATACCAAACTTAAACACTGACCTAATCTACTATTCAATTAGACGGTTTTAGGTGTTCATCATGATTTCATAAAATTTCTTAATTCCCGCTGGTTTGAAAACAAATTTCATCAGTCGATACGTCGTTGTTGTTACATCATTGTCATTTTTCTTTCCCACGGATATTTGCACCACCCTATCCTCAACGACGCGACACAGTGTCACCAGGGGTACACCCATTAGGGGTTGGGGACAGGGTTTATCTTGTACTGTAGAAGCGGTACAAAAAAATCACTGCCCTCTTTGAAGATTCTGGAGACATTTTAATTAAGTTTTGGGCCAGGAAGAATTCAAAACTTCCTCTAGAATATTTCTATTTAATATTCCCCTTTTAAAATTGCGTACTTTTTATTACGTTTTTTGTATATTTATGAATGTTATGAGGCCTTAGAACATTGTTTCTCAACCTTAATTGGTTGTTCAAAGTCATCAAACAAGCTCCCATTTCACTCTTAAAAGTATTTCTCCGTATTTGAATTTTTTTCCTGTAAATGCTATAAATTCAAATTAATCTAGCATCAGACGCTCAGCTGTTCTTTCTATATCATCTACAAATTTGATGTCTTGCAAACTACATAATTTACTTATATTCATTTTATATTCGTCAAATGATAGCGGAGGAAAAAGATCTTATAATTTCGTCTTAAATTTTTCTTTATGATTACTAATTATGCAGACATCTGGAAAGCAGTCATAATTTCCATTTGGTATTTATGGTTTCCACAGTAATATTTTTTATTGTGATTGTTTCCAAGGTGTTATAGAAGATCCCTGCCTTCAATTTAACTCTTCATAATAACTCTCATAAATAAGCAAAGGATATTTTTACTAAAATACACAAATCCGCTTTCCTGTTTCTTAAAAAAGAATTTCTTTTTTCCAATTATTTGCAGTTTCAATCTTTGTTGCCTAGACATTTTCAATGATTGTCGAGTGCCAGTGGCGTAGCCAGAAAAAAATTTCAGGGAGTGGTATTGGAATTTTAGGAGGGAACATGGGGTGAATTTATACCTTTTTTCTGGTTAAAAAAGGTAAATTTCTAGAATTCCGAGGGGTGATATATCCCCAAATCCCCCATGACTACGCCCCTGTTATGTATATTTCTCTCTGTACCCTATCAAATTTTAAAATTGCATACATTAAAAGTTAAGTTATGGTGGGGTTGGGTTTTCTCTTCCAAAAGAACTCATTTTATTCATAAAGTTCATAACATTTTGAGAACTTAGTGTTGGTTTCACTAAAAAAGGTTCATCTTTTTATTAAATTTGTTTGAAATAATTTTCAAATAAATTGAGTAAAAAACATTCGAATACTTTATTTTCGGGGGAATAGGGCAAATAAATTATTCTTTACAGGGAGCTGGCATCAATAAATTTTTCGTTTTTTTAATAACAGACATTTAAAAATAACTCTTTTTTGAATGCGCAATTAATATAAACATAATTATTAATGTAACTCAAATAAAATTAATAAAACTAAAACTTTTATTTTCCTTTTTTACGATATTCTTAAATATTTACATTTGCAGTCAAGATTTAAATTCCTGGCCTTAATTCATATTTACTGTGAGAAAAATATATACAAAAAAATTGTAAATGAGAGTCGCGACATGAAAACATGCAAGAAACCCAAACAACATCAAGCCCACTTCAGCCCACGGAGGAGAAAAGATAAGAAAGTCATTATGGGCCATAAACGGGAGGGGAGCACCCGCACCGTTCCAAAGGGGGAGGGGGAGATGTCGGGCGGATGCTCGCTGGTCAGGTCTTTGGCGACTGTTTTTCAAACCGTTGAAATGCCGTTTCCGTAGGAACCCCGAGAAGTGGGTTTTGGAGCTCCCGTATGGAAAGAGTTAAAAATAAAAAACAAATGAATATTTAAAAATAAGGTTATTACGGAAGGTTACAAACATCTTTAATTACTTTTCATCGTAATCACCTTTAAATAGACCATTTACCGTACCATTTCACAAGTTTTTCGATTCCGCTTCATGAAAAGTTTGATTTTTCGTTGAGCTTCGCATCGGTTCGGACAGCCGTTTTCGCCCTCAGCGCACACTTTGCCTGCGAATCTATCGATATTGCCTTGTTTATTATGGCTGTAACTCCAGAATCAACAATGCCTGGAACTTGGCAGTTGCAAAACATATGGTTTTAAACATCCCTGCCCCCATTTAAATCACCTGCCTGCCGATTGTCTATTGTTAATGCGAACAAAGTTTAAAGGAAGAGAAATTCTCTATGGGTTGGCGGGAAATAAGTTCGAGGAGCGCGCTTGTAAATTCGATAAATAATAGAAAAAATGTCCGATTCTTTCCAGTAATGAAGGAAATTGATCCTCAAGGATGTACCTATCTGCCAGTAGCAAAATTATTTCGAAATTCGTACTACTTTTTTTTCAGGAGCAAAACGGAAGTTAATTAAAAAACAACCCTCGTACTATTTAAAAAATTTGTTAAATAAAAAGTTTGTTATATAACAAATTTTTTATTTAATTAAGATATTTTATTAAGTGCATTATATGCAATTTTTTTATTTTATTTTTATGAAATTAATGAGTTCCAAGACTCACCACTAGTGGATAATTTTAGACTATTTAAATTTGTTATAATAAATCCCATAAAGGAGGTATTTGATAAAAACATATTATTTAAAGTGCAAACGTTTATTTTTTGTTGTTTCAAGTTGTGTTTGAAAAATATAATTGTTAAAAAATGGAAAAATAAATCAATTAAAAAATATTTATAAGGTTAAACAATTGTGTGAAGTTTACCCAAAGGGGGTTTGTGTGTCTCTATAAACATATTTAATCCTTAATACGTACTATATATCAAGCTTTTCTCTTACGAAAATTTAAAATAAAAGTCGGAAAAATGTACGATCGGTAAATGCACCTCTAGGGAAAGCAGTGTGGTGCATAACAGTGATTGGACTGATTGGGTCCCCTTTTTTATACTTTGCGCAGTGGCGGCTCGAAGGTAAAATTATAAGGGGTGCTGCTCCTGCGGTACCAAGTTGGCAACGTATTTTAAGCGATATAATGCCAAATAATATTTCTTTTAAACAAAAACGTGGAAAATATCAAATAGAAAATGTGGAAACAATATAAAATTTCGATTTCTCACTTAATAGTTAAGTATTCAAAAACTGTCACTTACCTATATTCCTACAAATAGCTGATTATTACGAAGATGAAGGTTATCAAGAAAATATGAACTTAAATCACATTTCGAATTAAATTTGTTCATTGTAAAAAGAAATAAAAACGTGGCTACAAAAAAGTAAACATAAATCTTTATTTTGCCGAAACATCAGAAAATATTTTTTTCTCTCTGTTGAAAAATAAAAAACAAGCTATAAATAAAAATTAAAACAGTGTTGGAGTGAGAAAAGCTAAAATGCCAATATGATTTATTAGTAGAAGAAATCGTATATCTATTTTTCTTCTTCCCTCAGTTTTTTTTACTGCTCTCTCAAGAGAAAATGCTATCATTCTTTTGGTCGGGGCTGCTTTTCAGCAGCCCCTTTTCTCCTAACAGATTCGCATGCTAAATTCTTAATATTTTGATTTGATATGATAGAGATAGTGTTTTATACCACGATAGGTATAATTGCGGGGGCTGATCGACCCGGAAAGAAATCTGTTGGCGAGACGGCATAGCAGAAAATTATTAATTGAAAAAGGATTATAAAGGACAAAGATTAAAGGGGGAAATAGATAATTTTCTAAATATTGTAAAGCAAATAAAAATTGGAATTTCGGGAAAATTTGGTTGGGGGTTCTGCAGCCCCGCAGCCCCTATGGACGAGCCGCCACTGACTTTGCGTAACTGCGTATTTTATGGGAAGACTAAATGCATAATAATTCAGAAAGTTTATTACAGAAACGGAAGATGAAGAGGAGCAAAATGCGGAGGACAATGCACTCGACCGCCCTATCCACTCCCTGTTGTTGGCAACGACATCAACTCAGGTGAGCATACAGTAAAGAATTATTAAAAAAATAATGGAAATTAACCAAGAGTCATATTAGTTACAGGAGGCGACCTTTACAATCAATAAAATTGTAACTAATTTTATAGAATTAATTAAAAAAAGAGATTAAAAACTTAAACATATTTTGTTTCTGCTCAATATTAAAAAAACAAAACAAGACCGAAATTTATTTTGGACAAAATTGCACCCTAAAAAGTTTTTTTATTACTTATATTTTTTACTATAAAATTTGATTTAATTCTATAAAATTCGAATTATTACTATAAAATTCGAAGTGTTCCAATTCCTCCCGTTTAAGTACCTACTTGTTTTAAAAATTTATCCTTTAAATTAAGTGGTAGTTTTACTATGTAAATTCTTTTTGAAAGAATTTCCTGAAAAAGCATGCATTTTAGGCATTTCTTTTGTAAAATAACCTATAAAGATTATTTTTGTTACAGTGAACTTCTAACGGCAGTCCTATCCTCTGTAAAAATCTTATTTTTGCTTTTATATTTTAATTAGCATAATCAAATTAACATGAAGAGTTTTTCAAAAATGCCAGTCTTGTGATAGTCGGAGTTGATATCACTTGCGTTTCTCCATTATTTTTTACTTATTTTTACTTTAATAATTCAAGTTATCTTAGCACTGACAGGCTGTTTTGTAATTTTGAGTTGGCCTATTTGAAAAACAATTATTTCTCAGTTTTTGCTGAATTTTATTCTGTTTTAAATGTGCTACATGTTTAGCAAGTTTTTAAGAGTTTTTTCTTGTAATATTCTTAAAGAAAATTCACCTTGCTATTTATCTTGCGCCATTTATCTGTTGAACAAATTGATGATTCTAAACATATAAATAATGTTTTCTATTTACTTTCCTTCAGATTAAAACATCGGGGGGAGGAGCCTTTGAGATCATGATCTACAACTGCTGGAAAGAAATGTCGTGCAAGAAGTTCTACTTGGGCTAGTCTACATAGCTCAACAAATGTATTAGAGGTAATTATGCAATTTTTTATACTGATCTTGTTATTTCTGTTCTATGATATTTCTGTGTTAGAGTGAGGCACCTTAAGAAACTTTTTAATTATTTATTTTTCAATTTTTATGAAACTGTATTTAATCAAACAAAATATAATTTTTTTATACAAACAGTCAACAATAATCATAATTTATTTAATCAAACAATAATTTTAATTTTTCTCTTCTATTAATTTTAAAGGCCTTAAAGGTTATTGTTCAACAAGTCTGGGTTGAAACAAAAATAGGAATGATAAAACCCTAGGTATAAACTAACGAGTTACTAGGTACAATATTGAATTTAAATGCTTCATTATGTACGTTTTTTAGAATCTTGAACTAAGAGTTATTTGTAAACTTTCTAAATATTTTAAAGAGAAACATTTTAATAACATATAAATTCTAAACATATAAATAATTCTAAACATATAAATAATGTTTTCTATTTACTTTCCTTCAGAATAAAACATCGAGGAGAGGAGCCTATGAGATCATGATCTAAAACTGCTGGAAAGAAAGGCCGTGCAAGAAGTTCTACTCGGGCGAGCCTACATAGCTCAACAAATGTATTAAAGGTAATTATGCAATTTTTATACAGATCTTGTTATTTCTGTTCTATGATATTTCTGTGTTAGAGTGAGGCACCTTAAAGAAACTTTTTAATTATTTATTTTTCAATTTTTATGAAACTGTATTTTATCAAACAAAATATAATTTTTATACAAACAATCAGCAAAAGGCCTTAAAGGTTATTGTTCAACAAGTCTGGGTTGAAACAAAAATAGGAATGATAAAACCCTAGGTATAAACTAACGAGTTACTAGGTACAATATCAGGGGCGGATCCAGACCAAATTTTCGGGGGGGGCCATTTGAAATCCCCCCCAGAAAATTTTTGGAAATTTAAGTCAAAAACCCTACTTTTTCAACTCGTTTTGGTACGCCTCATCAGAATTTCGGATATAGATTTTTGGCTTAAATCTAGAAGTGGTTTCAAACGCCAAGCAAAGTAGTAGCGCCAAAGTATCAAAGTGAAGTTGGCGAATAAAAATTAGCCAAGAGGTGCCAACCCGAACATACTTCTAGATTTTTACCAGATTTTTTGCGTTTTGACACAAACTTAGTAAAGTATAGTTAAAATAACAGAGTTAAGAAAATTTTTAAAAATTTGACTTTAAAATAACAGGCTTAACTCATTTTGGTGCATAAAATGTCATATTATAAAGAGTAAAACTTTTTTTTGGGGGGGGCTTGAGCCCCCGAGCCCCCTGAATCCACTAGACTAGTGGAGGGGGCTAATGCTGAATTTTGGATAAAGCTCATTGAATTGTGAACAGGCTAATTCTTTATAGGGGCTAAAACTCAGAGGCCCCTTTAAATTGTGAATCGAATCTGCAAAAACTAAAGTAGGGGACTATAAATCGGTAACGAGCTAAAGCTTTTTAAATTAAAAACGCAAGAAGGCTAAAGCTCATTGTTTCATTTAAATTGTGAATCGAATCTATAAAAATGCAGGGAGGCTAAAGATTTTGTAGTGGTTAAAGCACATTACAACTTTTTTTTTGAAGTTAAGAATTCCATCTTTATAAAAGAGCAGAGGGCTAAAGCTCATCTATCTTGGAGGGGGCTAAAAGCTCATAAGTTGATGTGAACCAAATATATAAAAATACAAGGGGACTAATGCTTTATAGGGACTAAAGCTCATTGGCCTCTAAATTCTTAATTTATAATACAAATACAACGGTGCTAAAAGTTTTGAAGGGGCTAAAGATCATGAAATAGGCTAATGTTTTGAAGGGGGCTTAAGATCATGAAATGGGCTAATATTTCGAAGGGGCTCACTGAATCCTTTAAATTGCAAATTAATTCTACAAACATACAGGGGACTCAATGCTTTGTAAGGGCTAAAACTCTTGAACTCCTTAAATATTAGAGAATTAATAGTCTACAAAAATGTAAAGAGAAACCCACTTTCCCTATAATTGTGCATTGATCCTACAAATTTTCATGGGCTAAAGATCTTAAAAGGGGCTAATGATTATGAAATAAAGCTCTTTGGGCCGTTTGAAATGTAAAAGAGCTACAAAAAAATTTTGAAAAGGTTTTAAATTTTTCAAAAATTTGTTCGAAAAATTTCAATTTTATCTAGTCTGAATTTTCAATTTTTTTCTGAATTTTCAATTTATCTTTTTCTAGGGGGGGCCATAGCCCCTATAGCCCACCCATAGATCCGCCACTGGCTATATGAGCAACGTACCATACCTAAGAATTAAGACTTCGCATGAATTATAAGGGGAACATTTTTTGAGTTTTAGCTCTAGAAAGGGGTTCTAGAAGGGAATTTTCTGCGGGATGAGCATGGCCCCCCTTACGTTGTTTTTATTCTTGTCAGACATCGCATGAATTTCAATGAATTTTTTTAAAATTTTAGTTCTGAAAAAGGGGTTTTTAACTATTTTTGAAATTTTCTCGGGGGGGCCATGGCCCCCATGGCCCCCCGCTGGATCCGCCACTGTACAATATTGAATTTAAATGATTTATTATGTATAGAATGTTGAACAATAAGAGTTATTTGTAATCTTGCTAGATATTTTAAAGAGAAACATTTTGATTACAATATTAATAAGAGTTAGAATCAATAAATATTCTAACTTAAAAAAATGAGATGGTAAATATACTCCTTTGCACATCAAAAATGAGTTTTTTTCCCAAACAATTATCTTTTGGGGGTCCGGGACACAATTTTGTTAAAAATTTACTAATTAACTTAGAATTTTGAAATTTTTTATACTGATCAACCATCTAACAACTAAGCAAAATCACATCAGAAAATTTTTAAAAAGTTTAAAAAAAATAAAAATTGATATTTCATTAAAAAAATGGGGTAATTTAAAATGGATATCTCAAAATGTTATTGATAAATTTTCAAAATTTTTTCACTAAATCAAACAGAAACATATTTTTATTTTAGACTCTGCACTTTAAGAAATATTAATTTTTTGAAAAAATATGTTTTAATTATATCAGAATTATATGAAAATGTGTGATAACATTTCACAAAAATTAATAACTTGGAAATGATTTTACCTTATTGTAATTTAGAATTAAAAATGCTTTATAACTATATATTTAACCTTATTTAGAAGCTCAAAATTCCTAAGAATGTTTTTAATCGCCTTATGATAGGTACTGAGTACTGTTATTTAAATTATATATATATTACAAATGTAGTAATATTTCAAAATTCCTATTGAAGCTGCAGTCATGATATGATGATCCATCCAACAACAAGTGAGGATGAAATAAAAGAAGTATGTCCCTCTGGCTGCAACAGTCCAAGAAAAGAGGCATCAGCAGGTAAGCAATATCCTTAAAACTATTGAATGGGCTTAACAAAAAGAAAAGATCTGCTTGTGTAGCAATGAATATTAATCATTATAAAGTTGCCACTTGGCCCTTTCATAACTGCCCCTCAGCTACTTAACCAGAATTTATATTTTTTCTTGAAGTTCAGAAATACAGTTACATTGAATTTCAAAATCTTCGTGACACAATCATGTTTTAGTGTTTTGATGTATTATTTTAAATTTTCGGGAGGAATATCCAGAACTAAAATTCAATGGATAATATATTCTAAGAATATGAATATGAAGTCCTTTATTTTTTTAGGGTACCCTTCCTTGTTCTCAACTTGCAAAAAAAAATTTTAAATTAAAGTACTTGCTTGTAAATAATATTGGTTATAACATTGATTTAATGTTGGTTTTAGAATTTCCTCTTCTTAAAAACATAAATATTTGCAATCAATTAGTTTTGTATTCCAATGGAATTCATATTTTTCAAAGACATATTAACAATCACGTTAAACGCTAAATAAAATTAATTTAGTGATATTTTTAGAATTACAACTAAAATTCTAAACATTTGTCTTCAAAGTGTGAAACTATAAAAAATAGTTTTGGCTTGTAGATACTTTAAAAGTGTATATTTTAATTTTTTTATTTTGTTGCAGGAAAAGAAATGAAGGAAGTTTATCAAAAGAAAATGATTGATGTAATTAAAATTAACTTTTTGAAATTTATTATGTATATTTTGTTGAATAAAGTATTATTTTGTATATTTTAGTTATTTTAATTTCTAAAAATGGTGTTTGCGAGCTTTCAAAGTTCAGTTAAAATAATTCTACTCAGTAGTTGTAAGAAGAAGTAATATTTAAGAAGTCAGAAGAAGTAGCATTTAAGCTGAAATAATAATTGATTTCAATCTTAAAAATGGATAATTTAAAAAATCTTTTGAGTGAACATAATTCAAAGCTGGTATTATATCAACCTTAAAACAAAAGCTAAAAGTATAAATATATTAAAGTATTTTTGAAATTTGAAAACTACTTATAAATGATTGAATTTTCAGTAATTTTCCAGGTTTGGAATCCAATTATTAGGAAATGACTGAGATTTCAAACCTGGAAAATTATTGAAATTTCAAACATGGAAAACTATTGAAATTTCAAACATAGAAAATCATTGAAATTTCAAACATAGAAAATCATTGAAATTTCAAACATAGAAAATCATTGAAATTTCCAGCTGGAAAATGGGTTGAAATTTCAAGTTTGAAGTTAATATTTATTCAAGATAGGACTCAAGCTGGACGTGGGGCAACTTTCAATATACAATCCAGCTAAAATACGGCGTTTTCGAAAGAAATTTCAAACTAAGAAAATCATTGAATATTCCTGTTAAAAAAAGGTTTGAATGTTCAAGCTTGAAGGTCATCATGATTCAAGATAGGATTCAAGCTCGCTGTGGTACGACTTCCCTGTTAAGATCCTGCTTAACTACAGGGTTTTTCAAGTTTGAGGCAACCTTGTCAAGTTTGAACTTTCCAGCTTGATTCAGTTTTATTTCAATCATACTGTGCTATCTGGGAGGATACCCAGGGGGGACGGCGCTGTCCGGAGAAATAATAAAATCCGCCGGAATCTACTTCGTCCCTTCGGAATTCAAAAAAAGAACGAATAACTTTCTTTAACTTATTTCGCTGAGACGTTTTTAGAGAGGGGATGGGGGAATTTTTTAGTCATTTATTTCCTATAGAGCTCGTTTAGTAAGAGTTTTTTTTCACTTCATACGAAATATTACATTCAATTTAACTCCACGTTCTATGGGGGGGCTTTGTGTAAAAAAAATAAGTTCGTGCCTGACTAAGGTCGTTTTATTTTATGCATTAAAACGGCATTCTTCCATTTTAAAGTTTCAATCTAATGAAAAGTACAGTAGACTTCCTCTTAACCCATTACTGCCTGACGTCCCTTTTTAGGGACGTTTTTTAAAAATCCTCCTATTTCTACAAAAATTGTTCCTTTGAATCAAAATTTGCAATGATGTATCTCTGATCATCATAGAACACAAAGAACACAAGAAGAAAGCAGAATTTTAAAAAAATTTCACTTTTTTTAAAGTTGGAAGATAGAATTTTTCAGAAAAGTGCTTTTTTAAAAATTTTAAAAGAAAAAGCTTAAAAATCCTAGTTGTTATTTTAAAAAAATGTCAATGCCGATATATATTACTGTTTATACACTAAATCAGTTGGGGTGTTTTTTTATTTTTCCAAAATATTTTATCTTGACCTTATTTTGGACCCTCGAAAAGCGTCCCTAAAAAGGGACGTCAGGCACGAATGCCCCCGTGGTTTTCCCCATAGTGAAATGCTAGTGTTTCCTTTATTTTTTCATAAAAACGCGTTTGATTCTTATGAAATTAATTAAATAACTGATATTTATAAAATTACTTTAATTTTAGCTAATAAATGTATTATTTTTGTTTATTTTTTTTTGGAAAATACTGTTATTTCTGCTAAATTAATGGAATAAAAAGTCTTAAATTATAAGGAATAAATTAATTTGTATTAATTAAATGGAATAAATTAATTATTTTACTATATTTATTACTTATGCAAATATATTCCGGTTATATTTTAATTAAAAGTTTAATAATTATTAGTTATAATGACTTTTTGTCATTAAAATTGCCAAAAAAAGTCGCTTTTGTGATAAATTTTCGGCTTTTTTTCTAATTAGATGTTGCTAATCATTGTGTTCTATACTGCAGATCAATCTATATCATATGGCTTGCTAATGCACATCCCACTAATGCTTGATTTTTGGGGAGAAATTCGTGTTCCGCACAATTAAATTAAATAAAATGAAAAAAGTATGGGCATTTGAAAGACTTAAACTTCACAAATGGAGATATTCTGATGGATTTGAGGTGTGTAAAAGTAATTATTACTTAATATTAGGTAACATATAAACAAAGAATGCCTTTTTCAATTAAAAACCTTAATTAATTTGCAATTAACATAGATTTGGGAGGAAAAAAACGTGTTATAGAGCATAAAAAATGCTCAAATTACGTTAATTAGGGTTAATTTTACAGTTAATTGGATAAATAATTAATATTTTTTGTTCATATTCATGTTACAGTATGGTTCCGATCACTTTTGCTGCACTTAAAAAGGTAGAAGTTGTTTTTGTGGCTTTAAAAAGTGTTCTACCATGCGTTTACTATAGGGAAAAACAACGGGGGCATTCGTGCCTGACGTCCCTTTTTAGGGACGTTTTTTAATTTTGGTGTAAAAATTAAAATTTTAACCTGGAATTTTTTTCACTATTTTTCCAGTTGTTTTGGGGCTATTTACTATGTTTTTACCAAATATTTAAGAAAAATAAAAAGTTGGGCATTAATGGGTTAATCTAAATGGGAGCGGGTGTAAGTCAGTGAAAAGGAATTCTACATGAGAATGAGATAATGTTAACTGTTACTCCATTTCTACAGAAACACGCTTATCTTTACCATGTAAGATATATCATATCATTAGGTATTTTCAGTACTGGAAAATAACCAATTTTTTTAACATTAACCATTATGTGTCACGGTGAGCTATTTACTAACTAGAAAAAAATTGCAATGAAACAGTATTTCATAATCAATTATTTAAAGAAATTTAAAAATACATAATGGAATAATTTTTTTTTTAATTTATTGAAAAGGAGTTATTTTTCACTCTTACAGGAGAAAAACTGTGCTAATAAAAAAGCAATTGTTAAAATAATTGTTCTATAATTTATAGGGTATTTTTTTAAATAATTCTACCCAAACAATCTTACTTTCAATATTTTTTTTCCTAATTTCTCCATGAACAGAAAGCATCGAAATATATTTTCTTACAGAAAATCCGGGACCAGACAGAAAAGAAAATGAAAGATCAAGCCTCTGAAAGCTTTTAAATCCATCCTCCTCAAATCGCTAGTAGTGAAATCTCGGGGAACGGAAGAGGGGATGACGCAACACAAAAACAATGCATTAAACGCTCTTTCATTTCCCTTTTACATCGAATGCAATGCAATACGAGGGGGGAGGAATTTCTTTACGAAGAAGTCAAATCGAACATTTTCTTGTTCCATTGAGGTAGAAGGGGTGGAGCTGGAGGCTAAGCCGGATTTAAGTCGTGTCTGGTTTGTAAGAGAATGAAGCTCACAAGATCAAGGTCCGACTAAAGAGGGTAAACAAGAGAGTAATTTCGAGTCCTTTTTTCTTTTTCTTTTGAAGCAAGGACGACTTAATTTCTCAACACGAGTTTACTTTCTCAAAGAAGCCGAATCTACTCTAAAATTACTTTCATTACTCCTGTGTTTAAATTTGATTATGTGGAACAATGGTGGACAATCTCAGTGAAATGTTAAACCTACTCATGATCAAGAAGGAGACATTGAAATGTTGTTGATTTTCCTTTCTAGAAATATTGTTTTGAAGTCTCATGTATCTATTGTTTATTTAATAACATTATTTATATGAACCTTCCTACCCTCTTGAAAAAATAGTCACATATTACCCCCCCTCGTGGGGTCTATCTAGACCCCATGCGTAAAACTTGTCTTTTACGCATTTAAGAGGGTAATTATATCTTAAATTGCAAATATTATCATTATTTACTTCGAAAATCATCCTTCTGAATAATTTGTCAAGTTTTTATTGAATTTCTCGATTTTTGTTCATTTTTTCGCGATTTTTTGTCTTTTTAAAACTTTATGATGTAAGTTTCTTTATAAAGTGTGAAGCTTAAAAAAATTAAATTACAGGAAAGTACAATGACAATTCAGTAAAAACTTAAAATGTTTTATAATTACAGTGCTTAAGGGCAAACTACTTGATAACCCCGGTTTTTCACGGGTATAATTTGATAGTTTGTTGTTAAAATGATTTTTGATTATTTTGTTTATTTTTTATAAGAAGTTGCAGGTCTGTTTAGCAGCTCTATATAAATTTGTATGATTATTTTATCACATTTTAAATACCGACTATCTCTTTAAAATTCAAATAACCAAGCGAAAAATGATCGGCTCAGAAATGTTTGGGAAGAGAGCTTCTCTACGTTATTTAAGACTGCCACGCAAAAAATTAGTCTTTTCTTTTAATATTTCTTCCAAATAACATTCTGAACTTCAATGAATACTCTTGAATCTTTGCAAACATTCTTATTTTTCCAAGAAAACCGAATGAAAATGCCATAAATTTATGTACTTTTTGTAGCGAACCAACTCACAGGAAATAGTGGTGCCCAGTCGTCTAAAGGTTTTCTTTTGCTTCCCCTATCAGTTTCTGGAAAAAAATTTATAAAAATAGCCCATTTTCTCAGAATATGAAAGAAAAAATTAAAAATAAGGCGAAATTCAATGCGCTTTCTCCAAATCTTTATACTCTAACGAAAATCAAAATTTGAACACATTGTGACCCTCCAAGAAATCTCTAAACAACTAAAACGAAAGCAGGAACCTTGATTTATCAAGAATATGACAAAAATATGAAACATCTCCATTAATTGTTATTAATTTACCATATTCGTGCCTGGGGTCTGAGGAGACCCCAGAGGGGGAATATGTGTCTCTTTCTTCCATGATGCTTGAAAATTGAATTATAGCCCCAAAATTTTTACCCATTGTAAAAATTCACGTATTTAAGGAATACTGGCATCGAAAACCTCCAAAACTGAAATCGATGGGAGATATCAAACGCCAAAGTGCCTTTGGGGTCGCCTCATACCCCATGCGGGGTAGGAAGGTTAAATTCAAATACACTATCCATAATTAATAAAGTAATTTAAGTGTTATCTTACCAATCAAAAGAATAAGAATGACATCAAATTTCTCAAAAATGCGAAATCTTACCTGTAAAAGAAAAACAAACTTTAGTACATTTATTAAAATAAAATTTCTACATTCATATAGATATGTCATCATCATTCTAAGCTTTTCTACAAAATCTATTAAGAAATTTGTTTTGTCAAAATTTATTAGAGTATTTAACACTAGTTTTAAATAAAAACGACTCAAATTACCAAATAACAAAATATGGGAATTAACCATTTACTTTAGTGAAATTTACGATCAAAATAGAGACGCAAAAAGTGTGTTTAATTGAATGTGCATTAATTTCAAATGAATGGCACATATTTTTATAGAAGCTCCTTAAGAAGCTCCTTTAAAGAAGCAAAAAGTTAGTTTGATAGTAGAAAAGAAATAAATATTTAACTACAAAGAAGTAATAGTCATTATTCTTATCGCTTTTAAGTTAATTTTTCAATTCAATTTTCAATTCAATTCAATTTTTTTATTATATATGCACATATATTACATCAACAGAGAATGAACAAAACAAATTATGATTCGCCTGGAGGAAACAAAGACCTGTATAGGCGAAAGAAAAATTACAATCTTTACAAAAAAATAAAAAGTAACATAATATGATGAGATAAATAATTAAGTTTAGTAGGGAAAAACAATATTTATAATAACAGAATATGAATAATTAAAGTATATAAACACTTATATTGAATATGTAAAGAAAATAAGGCACAGCAAGGCTAAAAAAATTTTATGCTTCTGGATTTAGACGGAAAAAGACATCCAAATTATCAATGTTACAAATAAAATTAAATAATGATCGCTTGAAAATATTAGCAGATGGAAAACTCTGAATTTCTATGGGCAAACAATTATATAATTTTGGAGCAAGATAAAAAAAATGTTTTTTGAAAATTTCTTTATGAAAACGGGGAATATTAAATATTATAGTGGGTCTTCTATTTGAGGTATGAATTTTTAAGTCGCAAATATTTTTATGGAGATGTACTTAAAAAAAGATATTGATTCAATTGAAAGGGTTCAGCATAGGGCTACTAAAATGGTCAAGGGTATATCCAGTTTAAGTTATGAGGGAAGATTAAAGAAGCTAAATATGTTCACTCTAGAGAAAAGAAGAATTAGAGGGGATTTGGTTCAACTATTTAAAATGGTAAAGCAAGGGGACACAGAGGGACTAGATTTCAATACGGGTAATAAAACAAGGGGTCACAAATTCAAATTGAATAAAGGAAGATTTAAGACGGATTGTAGAAAGCATTATTTTTTTAATAGGGTAGATGGAATGCGTTGCCTGAAACAATTGTAAATTCAAGTGGGGTAAACGAGTTCAAGAGGAAAATTGACAGATACTGGGATTCCGGTAGTGTGGGTTAAAAAGACTGGACCAACCTTGCTGGGCTTACGCCTGTAGTTGGTCGACTTAATTTGTATTTGTATTTGTAAAAAAAGTAACATTCTATAAAATGCAAAATGGCGAATAGGTAAAATTTTTAAGTTTATTATTAAGTTACAGGGATGATCAAATTTATAGTTTAATATTTTGAAATTTTTTTTTGAATTGATATTAAAGGAGACAAATTAGATTTATATTCACCTCCCCAAACTATAATGCCATAATTTATTAACGATTGAGCCCAAGAATGATACAAAGTAATTAAAAATGGCTTATGAACTTTATTTTTAAGAAAATGCAATTTGATTAAAACGAAGCGAAGCTTTTTAGATAATTCAGTGATGTGAGTTTTCCATTTAAGGTTCGAATCAATAAAAAGACCTAAATATTTTATACTATTTACTTGTTGCAATAAATGACAGTTGCAATTAACAAGAAGACCATTACATGATGAAGAATGAAATTTAATATTAAGGGTTGAACTTGATTGAATTAAATGGAAATGAATAAGTTTAGTCTTATTTAAATTTAAAGAAAGGTCGTTAAAAGCAAACCATTTCCCGATAGCAATCATATCAGATTCAATTTGAGATTTTAGGTCATAACTATTAGAACAGGAGTATAACAAAACAGAATCATCAGCATATGTTATTATTTTACCATAAAGATTCAATTTGCAAAAATCATTAATATAAATTATAAATAACAAAGGACCCAAAATAGAGCCTTGAGGAACACCACGATTTGAAAAATAATAATCACTAAATGAGTTGCGAACTTTGATGCATTGTTTCCTATTAGAAAGATAAGAGATAAACCAATTTAATAACCCATGGAAACCTGCATTTTCTAATTTTTTGATTAATATTGAGTGGTTAACAGTATCAAAAGCCTTTGAAATATCAAGAAAAACAGCAGCAGTCTTTTTATTGTTGTCAATACTGTTGTAAATGAATTTAGAAAAATTTAAAAGGGCTAATTCAGTATTTCGACCTTTTATAAAACCATATTGATTATCAGCAAAAAATTTAGTATGAGTTAAATAATGGTACATTTTAATTGATAATGCTTTTTCTATTATTTTTGAGAAAGTAGGGAGAATAGAAATGGGGCGATAGTTTGAAGGATTA
Source organism: Tetragnatha versicolor (assembly GCA_024610705.1). Classification (NCBI taxonomy): domain Eukaryota; kingdom Metazoa; phylum Arthropoda; class Arachnida; order Araneae; family Tetragnathidae; genus Tetragnatha; species Tetragnatha versicolor. Next base: position 845,832 of record JANDEH010000001.1, read on the forward strand.
TCTTTATCCCCAGATTTAAAAACTGGAGTAATAGTGGCTTTTTTTAATGAGGTTGAAAAATCAGACATACTCACAGAACGGTTTATAAAATTTGTAATGAAACCTATATTGTTAACAGCAAAAATTTTTAAAGTCTTAATACTTATACCATCTGAATCGATAGAATCAATTTTTGAAAAAGAGTTTAGAACATCAATTACGTCAAGATCAAACATTGTATTGAAAACAAAAGAGTTTAAAGAAGGTGACATATAGAGGTTTGAGAAGCTTTGAGAGACATTATTAGTATCAGGGATTTTAATATCAAATTGAGTTTTAAACTTAAAAGCAGTATATGAATCATTTTCGAGTTGTGGTAGAGTGGAAGGTTTGTTAAAATGATAAATGTCATCAACCAGATTCCATTTTTGTTTGATTGTTGTACAGTTGTTAAATTTATTATGATAAAAATTTGACTTGGTGGTTTTTATTATACGTTTCAATTCAGAGACAGTAGTTTTATAGGCTAAATTGTAAATAATGTCTCAAGGGTATTTTTTTACTTTTTTGAAGAGTTTGTCTTTTCTTCGAATTAACAACAGTATTTCATCTGTTCAATTCAATTCAATTCAATTCAATTCAAATTCTTTATTTGTTACGTACACAACATGAACATTTTACAGTTGGAACAAACACACACACGAAAAAAAAAAACAGGAAGACATATGAGTTGCCCAGGGGTCAGAAACCCATAAGGGCAACCTAAAGGAGTTGTATTTAAAAAAAAAATAGATTGAACATACAAATATACAATACATACAGACATTACACATATAGATATTACACATAGAAAATGGATAATAGTGGCATCGCAAGGCAAGCTTCAGAATGACTAGATTGGAAATTAGAGAGCGTTTGTTCTTTTTTTAAAAAAGTTCTTCAATATTTTCTATTGTAAAAATAAAAAGCTTTAGTAATTTTTTAAACTTAATAGGGGATTTTTCTGTTTTTATGTCATTGGGTAAAATATTGTAAAACTTAGGTGATAAATAAACATAATTTTTATCCGAAGACTTTTCTTCTTACGGGATTTAATAGGGGATTTAAAGTTATTACGTATATTAAGTAAAGAAAAAACTAAAGATTGATACTGTTTATCAAGACTATCAAGATTATTCCAATTGAAATTATAACTATGGAGATATGAATAAAGTTTATTATAATTTATAAACATAGGAATCAGAGAAGAACTGTGGACTTTAGTCAAATCAGGACTGCTCAATTTACAGAGTGTTAAGTAATGATCACTTATATCATTAGTGTATACACCAGAGGAAACACTGAACGAGCAAGACTTTACAAATATATGATCTAGACAAGTTGATGATGTATTAACTCTAGTGGGAATATTTATAAAACTATGAAATCCATATTGAGACAAGCAGTTTAGATAAGTGTAAACTCACAACTCTCAAGCGTCACCACCAACCGTGGACCGGTTTCGTCCTTGTTAGGACTCATCAGCACGGTATAGGATGGTAACGCAAGAGAGTGGAGGGGAAGTACTAGTCTAGCCGACTATAACTGAAAAAGTGGTGACTATTGATTAGTCCTCCACTCATCTGCTGGAAAGACAATGGCTTTCCTAGGACAGATTTAATTCCAGAAAGGCAAGGTACATGAAAGGAGAATTTCACCAATTATTGCTGGTTAAGCGGACAATAAGTGTAAACTCACAACTCTCAAGCGTCACCACCAACCGTGGACCGGTTTCGTCCTTGTTAGGACTCATCAGCACGGTATAGGATGGTAACGCAAGAGAGTGGAGGGGAAGTACTAGTCTAGCCGACTATAACTGAAAAAGTGGTGACTATTGATTAGTCCTCCACTCATCTGCTGGAAAGACAATGGCTTTCCTAGGACAGATTTAATTCCAGAAAGGCAAGGTACATGAAAGGAGAATTTCACCAATTATTGCTGGTTAAGCGGACAATAAGTGTAAACTCACAACTCTCAAGCGTCACCACCAACCGTGGACCGGTTTCGTCCTTGTTAGGACTCATCAGCACGGTATAGGATGGTAACGCAAGAGAGTGGAGGGGAAGTACTAGTCTAGCCGACTATAACTGAAAAAGTGGTGACTATTGATTAGTCCTCCACTCATCTGCTGGAAAGACAATGGCTTTCCTAGGACAGATTTAATTCCAGAAAGGCAAGGTACATGAAAGGAGAATTTCACCAATTATTGCTGGTTAAGCGGACAATAAGTGTAAACTCACAACTCTCAAGCGTCACCACCAACCGTGGACCGGTTTCGTCCTTGTTAGGACTCATCAGCACGGTATAGGATGGTAACGCAAGAGAGTGGAGGGGAAGTACTAGTCTAGCCGACTATAACTGAAAAAGTGGTGACTATTGATTAGTCCTCCACTCATCTGCTGGAAAGACAATGGCTTTCCTAGGACAGATTTAATTCCAGAAAGGCAAGGTACATGAAAGGAGAATTTCACCAATTATTGCTGGTTAAGCGGACAATAAGTGTAAACTCACAACTCTCAAGCGTCACCACCAACCGTGGACCGGTTTCGTCCTTGTTAGGACTCATCAGCACGGTATAGGATGGTAACGCAAGAGAGTGGAGGGGAAGTACTAGTCTAGCCGACTATAACTGAAAAAGTGGTGACTATTGATTAGTCTTCCACTCATCTGCTGGAAAGACAATGGCTTTCCTAGGACAGATTTAATTCCAGAAAGGCAAGGTACATGAAAGGAGAATTTCACCAATTATTGCTGGTTAAGCGGACAATAAGTGTAAACTCACAATTGTCACTTATTGTCCGCTTAACCAGCAATAATTGGTGAAATTCTCCTTTCATGTACCTTGCCTTTCTGGAATTAAATCTGTCCTAGGAAAGCCATTGTCTTTCCAGCAGATGAGTGGAGGACTAATCAATAGTCACCACTTTTTCAGTTATAGTCGGCTAGACTAGTACTTCCCCTCCACTCTCTTGCGTTACCATCCTATACCGTGCTGATGAGTCCTAACAAGGACGAAACCGGTCCACGGTTGGTGGTGACGCTTGAGAGTTGTGAGTTTACACTTATTGTCCGCTTAACCAGCAATAATTGGTGAAATTCTCCTTTCATGTACCTTGCCTTTCTGGAATTAAATCTGTCCTAGGAAAGCCATTGTCTTTCCAGCAGATGAGTGGAGGACTAATCAATAGTCACCACTTTTTCAGTTATAGTCGGCTAGACTAGTACTTCCCCTCCACTCTCTTGCGTTACCATCCTATACCGTGCTGATGAGTCCTAACAAGGACGAAACCGGTCCACGGTTGGTGGTGACGCTTGAGAGTTGTGAGTTTACACTTATTGTCCGCTTAACCAGCAATAATTGGTGAAATTCTCCTTTCATGTACCTTGCCTTTCTGGAATTAAATCTGTCCTAGGAAAGCCATTGTCTTTCCAGCAGATGAGTGGAGGACTAATCAATAGTCACCACTTTTTCAGTTATAGTCGGCTAGACTAGTACTTCCCCTCCACTCTCTTGCGTTACCATCCTATACCGTGCTGATGAGTCCTAACAAGGACGAAACCGGTCCACGGTTGGTGGTGACGCTTGAGAGTTGTGAGTTTACACTTATTGTCCGCTTAACCAGCAATAATTGGTGAAATTCTCCTTTCATGTACAGTCGTAGAAAAAAAAAGTGAGACAGTTCGCATTGTAAGCGAACTACTGGGGTTAGAAAGATACTGCAAACGCCAATTTTCATTATTTAACGTCTACTTTAAAAAAAGCTATAGTTTATGTCCTTAGGGGGTCGTCTACATATTAAACGAAGCACAAACTTTCGTTTTTCCTATGGGCGACATCAAAGATTATTCCAGATTCTGAAAGAGCACCTTCTAAAACCCCCCAAAACCAATTTTCATGTCATTTGGTCCCCAAATAAAGCCAGGAGTGGGGGTTGAAGTTCGTCGAATTTACGTTGAAATTTCGTTTTTTACGTTGAGTTCTCGTGCGGGGTTGATGGTTAAAAGGATCAAAATCGAGAATTCAACGTAAAGAACGAGATTTCAACGTAAATTCGACGAACTTCAACCCCCACTCCTGGCTTTATTTGGGGACCAAATGACATGAAAATTGGTTTTGGGGGGTTTTAGAGGGTGCTCTTTCAGAATCGGGAATAATCTTTGACGTCGCCCATAGGAAAAACGAAAGTTTGTGCTTCGTTTAATATGTAGACGGCCCCCTAAGGACATAAACTATAGCTTTTTTTAAAGTAGACGTTAAATAATGAAAATTGGCGTTCACAGTATCTTTCTAACCCCAGTAGTTCGCTTACAATGCGAACTGTCTCACTTTTTTTTTCTACGACTGTACCTTGCCTTTCTGGAATTAAATCTGTCCTAGGAAAGCCATTGTCTTTCCAGCAGATGAGTGGAGGACTAATCAATAGTCACCACTTTTTCAGTTATAGTCGGCTAGACTAGTACTTCCCCTCCACTCTCTTGCGTTACCATCCTATACCGTGCTGATGAGTCCTAACAAGGACGAAACCGGTCCACGGTTGGTGGTGACGCTTGAGAGTTGTGAGTTTACACTTATTGTCCGCTTAACCAGCAATAATTGGTGAAATTCTCCTTTCAAGCAGTTTAGATATTCAGAAGATTCATTATTAATGCTTAAAATATCAATGTTTAAATAGCAAATTTTCTTTTAAATTTTCTTTTGAAATTCACAAAAATATTTATATTTACTTTGATATCGCGTGTATAGTGAGTATATAAAATGTGTCAAAAACAAATTGAAATAAATACATCATTATTTCACAAAATGGTAAATACTGAAAGAAAAATCAGTTTCAAAGAAACTTGTACATAAGAATTTTTGAAAAATAATACGTAGTACGTAGTACTATGTAAACATTGGTCTCAATCCATTCTAAATCTTTATAAACCTTAATTGTGGCCATTACTTCAAAGAGGCAGACTCGCTCGCATAAAAAGTGCATTAGTGAGTATAAGATGTAACCACTCTTATCCCACGAGTCATACTACTCCGAATGACACACCATTTGCTTAGAATGACAATGACGTAAGTCAGCCGATCTTACATTTTTAATAATTAAAAGTTTTTATAAATGGTCAAGTTCCTATAAAGACATTTTGTAGTTCTTTTTAGAAGTAATAATTGAGCACCACTTAACAAACTCTATCCCACTTAATAAATAATTTATACCAAAAATCAGAGTCATGCTAATCTAAACTTTTCAAATTTAGACATATGCCACGTTCACTCTTAGCAGTTCCTAGTTCCTACGAGACTCTTTTCAAAAGAGCTCCCCTTTAAAAGAGGAACTTTTTCCTCTCTCCAGGAGTAAACAAATCATTAGGAACGATCAAGGAAGACTGATGGGCATAAAATAAGCGGAAAATTGCTCTTCTGGAAGAAAATAATAAATAATTCTTCAAAACCTCCGGTGCAAAAGATGCACTTCCGCGGCCACATCCCTCTCCAGACTAACTGCAGTTCCAGAAGTATTCCTGCCCTAAGAAACAAAGAGCAGAGACAAGGGTAGAAAGTCGGGGCAAGAGAAAAATCTCTATCTCGAAAACGCAACTTAAAAAAGAACGGCAGGAAAAAGCAACTCTACAAAAAAGGGAAGGAGGAAAACAACGAAGAAAAAGAAAATTCGGTGGTGTCTAAGCCGTTGCCACCCATTAGGGCTTAATCCTTGAGGACTTCACAGCTTAATGGCACTTTTACGCGAGAGGTAGCTGTAAAAGTAACAAGAGATTTCCTGGGTTTTGGGGAGAAGCAGATAAGCTCCCGGATGAGGATGAATTTTTTTTGACTCGTTTAAAACAGGAAGATTCGCTTAAGCGTCTTTAAGGGATACGAATTATTCCATCAATCAATCTCATTTAAAAAAGAAAGAATAAGTTTTTTGGCTGATTTTCACCCCAGGGTTTCACTCCTTAAAATTCATTTGCGACCCCCCTTTCTTTACCAATTCTTGTTCGTTTTGATGAGGACTATCATCCCGGAAAGTTTGTTGCACCATTTCATATACACCCTGTATAGACGCTGAATCAGTTAAGAAGGCTTTTAGAGAAAAATTACGATAATGAAAAAAAACAGTTTACAAAAATTAAAGAAGGTTAAGCAAAAACTTATAAAAATAAAGATATAATTAATGAAACAAAAAAAACTTTTTAAAAATAACGTTTTAATATGGACTAAAAAGTATAAAATAACTTTTGTAACTCCTATTAAAACGAAAAACGTGAGGGATTTATACGTATTTAATTAATCAGTTTTCCTCATTCTTTCAATTTATTTTTTACTATGGATAGGTTGGTGAATAAAATGGCAAGTTGAAACTGAAAATTTTATAGCATGATCCCTCACGTTTTTCGTTTTACAAGGAGTTACAATTATTTTATGCTTTTTAGTCCATTTTAAAAACGTTGTTTTAAAAAGTTTTTTCTTCATTAGTTATTTTTTGATTTTTAGTTTTGTTCGTGCAACTATAGCTCCTCGGGAAGTTAGCTTAAAATTGATTTCGAAATTCCGGAGACGAATAGACAGGTAGACAAGATTGAAAGCTACTTAATAGTACTATTGTAAAATACCAAATATAGGTACGCTTCCCCAAATGCAGAATGCATGCTTTATAGACCATTTAACTTTGATTTTAAATTTTTATGGAAAGCTAATGAACAAATGTAGGTAAATATAAAAAAACTTTTATAGAAATCAGCTTTAAATTATGTATTTAATGTTGTTTAACCGAAGATAAATGCAAATTCTAGCTAGTGATATTAATCCGTTTCAGATTCGTCCCTAAAATCACTAATTAGTTCAAGTAAGGCACTAAATAATAAGTTGAACATGTTCACTGGAAAATATTAAAACAAATGTTACTACATAGTTAAGTATCAAACAACTTTAACGGCCTGGGATCAAAATTTCCAAAAAAAAACTTGATTCCAGGTTAACCTTAGGTCAAGCTAGTAAGGGAATTGCCCAAAAGGTTTGTATTTTTTCAATGCAAATCTAAAAGATAAAATACATGAAATGGGAAATTCTAACCGTCAAAGAAAATCTTCGAATGACCTAAACTTTCAAATTAGCGTAATTTGAGTTGTACTTGACTAATTTTTTAAAAACATACACTATCCCCATAACTTTGGTATGTCTTTAAAATCCAGAATTTTCCTTACTATATCTTTTGTCAGTTTAACATCTCGAATTAAAGATAGTTTCCTGATCAAAGTGTTTTTACTTTTAACGCATATTGTTCATATTAGGCTAACCTAATATGAACCCTAACGCTAAGGCTAAGATGATTTGGAACTAAAACAATTGCCCTTCATTTCAATACATTGCTACCATTCTTTATAAGAAAAATAAATTTTGCGTTCGAAAAAGAATCCGTCAGATATTCATAGGAGAGGCGACAGCTCTTCATATTAACGAAAAATATCGGAAGCCACGCGGCTTGCAAGATACACACACGTGTTGCCAAAAAGAACACACAAACAACTAAAATACGACACGCTGGGTCAGAACGTGCCGCGCATGCGACAGCTTCTTCGGTACCCATGTGGACCCCGTAGCGTCTACATTTATTTACTCCAGAAAGGAGGAAGTGTCACGTTTTTTAATAAACTGTCAATCCTTAAAAAAACACCGGGTGGCAAATTGTTTGGGAAGAGCTGCTGCAAAATATTTATCGACGTTTTCCGGTTTCTCTCTCGGCCCCTGCAGAAAGAAAGAAAAAAAATAACTCCCCGGGCTATTGAGAAAAAAAACGTTCTTCTTGAGTAACCGTTCTTTTGTGAGTGCGGTAATTAATTGGATGGCGATAATTACTTTTGGCTTTCATCGCTTTCTTTACATTCTATCAGTTATATCTTCACTGAGCACTTCCCTCCAGGATTTTTAGAAAATATGGGGTCTTTTTTGTTTATTTTCCTAGTTGTTAATTAACTGAAAATTCTGTTAATAGCTAGTATGGAAAAACCAGACTTGGATGACCCACACGCTTATTCCAAGAGCAAAAAACTTAAAATAAGGAATTTTTGCAGGAATTCAATCACCAGTGCTTCTCAAACTTCCAATATTGGCGACCCAAATTTCAATCATAAATTTCATTGCACCTTCCATGTATTCAACGTAATAATAATATTTTAACACTATACTAGACAGCAACGTTAGTTGACCCTACGACGTTACTAACAAACAAAGTAGTTCCCATCGCGGTGTCAGAATTTCGAGTGAAACGAAGAACGCCAATTTCAAAATACGATTATTTCGTTAAACCCATGTATAAATAGTGTTTTTTTTCCCGATTCGCGTACCGAAAAACCCTTCTAGCAACCAAACAGTCTTTGTGTTTACCCACTTTCATCTTCTGCTTAGGGACATACTGGGTTAAGGAAATGTTGCTGTTGAGTATTGGAGATATTTTCGGAGGGGGCCAATCCCGGGGTAGATGTAACAAGATGTAAAAAAATAATTAGACTTTAATTTCTTAGTGCATAATGAAGCACCATGCATTCGAAGTCTTAATGACCGCTTTTGGTCAGTTGAACACTGGTCAAGAACCACTGCCCACGAGAAAGGGGGTCTGGGCCCCACCACAGAAAGTTTTGCAAATTTTAGTTTTAAAAAAGCAATTTTAAGCTATTTCTTGGTGATTCCCGAGTTTATATGCCCCCGCTGATCAGAATTTCGATGTCTCACACCAGTGGCGTATAAAGAAATTTCTTTCTGAAGGGCTCCCTAATTAACATTTGAAGAAATTAAGGAATTTATACCGCAAGATCATTATCTAGATTTTTGTGTCCGTGGGAAAGAAGAAATTATTCAAATGCCTTCAGGTTAAAAATAAAATGAAGCATCTTAGAAATCATACATGAGGATTTGCATCTTTATTAACTTTATTTTTGTAGTCGACTCAAGGAGGGTCTAGGGCTATCCTAGGAAAAAAATTAAAAATTTGAGCTTAAAAAACAGGGATTCAACTCGTTTTTACACTTATAGCCTAATTATCGGGAGAGGTTCTAGCCTTGGCTCGCACCTCCTTTCTGGAATTACCCTGACCCCCTGTGGGGGCTACACACTTTGAGAATTGCGGAAAGAAATTTTAATTTTTGATAAATAAATGGATAATAATTTTGATAAATAAATCATCTTTGTTTGAAAGAAGCACTTTCACAGTGATTAGGTGAGTAATAACAATGCATTCTGTTTAGTTTAGACCAGTGGTGCCCAACCTACGGCCCGCGGGCCAAATGTGGCCCGCGAGGCTGATCCATGTGGCCCGCGGACTCGTTAAATCTTAAAAACAAAAATCACTTTCAGAAATCTTCCAAGATCCAAGAAAACCACGAAATCGGGTGAGACATTATGGCACTTCCATCTAAAAAAAGATGATAAAAAAGGAATTCTTCAGCATCCCAGTAAAATTTTTTTCCTTTGCTTCTCTGTTTTGGTTTTTTCTAGATACGGGGAATTTGCCATTGGATAAATATTTTTCAGTATCAGTTAGCCATTTGAATTTTGTTTATAAGGATCTTTTTAGAATCAAACCTCGAAAAGATGTCCGATTGTAAAAAGTTGAAGATTCACTCGAAATGCAGAAACTTTCAAGAAAAGTGGACAAAATCATATTTCTTTATTCAGCGAGAAAATAAACCGTTGTGTCTTATATGTAAAGAGACTGTAAACAAACTGTGTGTTTGAGAACAAACATTATCTGGTGCTGAAAAGAACAAAAACTTGTGCTCGATCTCGACTTACAGATAATCATCTGAATTCAGTTTTAAGGATAAGTGTTACAAATTTGGAGCCGAATTTACAAGAACTAGTATCCTCCAAACAGATGAAAACTTATTGAAAACGGGTAATTTTCCTTTATGTTTAGAAAAATCCTCGTAAGTGTTTTTTATGTGGCCCGCGAGATAAATTTTCATAAGCAAATTGGCCCTCGTGAAAAAAAAGGTTGCGCACCACTGGTTTAGACAAATTTAAAGAAATAAATGGTTAATTAATTTTTTTAAAATGTTTGAATAACTTTGTGCGTGGAGGGTTCTTTTTTTTATCTTATCCATGTCTGGGAAAAGCAGAAAAAAAATTGAAATAGAAAGGTTTTGAAACTGAAACTAATTTTCAATTCACACACACACAAATTTATATGTATTCTTGGTTTTTATAAAAAGGGCTTAATTTCTAAAAAAAAGAGGTACCAGAATGGTAAAATGTTACTGGTCTAAAAATTGAAAAAAGCGAATACTAAAAAAAACTTAAGCATTTATTTTCAAATTTAAATTTACAAAATAAATTCAAATGTTTGTACTAGATTAGGAAGAGTGTTCTAACTTAATTACTGTTCAACAGTTGAACTTTTTATACAGTTTTTTGTAAAACACCTTTTTGGTTCAGTGGGTTGTATTTTTTTCAAAGGGTGCCCCTTGAAGGAGGCGGGACGGCTTATCATCAATGAACTATGACTGTTGTATATTTTGCCAAATTTAAGGAATAGAGAGGATAATGCGTTGTTAAAGTAAATGGTAGAATTTAAGATGTCACAAGGTACATACAACACATTGTGGCAAATTTGATGTAAAATAACTATCACCATTTCATTTCAAGAGGACTAAACTTAAAAAAAATACAATGAAGTAAAATATGCTATTTAAAAGTTTAGTTATCTCTAGTTAAAACAAAATATAAAGTGTTTTAAAGTAACATCACTCTTCCTAATAAATTAATAAAAAGACATTTCAGTGGTGTCCTTCAGCTTAATTTAAATTAAGCTGAAAGTCACCATTGTCACCATCTAAAATTTTATCCAAAATTTCATTTGATCCTCATGGCAATGCATCTTTCACGATGTCCTTTCTTTTGACGACTGAGGCATAATCATGACCAGATGTTAGCCAAGGACCCAAGGAATAAAAATTTTCGTTCAAATTCTATATATGGTATCATTCCAGGAACTCGTGCTGCACTGGAAGTGGTGGCGGAAATTGTATGAATTATAATTTTACTACACTTTTAAAAACAAAAAGGATATTCTAAAAGCTTTTGTACAAAAAATGCGAAGATTAAAATAGAATATTATTTTTTTTCCGAAATAGAGGTTCCGGAACGCATTTCCGGCTCAAATCGAACCCTGCTTCTAAATACTAATAATCATACATTAAGATGTTTCATTATATTTGTTGATTCTTAAGCTGTTCAATATGTGTATCTGATGATAAAAAACAACTGTATCAGTTTATTATCTCTAAATTTTAAGGCATAAACAAAACCGCACTTCATTCGCGCAAACGCTGCGATATTTATTTACCTATATATTATTGGCACTGTCTATTTGGACGGCCTTTTTTCAACTAAATTCTACTCTAATTTCCACGGCCCGGCGTTCCATTGGTTCTATCACTAAGCGCCAAGACTGCTACGTAACCACGACCTACAGCGCATGCGCCATGGGCCGTTTGGGCCGTCCAAATACACACTTCGTATATTATTTACCTTTTTACGAAGCTCTCAAATTTGGACAACTAGCGCCATCTATCGCTATGCTAATTACCTTATTCCTCTTTCGTTCTTTGCGGATGTCTTTCTCGCTTTTTTGGGAATATAAGAAGAGAAGAGTCACGTCTTTAGGGCGCAGACCAGTGGTTCTCAACCTACCGCCCCTCCCCTAAGGGTGCAGAAAGTTTTCAACGCCCCCAATGAGAAAATTCTGTGATTTAGGGTGTGGGGAAGGGTGTTTACTTTATATTAAAAGTAATTTTAAGTACATTGTTAGTAAACTTAGGCAACGGCGTCCAGCTGATACCCTTCAAGAGTTTAATGGCGTATAAAGAAATTTATTTCGGGAGGGACCAAAATTTATTCTTCAGCCCCTCCCGTATATATTTAATAGGTTTAGTGAAACTTTTAAATACATTTCAGGTAGAATTTTCGTCTTGAAGAAATAAATAAAAGAAATTTTGAAAAATTAAGTTCGATGTACCAAAGGCGGGTCTGGGGGCCCTCCCCCACAAGATTTTTAGAAAAATTGACTCTAAAAACAAGTTTTTAATTAGTTTTGGTACATCAAGCCCGAATTTTGGATTTACATTTTCATGTAGGATTTGCATTTTGATTAACTTATTCATGTAAGGAAGTTGTGAATAATTAAGTTCCAAGTACAAAAGGGGAAATTTTTGGAAATTTGACCCTAAAAAGCAGAGTTTAAACTTCCGAATTTCGGGGAGAGGGGGCAGGGTCCCCTCGCCCCCTTATAAGAGTAAATGTGTGAGGCTGAGGGTACCTACATAGTATATAATATGCGTGTTTTTATTCTTTGTGTTCTAAAAAGTTGAAAGTTGTAGTAAAATTGTGCTGGTGAACGTTCTCTCAGACATTTTTTTTAAAGTTGCAGACCACTTTTGAACCTTTTTTTTTCTAAATTCATAAAAATACTAAGGGCACAAGTTGTGATACTACTTAAAACAGGACCATGAGTGAATTATGTTTATCATAGACGATATCAGTAAAATAAATTAGTTAAGTTTTGTGGGTTTATAATAAAATATTTCGATAAGTCAAAACCCGTTGAGAAAGAACGATGATTTTCATCTCCACCATGCCCATGCTCATTCAAACATCTAAGATAAATTTAAGAAGGTAATGCAATTGAACTGATGACCCCTATCATTTAATAGTTTTTAAAAATCCCTCCTATTACAATTTCAATAAAGATTATAGTTGGACTAAAAGTCCTATTGAGAGGCCAGTTTTTTAATGATGTGAATATTGAGAATTCCCATATTTAAGTTTGATGGCCCCCTTTCACATTTCCTATTAGTTATTGAAAATAACTCGGTATAAGAATAGAACACCTTCCTTAGAGCTATCTATGCATTATCTTTCCTTAACTCAAGAGTATTTAATTAAGTCTAAAGTGTCAAAAGAGTTTCATCTGGGATAAAAATCAATCATTCAGAAAAATCCTGCATCAAAATCTTAAAAAACGGGAATACGTTTCCCGATGTAAATACAAATATTAGTTGTAGGTTTGCCCGGAGGTGCTATACTTGATAAACAACTAGGATCAAAATGCTATAGCAGTAAGTCAGAATAATAAAATGTGTCCATTGTTATTTGTGGAGATATTTTAATGCTATTAAAAGTTATATTAATGATGAATCTGCCGGAAATGAAATTTTTTATACCTTATCTAAAGACCGAAAGTTATTACCTACTAACTCAGTAAATTCGTAATTACACTTGACCTCTCACAGGGTCTGAATTTCTTTTTCTCTTGAAATACTCGGAAGTGAGATAAAGTGCGGAATAAAAAAAAGACCGAATAAGAAAAAGAACGCAACAGAGACACCGAACCACCTGAAAAGGAAGAGAAGATAAAAGACAAAACGTCTAACGATTGCGTTTGCTTTTCCCGGAGAAAAGAATCCTACCCTCCTTGCATACGTAAATGCAGCTTTAGTTTTCACAAAACTAGCTGTTTGTTATTCTTAACGTTTGCCCCGCGTGGAATTTCTGGAGGAGCATACGCGGTCTAGAATTCCCTGCGGGTATTTTGGAATTCTAAAATAGGAAAAAATGTATTTAAATACAAATAGATATCAGCAGCGCAACGCTTAGAACTTGAGACCTGTTTTTCTTAGTAGTATCATTACGAGGAGTCTAATATTTTTTTAAGGATTGTATCACAATCATAAAAATTAAATCAGAAATTTTCATGAATAAGAAAAACCTACTCTTTCATATTCATAGAATAAAAAGAAGCAAATTATAAAAACCTTTCGTTTTCATAAAATGTTTTAATATATTAATTTAAAATTAAGCTTTTTAAACCCTTCATGTAATTAATGAAATAAGCTTCTTCCTCTTTTAGCTTTGGGACCAACTAAAAGATCAAGCGAGCAGAGAACCATTCTAAAAAATATCAAGTAATAAAACCTATTATTGCTAGAAATATTGCTACAAGTAGTGCTGATGTCCCGAATTTGAGCTAGGAATATTTATCAATTTAAATTTTTTTATAATAAGTTCGTAACCCTTATAATTTGAGTATTGTTAAATTTTAACAATTAAGTCCTCGTTGATTAAGATCAGTAAAACTTAACGTTTAGACCTGGGGTCGGCAAGTAATAATTTTCAAATTTATTTTGAAATTTGATATTTTTTATACTTAAAAAAATACCAATTAATCTACCAAAAAATACTAATTAAGTACTTTTAATACGAAAAAAGTACTTAATTAGTTTTAAGTTCTTATTTTCAGATACATATATTTTTACAAATCTTTAATTTGAGTAAGATAGAGTCAGTGGTGCCCAACCTACGGCCCGCGGGCCAAATGTGGCCCGCGAGGCTGATCCATGTGGCCCGCGGACTCGTTAAATCTTAAAAACAAAAACCACTTTCAGAAATCTTCCAAGATCCAAGAAAACCACGAAATCGGGTGAGACATTATGGCACTTCCATCTAAAAAAAAGATGATAAAAAAGGAATTCTTCAGCATCCCAGTAAAAATTTTTTCCTTTGCTTCTCTGTTTTGGTTTTTTCTAGATACGGGGAATTTGCCATTGGATAAATAGTTTTCAGTATCAGTTAGCCATTTGAATTTTGTTTATAAGGATCTTTTTAGAATCAAACCTCGAAAAGATGTCCGATTGTAAAAAGTTGAAGATTTACTCGAAACTTTACTCCACTTTACTCGAAACTTTCAAGAAAAGTGGACAAAATCATATTTCTTTATTCAGCGAGAAAATAAACCGTTGTGTCTTATATGTAAAGAGACTGTGAACAAACTGTGTGTTTGAGATCAAACATTATCTGTGCTGAAAAGAACAAAAACTTGTGCTCGATCTCGACTTACAGATAATCATCTTAATTCAGTTTTAAGGATAAGTGTTACAAATTTGGAGCCGAATTTACAAGAACTAGTATCCTCCAAACAGATGAAAACTTATTGAAAACGGGTAATTTTTCTTTATGTTTAGAAAAATCCTCGTAAGTGTTTTTTATGTGGCCCGCGAGATAAATTTTCATAAGCAAATTGGTTCTCGTGAAAAAAAGGTTGGGCACCACTGGTGTAGACTATCTTCTTAATAAAATTGTTAAATTAAACAAAAACTATCTCTCTCTTGTTAATTTCTGTTCAATCCATTTCACATCACAGCAACACTAAAAACCAAATTTACTTAACACATAAAAAAGGCATTGATAATGTAATCACTAAAACGATTAGATTTTGTCCGCAAGAGAATGTAGAGGGATCCAGATATTAGGGATTCCTCCCCTGAAGAAATGAACTTTTGGCTTAAGTGCTTGGAAATTATTATTTAAAAATCTTTATATTGAGAAAGGGTTCTGGGGTTTTCCTTAGGAAATTTTACCCTTAAAAAAGATCAAACTCTTTTTGGTCTCTAAAAATACATATTGATTTTCAAAATAACTTTGGCTATCCAGGAAATAACATCTTGCGGTCCGGACGCGAACCGCGGTCCGCCAACTTGATCAAGTATATTCAAGTTTAAATTTCGTACTTCATGAATTCTGTCTCATATTTAGGTAACGCTGAAATCACAAACCCAAATACTCTTATTACAGAGACCTTGAAAAGAATGCGTGAGGTGTATCGCAGATAAAGAGATCATTTATCAACCATCGATTAAATTCTACCCATCTTTTATCTTGGACCAGCACGTGTGTTTGCCAACTATCACATGACGGTGGCAGGGTATCGATACGCAGGGCCAAAAGGATTAATCATCGTCCGAAAATTTTCAAGAGAATCATCGATTTAGTGTCTCCAGGGGAGTGTGCCAAAGCTTCTCTCGCGACAGGTTGGAAATAAAGAAAATAAAATGATTTAATGAAAGTGTAACTAAATGAAAGTTTAATGTGAATCTAGACAACAGTCGTTCCTAATGATTATAAGAAGTAGATTGTCTGGTGGTTTGTTTTTTACTTATATATATGCCACTGAGAGAAGTTGGTGTTACTCAAAGGGTCTAGTTTCGTTTAATATCCGAGTCATACAGTATAAACTTGGGATAAACCATAAACCACCAGTTTATTGAGTTCTTTAAAAACTTAAGTACATACAACTAATTTCCCTTGAGATGGGTCAAACGGAGAATTTATATATTAACCCTTTATTTACCAACGGTACTTACAAGTACCGCCAACTTTAAAATTACATAGAATAACCATCCTTGCGAATATATTGACGATAATTTGCAGGAACACTCAGTTATCCTCTTCCAGGATAAAAAGCAGCGAAGGTTCTATGATGAGTATTTTAGAGGGAAATGCGAATAGATTTAACTGAAGTTGTAAGTTTAGCTGCCATTTCGATCGGATTCACATGATTGTCATTTTTGTTCCCGCAAAAAAGTAGTTAAAGTCAAAAGTTAAGTGTATTATTTTTTAAGACTTATTACTGCGATAAAAAAAGCTATGTTTTTCTTGTATTGTGAGAATATTTTAGCACTCCGTGTACTGACAGTACCCAAAAGTATCAATTTAAGTAATTGGCTCTAGCGGATTCAAGTTTCCAAAGATGATTATTTTTTATGTACACTGCTCACAACAATTAAAGGATATTGGTGGTTTTGGTTCATATTGACAAGCAAATAAAAAATTTGCAGTGGTTCAAGCATTTTTCATAAACTTTGGGCCATTTCAAAGATAAATCCATGCAGTTAACAAAATAAAAATTTTATTTTTACTTTTTTTTTTATCAAAATTGGAAAATGCACATTTTGCAATGTTAATGCACGTTAAGCAAAAAACTGAAAAATCTACCAATACTTAATTGAAACCCCATTTCGCTTGGGGTATGCTTTCTTCTGACTTGAAACAACGTTGTGGGACTGTTTGCCACCAGGTTTGTTTGTTTATTTTTGAGGGGCTGTGGTGTTTTCTCCATTTTCCCCTTTTAGAGCATTTTTCAACACCTGAGCTGTTTGGGAGATATTGGATGGTCAGAAATTGGTTTCTCAAGCATGTCCTAGACATGTTCTATTGGATTCATGTCAAGAGAACGTACTGGTCAATCCCTTTCTAGCGATTTCTTCATCCTGAAGAAAATCATTAACTAAGGTAGCACAATGTTTTCTCCAATTACCATCCCTGAAAGTTAAATTATCACCGATTTCTCCTGCATGAGGGGCAACCAGATGTGTAAGGATATTGACCTTATTATCCTGAACCACCAGAAACGGCCCCTTTACCGGTGGGGGGTCTTTATTCCATAGATAGAGATGGTGCTCTATTTCATCACTCCGCATCTTCAAATCTGACTTCTTCATGTACAAAAAAGGGGTTATTTTGTGTTCCTTGTACCCACCAGACAAAAATCAGAAGTTATCAGGATGAACTGATGGTCAGATTTGAAGATGTGGAGTGATGAAATAGAGCACCATCTCTATCTATGGAATAAAGACCCCCCACCGGTAAAGGGGCCGTTTCTGGTGGTTCAGGATAATAAGGTCAATATCCTTACACATCTGGTTGCCCCTCATGCAGGAGAAATCGGTGATAATTTAACTTTCAGGGATGGTAATTGGAGAAAACATTGTGCTACCTTAGTTAATGATTTTCTTCAGGATGAAGAAATCGCTAGAAAGGGATTGACCAGTACGTTCTCTCGACATGAATCCAATAGAACATGTCTAGGACATGCTTGAGAAACCAATTTCTGACCATCCAATATCTCCCAAACAGCTCAGGTGCTGAAAAATGCTCTAAAAGGGGAAAATGGAGAAAACACCCCAGCCCCTCAAAAATAAACAAACAAACCTTGTGGCAAACAGTCCCACAACGTTGTTTCAAGTCAGGAGAAAGCATACCCCAAGCGAAATGGGGTTTCAATTAAGTATGATAGATTTTTCAGTTTTTTTGCTTAACGTGCATTAACATTGCAAAATGTGCATTTTCCAATTTTGATAAAAAAAAAAAGTAAAAATAAAATTTTTATTTTGATAACTGCATGGATTTAGTTTTGAAATGGTCTAAAGTTTATGAAAAATGCTTGAACCACTGCAAATTTTTTATTTGCTTGCCAATATGAACCAAAACCACCAATATCCTTTAATTGTTGTGAGCAGTGTATATCCCTTAATTTTCAATTTAGTGACTCAAAAATGTATTTGCACGAAAAAAATTGCAGCGAATCATAATGTGGTAAATAAAGGGTTAAACTAGAGACGCAATTTTTATCGAGAGTTAATACACGCTTTGAAGAATGAGACGGATTAATCTCTCTATTCTAAAAAAAAGTTTTTGGTGAACGGTTTCCAGAGAAAGGCTTTTTAATTACTGATCCGTATAACACATATTTGGTATCAAACTGTCCGGATTCTTTTGAGGATGTGCAAAGTGCCTTTAGAATTTCTAAAAAAAATCTCAATTTTAAAATATTTCCATTTTTTTAGATTTCGGATAAGGTCGCAGTTACAAAGCAAGAAACTATGAATTTTAAAACAATTGAAAACATATTTCACTGGTTTTTTTTTTTAATATTCAAATAGATTTAATAATCATCTTTCTATTTATAACACGAATTTAAAAAATATATTTTGTGTTATTTTGGGGTGTAATGTAGTGGGCCTCCTCGTGGTGCACCCTGGGTAACGCTAAATCCACTACGACTGCAGAGCGCAGAATCATGGAGACGGACGAATTGCGTGTTCTTCACTGGAATGCCGGTGGCCTTAGCCAGGCAAAGAGAGTCGAATTGGAAAATAGGGTCAATCAGCTGGGGGTTGATGTTTTCTCTATCGTGGAAGCCAATGTTCTGGAAAAAAGGTGGAAAGAATCCCTTTTAAAAATACCAGCTTTTCCAAGACGGCATGCTGTCGCAGCTTTTCGTCTAGAAACCGGACATGACTGCTTGGCTAGACATTTACATAGAATTAAAATATATTCATCTCCCAACTGTGTTTTATGCGGGAGCGACTTTGCCATGGACGCATCACACCTTTCAGAATGCCCTGCTGTGTCGGGTAACATCTATAACAGATATTGGCAAGCCAGGGAGATGCTTCAGGACCTCTAGACTCTTTGACCCTTTTTGACTTTTTGGTGTTCTTTCCCGTTATCTTGTTTGGCTGTTTTCCGCTAGTTTGTCTTTCTCTTTCTTGTTTTTCTGTGTTGTGTGTGGTCAAGACCACACACTAGTCAATGATGTATATCAAGTGCTACTGCTAAAAATAAAAAAAAAAAAAAATTTGTGTTATTTTTAACAATATTTATATTTTTGTTGTTCAAAGGGTTTAATTGTTGTTCAAACGGTTTTCATTATATTTTAAACTTATTTATAATTAATTTATTATTTATTTTTTAAATAACAAATTAATATTTTTATATTTATCTTTGTAGTTGTGGCAACCTAATCATTACTATATTTACAATAAAATATACACTCGCTTTAGGAAATTTTGAATTTTGCATTTATTTTTTATATCCTTTTGCAAGTATGTTTTTTAAGGTAGTAAAATGTAACTCTTTATTTCATAATGACAAAACGCAAACAACTAAATAACACGGGTGAATGTTTTAGAAATAAGGATGAAAATGTTGGAAGTCTTGACATTCGGTGTCGTTGCTATGAAAATGACACAACTTCGAAGTTTGTTTATCATGAAGATAAAATTCTAAATTTTCGCGATGTTTAAGATAATTACTACATTTTTAACAGTCAATCATTACAAATTTTAAGAAAGTTAAATTTATTCCTGAGATATTTCAATGCTTCCCTTAATGTATCTGTGAAAAAACATTACCTTAGGGAAATGTTTCATAGAATGTTTACATTGCTTTGTTGTTAATTTTCTTGGGGTTCAATTCCGTTCTAGTTCCCGCTAAATATCGCCAATCTCTTTCGAACGCTCAATATTCAAATGCAAACCAATTTTTCTAATTTTTAATAATAAACTGAATAGTTATAGATCTAATTAAACACTTTAATCTATGAATTTGAAACAATTTAGCAATATTTATACTTTATAGTGTCCAAAAGAGATTAGTGATATTTAGCGGGAACTATAACGGAATTCAACCCCAAGAAAATTAACAACAGAGCAATGTAAAATTTTTTTTACCCATTTCCCTAAGGTAATGTGTTTTTCACAGATACATTAAGGGAAGCACTGAAACATTAAGGGAAGGTTCATATTTAGCGGGAACTATATATGAACCTTTCTTGGAATTATAAAGCGATCCACCAATTCATGTTACCATAAAGGAAATGATAAAATTCCACCTCTGAATAAATATTCGCCATTTTTGAAAGAATACCACGGAGAAGTACTACCCCTGTGTTAAGAATGTTTTATAAAGTGAGTAAGTGCAGTGAGCTGGGTTTTGTGGGGAATTGTGAAGCGGTCCAAAAGTTACTGCGTCAGCAGTTAACGGGGGTTGGTGAGCGATAGCGAGCAGGGGGCGGTAGCCCCCTAGTGATTAAAAATAATCAAATGAAAAAATGTAGTAAAACGATTTGGATCGCATTTTGATTCTTTGTTGAGTGCGACATTTTAGAATGACTGGCTTGATGTTTTAATTGAACAGCGAGAATAAAATAAAACAATTCTAATGAGAAGTCATTGAACTTGGATTGTTTTTTTGTCTCAGATTAATTCAATTTATAAAAGAATTTTGCAATTGTTCCTTTTTATCATTTCTTTAACCCATTACTGCCTGACGTCCCTTTTTAGGGACGTTTTTTAAAACTGATGAGACCTTCTTTTATACTCAAATGAACCTGTTTAAAGGTTAGATTGACAGGGGTTTAAGAAAATTTAAAATTTAAACCCACGTAGAAGTAAGTTTCTATAAAAAAATTACTCCCAGAAAAATTGAGCTCTTTGGAAAAAATGCTCTTCAAAATAGTAATCTTGAAAGTTTATTGTTTTTTAAAACTAATTCTTGTTCAAAACTACGTTCGATGGACTTGGGTCACTGTCTTTCCCAGGAACTTGAAAAACTCTGGATCGAACTTCCGAATGATGTTTAAAAAGAGGAGCGGAGAAAAATAAAGAAAAGAACAGAGTAACCCTAAAGATGACTTGAATCTCACGGACATCGCAAAATCGATTTCAAAAATGAATCGATCTACCAGAAAAAAAGTTTATATTGCGTGTTTTTTCCGTTAGCTTTGTACGGTTGATTTCATTTTGACAGATGACAAACATATATGAAAAAGCTTTCCTATTATTTTTTTTAGAAAATATTTACCTGCCCTTTCGACCCCCATTGATATAAAAGTCAATGGAGTTGCTCCACATGGACTTTGATTCTAGAAAAAAAATTCCGATAGAAACAATGGGCTGTTAAATAACTGACTGTTTAGGTAGAACTCAAGTTGTTTCACATATCCCTCAGCATTTGTTTAAGCAAACGGTTATTATGTTCATGAAATAAAAAATCTGATTCAATTGGGTTTACTATAGCTTTAGTATTGTTGTTTTAGTTTAGATTGAACTAATTACTCACAAATTGATCAGAAAAATATTATTTTGATGATTTTTCCTGTAATGATTTACGTATAAAGCATGACTTAAGAACAACGTTTATTTAGGAAAGGCAAGCATCGATGTAAAGAAAGGATTTATTTTGGTAAAAGATCCTTTAAAGTGAATAGAGACATGGAAGAAATGTATTACTTAGAAGTTAGAGTAACAACCGTAAATCTATTGAGGCAGCTTATAGCACTGATAGACAAAGAATTTAAAAGTCAAAATATTAATTAAAACCTAAATCAGATGGAACGAAATTTCATTCAAAAAATTATGAGGAATGTAAAGTATAACCAAAAGGTTTTATAAATATCCATAATTTGATGTATACTGTACATTTTAAAACGATTGTTCACGAATAATGAAACTTCTTCCGGGTTATGATGCCACTTTTGTCTTATAAGAATGAAAAATGAATAATGACGAAATTTAGCCATCCAAGAAACCGCTTGTAACTAAATGCGACTAATGCAGTTTCAGGTAGATAACGCATCGATATATTTCCGGGACGAAATACTTTTCATCGAACTCGAATACTATTGGACGAACATTACCCACTGCCCTGCACAAAAGATGGATGCCGACTGCCCACAGTTTAATTTAATTTGTCACCCCCGATAGACAGACCGCGACACGGCCGTCCAGTCCATCGGAATATCTCTGCCGTCCAATTGTATTCGCGTTACTGCAGTTTCCGAAGGCCTAATGGATATTTGCATCAAAAGGTTTAGCTGGGTTGCTCCCCTATCGCTTCATCTCTCTCTAGTGCTGTTGGTTGTAGATAGGGCCCTTCTGTGGTAATGAATTAGCCGAATGATACCGTTGTTTGCTGCTAATGAAATGTATTTAACTGGTTTGATATCGAAAGCAAATTTCGAGTAAGTGCTGCTGATAAGGAAATCTCAATAGGTATCTATTGATGTGTAGTGTAGTTAGAACTTTTATCATTTAAAAGCTCTATAATGTTATATCTATCTAAAAATCTATAAACTTTTCTACAATAATATTTTCTGATAGTAAAGGAGAACATAAAACGATTTTACAGTATTTGATTAATTATCTATCTGTGCAAGAATATAGATATAAAAAGTACCGAAAACACAACTTTTTCAGAAATAAAAAACTGTAATTCGAAATTATTTTAGAATAAATCAATTTGGGTTCCAAAATTTTATGTAAGAAATTAGTCTCAATATAGAAATAAGGATAAATTTTTTTAAAAAGTGTTTAAGTGCTTTTTAGATCCCATTAAGTATTGAATAGATGAGAGATATTTTAATGGGGAAAATATTTCAGGATTTATTCTAGATTCTTAACACATGTTTAATTTATAACTGAATATTTCCCTCCTCTCCCATAACAAGAGCCCTTAAAACGGCTTCATTCTACTTGTTATTATAATTAACCCTTTTCTTTGGCATTTGAGACTCCGCTCGTTCTCCTCTAAACCATCTCATTTATTTTGCGCACAGAAACTGTCTCCCGAAGTTCGCCTTTTCATTCATTGCTTCAAATTTCTGAGAGAGTTAAGAGGCCTAAGCGAGTCGGTCGTTTCTATCTGCCTGGCGTGTCCGCCCTCATAAGCCAAACGGCTAATAGCGCTTGCTCCGGCCCAGAGGAGGCGTCGGTGTCAACTCCCTCGACCCACGACAATTCCGACGCAAGAACGAATGAATGGCGACGTCCTCCTTACTCTCGGAACCGACTGTCTTTGCTCCGGAACAAAAACTTACGCTCCCCCATGTGACAAATTGTGTTCGTTCCCTTTGACTCGGCCCCGTAGAGAGAGACTACATTGAGGGTGGTTTGAATCTCTATGCCATCTCCATGTAATCCAAGATTACTGGTTGTTGAAACTATTGAAATATACGGCGATCGTAACATCGAAAACTCTAAAAAATATTTTTTATTGTTCGTTCTCCTCATATAGATTTAGAATCTGGTACTTTTATTGGTTCGTGGCGCTACTAAGTAGAAGGAAGGAAGAAAGAGAAAAAGAAAGGAAGGGATAGAAAAAGGAGAAAAAGTTAAGAAATCAGGTGGAAAAACCAGAGAGAAAGAAAGGAAAAGAAATGAAAGGAAAAAAGGAGAAAGCATAAGAAAACAGAGAGAAAAGAGGAAAAAGGAGAAAGAAAGCATTAGAAAACAGAGAAAGAAGAAAGAAAAGGAAAGAGAAAAAGCATAAGAATACAAGGAGAAATAAAAGGAAGGATAGACTCCACATAATTCAGGCGTTCCATAGGACTTCATCGTTCTCTTCGGTGGATTCTGCTTCGCCCTATTCAAATTGAAGGCACGGATGGCACACTATCGAGGTGCTCTCAAGTTGCAATGCCCCTACGCTATGTGTCCCATTGTCTCCCCTCGTTCATTAGTGTGTTCGAAACGCTCTCTTGGCGATAGGGGAGGAATTACCGGGACTTGGCCCTCCTTCCCTTAAAAGGCCATTACATGTTATACACACCTCGCGAGCGGCCCCTGTGACAAAGGGGCCCCGCGAGAACACTCTGTTCGAAATTAGAGTCCCGGATAATTGCGAAATAAATCCCTGAGACCGCGATTATTGTTCTGTTGACTTCGCTTTTTCCTCTGTTTAAAGTGAAAGGGAACGAACAGCTTTGTTTCAAGTTGCGAAAGCTTCTGAGCCGGTTAAAGTCGCCATCAGTTTCAGGTTTGCATCCGGTTTCTAAACCGTTAATGAACAACTTTTCAAATTTCTGCATAAAAATTCGGAGGATTTTCAATCAATAAAGAATTTAGCAAATAAAAATTTAGCTACGAAATAACACGTTTTTTAGTTAATTATACCATCGATTCTTAAAGGGAGATAAAGGGAGAGGGTTAATAGTAGGAAATATATACAAACCTCCAGCCAGCAGTGAACAACAGGATAAGGATATGTGTAAATTAAGTTTGTCAAAAGGGGGAGATCGTTTTAATGGGGGACTTCAGTTATCCTAATATTGACTGGGTGAGCAACCATGTAGTTTCTGGAAAAGGCTCAGAGTTTTTGGAAGTGGTTCAGGATTGTTTCCTCCACCAGATGGTCAATGAAGGGACTAGGGATAGAGCCATTTTAGATCTAGTTTTCACCAGTGATGAAGATAAGATCAGGGATTTAACCATAGGGGAAAATTTAGAAGAAAGTGATCATAGAAATATTAGGTTTAGAATAAATTTCCAGCATACAGCAGTTTGTAATACAAGAATTATTCCAAACTTTAAGAGGGCTCTAATTTTCAAATGATAAGGGATGAATTAAAGGGGGCATTTAGTAAGGGGTTAAAAGAAGTACAATCCTGCCAACAATGGGAAGAATTTAAGGGTGTTTTAAATAAGGTGATTGAAAATAATGTTACATTTAGACAAAAAGGTATAGCGCGTAGATTGACACCCATGTGGTTTTCATGGGAAACGAGAAAGGCATTGAAGTTGAAACAAAAAACTTTTAAATTGTACAAACGTACTGGGAAGGATAGTGACAGGGGGGCTTATTTAAAGGCTAGGAAAGACTTCTAAAATATCAGTAGGAGGCAGAAGAGGGCATTAGAGGAAAAACTGGCTAGGAATATCATTAAAAACCCAAAATAATTTTATGCTTATGCAGGGGAGAACAATAAGTTAAGCTCTACCTTGGGGCCATTAAAATTAGGAGATGACACATTTATTCAGGATGATATAGGTATGGCAAAGGTGTTAAATGAGTTTTTCGTGAAGGTTTTTAATAAGAATTTTAAATTAACGGGTGACTATGCATTAGAGTATAATGGAAGGGTGGAAATTCCGGACTGTTGTTTTAATAGGGAGGAAATAATACATCTTTTAAGAAGCATAAAGCCAACTAAAGCTCCAGACCAGATGATGTTTATCCAAAAGTGCTTGTGGAATGCGCAGAGGAATTAGGGGACATAATAATGACAATATTTAAATCAACATATGATTCAGGTTTGGTGCCAATAGATTGGAAATTAGCTAATGTAACTCCAATATATAAGAAGGGAACAAAATGGGATCCAGGCAATTATAAACCAGTAAGCTTAACATCAGTCATTTGTAAGATTTTCGAAACCATACTTAAAAAGCATATAATGTTATACTTGGAGGAGGGTAACTTACTTTCAGACAATCAATTTGGATTCAGGAAGGGTAGATCATGTCAAACTAATCTTTTAAAGTTCTATGACGAAGTAACAAAGGAGTTGGATCAAAAACATAGTGTAGACATATTTTACATAGATTTTCAAAAGGCATTTGATAAGGTTCCACATGAGGCATTGCTACTCAAATTGGAAAAATTGAGTATCAGAGGTAAAACACTATTGTGGATTAGGAATTGGTTGATAGGTAGGAAACAGAGAGTGCAAGTCAAGGGTAATTATTCTCAGTGGGCAGAGGTCATGAGTGGGGTGCCACAGGGGTCAGTATTGGGGCCAATTCTCTTTATAATTTTCATAAACGATATTAGTCAGGATATTAGGAACAAAATCAGCATCTTTGCTGACGACTTAAAAATTTGGGGGAGGGTAGATACTCAGGAGCAGGTACAAAATTTACAAAGGGATCTCGATATTATATCACAATGGGCTGAAAAATGGGGTATGTCCTTTAGCATAAGTAAATGTCAGGTACTTCATTTGGGTCGGGGGAATGGTAGGGTAGAATTTTATCTGCAAGCGAACAAAGTTAAAGAAGGTAATATGATCACAGATTTAGGGGTGATAGTAAATCAGGACTTTAAATGGGTTCATCAGTGTTCATCTGCTAGTAAAAAGGCTAATAGGATATTGGGATACATAAAAAAACTGTTTCTTCAAGGTCCGAGGATATTATTTTGCCACTATACAGAGGCTTGGTGAGACCTCATCTAGAGTATGCTGTTCAGTTTTGGTCTCCATACTTAAAAAAAGATATTGATTCAATTGAAAGGGTTCAGCATAGGGCTACTAAAATGGTCAAGGGTATATCCAGTTTAAGTTATGAGGGAAGATTAAAGAAGCTAAATATGTTCACTCTAGAGAAAAGAAGGATTAGAGGGGATTTGATTCAACTTTTTAAAATGGTAAAGCAAGGGGACACAGAGGGACTAGATTTCAATACGGGTAATAGAACAAAGGGTCACAATTTCAAATTGAATAAAGTCAAATTTGAGACGGATTGTAGAAAGCATTATTTTTTAATAGGGTATAGTGGATAGATGGAATGCGTTGCCTGAAACAATTGTAAATTCAAGTGGGGTAAACGAGTTCAAGAGGAAAATTGACAGTTACTGGGATTCCGGTAGTTTGGGTTAAAAAGACTGGACCAACCTTGCTGGGCTTACGCCTGTAGTTGATCGACTTAATTTGTATTTGTATTTGTATTTAGCTCCTTTCTTAGAGTAAATTTCGAGATGGTTAAAAGTAATCAATAAATTAACTAGTTTAGTCTTATTCTGTCATGATAACTCTCAGAAAAATTTTGAAGATAGTACTGACATAAAATCCAATGGTAGGAAATAATAAGAATATGAGGATAGAATTTCTGGACCATTTCAATTATTTAATAGCCAACCCAGAATGACTCCTAAAGCCAAAAGTGCCTATTTTTACATTTAATATATTTACATACGTAGACTGTATACTCGATTGCAACTTAAGGGGGTCCGGGACACAAAAATCGTGAGATTTAAAAAAAATTTTGCTTTTAAAATGTAAATTAGTTTTTTCCTGCTTAAAATGATGCTTTTATTATGTTTCTATCATAAATAGAACCGGATATACAATCCTTTGTTGCCGGCTGCTTTGGTAGTCTATCATTATATTCAAATTTTTTTTTCTCTATGATGCGTTTTTTCCCTGTTTCTCATCTTTAAATTGATATAAGTCAAGAACCGTTTAAGATAGAGAGTTGAAATTTTAAACACATGCTATTCATACATTTTACTTTAATTGTGTATTAGAAAATTAAAAATTTTTGTTTAGTTTTAAAATATGAATTTTTAAAAAAGGTAACAAAAATTTTAAGAATTTTTTACTTAATTCTTAATATTTTTCCAAATTATTAATATTTCTGAAAATGCTGAATCTTAAATAAAGATAATATGTTTCTGTTTGATTTAGTGAAAAATTTTGAAAATTGATTAATAATATTTTGAGTTATATCAATTTTAAACTACCCATCTTTTTTTGACAAAAATGGAATTTAAATTTTTCAAAAATTTTCTGAAAAGTTTTAAGTAGTGATTTTTACAATGAAACCGATGTTTTGTCTTCACAAAAAATTTCAAAATTTTAAACTTATAAATAAATTTTTTTTTTCTGAAGTGTCCCGACCCCCTTAAGTTGAGCCTGACGTCATGGCCACGAGGAAGAAAATCTGAGTAAACAGAAAGCCTGCTGGGTTGCTAGAATCTCTTATTGGCTGGCGAGTTTGTGAGCGAGTTGTACTACTACGCGCTACGCCACTTAAAAAATAATAATACTCAACATTTTATGCATATCGGGATAAAAAAAGGTGCTTAATGTACAGGGTGATTCAGAAATAATCATCAATAATTGAGGGGTGGGTAGAGGGGCCCTAGACAAGCATTTTTCGAATAGGGATGGTGGGGCGCAGCCTTACCGTTAAAGAACTAGGACCTAATTTAGTGCGAGCGCTTTTCAAAAGGTCGTTTTTAGAAGGCCCGTGTGACGAAACAAAACATAATAAAATGAAAAGCATTATTGCATGAGGTACAGGAGTATCCGTACTACTTAAATCCTCAATGTGATAGAAATTGGACCACTTGCTAAACCGTGGAGTGCGTTTTAAAATGTGCAATAATAATATGTTAGTCAAACAATGGAGTTCCCTAAATGGTATTTGGAAAAATGATGATCGGGGAAGGAATTTTCAATGATCAAACAGTTTCAATGATCACTGTTACGATCATTGAAAATTCCTTCCCCGATCATCATTTTCTAAATACCATTAAGGGAACTCCATTCTTTGACTAAAAGATTAATATTGCACTTTTGAAACTCACTCCACGGTTTAGAAAGTGGTTCAAAGTCTATCGAATTCATGGTGTGGGCAGTAGGGATACTTCCTTACCTCATGCAATAGATTTTTTCATATTATTATGTTTTGTTTAGTCACACGGGCCTTCTAAAAACGGCCTTTTGAAACGCGCTCGCACTACATTAGGTCCTAGCTCTTTAACGGTAAGGCTGCGCCCCACCATCCCTATTCGAAAAATGCTTGTCTAGGGCCCCTCTACCTACCCCCAATTATTGATGATTATTTCTGAATCACCCTGTATGTGGATTTAAAAAAAAACTAATCAGTATTCAAAATTGAAGCTCTTAATTTCACTCAAATTTCAAACACCGCTCGGGGAACTACTTTCTTTGGTTGCTCTCAGCATATTTCTATATGCTCAAGTTAAGTTGCAAACGAGTATAGTAAAACTTTCAGTTCATTTAACCCTATACCACCCATGGTAGAAAATATGCTACTATAAATTTAGCTTCAATTTTAACATGTTTTTAAGCAAAAATAATGGCACCTTCAAGTGCTATAATTTTTAAAGTTTAGATTCAGTCCCCAGTTTCAAATAAAAAAGTTTGAATTAAAAATTTTAAAAATAAAACAAAAACATTTTTGTCAAAAGATTTTGTTTCATAGTATTTCTAGTAGTGGGAGTGGGCATTAGAGGGTTCAACTAAAGGAGGATTAAATATAAGACGAATAAATTTTACGACGAAACAACGCGTCTTTCGAGATGACCATGTCGCAGATTCATTAGGCGCTTTATTCTGTGTGAATTTCGAGATAAATTAAAACGACAATTAACCCTGCCATTGTGATGACGGGATGACCCCCAGCCGCAGCTCAAAAGTTAACTTCCGAGGAGTCACTCGCCACACAGATCTGTGACTTTCGCCTCTGAGCTCACAATGATGTATGTCCCTAGGCAGCTGGCTCTATTCGCATTAATGAAGAGCGGGGCTCCTAATGAATCTGCTCTGACATGAAAAATGACAGGAAGAGCATCTGTATTGTTGCGGCTTCCGATGTTCCTCACAATCGCCGCTGCCTTGACCGGTAGGGTGAATGATTAGAAAGGTCGCCTTGTCGCAAGAGAGTGTAAATAGAGAAGCTTACTTCCGAAACGGTATTAAACTATGATAAACGTCTAATGGTGTGTAGGGGGTTCTGTATCAAAAATATTAGGTCCAAGTCAGACCTAGCGACCATAAGACGCTACTGCAATTAATCAAAGAGGGAAAAAAAGCATGGAGTCCAGCCTGAGACTCCCCCTATCTTGACAGGAATCTTCATTCCTGTCAAGATAGGGGACTAGGATTTCTCCATGCTTTTTTTTATGGAGATTGATTGCAGTAGCGACTATAAGACACGCAGTGTGTTTTGCAGCTTACTCTGATTTTTGCAGCTTACTCTGATTTTTGCTCCGTAATTAAAATGAAGAGTAGAAGTAATTTGTCTCCGTTATAAAATCTTTAAATCAATTACTGTCTGTCTGCCTCAAGTTGAGCTCTGGCTGTGGCTAGTTCACATGAGCGGTGGTATGGTAGATGAAGATCATGAATCACGATCATGAAAAATCATAAATTTGTATTTTTGACTTAGGTAATTGACTAAAATAGTTTTAGATCATAAAATTTTTTTTTCCTTTGAATCAAAATTTGCACTGATGTATCTCTGATCTTCATAGAATATAAAGATAACAAGAAAGCAGAAATTAAAAACATTTTCACTTTTTTAAAGTTGGGAGATTTTTCAAGAAAGTGCTTTTTTATTTTAAAAGGAAAAGCTTTAATATCATAGTAATTATTAAAAAAATTTCAATACCGATATACAGGGTATATCTGAAATGGTACAACAAACTTTAAGGGATGATAGTAGACACTTAGACGAGTCAGAATCACATAGGATTTGGGGGTCCCAGACCAAATCCCAAGGAGTTAAAAATGGAGCGACACCCCAAAAAAATTATTGAAAAATTCAATTTGTAGAAGAACTACTATTGGTAAAAATTTAGTTATGGTCTCGAAAATTGTGGTTTAATATGATCTTTAAAATTATTTTACAAGTTTTCACTTTAAAATCGGTTATATTATATAAAAGTTAAAAAACCACAAAAAATGTGAAAACTCTGCCAAAACCTTATTTTGTATTTCGAAATCCTTTCTTTTGATTTTATAATATGAAAGATCTTAGTTAAAAACCCTAAGTCCAAAGTTTTACGTTAATACAATAAATATTAAACGCTTGGGATCCTGTTAAAGTTTGTTTTTTGCGTGCGCAAACAGCTGTTCTGGAAACAGCTCTAGAAAAGTGTTTTCGCAAGCAAAAAACAAACTTTAACAAAACTTTCCTAAAAAGGAACGCTAGGCACGAATTTCCCTGTGTTTTTTCCCATTGTGAAAAATGCTATTTGAAGAATATATGGCCAAGCGGGTAAAAATATAAACCAATTTTATTCCGTGGAGTTGCCGAGTAATACCGAACATAAAGGTACAACACGAAGTAAACAATTAAAAGGTTAAGGTTAAAGTTAAATCAGATATATCCTGTGAACAATATTAAACTACGCAATTCGGTTACTGGTTAGCATATTTAACAGTCCCCCCTTCTTAAATTAATTCCCCTAAGAAATAGCTTAGTCGTTGTACTGGCTTCCTTTTTCGGGTGCTCCTCCTCGGCTGAACATCAGCAGTCCTAGAACCCTGAGGTTGTATAGTGACAGTCTCTAAACCTCGGTTCTGAAGATCAGGGGTCTCAGCAGCCTCCGTACTTTGGTGAGGTAGATCAGGGGTCTCGGCATCTTTTAGGTCTTTATCTGCTTTCCCAGGATCTTTCTTCTGTTCATCTTCAAAGTTTGGTTCTCTTCACTCTGTGTTCGGTAGATCCGTCTCTCCTTCTCCTCGTTCTGGTGGTCTGCTGTACATAACTTTTTCTTCACTAGGATCTTGAGCTTTCAAAGGTTCAATAAATTCAGATGGAAAATGAGTTCCCTCGGATTCTGTGATGTTTCCACACCTTTGAAGCTGATTAATGTGCCTCTTCCACATTTGCCCCTCGACTGAGATCCAATATACTAATCCCTCTCTTCTAACAACCTTCCCAGCTTTCCATTTCTGTGGACTCGAGTAGTTCCTTGCTTAGTACTGGACTACCCACTTCAAAATATCTCGTCTGGGGGTTTCATTTCCCGTCGGTTTGTTTCAATGAGGGTCTTACCAAATCCAGTCGGGTGCGTATGTCTCTCTTCAGCATCATTTTTGCCGGGCTAACTCCAGTGGTAGCGTTTGGTGTCTTTCTGTACTGAAGCAAAAATTTTGCAAGTTTGGTACTCAAGCTTCCTTGTTTTTCCAATGTTTTCCGAAGTTCTTGTTTGACTGTTTGCACAAAACGCTCCACTTGACCATTCGAAGCAGGATGATATGGCGGTGTAAGTTTATGGTTAATTCCATTCTCCCGCATTGAAAGTCTTGAATACTCGTGAAGTAAAACATGTACCGTTGTCGCTTACCAATGTCACTGATAGGCCAAATCTTGAAAAAATTTCTCTCAAAGCTTCAATGGTCTTCTGGGGCTTGTACTGGAGTTCAGGATGACTTCAGGCCATTTTGAATAAGCGTCTACGACGAGTAGAAACATCTTTCCGCAGAATGGTCCTGCATAGTCCACATGAACTCTTTGCCATGTTCCTTTAGGCACCTCCCAAGGGTGAACTTCAACCTTCGGTGGTTCTTTCCCTTCTCAGACAACAAGCTTCGCAGTTTAAAGTTACCGATTCTATGTCTGAATCTCTTTTCGGCCACCAAATGTAGGATCTCCCCAGAGCCTTCATTTTAACAGTACCAATATGACCTCTATGGAGATCATTCAACAATCGTTTCCTTAGGCTTTCTGGAATGACGATTCTTGCTCCTCTTGTGATACAGCCTTGCTCTAAGACTCTAAGGAAAACTCGTGGTCCTTCTTCACAAATCCTGGTGTTTCCAGTGGTTCGCCTGTCCTCAATCGCTGTAATATGGTCTTAAACAAGGGATCTTTAGCCGTCTCTTTGGCAATCTGATCATGGGTAACTGGTAACTGTTCTACTATCTCTACTTGGAAACTTCGCGCCAACTCTTTGGTTCTTACTAACAATTAAAAGGTTAAGGTTAAAGTTAAATCAGATATATCCTGTGAACAATATTTAACTACGCAATTCGGTAACTGATTTGCATATTTAACACTAGTGTTGCCTTATTTTTTTTTCATAAAAACGTGTTCAAAATTTAAGTTAATTAAATGACTGATAAATATAAGATTACTTTCATTTCAGGTTAAAAATTCATAATTTTTTATCAACATACTGGGTTTTTTTATTACATTAATGGCATAAAAAATCTTAAATTAAAAGAAATTAATGAATCTATGCTATTTAAAAGGAATATATATGTATAAATTAGTTATTTTAATTATATTTATTCCTTATTTAACAATCTACAAGTTATATTTTTGTTAAAAGTTTAATAATTAGTACTTATAATAATTTTTTGTAACTAAAACTTCCAAAAAAGCATTGCTTTTGCAATTACTGGTCGCTAATCATTGTTTTCTTTTTTCTTGTCTACAGATCAGTCTTTACAATCCGGCTTCCTAATGTACACCCTACTAATGGTTGATTTTTGGGGGAAAATATGTGTTCCCTATTCTACACAATAAAATTAAATTAAATTAAAGATGTATGGGTATTTTACAGACTTAAATCACAAACATTAAGATATTTTGATGAATTTGAGGTGTGTTAAAGTAACCATTACTTAATAACATGTATTATAAGTAAAGAAAGTATTTTTCAATTAAAAAGCTTAATTATTTTGCAATTAACTTATATTTGGAAGCAATAACGTGTCTTAAAGCATATAAAATGCTCAAATTACTTTTAGTAAGGTTAATTTTATAGTAATTAGATTATTAATTAATTTTATTATTTATTTTCACCTTTCCGATTAATTTTGGGTAGAAAATATTTTTGAGGCATTAAAACAGTTTCCTACAATGCGTTTACTCAAGGGAAAACTTGGGGGCATTCGTGTCTAGCGTCCCTCCTTTTTTTAATGTTTGTAAATTTTTGTGTAAAAATTAAAATTTTAACATGGGATTTTTTTCTCTACTTTTTTTAGTTATTTTTGCTATTTACTATTGCTTGTACCAAATATTTAAGAAAATAAAAAGTTTGGCATTAAGGGGTTAGCTAAGAAGAGGAGAATCGCGTTATCAATTTTTCTATGAAAACCCTTGTCCAGAGATCGTGCAATCGAGAATACCATTCAAATTATTCTGAGAACTTATAAAAACCGATTCATTGGGGATCTAGATCGAGCAGAAATGAGAACATGTTCTTCGATCATACCCTTCACTTCTCTTACAATAAAGTTTCACTTTTCCTTCTTCGATATATTCCCACTGATATGTTTTAACTTTTTGTCCCTTTTTTGCTTCTTTTCCTTCAGGCACAAGCAATTTCCGCCGCGGGTCAAGGTGAAAACAAAATCGATCTTTTAGAAGGAGAGTTGCAAGAAAACTCGCCTAAAGAACTTGAAATTGAAAATGTCCTTCTTCCAACGGAACACTGACTTTCGAACGGGATGGTGTTGGGAGCTGTATTCTTTTTATAAACGACCTAGTAAAAATACTGTATTACATAATTTCTTGAATTTCTTGAAAAAATAAATTGAGATATCACAAAGAAATAGCGGTATATTTAGTATTGGAAACTTAAATTACAGTAATTACTTTCGTTACTCTTAAATGACACCAAATAACATATGATGCCAACGATGGGATAAAGCACAGGTAGATATAATTTAAAAGAAATGCAATTTAGTTTATTGGAAATGAGTCAATGTTCTTTAAAAAATTGTTTTACCTGCTGGTAATATTTTTTTACCTGCTGTAGAATATCTTAATATGTGTACTATTGGAAAAACAAAACAACTATTAGAAGATTTATAAGTTATCAGTGTTAAAAGCCATACACTATTTATTGATCTTCGAACTGAAATTAGTTAAAAAATCCGTTGAAATAGAAGCTTAAAAAACAATACCTAAGAATATACATTGATGTAAACTTCCACGACCTGATAATTATATAAATAATAAATAAATATAAATAAATAAATAAATAAATAAACTTTATTGACAAATAATAGGAAGAAACACAAGTAATTATTTATTCCATTTTCCGGGATGGGTGGCCATGTTGGAGTTAAATTCCAACCAACACGACCATCCATCACCAAAAATGGAAGAAACAAATACCAAAGACGCTTTACAACATGATGTATCAAATTTCGAATGCGAATGCTTCAGAAAGGTATCAGTTGATGTGTTTATAGTTTAGAGAAAATAATTTACAAACTTAATCAAACGAGCAAAACCGTATACCATTAATTTAGTATGCTTAATTATAACTACAAAACAGCTCACTCATTTATAACATTTCTCAAATGAAAGTATCATTGTAGATGCTTAATATTTTGAAGATATTCTTATTCATAATTATTATATTTGCAATAACACCACCCTGTAACTATAAGTGCTGTAACAGTAATATTGCGAGTTTTGTTGAAATTAACTGTGTGACAACTGCTTCTCAAAACCTTAACCTCTTAAATTTTAATGATAGTGTCTATGTTTATAACATCAATATTGGAACAAATACCATTAAACAGTAAAAGCAACTTATATGGCTTTTGAACGAAAACAACGTTTGAGATTAAAATTGTTCAAAGCATATCACAGTGAAAATCATACAGATTTCAGTGAAAATCATACAGAATCATACAGAAGCAGACGAGTTGAAGATCAAATAATTAAATTAGACTTCTAGTGCTCATGAATCAAAGCTATACTATTTCATTCATAATGAACAAAAGCATCAGTTAAAAGGGGGAATCATTCGAATTCCCACACAAATAGTGTGGGTTTAAATCATAATGTTTTACATTATAAACTAATTCATAATATTAACAACTGAATGCATTAGTAATTGTATGATAAAGGTTGTGGGTAACTTTGATATTTTGGGAGATGTAATAACAGCCGGTTAGATATGGAATATTACGCAGATTTCAATGGCTATTGACTGAACTGAAATAGAGAAATAATACTATACTACAAAGGTTTAAAAGTGCCTCTATAATTTGAATTGATATAAATTATTTTTAACCAGGTTATTCAAAACAACAGAACAAAGAAGAATAATCCATATATTATGAAAAGATAGTTATATTATGAAAAGATAGTAAGCGATTACATTGTAAAAGAATAGTTAGATTCAAAAGTTAAGGATATTTTTTGGAATAAAAATCAAATCTAATTATATGATAAAATAATATAATAGAATGCCAAAATCCAATGGTTACGGCATCGCATGAAAATTATGTTTAGTTCAAGTTTATGAACATTTTAAAAGTCAAGTGAACATCTTTTTTATTGTATAAATTTTTAATATTCACAAACTTGTCCTGCCCTATAAAGCTTTAAAACTCAAAATCTGCATTACTTTACTAACACATGATCGATATTGTTTGGATATAAACAAAATTATATTGTCTATTTAATACTGTTTAAGCGAATAAAAAACCTCCAAGCATCCAAAATATTAAAAACTGCCTAAGCTACTTTGTACTAATTAATAGGTTCATTTTTAAAACTACAATGTTTAAACATTTCTCAATTAGAGGTGCTAAATCCCAAGAAATTTATGATAGAAAGAAAATAAATGGATGCATAGTTTTTAAAAGAGAGCTTTTAATAAATATGCAACCGCTCTGAGAGACCTAAGCAAAAACGCAAAGGTTCTTTAAAAAAAGAAGATATTGTAACTATGTTAATTTTAATGCTAGGAACTGTTATTCAGATATAACAAGAACCAAGATATTCACGGAGATAATTAACAGCGGATTTAGGAGCAATTTAACATCACTTGACGTGCTTCTCGCGTATGTTGCTTAGTAAATTGAAATCCTCTAATTCCTCAAAACTAAATCAATTTCAAAACAACAGCATTAAAGAATGATGGATGGTGGGTAACTAAATAGCTTCCATTAAGTAATTCCAGAACATTTTTCGGAGAAAATAAATAGATGCAAAACACTCGGTGTTGCAACAAAGGACAAAAAGCGTTTTATTTCCCAGACAGCAGTTTTAGTTGATTTTTCCGCAGATAAATTCACGAGAAGTTAATAAAGATAAAAAACCTTCAGGGAACAAGATATTCTTCCTGTTTTTGGCAATTTATCTAGCTCTTGTTTGTGTTGCATTTTTCTTTCTTGTCCTGACTTTGAATGGAAAGAAATGAAACTGCAAGAAAGAAACTGTCTCCTAAGTGGAGTGTCCCGTTTTGTCAAAAAGAAGAAAGATAAATTAATTTTAAGTACTTTTTTATCTACGAAAAATACTCTGGAACCAGCTAAAATTAAACCATAGCCCCTAGCAAGGTGATCTGGTGATATCGTAAAACCTTTAGATTAGATTGAGAACTTTTTAATAAGATATATATTTATTTTCTCTGATAAACAACGTTTGATGATTAAAAATGGTTCTTTGATTTTAAAAGGAAACTTTAGGATTTCAAACGAAGTTTGCAAGAAAGAAAATAAATTCAAATAATTATGAGAAAAACTGAAAATTGAATAATCTTTTGTAAAGAAAAGGGAGTACAGTATCATACAATACAACCCCACATTCCCTGGCAAACCGATGTTGCTGCTCAGTTTTATTCTGGTATTGGAGTAAGGAAATCAATTTTGGTAGCTTATACAATTATAATTAAATACAATTAAATAAGTAATCGAAAATAAATTAAATAATACAATTTAATCATCGAAAAATGGCATTTCTAAAAGGATTCTCTAGAGTTATTTTTTACTACCTAACTCGAGAATACTGCTTTCTTAAGGGTAATATGAAGATGAACACAAGAAAGAGAAAAAATAAAAGTGAGGGAAGATAATTGGGCTAGTTCCAAAGACTTCCAACTTTGAGCTATCTAATCAGTGGACATCGAATGCACACAACTGTTCCAAAGGGAAGAAAATGCGCATTGCGCAATTAAAACACAGCCGAGAAGACTAATCAACCATTAATCGTCCGGAGGCATTCTCGGCCGAACTGCTTCTCTTTTTGCCACAGAACCCTCCTTTACAAAGAAACCGTCCGACCGTTCCACATATACATAGAGCGATTGTGTATACAGCGAGCTCATTGCAGTATGCCAACATGGCGAGTAGCAAAAAGAATTATGCGTAACATTGGGAATCCAATAGAGGGCTGAATTACAGAGCGAAGGTCTGTATATGTTACGGGCAATGTGATAAATCGGGCATTATAATTAACAACCGAAGTGGAAGAAGGCAATGTGATAAATTCAATTGTAAAATAGCCGTTGGAGAATAGAGAAAAATAGTGGGTTTATAAAGGGTATGACAACCTCCCACTGTCATACAGGCCTCCTTGAAAGTTTTTATAGCATGAATAAGGAAAATAATAAAATTTTCTGTTCATAAAGCCTACTTTCTCAACAACACAGTTTTGGGGATCTGAAGGGGTTTTGGAGGGGGTAGCGAGATGAAATGGCCTTATCTAGAAATGGTCTCCAAGAGGTATAAAGGTCTCCAAAATATCAACACACTACCTGCAATCGTGATTTCTAACTTTTGAAAGATTTAGGGGGTTTGGCATAGACTAGAACATTCTTACACAGAGCATCAAATCTCTAATTCCATAATGGTCAATTTCACCTACAATGAAGGACTGAAAGAGCATTTCTGGTCCTCTCCACATGAGATTACATCAAGAATAAGTGGTTCAATTGATCTGAGACCTAACAGAGAGGAGAATATTTACCTTTTGAAATTTACCTTACTCAAGACAATTTCTGCATTAATTTTAACAGTTGCATATCCCTTCATGTCTTTTTAAGAAGAACCATTAGTTTACGGTAGTGTGTTTATATCTTGGAGACCTTTATTTACCTTTTGGAGGATCCTGTCGGTCTTCCTTTCAATGGATGGAAATCCTTCACACTATGGAGCTCTATAGCACTATAGCAATTGTCATTAACGTTATTATAGCATTTTATTCATTATATCATTTCATTAGCCCCTCCATCCGAGTTATTTTTTATTCGTAAAAATATGAAAACACCTGCGTTTTAAAAATAATAAATTGGAATAAAATTTTCTGTTCGGGAGCCTCTTAAAATTCTGGGAAAAAAATCTGGGTGAAAAGCAGGGTTTTAATAAAACTTTGAAAAAACATATAAAACTGGGGTTTTTCGGAAAAATTATGGGTTTTTTTCTGAATTAAGTGGTTTCCTCCTATGAAGTGAGTGTGGGTTTTTAAGTTTAGTGAGTTATTTATTAGTGAGTTTTAAAAATATATTAATTTGGATTTTCTTCTTAAGTTATATTTTTCGTGGGTTCAATCTCGAATACAATATGGTATATTAATTCGGGGTGGAGACTACTTTTCCAATGTTAACCCCTTAAAAGTTTTTTATAAAAAATTATTTTCTACCACTAATAATAATGTAAAGAACAAAATTAAAGAGTCAAAAAAAATTCCATTTTTGGTCAATTTTTCTGAAATAAATGTCACTGTTAAGGGGTTGAACCATTAATTAACCTACAAAAGAAATTTTTACGTTATTTACCAGATAATAATAGTTTAAATGTGCTTCAGTTATTTATTTTAAATGGTCTTATATTTTCAAAGAAATTTCCCTCATGGCCGAGAATTAATTCTGAAAATTCATACAATATCCGCAGACTAAATTATTTCCTAGTACCTACCCCTCGCAAAGAAATTTATAAAAAGTACTTTCAATATCTTTATGTTACCTTTTATAATAAAATACCAAGTCAAATTCAAACTGAATCTAATATTGGATACTTTAAAAAACTGTATAACCATTATTCAAGACCAAAATAATGTCGAAACACTATTTTAAATTTTTTTCAGGTATAACTTCAATCTGTATATTTCTAATCTTATCTTAATACACAAATTTGCCAGCTAAGCCATTCTCGTTTTGTGTTTCCTTTTTTATTTCTAATTCTTCTTCTTATTCTCGTGTCCATGGATACGTGCACAGTAAAACTAGACACCACCGAAGGTGGCAACAATTGCGGCAGCCAATCTCGGTGCGTCCTTTGTATAGACTATAGAGGGTCTCCTGTAGTGGGTCCATTAGTGGGACTAGGCCAAGCTTTAGTACTCTTGGGAGGAGAGCTGGGTACTCGAAAATATGTCTTGGTGTGAGCGGCTGAGTCCTTGGGCAGTTTTTGCACTGTATATACGATCTTGTTTTATCAGGTTGGATTTTCATGCCCTTGTGGTGCTGAGTTCTCAGTCTTGCTATTGTAGATGTTATTATTCTTGGAGAGTCAAAGTCCGTTATTAGTGGCTTCTTGTATGAGTGGGGTAA
The DNA here is from genome assembly GCA_024610705.1 of Tetragnatha versicolor. Classification (NCBI taxonomy): domain Eukaryota; kingdom Metazoa; phylum Arthropoda; class Arachnida; order Araneae; family Tetragnathidae; genus Tetragnatha; species Tetragnatha versicolor. Next base: position 885,847 of record JANDEH010000001.1, read on the forward strand.
TAGTCTGAAACTGGCCACAGCGTTTGCATCAGCAAGTGTGATGGTGCTGGTGCAAGCTTGGGTCTGGGGTCTGGCTTTTTTAGCTAAAGAATCAGCACATCCATTGCCTTCGATGTTTACATGTGCAGGTATCCATTGTAAAACACTTGTTTTTCTTTTGTGGTGCAGCTGTTCGAGTAGGAGATTTATGGAGGAGGTGATGTTTGTCTCCATTTATGATGGCCTCTAAAGCAGACCTAGAATCTGAAAGAATTAAAAATCCTTCTGAAGTGTCCATAGCCTGCGAGTCTGTCGTATACATGGTGAGGGCTTCCCTAATCGCTTGGAGCTCGCTGGTGAAGTTGGAAGTAATTACTCCAGTGTTGAAAGTGTGTTCTCGTCTCCTGCCTCCCGGAAGGAGAAGGAGAACACCAGCTACGCCATTACTGAGGGATTTGTCCGAGGAGCCATGGGTGTATGCAATTGCCAGGTTCTCTTGAGAGAGCTCCGCTATTGTTTCAAGGCCTTTACGTTTTAGAGCATTAGGTTCTTCGCTTTTGGAACAAGGTTGTAGCAGGTTTAAATTAAACTTTGTATTATTGGGTGGTTTTCTTGAAAGAAGAGGCTTTTGAAGGAAATCTAAGGTGGAATGTTCCAGATTGATTCGTTTTCTGATATCTCTATCATGCTGGAGAGTCGAGGATCTCTTAACCCTAATCGATCCCATCCAGTCATTGAAAACCCTTGCGGAGATGTGATCAGTGTTGCGACACCGGAGTTTATTGGTAAACTTAATGGTAGCGAGATATCGCCTGTTTTCTAGAGGTGGTATGCCACATTCTTGTTCAGCTTTTTTATTGTTAGTTGATGAGACGGGACCGATAATAATCTTACAAGCTCTATGCTGGACAGTATCTAATTTCTCTTTAATAGAGGTAGATGCCGGAATCCAAATTGGGGTGGCATATTAAAGCACTGGTTTGATAATAGTGCAGTAAATGCTCTTAAGAGTTTGAGGCCTTGAGCCCCAAGAAGTACCGCAAAGTTTCCTAAGTATATTTAATCTTCCCAGAGCTCTGTCGGCAGTTTGTTTGATGCGCTTTGTAAATTTATTTCTGAATTAAATGCTTATTTAAATTGAATGGATTTAAATTGTGCATATTAAGTATCAAATAATTAATTGATAATAATAATTTATGTATAATATTAATTAAATAACCGTGTATATTAAATGATTGTTTGAACTCACCCATCCCATATTGTGAAGCTCATATAAAATGAAAACCTAGCCTCCGATATACATGTAGGGATACAAATTCATCAGCAATGTACACAAATAAGTGCTCGATTATTTCTCAGTTAAACGACTATTCTAAAAGTCACCAAGTTCCCGTATAATGAAGAAATCATCATTTGCAGTTTTGTCCACCAGAGAGACAATGTGTCCAAATAGTTCGGCAGCTTAGCACAAAAATCTGGCAATTCTGGCAACCAGCATGAAACTTGGCACACTTTTTCTTTATGATATAAGGGTCTAGAAACCACCGGCCCTCTAGCTCTGCGACCCTCTGATGAGGAGGAATTCAAGATGGCGCCAAAATCAAATTCGCCTATTTTTGCGTAATTAATGTCGATTTCTAGGTTTTCAACTATGCAGATTTCAAAAATTATTATATAGAAGCTCCAAAAAATTACCCTATCGATGTTTTTTTACTTTTTTTATCTATTTAAACGAGATTAATTCGAAATTAAATTATTCCGCTATAACTGTTTTTGAAGTAGATTTTCATGTTTTAAACTAAGCCAATTCTATAAATAAATGTTTTGAACTACGAAATATTTATCTGTATGAAATTAGATACGCGTCAATTTACAGTTTCTTAATAATTGTTTTAAAAATATGCATGGTTGAAAACCTAAAAAACCAACTTAAATCGAAATAGCCGAATTTGATTTCGGTGCCATCCATGGACGCCATATTGGATTCCCTTGTAAATCTTACTTCCCGTAGGTAAATGTTTCATAGTTTAAAACATATTTTCATCGAATTGGCTTAGTTTAAAACAATTTTTTATAGAATTGGTTTAGTTTAAAACATAAAAATCTACTTCAAAAGCAGTTGTAGCGGAGTAATTAAAATTCGGATAAATCTCGTTTAAATTGATAAAAACGTAAAAAAATATGGATAAGGTAAGTTTTTAGAGCTTCAAAATAGTAAATTTTGAAATCTGCATAGTTGGAAACCTAGAAATCGACATTAATAACGCAAAAATAGGCGAATTTGAATTCGGCGCCATCTTGGACGCCATATTGGATTCCCTTGTAAATTGACGCGTATCTAACTTCATGCAGATAAATATTTCGTAGTTCAAAACATTTATTTATAGAATTGGCTTAGTTTAAAACATGAAAATCTACTTCAAAAGCAGTTATAGCGGAATAATTTAATTTCGAATTAATCTCGTTTAAATAGATAAAAAAGTAAAAAAACATGGATAGGGTAATTTTTTAGAGCTTCTATATAATAGTTTTTGAAATCTGCATAGTTGAAAAACTAGAAATCGATATTAATTACGCAAAAATAGGCGAATTTGATTTTGGCGCCATCTTGGACGCCATCTTGAATTCCTCCTCATCAGGGGGTCGCAGAGCTAGGGGGCCGGTGGTTTTTAGACCCTTATATCATAAAGAACAAGTGTGCCAAGTTTCATGCTGGTTCCCAGAATTGCCATATTTTGGTGTTTTTTTGTGCTAAGCGGCCGCACTAAAAGTGCCCTCTAGGTTTCCTCTCTCTCTAAACATCCAATTACTCTCCGGTGGAACAAGTCTTGGGAGGGAGCCTCTTAAAAAGACGCCAAAGGAACAACGCGGACGGAAAGTAATTTCTCATTAATTGGCGAAGGCACCCCGCACAAGGGTGCTTAAGAAGAACGTATTCTCCATTTTAGGTTCCTCTCGGTTGGTATCGTCAGTAAAGCGTGCATGTTTTGAGAACTATCCATTAGTGAAAAAGAAAGATTATTTCGATTTTCCCGAGGGTTTTTTTAAACGAAACACACATGGATTGCTATTTCCAACAGCAGAGGGCACTGAGAATTCGGGAAAAAGACAGAGACAAAAAGTTTGTCTGATTGATATTTAACATATTTACTAATCAAACTATTTTTTTTAAATCTAAAGTGTATCTTTATATTTATTACAAATCCCATAAGATTGCGTAAAAGTAAATATAGCAATCATATCAATAATATTTTGAAACTTATTTTGGAAACAATTCATATTAGTATCAGAAAGTATCACTGAAAACTTGAATAAATACGATAGGAATAAGATAAGTCAGGAAAGGCTCTTGATGCATCTAAACCAGTGGTTCCCAACTCAAATATGTCCGCGGACCACATCAATTAAATTTGAACCTTGGCGGACCATCCCTATTCCCAACTTTATCTTAAAAAATTATACCTTTTTTCAATGCACTCATTCCTCACAGAAGGTGTAAAGTTTGATTTTTCGGAATAATATAGGAAACAGTCTTAAATGCTTATCTTAATGGAACTGTAAATCAAATAATCTATTAAACTTTAAAGAAAAATTATCATGACATTATTTTAAATCCAATTTTTAAAAATAAACCTTTTATAACAGACATTAAAGACGAGGATACTTTACAAATGACAATAATTGTTCATGTCCGCTCGTTGATCTATTAGCCCTGGAAAGGTTCATGATACACCCAAGTTACCCCAGGTTTAAATAACATCAGTATCAAAGAGTCATTTTTTTTCATACCCAACAACAGTATTGATATATTATTAGTAGATTTAAACTTGAAACAAAGTACTTATCTCGGAATTTAAACTACAGGACAAATGAGAGATGACCAGGAATTCTGTATCACAAAACAGTAAACTGCACAATGCACATGCACTGACAGAGAGTTGTAGCAGCAGAAATTATATAGGCGAGGCTAACTGATGTACTTCCAAAAGAGACCTCGTCCAAAGATCGAAAGTCAATTCTTTATTTGCCCCACCCTGGCGCCTCTGAGTTTCAATTAATTTTATTCGAAACATAATCACATTTCGTTTCTACTTTGTAATAAACATCAGTTGAATAACGTGAGTGAAGAAATGAACAAATTAATCATAGGAGAGAAAGAGAACCAAATACTTTTTATTTATGAGACGAATGATTTTTGGGTTTTCATTTATGGTTTTTTACTATACTTCATGGCATATGTGATGAGATAAACTTTTTTTAAATTTCAACACATATTTGGATATGTTTAAAAATCCTCTCGCGGACCACCTCCGATGGCCTCACGGACCACCAGTGGTCCGCGGACCACCTGTTGGGAACCACTGATCTAAACCCAGAGAGATGAATAGCGAAAACCACATTTTAACTCCCTTTTAACAACTGCAAATATTTTTATATAGATTCCCTAAATGATTTCAATGAATTTCTTTCCCAACCTTACACAAATACCTCATGCTATATTAAAATAGTCCATTTTAATATCAGGAGTATCCGTGCTAATTTCGACGAACTCCAAGCTTTGTTAAATTCTTCATTTGATTTAATTCACATACTAGTTCTATCTGAAATTTGGATCTATAGCAATGAAACCTCTTTTTATAATATAAACAACTTTGATTCATATTTCTATTGCAGAGACATAAACAAATCTGGAGGTATAGGTGTTTACGTAAAAAAAAATTGTAACATCTTTAATGATTGTTTATTTACTATGAACACAGCTGAATCAATACTGTTATATAGCAACCTTCTCGATTTGACTATCATTTGCCTGTACCGTTCCTTAGGCTTTAGCATTAATTGCTTTAATCTTGAATTATCAAACAAACTAAAAAACATAAACTCTAAAAATGTACTTTTAATTGGTGATTTAAATATTGATATATTAACTAGTTCAAATCCTATTGATGATTATCAAGATATTCTTAGTTCTGAAGGCTTCACCTTGCTCATTGATGGTATAACTAGATCTCGTTCAAACTCCTGTTTAGATCACTTGATTTTTCGTGGTTTTGATGTAAGTGCCGAATCTGCCATTTTTAATAATAACTTAACTGACCATTACCCGATTGCCTGTAAATTAAAATGTAAAGCCTCATGCAGTGAAAAACCTAAGATGACAAAGATATCAAAAGTAAATTATGATAAAATAAATGATTTTCTGCTAAACTATACTTTTCCCTTAAATTTAAATTCTGAGGATGTGGACCATTTATATAACAGATTCGCAGACATATTAAGAAATATTTTGATAAACTGTACACAATATTTAGAGTTCCCTAATCACAAAACCAATAAAAACTGGATAAATGATGAGATCCTAAAGTTAATTAAGTCAAAGGAAAAACTCTATAAAAAACATAAAAAATATCCTTTTGATATAATTCATGAACAAAATTATAATCGAATTCAAAAAGAATGTAAAGCCTCATGCAGTGAAAAACCTAAGATGACAAAGATATCAAAAGTAAATTATGATAAAATAAATGATTTTCTGCTAAACTATACTTTTCCCTTAAATTTAAATTCTGAGGATGTGGACCATTTATATAACAGATTCGCAGACATATTAAGAAATATTTTGATAAACTGTACACAATATTTAGAGTTCCCTAATCACAAAACCAATAAAAACTGGATAAATGATGAGATCCTAAAGTTAATTAAGTCAAAGGAAAAACTCTATAAAAAACATAAAAAATATCCTTTTGATATAATTCATGAACAAAATTATAATCGAATTCAAAAAGAACTGAAAATAAAAATTAGAAACTCTAAACATAATTATTTTACGTCCGAATTTTTAAAGTGTAATAGTATCAAAAGACAATGGGAATTTGTGAATCAGATCATTAACTCTAATATAAAGGATAAAAAACCTTTATCCAATAATAATAGCCTACTAGTAGATAATGTCAATCAGTTTTTTATAAACATGGGATCTAATGCTATTTACACTGAATCTGTTAACTTTAAAAAATACCTAACTAGTCAATCCAACTCTTTTTTTCTTTCTGAGACAGACGATGTGGAAGTTAAAAAAATTATTTTCTCACTTGATGATAAAAAATCCCCTGGTTATGACAGAATAACACCTAAGGCCCTTAAAATTATAGCTAACATTAACATATCTGTCATAACGAAAATTATAAATTTATCCCTTTTAAAAGGTGCTTTTCCTGATTCATTAAAAATGGCTTTGGTGGTTCCCCTTCACAAATCTGGTGATACTAATAAATTTGAAAATTACAGACCTATATCTCTCTTACCCATATTTTCTAAAGTCATTGAAAAAATAGTACATTCTAGACTTTATAATTATCTAAAGGTTTTCAATATAATTTCTGAAAATCAATTCGGATTTCTGCCTGGTCTTAGTACCGAACATGCATTATTAGAATTCAATAAATTTACATATACTAGTGTTGATAGAAATAACAAAACCGCCGCTGTCTTTTTAGACATAGCAAAAGCATTTGACAGCGTTAATCATAGTATATTAATCGATAAGTTATTTTCAATCGGAATTCGTGGAGTAACTTTAAATTGGTTTATTTCTTATCTACAAAACCGTAAACAGTATGTAAAATTGGGTGATTTAGAAAGCAGCATTTTAAATATAAGGTCTGGAGTGCCTCAGGGTTCAATCCCTGGTCCTTTACTTTTCTTAATATATATTAATGACTTTTGTAAATTAAAACTGAACGGTAAAATTATAACATATGCAGACGACACAGTGATCCTATACTCTTGTTCTACCTATGAAACATTACAAAATATCATAAATAATGACCTTTTGGTAATTAAAGACTGGTTCCTTGCTAATAAGTTATCGATAAACATTAATAAAACCAAATTTATAAATTTTAGTATTTACGGACCTTCTGAAAATCTTTGTCTCTATTATCATCTTCCCGATTGTAATAATAACTGTAGTAACTGTAATTGCCCCCCTCTTCAACAAGTCTCTTCTATAAAATATCTAGGACTAACCGTAGATTATAATTTAAAATGGAAATCTCATGTAAAATATTTAACAAATAAACTTCGCTATATTTTCCATAAATTTTATTTTATTAAAAAGATAATTAATAAAAAGTTCTTGTTTCAGCTGTATCACTCTTGGGTGAGTTCTATAATAAGTTATGGTATTACAGTCTGGGTCAAAGTTATATTTCATTTTACTAAACAAGAAAATAGCCCTGATCTTCGAAGCATCAGTTATAGTCTGCGATCAAACAATTTATATTTAGTTCCAAAAACAAAAAAAGAAATTCTACATAAAAATTATTATTATTTATCTCCCAAATTTTTTAACAGCTTACCAGAGGATTTAAAATCTGAGAGATCTCCTTCCAAATTTAAAAAATCTTTAAAAAACTACATTTTAACAATAGAAAATATTGAGGTGTTCTTTTGAGAAATTTCTAGAATTGCTCTTTACTTATTTTAATTACAATTTTATTCTGAAGCTAGCGTACAATGGTCTAGATTTTCTACTAACTATATTGGTTTCACATATTTTTTTTACAATATTTTCATGTATGTATTATATTTTTGTTTCCACTTATTCTGTGTATATTAAACCATCTGTTAATGTCTTTTTGGTTACCCGTATGGGCCTATGACCCCTGGGTAACTCATATGCCAACTTAAATTTTGTGTTTTTTTTTCTTTTTTCGATTTAATATGTAACTTTTTTTTGTGTGTAAATAAATTGTTAATATTTAATATTTGTAGTTTTGTAGTGATAAATGATTAAAATCCACTCTGTGCAAAAATTATTGGTCAAAAAAGAGAACGTAAGTGAGTATGCACATAATTTAAAATTTATTTTAATTTAATTTATATTATGTGTGTACTCACTTACGTTCTCTTTTTTGATCAATCCCTTGTGGTGGTTATTTATTATTATTATGCATCTACTTTTAACACTCTTAGGGAAAAATGATTTAAGTTCTTGTGACCGTATTAGAGTTCTATTTTGTAAAAAAATAAGTTGAAAAAGTCCAAGAAATAAACTACAAAAAACTTCACTGGAAAACATAAATTTGCACATACAATAGCTATACAAAAAATTAGGGTTTAAAATGTATATAATGTATCATTTATTAAAAAAACCAGTTCTCTGTCCAAAATATCACCGTTCGGTTGTTATACGTCAAGAAAAGTAGAAAATTCGGTTTTCAAGTTTTCAAATTATCCGCTCCAAGGCCACCGTTCTCACCAACAAGACCGAAAACCTACATCAATGGACACGTAATGCCCTCTATGGAGGAAAAAGAGAATAACTTTGCAAATTCCACCTTTCACTCAGCCGCTCTATTTGGAGTAGCTCTAATAAAACTTTGTTTTTGTACTTTTTGGCACCTCCCCTTCCCCTTGTAAGCATGAATAAAAGCGAATCGCAATTCCTCCGACGTACTGGCCTAGTGGTTAGATCACCTGACAGCGAAGCCGTACGTCTGGGGTTCGAATCCCCGTTTGGCATGGATGTTAGTGTGACTGTTCTTGTGTGTATGTGATGGATTCACCTATACGGATTGTATGATCTTCAGGTGAATTTGTGAAATTTAAAAAAAAAAATTAAATTAAATTAAATTAATTAAAATAAATTAAATTAATTAAATTAAATTAATTAAATTAAATTAATTAAATTAAATTAATTAAATTAAATTAATTAAATTAAATTAAAATTAATAGTTTGGGAAACAAACTGGAAACTGCCAAACATTTTTATTTTTGCACCAAACCTTAAAGCTATACCAATTTTAAAAAAAATTGGAACTTGGTTTAAAAAAATAACTTGGCTCATGCCAAATTAATAATATGAGTTTTCTATTTTGTTAATTATTTATGAATTTCTAAATAAAACTGTCATACTTCAGTTTGAATAAATTTTCGATCGTAATGTCTTACACACAAACATATTACACACATTATTTACATCTTCACTCAGAAGCAATACAATACAATACAAAAACAAATTAAGTCGACCAACTACAGGCAAGCGCCCGAAACACATAATATTTTAAGAGTTCGTTTGCACCAAGAAAATCTTAATCACTTCAATTTAAAATTATTTTCAAAAGAATCATCTTTCTAGTTCATCGTTTAATTCACCTGTAGCGACCTCTCATTCTGTCGCGTATATAATATTGAACGAGTCATGTTAATCTTAATCAACGAAAATATTCATTCCAGACAATCTTAGTACTACATCAAATCTCAGATTCATGGGCGTCATTTAGGGCGGGGCAGGGGGGGGGCAACCGCCCCCCCCAAGGTTTCTACTGTTGAACAGCTGCAAGTCCCTTGAAAATTCTGTAACTTCCACATGAAGCTTTAGGTACATCTCAAAAAGTCTTAAAGGGAGTTAAAACACTACTTTTGAGGGTTCAATTTCAAAATAGTTTTTGGGGGAGGACCCCTAACCCCCCTCTAAAATTTTCATGTCTCTTATTAAGGGTTTTTCCCCTTGAAAACTCTGCCTCTTACAAGATGCCTTTCTCTTAAGAAGCTCCCCAAAGAGTTTGAAAAAGAGAAAACACTAGTTTAAAGGGGAATTTCCTAAGGGAGGACCTCTAGCCCCTTTTAAAACTTTGACGTTTTTTATAACTCTTTTCCCTAGAAAATTATGTTGTGTACAAGAAACTGTCCTCTCTGGATGCAGCCCAAAGGGTCTCAAAACGAGCTAAAACACATCTTCAACAGGCAAATTTTTAAAATTTTCCTGGTGGTGAACCAGACCTCCCATTTTTCCTCGGAGTTCACGTTGTCAAATTTTGGCATGATATTACCTTAAAAATGAAGTTGAGGCAACCCCCGCAAAAAAAACCTAGTTAGAGCGAGGTCCAGACCTATTTAAAAAAAATCCTTGCCCCCCCAACCAAAAATTCAAATTACGCCCCCGCTCAGATTCCTAAAGACCTTGATCCAGAGCGTGAAAAACATTCCCTCGTCTCTGGAACATGAGGTCGAATCCAAAGAGAAGAAATGGAACACCCAGAGATTGTTATCACCAGAGTCCCCCGCACACGCTTGACCGGTGGCGAGCATCCCTACAGAGGATGCCCTTTGTGACTGACCATCAGCTCGTGACCGGTCACCGCGCCCACACTGGACGAGACGAAAATTTGAGGTACGGGCACTGTAGAGCAGTGGTTCTCAAACTTTCAACATTGCCGACCCAATTTTCTATCGTAATTTTCATCGCACTCCCCTTTCAAACACTAAGTATTATGCAAAGAAATTGTAATAAATTTGACGCTAAAGGTACAATATCTGAATAAAACAGGTTGTGGGGGGGTCTGAGGTCCCTTCCCCGGATTTCTTTTTTAAAAATTTTAGTGGGATGAAAGCAATTCTAAGCTATTTTGAGAGGATTCTCAAGGATACATGGTACTCCTGGACCTGTAATTGGTCCAGATAAGAATATTGTTGTTGTAAATCATTAGGTTGGATTACATCTTTATACCCTTAATAAGTAAAAAATGTGGTTGATACCGAGTATCAAGTACAAATGCATGATGAAAAAACTTTAAAACGATTTTTATTTTAAGTTTCAGCGTTAATAAAATTTTTTTTATTTTAAATTCACAAAACTTGCTAAAACTGAAAAATCATAAAAAGACCATTTAAAATGAAAGAAACAACCTTTGGATCACCTCATGTTAAGCCTAGATGTTAAAAACCAACTTCCCAACTATTGAAAAGCTGCGGACAGATAATTACCTGAAATTAAAAATATAATAAGTATATCTTCTTTTTTAAAAACATATACTTAAATCATGATAACTATACACAAATAAGCGATGTTTCTACTCAAAATGCAAAAAATCGGTTAGAATTTGTTTAAAAAAACTCAAAAGTATTAAGAACAAAACCCCAGAGAAAAATACTCTTAGAAAGCATCCATCACGTTAAATGTTACTAGCTTCCACACGTGCCCTTCCTTAAAGAAAACCCAAAGAAATGCACAAATACTCTATTCTTCAATTTCGATGGATGGTCAAACGAACATTTTAGGTTCAACATCGACCACGAAATCCCTCAGAAAAGTCGCGTTTAATATTTTATTCGAACTCCAACTCGATCGATCATTTTCGACAGGCAAAGGGCGTCGACTCCAAAGAATATTTTGTCACCACATTGCGACTTTCTCAACACACATAAATCAATGAATAAATATATCCCCAAAATAGAGAGACCCATATTCTTTTATACGATAGGGATTGATGTCAACAAAGAAAAATAAGACAGCAGAAACTAAAAAATTAAAATGAATAAATATTGAATTTAGAAATTCTTTATCAAAAATAGAAATGCTTGCTTTCTGCCGTTTTTCTTTTGATAAACACTATGCAAATTTGTTTCTCCATTTCCAAAATAATTAAAATTTTAAAATAATTAGAATTTTGACTTAAAAATATCATAAAACGAATTAGGGTTACTTGGGGTAAGTGGGTCACTAGGGTAAGAGGGTCACCCCCTAAAACTATAATATGTACAGGAAATTTCACACTTACTCGCATTGATTATGTTACAGCTTGTCACACCGATGAGTTTTGCATATATTTGAGATTTGTTTAATTTATTTTTAAGATTATAGAACTAATTTAAAATAGATTTCCAGAAAGAACTTTTTGGAGAGTTCAAGACGTATTTTTCAAAGAATTATTTCCAGGGAAGTTATCATTACATTTTTATGTTTATTGAATTGTTTTGCTGAGTTTGACCTAAAATATATAGCCGCAATTTGAAATTTTTCAAAATTTTTAATTTTGAAGTGTTTAACAGGGGGGTCCACTTACCCCATAGTTTTAGCATGGTTGGGGTAAGTGGGACCCTTCTTTATTTAGTAAGTGACACCCCTTATTATGATATAAGTGGTTCTAGAGGGTCCCATATGATATAGGAACTATTACTGAAGACATGGGCGGATTTCAAGGGGGCTATATTGACAATTTCCCCCAATATTATCAGAAAATTTCTATTTATAGTAGCAAGACCTTTTACTCACCACTTCAAAAATCATTAAAATTTATAAATAGTTTGATCGACATTTTATATCAAATTCGCGTTTTAATTTAAGTTATCTTGAGTAAAGTGAAATAATATCTCATCAATAGTGTTCATTCTCATTTAGTGTATCCGATTTCTTTTTTATCTTACAATGTGTATTTAAGTGCCAAAATAAATCTGGCTATAAAATAAATGCCAAGGTGTGTGGCAACAGCTGTGAATGTTGTTGTCGACGTGTTTTTCTGCTCTGGCAAAGTTTTTGGAATTTTTGACTTATTATTTACTATATTTAAGTGTTTTTGAGACTTTTTGGCTCAAACTAGCGCTTAATAATGTGCTAAATAAGTTAATATGAGCTAAATAGTCCTGCATTTTGTGTACGGTCTGAAATAGCTGTGAATACCGGGTATAGACGTCTCTTCAGTTACTATCTTATAATGGATGCCTTTAAGAATCTTGATGCAGAGCAAGCTAATTCATTGAGAACTTTAATAAGAAGTGAAATTGATTCAGCTTTGAAACCACTACGTGAATCAATTGAACGATCAAGTGCTTTAACTTCCCAATTCATGGAAAAACTAGAGTCGATAAAGGTCGAAGTAGCAGGGGCCAAGTCTGAAATCGAATATCTCAAGATTAGCCAGAAGTCAGACAAAGATACTATAAAATCGCTTAGTCTTGAAGTTCATCATCTTAAATCAAGCCTAAATGAACTGGAACAGTATTCAAGAAACTGTAACATTGAATTAAGTGGAATTCCTGAAGCTACTGGTGAAAACTTATCTAACATCCTCCAAAGTGTTGCTACAGATATTGGTTATGTCAAACCACTGATCTTGGCCAAAGTGCACCGTGTTCCCTCCAGATCTGCTAATATAAAACCTATTGTATGCCAATTTAGTCTCAGATCGGAAAGAGATGAGTTTATTCGTTTGGCCAGAGGTAAGCGCGACCTAGATATCAAGTCGTTGAGTGACTCTTTTACAAGTGCTAGATATTATGTTAATGATCATCTAACTCGCCATAATAAATATCTGTTGTATAAAGCAAAGCAGTACAGGGATGAAAAAAAGGAATTTAAATTTGTCTGGTGCAGGGATGGAAAGGTCTTTATGAGAAAAAACGAAAAGTCAAAAACGATTAGAATTGTGGAGGAGAGTGATTTTGATAAACTAGATGATTAATTATAAAGCATCTCATGAGGATTCTTTCCTTCCCTGCACCCCTGTATTGCAAACATCAGATATAGAGGATTTTTTGTGTATGTGTGATCGCTACCATTTATCAATCTTGCATTTTAACATCAGAAGCTTACGATCTAACTTTGATGAACTTGTTTGTTATTTAATTTCTTCAAAATGTCAATTTGAGGTCATAGTTCTGAGTGAAATTTGGATTGGATCATCTGAGACACAGTTTTTTAAACTGGATGGTTACTGTGAAATTTTTCAGTGTCGCGATTCTAATAGATCAGGTGGCTGTGCTATATATTTTAAGAATAATCTAATTGATTTTGTTCAAATTCCTTTTTCAATGTCTACTGCTGAATGTGTTTCAGTTGCTTCTTCTAAAATTGATTTTCAAATAATTGGTATTTATAGATCCCAGCAATTCAAACCAGAAGTATTTCTTGAAGAATTTGAGAAAATGTTAAGTGTCACAAAAGTTAAAAATCTCTTTATTATAGGGGACATTAATATTAATATTCTTGAAAACTTGAAAGCCACTGATATATATCTAAATGTAATGTCTACTCATGGCCTTAAACCTGACATATTTGGTACGACTAGAGAATTTAATGATGCAGCTACTTGTATAGATCATGTGTTCTATAGATCGTCCAATCTATTTAATATAAAATCAGCAATTATAAATTATCCCTTAACTGATCACTTTCCTATATTATCAGTATTATGTATGGTAAATCCTGCTTTTCCTCATTCTAATGAAATTGTTAATAGAGTTTGTCATCTTGGAACGTTTAATAAGTTATTAACTAATTCTAATTTAAGTTTTCCGTTGTTACCTAATACTGATGTTAACCTGGTTTTTGGTGACTTTATGACTCAAGTAAAAAAAAATTATATCTATGTCGGAAGTTACCCATATTTGTAAAAAGGAAAAAACTCCAAAAAAACCATGGATAACACCGGAAACATTAAATCTGATTAATGAAAAAGATAAGTTATACAAAAAATACCGTAAAAATAAATTTAATCAAGAAATAAAAAATCAATTCACCTCACTCCGAAATAGGCTGAAATCTAGATTGAAAACCTTGAAAACCGATTATTTTCATAAAAAATTTTTAAATTCTGATCACAAAGATCAATGGAAGGTAATTAAAGAAGTTCTTGGTGAAAAACAAAGTATAGTTTTACCGACAAATAACAATTTAGAAACTTTAGTTGAAGATTTTAATGCTCATTTTTCTTTGGTTTTCAACACAAATGGTGGTAATCAAAATATCGGTCTTAATAACATTGATTTACAATCTAACGTGAATAGTTTTTTCCTAGAATATGTTACAGATTTTGAAATATCAAATGTCATAAATTCGCTTCCTAATAAAAAATCCACTGGAATAGATAAAATTAACAAAAATATGATAAAGGTACTTTTTAACTGTTATCCTGAATTTATCACATATCTGATTAACCTCTCATTTCAACAAGGTGTATTTTTTTCCGGTCTTAAAACTTCTATAGTTGTTCCAATTTTCAAACAAGGTAATAAAAATGATTTGAATAATTATAGACCGATTTCCTTACTCAGTGTTTTCTCAAAGGTAATAGAAAAATTAATTCATTCTCGTCTAGTAAAATTTTTGGATAAACAGGGTGTAATTGCAGACAATCAATTTGGTTTTAGGAAAGGTAGAAGTACAGAGCTTGCTTTAATGAAATTTACAAAAATAATATTTTCGAATGTTAACAATAACCAAAAAACAGCAGCCGTTTTCCTAGACATAAGCAAAGCTTTTGATACAGTCAATCACGATTTACTTCTACATAAACTTCACATGATTGGAGTTAGAGGAAATACATATAATTGGTTCAAATCGTATTTAAATGACAGGTCTCAAATTGTTAAAATTAATGATATTTGCAGCTCCCAAAAACTTATTAGAGGTGGTGTTCCTCAGGGATCTATTTTAGGGCCATTATTATTTTTGATTTTCATTAATGACTTCTGTAAACTTGATTTGAATTGTGATATTATTACATTTGCTGATGATACGGTTTTGGTTTTCTCGGCGGTTAATTACTCTGAGCTGTTTAAAAAAATTGAAGTTTGCCTACAAAAAGTTAATATTTGGTTTTATAATAATATGCTAAAGCTTAATGTTTTGAAAACTAAATTTATGATTTTTAACCTTAAAACTTCAGTGACTATAAGGGATTCCCTAAAAATCCATAAACCAAATTGTAATCGTGAGTGTAATGGTTCTTCCTCCTGTGATGTAATTAAGTGTGTTGATACAATTAAATATTTAGGTCTACATTTTGATTCTAATTTAAAATGGAAATCCCATATAAACATCTTGTTAAACAAATTGCGTTTTATCAATATGAAGCTGTTTAAATTAAAAGGTATAATTGACCATAAATTTCTAACAACAGTATATTTTGCTTGGGTGCAATCAACAATTAATTATGGAATAACGTGCTTTGCATCTGATTATTACAATAATATTAAACCGCTCATTCAGTTACAAAAAAAGATTTTATCTCACTTAAAATATAATTCCCTGCCTAATAATATCTTAACAATCAGAGAACTGTATATTTTTCGTTTATTACTTTTTATATATAAAAATAAACATTTATATGAAACCAAAAATATAACTTCTTATCTTAGAAACGCTAAAGGTAACTTGTATATCCCTAAATCTAAAAAAGAAATATTTCATAAATCTCATGCCTTTTTGGGACCATACATATTTAATAAATTGGAAGAAACTCTTAAACTAACCAACAATATTAACAAATTTAAATCCGGTATTCATCTTTTTATCTCAGGACACTCAGATATTGAAGCTTTGTTCAAAATTCCTAAATAATAAGCGCAGCTCTTGCCACATGATAAAATCTTTTTTTTTAATTTAGGTTCCCTGGGCGAGCCTTTGGCTCTTTGGGATCCACATAATCAACTTTTTTTGTTTTTTCTATGTTTAAACTAAATGTCAATATATGTATATATTTCCCTCTGTGTTTTTTGTACAGTCCTTGTCTGTGTGTTCCATGTCTTATACATGGTTTGTCTTTTGTCCAATAAATTTGATTTGATTTGATTTGATCTTAATCAACCTTATTATGTTTTTTCAACACTATTTTATATGCTAAAGTAAAACATATCCCCTTTGGCCTTTTTTAAACATTCTTTAAATACTTATTTTGCTTTTCATTTTATTCTTAACTTCTCATATTGATTTTGATGAGAGTATATTTCTCACTCATGGATACAGTTACAATAAAATATTTTACATTGAAATTTACTGTACTTTATCAAGTAAGACCCACTTACTTCCTTATAAGTTTTGCTTGCTTTAAATATTAATAAAGAGGCGGTGAACCACCTCATTTTTGATAAAAAGACCAGTTAAGAAAAATGTAAAGCTTTATTTTAGAAATTACTGATAAATTTTTGTTTATCGATAGACTCTTTAACGAAATTAGTCATTAAGTACAAAATAAACCCTTTCAAGTTTTTCTATAAAGCTCCAAAAATGTACTAGGCCAAAAAGGGGTCCCACTTACCCCAAGTGACCCTATATTTCTCTATTAAGGGAAACTCTGCACATACATTCATCAATTCAAATTAATAAAATTAATTTAAATGAATGTTACACTAATAATTAATGACATAAATATTTTGCCTCTAAATTAAAAGTAAGGAATTGAATTTTTTTTTGAAATATTGCGTCATTTTGAAGAAGGGTAGTTTTATTGTTAAGGTGGTTTAGAAGATTAAAGAGAAATAACCCTAATTATTTTTTATGTGTACTTCCTGTTTAATTTGTTAAATTGAATGTTGCGTAAAAAAACTTTTTTTTATCAATGCTATTATTAGTTTTCTACTTTTTGTAAGAATTTTCTTACCACTAGGCTCCGCACGGCCTGTTTATATTTATTAAGGTGGTCATTTTATTTTTAACTGCCTTTAGATTTTCAAAGTTAATTTCTTTGAAATATTTTTTAATAATGAAAATCTTGCAAAACTTGGGAAGGGAGCAGGTATTAAGTTAACAAAAGTAATATGCAATGTATTCTTTGAAAAACATGAACACACGATTTGAGGCAATTACTAAGAAACGATTCCATAGTTTTTCCTGCATTTGATCTGAAACACAAGAAAAAGCCGACTTGTCAATAGACGAAGCTGTAGCGGGAGAAAACTTAGGAAATTGTGGAAAACATGAAATGTTTTGAATTATCAGGACATTGAAAAAAATTCTATAAACAATGGCAAGGAAGAAGAACACATGATTAAGGGAGGAATACGAATCTGGAGGTTTGGCAACATTGTAAGGTGCTTATATAAGATGAATACCGGAAAGAGAGAGAGAGAAACTAAAAGCAGATAAAATGAAGGAATAAATTCCTGTTTCTCACAACGGAATATCTCTCACTACGTCTCCCAAACCCTTATTTACAGCAATGTCTCTTTTATATGTCTCCATCCCACTCGGAATAAAAGATAACCTCTTTCTTAGGTAAGGTAGGATTCGATAAACACTACTCAAGCGACAGAAAAAAACCGAACAAGCAACTTTCCGCGAGCAAAGTGATATCATTAGCTCTACACGGATAGGCCATTCCAGCCGACAAAACGCTCTCCCGCATCCAACGCGTAAAAAATGCCCAAGAAAGAACGTTTTTTTGCACGAAAAAAAGTTACGTGCGGGGGCGAGGCATACCGCAGGTGGGATGCAGTGCTAACAGGCCTCGGACGATTGATGCGATTTTGATTCGCCCTCCCGCGAACCTCACTTGTTCTCGATTTCTTTTATTTTTATTCCTTTATCCCCCCTTCTTCTCGCTGTGAGGTGAACACGGGTTCCGGGACGGGATGAGGTTTTGCCTTCATGAGAGAGATGAGAGACAAGAGTAAAGCGATTTGTTTTTTTAAGGTCGTGATATGTGTCAAAAGAAACATCTTTTGTAGGGTGTTAAAAGATGCATAAAATATCATAGGTTTTTTTGTTAAAAGGACTTTAAAATATGCTTTGAAACAATGCTTTTCAACCTTATTCATGCCTTCTAACTAAACTTTAGGTAAGAAGACATATCCATAAAATTTTGGAGATGGATATGTGCTAAATTCATTCCTTTTTTAGGACAAAAAAGGATAGTTTCTGGCTTTTTTGGGGATATATACTCAAATTTTCTCTTGACTATACCTTTGCAACTTTGTGGATAACACTTTTCCCACCTCAAAAGGGGGGATCAGCATCCCCCAGAATGCGTTTGGGAATTATAATTATAAAAGCAGGGTATCAATTAGTTTATTTTGTAATCTGGTGTAATTAACATTTATTTATAACATTGCCTATGAAAATTCTTAAGTCATGTAATCAATCCCAAAGCCGGTGGGGCGATTACCCCATGTTGAGAAACACTGTTTTGAACGGTATCTCAGAAAATATTATGGAGAGTCCTTGGAAAATTGAACAGGTAAGTGCTTTTGATATTCTCCTTTCCGTGCACCGCTCGCGAAGAGGGTACCTGAAGCGTTTACTTCGGAAACAACCTGTTAACCACGCAAAGTGTCACTGTTCGATACATCAAAATTCGAATGTCAAGGTCTCTCCCATGCGAAATGGAACGAGATTCCGAAAGAGATAGGCCCTCGGAGGGAGACACCAAGGTCACCATTGAATGAGAATGACTCCTCTCCAAATTGCGCATGGGAATCACGATTGATGTACGGATGGACTGACCGAGTCACCCATTAATGGAATGCCGTAACTGGTTGCAGTTTGACGTTTTAACGGAAAACTGAGTCATTTAGCTGCAACCCAAAAGGTTGTTCGGAATATATTTATTTAGTGTGGACTCATCCTTTGAAAGGCTTCTTTGGTTTCCAAGGAATATCCTTGATGTTTAAATTTGAGGCATGAAAAAAGGAGGTTACAACTTCGAGATTATATTGGTGTTTCTGGGTAACTTCAACTTAGCCCCATAGTAAAGAGAACTATTGAAGAAAGTTTCAGGAAATGATAGAATGGGGGAAAGATATTTAATCAGAGTAGGAAAAGTTAAGGAGAGGGTGTAAGAAAGTATTAAAAGGTGAATTTTCAAAAGCAAGAGTGTGTGGGGGAGGAGGATAAGTAGATTAAAAAATAATATGATAAGTGAAGGAAAAGGAATTAGCAAAAAATGGAAGTAAAAGGTTAAAGAGAAATATATGTGGTTTAGTTATGCTCATTTGGAGCTTAGCTTAGGATTTTTTTTGAGCAAGTAATTATGCGTAAATGAAGAAGAAGTAATGAAAAATAGTAAGTTGTAATAATTTAATAGCGTTAACAGTAGTAAATATCAAAATCCACATCCCACATACCTAAAAAAGCTTTCAAAAGTCATTAGAGGATGAATGAAAATAATATGATTATAATTCATTTGAATCATAAAATGAATTTTTCAACATCTCCAGCGGGTATAGCTTTTTTGCCATATGTTCATAAAGTAAGTGATAGAATTAGTAGACTACTTAAAAAATTTAACGTAAATTTTGCTCCAACTTTACCACTCTTGGGTAAATTCAATAATAAGCTATGGTATTCTGGCCTGGGGTGGGGATTACTTACAAAATATAAATCCAATAATTAAAATTCAAAATAAAATTATTAAATTTCTAAGCAGTAGCAACCAGTTCCCTTTAATTGATCTTTACAAAAAACTTAACGTTTTACCAGTTCGTCACCTTTTTTTCTTTAAAACAATAGTTTATTTTACTAAGCAAGCAAACGAATCTGATCTACGAAATCTAACTTATAATTTACGTTCAAGAAACTTATATTTTGTACCTAAAGCAAAAAAAGAAATTCTTCATAAAAATTATGTTTATTTATCACCTAAGTTTTACAATATTTTACCCAACGACATAAAAACAGAAAAATCCCCTATTTAGTTTAAAAAATTACTAAAGCTTTTTATTTTTACAATAGAAAATGTTGAAGAACTTTTTAAAAAAAAGGAACAAACGCTCTCTAAATTTCAATTTAGTCATTCTGAAGCTTGCCTTGCGATGCCACTATTTATTATCTATGTGTAATGTCTGTATGTATATGTATATTTGTATGTTTCTTCATTTTATTATTTTAAAATACAACTCCTTTAGGTTGCCCATATGGGTTTCTGACGAGACGCCTTCATCACATCCAGCTAATTCATCGTGAAGGATTTTATTTATTTTTAAACGCCTTCCCTACTGAAGATGTCCGGCGAAGTTTTCGGACGAAACGTTTAGAGTTTTAATTAAATATTTACTATACATTTTTTACGTTTGACCACAGATTAAAAGCTCGAAAGATTTTATTAAATGTTTTCAACATCTTTTTCATTTTTATAATATTTAAGAATACTAGGGATTATCCAGTTACCTAAGCACTTCTAACGATTCTTTAATACTTCCAGGCAAACCAGCGATGCCACCATCCTAAACCAAATCTTCCTATTCTACCAAACTAAGTTAGGAAACGAGCTCATCAGAATGAAAGTGGCTTGTTCCCATTACTTCAGGTTTTGTTTTCTAACGGTCCCTAGTTTGCTTCCATGGAAAATATATCTAGTTTATAGTTCTGACCTTACTAGCCAGTTATCGAAATTTTGACTTAGGTATCTACCCCAGAACATTTGAAATATACCCAGTAGCATGATTTTCTTAATCATTTATTTGCGGACTTAAACCATTGTCTATCTTAGCTGTTTAAATAACATCAAAAGAGGAATAAAAACGACCAAAGGTTAAACAAACTTCTCAATCATAACAACAGAAAAAAATCAACCAGAAAGCAAAGCACTAGATACCCAAGAAGAAAGTATACCCTCCATAAAATAAACTACCAGGAGAGCACTTCCACAGAAAAACATTATTATTACAGGTTTTTTTCTGAAGTTATTATTATTATTACCATTACTATTACATGCCAATCGAGCAAGTCGATGGTAAACCCATAAAAAGCGCATTTCCAATGGCGTGGAAACTCGGAGGAACTTTTTCGGTCTCAGACGATTACCTGAGACGCTGAGGGGAGATATGATGGACGAGGCTATTTTTTTATTACGGTGGGTGGAAGTCGGTCAACTGTCGCGCTGTCTAACGGAGATCGCTCATCTTCAAGATTTTAAAAGCGGGGGAGTCACGGGAGGATAGACATTTAGCCGGTGAAAGGAGGATACAAAATCAGCTTTTTTTTAAAGGATTTAGCTAAAATGATGTAGTGAATTAGGACCAGAAAAGTAAGAAAATAAGGTACAAGTCCGTTATCTATACTCCCAAGGTGTTATGGACACAAATATTTGGAATTTGATGGTACCGAACTGACTTATTACAACTGGAATTTTTAGCCGAGTTTTCTTATTTTTACCTAACCCTTTTCTGCCTTTTCAAACATTAGCAGACAAACATTTTTCAAATACTGTTAATTTAGTTTGTTGGGATTAAAAAAATAATATTTTCTAGCTATAAAGAATTAATCAAATTCTTTGGACCAAAATATTACCTAGGAAATTCAATATGGAAAACTAAACATCAGAAGAAAATACATACGAGATTTTGATGAATATTTCAATATGGTTTATAAATATGAATTGACTAATAATTATTCTATTCGTGTGTGTTGATAGAAAACAAAATTTCTCCAGATCTGGTACAGTGAGTTACTTTTCTCATGCCTTTATTTTTTAAATATAAAATAACTCCCTGCAACCATAGAGAAACCACTAGGTCCAAAAAGGAACATATCACAAAATCAAAAGCTATTAAAAGACAATAAAAATATAGAAACCGAGGAATTAATATCTTTAGATCTCAACAAGTGTTTATCTTCTTCCTTATCCCTTTGGTCTGGATCAGACCAGATCCATGAGATAGTTCTTTTTTAAGCTAACCAATACCAAACCAGGATTTTTATGGAGTTCCTCCTTCGCCAGTCCAATACAATCCAAAAGGTGTTTGGCGGTGGATTCCCCTAAAATGCACTTGGTGCAAACAGGAAAGGTCCCAGTGCCATTTATAAATCTTATGGTTTTCAGATGTCACGTGCACAGACGAGAGAGAGCAGTCTGGTTTTTCCTATCTCCAACAAAACTAATCGATGCACCATCAGGACCCTCACTAATGTACCTAGGGTGAGTTGGTGGATTCTTCCAAGAGATGTTTATAGAAAGTCTTGAGATGCATTAAGGGATATGTTATAATACGTAAGGGAAACGTAACGTATACGTTCAAGATACGTTAATGCAGTGTGGTCCAACCAGGAACCAATTTTCTCAAAATTTTTTCAATTAATAAAGTTTTAATAAGCGTACAAACTACAAATGTTCTTTAAAAACTTTTAATTTTTAAAGAAAAATTTTTTTTCGAGGAATGGGTCGCATAGACCATTTTCATGCGTTCTTTAAAATGCTATAGTAGGGTTCATAATCGAAAATGTTACCTTCCCTTTTATGACGCCGGATAAAAACGTCAAATATTCAAAGTCGCATCAAACGAGTAAAATATTCCGACAGGACTGCATACATCCGAAATCTCAACACAGAGCAAGAAATATCGATATCCGAGATATATCTCCATCCAACCGACAATGTTTGAAAAGCCGAGTCCAATAACTCAGCGGGGAGGAGGGGAGGCAGCGTAATAAGCGGGCTAACAAGACGGAGCCGTAATTATCGTGGAGAAACAAACTGGAAAAGTTTTATCAGAAAAATTTCTCCAGAGAAATGGAGAGGAAAATGCATATGCGCGCTTGCGATTGGAATCGATTGCCCCGAATTCTTCCTTTTTAGAGTTGAGTTGTGAGCCCCCTGCTGAGTGGATGGATGTGGAAGGAATACCCTGTCAAGGATTGAACTGTGCAAGTCAAACAGGCAGTTTGTAACCTTCGAGCTTTCTTTATGCGATGATCGTAAAAGATGTCGGATTAAAATTGATTTACAGGTGTCCCAAAATCCAGTCTCTGCCCTTTTGACTTTAGAAGCATTTCCGATAGAGTTTAACCTCGATATCTCGAAATGTGGTGTGTATTTTTGGAAGGTTATTAATTTTGTAACTAATTGAGGCACTAATATGTTATTTAAAATTAATAACTTATTAATAACTTTGAAACCAATTGAGTGACTTGTTGTAACAACTAGCTAACTCCAATGTAAAGGCGTTGGCAGCGAGCGCCTCAATTGCATTCATTTAAGGATGAACAAGCGATGTCATTATGTACCCTAAAAATTTATTTGGATTGAATAACGAATGAATAAGACAAAGACGAAGGGGGAGGAGCAATTCATCTTCGAAAAGCAATCAACTGCCGCAAGAACTCCCCACTAGATACTATACTAGGAGAGAAGAAGGATATAAATGGTTCTTTTAGTTGGTATTGGGGGATGTCTTGTTCCGTTTCAAATCGAACATTTCTTTTAGGGAGCCCTAACCCCCTCGTGATGCTGAGAAAAAAATAAAAACGAAAAGTTTCGTGGTCAATCTTTTGAGGGTAAGAAAGATAAATGACTTCGTGGTGAAGATCATCTCGAAATGTTGCGAAAAGCGATGCTTTTTGTTCCAGATGAACATTGTTAACCTTAATGCCTACTCTCGAATAAACATTTATTCTTAATAAAATATTCTCTCACGAGTCATAATTATGAATTCGGATGTTTTTTCTCTCGCTTTCCGAGAGAATTAAAGTATTCTGAGGATTAACTTGATCCTTTTTTTTCCTAAATCAGAAATTTTTAAGGGACTTCTAAAAAGACTCTTCTTTATGGCAATATTTTAATGTGATGATATCTAAATCCAGTTTTTATTTTTCACTTATAAGTTTTAAGGGAAGTTCCAAAGGGCTATTTACTTTAGCGTATTGATCTCAATTTAAATTTAATGAGATAGTTTTGCATCAAATTCCTAAAAGGGTTGCTAAAGAGGTTGAGACTATCCCACACTTAATCTTAACAATGAAATAAAAATATTACCTTTTGATAGGAGTTTAAAAGGACAGTCAATGATTTTCGAATAAAACATGAATTCGAATTAAGGATGTTCTTATTATCCACGCAGTATGATATAAAAAATTAAATGAGATGCGTATACTTTGATACAGTCTATCAAATCATCATCCCTCAGATTCTTATATTTTTATGTGGACAATTTTTTAATGTTTTAGATTTTATTGCTAGAAAGGCACTATAATAGATTTATCAGAGATAAATAATTATAACTGATTTAGGTACTTTTCCATTTACAGGCGCAAATCTCACCGGGCAGACTTTTTGGCGACAGCGCACAGTCGCCCGAAGAAATCATACGAAGCAACTTCTGTTGGCGTTGCATCATTATTAGCGACTTTATCGCCTGATGCACCGGTATAATGGAAAAAGTACCCTGATCCCATTTGCTCGATAATGTTCTACTCTCAGCAATGGAATAATAATAAAGTATTTGAAAAGAGAAAGAAAGGATCGCAAATCACTAGCACAACTTCCTACTAATCTTATCAAATAACATCGCTGAATCGATTCATTATCAGGATATCACCACCACAATTCCAGATAATTCGTTCCCTTTCCGCATTGAAATGGGAGGGGGAGGACACTCGACGCAAGCGATAACGAGCCGTTGCCATTATCTGCGACCCAAACAAACGAACATTCCCCCGCATTGATTTGTTTACAAGAGGGAGGGAAGAGCGGGAGCAGCAAACGATACTTCCGCGCGAGGGTCAAGGATCCGGCATCCGCCTCTTTCGAGTGTTTGAGGTGTGGATAAAGGTTTAGATTTTTCCCTGCCTGGAATGGACCTTTTTTGCCCGGGAGATAGGGGAATGCATTTTCTGGAGATGGAAAATCGAAGGCAAGATAGTAATTGTTTGAAAGGAAAGGGGTAGGGTGAACTGCCCAGTGAATGAACACTTAGCCATTTTCCAACTTTAAAAAAAATTTCAGGGCTTTTTCTCGGTCAATTTTAAAAAATGAGGTATGTTTCCATACAGGTTTTATCTCAGCAATATGATCGAAGTATTTCCAGATCTCAGAAATTAATAGTTTTGAAGAAATCCTGATTTCAGTGAAAAAAAGTGCCATATATACCCAGTACCATAAAATGGGATAACTTTGGCCCAAGCATCGAAAAGTGTTTCTAAGTGTTATATTTGTATGAAAAAATTAAATTATCACGTAATTAATGCTAGACCAAACGGGTGGAATTGTCGTCATATCCTCAAACCGGCATAAAATACGAACACTAGGAATGTTCCGAGTAGAGTAGTATCAAAATGTCGATTTTTGTTCACCTTACAACTTTTCTTCGGAAAGGCAATAAAGAACATGATTCAAAACAGCTAGATAATATTTTTTGTCATTTATGAAGTCCTCTAACAGTTTTTAATGCCATTATTTTGTTTAGCTGCGTTGCTTGACAATAATTATTAAAGTTTTATTACGTTGGGGTAACTTTGGCCTAATGGTATCTGCTGAAATAAGGGAAATATTCATTGAATTCAAAGGAAAAGGGGATAATATAGTTTAGAAATTAATTCTAAACACGAAATACATTCAAATTATAAGATAGCAAGCCTTAAATATAGTATGGTGAAGATGGCATCATTATTGTGAAATCGGTATCAGTTTTTAGTTCCAAAAGTGGATTTTTCTCCACAATTTAAACAACCAATTTATCAAAATATGTACCAAGAATGTTAAAATACTGTTAACTGTTCATCTATGTCTTTTCATTAAAAATTTATTATGGTAATTCTAAAATGAAATCAGTTTTGTGTAAGAAAACATGTTTTAATACTTAATTTTCTTATCAATTTAACTTGAAATGAACTTGGAATAGATTGTTATCATTGATAACACTGAACTTAGCAACACATCTAAATATTTTAGCATTGGCTAAAAGTAATTAAACGCCTTAACTTTGGGGATTTTGAGGTCTGGTTTAAATTACACTTTAAAAGCGGTTTACATTGAAGTTGAACATGTTAAAAATATTATAAGCCCCTGACTTTGTCAAATTTGTTTGGATTAGCTACTTTTATTTGCTTTTGAGGCGTAAAAACACTCCATTTGGGCCAAAGCAACACCCATTTTAAAGTAAATGAACAAAGTTTGCCCTAAATATGAACACCGTTGTCCCAGTAAATGAACACTGAATATAGTCACTAGTTTTAATATTTTGGAAAAGTTTATAATGTGTCAATCTATATCAAGTGCTCCAGAGGTGGTCGCTTGATCATTTTTATCCATCTATATAATTTAGTATATTTAAACTTTTATTTTTTCTGAATTTTTATAGCATCTATCGAAGTAAAACAAACTATGTTTATTATTGCGTTTGTAAGGGTTTACATTAACTCGCATTACTACAAAACTCGTTTAACTTCAATTCATACAACACAAACACCATTCTACAAATCTACTCATAAATATACATCCTTCATTATGTATGGTATGAATTTAAGGATAACTGTGTTTAAAGCATTGAAAATCAGCCTAAAAGAGGAACTTAAAGTCATAGTATTCCCAAATGTTTTTGTTATACCTTGTTGGACCTCGATGGCTGCTTTGAAAATTAAAAAAAAAATAAAAAAATAAAAGATAATGTTTTTGGACTTTCTAGTGCTGTAAGAATCATCCCTCAAAAAATCCTTTGATTTTAAAATGGTAGAGTGACCATTTCTATTTTTTCTGGAACATTTGATTTAGATTGACCTTATTTTTTGGTTTACAGATGGTTCAATAAACCAAACCTTTATTATAAATTTTTCCAAAATGCACAAACTACTAATTTCTGTAAACATTTTTTGAAAATGGAGTTTTTGTACTAAGGTAAATGTGGGTATAGTGGACACTTTAAGGAAAATTTTTGCTTAAATTCTCAATAAATACCAACCTATTTGCTTGGAAACCGTTATCATCATATTTTTAGATTAATTGGAACTTCTGCTTTCAATTTTACCATTAAAAATTTTAATTAAATTTGGTAAAGTATTTTTAATTAATTTTTAAAAAGTACTCCAAATTGCATCTATAGTGGCCACATAGATGTAGCTGTTGTATCTATGGTGGTCACCTCTTGCATCTATAGTGGACATTAGGGTGGAACGAAAAAACGAATTTTGTCGAATCGTTTAGTGATAGGGCGCAAAATTTGCCTTAAGCCATCAGTATCAATAGTTAAAAATTTTAAAATGATCAAAAAATATCTTGAGGTGCCTCAAAGCCCTTAAAGTTTCGAAAAAATGCTGTTTTTATTACAAAACAACAAAAAATCCAATGATAAAATCATTACAATTTGTTCATTATTTTTTTATGAGGAACTACTATTATTCTCAATATAATGTTCCATGTTTCATTTTTTATCACCCTTTTTTTTGGCAGTAATATTTTTTTAACGTCAAATAAATTTTGTAAAGTTGTTTTTCCTGCATTATTGAAACATCAATAACTCTAGAACTATCAAACCTAAAAACGTGAAATTGGATTCCTTTTGTCCAATATTTTTTCCTCTTCACAGTGGTATGCATCATTGACAATCCCCTCCCAAAAAAATTTTAATTTAAAATAAAATGTGAAAAAAATGTAAATATTTTTATTTTTAAATTTTATTATTATTTTTATAGTTTTTTATTTTTATTTATCTATGATAAACATTTCTACTAAGTTTCAAGTTAAAAATCTAATTTAATCGTGCACAAAAATACAATTAAGCGAAATTTTAGTAAGTTTTTAACACCCCTTATCAAAAAACAGAAAAAGAACGATTACACTTCAACAATGAAAAAATTTCCTTGGTGAAAATAGTCATCTCTTATAGATTTTGGGTCGCTGAATACGAAAATCATCATTAAAACTCTAAATTGACTCAGGATTTTCGGGGAACAGCCCCTCCCCCTTTTTACGTTTTTCGACGACTTTATAACTTAAAATTCGATTTTCAGGGTCAAAAAGCATTGCTTTAGTCTTCAAATTGCCCCCAGGGGACAAGATAGGTTCAAATTAACAAAATATGATAAATTTATAACAAATGGATAGGTTTAAGGGGTAATTACCCCCTAAAAATGCCAAAAATTAGCTAAAAGTTATAGGTTTTTATACGCTATTTTTTCATCTTATTTTTTACGCAATTCAAGTTTGAAGGGCCCTAACCCTTCCCCAAAGACCTAAATTTAATGGAAATATGCAGCAATGATTTTTACTAAAAGCGGTTGAGATGAGAGCGGCCCCTAAGCACCCATGGAAGGATTCAATGCTGCACTTGGAGTTAAACTGTGCTGTACAAAAAAATGTGAAGCCACTAACTGAATTTCAGCTTATTGTGTAAAATGATCTGCTGAATTCAAATATGACACCCATTTTCCTCCATCACCCTCAGTTTTTAAAGGGATGCTCCCTAATTGTTATCCACAGCCGTGCATCTATTAACATCTTGAAACATGGAATCCTCACTCCATAAAACCGGTCAGTTTTTAAAGAACTGAAGAGTTTCCACTTAGGATAGACCCAAAATATAAGAAAAACGGCATTTGTAATCTTTTCAAAATCATCAATATTAATTCCTGAGCTCGCGGGCGCGTTCACGATTCTGGAAGCTTCCGAACTCTTCCGCAGGGGCTTCTGGGAGGCTAACACCTCAGCCGCTTTTAGTAAAAATTATTGCTGCATATTGTCATCCAATTTGGGTCCTTGGGGAAAGGTTAGGACCCTTCAAACGGGAATTGCGTAAAAAATAAGACGAAAAATAGCGTATAGAAACCTCTATAATTTTTAGCTATTTTTGTATTTTTAGGGGGGTAGTTACCCCTTAAACCTATCCATTTGTTATAAATTTATGATATTTCATTAATTTGAACATTTCCTGTTACCTGGAGGGCAATTTGAAGACTAAAACAATGCTTTTTGACCCTGAAAATCGAGTTTAAAGTTATAAGTCGTCAAAAAACGTAAAAGGGGGAGGGGCTGTTCCCCGAAAATCGTGAGTCATTTGAGAATTTTAATGGTGATTTTCTTACTCAGCGACCCAAAATCAATAAGAACTGACTATTTTCACCAAGGAAAAAATTTTGAAGGTCATTAATTATTGGTTGAATTATTGTAGCAGAACCATAACTACGTATAAAATTTCTAAGGTATAATAAGACAAAAACAGTAAAAGCTTTACCGAAATTATTAAGAATTCATATTTAGTATATAGTTTGCAAACCCCTGAGAATCACTGAACTTAAACTACTATCTATAAGTAATTTTGATCAGTATTTAGTGAAAGTATTTAATGCTTTTAAAAGAAAACTTTTAACTGAAAATGTTTGTTAATGAAGCACTTATAGCTGAAATTAACTAGAATTATACAAATATTTAGTAATTTGTGATAATATCAAAGCATTTCTTGATTGGTATTAAATTTTTACAGGTTAATAACTTTTTTCGGTTAAAACTTTTTTTAAATATTTTTTTTTGGAAATTGTGAAAAAAATTGAAGAAAGGTAACAAGAAGAAAGGAAAGAAAGAGAATAAAATTATGAACAAAATGGGCTCCATTTCTTGTTTTTAAACTGAATAGTTCCAGAGTTATGTCTCCTAGTAATGCAAGAAAAACAACTTTACAATATTTGCGTAATTCTAAAAAAAAATATTTCTCCCAAATGAAGGGCGATAAAAAAACGAACCTTGTGCCATTATATCTCTGATAGTAGTAGTTTCACATAAAAAAATCATGAAAAAAATTTAAGTGTTTAATCTTTGGTTTTTTTGCTGTTTTGTAGAAAAAGTGACAATTTTTTGAAACTTCAAGGCTCTTGAGGCACCTCAAGATATTTTTTGATCAATTTCAGATTTTCACATATTGACATTGATATATTAAGGCAACTTTTCCGCACTATCACTAATTGAAAATTTGAAAAAAGTTTTTTTGGGCCTTTTTCGTTCCACCCTAGTGGACATATCTCTTTTTCTGCACATATGAAGGGTTTACGCATGAAATTGATGGGGTTTTTTGGTATAGTCTTTTATTTCTAATTAAATCTTCCTTCCCAACGAAAGGTATTTTATATCAAATCAAATAAGCTTTATTTAAAAAAATACTTGAAAGTTTCCGGCCCAAAGCCTACGCTGTAGCTAATTTGAGAGGAGTTAAAACATGTAATTCAATGTTTTGGAAACCTTGGTTCCCGAAGTCAGAATGAAACCAAATTCATACAACACTCATTTTAAAGCACAGTCAACAGTTTATGAAGAAAAACTGATCCAAATTCAATGTTATTTAAGTTTCTATTAGAAGCCATTGCGGTGGCCACTATTGGAAAATCTAAGATTTTGTGTTGGTATAGTGGCCACCCCCATAAATCCCTCGTAAAGTCAAAATTTTAAAATAAATTTGATTTATTATCATTTTATACACTCTTCTTTATCTTAATATAAATTTAAAAGTCAATCAAACGGTTATAAATACAAAAAAATCAGTTCCGATATACCCGTTTCCTTACTCGATTCAATAAGCAAAATCAAATTTCAGTCACTCGGCCGATGTTGTTATTTTCAAATATTTAAATATCCTTCCCATGCTGATCTGTGGTATCGGTGGTAATTTAACAGCTTACCTGATTGTACAATATACTATGCCTATTAATTTTGAAGCTGTTTGATGCCTCTAACTCGTTTTATTTCAAATTAATGGTCTTAATCAATGTATTTACTTTCTCGGTTACCTGGACGGGATTGATTCCCCTTGGTAACAAATATAATTTTTAATATTTTTCTTATTAATGTCTCTTAAATTGAAAATAAAGATTATTATTATTATTATTATTATTATTATTATTATTATTATTATTATTATTATTATTATTATTATTATTATTATTATTATTATTATTATTATTATTATTATTATTATTATTATTATTATTATTATTATTATTATTATTATTATTATTATTATTCCACATTTACCTAAGGCATAGACAGTACATTAAAACTCAGAAAAATATGATTGTAAGAAGCCAATTATTAACCTAAAGTTCTCATTTTCAATCGCAAGTAGCTGGGTTTAAACTGAAATTTTTTTCACAGTTACGATACAAAGATTTTACTTAAACAAACGATTGTTCCACATTTATGAGATCTTCCCGTAACTACTGAATTTTATTGGGAGTCTCTAGAACAATTAAGTTCCTTATTATTTGAGTTAATGTGAACGACTGTTCATTTACTGGGAATGTTCATTCACTGGGCTGGGCAGTTCACCCTACAACTTGCCTGTTTAAGACCTTTTAGAAAACGTGAACATGGAATGGAAATAACGTGCGGTAAATTTTTTCGGCCAATGAAAGCAAATTGTAACAGTCCGATAGCTGGTTGTATGGAAATTCAATCAAAAAGATGCAGTACTCAAAATTTAATTTTAGGATACTTTTTCCAGAACATTCTATAACTTCCACGTGTTTGATTAGATAAGAATAGTTATTGGCGGTACGATTACGATAATAATTAAACTAATTGTTTAATACAAAACAAAAAACAGATTTTGCAAATCAGCCTGTGCAAGCGGTTGTGTTTATTCATGGTAGTCAACTAAAAATACGAAATTTCTACTTTTCTAGAAAAATTATTAAATGGCATGAAATAACGCTATTTACATCTATGCTTCTGATAATACATGTTTTTATACTGAATGCGATACCTACATCTTAAGCCCCGGTTTATTTATACAGCTGAAATACTTTCTGAGATTTGTTTCTAAATGTTTTATTCATTTTTTAATAGATACAACAAAGTTCGATACATTCCAGTATCCGCCATTAGAAAACAAAATTGAATTGGCACAACAAAGCAAAGCATAATAAATTCTAAATTCAGTATTATTTTAATTGCAAATCTAAGTTTTCTATAGGAGTTAACCATTTTTTTACTCAGTCAGATGTAAAATAACTAAAATCTTCTAAAAAACAAAGAAACCGTATTTTGCCAAGATACGTTTCATTAAAATGTAACCAAACGCTGCACCAAATCTTTATCGCTACATAGTTATAAAATAGCTCAACGTCTGAACTGTTTCAACAAGGTAAGCTTGTCAACTGTGTCGTGGAACAAGCCTCTTAATTTGATTAAAGCTTGGACCGGCCGTACACAGTAATGGCGACGCAGTATACACTTTTAAAACGTCCCGCTAATGAAGCGACATAAGCCCCCTTATTAAAACGGCCAAGACTGCACGAAGCAAACATTTTGTTGGGGTTTTAGCTATTGTCTCGGATAACAAACTTGAGCTTAATATAAATCATGACATATTTGGAATAGACCCTTAGTGATTCAACATTTTATATTTTGAATTTAAACATTAGCAATAGCCTTAAATCTTTGAAACTTAGGGATATGAGTTCAGATTTTTTACGCAAAATAGGACAACTTTATTATTTGCCCTACATACAATTTTAGAAATTAACTTTTGCAAAATGTCTGGATTTGTTTTTTTTACTAAATATAAATTTCGTAAATAATTTTCATCTACAATTAAATACATAAACAGCCATGATTATACAAAAGGGTTTATCACTTTAGGTAAAGTTTGTATCATAGCTCCGTATATGGGTCATTTTAAACCGGAAATTGGATAAAATAAAAAATGCGAGTGCTGAATCCAATACATTGTTAACGTATTCTTATTTCTTTCAGAAAATTATGCTTATAACAAGATGTGATTACGAATAGAATATTAAATATATAAGTGTAGAGGTTATTTTGGATTCGGACATTAATAGCAGAGTTTAGTTCCGTTATAAATGATAAAAGATTGAAGTATAATAAAATCATCAATGAAACTTTTCAGCTATTTTTTTATAAAATTATGTTATACATATAATTGCGCTTTAATAACTGTGTCTTAAAAACAATATATTTTTCAAACATTTAATGAACCTTTATTAAATATTCGTTTTTACCAGTATTTTGCTTTACCAGCTTGTAAACGGAATCGTTTAGGTAGGTTTAGAGAGAATTTAACCGCGTACTCAAATAATATCATCCTTCCTACAAAGTCGCGAAGTCAGGAAACCTATTACAGGAAGAAAAATAAAATAATCCTATGTAGAGAAATTATTGATGATCCACCAGACACTACATATTAACGAAGAACTATTTCATTGGAAGTAAAAAAGTTTTTCAGAAAACTAATTGAAGCAGTCTAAAAAACTGAAACATATAGTTGCTAGAACAAGAATAAGAAAAGCAACTTTTAAAATAACCATGAGCTCCATCATTTCTTTGAGGAATCTCGTGATTAAAACAGAAAACCTTTTCATAGGAGAGGCGAAAATAGATACAGAGAGAAGATGTTTCTCCCCGATACAAGAAAAACCAAGTAAATTCTCCCCTTTTTACCACAGGCAAAAGGAATAATAGAACATTTTTAAGGATGAAAATATCAGGGCGGACTTTTCATTCTTTTTGGGCACGCACAGGTGTTTTTGAAAGGAGCAAACAGCACGCGGAGAAAGATCAACCATTCGAAAAATATCACATCAGATCCAGCAACGGAGAAGAGAAACCATACATTTATACGCGCATACACAATGTTTTTCCATCAGATGCGTTTTGCGCAAAAAAAACTAACTTTTGAATAAAAAAGGGCATCTATTAATTATTTGTAGCGAGTTCCGGAGATTTTTATTCTTTTAAGTCCTGTTTCGAGTTTACCACTAACCACACTAATCATTTTGTTTCTCGAGGGTAGTCTTTATTAAAAGTTCAAGGATTCAGAATTTTTTAGCGGTAAGTAAAGAAAAATGTAAATGTAACAATATACACTAAGTAACTGCCTGGAATGCAAAATAGGCTAAAAAACACACAGGCACGAAAGTAAATGCTTTTAAACAAATTTATATACACGTAATAGAGCTTCAAAACAGTTCTCTACATAAAATAACAAAATTAATTTTTGTTTATGGTTATAATTTGTTTCCTGAGTATTTTTATTTTGTCTTTTAAATAATGGGAAAATACTTTAGGTGTAAAATAATGTATTATTTGTGCTTAACATGTTAATATCGCAAAATAAAACATTTTCTTGATTTAAAATTTACTTCCATAAAATTTTAAGACAATTAAAAACGATGAAATTTATCATAAAGAAAAATAATAGCTAGTTATGTGGAAAGCTCGTCTTACATTTTGACGTTAGTTATCGATTTTAAATTTTTGTGAACTCATTACTAAGAAATACCCTGAACTAAATATATGATACGCTTATTTTTTTCAAATTAATAACCTAGAAATATCTCTATAAAACATAACAACGCTTGATAGAAAATATGCTTGGTTTTACCCTTTGTTTTTCTCAATCCTTGCTATCTAGTTTGATCACCGACTATATTTCTTAAAATATAAATGTTAGCAGTAGCATTTAGTGTTAAAACTTTCCAGGATAGTTACGAATAAGAACTTAATCCACAATTTATTTTAAAACGTCCTAATTAATTGAAGGTTTTTTCCATCCCATTCTCTCTTCCGTAAGTTCTTGTCTAAACAGAAAGAAATATCCATAAACTTTAATTATCAAAAATTCAGATAACATATGCAAATATGCATGTTTTAACAAATTTTGATGGTTCAAAATAGTGCTTTAATTTTAAATAAATCATGATATACTTTAACCAAATATGTGTGATGGAATGTGACCAGAGCTTGCATGCAAAAGTACACCGAATTAAATGCATGAAACAATCTCAACTAAAGTTAAAACCGGCAATTACCGATTCATTCAGAACACCAAGAGAAGTAAAACAGAAAAGGTGTTGTTCAAACATCCTCATTTCCCCCTTCTTTTTGGCTCAAGGCAGCACGCTGATTGGCTCATTCGATTTCATTTTACTTCATCACTCAAAATTAAAAACGAGCCGATACTCTGGGCATTAATTCTGCCCGGGGGCCCACAAAAAAGACGAGGGGAGGGTCCAAATGAGAAAGTCAAACAATCCAAAGGAGAAGTAAAAAAAAGGACGAAAATTTTTCTCTCTTTCTCTAAAACTAAAGCAGAAGTTTTAAATCGCGAGTTGAAGAAAAGTCGTTACGAAATCGGGAGAGGACCTGCGCTTCACAGAATTACTGTGGTTTAAGTCCACAGAACTAATTTCGAGCACCACTGAAAGTTTCTTGAGCGGAGTTGTCTTTTCCTGTTTTGTGTGGTTCCTAATTTCTGTAACATACAAGAAAGAAATCCTTTTAAACATTGGTTTTCAAAAAGTTCACTCAAACTCTGCTCACCCAGCTTCTTTGCAGGGTGTAGGGGAGAACGGGGCACATTCGCACAAAAAGTGCATTTCGGCATATTTCTCTGGATCTAGATGAGATATTGAAACAAACTCGGATTCAAATGAAAGTTAAGACCGTTCCCGATATTTTAGAACCAGAATTGGTAGCATTAATCGAGAATTTCTAACCTATATCATCAATCTAAAAAACGAGAAATTTCGTGCGAATGTGCCCAATGGGTGGGGCAGTTTCGCACACGTGTGGGGCACATTCGTACACATGCAAAAAAATTATACAATAATTATTTTTACAAACTAAAAAGTTTATGGTTTTACATATTTTTCCACTAAATTGAATATTTTTTACAAAAAGAAAACAGCTTCAGAAAATATTGAACATCTAATTTTTTGATGAGGAAAAAATTGTAGTAATGAAGAGTATATTGCACATTGACATACTTCACATAATATAATTAGTTAGAAAAAGTCCAACCAATATTTTAACTGTCAGGTTTTATTCGAAAAGAAAAGTGAACCAACAGCTCGCATATTAATACTTGAAACTGACGGTTGCGGAACTTTTAATACGATATTATCTTTTTGTATGAATGTTGAATCATTACTTACTGGGAAAATAAAATATTTGTCATTAATTTTAAAGTTTTTAAAGTTTTTCATCATTAACTTTAAAAAGCATCATTTAATTCAAAAATTTTCTACTTGACCAACATAACAAAATTTTCTTTTTAGTAGCAAATTCTACTAGAATAAAATCCAAGTCAATTGGTATTAAATAATTATGCGGCTGCTGAATGCTGCACCCCTGAAGAAGTCGTTCAGTGGTTGCATACTTTAATTATTAAATTTATTTTTGTACTTGAATGATTTCTATTTTAGTATTAAGTTGCTTTAAGCGCTTGTACAGAGGGGAATTTCAAAATTCTCAAATTTAATTGACAGTATTTGCAAAAATGATATCTATCCTTAAAACTAAAGCTTTCTTTAAGGTGTTATTTTCTATTATCACCGAGTTTTGTACAATAAAAAACAATTAAGCTTCAAGTTATTAAATATACTGCACTTATAAACATATAAATCACTTTCATAATCAAAAATGGGAAGGATGAGGAACATTCGCACTGTCCGAATCTGCCCCATCTTTTGGTGTACGAATGTGCCCCATCTACCAGTTCAAGCTTACCACGTCCCAACAAGATATTTATAATTTAAGCATGGAAATAAAACCTTTCTAGAAACTTACTTTAGTAGAGCCTCTACTGAATAAAATTCTGAATGTCCACTTGAGAGTTAGTTTTGATTGATATTTTACGACAACAAAATGGCAAGAAAATTTACTTTGCTGCTTCTAACGCTAGCAAATTTCTAGTACGTACACAACAAAATGGCTCAGGGCTTTGAAAATTCATGCAGGAGTTGGTAGTCATGCTTCCATCTACTGGTATTTTTTCAGATTTTTGAATTAATAATTTCTAGGGGAAATGCCGTCTGTCCGAATGTGCCCCATGTGCGAAATAGCCCCACTCTCCCCTATGTGCCACCAAGGAACTTTACTGCTACAAACCATAGTTTTCGAGAAAATTGCGATAAAAAATATGTAACGTCGCATCCGGTTTAACCAGGTTCACGCATCCAGAAAACGTGATCATGTTTGCACTCCAAGATGTTAAAATAACCATTGCGCATGCATGCGTGCACCGTGGAATAAAACTATCGGATATGACGTCACATTTTTCGAAAATAAAAGTCGCCGTAAAGGTATAGTTCGTTGGGCATTTTCGATGTACTCCTCCGCGCTAGGAATCTTCCGAGTAGAATTTGGTCGGATTTGTTGAAACACCCTGTACACAGCAGATCTTATTGCTGACTATTCGACTGATGAGCATGAAGTTATTAACTTAAAAGATCCAAGGAAGAGATCATTTTACATAAAAAACTTTATTAAAAAAGAATTGAATGAAGTTTTATGAAATATTTCATAAATTGTCAAATTGGAACCAATTTCAAAACCAGGACCCTTTCACGTCATTTTAGCAAGTCTATTTCTACAAAGCTTTTTGGCATTTTTTCGAGTGGATCTTGCAAGCGAATCATTGAACTTTGACAATTAGTACACTTGAAGGCAAAGGATTCAAAAAGACTTCTCTCAGACTTTTAGTAAATTTGGAACTTGGTCCACTGTCTCTCCACTTTTTTTCCGCTCCAGAACCGATCTAGCGTTAAAAGGAATTAGCAGTAATTGGCTCCTTCGTAGAAGAAACGTTTCGAAAACATTAAGCAAGAAATGAAACGAGCGGGCTTCTCCTGCGATCACACCGAGTGGCCGTTTTTCCCGGGATTCCTTTCTTCACACGATCACACGTTCTGCCTCTTTTTGCCTACTAGTAGATCATTTAATTCCTAATTAAAGGCATGATATTCATATCGATTTGATGAATTATTTCACCCAACCCTTAATTTCACCCTTAATTTTTCATCAACTTAATTATTTTCGTTTGCATTTTTATAATTTCGAGTTAATATATATTCAAACTTTTAAGGGAGATTTATTCATGGAGGAGATTTGGTGACGTATTTTGGAAAGTTGGTTGACGTTTTTTCTGCAAATTGTTTAATTGTTTTATAAAGGGTATTAAGTTCAGAGAGTTGGAATTTGTGGAAATTGCGAAGCAATTCCAAAAAGTCCTGCAACAGCAGTTTACGGGGGTTGGTGAGCGATAGCGAGCAGGGGAGCTCCCTAGTACTACACACACAAAAATTACTTTTAATACTCTTTCTCTCTCTTTAAAATTTTTTTTTCGGAAAAGTACTTTCCATGTGGATCAGGTTATTTTAAGTCCCAAAAACAATTTGAACTCAACAAAATGCCATTTTCCTCTAATATTAGCTATGAAACCTGGAGTTTTTTGCTTAAAATTTAAGGTTTTCCTTTTTCACATAATATCGGGTTGAAGTTGAGAAAAATTAGATATCCTCTATATGGTAACTTTCATTTTATTTCTCGTGTTAAAATCGACTTAGCACCCCAAAATTTTATCTGCATCATGAAGTAAAACGGGTATGCCTTAAACTTAATGCGTTATGTATCATTATGTGTTTCTTCATATTGCCTCTGTATACTCGACATCTAAACCGCATCCCTTACTTTTTCCATCCAAGGCACCTTTGGAATATCTACAACCGGTGCATTAAAGAAAAGCAACGCAAAAGAGCATTCTGTGGAGAAAAAACCTGAAGTGAGCAAGGTAGATCTAGGAAAACTAATGGAAACGAAAGATGGTTACAGTATATCATTCTTCCCAATCTAAAGTAATGGGAGTGGTTTTTTTCTAAAAAAGTTCTTAAAAAGCAATTTTGTTGTTTCTTAAGACGTTAAGTGCAGTGAGAAAATTTGGATCTTCTTTTTTTCGAATTCTTCGTCTATTAGGGCAAAGTCTAATTATTCTACCCGATAGTGCAACGAAGGGTAAAAAATACCACCCTGATATTTTCGTGCATAATTGAGTCCGTATAAAAAAGCTTTCATTGAAAGTGCAGGTAGGTAAGAAATAAAAAAACGCGTGCTTTATAAAACATAATCATAAAGTTTTCTAAGAGTTAAGTCGGCAAAAAATGAGTTAAGCTTTTACTTTGGAAGCACCGGTGTTTGAGTTACATTCCCCCCCTCTCAATAAAAAAATACATATTCTGGGGAACTTTTTCTTGATTTCATAAAAGATGGTTGTTGGCCTTAGTTCTGGTGCCAATTTTTCTATTTAAACCGAAAGTGTTATCTAGATTTGGATTTCTTAATAGATGATCTTAAATATTAATATCATTACATATATTAATATCATTACATATATTAAATAACTTTAGTGTGAAATAAAACTATACGCAACGCATCAATTACTTAAGGTTTTTCTATCCAGTTAAAACATTGAAAACATTCTTAACTAGTTGTTTATTAATATCGAAACTAATAAAAAAGAAAAGACATCACGTACAGCCAGAAACACATTTAGGAGGGGCATATATGAATTTGGGGAGAGGGTATTGGGTAAAATTTATTCCATTTCTATGCACAAAGAAGGTATATTTCAAACTTTTGGGGGATACATCTGCAAATCCCCACTCTTACGCCCCTGACCACCTATAAGTAAACTTTATTAAAAACTAATGTCCATATAAATAATATTTTTAAATGTCAAAAGGATCGACAAATATCTTTTAAACGGGGGGAAATTTGAATAATTTTGCATCCACTAATTTTTACGTCATGAGAGTTTGAAGAAACTAGGTGGATATTTACAAAAACAGGACAGAACTTTAAAGAATTTAAAATTTTATTTGAGTCAGTGCTAGATTTCTGGTTTCTTTTATTAAACTAGGGAGCTACCGCCCACTGCTCGCTATCGCTCGCCAACCCCCGTAAACTGCTTACGCAGAAACTTTTGGATCGCTTTGAATCCTCATAAAACCCAGCTCCCTGCTATTACTCACTTTATAACATTCTTAAAACAGGGGTACTACTTCTCCGGGATATTATTTCAAAAATGGCGGGTATTCATTCAGTGGCGTAATTTTAACAGTTCCTTTATTGCAACATGAATTGATGGATCGCCCTTTAATTCCAAGAAAATTAACTGGATAGCAATGTAAACAGTCTTAATCGACGAATTAAACAAACGTCTAAGTTGTGTCAGTTTCATAGCAATGACACGAATGTCTAGACTTCAAACATTTTCGAGTTTTATCTTTATTTCTAAAACATTTACCGGTGATATCTATTTTTTTTGCGTTTTGACATTATGAAATAAAAAGTTACATTTTACTACCTTAATAACATACTTGCAAAAGGATATTAAAAGTAATTATTGTAATAAATAAATGCAAAAGCTCACACACAATTTCGGAAAGCAAGTTTGTATTTAATTGTAAATATAGTAATTAGGTTGCCGCAACGACAAAGATAGATATTAAAATATCAATTTATTATTTAAAAAATAAAAGATATATTAATTATACTTTAGTTTAAAATATAATTAAAATCGTTTGAACAGCAAAAATATAAATATTGTTAAAAACAATCCAATATATTTTTTTAATCCGTGTTATAAATAAAAATATGGTTATTTAATGTAATTGAATATTAAAAAAAACAGTGAAACATGTTTTCAATTGTTTTAAAATTAATGGTTTCTTGCTTTGTAACTGCGACTTTATCCGAAATCTAAAAAAATGGAAATATTTTAAAACTGAGAATTTTTTTGAAAAATCCAATAGCTTACTCGAAAATCCAGAAAGAATCTGGACACTTTGATACCAAAAATGTGTTATACGATTCAGTAATTAAAAAGCTTTTATCTGGAAACCATTCACAAAAAAACTTTTTTTAGAATAGAGAGATTCTTGCACTCGGTTAAATCTTTCTGTCTACACAGTGGGGGTTATCGATTCCAAAAACTTCATTAAACGAAAGCAATTTCGTCACCTTTCCTGGCGAATGAAAATCAATCCCCAACACCCAGCCCAACAATATTGCTATAAGAACAGCTGTTTTCATCCACCAACGAGCCGGTGGGGGCCATAGATGGGAGAGAGAGCTTTGGAAGGGAGGCCAAAATGGTAGATGCCAATAGGAAAGTCTTTTAGACGTGTGGATTTCAGAGTAAAAGCTTCCTCAGAGATCGGAACAGGGATAGACAATTTCTTATATGAGAGAATACGCAATACTGAATCATTCAGAGAAAAATCTCATTCTAAAATGTATTTATATTTAGGATTATTTATATAACTTTTTTTAAAATTATGATCTTCACCTGAAAGTAAAAAAATGCTTCAATGCAAACCCGTCTAGCTAGTGTCGAGTCATTTTAGACGGTTTGAGCTGGGTGCACCAGTGATAGCGATTTAGTATTGTCCTTGGACCGGATAGCGTCAACTGACCTAAGTCTTATGTGACGAGATTCAACAGATAACAAGAAAACAGTTCGGAGAAAATTCATCGAACAGCGATGAAGTAGCAGTGTTAATCAGGTCGGTCGATGCTTTTGTGTCCCTGGCAGATCTTAAAAGTATCTGGCCAAAAAGAATATCAAAACACCGAAAAAAACCTAATTCATTGCCAAACATGCATCCTGATGGCATCTGAATGACATGAAAAAGCCAAGGTGACTACAATGTTAGCATATATGTTCGGAGCACTCTCTTCATATACTACTCGCATCTACGGATCAGACGGACCCCCGGGAGGAATTCCCCAGGAATTCTCCGGGACACACATCGATTTCGATGCAAACCATTAAGTTTCATCATTATCCTTTTCTGCCGGGAGAGGAATGACTTTTTATGACGCTCTGCGAACTATTTTCCGGGGGAGTCTTAATTTTTTTTCTTGTGCCTGTTTTTTTTCTCTCTCTCTCCTCTTAAGGAACTGTTCGGCTGCTTCATTTAACTCCGCTTTTCATTCGGGATTTTCCCGTTTTTTAACCCAGAGGGGAATTCTTAAAGGAAAAGTTTGAGGAGGATCCAATCTAAATGCAGTTTTTTTCTCTCCCTTGCTTTTAGTGTATGAGTGATGGCAACAGGGGGAATAACATCCATATTTACCGTCACTTCATTGCAAAAAGACGTCACTTTTTTAGAAGAGGATTGTCAAGTTTTTCTGTCATCTATATGAGACGGCTTTAAATTAACAGTTCCTTTTTTTAATGAAAAACCGAAGAAGATCTGTCATAAGAATAAAAAATGAAGGGGAATGTGTTGGGAAAATATTTAAGTGCATTTTTAAAAACTGTCCTCTTATATTTACTCATACTCTACTAATAACTTTACATTAATCATTAACTTTGAATTTCTAGTACTCTTAAATAGATATTTGGCGGCTGAAATATCAATATTTCCGAGACGCAAGAAGAAAAGTACGCAATGAGTACCAGGGTTGGCTGGATTGGACCCAATTGGGTTGGACCCAGTGGGTTTTTTCAAAAAAACCCATGTGAAAAAACCCACATTTTGGACCCATTTTTGGGTTTTTTCAAGAAAAATCAAGATTTTGGCAGTTCTTTCAAAATTTAATGTTTTTTTTCAAAGTTTAGGATATTTTTAAAACTTCAATGGTTTTTTCAAAAATTAAACTAGGTTTTAAAAATTAAATGGTGTTTTTTCAATTTCAGGGAGTTTTTAAAAAAAATTAAATAGGTTCTTTCATTATTCAGTGGGTTTTTTCTTTATTGAATGGGGTTTTTTAAAATTTAGGAGGTTTAAAGTTCAAACTAGATATAAAAAATAAAGATGATTTTTTAAAAATTTCAGTGGGTTTTTTTAAAGTTGAATAGATTTCTTTCAATATTGAATAGGTTTTTTCAAAGTTTAGGGTATTTTTTAAATTTTAGTGGGTTTTTTCAAAATTTAAACCAGGTTTCAGTAAATAAGGGATGTTTTTACGATTTCAGTGGGTTTTTTCAAAGTATAAAAACTTTGAAAAAACCCACTTAACTGTGGAAACTGACATTATTTTGACAGAACACATGTAACATAGAAAGAACTCACTAAAATTTGAAAAAAACCCACTTACTTTCTAGGAGAAAACCGCTTAATTTTGAAAAAACCCACACTTTTTCCGAAAAAACCCAGTTTTAAATGGGTTTTTTCAGAGTTTTATTGAAAAAACCCGAAAAAACCCAACCCACTTGGGTTTTTTCAAAAAAACCCGGGTTTTTGCCAACCCTGATGAGTACCCAGTAATTTTTTGTCACTCATATTTTGATATTAACAGACCTAAATACCTAACGTTTTTAATTTTTTTACTTAAAGTGTGCGTATGGAAATTACTGTTAAGAAAGCACCTTAAGTGAATTATATTGTGTTTATGGTTTCTCATCAACTTTTATATCAGCCATCTGATGAATCCTACTCGATATGTGAAGGATTCCAAATTATGTGAATTTTTAAAGAAGTTTTTCCTTATCATCTATTATACGAGAAAATTTATATCAGTCATTCTGAACAGCTCGACTGATTTAAAAAACATTTTTATAGTTCAGAAATTTTTGGAACGATTATAGGGTACAGTTTTAAAAAAGATAGCAAGAAAAACTTACAGGGATGGACTAAAATTTTAATAATTATTAAGCTATAATTACCATTCCATTAAAAACCACATACGTACTTTCATTCGCATAATTTCATAATTATTACACTATTTCTCCATAAAAATGATTTACCTCAACTTCCATGTAATCAAGCCGCTTTGTGTCGAAAGGAAAACGGTCGGAAGAGCATCGGAAAGGGAGGTGTCCCGTTCCGGACATCCGGACTCGAGTTTCCCGAGATCCGCGGAGGGTGACGGACGAGGATTGCAGAGTGGTTAGAAAAAAGTGTTTCGCTTTAAGTAGAAGATATCCTACAACAGCATTTTGTCCGGTCATTTTCAATATCACTTCAATTTTATTTCTTAAGTCTTGATTAAGTTCATAATTAGCCAAATGTCCGATTTACTTTGACTATTTACCTCCTAGCAGCAGTGAATCTAAAACAAAACCCAATCACCTTCACTCCTACAAAATGAGTATTGAGGTGGTGTCCACACTCAACGATTCAATTGGAAACGAATTCTTTATTGAC
This sequence comes from Tetragnatha versicolor, assembly GCA_024610705.1. Lineage (NCBI taxonomy): Eukaryota > Metazoa > Arthropoda > Arachnida > Araneae > Tetragnathidae > Tetragnatha > Tetragnatha versicolor. The sequence continues at coordinate 929,972 of JANDEH010000001.1, forward strand.
ATAATTTGTCATGAAAATACGTTTTATTTTCAGGTTTTTAAGTATATTTTGAGAGAAAATGGAATCAATTCTTTAACACAGGTTTTTCATTAATTAAAGACTAATGCAGCTTTTTGATTTGGAAAATTTGATAACTTGTTAGAGAAGGATTAAGAAGAATTCAGAAAGAAACAATTTTTAATTTTAAAGTTGTAGGGAGTAAAGACAATTTTAACATTGAATGCCCCAGGACTTAAATTTTGATGTATGCGTTATGAGGAGGGCCTATGATTTGGAATGAAATTTATTCAGCATAAAAGAGAGAAGGGGGGCGTTTCAACACCCTACCGCAAAAAAAAATATATTTTAGGTATCCTCAGAGACTATTTAGAGACTCAGGTACCAATTCACCCGAAAGTATCCGTTTCCGTGACTTGTTCGCGGTAGCACAACCACCGGTTGAGAGTGATGAGCGGGGGATACAGGGGGAAATGCGCGACAGTTTGTCACCTGTCGAGTTCCGAATGCAAGGGATCGACCACCCTCATCCTCCGAATATTCAACGCACCCTCATCCATCATCTGCGCCTTCAAATGGAGCAAAAGAAAGCCAGAGGGGAATTTCTTCTGACGGAGAGAAAATTTGAAACCAACAGAGTAGCTATTAGTAACAGAAAACAGTAAAAGACTGCGAAAACTTTTGGTGTTTTTATGGCGAAGGAAAGTGGAGATGTCCTAACTATTAGATCTTCTCCGTTATGACACGTCTTCTCTACTGGACATAGAAATATGACATAGACTTTTTCTCTGTTTCTCCCTTTTTTTAAAGTGAGGATATACCTTGAGTTCTCCGCTCTAACCGGTAATTTTCTTGTATTCTATGTTCGGTCTTTTTTTACTCTGGATAAAAGAAAGTATAAAAGTCTGTAATTTTAAAGAATTTTTAAATCTGGGGCAAGAGCAGCCTCCAGCTGCTGCGTACCCCACAAATAACGCAGAGTCCAGTTCAGTCAGAATTTTTTTTAACTCTGCAGCATTTTCTTAAATACACAGCTGATAAAAAAGAGATCATATTGTATGGATTAACTCGGCCTTCAATACGTTTAATACTTTAATTTTTACAGAATCGAACCTTTTACCATATCGATTCTAATTCAGATATGCAAAAAAAAAGGCAGGCAATACACATGCCAATGCCAATATCAAATAATACCGCAATCCAACCGCACTGCCCGGTTTCGTCACCACAGTGTCTCCCTTTTAGCAAAGAGTTTCGACGTTCCTTCCAAGTGATTTGACAAACCGCACCCACGCGCTTCAGGATGTAAACAATAGAGCAATGACGTCCTCGGACGAGTGTGTTAACAAACGAACTTCCAAGGTTGACACATAGAATATGCGATACACGTTCAGCACTTTACACAACGCACCGATTCTCTCTTTAATGTAGGAAAAATCAATTTTAGGAGACGCCATTAAATAAATGACATGATACCTTTGATGTCATGATTTCCAATTTTAGAAATATCAAAATTGAACATTAGTTTTTTGAACGAAGATTTTTCCTTTGCTTTAAACATTACTTATTGTACTATTTTTGTTTCATACAACTTGTTTTAAATCTCCATTCACCCTAAAAACAATCAGCACGACCATTTGGGTGAGCAAGAGTAGAATAAGAATTTTTCCAGAATTCCCTTGGAAGTAAACTAAACATGAGTACTTATTTAAACCAGAATGATCATCATAGAGGATCATAAAAAACTATACTTTTACGCTAAACAACTATTTTTAATCATTTCCTCCCAATTTATTAAAACTAAACGAAAACAAACTACCTATCTAACCGTATACATTTACATGTTGATACGCTTAGGATAAATTTTCGTATTACTTCAGTATTTGCTTGACCTTTTTTCAGTGAACTCACCTCTGGCAATCTGAATAATTGGCATCTTATAAATTCGGAAAGACAATACGGGGGTCACTGGGACAGTGATCCCTCGTGATTCGGAGGAGGGAAAGCGCTGATGAGGGGGTGGTTGGAAATGAGTGCTTGCCACTAGAAAAAATAAGAAACGAATGCCAACGTTGCGCAAGTTCCTTCAATGCGTGGGATAACGGAGCTATTCAGGGAGATGAATTATTGTTCTTTTGTATTGTTTTGAGAGAAATGCAGAGGAGAGAATTAGTTTCAATTATATTCGCAGCCCACGTTGAAACTACGAAATGTGCAAAGATTAGGGATTGTGAGACAGCAAGAAAAGATGAAAAAGTGGCACTCTATTGGTAATTCAGTATGTATTTTTGAACAAATTGCAAAATTGATACAGCTAGAAAAAATTGCGATTCTTAAGGATCTTGAAATATAGGTTTAAATAAGCTTATTGATTTATATTTAGATTGTAAACTAACACATCTCAAAAACAGTGTCAGCAAAAGTTTTCCTTTTTGTCTCACAAATGAGTTAAAGATCTTTGCTTGCCACACACATTCTTGTGATCCAATAAAATTGATTACTCGAATTGTAGTTGCCTTTTAGAACAAAGTTAAATTCAAAAGAAGTAATGTGAAGTGTTATATTGTTACATAAAGTAAAGTAGAGCTAAAAAATCATTGAATGCGCACCTATGCTAAATATTCACGGGGAGATACTTAAATTTTAAAAAATATATATTGTAACCACAAGACATGCAAGGCTTCCAATGACAGCGTAAATCACTACGTAAAACTCCTTACGTTCCATATATATAGAAATAGTAAGAAATATCACATCATGACTAAAACAAACAATAAATTTCAATGTCATATTGGGTCATTTACCCACACTACATTTTTCTAGAAAGAAGGGATTGCTCTATTCATAAGGGGGAACCTGCGCTGAGCTAGAAACGGAATTCAACGGAAGAAAATTCTCAACGTATGATTCACAAAAACAACGCATCAGGAGCTCTGAGTCAGTTTTTACATTAAAATCTGTACAAACACCAGACATTTATAAATAAGTTCGTACTTTTTCAAATTACTTCTTCACTTATGAAATGGGTGTAAATATTATTAGAAATTTAGGAGTCGATGTATTTTAAAGGGGAGGGGGGATATTAGAGTTCCGAGGTCTATGATTTTTTAAATGGAAATTTCCTTAAGGTGGAGTTGAAGAATTCTTCCCATTGAACAAGTTAACATCTTTTTCATGTTCGTATACGGTATTAAAATCATAATGATACAAGAAGAGTTGCAAGTTTTTCCCAGGGACGTGAAACCTAGTTTTATCCAATTGGAAAAATATTGAGCAAAGGAAAAAAATCATAGTTTTAAACCAGTTGTTCTAAGGCATTGGTTTAAGTTATTTGTAAAACTGCCATTGCAGTATAAACCTGGAAAAAAAATCGTATAAGCTTGAAATATTAATTAATCAACACATACATTCTTTATTACAATGGGCAAACTGTCTAACATGAAAAGTAGCAAAAAAAAACGGAGAAAAATACAATTACAATAAGCATAATTGGCCATACAATGAACAAACTATTAAATACTCTCAACAATACACCTAATAGAGACACTGATAAACATAAATGAAAACACTTAAGAAATATGCAAAAAAAATTTGAATCATCGGCCCTATTTGGTTTTGCTAATGAGTTTTGGCGGAGTTTATTATTATTATTATTATTATTATTATTATTATTATTATTATTATTATTATTATTATTATTATTATTATTATTATTATTATTATTATTATTATTATTATTATTATTATTATTATTATTATTATTATTATTATTATTATTATTATTATTATTATATATATGTTACAGTTAAAGTCCGGAAATCAGTTAATTTACAGAAAACCTAGGTAATTTGCAGATTAACGAGGGTGATCCGTTAAAGAGCGAATTTTTTTTCAATTTCTAAGATTACCTAGGTAATCTGCACCCTACCGACTAGACACTCGTTAATCTGCATACTACCTGTAATCAGTTATTTTACATATTAACGAGGGTGATCCGTTAAAGTACAAAAATTTATTTAATTTTTATAAAAAGTTTAAGGTGGTTGGGGGGGCTGCCGCCCCCCCAAACCCCCCCGCCCTAACTATAACCAAACTCGTTTTGGGGGTAAACAGTAACAATGACGAATCAAAAGGGGGGGCGGTACTTTTTTCATATTACACAAAACACGCAAATCCCACAAAAATAGTAATGAAATAGCAATTTTAATACTAAAATATAAAAGCAATAATAATAGAATATTAAAGTACCAACTGAGATTTGTATCAATTGTGGTTTTTCGATCTCGATTTGACAGCGTATTTCAATGAGCACTTAAACTAGCAAATCTTAATGAAAGCGCGGTGTAATCGGCTGCCAGCCCACCCTGAACTATTGCTAAGATTCGCGATCGATTACATATGTTAAACCCTTGCCCAGGTTCCAGCGATTATTGAATTAACGTTTGTTGAAAAGATATTTCAACAGCTGGGACATTTGCTTTCGTTAAAAGAAATCTCTGTCACTCTGAAGTCGGAGCTTCAACACAATTGTTTTAAACTACCCGTTTTAGTAGTAATTTACTGAACTTAATCATGTTAATTTACTGTACTTACTTGCTTGTATTATTTTGTTTAACATTCAACATGACAACTACCAGTGCTACGCACTAAATTTGAAATCAAAACACCAAATATGACAACAAACTACGTATTGAAACCCGACTGCGTAGGAGTAAGCGCATGGCGCAGTGAGCACCTCAACATTTTAACAGAAAGGATTGAGCGAAACAAACTATTTTGAACTTTAACTATCAAGAGGCCGTTATAGTGTAGATTCCCTAGGTAAAATGCGAAAAACTCTAATATCCGCACATTAACGACAGAAATCAGTTAATCTAAAGTTTACCTAGGTATTCTTCAGAATAACTAATTTTCAACTTTAGCGGTAACATATACATCTATTACATCAACAGAGAATGAACAAAACAAATTATGATTCGCCTGGAGGAAACAAAGACCTGTATAGGCGAAAGAAAAATTACAATCTTTACAAAAAAATAAAAAGTAACATAATATGATGAGATAAATAATTAAGTTTAGTAGGGAAAAACAATATGTATAATAACAGAATTAGAATAACTAAAGTATATAAACACTTAAATTGAATATGTAAAGAAAATAAAGGCACAGCAAGGCTTAAAATTTTTATGCTTCTGGATTTAGACGGAAAAAAACATCCAAATTATCGATGTTACAAATAAAATTAAATAATGATCGCTTGAAAATATTAGCAGATGGAAAACTCTGAATTTCTATAGGCAAACAATTATATAATTTTGGAGCAAGATAAAAAAAATGTTTTTTTTTTAATTTCTTTATGAAAGCGGGGAATATTAAATATTATTGTGGGTCTTCTATTTGAGGTATGAATTTTTAAGTCGCAAATATTTTTATGGTGATGTAAAAAAAGTAACATTCTATAAAATGCAAAATGGCGAATAGGTAAAATTTTTAAGTTTATTATCAAGTTACAGGGATGATCAAATTTATAGTTTAATATTTTGAAAATTTTGTTTTGAATTGATATTAAAGGAGACAAATTAGATTTATATTCTCCTCCCCAAACTATAATGTCATAATTTATTAATGATTGAGCCCAAGAATGATACAAAGTAATTAAAAATGACTTATGAACTTTATTTTTAAGAAAATGCAATTTGATTAAAACGAAGCGAAGCTTTTTAGATAATTCAGTGATGTGAGTTTTCCATTTAAGGTTCGAATCAATAAAAAGACCTAAATATTTTATACAATTTACTTGTTGCAATAAATGACAGTTGCAATTAACAAGAAGACCATTACATGATGAAGAATGAAATTTAATATTAAGGGTTGAACTTGATTGAATTAAATGGAAATTAATAAGTTTAGTCTTATTTAAATTTAAAGAAAGATCGTTAAAAGCAAACCATTTCCATTTACCATTTTAAGACAAAAATGGTGAAATAAAAATTCTTTATGAATGACGAGGAAAAGGTCGAATAGAATATGCTGTTATTGGTGTTCCTGATTTATTTGGTTCAATAAAGCCCCCTAGACAAGAAATCCAGGGTCGTTTCAGTGAAGGTATAATCTCAAAGGATTTTTTGTTGCTTCATTTGTGCATATAAGACGAAGATTGTATGTTTAATTTTCACTTAGTAATTTCACATATTAATTATATTAATCAAATTACAATAGTATTTTATTCAGTAAAGGTTAGAAGAGGCAGGTGGATATAACCAATGAGGATAATTCCTACTCCATAAAAAAACTCCACGAGGCACATTACGGAGATATACAGCGCGCTATAAAACCAGCCATCGCCATTCCCAAAACGACAGCGATTTGAATAACGCATAAAATCCGCGACAAATCTGCAAAAAGCCCGATTTGTCAATAAAGCTCTCGCGAATTAAATCGAGCTCTCTCTCTCATTACACTAGTGAGAGGGAGTTAATGAAAACGCGGGAGGAGTTAATTTAAATGCAAAGCGGGATCACGGCTCCGCTGGAATCATTTCCCAGAAAATTTCTCAGGGAGCTTCAGAAGGAGGGAGGGTTAGCTACAGTGAAATTCTTTCTCCGTGTCTGGGTCACCCCTTTGTTGTGCCGGATTTTGTGTGATTAAATAAAACCCGTCTGGGGAATGAAATGGGAAAGAATATGAAGTCAAAGAATGCATCAGTGGTTTGCAAACGGCTTTTTTACAGAGATTTTTATCTTTGAACGACAGCAACAACAAACAACAAATTTATTAACAAAAGAAATACAAGTAATAAAAAAAGTAAAACATATGTGATGTGCCAAGGAGATACACTCTTCCCGTACAGGCATAAGAGAAATATTTCCATAACAGTCATAAAGAAAAAAAATAGACACAATAGAGAAACACTTAAATAATGGCAAAAAAGCTGCATAACATTATAAAATAAAAGTAAAATGCTTCAAAGTGAAATATATATATTTATATATATATATATACTATTTATATATATATATATACTATTTATATATATATATATATATATATATATATATATATATATATATATATATATATATATATATATATATATATATATATATATATATATATATATATATATATATATATATATATATATATATATATATTATATATATATATATATCAACGTCGTCAATGTTTAGCAAAAATTCAAACAATATTATTTCAAATATTGAATATTTACTAATACTAATTAAGTGTAAGGGTAAACTATTGAACAATTTAGGGGCAAGGTACATGCCCCTAGTTTTACGGTTTTTAAACAAATAAGGGGTTTTGCATGATCATTGAAAATTTCTTCCCCGATCATCATTTTTCTATATACGATTACACTAAGGGAACTACATTCTTAGACTAAAAGATTAATTATTGCACGTTTTAAAACTCACCCCACGGTTTAGCAAGTGGTCCAATTTCTATCATATGTATGGTGTAAGCAGTACGAATACTGCTTACGAATACTGTTTACGTCATGCAATAAATTTTTTTCATTCTATTATGTTTTGTTTCGTTACACGGGCCATGGCAAAACGTCCTTTTGTAACGCTCTCCCACTACATTAGGTCCTAGATCTTCAACGGTGCGGTTGCGCCCCCCATATTCCTATTCGAAATATAGCTCCCCCCAAAATATTGATGATGAATCAAATTAATTCAAAATATTGATGAAATCACCCTGTAGATATTGCAAAGAGGAATTCCACTATATCCCATTCTGACCGTCTTCTAGTAAATAGAATTGCTGATTTTCCCACCGAAATCGACAAATAAATATAGAACAAAAATCGGTGCCGTACTATAAGCTTAAATTCTGTGCCTCATTTTTCGAACAGAATGTTCTGCGATATTGTACTATCTAATTTTTGAACACGCGGCTTTTTCGTTTATTTTTCCTCCAGTAGGCACATGACCTCGGAATTTATCGCAGTCACTATTACCCCTCGATAATGGCACATAATTACAAAGATAATTAGTCATAATTACCCGTTCTCATACCCTCGGGGTAAAACATTCAATAACATCTCCCTCAGACGAAATGTGTGCATTTTCTCAAATCGATTCGTTTTGTTGTTGGCGAAACTGGATTAAAACAGTTTTCTAATTATTTGTTCGGAGATCGAAATTGGGGGAAGCGAGGTGAGCACTCCGGGGCATTCCCCTGGATTCAGGATTTGAATAAAAAATAATAATTGATTCTCTCTTCTTTTCTGACGGGATTCGCTCGAGTTAAAACTTTTCACAATGCATCGATACGTACGGAAATGTATCGATAAGTCATTTTATCTTTATGATTCTTGGGGGTGAATTAAATAAATGACTGTGTAAAGGATGAATAAATCAGGGTACCATATTCTAAGGCCTAATTCTAATTAAAATCCTTCAGGTTAATTACTGCTCCAATACCTTTTCTTCATCTTTAGTACTATGGGCGTTTGTTTCTTACTTAATAACCCTAATTTAATTAAACTTGTCGGTTTCCTTTCCTTTAATATTTAAATGATGAAAATATGGATCGGGTGAATATTTTGTCTGAGAAGGAGGCCATAGCCTTATTAGACAAGAGGGTTTTGGAAAACCTCGAAATGGTTACATGCTTTATAGTTGGATTCCTTCATTTTATGATAAATTTTTATACTGCCAGAATAATGCGGGATGCAGGGGGTTTCATAATTCAACCTACAATTTTGTTTCTTCGCGGGGGTGATAGTAAGTATTATTAAGGGGTAAAAACCCCTAAAGTATAGTGATTGAGCCCCTGAAAAGCTAGGTTAAGGAGCACTAGAATAAAAACAATTATTTGCATGCAAAATTATCTTGCATATGATGAAAATGAAGCAAAAAGGATAGTATACTTGAAAAATGGCTATATTGGGCCAAAGAACACTATATACGAAAAGAAAACTTTACTTGATATGAGCATTGCTTATACTTTTATTTCCATTATATGACACGACTATTGAAATAAAAGATTGAATTATTTAGTTTGTTATCTATAAAATATTTTTAGAATGAGCAGTAGAATATAGTAGCGTTGGGTGTCAATGGCAAATGCGATATTCGTATAAGCTGTCGTAGGGTAAGAAACGTTTTGAAAACCTTGCTTTTCCCGAAGAAATGATGCGTGTTTTTTAAAGGTTTTGTGTGGCTTTTTGCCTCATTTCAACAAGAGGATAATTGTCAACTGCTTCAATGAATTCATTAATGGCTATTTTTCTTCCCTGATTACCCTTACTCTCCCATATACTAATACATTACAATATAGGGAGATAAATTATATTTCCTAAGACAGATAAAATCCCATTATTACCTTTTTAAGTGCCCAGCCTTAGTAAGTAGGGGGATATTTTTTAACAGCTCAAATATTAAAAATTAGATTTTTTATAATTTTTAGTAACTTGACAAAATTAGTGTCGATAGGTACAAAAACCTGCTCTCCCTATGGGCAGACCCAGTTGTACCTGTGGACACCCATAATAAGCTAACAAAGTTTCAGTTTAAAAAAGTTAAAAATGAATATTTTTTATTGATGCATTAATTTTCAAATCGAAATATAAGGTTATAAGTTTCATTGATCATGCTGATTGATCTGGTCATTTGTCATTTCACTTATAAAAAAAATTCAATCGAGACTTAGTTTGGCCAGCATTTGATCCCCTTTAATCATATCATCATTAAAGAGAAAGAAAATATTTATGTAGTGATGCACTAAAAGTATCTTTGAGCATCTAAAAACAGTAAATTTATTATATTTACTTTAAATGTTATTCTAAAGAGCTGATTTCACGTTATCAACAAGATATCATCCGTTTATATTCAATATCAACCACTTATTCAAGTTTTCGTTTATTTCGGAATTTTAAAATACGGTGGCCAAAGGTACAACTGTCCTTAAGTACATCAGTCTCCCCTATTTTCACTGAAGATCTGGAAAGGACTGTCTGACTACCCCGCCTAATTTAACTTAAGAACTGTCTAACGCTTCCTCCTATCGATTTCGTTTCCACAGCATCTGAGTGACGCTCGTCCCGTAACGAAACTTCTTTATTTTACCCTCAACTTTATTGCTTTCCACAGGAAATTATTCTGCTGCATTCGCTTGAGTTGTGTCTCCGCTTTGCATTTAAATGAACTCTTGCGCTTTCATTTACCCTCATTTGTAATGAGAGAAACCAGCGACGGGAACTGATTTAATTGATAGCTGTTGATTTACTTCTGATAAAGTGATTGAAAGTAGCTATTAGTGTGTCCAGAACATTTTAAATTTTAAGTGTTTAGGCATTTTAAACTAAAAGATAAAAAATTATGTAAAAATTCATATGATTACCTTAAATTATATATCTTACAGAGTGTTATATGTGTTTATAATTAATTTATACAATTTAATGACATTAAAAAGACCAAATGTTAACAAACTTCATCAGTGGTGTAGCCATAAATACTATGAAAGGGGGGATTTCGCGATTGTTTGGGGGGAAACCCTATTGGAAAAAAAATTTCCTTACCGGAAAAAATAAACCGGGTTATGGAACACCGGGACCAGTATGATACCAGAACCAGTATAATACTGGTTCTGGTATCATACTGGTCCCGGTGTTCCATAACCCGGTATTATACTGGTTCTGGTATCATACTGGTCCCGGTGTTCCATAACCCGGTATTATACTGGTTCTGGTATCATACTGGTCCCGGTGTTCCATAACCCGGTATTATACTGGTTATGGTATATACTGGGTCCAGTATGATACCAGAACCAGTATTATACTGGTTCTGGTATCATACTGGTCCCGGTGTTCCATAACCCGGTATTATACTGGTTCTAGTATATACAGGATGCAGAATGATACCAGTTTTGGTGTTTCATAACCCGGTATAAACTGGTTCCGATATATACTGGATCTGGTATGATGCCGGATCCAGTATACAGGGCTCCCAGCAGACATTTGGTTTGTCTTTAGGGAAAAAAGAGACCTAATATCTTTAAAAAAGAGGAAAAAGAGACCAAAATTTTAAGTCAAAATTTAACAGTGTCATGAAAAAAAAAATAGGTCGATGAAACAAAAATTTCAGAGTTTTATCCTCATAAAATAGTTAATGTTATAAAATTAATGTAGAAATTAGATAAAAAGGCGATTGATTGCCAAAGATTGAGATCCCAGGTGGCTATGTGAACTTGTAATTCTGTTCTTTTTTATTTTTGGTACAACAAAAAAATTTAATTAAAATAATAAAAAGTATATATTTTCAAGGTAATTTTTAAATGTTGAAATGAAATATTGGGATAATCCTTCAAGACAGAAAGTATACTTTTCGTAACTTGAATCAAATTAAAATTAAAAAACTGAAAAGTTGAGATTATTCTTGAATAAAAAAATAGTGCCGTAGCCAAAAGGGGGGGTTCTTTGGGTTCAGACCTAAAATATTTTAGACCCTATAGTTTTGATTTTACCAGTTGCCACTCAAGGGAGAAATTTTGATACTGTGTTTCTCATAAAAATTCTACACTTTAAAAGAGCGATCCTCTTTACTAGTAGTTATAACCCAATAGGGCTCAAACATGTGAGTTTACACACTACTCTTTTAATGTTTAAATAACAAATATTTTCTATGGGAGGACCCCAAACATCCCTTTGAAACTCAGTGTGGCTTACAAGGAAGTCTTTGAATGTAACTGAAAAGGTCTCAAAATGAGCTAAAACACTGCTTCTAAAGATCAAATTTCCAAAATTTTTCTGGTGAAGCGCCCTCAAACTTTAGACTTATTGCACACAGATTAACATCCTATCACAGTAAGCGTTTTAAAACAAAGCATGTAAAAACTCTCATAAGTATTGAGTCAAATCCCCAAAACAAATATATAGTTATGGGCCTGAGGCCAAAAATGAGTTCGACACTGTTTCCAAGGGGCAAATTCGCAAAAAGTTTTTGAGGAGAGATCCTAATTAACATAGAGGAGTTAACCTCTTAATTAACAGAGGAGTATAGTTAAAAATGACCAATATATTTGGGTAACTACAGAAATTTCATTGATTTACAATAATGCATTTTATTTGGAACTCTAAAGGAAAATCCTGGCTATGCCGCTAAATAAGGTACCATCCATAAGGTTATCCATAATACTTATAATTTCTTCGGATAATACTTTTCAGACTATTTTTCACATAAAATTTTTTCCATGGCTTCCATAAAATTTTTGTATTTTACCCTAATAGATGCCTTGATTATACAGTTCTGCAACCTAAAAGTTATTTCACACTTGAAACCCATAACCAGACTTTTGTGGGGGGGTTGGAGGGGGGAGAATTGATTCAAACTAACAGACCCTGTAAAATTTTGTTCGCAGTTAGTATAAATATGAACCCCAAGTAAAGATACAGGGATGAGGGTTCTTCACTGGAAAAGTTTGGGGAAAATTAGCCTTTAAAGTATTATTTCAACTAATATTGTTGACCCATTGCTAACACCCAAAGAGACCGATATCTTGTAAGTCAGAATTTTCTACGGAAAATCACAGGATATAAAAAGACATAAAAATTTCAAAGGTAGAGGGGGTCTGGGGGCGCTCCCCCAGAAAATTTTTGTAAATCTAACCCTTAAAAGTAGGGAAAAAAGAGACCTTCATCCTAAAAAAGAGACTTTTAGAGACCTCAGGTGAAAAAAGAGACTTTTAGGGAAAAAAGAGACTTTTAGGGAAAAAAGAGACCTGCTGGGAGCCCTGAGTATATAACGGAACCCAGTATGATACTGGATTTGGTATTTTATAAGCTGGTTTAAATTTGTCCCAGTATATACTGGAGTGAAATCAATTATGTTCATTTATGAAACACAGGTTTATACAAGAAAACAATTACTGTAAAAAACTGTTGTTTCACAAAAAAAACCTTGATTTGTAATAAATAAATGGAAAGTATCAATATATCATCACATCTTATTAACAGTATATACTGGTACCAGTACCCTATACTGGTATACCAATATATGGTATTGGTACACCAGTATGTACTGGTACCAGTATATACTGGTATACCAAGAAGTACCAGTACATACTGGTATACCAGTATATACCAGTTGTACTGGTACCAGTATGTACTGGTGTACCAGTATATGGTACTGGTACCAGTATATACTGGTATACCAAGAAGTACCAGTACATACTGGTATACCAGTGTATACTGGTACCAGTATATACTGGTATACCAGTGTATGGTACTAGTACCAGTATACAAAGCAAGATGTCAAACAATTACTGTAAAAAACTGTTTGTTGTGGTTTTACAAAAAAACTTTGTTAATGTATAAATTATTGGAAAGTATCAATATATCACATCATATTGCAAATCTTGATTAAATTTAATAAATAAAAAGAAAATTTAAGTAATATATATACAAAAAAATCTTGATTAAATAACTATTGTGGTGCTGAAGATGCGTTCTTTCTTGGAGGTTTATCTTATCAGAAAGCATCTTATTTACAGCAACGGAAGAGGAGGCTGACAAAAGTTTTTCATCCTTCATCCCCTGATAATCTTTCAAAAAATATCTCAATCCATCTAAAAGAAGAAAAAAAACATTAAAATGAGTCTAATGTTACTTGCTGGAGAGAACTTGAAGAACATATAACAAGTATAGAATTTTACAGATTAATTTATATGTCTTCAATGAGTTTAAAAAGAGCAGTGCAATTTTTTGTCCTTATAATTTAAAAGCAAACACTAACAGCATAGTTTTTGTAATAAACTAAAATAAGAGCTTATAGATACTAGATTTTTTAATGATGAATCTGCATTAAAGATAAAATATTAAAATATAAGGTTGAAAGTTGAAAAAGTTATGTTATCAAATACTAGTTTGTAGCAAAAATAACTCACAAAATGAAAATTTGTACTTGGAAGTATGTGTCTAACAGCCGTATCGACCATCTCGAGTCAAATCCAAGCTAACTCTAGAGTAGGATGTCTCTAGAGTTAAGCTAACTCTAGTGATAAATGTTAAGCTTATCGACCAACATCGAATTAAGATACTCCAGAGTTAAGGAGAACTGTATTTATACAGCCACTTCTGATTGGACAGCAGTAGCCCACGTGACTAAAAGCATGTAAAGAAGGAAATAGGGCGCGAAAACATCAAACAATTTCTTGTTGTTGTTCCGATTATTTTAACTTTTAATTCGGAATCAATTCTTTTTTATTGAAAAAAATGACGAAGATAACAGCAAACTTTACAGCGTTCGAGATGGAAGTGTTGACTTCCATTTTATATAAGAACAGATCCATTATTGATTGCAAAAAGACAATGCGATATTCAATTTAAAAATAAACAGACATGATAGTCCAATAACCAGGTGTCGAAAAAGGGCAATTTTAAGAAAAAAAAATCAGAAGCTTTTCTTTTCTCAACGGTTTTTAAATGTTTTCGATAGTGCTGAACCCGAATCTGAACTTCTCATACGAAATTTCGAATGATATTATTGTGAAAATTCGGAAAACACGCTAAAATTTTGCCCAATTTTTCGGCTTTTTACTTATAGAACGGAAAGCATGGCTTTCTCGTGAAAAAGTTAAGTACAAAAAATCAAAATGAAGAACCAAGCTACAAAATTGTCATTTAAAACTTTCTTGTCAGACTAATATTTTGGTCGCTAGAGCTCGCTGAAAGTCAGGCAAAATTCACCCTTGAAGCGGAAAATCTTGAATATGCCCCACATTTTTGGTAAAAACGTCGTTTCTATTTAGGTAATTAGGAAACACTATTTTAAAAACTTTTTATACAATTTTATCTTCCTTTTTATGCCATTGATAATCAATGAAATGAAGTACTTTTCAGTAATTTTCCGCAGAAATACAGGTTGTTAAGCAAAGAAAAATTCAGTCTCCAAATTTTTATTGCAAATTATGTTAAGCCTTTTTTATCAACAAATTATTTTTTATATGAGCATAACTAATCTAATCATTATAATTTAATTTTTTATTTTAATACTATAAGCTGTAACACAAACATCTATGAATCATTCTACTTTCAAGAAAAGAGCCATGTTCTTTTAGGGAATGTTCACTCCTTCGCATATGACCGATAAGGGGTTTTATGTTTGAAAATGGGGGAAAAATGTAAATCAAATTCAGTTTAGGTAGTTTTGACTAAACATGTATCATAGAAAATGTCTATTTGTCTCTCAGTGGCTTTTTCTTTTATGTGATAAAACTGAATGATAGAAAAAAATTGATGATGGTGAAGGGAATATATTAAGGAATACTTACATATTGAATTTTTTTGCGACCGTGTAATTCTAGATTTAATCAAGTTTTTCTTAATTTTATCCCTAACTCATATTCCTTTGTTCAATAACATATTAATAAATATTTTAATTGTTCGTGTAATGAAGTTGAGGATGAATTAGCCAGACATCTGTACAATGAAATTTTAGCAAAAAATCATATTGAAAAGGATTAAAATTTAAAAAATTAAGATTATAAATGTACATACAATTTTTTTTATAATAATGTAGTGATTATAAATATTTTTTTATTAAAATGTAATAAAGCTAAATTTATTTAGGAAGAAGTTGTATTTAATTTGATAAGTTAATAAATAAATAAAGAATCACAAACAATTTCAAGTTTTTTGGATTAAGAAAAGCATGAAAATTTATTTGAAAGAAGTACATCAATTTAAGTACACAATAAACACTGAATCAAAATGTCATGTTAATATAAAACTTACACTGCAACTTTGATAACTCTAAGGTCTTTAAATAAAGTTAATACATTTGTGGACCTGGATAAAAGTTAAATAAATATTATTCCTTAATGCAAAGCTTTTAAGTGGACCCTTCAGCTTTGAAGGATCAAAGTTATAATACATTTTTAATTTTAAGAGAAAAGAATATAAGTTCTAAAGAAGTTACAAAAAAACATCATCATAACTGCTTCAAGTAAGCTCAGTGATGTCTCATAACAATTAAAATTTGTAAAAACTATACAATAAATATTTTCAAGAAAAACATTTTGAGCCACCAGCTAATTATATTTATGGATGAAGCATAGTCAAGATGATCAATTATCTTTAACATTCAAAACATTTACTTCCATGTACTTCACATGGGTTACTGCTGTCCAATCAGAAGTGGTCTTATAAATAATGTAATGACTATGAAGATTTAGATTTAAACTAACATACTGAAAAAGATAAAGACTATTTCCCATTTGAAACAACAGTTTAAATGGTATAGTCTTTCTTAAAAGGTACAAGTTTAGTAAAAGTACAGTTGAGATGATGGTGGTGGTAGAAATAGTCAGAGTTATAATCACAAGCTATAGAAATAATGCAGTTTCTCCATTTATTCAACTAGAGCACAGTTTGGGCAGATATGAAGAAGTTATCGAATCAGAAATACATTCACATAAAAAAACATTGGCGCAATTGCCCAGTGGGTCAAGGCCTACTATAGGGGAGAGCGGGGATGAATGGGACAAATTTCACATTTTTGCTAATATTGAAAAAAATATAAATTTTTCAATCCTGTAACAGGTTTAAAACCAATAATTGAACTCTTGGTGGGGATGAATGGGACAGTTAAAAAAAGTTCAAAAATTTTCAAAATAACAAAGTTATTTTAAATATTGAACAATGTTTAGCTTTTTAAAGGAACAACACACTTCTATTTTCCAAGGAAAAAAATTAAAAAGGCAAAAAACAGCCTACATATATTCGGCTTTATGACGAGTAAAATTAACACATAAACTAGCAAATAATTTTGTTCTTTCAGCTCAGTGGTTAAAGCTGGTATTATTTCTATTAACACTACTCGCTTTTTATGGGTTTGTACTTTTGGGAGTGCAAATAGATAATTTTTTATGCTTGGACCTAACCCCCAAAGCATTCCTCTCCTGCAGTAACATTTTCCCTGCCATTTTGAAGGAACTTTTCATAAAAATAGAGCATAAAAACCTAACTTGTTTGAATAACTGTTTGACCATGACATATTTGAGATGACAGTTCCAACTATTTGCTCATTAAGACTTTGCATGTTCACACATGAGTTTGGAACATAAAACACAAGTTTAAACATAAATTTTTGCACCCTATTTTAATAAACTTTATCAGAAATTACTTAAATGAGTTGAATATAGCAAGCTATTGATGGAAAGTTTTGGAAACGGGAAATGAAGTGATGATGGAACTGTCCCATTCATCCTCGTTCTCCCCTACCCATCTTCGTTTTCATGACAGTGGGGCCTGGGGTGCTAGGCAAATAAATGTCCAGTTAGATGGTCAGCCTAACGCAAGACCCCCAGTGTTTAGTTCGTAAGCATACTTGTTCCTCATTTTATAGACCCATTGAAGGGACAAAAGGCTGAATGGACCTTGCCCCAACCCGAGACCCATAAATTGAACCCTAGGCCTGTAGCGTGTTGCACTACCACTACGCCGCTGGCCGACATATACATTCACATACAAATATCAATTATGGCATCTCTTTTAAATATTGTGTAACACAGTAAAACAATGAAATATAATTAAAAATGCATAGCAATTAAAAAATTTTGCAACAAACTTGGTTTAGATAATTGACATTAGAAACTTCAAGAATGTAAATAATTTATCTAAAAAATGAAAGCATATTTATAAATAGGGCTGTGATTTCCATGTAACTAAAAATATATACAAATATGTATGTATTACAGGTAAATACGTAACAAAAAGTGCAAAATATGTATTTAAAAATAGGAAGAAATTTTGTTATTTTAAAGATTTTTAATGAATTATTAAAGAAAAAACCCTTTTAAACGCTAAATTTCAAGCTTGGAACAAAATTTCGAAACACTAGTTGGAAAAAAAACCCAAAATTGGATATGAATATGTATTTATAACTTAAATGTACAAAAACATGTAAATAAACTGAAAGATGTAAAAATTTATAAAATAAAAATGGTCTGAATCAATCCGAAATCCCTTGAAATGTGTAGAATTTGAAAAATCAATGCAATATCAGGTTTCCGAAAAGATACATTACATGCAAATTCCAGCCCTATTTATAATACTAATTTCGGAGAAAAAAATTCAACACAATGGAATTCTTCTGGGCAATTCCCACTATCTGCAGAGAGGTATTGATGAAGCCATCATCATCAGGGGAAATTTCTTGTTAATCAAAAGCATTTCTCGGTGTCATGCATAACCGGCATGGCAAGGACCATCTTTTGGGCATTCTGCAGACGGCAGCACAAGGGAATCCCGAGGCAGGCAAACTGTGGCTTCCAAACCCAATACGAACTCTTGACGACATTCCTGGCATGGATCTGTGCAGAGATATACCTGTGAAAAGGCCAAATTTAAAAGGATAATTTTGGTAAACAATAAAAATTGGAAAGACAAAGGTAATTAGTATTTTTAACAAAAAGGCCAAAGCCTCTGTAACAGACCTTAATTGTAATTCATAAGTACGTACCTTCTCTGATTGGCAGGATATTCCCAGCCTCCTAGACAGGTTATATCAGTCAGCGCCTCTAATACAGAGGAGAAACCACAAGCATAAAACATTTGAACCTAAAAAGAAGAAAATAAGTAAGCATGGTTTGTTCATTTAAATATATAGAAATGAAACACATTTTTTTTCTTAATTTGCTGAGCTACGATAAACTGCAAGCTTAGTTATAGATCCTCTATTGTTTGGTTATAATAAAGGCAAAGTTTCTAAGGAATAGCAGGAATTGAATTCAGAAGTAACATAACCAATAATAATATTACACCGAACATCTCAGAGGCAATACTGTTACTATTTATGTATCCCACATGAATAAAATCCTGCAAGCATTAGGGATTACTATGAATGGCAGAGAATTTTAAGCGAGCAAATGCCCAATTAGTTATCATAGGATCACATAGTTGGATAACACAAAAAACATTCTGTACACAAAAATTTCTTCAAATTTTTATGCAAACTAAGTGTCCTAGTCGTTTAAATTTAGGCTTAAAAGATAAAAATGTGCGATATCTGGTCCTTAAAAAAACCTGCAGTAACAGCGGCTTAAATCTTGAAGTGGGTTGAAACGCCAAGCAAAGTAGTTGGACCTAAGAATCAAAGTCAAGTTGGAGGCTAAAAATTTGCCAATAGGCGCCAACCCAAACCCACTTCTTGATTTTTACCCTTGACAACAAGCCTGGTTCTGTTCTACGTGACAACACGACACCCCATGCATGAATGAAAACAAAAACACAATTTCTCCTTCCAAAGAAAGCTTTAGCTTATAGCCACGCCATCTAGTAGTGACCCTGGATATTTATACCAGTGATATTGTTCACTATTACTGTAATAATGATTTTAAAAAATACAGTAAATAAAAATCAATGTAATAACAATTAAAAAAGATTTTCTGCAAAATTCGTAACATTTCAACACTGTGTATGAAGTGTACTTCTACATTTTTAAGTTTGGTTATTGGATATAACATTTTACACATATTTATGGAAATAAATGTTTCTAGTTTCTAAAATAGGAGGAGGGTATTAAAGATAATTCATAGCATGAAAAATAAATTGGATATGTGATTATGCATTTATATTTGATGTGATATTTTTTTATTTGATTTAAATTTTGTGTTTCTCTCAGCTGTTTTTTTAGTAGTAGTTCTGTTGCATAAGCAGGATGCAACTGCCAAGAGTAGAGTGAGTGCAAAACATATTGAAGACTCCAATAGTTAATATTATGCTTTTGGTTCAATTCCGTTAACATTCAGATTTTTGTTGATAAACTGCATAGCTATTGATCTAACCAAACATTTTAATCAATGAATTTGATATTAATTAGCAATATTTCTACTTTTTGAGTTCAAAAGAGCTTGCCGGTGTTTGGCGGAAATTTTAGAATTGAACTTTCTTTTAATTGTTTGTCATACATGTAATTTGTAAGACGAAGCAAATATAGTCCTATTGACGAAATTTGCACCTGGCTAATGCAACAGTACTACCGTTTATTCTCAAAATACTTCATAAAAATATATAGCATAAATCTAGATGTCACGATTGCGAGAGCTGAGAAGTAAAAACGAAAGAGATTTAAAAATCCTAAAAACTTACCTCATGTCATTGTCTAACCTCCTCCGACTTTGGCCGTAGTTTCCCCCACCATTTCTTATAGCTTATCCAGGCCATTTATGTTATTTTCGGGAAATACGTCTGATCTGTGCGATACAACACCTCCGGCGTCCATTTTGTTTACTGTTAACTCGAGAGTAACTCGCCAAAGTTGAGGAGTCAGCGGAAGTACTGCTTTTCACTCGAGAGCTAAGGTATTCTGGTGTGGTCGATAACGTTAACTCCAGAGTACGAGGTTTTACTCCTAACTCCAGAGTAACTCGTGTTGGTCAATACGGGTGTAAGTGAAATATTTAAGAAAATAACCTGTTTTACACTATTTAAAAACACCCTGATCACCAATAATTGAACTCTTAAATCACAATTGAATAATTGAACTATCTTACATTATAAATGCATGTATTCAATCGTTTAGCCATCGTTTAAACTAAACTCAAAGTTTTTATGAATGCATGTATTTTGTCCCATTCATCCCCGTGGTGGGGATGAATGGGACAGTTTAAAAAAGTTCAGAAATTTACATAATAACAAATATAATATTGCACTAGGAAGGAACTTTTCATAAAAATTGATCATAAAAACCTAACTTGTTGTAATAATGGTTTAATCATAACACATGATGAAAGTTGCAAGTAATTGCTCATTAAGACTTAGCATATTCACACATAGATTTTTGCACCCTATTTTAGTTACTTATTCAGAAATTACTTAAATGAGTTGATTATAGCAAGCTATTGATGGAAAATTTTGAAAACAGGAAATAAAGTGATGATGGAACTGTCCCATTCATCCCCATACCCACTTATTTAAAAAAAACAAATCTAGACAAGGAAAAAAATCCATGGACTTTCTCCATTTAAATTTTAAATTATACTAATATAAGTAACTCTTTCAACACACGGAAAATTTTTTAGCTTAAGTTAAATTGTTTTTCAATAATTATGAAGTAAAACAACAAGTTACTTTAGGTATGAAAAAACACATCTAGTAGTCTAATTTATACAAAAATAGAAGCTGATGTTAATGAACACAATTTATTGAATAGGCTAGGTACTATCTTATGGCTGAAATAACAAAAATTTAAAGTGAAGTTAAGGTATAAAAAATTGAGCTGTCCCGTTCATCCTTACTCTCCCCAATATATTTTACAAACACTTAAGAAAAATTTTACTTACTTTTTAACTTTATCAGTCTGGCCTTCAGGCTCTTTGATGATAGCAGATCAGGCACTCGTCTTTAGAAGCTATATTGATGCCTGAGTATGTAGGATGTAGGCCTGCAGGTAAAGGACAAAAGTTAATTTAATGATTACGAATCTTGTAATTAAGACAGGGAGGCTGAATTGTAAAAAAATGGAATTGTCCTGTAAGTTTGTTTTAATTCATTAAGAACAATATATTTAAAGCACCAAATATTTAAATATATGCATTATAAAACCCCCAGATATTTGAATCCATTATAAAAACCCCAGTTGGTTTTTATAATGGATTCAAAATATCATGGATTCAAATAAATAAAAATCTTATCAAAAATGTACAAATAAACACTTTTTTCCATGCTATAAAAACCAGTGGGTTTTTTATGCAGCAATAAAAACCTGGGTTATATATAATTTTAACTTTTTTTTAAATTAATTTTAAATAATAAATTAGTTAAGTAACTTTGTTTATAGATGAATTGATAAACAATTAATTCAATGGATTCATAACAGAAAACACAAAGTAGTTATATTTATGGGGGTAGGAAGTGTTTATAAAAACCGGTTTAAAAGCCAAAAAAAAAGTTTTGTTTTAAACCTGTTTCTTCTGACTCTGCTAAATATTAATATTAGCCACATTAAAAACCCAAAAATACCCTTTAGTTTACAAACAATTAGGACAAATATTACTTACTTTTCACTTAATCAATCATCTGTCCTTTTTTTTTTTGGCGACAGCTCACACATGACCTTCCGTTTGTCGCTGGTTGCATCATTATTGGCGGCTTTATTCGCCGATATTCTGGAAGAGTACCAAAAATTTTTACATGGTCACTCTTTTAATGAAAGCATTTTATTTTGCCAACCAAACCAATAAATTTTGAAAATTCTTATTGAAGTCCAGAGAAAAAATTGGTGCTAAATTACTTTTAAACTCATTTTCAGATACACATTTTTACATATATTGTAATTTAAGTAAATGCACTATCGCATTATCTTATAATCTGGATTTTAAAAATTATTTTAACCCTACGTACGTAAAATTACTTGACAACACTCTCAAGCTATAACACAAACTTTAATATGGATGACAATGCTTTTATTTTAACCCCCAGGAGGGCTAAAATGGTTTTTACCTATCTGAGCCAGGTGCAGTAAAAAATTTTTCTCTTCTAATTTCGCTTTTAAGGGCTTAGCTCCAGCACCGTGTTGAACTGCAAAAACAATATTTCACTTATTAATGTTACATAAGGCATACATATATATTGTCGCTGTGAAATCATACCGGCATTTATCTGCAAAATTGAGTTTTTGAGTTGTTAGTGTCAAAAATTTATTTTTTTTCTCGTATATTTTTATGTCAAACTGGCATGTCATATACTTGAATAAAACTCCATCAGATCGTGTTGGACAGATGTGCATGTAATCGGGAATAGCCATTTTGTTTATCAGAAGCTACAGATCTATGATCTACTGTGCAATACACCAGTCGCTTCATAACCTTCAAGGTGGAAAGATATCCATCATCTAAGTAAAACTGAATTATCTCACAATAGCACATTTTTATTATTATCTGAAGTATCACATGGGAAAACTTAAAAGTGCTCTAGCATAATTAATATGCATTTTGCAGATATGCCGATTTGTTTTCACAGCAACGATAAATATATGTTACGGGCAATGTGATAGATCAGGCATTATTAATGATACCTGATTACGTTAGGAGTTTTTTCCAAAATCTGGATTACGTGAGGTGTTGTTTTTTTCCATAATCTGGTCTCCCCTTCCCCCTTAGTGAGATTTAGCTGGACCCCCCTCCCCCAACGTGAGATTTACCTACAACCTTTAAAAATATTTTCTATCTAATTCGTTTGCTTTTGTGCTTCACAGCACCTAAAACTTTTTTATTATTAATGATGTAGGGGAAAAGGACATTATTCCACCTAAAAATTACCACAGTATCTTATCTGTCGGTATTATTCCTTTCTCATACTTAAAAAAATCGTTTAATTTCTAACTTAAATAGTTGACGTGGAATTTTAATCGACCCCCCTCCCCCCTTGGGAAGATTTTTCCAAACCCCTCCTCCCTTTTTTTGACCTCACGTAATTTTTGGATGTCCCCTAATAAGCCATGAATGGCATACATACACTATAACAGGTATGTTATGTAGCTGTGCGAAACATGTGCTATATTGGAAATTGTGTGTTTCATTGGAAGTTGAAAAAAAGTAATGGTAACATAACTGGATATATCACTTTTAAGAGAATGCTTTTTTTTTAGTTATTAGTTAGATTAAATGTAATTCAGATTAGCCGTTAATCTTACAGAAAATAAAATAATGTATTACATTAACTTTCCCCAATATGATAAACTGGGCATTGTTAATAATATCCGAATTGAGCCAGGTAGGGTGATAAATTCAATGATATTTTTCAAGTAGTAGTGATTATTTTGGCACAGCTGGGATATACGTCTGCCAGCCGCCATGTTTACCCACAGCTCAAATGATGCCACAACAATATAGATCTAATTTGAGCCAATATAGATCTAATTTGAGCGCTGTGAGTAAACATGGCGGCTGGCAGACGTATATCCCAGCTGTGCCGAAAGGAAGAATACAAGAAACAAATGTATCAAATAAACTAAGATACTTAAGGATTAGCCGGCCGCTATGTCCCTCCCTATCTCACAACAGCCCGGCTTATCCTAAAGTTCAAGCTCGGACTGGCCATGCGGGCATCTGGGCAAATGCCCGGTGGGCTGTTACTCATCGAGGGCCGTTTGTGGGCCGCCTACAACCAAAATATTTTACGAAAAAGATCCTGTAAAAATGAATCCGTACTCCGCAGGAATTTCCAACTAGCGGCCCACAACTTCTTTTTGTGTGGCCACCAAACCATTAATTTACCAGAAATTAAATTCATTAATGATGGCATAAATTACTGGACTCAAAAACATATTATATTATATAAAATATTTTTATGAACTAATTTTCCTGGTTTCATCTTTAAAAATTCTATGGCATAAAAGGAGCGAATCTTTTCGGATGTCACCCAAACGAGGTAAAACAGTACTTTTAAGAGTAAAATTTCCAAAATTTTTCTGGGGGAGGACCCCCAGACCCCCCTTTCTATTTTGAGCTACATTATTTACAATTTATTTTAATATTAAGATCGTCAAGGTGGAAATTCTTTCTATCCACTGAATTTACCAACAAAGAATTAGAAGTCCATATTGAGTCGTATCTACTTAGACTATTTCTTAGGGGCCAGTTTTCAAAAGAATTTCTTGGGGAAGTACCATGATTTCCCCCCGAAATTTTTAATTCTATGAAGTTATATTTTCCATGAAAAATATGCAGTGGGCCGGTTCAGACTTAAAATGCCCGGGCCGAAATTTTTTCCCAGTCCGGCCCTGCTAAAGTTCCGAACTTTATAATCTTAATAAAAATTTATTAATGGGTCGAAATAACGACATGTTTTATACATTTTAATTAAAGATAGATACCATTTTACTTACTTAAAATAGAAAGGATATCAACAGCATGGTGCTGAAAGAATATGAAAATAAACAACATATTTGGTGTTGCCATTCGCATAAGTCAAATCTAATAAATTCCAAATCAAACCAGTTTATAAAATAAAAATTATACTCCACTAAAAATACAATCAAGCATTAAAAAGGAATTCTGATGAAATTTTAAAAGTAAATTTTCAAAAATCTGTGGTTACAAGAACATGAACAAGTACACTATAAAAGCGATACAGCCCATACAGTGCGGGGGTGAGATTGTGACATGTGTCTCTTGTTCTTACTTTACGTCCATTTACCCTTGCCCAGCTTTATTTTTTTACTTAGCTTCATTAACCTTTTACAGGCCGAATTCAGATCCAGGTATATTTTAATTAATTTTTTTGCATAATCTACCTTCTAATGCTTCAATTAAGAGATTTTATTAATATGAAAGTGATAAAAAAATTTTACATGCGATTTTCACGATGTTCCCAATTGGGAACATTGGCCACTTCCGACTATACTTTTCCCGAGGAAGAGCGAATAGACTATAGTGATAAAGCTATCGAATAATAACCCAAATTATATGGAATAACTTACAAATTGAACCTTAAATGTAATTTATGTTTCGGTTCAAGCAGTAATTTTGTATAAATTTCATAATTTAAAAAAATTATAATCACAATTTCACTTTACACATCAGAAAAATACCCAAATTTTATATCATTATGCTTCTAAATTTTATACCCTAGCCTGAAAAATTAAACTGAATAATAGGGATATCAAAAAACAACTAAAGTATGAATGATTAATATTATTTTTAATTTTTAATAATTGAAAAACAAGTTATTTTATCATACACGGCAAAATAATGAAGATATGCATTCATGAATCGGATTTAAAAATAGATTATAATAATTAGTACTAAAATAATGATTAAAAGTTTGAGTTATGGATGAAATAATTGATTTTTGAATGTAGCATTTATGTATTTAAATGAAAATTTCACTCACATTACTTTAAAAGATCTGAAACCTTTTATACTTTTATTCCCCAGAGAGAAATCATTTCTGAATAAATATTTTCTAAATTTATTTCTTATGGATAATAAATAATACTGAACTTGAGAGATGTCTGAATCACTATTAACATTTTTTTATTTGTACAAGAATGATTTGTACACTGGGAACTTCGAAACGTGGTTTATTCCAATCCATCATTTCTCAAAGCTTATATTCAAATAAAAAAAACAATTACTCAATAAAATATCATTCATACCAGCTACTTCCTCTTTTAAAGGGGATTCCCCTTTAATAATTATATAACCTTGTTATTCTTTTCTGAAAAGAAACTTTCCGAAATGCAGCAGTTCTATCGTTTCAATGATATAACGCCGTACAAGAAACTCGGATTCCTCTGCATAGCGGCGACAGGCCAATGTTCCCAATTGGGAACATGCATGTTTCGCATATTACTAGAAGCGTGTTTTTAATGTTTATTATTAATACTGAGGATATCTATTTAAGGTGAGTCTTTTTCAATATCCTCACCAAATTTTGGAAATTTACGACAATATTTAGATTTTTCATGAATTATTTTGTGTGCCTCTATCAAAGAGCGTAAAAATGGCCAATTTTAAGATTTTTCGTAATTTTTTCCTATAAAGATAACAACTTCGTTTGAATTTTAAAAAATCAAGTCATCTTTCAACTTTACATGGTAAATCTTTCAACAGTATAGTGATAATAGTTAATTTTTTAAGATTTTTCAAACATGATGTTCCCAATTGGGAACATTGGCCTGTAAAAGGTTAAATAGTTCAAATTATGTCATTATTTCTTATTTAATTTATATTAATGAATGCATTTATTTTCTATTTGCAATTATTATTTACAGCAGGTATTTCACTGTCGAAATAGTACTCTTTTGTCGTTTTAAGCCTAATAAACGCAATTTAAAATTTTTTCTTTGACATATTCTTACAGAGGACCGTAAAATACACTTCATATCGAATTTTTATGCAATTTGTTAAACATTTAAGGGCTTTTCGGAGTCGTAAAAAAATCGTAGTTTTGAGTAAAAAACACAAGTCCAAAATAGCCTAATAATTGGTATTTAATTATAAGTTAGAAATTTTTTGAATTTTTATTATGGTAGTTGAGTAATATGGTAAGCTTTTTCTAGAATTTCGAGTTGCCATGGTCATTAGGGTGGGTCAAAAATATTTTTTTCACATTTTCCCAGGGGCACAGCGACAAAAGGGTGCCAAATGGTCTCAAACTAACATGTGTAAAATATTATTCGATTATAATAACTCTTTTTGCCTCCGGATTGGCCTCAAAGTTTCGATTAATATAGTAATTTTATGCAAAAATGGACTAACGAAAATCAAGCTTTTACCTCGATTGCACAAATCCGTCATGAATATAAATGTGCACAATGGTATAAAAATCATCATTGAAGACTATAAAATACTTATAAATGAAACCAAAGTTGAAATACTTGACTTGTAATACAAAAAATTTTGAAATATCTCAATGGTTAGAACTGGCAATCAAAAATTTCTTGCTGGAATCATAAAAATGTGCGAAACCTTTATTGTCGGTTGAGTAGGATGGTAAAAACATTAAGTTTTTAATAAAAATGGATATGTCAGATGGTGGATACCTTTTTTGGGTTATAGGTTTCAACACCATGGAAAACATTTGGATAATAGTTTAAAAGTTGGAATTTCCTTGAACTTTTTTGGCATATTAGGAATAGTCCATCCCAAGTGTCCCCATGTGATTCCCTAATGTCCAAAAATAAATTAAAACCACATTTTAAGAGTCAAATTTTGAAATATTTTCTTAAGAAGAGCGGTAGATCCCCGTTTTAAGCATAAAGCTCAGTACTATCCCTCAAGTTTTTAAATAAGCTACATTACTTTTCAAAACTTACTTGTAATTATCCTTAACAGTTAAATTTGCTATATTTTAACTTTTATGAACGCATAAGGGTATGCTAAGAAGCTATTTTGAGTCAATCCTCAAAGAAGTATAATTTCATGGGCTTGGAATTCAGTCTATTGCTATAGCAAAAAATTAGGTAAATCATGACTGAGCGAATCATAACTGATATTGCCTAAGAACAAACTATCCATTCGACAATTGTTTCAACATATTTTTGCGATCATATTTGTATCCCAAGACCAGCCAGTGAAATAACTGTCCTCTGAATTTCGAAAGCGCGGCATATTTATGAAAAACACAACTGTTTCTATTTTGAAAAATTAAAAATACCGTTTTATACTGACCAAACTTGAGGGAAAATGTGTATGAACTACCAATATTTAAAATCTGTACCACTGAAAATCCACTATAAACAGAGATTTATATTCTACGGATCTTGTTAATATGATAGCATATTATATTGCCACTTTGGCAGTTATTTTTGTATTAATAATGCATGAAGGTGACTAATGTGATTAAAATTGCCTTTAAATACCCTTATTTGTGAACTTTAATAAGTATTCGACAAAAAAATTTAATTCATAACATTTTTTTAAAAATATTAAAAATTACATAGTTTTGTTCTATTTTAGGCCAATCCGGAGGCAAAAAGAGTTATTATAATCGAATAGTATTTTACACATGTTAGTTTGAGACCATTTGGCACCCTTTTCTTGCTGTGCCCGATAGAATTTGCAAAATTTTTTTTTCGCCATAGGAAAATGACCCACCCTAATGGTCATTCTGGCGTCATCCAGGAATTTTTGAACACAAAAGTGATTGACTTGTCTTCATAGGAATCCATTACGTTTTTCGGGCTATGAGAAAATGGAGGAATGCGTAAAAATATAAATTGACCCCCAAGTGTTTTACATCATCGTGTTCACATAATTTAGTAGATTAAGAATATATAAAGTATAAGGGGATTGGTTCCTTATTTCGGGAGTTTTTCCGGTTTTATTGGAAAACTTTAATTGGGCGTCACGTCCTTAATTTTAGAGATAGGGTTCTGCAATTTTAGTATGTGTACCTCCTTAATATTTCCTATTGAATGATGTATGACACTAAGGGATTGGACCCATATTAAGAGATTTCAGAACCGCATGCTCGTTTTTATTTTCACTTTTTAACGCCCCTAACTCCTTTTCTCCAGAAGAAACGGAGTCTTTCTAACAAGATTCAAAGAGTTCTTCAAGAATATGGTTATTAATAAGCTCTTTGACAATTATTTTGGGAGAAATCCGTGAAAAATCGTCTTGAACAACTAAAATATAAATTTTCTGGATTGCGCAATTTTTATAACATCTCTTAGTTAAACGTATTGTTTGAAACCGCTTTTTATATGCTTTCAGGAAATATAAACCACTTAGCTAGGCTTCCAATATATCCGGAGCTATTCAACGTCCAAGTTAGTACATTTAGGCTTAATGTGCCATCAGGCACTGCTGACGAAAATTCACAATACCTACAAGGTCTGGGTTTGCGCATGCGTCACAAAGAAGGACATATTTAAGATCTAAACAAGTTTTCCATGTACAGAATCCCCGCTGGCTCAGTGGTATAATGCGTGCTTGACATGCGGCAGGTCGCGGGTTCTAATCCCAGCCTTAAACATTTTTTAATATTTCCGAAAAATAGCTATATTTTTACTCCAGAAAATGTAAAAAATATACTACAGGACCTGTGGATAGCACAATATTATTTTATTTAATTGCAAATATAGTAAATAATCATCTTTGCTGAAATTCATAATTTTTATTCCATCGATCAAGGACAAGTAAAAAATTTCTTCAATTTATGAAACCAATAATTACCCTTTTAGCATGCATAATAACTGCAAATTAAACTTATTTTAAATAAATTTTTAATAATCTACGCCAAAATTAAGACGACATCCAATATCAGCGAGTATATTGTTTCTCTGACTTTGATTGTATTATCATTATCTGATGCCGGATAATACCAGTTTTCCAACATTATCTTAGCAAATTTCCTTTTTTTACAACAGGAATGTCGGGTAACATCGAAAGATGTCGGAAAAGACGAATTCCGAAAATTCAACACCTATCATGCAGTGCTCTACGATGTTAGACGGTATCAGCCGGTATTCAAGAGGGGGTAGTTTTCATAAAGGCTAATATCATCCAAAATATGTGTTCCGGTGTTAATGTGCTACCCGAGTTAGTTTTAAAAAATTACTTTTAATTGTAAAGGTATTTTTTAAAAGTTTAAATCATTTAAAGTTAACCTGTATATTGAAAGAGATAGAAGGATATTTCACCCCTTAATTTTTTAAGGGAGGGGGCGAACAGTGAAATTAAAGAAAAGTAAAGATAACACTTTACTTAAAAAAAGATTGCTAAAAGTTAAATAAAATTATATTAAGTCCAAAAATATTTTGAAAAAAAATATTTTTGCCAGTTCAAAAATTATAAATTTTCTCGGGTCATAATGCAAACAAATACTGGCCAATATCGTTATTACAATGTCCGATATTACACGATAGTGGCCAGTATTCGCACGCAGTTGGCCAATATTTTTGTGATACTGGGTAGTCAAAATAAAAAGCATCTAAACATAGTTCAAATATTTATTTGTCAATTGCAGGACAAGGGAGTTTTTTAAATTTATTTTCTTTTTCATAAAAACATTTGAATCTGTTTTCACATTATATACTTTTATTTCATTTAATAAAAGTAATTTGTCTATTTTAATGCCTTATTTCTATATTCTGAGATCTAAATTTTAGAAATTATTTAAGTCGGAATGCTGCCAGGAAAGTTTGAAAAATTTGTATATATCTACAATGGACTTTCATACTCTAGTTTCTAGACTAGATTTAAAATTACCAGTATGCTTTCATACTGGTTTCAAATTTTCCGGAATATTTGAAAACTAGTATGGTTTAATACTGGTTTCAAAATTTCCAGTATATATGAAAACCAGTATGAACATTTCTAGTATGGTTTAATACTGGTTTCAAAATTTCCAGTATATTTGAAAACTAGTATGAACATTTCTAGTATGGTTCAATACTGGTTTCAAAATTTCCAGTATATTTGAAAACCAGTATGAACATTTCTGGTATGGTTTAATACTGGTTTCAGAATTACCAGTAAGATTTTTATACTGGTATTAAATTTCTAGTATGATTTTCATACTGGTTTTGAATTTCCAGTATGGTTTTACTGGTTCCAGTATCATTTTTACTGGTTCCAGTATCATTTTTACTGGTTCCAGTATGATTTTGATACTGGTTTTGTGAACTTTTTCCAATAGGGAATATGGGATAAATTTAGCTTATTTTGCAGTACAAAATACCTTATCCTTCCGGGGTGGGGGGATATATGCCTGAAACCCCTCCCATGACTAACCGCCTCTTAAATACGGCTCTGTTAAGGAAGAACTTAAGTTTGTGTCTAAATTTTAGCAGAACAAAGAAACCAATAATTTCAGATACGTTCTAAACATTTAGGCTGAATAATAATAATATTCTTGATGCAGGAGAATGTTGAAAAAATCTACCTTTGTCCTAATTCCTTTATATTTGCTTGTTCGTTGAAATTCGATGGAAAAGCGGGTCTTCGGTGTAAATATTGAAAAGCGGGGCATTCGGACCAGCAGGACAAATAGAGACCTCTCAATCAGTGAGACAGACGCAATTTAGTAAGGACCCCCTGATGGCAATGACCATCTGACAGTGGAGAAAAAAACTACGTCGCTTCCTTCCACTCTCGCGGGACCGGTTTCACAAAAAAAAAAAAGAGGCCAACGTGGCGGGAGATGAAACCCGCGATTTTCTCTGTTTTAAGACAGTGGAAGTGAACCGAGCACTCATTTGTATTGTGGAGGCGCAGTTTCTACGAGAGCTGTTTTCTACGTTTTCCAACGCTGTGTTATGATTAGAGCTGGGATTTACATGTGTTTTTATATATTTTCGGGAACCTGTATTGTCTATTGCTATTGCTCTCAATTACTACTGTGTTGAAGTAAGGTTGTTATAAGGATTACTAAATATTTGGCGTCGAAATTGGCTGCCTGTTTATTACTTTTGCCGTCTTGGAAAGACCAAAACTCTATTCGCAAAGCGTGCACTTTGGCGTACGGCTCCCGAGAAAGAGACCCATAAATGACAGAAAAAGATCCAATTTTCACTTAAAGGGAGCATTTTGCCAAAATATCAGATACATTTTTGAAGGATATTAAAATACTTTTTCACCTTTAATATTTGAGCATTTCACAGCTTCTATAATCTGATCTTATTAAGAAATTATTTTCGGAAGCATTTTATCTAGTGCATTTTCAACCTTATAAGGATGAGTCCAACGCCATCCATATATCACTGTAGCCCTGGGCAAATGTTAAATAACTCAACGACGACCGCGCATAAAGCATCAGACCCACAACTAGCCGCGAATTCTTGGCGGGTCTTTAGCGGCTTCCGGAATTGTACTTCGAATCATTAGATCCCGAAACCGATGCCTTAACCGCTAAGCTACCCACTAAACAGCCTTACAAACTTTGATGAGACAGATAACAGACATCCCGCTTGATTAAGTGGGACTAACCTGACCTCACACAAAGTGAAACAAACAAACGCGATGACATTCGCACACGCACAATGAAGAGCCGCCATTCTTTTTACAATTACAACAAAAAGAGTGCGGAAGTGATGGCCTAATCGTCACCGACCTTGCTGCACTCAAAGGCCTTTCTTCTTCTGATCCATGCTCTTCGGAGGCAACTAGAAGCCCGCTCGCATCGCATATAAACCAATCTCACTATAGACCACGCTCAGATTCAGCACAACTTCGAGGGGGGCCCTTTTTCCAGATCATCAAATTTATCTTTTGACACGAAATGTTATGAATTAAAAAAGTAGCACGCAAGATTCTCTTGTGGTACCCGCAGGGGATATGGGAATGGGGGTCCTCCCCCCTGATCAGGTGCCAATCCAGTACGGCTCCAAGAGGGAGCATTTTTCCTGACCATCACCTTTACTTTTTGACACAAAATATCAGTGTTGCGGATTTTCAAAAAAGGTATCTCGCAAGATCTCCTTGTAGTACCGCTGGGCTGGGAAGAATGGGGTCCTCCCCCAGAAAATATTTTTAAAAATTTGACTTGAAAAGTAGGGTTTTAACTGTCCAGAGTGCCCCCTCCCTTGGATCCGCGCCTGCCTCTTATAAAGGTTTGAAATTGCATCTGTAAAGGAAGGTTTTCACTCATTTTGAAAACCTTTTTTAGTATAAGGGGGGCACTATTCCGATACCCCCCTGGATCCGCACCTGCTATAGACACAATGCAAAAGCGTGCCAAACCGATTACTTGATTAGAGATGTCAATGCTCAAAGTCTCTCCGTCTCTTTGGCTAGTGTTTTATTCCAGTTTAGTAAAAAAATATGGTAAGGATATTTGAATTATGGAGATAAGGGGTAAATTTAGTAGTGTTCTAAAGTCAAAACAAGAAATTTTCTTACTTTTGAGGGAAATATATGTATTCAAAATCCATTGACAGAACGAACTTGTTAAAAAATATTATAATCAAGATGTTTAAGTAGTTGATTTCTCGTTTTTAAGTATAAAATTAGGTTCAACCCCTAAATCCCGACAAACAAAATCCCGACAAGCCACTTGCCCGACAGCCGTAATCCCGACTGAGCAGAAATCCCGACACCCCAAAATCCCGACAACCCAAATTCCCGACAACCCGAAATCCCGACAAGCCACTTGCCCGACAGGTCGAAATCCCAACAATCAAATGCCTGGCATGTAAGTTGCCAGATAACTCATATTGGTCTCTAATTTTAAATAAGGGCATTCTATT
Organism: Tetragnatha versicolor; assembly: GCA_024610705.1. NCBI lineage: Eukaryota > Metazoa > Arthropoda > Arachnida > Araneae > Tetragnathidae > Tetragnatha > Tetragnatha versicolor. The sequence continues at coordinate 963,634 of JANDEH010000001.1, forward strand.
TAAGTTTCATGTTGCTTGGACCACAAGTCAAGATTGCTCTTTTTGGCTAAAAATCAGTGTAAAATAATGTTGAAGTTGCTAATTGATATTTTGTATTTCCTATATTTATAGCATGTCTTTTTGGTTCGGGGTGACCATTGGTCAATCCAGTTAACTTTTTGGTACTGCTATGCTTTGGCAGTGAAGTAGGTCATGTGGGGGCTCCAACTAAATGCCTTGAGAAGAGTAACATTTTGGTCTTGACCACTGGTCAATATATCTTGACCAGTGGTCAATCCAGTTTTTCTCGCTGTTTTCAGCTTTTCTGACCTTCTCTTTCTTTCTCGCTGTTATTTTTTAGGGGGGGCCACTGACCTTGTGTTATTCCCATTTGACTGTTGGTAACTTCTGAATTTTTCGTTTTTATAACTATTATTTATCTGTGAGCCTCTCTAACTGCATAATTAGCTGGTCAATAGTCACGGGAACATTTTTCGCTTACACAGAAATTAAAAATTTGGTTTCCTATTATATTGTCAGGTTTGGTTAAAAAATGAAGTTATAGGGTAGGTGGGGGTAATTGTCCGCAGTTTTTGGTTTCGAATTTTTGTGGCCCACAGTTTGATTATTTTAATAAATTTCTGGTATGAAATCTAAAGCTTAGGGTGTGATCTATCAGTTCATATTTTTTCAGCTTTATATATTTAAGATGGTTTATATGAAATCATGTTCATATATGAAATTTTATGTTCATATCATGAGTAGTTTTAAAATAAGAGTGTTTTTCGTACATGGGGCTATTCCATATGAACAGGGACATGATCAAGAAAAATGAAAAATAAAATAATAAAATTTTCTAATTATTTAAGGGAATAATTATGCAGTATTGATCTAATTGTGTTTTGCATTGCTTAAATTTTGTGTAAAATTATTTTTATCGGAATGTCAGCATTTAAAGTCAATATTTAGAAATAATTGTTTTAAAGGTTAATTTGTTAATGAAAAATGTATAGTTTATTTAGAAAATTAAAAATAAATTAATTAGTTTTTACAACTTTTTTGTTAAATATACTCATAAACTTTATAGTAAAATGAAATAAAGTGTTTAAATCAATTTAATTATATTTATATTCATAAATAACTGAACGCTTATACACATGTAGCGTTAGGGTGTCTCAAAAAAAACTTTTTTTCGAAAAACCTCGGTCCCCAGGGCTTTTCCCATTCCTTTTGGTCCCAAAAGATTGTGTGTGGAGTTTCAGCCCCCTAAGTTAACTCTAGGGTTTGCCTGTAGAGCCCCAAAGTTTGGAAAAAGTGGAAAAAATGACCAATTTTCAGAATTTTTAAAAATTATATTTTAAGATTGATACTGCGATACAAACGGTTCAAATGTGTCATTTAGGACTTATTTTGGTGGAATATATTTATTTATGTGTATTAACTGTACCCTATAGCCCCTATAATTTAAGATTAAAACGTACTACTTAGGGACGTTGCACTCGCCAAAGCTTATAATGCACTACCGGTGGACGAAATTAATTAAATCCGAATTTCTTCGAAGAAACTCCCTCAAATGATGCCATTTGGAGCTAAAATGATATTATAAATTACAAAAACCAGTGAAATAACAGTTTTTGGCCCTTCCACTGAGCTTTTAATGTAAAAAGTGTTTTTCTTCAAAATTTCTCGTTTCCAGCTGATTAAACCCAAAATTTATACTATAATAGGGGGTTGCTGTACTTTATAGATACAAAACTTTGAAATCTTTATAGGGGTTTCGTTTTTAATAAGTAGAATTCAATTTTATAGCGCACAGATCGGAAATGACATGGATATTTCCTATACCAGACGTGAAAATATATTTTCTTTTTTTAAGTTTGGAAAATTACTCCCTTTTAACGTATTAGGGGAGAGTTTTAATTAAAAACTTCTTTCTTTAACATTTCAACCAAGATTCACAAGTATTAAACTATTTTCCTAATTTTGAAAAAAGAAAATCGATTTTCACGTCAGGTATAGGAAATATTCTTGTCATTTCCGATCTGTGTTGTTTAAAATTTAATTCTACTGGAAAAAATGAAACCCCTATAAAGGTTCCAATGTTTGGTATCTAAAAAAGTTCAGCAAACCTCTTTTTAAGTATAAGTTTTGGGTTTCATCAGCTGGAAACGAGAAATTTTGAAGAAAAACACTTTTTACATTAAAAGCTCAGTGGAAGGGCTCAAAACTGTTATTTCTCTGGTTTTTATAATTTATAATATCATTTTAGCCCAAAATGGAATCATTTGAGGGAGTTTCTTCGAAGAAATTCGGATTTAATTCATTTCGTCCACCGGTAGTGCATTATAAGCTTTGGCGTGCGCAACGTCCCGAAGTAGTACGTTTTAATCTTAAATTATAGGGGCTATAGGGTACAGTTAATACACATAAATAAATATATCCCATCTAAATACGTCCTATAGACGCATTTGAACCAGTTTTATTAGCATTATCAATCTTAAACATAATTTTTAAAAATTCTGAAAATTGGTCATTTTTTCCACTTTTTTCAAACTTTGGGGCTCTACAGGCAAACCCTAGAGTTGACTTAGGGGGCTAAAACTTCCCACACTATCTTTTGGGACCAAAAGGAATGGGAAAAGCCCTGGGGAGCGAGGTTTTTCGAAAAAAGACTTTTTTTGAGACACCCTAATGTAGCGTGAGTTACGAAGTACTGTAGCGTGAGTTACGAACAGCTCTCTATATTTTATTTTATTTCTGATTTTCTAAAGCATTCCCAGTAAGGTAAATGTGGGTATAGTGGACACTGTACCAATAGTGGCCACATAGCTGATTAATTTTAAATAAAACGAGTTAGAGGCATCATACAGCAACAAAATTCATTGGTATAGTAGATTGTACAACCAGGTAAGCTGGTAAATTACCACTGATACCACAGATCATCATGGGAAGGATATTTAAATATTTGAAAATAACAACATCGGTCGAGTGACTGAAATTTGATTTCGCTTATTGAATCGCGTAAGGAAACGGGTATTTCAGAGCTGATTTTTTTGTATTTATTACCGTTTGATTGACTTTTAAATTTATATTTTGATAAAGAAGATCATATAAAATGACACTGAATAAAATTTATTTGAAAATTTTTACTTTACGAGGATTTATGGGGGTGGCCACTTTACCAACAGATAATCTTAAATTTTCCAATAGTGGCCACTGCAATGGCTTCTAAAAGAAACGTAAATAATATTAACTTGAATCAGTTTTTTTTCATAAACTGTTGATTGCGCTGTAAAATGAATGTTTTATTAATTTGGTTTCATTCTGGCTTTGGGAACTAAGGTTTCTAAAACATTGATTTACAGGCTTAACTCCTCTCAAATCCGCTACAGCGTTGGCTTTGAGCCGGAAACTATCAAGTATTTTATTAAATAAAGCTAATTTGATTTGATCTAAAAAACATTTCGTTGGGAAGGGAGATTTAATTAGAACTAAACGACTATACCAAAAAAACCCCTCAATTTCATGCATAAACCCCTCATATAGGCCGAAAAAAAGAGGTGTCCACTATTGATGCAAGAGGTGTCCACCATAGATACAACAGCTACATCAAGGTGGCCACTATAGATGCAATTTGGAGTAATTTTTAAAAATTAATTAAAAATACTTTACCAAATCTAATAAAAGTTTTCAACAGTAAAATCGAAAGAAGAAGATCCAATTAACCTAAAAATAGGATGATAACCGTTTCCAAGCAAATAGGTTGGTATTTATTTAGAATTTAAGCAAAAATTTTCCTTAAAGTGTCCACTATACCCACATTTACCTTAAAACTGTTTGCTATTTTAGAATAAAGGAAGTATATTCAAACACCTGACAAGCATATAGAATTATTGAAACACTATTTAAGCAGAAAAACAAATTTGAAGGTGTCCGAGATGCCAACCCTCTACTTGAAACCATCCTTTCGCCCTTTTGAAAGATATCTGGGCAATCTGGGCAATTGCTACAACAGGTTGCCAATTTTCATTAAAACTGATCCTATTTATTTTTAATATTTTTGGTTGGCTTAGAAATATTAAAACAACATTAAGAGGATTATTTCTAGTGATTTTATAATGAAAAAAATTCTGTTTATCCATGTTTATTTCACTTGGGCACCGAGATTTGCAAGTGCGGGTCTTTTTTGATTTTTTTTTCCTACTAAATTGTAAATTTCTCCTAAAATACCATCGATAAGAGTTTAAACTTGGATTGGTTTTGTAGGTATAGGAACTCAATCTAACACCTCCAATTGAAATTTCGGGATTATCTACCCCCTTTCGACGACAATGTTAAAAATTGCGTGGCTTTGCCCCCACCTACCCTATACCGAACAACCTCCAGAATTAAAGAGAGTGAATATCACATAAAATCTTCAACCCCAGGACCATAGAATACAATCATCGTTTTGTTCCCCAATCCCATTACACCGCAGTTTACCCCACACCAACGATCGAGTTCACAAGATTACAGCTACCCACACACGTACCGCTGTGTCTATCGCCACGACCGATCAATCGGTGTTGCTGCCACCATAGAGGTATCACAAGAGTCGCAGGTGTATTCAACAGGTGTTCCCACCTTTTTTTTCATGTGACTGTCGTTGTTGCCACCATTAAAAAGGCATTAGCCGCCGAGGAGCAAAAAGTGCGGACGCCGCCGTTCTTATTCACACCGAGAATTTTTCAGCCAAATGGAAACATTTTCGGAGTTTTTCCGGGAGGTGGGTGTTGGATCCGCGATCGACACCTTGTTGAATCCTCTTTGGTTGAATCATGCGATCGATTGGCATTTTGGAAATGCGGAAGCCAATTCAAACACGTTCTGAAAAGGTGACGTCACGTCGTCATAATAAAAATAACAATATTTTCGGCCCATTTGAAAATGCCTCAATCAGACGGTTGCTATATCTAAAGGAAACGCGTGAAACAACGATTACACACATGTTCTGACATTTCAAGAAAGGTTTAAATTATTTACAACTTTTATAAATTATTTTCAGCAACATCATTTTTATTTACCAACGATATGAAAGGGAGTTGCTAAATCATACAGGATTATCTTAAAAGTAATTTAATTTAAAGTAAAATTTTTGTGCAATTACGAAAAAGAGACTATAAAATTTTGACAGCAAATGTGGCCTTGAGTGATAGTATGTTGGTAATAATATTTTTGAATTAAATTAATTATCGTTTGCTAGCTTAAACTATTTTGGAATTGTAGAACAGGTTCATAGGCTATTACGTTATTTTTATGACTAAATATATAAAGCAGAATAAATGAAAGACAGCTAAACGAAATGTTAAAATGTTCTCCAATACGTCTACTAAAGAGAAAATACAGGACATGATTTTGGCCTGTCAACATTTTTTCAATACAGGAGGACTTTGTAAGGCTTTAATAACTTTTTATAAAGATTATACAAAGGATATTTTGTTATAGATAATTTTTAAACTAGTTCTTAGAGTCAGATTTTAAGATAAGCAAAGCATGTTGTCATGTAATGCTGTGCAAATAGATACAATGAAGGTTAAAACAACGTTTTTTATTTTGCACATAAAAAGTTAAAATCAGACTTAAGTTTCGGGGATACGTGGATCCCCTTCGCCAGTGAAATACAAATTTTATCAACGATGACAAGATTTATATGCAATGCAATAAAACAAAGGTTGCCAATCCAGAAAAAGAAATAATATTGAAGAATTACAAAAAACGATAAAGGGCTAAAATTTAGTTTCCAAATAGGTGATATAAAGGGTGTGCTAGACGAATAGTTAACAAGAAAAGTTTTTCTTGTTCTTCACTATTATTTCTTTTTCTGTATTGGCAACCTTTGTTTTATTGCATTGCATATATATCTTGTCATGTTGATCAGATTTGTATTTCACTGACGAAGGGGATCCACGTATCCCCGAAACTTAAGTCTGATTTTAACTTTTTATGTGCAAAATAAAAAAACGTTGTTTTTAACCCTCAAAGCAAAGCATGTATTCAGAAATTATTTAGAAAGTTCCAATCAAGAAGGACTAAAACTCTTTACCTTTTAAAATACACAAGACCACACTTGGATGTGTAGAAGCAAAATACATCATGAAAATCATGTGCTTACCTAAAAAATAAAAACATTAAGTAAGTTCTGGAAAAATGAGAAGAAAACAAATGCATCACACCATTTAATAAAAACATTCACAACTAAAGAAGTTTAAATGAATGAATTCATGGAATAGCCCATAGGTTAAATAACCTGTCGAAACAAGTAGTATCATAGTGAAAACATTGTCATATGCATTGTGCAAGTGCTTGTTCTTTTTTCACATTTTCTTTACTAACAACCTCAAATATCAGATTCAGATAATATTTCTTTTTAACTAAATAACATATTCTTTCTCTTTTTCTCAAATCTTAAAACTTTAAAATTCATAACTTTAATCAACTTTACAAACATTTCGTTTTATCACATTTTTAAGAGATTTGATTCAAGCTAAAATAGGATACAGGTACAAGTTATAAGTTTGATAGACATGACTTTCAGATGTGATTAGTTACTAAAATAATCCCTGTACATAGAAACATTAATGCTATTTAAAAGTAGGTGCAATACAAAGTTCAAGATGAGGAATGTTTAAATTTTACAGGAAAAAGAAATGGATAATTATAATAGAAATACTCGTTCAACTGTAAAAACACGGGATATTCAAAATGATAAGTTCTCAAGCGTAATGCTCTAGTTAGAAAAATAATCTAAATGCATGTCTTCGAAAAAAAAAACACTGGTAACGAAAAAATAAATTATCTTGCTTATGAATATTTGCGCAGAGAAGTGAATTCAAATGAAACGGACTTAAATACAGTTGGATGTAAACATCGCAAAAAGCATACACGAGAAAGTTTTATAACTCATTTTTTGCAAGAGAGGCAATACGAAATACTCAGAATGACAGTGACTTAAGTAAATTTGACTCAGGAGCTGTAACAGAAGACGTTCTATTATTTAAAACTGCGTTGTATATGTTAGGCTCAAACCCCGAAATCTCTCACTGAGCGAAAAAAACGACCACTTTGCGGAGTGGCATTTGCAAAAGGGCCACAACCCGAAATTCGGGTAGTGGTATTTTTAAAAACGTTCACTCCGCGATGTGGTATTTTCAAAATGTGGTGTATAATTAAATTTGTTTTATAATTATTTAATTAATATTACTTCGATTTTTGACAATAATTGTTGACGTATTACCAGTTGACTCTTGTTTGAAAAATTATTCCCTCAATTTTTATGCAAGCAATTAATCGATTATACTTTTTTTACCCTACTTTTTTAAAAAGACTTATTTGTATAATAATTGAAAAAACGATGAAAAGATGTCACAAAATTGAGCGTTTCATTAATTTTACATTTTTAAAACAATGCAACAATAAATAAAACAATGCAACAACCTTTAATAAATCTAAATTAAGTACATAAGTCTTAAAAGAACAAATTGAATGAGATTACATAAATTAAATTTCGGCAAAACCTTTCGGAGAATCTGTCGGTCAACGGCGTATTAAATGGGCCAGGTATCATAAAACCCTAAACCAGCCAAATCAAGTCTGTGGAATGTTTCAGTTGGCCTAACGTCCCACATTAGCGCATCCCATCTTTACAAAAGTATATTTCAAGTTGTGGCTCTAATAGTGCCACAACCTGAAATATACTTTTGAAAAACTTACTATTGAAAAAACGGGCACATCGCGTTCTCATACAGAGAAGACATTTTTGGAGTTTCTCTTCTTATTACCGACTAATGAACTTATGATTTAAAAAACAACTACAACGCGAAATAAAGGAAGGATCTAAGAAATCCAAAACCATCCTTAGCTCAAGGTTTTGAATACTTCGACTTAATTCACAGTCGTTCTAAACAGTCACATAATGGAGGCACTTCAACATGGCAACCAACGTTTTTAAAAAATTACAGTTGAAAAATTAGCATGCCTAATTTTTTTTCCAGGAGTTTCTCATCGAAACTATTTTTTACTCGCGTATAACTCTAAGAAAATGCGCATTAATTCTTCAGCTTCACTTGCACTTTTAAAAAAGCATTCGTTAAAGGATTCGAAAGTTTCCTCAAAAAACCAAGAGTTCCGTTTCAATAACAAATTTTTTCTTTTCTACTTCAAATTAAAAACATTGCGGTTTTCTTACTTTTTTGAATCTTAAGAAGATATGAATAAAGTTAAAACATTTAAAGCCACCAACCAGATGGGGCCTCTTACTTAAAATTTTCTTTCGCATACTTCAACAAAAGATATTATTGTAAAAAAAGACAGCATAATGAGCCAGCCAGAAAATGAAATTACATTTCTTTATAAGTCGTGCGTATGCAGAAAATAAAATTACGGACAGTATATGAAAAGAAATAATCTCTATAAGTCTTATGTGCATTTAGATTAATTTCCAAGAGTCGGAAAAGTAATCTCAAACCTATTTCGAAATTATTTAAATTCATCTAGTTAGTCTTACACAGATTTTTTCATCAAAAGCTGCATAAATGAAATTGAGCATTTTTCCTAAGAAAATCATTAATCTATTTGTAACTCGTTAAAGCACGAAGGGAGAAAATTATCGCTAACTAATACAGATCAGGATAAAAAAAATATAAACCTTTCAAATCAGCCGTGCTATAAAATGTGCTAATTTCCTGGAAATTGGAAACAAAGTTTAAAAAACCCAGGAATGATTTCGAGAATGTTCTTTCTCTAAATTACTGTTTGGAGCTTTTAATCTGGATCCCATTTATTTTAAGTGGGTATTTTTCTGTTTTTCCGAAAAAAAATAGGGGCGTTATTAGAACAACTGTTACTTTCGATGAAAAGTTTCAACCGCAATAAAATTAAATTACTTTTTTTCTACATTTAGATGTTAGATTTCAGTGGTTAAATGTAATTTTATGTATTAATGAATTCTCAAATTTTTTTAAATGGTATTTTAATTTCTTTCTAAAAAACGGCTCTGTAATTCACTTCGAGTATGGTATTTTAGTCAAGGTATAAGAAAAATACTTTCCGCTCATGTAAACAACGTTATCATTTTCAAAACTAAACATTACAAAATGGTTTTCTCTGCTTCGTATTGGTATAACCGAATTTTTTTCAATTAGGCTCAAAGAAGAATTCATTTTTTGAAATTTATTTTGGATAAGGATCCTTCTTTTCTCCGTTTCCTATTACTTAATAAAGCCGGTTTTTATATTCCTTGCAAGAAGATAATTTAATTTTGGATATTTTTAGAGATATGCAAAATTTTATCAAAAATCTTAGCCCTCCTAAACTAATGACTTTTATTTTATTAAATTTGATAAATGTTGGTAACATATACTTGTTTAGTATTTAAAATGTTGTTTTCTGTAATATTTCATACTATAAAACTGGCCCAAGTTATCTTTTACGCTAAAACTTAAACCTCAAGTAGGTTTTTTGGAATTATTTTTAAATTCTTTCAAGTTAATACTAAACATTTCCCCCTATTTTCATAGACTGCTCGACACTTCATAAATGAATGGTTTGTAATATGAAGGGGTATCACCATATGGTCATCGACAACTAGACTTATTGTGCCAGAGAAGCTCCAAATTTTAATCTATGATAGAAATCTTGATTTCAATCTTTTGATAGGTCTTGGGCAACAGCATAACTTAACTCTGGATCTAATATTAAGTACTTAAATCATTAAAATTTCCTTTATAAAAATTTTGAGGCATTTCAAATAAATTAGCAGCGAGATTTTTGATTTCATTGTTATCAAGTGACCAATTGCTACTAAAGTAGTGATTATTTATGCTTATATTTAATTAAAACGAATTTATTATTATTTAATATTAAAAAGCATTAAAACATCGAAACTTAAATTACATCACAATTTCAAGTTTCCCTGTTCTTATGAGACCAGTTGCCCATGATATGACCCATACCCACTGTTATGATATTTTATCTAAGAAAGTTCGTGACTTGGAGGAAGAATGTCAAATTTGCGTCTTTTTTTCGTCGTCCACAAGATGTTGAGCGTGAGCTACAGAAGGGGTTGTTTCTGAAGGGTAAAACATGGGCGAGTCCACTTCGCGTGTTCAGGACCTATCTCCCTGCTGTTTGATTTCGATATCGTTTTGGCCATTTAAGGGTTGTTGGGGGAGGTCAGCAAAACATTTGTCGTATTCGTGTGATCCCGAGGAAGAAACTCCTTTCACGAAAACAGTTACTAGTGGTAGTGGATGGCGAAAGTTAGGCTATCTTACTAAGAAAAGCATTTCTTACACAAAAGTTTTTCCAGTTAGATTTTTGTTGTAGACTTTTCGTGAAAGTTGAAGGATATCTCTCAGCCACAAGTTAAAAATTTAAAAACCCTCCAAAAATACATATTTTATTTCTTTAAGAGACACTTAAACAACCCAGTAAAAAATCACAATGAGTATCAGGAAATTAAATGAAAATAGAGTCATCAAACTAAACGAAATTCTTAATAAAACGTCATTGGGAGAGAAAAATCTCCAAACCAGAGGATTTCGCTTTTTTAAGAACATCTCCGGCTAATCCAGTTTTCGAAAGGAATAAAGCTACACGGCAAAACTGGCAACAACATCCTGCCGAATCGAAACCTCTTCATTAATATTTAAGCCGGCAGCTGCGCAGACAAAAGGGGCTGGGATGAAATAATAAAACGGGTTCTCTCCGAAGGAGTTTTCAGGGGGGATAAAAGGAAAGTGGACTGTCGGGAACGGATCAGTATACGAATTTATTTGCCGTAAGAACTCGATATGGCTGAATAGGGGAGACTTAAACCGCGACTCTTTTATTTATGTTAATGTGCATCATGCAGTTTTAGAAGGTAAGGCTAAAAAATAAATTTCAATATAAACGAAATATGTACGAAAACGTGGACATACTTAATTTAATAACAATTGTTAAACGATACAATGTAAAACTACGGTTGCTGAACGAATTGAAAGGATTCCCGAAGGATTTCAAATTTCACAGTGCAAAAAAGTTTGTTATGGTAGATAGTACTCAAAATTTCTAGTGTGATATTAAGATAATTAATTAGTATCATCATAACTCTTAGACAGCTTCATTTTACACAGCTTTTTGGTTTATATCTTCATATTGTGCTACTCTTATTGAATATTAGTAGAAATATTGTATTTCAACAGGATTACAAGTATTTGAATCAAGCACGATTTTTAAAAAAGTCGCTCATTACTTAGTTTTTATGGCACATATAATATGGTTCAGGGCGTGAAATTATAATGGATATTACTATAATAAAAAATATATGTTATAGACCAATATCACAACCTTTTAAAGCGGGGAGGGAAAATTTTTCCATCAGTTTAAGAAACGCACATTAGTAATTGAATCGTCAGTTTAAAAAAGGGAATAAATCCAAAAACCCGAGTTTTGAGAAACTTTAAAAAAATTGTACACATAATAGAATTTTCATTGTATAACCACTAAATATTTACAAGAAATTTAATAGTATAATTAGGATACAGAACAGAACAATCATCGAAAAAAAATTAAGTATATTCACAAAAGTAACGGACTTTTGAAACACCCTGTTTAAAGAAATGCGCATCAAAAAGTAAAAAACGGTCAATTTGCCATTATTTTTGTACGTATTCTTTTTTTTAAGCTCGCGTTTAAATTGAAGTTAGTAATATATACGATGATAAACAAGTGGATTTTAATTTTTTTCACACCACCCATTGCCCTTATCCATGAACAGAACATCTAGCCCTATCAATCAATATAATAAAATCCTAAACCCTGTCCTGCTTATAACAAGTTTTATTTGTTTAATCCAAAAAAAGAACATTTAATACATAAATTAACACTTTGAATGCAAACTACACAAAGTTTAGAGAAAAAAAAAGGGTTGGGGAGAGTGGGGCTATTTCGCACATGGGGCACATTCGGACAGACGGCATTTCCTCTAGTAATTATTAATTTAAAAATCTGAAAAAAACACCAGTAAATGGATGCATGACTACCACCTCCTGTATGAATTTTCAAAGCCCTGAGCCATTTTGTTGTATACGTACTAGAAATTTGCTAGCGTTAGAAGCAGCAAAGTAAATTTTCTTGTCATTTTGTTGGCGTAAAATATCAATCAAAAATAACTCTCAAGTTGACATTCAGAATTTTATTCAGTTGAGGTACTACTAAAGTAAGGTTCTAGAAAGGTTTATTTCCCTGCTTTATTTATAAATATCTTGTTGGGACGTGGTAAGCTTGAACTGGTAGATGGGGCAGATTCGGACAGTGCGAATGTGCCTCATCTTTCCCATTTTTGATTATGAAAGTGATTTATATGTTTATAAGTGCAATATATTTAATAACTTGAAGTTTAATTGTTTTTTTTGTAATTGTTTCAAAATTTGGTGATAATAGAAAATAACATCTTAAAGAAAGCTTCAATTTTAAGGAATTTAGACCCAGATTTAAACATTGAAGAAATAATGTCCCTGATAATTGTTTAATACCAATTGACTTGGACTTAGGTGATTTTATTCCAGTAGAATTTGCTACTGAAACGAAAATTTTGTTATGTTGGTCAAATAGAAAATTTGGAGTTGAATGGTGCTTATTTAAAATTAATGATGAAAAACTTTAAAAACTTTAAAATTAATGACGAAACTTTTATTTTCCCACTAAGAAATGATTCAACATTCATACAAAAAGATAATATCGTATTACAAGTTCCCCAACTGACAGTTTCAGGTGTTAATAAGTGAGCTGTTGGTTCACTTTTCTTTTCGAATAAAACCTGACAGTTAAAATATTGGTTAAACTTTTTCTAACTAATTATATTATGTTAAGTATGTCAATGTGCAATATAATCTTCATTACTACAATTGTTTTCCTCATAGAAAACTTAGATGTTCAATATTTTCTGAAGCTGTTTTCTTTTTGTAAAAATATCTTCAATAAAATATGTAAAAGTGCCAAATATTTCGTTTAATTATCCTTACTTTAAAGTGCCATAAACTTTTTAGTTCGTAAAAATAATTATTGTATAATTTTTTGCATGTGTACTAATGTGCCCCACACGTGTGCAAAACTGCCAGACCCATGGGGCACATTCGCACGAAATTTCTCGTTTTTTAGATTGATGATATAGGTTAGAAATTTTAGATGAATGCGACCAATTATCGTTCTAAAATATCGGGAAAGGTCTTAACTTTCATTTGAATCCGAGTTTGTTTCAATATCTCATGTAAATCTAGAGAAATATCCCGAAATGCACTTTATGTGCTAATGTGCCCCGTTCTCCCCTACTGATAATACTATTTAAAACTCGTGTGTGAAACAATTTGAATAAATAAATAAATAACAATAATCCTTGAATCATATCCTTTTCTTTTCTTCCTCTTTGATTTGAGTATTGCTTGTACAAGCATGTACAATATAAATCTATTTCAAACTCAATATCTAAAGATATTTGATGTTGTTAAAATACATAATAAAAACAACTGGTCATATTAATAAATAAATGCTGAGTAAACAAAAACATATTTCCCCCAAGTTGAATCTCTAGATTCAATTCAAAGCATAAGACCTCCAGGTTCAATTTGGGAAATGGAAATATCAATATGCATGAACTGGTTGTTATTCCTGGACAAACTGGCATTCCTGAAAACATATGAATGCGTATTTTGAGCACAGAACTCTGCATCCCCTTGAGACATATGCGTACGAAATCCGCCAACGAAACAAATAAAAAAGCTCAGAGATATTTTTTTCCACAGATGGAACACTTTTATTTCCCGCAAAGCTCTTTCCGGAGGTGTACTTTGAGTTGTGTAACCCCGCGGGGTACACAACATCTCCTCCACATATCCCGGGGTGGAAGGAGAAAAAGACACGTGCAAGATGAAGAATGAGAGAAGAATCCAAGATCGATCCGATCGGGAAAAGAAAGAGGAGCTGGTATTTGCAGATTTCCCGGCAAGGGATCTTATCAGGGAAAAGTCTTCCGCCGCAGCTGCTCTTTGCTTATCGGAAAATCGAAGGGGAAAATAATTAGCCCCAAAGGTTTTTTCCCGTTTTTATGCGCCCCCCTTATCCCGTTTTCTCCGGGTCTTATCTCCCGGAGTTGACTTTCGGCGGAGCAATTATCGTGCCACCACCTGCCTTTTAAAAGGGTTGAGAGAACTCTTCTCGTTTTCCCGTCGGAGAGTCTTCTTCTGCCCCCAGATCTATCGGATATTGCGCTAAAATGAATTCATCCGTTCATTAAAATAAAAAGAGGATATTTGAGTAGGTGAGGTTTTAATGAGCTTCTCTAAATAAAAGTGGCATAAGTCAAAAAATAAAATTTTTTGAAATAATCATAGATTTGGTTTTTTTTATGAAGATCGTGTTTCGTTTAGGACTGTGTTAAGTAGAGAGAGAGAGAGCTGTGAAAGGAGAGTAAGAGCAGCAGCAGAGCTTTGTAAGAGCACAGCACTCCCACGCAAAACATGTCCTCCTCATAGGAATACAATGTTTAAAAAAACCTTTTATTATTCAAAACCAAGTTCTGCGGACTTAAAAAACTTGTAAATCTCGAAACGTGTAAGAAGAAGAAATATTAAGCTCACTTATATCTACAACAACTCCTAATTAAAGAAAGACATCGCCGAATTCGGAAAGCTTGGGACTTAACCAGTTCTTGTCAGTAGACCTTTAATGGGAATAGACAGTTGCTTTGTAACAAAGCATTCCTCTAAACATTTCCGAATTGAGTGTTTCGCTTACAACTAAATGCATTAAATTCAAATTAACTACGAATTATAGGATTCCATCATTCAGTTTGGAAATCGATTGGCTTAAATTCCCTTGATTTATTCAGTTCACATAATAGTTAGTTTTCATTAATAATATAATTAGTGTGTGAGTGATTAAAATATTATATTCATTGATATTTAATAAATTTAATTGTTTTTTTTAAATATTAATATGCATTTCAAAATGCTTTATTAAATACGGGGTATTTTTTCAAGCAGGTGAAAAACGTATTTGTATTTCCAAATATCCTACTAGAACTAGTAAGATAGGTTTCCTTAAGACAAACACACACACTTAACATTTTCCCGAATTCTACCTTTGCCAGCAACTTACTCAAACAATGCTAAAAAGAAAAAAAATTCATCAATATTTTTTCCCTTTTTTTATATATTAAAAAAATTTGAAAAGTGATTTTGGAAGAGTCACACGTAGATATATTTCACAAGTGTGAATGTTTTCAATTGTACTTTAATTTGTTAAATTAAGTTCAATAATCCCTGATACTAACATCAACCATTTGAAGAGCACATCATCTTCTTACGGTCGATTGATTTAGACCAATGGGATATATCCGTCTAACGTCACATTTCCCCATCATGTGACCTACTGAGCTTGCATATGGTTACCACGGATATAGTTTGCAGTGAGATATGATGATGATAGTGAAATATGGTTTAATAGTAATAGTTTGTTTTCCCTGATCACGTGAATTTCATAGTTTCGAACCCAGATGGGCGAATATAGTCCATTTGGGTATCGTTGGATTTAGTAAGATGTGACATTCCTTTCAAAATGGTAAGTTGATCATTATAAGAACTAAAACACACGCATGTTTTTTTCGTCTGTGAAAAGTATAATATTCACGAAATTCAAACAACTTAAATAAATGAAACCCATTTGTCAGACTACATTAGCACATCATGATTATTCCTTGTGATAAAGGTATTATATTCGAGACATTCGACAACAATCCTTCCTGGAGGCCATCAGACGGCGGACAAAAAGACGGCAAAGAGAAGAACAAGACAACTCCACTTCATCACAGAACTCCTCCGAAAAAGAAACCCCCTTTTCCATCCCCCCGTTGCCACCGGGCTGTTGTTGTTGAAAGTGATGAATTAACCAGCAGGGTGTGCGGCACTTCCGGTCTAAATAATTCAGAGCCGTCTCCGAGATTCCTAACTATAATTTAATTTAACCAACAGCACGTGGGCTCGCCCGGGGGAGAGGGTCCCTCGGCGGGTTGACTCCGCGCGAGATTCTCGTCTTTCTCTGTAATTAGAGGCGCTCGGGTTATGACGAAATGGAATGAAAGATTCCTCCCAAATGTCGCAGTGAATTCGTTTCTTCTTGATGGGTCAACTTGAGCAGGTTTAGTACCATCAAGCAACGAGGAAAAAGACCAGGTATTGTTTTCAGGAAAACAACGGGACATAAAAGAGCGGAATAGTAGTAGTTTCTATGTTCAAATGAATATTTGGTTTAAAATTGTTTCATCTGTTTTTTCTTTAACCTTTATGCCGGTTTTATTTTAACATTGAAGTGGTGTCTGGAATTTAGTTACGGAACTTATGTCAGTGGAGATTGGTTTAAGCACCAACAAAATGCAAGACAGGAGTAAAACATTTGGTATAGAAAGAATCTTGTTACTTTGTTTATAAATGGATTTTCTCTCTCAGGAACTAATAAAGAGAAATGGCTATGAGGTTACAGTGCCGCATGATTACAGTAATTTTCAGGGGTTCAACGAAATTCCATTCATTAAAAATTGTAATTGTCTTTTATTTGCTGGATAAAAAGTTATAAAAGTTTTAAGGAATTCATAATGATAATTTAAGAAAAAAATTCATTTGTTATGTTAACATTTTAAAAGTCACACCTTTACCATCGTTTTGAGGTACTGTGCTCCGAGACAACTTATCCTCAACTTTACTTTAACGACTTCAGCTTTGTTACTTGGAGAAATAAGAGGTTGTTAAAATCAAGCTATCACGCTCAACTGTCAACTGACCGTGACATTCAGTCACATGTTCTGCCTATGTCCTCACTCAGTGAGGCTAAGTTATACTGGAGTTTGAAGGTCCACCGACTTGGTACTCCCTTACCCCCCTTGATTTTTTCTTCAACTGTAGTCTTACTTTGAGTATATCTCCCGAACAATTAACATAACATACTCTACAACAAGGTACTTAGTTTACTGAAATGGAATTTTAAAATACAATAATAAATGCAAATGCCCATCGTTTAAGATTTTCTGTAATGGACTATAATAGAACACGTTGCAGATTCATTCATAAATACGGTCCTCGATATTTTTCGAACAAAAATACAAATTCCGTAATATTCTTTCACAGGTTCCTAAAATTCTTCTAAGCCACTCTTCTAGATTGCCGCCCCAATTTAAGAGGACCTCCAAAGAGTGTCGTACAGGTTTTCCAGGTAATTACGAGACTGATGAACCAGTCGGGAACTATGTATGACAACACTCGATCCCGGATAGCGGGTCATCGAGGCTAATTGAAAAATCGATACTTTCAGCAGAACTCGCATCAATATGATTTAAGCCCCAGCGAGATGCAACACAATGGCTCTCATCCAATAGGGGCAATCGATGATGTTTCATGACAATCTGTAACATCACAGGTATGATTGCACCCCTGTCCCTTTTAGCAGACAATTCATCAGGAAAAATTAGCTGCTGTTTAAATATTTAGGCGAGGCAATTCATCTGTTCGAATCACCCGAGTAGGTGTTTAACTGTCTAATACGGATCATCATCCATTACTTATGATAATGTAGATATTCAATCATTTTTATCAAATGTTTATTACTTTCTGTAATCCTAGACCATCGGGTCCCCAAAGCGGGCAACATTTACGTATGGTTAATTTATGCCTTATAAAGCAATAGAAGAAAAAGCATGGGCAATAACTTTGTATTAAGGAAAACTATATTAAATTAATATTAAGCTAAATTATAGTTTTCTGAACAAGTAGAATACAAGCTAGAATTAGTTAATAGAGAAATTCCAGGTATAAAAGGAAATAATCAGAAATTGTTTAGGACCTGCGATCTGAACCTTCTTAGTCTTTAGGGGAGACTGTTGTACAAAAATCACTTTTTAATTTTTCTAAGTCAGATAAAATCTAATTTCGATCATTTAAAATGCACAACCTATAGTCCTAACCTTTGTAAATAGGGTTTTATTTTTATAAGGGTAACTTTAATTCAACTTTGTCAATTACCCCTTTGTATAGAACAGTGGTTGCCAACAGGTGGTCCGTGAGGCCTTTAGAGGGGGTCCGTGAGAAGATTTTTAAATAACTTATCCAAAAAATTTTAAATAACTTATTAAAAAATAGTTTTGCTAATCACACATTCCAGGAAATAGTAAAAACACTACAGATACAAAAACATAAATAAAAAATTTTATGTTCTCTTTCTCTCCTATGAATCATTTATTCATGTCTATTATTTTGCACAGTTTTATTCAACAGTAGTTTATTAGCGAGGAAATGTTGAAAGATACTTCAAACTGGAATGGTATGATCAGACAGAGGGTAAATTATTTTCTATATAATCGCTCCTTTGAAATAACTATTGACTTTTGATGCGGTTTCTTTGGGGAGAACATCAGCCTCGTCCGCCTCCCCTATAGAATTTCCTCTGCCACAACTCACAGTCAGTGCATGTCCAGTTTGCTTTTTTGTGATCAACTGAATTCCTGGTTAGGGTGGGTTGGGGTAAAGTGGGTCTTGGGGTAAAATGGGTCAGTTTTAATTAACTCGATATAAAACAAATTTAAATTGAATAATTTTCGCTCATTTTTTTTGTATTATAATCTTTTATCTGTTGGCAATATTTTTCGACTGTAAAAAATTAATATTTATGATTTTGAGGACTGAAAAAATATTTAATTTCAACCTTAAATGATGTCATCGAAAAAACAGGGTTTACTAACTTCCAAAATATCTAGTATATATTGTAATAAATTACAGCAGACTTTTGTAATATTTTTCCATAAAAGAAAGTCTGAGAGACATTTCAAGCCAATCAGCTTAGAAAAATATAAAATATTTTATCTTTTATAACAATATTTTGTACTTGGGGTAAAATGGGTCATAGTTCGGAGGCCTTCTGTATTAATTCAAACAATGTTTTTAACTTATTTCCTTCAAATATACATTGAACTGTCATACAAGTTTATTTTTTTATCCAAACGAAGTATTTTAATTGCTAAATTTGAACAATGTTCATTAACTTCGAACTTTTACAATTTCATTAAAGTGCAACTTAAAACAAATTTTTTCAGATAAAAATGGCTTAGCCGATTGCCTTTTTTCTTACTTTCATGTATATTTAGTAATAAATATATTTTTGACATCTTTTTGCAATGAGACCCATTTTACCCCACATTGGGGTAAAATAGGTCATTACTTTTGATGCTAAGTTTAAGCAACTTATAACTAAAAAATATTTGATAAAATTAGATGAAAATGTTCTCAAGGACTGTAGTGTCAAGATCCAATTGAAAGAAATCATTAAAAAGTAATAGTTTTGATGAAATAAAACTTTGAATGTGAAGGTACCTTAAAATTGACCCATTTTACCCCAACCCACCCTATCTCATTCGTCCTGCAGTTTAATTTAAAGCTAAAAGGTACTTTCTTTCAAATTTAAATCTAGAAATTAAGAAGAAAAATAACTATTTTATACTGTTGTTTTTTAAACCTGTAACTTTTGTGTAGGCGTGAACCCTTCCAGGGTTAATAGATGAAAAGGCTTGATAAAAATGGTTAAATGATCTTTTATAAAAGGTATACTTTTAAATAATTAGATATAAAATTAATGTAATGTTAATTTTTAAGTTTAATAGATTATTTGATTTTCCAAGTTCGATTTAGAAAAATTGTAAGACTCGGTTCCCTTACTTCAGAAAAAAAAGTCAAAATTTTAGACTCTTTATGAGGAATGGATGCACTGAAAAAAAGTTAAAATTTTGAAGATACAGTTAGTGGTTAGGGATAGAGATGGTCCGCGGAGGTTCAAATTTAAGCGAAGTGGTCCGCAGACATATTTGAGTTGGGAAAAGTTGAGTTGGGATGCAAGTTCTTAAAATGCATATATCGTAAAAATCCACTCGGCATACACTGACGTTATGCCTGCATTTGACATACATGACGTTATGCCTGACGTTACTTGAGCCCCTTGCCATCGAACCCATAGTCACACAAAATGCAATTTATTATTTTAAAAATATTTGAAACTCTTGAAACTATTTTAGTCCACTCTAAAAAGTTAGAGATATTTTAGTTGTAATTCTTTAATGCATAAAACACCAAATAATCATGATTTGGATGAGAAAAATGCTTTAATGCAATGAGGTATTCTCACGTTTTGAGATTAAATTTTATTAAAATAGAAGATAAAAAACCATGAAGAATGACGTTAACATCAAGTATTTTAGTAGCCTAGTTTCTGAGATATAAATTTTTGAAACTTCGTTTATTATTTGGGCGCGAAAACACTTTCGAATCACAAAACATGCGCTGTGAGGTCACATCCAATAGAAGCCCGATTTCTGATCACGTCACTTTTCTGACGTTTTTGCAAAAATAAAATTGAATTTTAAATTATTTAAAACACATTTTTGAACTTAAAAATCAGATATTTAAGAGTTTTAAACCATAGTGTATCAAAAAAGTATAAAATCAACAAATCCCTCACTCATGCAAATACCTCATTAAAAGACCTACATTATCAATGTATTTGTCCTTCACTAAGAACATTGAACCAAGAAATAAATATCCTTTTTTAAAAAAACTTTAAAAAGTAACTATTTTTTACAGAAAACCGTGTAAAAACTATCTAGAGAAAGATTTCGGAAAAACAGCATTTAATAATTTAACTTCCAAGCACTAATGTGTAAAATATCGATAGTGATAAAGAAGAAAAGATGAAAATTCCGCGTATTTGTTTTATAAGGCCAATAATACAAAAAAACCTAAACCAATTTCCAAAAAGCTAAACCAATTTCCCTAAAAAAAACCAGAGGAAAAATCTGGAGCGTTCGGAGAAAAATTAAATCACTGCCGAGAAAAATATTAAATTTATTCTCGAATCGACACTGAAGTGAAATCAAGTAAAGTGCTTAACAATTATGCTAAAATGATAAAATTAGATCAACAAAGAACGATAATTAAAATACGGCTCAAGAGGTTGCGCTGGCAAAAAAAACCAACTCTACTGAGTGCAAAAATCGAATCCTCATTCGACTATTCGAAATCACAAATTTGATTCAGAAAAAATAGTCAAAAGGGGGAGAACAAAACAATGTAAGTGCCTTCTTGATTTTTCACAGTTATGGTTTTTTTTGTCTCCACACCCCCTACAAAAAAAATCAGTCTCAGAATAATTCCGCTTTTTGTCATTTTTCCGCAACGATCATTTAATTTTTTTTCTCGGTAAACCAAAATACAAACGCTGCCGAAACCCGACCAACATATGAGCTATTCAGAGTGACAGCGGCCTTAGTCCTTTCAGGTGAGTGTGGATTTGGGTTTCTTTTCAAATCTATAAGATCTTTTCTTTAGAAGTTGTTTGATTCGAAAATTTAATTATAAATTCAGTGTAAAAGTGCGACTCAAAATTTCCGTTTCCATAGAAACAGTGTAAGGGACTATACATACACGAAACCTTCAATTACTCAAACACTTTGTTTGGTGGACTTAGACCACTTTCATTTTGAGCAGCTCTAATAAACAACAGAAGAAATGGAGGGGAACTTGGCTGTCTTCTCTATGAAACTTTTATGAGACAGAATTATTCAACAGTTCTCGGGACCGAGAAACTGGCACCTCCCTCCATTGCCACCAACTCTTTCCCTCCCTCCCCCTTTATAGCGCACCTAATAAACGGTTTCGGGAATACGGCGGGAAAAGGGGAACGGAAGAAAATCTGGAACATTGTTTCCCTCTGGAAGGGGAGAAAAGAATTTCATCCCCGGAATATTTTGTTAGCGCGAAGGAGAGTGATTTTTGCGAGATTTCTTCTTCGCCGCATCGATTAGCTGCCACGCGCCGCTTGAAGAGAACCAAACACCCCGAAATGGAACAGTGGCCAGACTCTTAAACGGTTAAATGGAATGAAGTCCTTGCCGAGGCTATGAGGGCTGCAGTCCTCCTTAGACTTTAACTTAGACCTTAGACCCTTAGATGAAGTCTAGATTCCCGTAACTGAAAGGAGAAGAAAATGTTTTTTCTCTTCCTTTCATCTATTCTTTCCCTTTCCATAAGTCTTTCTCTACTTTACTTCTTCCTATTTTTCTCTTTTAAATATTAAAATTTTATGCAATTTATTATAGAGACCCACACTGCCTTACTTGACGACATTTCGTGACCCAGCTTTGGTCAGTATATACTGAATAGGATAAGAACATTTAGAAAACACCGCGGCTTTAAAAATCCCCTTAACACTTCTACATAACTCAACGCCATGCTGACCAAATTAAAACCCTAACATTCCCACATTACCCCTTTTTTGAAGCTTTCTTTTGGAGCACGTAAACCAATTACCCCTGCCAATCCGTGCTGTCCATATTTGGTTACTCCCCGGTGCTAAGAGCTCAAGCAGCGAAAGGCCCCTTTCGATGAAGAAATCGAGGCAGTCGCGTGCCACCTAGTCCGCCCCCAACGGAATGGACGTAATTGACATTAGGTGCCGTGACAAGAATGCTTCGACGAAAACCCTAAGAGAGATTGGACCAGACACGTCATTTGTGATTTTAATTTTTAGGTTTTTTATGAATGTTTCGTATTGTGAATGCACCCCCAGAAATTTCTTTCTTATGACATTGATCATTGTAAACTGGTTGTTGAATCAACTGAAATATTCATATTCTAAATATTATTAACTTTTGTCTTTAAAAAATGTAATCAAAACAACTTGTGAATGATTTTAACTTATATTTTCTCAAATCATCTTTATTACATAAAAAATAGTATGTACCCATAAAAAATGTCAGAAATTTAAAGTAGGAAAAACTTGTTTGATACTACGTTACGGTATAGAAAAAATGTTGAAATAAATTATTGCTATTTACTTTATAATGAAATGTAGATAACAAAACAGATCAGGAAGGTGTATCAAAAATGCAAGATTCAATTAAACAGTCCAGTCGCTTATCAATGAACTTTTAAAGAAACAATATAGAGTGGAGATGCGTAGTAAACACCAGTTTTAAATTATTAACTTCTCCAAAAGACTTAACTTTAAAATAAATAATTTTTTAAATATTTACAGAAAGTATTTTACAGGTGTTTCAAAAAAGACTGACACATTTTAAAAATCAATAACTCGTAGCTCAAAAACTAAAAAGATAAAAATACGCGATTTGTTGCATCCTTTACCTTATACTTTCAGGAGTAGGATGACTCGAACCGCGTATTTTTAACCTTTTTAGTTTTTGAGCTATTAGACTCAAACTCGAACAAAGTAATAAAATTATAAAAGACCATTTTACAATATGGGAAATAAATTTTCTTCTAAAAATGAAACAGTACGTCCACACGGTTTATACAGGGTGTATCTGAAATGGTGCAACAAAATTTCAGGGATGATAGTACTCATCAAGACGAACAAGAATCAGTATAGAAAGGGGGTCCCAGACCAAATCCCAGGGAGTTAAAAATGGAGCGACACCCCAAAAAAATCATTGAAAAATTCAATTTGTAAAAGAACTACTATTGGTAAAAACTTAATTATGGTCTCAAAAATTGTGGTTTAATATGATCTTTAAAATTACCTCAAAAGTCTTCATTTTAAAATTTGTTTTATTATGAAAAAAGTTAAAAAACACAAAAAATGTAAAAACTCTGCCAAAACGTTATTTTGTATTTCGAAATCCTTTCTTTTGATTTGATAATCTGAAAGATCATAGTTGAAAACCCTTAAGTCCAAAGTTTCACGTAAATACAATTAATATTAAACGCTTGAGATCCTGTTAAAGTTCGTTTTTGTGTGCGCTAACAGCTGTTCTGGAAACAGCTCTAAAAAACTGCTTGCGCACCCAAAAAACAAACTTTAAAAGGATCTCAAGCGTTTAATATTGATTGTATTTACGTGAAACTTTGGACTTAAGGGTTTTCGACTATGATCTTTCAGATCATCAAATCAAAAGAAAGGATTTCGAAATACAAAATAACGTTTTGCAGAGTTTTTATATTTTTTGTGTTTTTAACTTTTTTCATAATAAAACAAATTTTAAAGTGAAGACTTTTGAGGTTATTTTAAAGATCATATTAAACCACAATTTTTGAGATCATAATTAAGTTTTTACCAATAGTAGTTCTTCTACAAATTGAATTTTTCAATGATTTTTTGGGGTGTCGCTCCATTTTTAACTCTCTGGGATTCGGTCTGGGACTCCCCTTTTTTACCGATTCTTGTTCGTCTTGATGAGTTCTATCATCCCTGAAAGTTTGTTGCACCATTTCAGATACACCCTGTATAAAAACAAATGCATTATATCGATACGCAAAAGGAAAATATGCTAAGCCCCTGCCAAAGCATAATTCAGTCTATCGTGAAATAATGAAACTTGGCAAACGCGCCGTCATCGGGAAAAATTCTAAGTGGAGTGCAGAATAATTTAGAAGAGGAAATGTCGTAAAACCAGAGTAAAGAGAAACGCTCTTCCGAATTTTAATAAGTTGTCGCCAGGCTTCATTGAGGATGATTGATTATAGAAAACATTGTGTAATATTGGAAAACACCGCGTAAAACCTCTTCTTTCTTTTGAGAAACAGTATGGACTAATGGCGACTCCTTGAATTAAAAGAACAACGCGAATCTCTCTTTTTATAATGATGTGTTTTTAATTAAGCCTTCGACAGGGTAGAATGATTTATTCCAAGTATCTTTTTTAGTGGAAAGTATTAAAGCATGGCCTCAATATGAAAGAAGTTTATTTAGATATTTTTGCAGGGATGATGGGCAAACAGCTAACAATCTGTCTCTATCCTAACCATATTATGCATATAATAATACTGCTAAAATATTAGTGAAATGAACTGGTCTGGTGCCTCCTATTTTACAAGTTCATTTTGTTAAAATGCATACATTATATTGTTTTTTCAGGCTATTTTTATTACCTTAATAAATTTAAGATTTAAGCTTAAAGTAAAATAATTTTGAAGTTTTTAAACCATAAGATGCAATCTGTCGTTCTCCGCGCATATCTCTACCATTAGGCGAAAGTTCCTGGTGTCTCAAAATTTATTGTATCCCCTAATTGCCAGGGACTCAGTTTTATCCCTAAATAATAAGTTGCTCATTTACAAATCACTACTCAGACCAATAATCAGCTACGCCTGCGTCGTATGGGGCTGTGCCGTCAAAACCCACTTTAAAAAATTAGAGATACTTCAAACTAAAATAGCGAGACTAATGACAAATAGTCCCTTTTATTACAGAAACCATATAATACTTAGAAGCCTTAAATTAACAACTATCAAGGATCATTTTACTAAAATAGCTATAAAATTCTTTCAAAAAATAGATAACAGCAATAACCCCTGTGTTCAAGGCATGGCCCGGTACGATGCAACCATACCTAAAAACTGGAGGAGACCTCGGGCTATATTGAACGAGGTCTCTTATGCACAGACGTATTGAGCCAGGTGTGAGATTTTTAAATTTAATTAAAGAGTTGATTTTAAATAAATATATGTATATATATATTTTTTCTCTTGCCTTGATTTTAAACGGCTTTTAAATTGTATTTCTGCTGTTTTAATTGTGTTTTTAGACATACCTTATATTCAATTTTAAGTTGCTTTAATTGTTTTTACTTATGTCCAATTGTATTTTAAGTTGTCCTTTGAATTGTATTTCACATACCTTCTCAATTGTATTTTAAGTTGTTTTTGTATTTGTTAATCAAAGATAAGGGCCCTATGGGCCCAGGTGCTTTGTATTTTAAATAAAAAAAAAAAGATGCAATTGACATGCATTTATATTAATATTTCAGTGAATCTGGAAAATAAATGTTTTCAAATAATTCTTAATAATTTTTAGAGAAGATAAGCTGAGGTTACAATAAGTGTTTTTCCACCGCAGGAATTTCTTGTTAGTAGGTACCGCATTTTTTTAGTTACCTTACTAAAACTGTAAACGGAAATTGCGGCATTCCTTAAAATAAATAAATCACCTTTCCTAGTGCGTTCAAATCTTCAAGGGGAAAGAGCGGACAAACAGAACCTCTCTTCCACTTCACTTCGTTTTAAACTAAACGAAGTTATTTCCATAAACCTGACTGTCAAACTTCCGTCCTGTTTTTATAAAGAAACAAAGACCGCAAATAAAGAGAGATGCATTGGTAGAGAAGCATCGCAAATTGCTCTTCAAGGGAGGAAATCGTATTTGAGAAGAGAGCCGCAAAAGCGGAGAGGGAGCGCACAGAGAGATGGCCGCCGCTGTGCTTTAATTTCTCTTCGAATCTCAAAACGCACGACGAATTCTCATCTTCCCTCTCTCTCTTTTTTGAGGAAATAATAACTAGTGCGGCATCGAACTAGTCTTTCCCTATCTGAAATTATTGCCGACATACCCCCTGCTAACTTAATTTTCTATCTCGATCAATACAGCAGCGATTCCGTTATATTGGTTTATAAATAAACCAGGAATGACACAAATGAAATAAGGAAAATATATAACACCAGAAGGTTTTGCCTCCTGTTTGCTATCGTTCACCAACCCCCAGTACACCTAAGAAGTTCAAAAAGTAAATGTTATTGTATACAGGGGGTTTCTGAACTTGGCTGTGCGTAAAGTAAGGTCCCCTATGAGCTGCAGACGCTAGGAACGACGCGAGATTTGACCATACAGGCTTGCACCATGGCTCCTTTTCTACAGATCCCACCCCGGTCAGCTGTCTGTGAGGATTATTAAATATTTGACAGCTGTTAGATGTGGAGCTTCCACTCTCTTCTCCCGCCATTCTCTGATATTGTTTCTTTTTGTGCGAAAAACATTACGGCTGAAGACATTCATTCCTACGTCTACGGTGTGAAGTCTACGGAGAAAAATGTATGAGTGTACAAAATGAGTGCAAATGCTACAGAGCGGACGTACAGACGCCCATGGCGGTTGGCGTCTTCTGCCGTCTCTAACAGCTCAGCTGCCAAATCTATAATAATCATCGCAGGCAGCTGGTCATGGCTGGGATTTGTAGAAAAGAAGCCAAGGTACACTACAGTATGGTCAAATCCCGCGTAACAGCGTTCTTAGCGTCTGCAGCTCATAGGGAACCTTACTTTACGGACACGCCATGTATATAAAAATTATCGGGTGGTTACAGGGGGCAAGCTGCTTGTCCCCTCTACCCACATGCTTGTCACAAGCATGTTTATTTTAGGAATGAAGGGGATGATGGAGATGCTGCGTTGAACCATGGCTTACTAGATACTACTACAGGCTGACTGAAATGCTAGTAAGCCGTGGTTGAACAGCCAGATAGGGCAAGAGTATGGAGACTATGTATGAGGGTGAGGGCTATGGTACGAGTATCATCCAGAAATAATTGAAATACTTGTCAATGAGTGGAATGAATTAAAAAAATTACTGCTTATGCAAATCATGTGTTAATTTTACGGATTTCTCTACCACCTCTTTATGGTTAGATTAACCACCGCTAGGTTGTATGCAATGGGTGCTCTATACAAATAACGTCTTTACGTCTGAATTCGGGGCAGAGTGGAAAAGGCTCAAATCGGATTACGCAAAATAAGTTAAGAAAATGACTTCCCCCCCCCTCCCTCCTCACAGAACACGTTCCAGAATTCACTTTTAACTGGGACCGTAAGAAAAGACTGAGGGAAAAATCAATATATTTATGCAAACGAACTTTTTTCTTCGGAAAGAAGAGAGGAAAAAATTTTTTCTTTAAATTCCGAATAGAAGAAAAAAAAGGAAGGGATGGTAAAAAAAATTATAAGTTAGCGAGACACACAGATTTTGCCCGAGGAGTTTTGCGAATTTTAACTCGAAGAATTTGATTTCTTTAGCGTTTTTATCGAACTGCGGAAGAATTTTAATCATGCAGGCGACGAAATAGAATACGAGCGGAACGTGAAAATCTCAGACGCGTTTCTAGAATATATCCTGCTTATATATTCATTTCGATGGATTCGAGGGTAAAATTTCTCTTTCCGGTAGTGGAATGGTACTTAAGTATTTATATTTTCCCTGACAACATTGGGAAATTATTATAAGATATGCTCTTGCTTTCTCTTATCATAGAACTGAGTTTTAGATCCGCATTTTTTCTAGGGTTCAACAACGAACAAAAGGAAAAAGTCGGTAGTTAGGACACGCCTAGAATTCGTTCATATTTTTTTTTCAAATAAGTTTTTCTCTAAAACTAAAGCCCCCTATGCCAGATATTTTCACAATATCTTGCTTCACGGCGAAAATTAAATTAAAATTTAATTTAACATAGTGCAAAGATCTACTTTATTTTTGACACTTGCAGATTAGTAACTTTTATAATTATCAAACCATATCACGAGATTAGTAAAATATATCATTTAAGATCAGTGAAAGATTTTTCGAATTGTATTTAGCGGGGACTCTAACGGAATTGAACCATTATTTTCTAGCTAGATATTGATTCGATTGCCCGACGGCATACGCGTGAGTAGATATTTCAGTTTGCCACCAACATATGGCAATAACAGTGTAACATTCCTTCTTAGATATAGGAAAAACTTCAGCACAGGTGAGTTGGCAACAGAACCGAAGTATGTGCCATAATAAATTCATGCAGGGGAACACTTTTGATTGTTCGTGATGAAGTGTAAACAGAGAAAACGTGAGATGATCGTGACGCCACTGCCTAAACCAGAGGCGAGTGCAGACGCCGCGTCTTGGGCGAAATTACTCTCCGGCATTTCTTTCGTTTAGTTAATTTAATCATCGACGGGTGGGATTTTTTCCTCGCCCGAACTACCATTGGAACGTGGCCAAGATGCAGACTATAGAAGTGTTAAATATAGAGATTCCTTTGAATATATCTTTTACCACCAATTTAACCGATGTATGTCAATGGTCGAAGATTTTACCAAGTTTTTCCAATTTAAAATTTGGACATATCCTTGATAATAGTTTCTAAGAGGCTCAAAATGTTTCCAAAGGAATCATATTAGACTTTTGATCAGAAATAAATTCGACACTAGTTCTGTTAACTAAACATTTGTTTCGGGAGAGGTCCCTTTTTCTGTCCTTGATTCTAGAGAGAGAAAGGAAAATGTGGAAGCAGAGAGATATCGGAGGAGGTTATCCCATCAAATAAAAAATATCAGTTCTCAACCAGTCCCTCTCTAAATTCGAAAATTGTTCTTTCCTATAAATTTAAATGAAAGATGGTTTTACACTTTATTTTGGTAATTAAATATTTTTTTTGAAAATTCAAAGAAGTATCCAAAATAACTCCATCTATTGGGCCTTGAAAAATGTACCCCCGTAGTTTTTAAGATTATTTACAAGGTTTAACTTGACTCTTGATTTTTTCTAAAAAATTGGTATTCCTGAAAAGTGTCAAAATAGTTATTGCAAAAATATTTGCTTTAAAAACACTTTTAAGATTAAAAAGTAAAAAAAGACCATTGTGTGAGTTCACATGGAATGGTCCGAAAAAAAGAGAAAAAGGGACTCCTGGAATCCAGCCAACCAATAAGACTTTCCATGTTAGGGAATATCGCTTTGCCACTCAAATGTCACGCAGGGTTGCCATGAGTTGGCACTCTCTATTCCTTTCCGATGCTAGCGCTCTATGCAGAAGAAAATAAACAAATTAATGCACAGTCGAGTAAAAAGCGTTACTTGAAGAGGGGATTAAATAACTAAGAGCACTTTTTCCCTTCCGGCAATTTTCTACAAGAAACGAGTTTTAAGGGAATATTTTGCGTCAACCGATTGAATTGTTTGGTTGAATTATGGAAGGGGTAAAAAGCAATTTCGTCAAACAATGGTTGTTGCACCTGATATTTAACACAGTCCTGCTGATGTAATTAATGTTTATTGCCAATAATTGTTCTCGTGTTAGAACGTTATGAGTGAGTTTTCCATTAACTAAAACTGAGCAATATTTATCGCTAACTATACTACGTCTGAGTTGAAATTACTTTCTTCGATAGAGTGAAAAAGGAACAACACTTTCGCTCGAAGTAGTTCCGTTCGAAATTTTGAGTAACCCGCTCATAAATTTTTATAACCCCATTACTATATAAAACAAGGCACTCATTTTGGAATTGATATTTGAACATTTTACAGTGACGTTTTTTTTGTGGACAGAAAAAATGCAAGAAATTTTTAATTTTTTAAAGTAATTTTTGTTTCATTTTACATTAGTGTAATATAAAACTGTGTACTCAGGGATATACAGGTTGTTTCTGAATCCGCTGTCACGGCTTTTATTTGGAAACAACGTCTCCGGGTCTCGAGGCACAGGCTCAATGGAGTACTAAAGTTTTCTTCCAGTTATTTCCAATCATTCTTGGACGTTCATTTTTCTGTAGTCATATATTTGTGGGGACGGCCGAAATTAATTAATGTTCTTTAGGTAAAACACAATATATTTAATAACGAAATAGTTGCACAAAGACAAATCACAAACATCGATAACACACAGAAATACAAAATTCTTCTTAGATCTTAATCGTCTAAATTCGTCATTCAAAAGAATAGTTATCGTCGTATCATTTCATCATCGAATGGACGGCTGCGACCGGCGCGCTTTTCACCAATACTGCTCACTGCAAGAGTTGAGGGTTTTCTTATCAATTGGGAATCACAGAGGCTCCTTTGCTGATGCAACACAGAAGGATTGCAGCGCCTCTCGTGGTGGGGTATGGAAACTAGCGGATGCGGACTCCACATATTGAATGTTGAAAAGATTCTGAGATGATTTCGGACGAAGTTAAGCTACCAAATAAATAACCAAAAGTGTCAAGTTTTATTAAGGAAATATTTGAAAACCGAAAATTTCTTAAAAGTGGTAGCATAATCCAGAATCGATTGTAATGCATACAATAAGCACCATCTTCTCTTGACCTATACTATAAGTATTAGGGTGTCTCAAAAAGTGCGTTTTTTTTAGAAAAGTGATCGGGCCATTAGCTAAAAAGTTTCCTTTTGGTGTTAGAAGGTCAGTTGCAAAATTAAAACTACTCTCTAACTATTGCCTCAACGAGAGCAAAATCTCTATAATGAGAGGCAAGCAACCTCTACCACTAAAACACTAAGGCATCGAAATGACTTTGAAAAACTGTCACTGTTGACCTAATTTTCCTTTAAAACATCAAACTTAGCAAATGAAAAATATTTGGATTTTATGGGAATACCCCAAAACCAGAGGTTAACATTCCAACAATGGCATTAAGATCCAAACGAAACGTTGAAAAAGTAATAAAAACAACTCCTAAAAAAACACTTAATGAGACATCTACTGGTGATAGATAAAATTCTTTTTTCTACGGTTTCATATTTTATTCGTATCTTGAATGTAAACATTCCATAACACTAGGTGATGGGTGAGAGAGTGAGACATTAGGGTGTTTCAAAAGTCTATGGGGAATTTTTTTTTCGAATTTCCCAGATGCCCCCTTCTCAAGTTGTCACAAATACTAAAACATTATCACCTGCAAATTTCCGGGTCTCTAGGACAATTTTTGACCCCCGCGCCCTTCAAAAGTAGGTTTCCCATGTTAAAATATAGGGAAAATATTGAAAATATCGTCATTTTTGGTTCTTTTCAATTTTATGAGCCTGAACGCAGTCAATATCGAATTAAAACCCCTAAATCATCTTTGGGACATCATTGTCTCAAGATCCTATCCGAAAAACTTTCAATAGCACCTACTGGGGGACGTTCCAACTTCCATGGGGGTTAAAGCGTGCTTTGACCGAAAAAGAGAATGCTCGCCGGCGCTTGCGTCGGGAGCTGGATGAAGGCCTCACATAGGGTTTTACTTCCCAAAACTGAGATAGAAGACTTTAAGATGATTGCAGCTGAAGTAAAATAGGAAAAATATTCAATAAAACCCCCATGTGAGGCCTTCATCCAGCTCCCGCCGCAAGCGCTGGCGAGCATTCTCTTTTTTCGGTCAAAGACCGCTTTTAACCCCCATGGAACAACTTA
This sequence comes from Tetragnatha versicolor, assembly GCA_024610705.1. Classification (NCBI taxonomy): domain Eukaryota; kingdom Metazoa; phylum Arthropoda; class Arachnida; order Araneae; family Tetragnathidae; genus Tetragnatha; species Tetragnatha versicolor. The sequence goes on from JANDEH010000001.1 coordinate 995,651, forward strand.
ACTTTGAACTTATTTCTAAGATTTGGATTACCTACAAGTTTCATTTTAAAGTATCCTACTGAATGGGAAAGCTTAGACGAATTCAATCGGTGCCGAGATTTTTTCAACAACTTGGCGGTCACCAATGATGTCACAGAGCGAGGAGTGGCCCTAACCCAGGAGTCTCTCTAGATTAAAAACTGAAGCACAGAACCAAAATCTCCTACAAACTGTCAATAAATATCGCGCAAAGTTTTCTAAGACAGATAAGACTACTTAAGCTCAAGAATTTTAAAATTATCATGGAGCATAAACATAGAAAGTGTGTATTTTAGTACAATAAAAAACAGTGACATATTAAAGGCATGTATATTATATGCATTATTACACTATCTCAATCCAAACATTCTAAAAATGGTATAAAAAAGGTAAGCAAAAGCAAGTAGTTGCGTAATAGGTCGCGTTATGAAGTAAAACTATCGCTGCAGCCTAGACCAGGCTTTTCTCGTAACTTCAACCGCTTTGAGGCAATAGTTAGGGTTGTACCACAACTTTAAAAATTTCAGGGAAGTTTATTGGTGCCAAAAGGAAACTTTTTGGGACATGGCCCGATAAGATTTCCAAAGTTCGAAAAAAGGAGACACCCTAATAATTAGTTTTTATCCGGAGGAGAAAACTATCCCTGAATCTCCTTTCAAGTAATACAATATGACACCCACTAAACCTCCTAGCGGAAGAAATGGCAAAAGTTCAAAATGGGATCTAAAAGAATATTTGAGTTTATATAAGACGGTAAAAAGAGAGGAATATGTGCAAACAAATAAGATCAGGTAGCTTAAAAAATTTCACCTTTTTTTGGCATGGTTAAATAAAAGAGGGGGTTCCAATAATTTAAAAGATCAGACATTATACAGGGTGTTTCAAAAGTCCGTTTCGTGGCTTTTATTTGGAACCAACGTGTTCTAGGGTCACAGAAGTAAGGTCTACCCCTAGGTAAATGACCCTGGAGAATTAATTGAGATGACTTAAAGCGCCCCTAGCGGTGAAACCAAAAAGTTAAAAAAATTAATTTAAAAACTATAGGAGATAGAACAAAAACCTCAGTGAGAGTATTGTTGCCAACGTTAAAAAGTTTCATGAAAATAAGTTGAATAATTGAAACAATTTTATAGTTAAGAATATTCATAATTTCAACATTAAAATCCGATCTATGTGGCACACAAGAACGTGAGAAGGCTGTTTGCGAAATACTTGGTTTTCAAGTGCGCTCTTAACCATGATTTTATTTCAGTGTCGAAAACCCCATTTAATGGTGTGTTTCAATTCCATGAAGTGTACTCTTCATATGAAAGGGATAGTTACATTTATTCTAGTCGAAATATTTTGTCAGAATGTTGATAAAAATAATTACAAGTTTGTACTGTATCAGGCTTGTTTAGAGAATTTACGTGTTCTTTTAAATTTCTCAAAAATATCAGTATGTCTATTTAGGGAACGTACCCATACTACGTGACCCGTTCAGGGGAGGGAGGGGGGTCTTCAAAATACCACGCTCGGTCACAGGGGGGAGGGGGGCTTAGGATTTGGTCACGTTGTCAATTTCTTATAGTCAATACGACAAAATTAAGGTAAATTAATTATTGAAATTTGCCAAATTAAGCCAAATTAATTTTTTTAAGCTTTCTGTTTGCAAAAAAATGATTGAAAACCGTATGTATGAATTACTACGTGAAAACTAGAGGGGGAGAGGGGGTCTTGGCATATACTACGGATGGTCACCAAGGGGGGGGGAGGGGGTCAAAAATGGTAAAAAATGGGTCACGTAGTATGGGTATGTTCCCTTATCTGTAAAATATAGATGGATTAGTAAAATATCACTCGTCTTTAGGTCAATCCAACCAACAAAATTGGTTACTCTACCATTTTTTGTACATTAATCCTTATATAATAGAGGTTGAAATAACCAGCTTTTTATTATTCATCTTTTTTGTTGGTTCACAGCAGGCAAGAGTTTGAATCGTCGTTTTCGACACTCTGTGCTCATTTTAAGGTTTACGGAATCGAGAATTCTCTTCTAAGTATCCAGATCAAATGGGGTTAGAAGGAAAATCGTTCCAAAGAAACAGTCTAAAATACTAACGTAATATTATTTTTCTTAAAGGACATAATTATAGCAATTTATAACTAAAATCACACCACTAAGAATTTAGGATTTTTGGGAAGACATTTTTAATAGCTTTAAAATTTACACCCAATGTTATAAAGGTTCAATAATTGTCAAACAATGAATTGAAACTAAATAATGGAACGAAATTCAACATTTTGATACTATCTTAGTTGGGAGCCCCCCAAGTGATCGTATTTTAGAAGTTTCAAGACACCGCTCCGCTTTCAGGATGTTCTGATAACAATACCACCTGTTGGGTCTAGCTTTAACTAGGTGAGAATTTAGTTTCTTCCTACAGATTCACTTAGAAACACTTTTCGATGCTTGTTCCAAAGTTACCCCATTTTACGGGTATGTATTTTTTAAAGAGTGAATCACATGAAATCACTTTGCCTCTCATAATTTACATATTCACCCAGAGATCAGAAAACTACTTCCATCCATAAATTTTACCAATGCAACTCCTTTTATTTCTTTCTCCTCATTAATAGTTAGCAATCACAAAAAAATTGCAGTATTATGGGGCTAGAGAGCAGGGGTTCTCAACCGGTGGTTCGCGAAACAAAAATAAAAAACAGTCATATTTACAGAGTTATTTTTTACACAGAAACAGCAATTCTCAAAACTTTATAGATTATTAGAGAGAATAGTTCGTTTCATGCATGAACTATTTTGAATAAGAGTAAATATAGGATGCATCGGCAGCTTAATGCGAGTGAAATGACGACTAAGTGGTAGATAATTATTAAAGTCTTAACGTTTTAGGTGTGAGGGGGTCGCCAAAATATTGTCCCTGAAAAGGGGGCCGTGGAGTCAAAAAGGTTGAGAACCCCTGGGCTAGAGTTTAAAGCACACAGCGACTGAACTCTTATGATGGCAACATCATGCCAATCATATCGCTTATCAGTTTTTGTGTGTAGACGATAAGATACACACTCGAGTGACCTCACAACTTAACTCCGACGGCCAGCGCTCAATTTGGCCGAGAAAGAGCTCATCCCGAATCATCTCAACTCACCTTTTATCCAGAGAGCCTGCAATATCCAAAGCATCCACACAGCCATTCTGTCAGCGATCAATGGGTTCCTCCAAGCAGGTGAAAGTGGTAATGAATGGGACACTTTTTCAAAGATTTTTTTTCTATTTGTCAGATATTTTCCCCATCCATTCAGGCATGCTGTACAGAAATTAAAATTTGAAGAAATGTCACCTATAATGAGTAGTAATTAAAAGTTCAAAGGTAATTTTGACCTATTCAACCTCGATGTGATTTCAAACAGAGCACTTTCTTTGAGTAAGAGAAATCTACTACTCTTATTGAAATGAATATTGATACAGATAAGGTACTTAATTACAGAATTGGTACTATAGAATACAGGATTTATGCTATCTGTTAAATGAAAAATATTAGGTGAAAGCTAACAACTGAGTCTATTAGTTTAATATTTTAGATCTTGGGAAGACTTTCCATCTGACTCTCATCAATATTGTTTGAGCTATTTGCAGTTAGCTGTGATAATTTATTTTATCTTAGAATTTCCCTTCATTATTGTAACAAAAATAACTATAAGACCAATGTTTTAGTCTTTTTTCCAAACACAATGTATTTTTGATTAAATTGTATTTTTAATCATAATAATTTAACAATTTAATCTTAATTACAGAAAAGAAACAAATTGATTGAGATTAGTCTTGACTAATGATTACTTTTTGTGTAATGCTATCAGTATCATAAAATTAAAACTTACATTCCATACGGGTATTTGTATTTTGGGTAATCACAACAAAATGGCTTCACTACAAAAATGTTTTTCAGCTAACTGAGATATATTTTTATTATTATTCTATCAGGGCTCAAACCCCCCCCCTCAAATTACTTGTTTACAAATTAGTAGTGACTTATTTAACCCCATTCATTACCACTATCTCCTAATTATCGTTTGGTAACGTTCCATACACATATTGAAATAATCCAAAAGCGCACAGATTGAAAAACACAGATCGCACAAAATCCACAGAACCGCGTCGCTCGAAGTTCGCGGCCGACTGAAAACTGGTCCGGCCGATGGGAAAACGGTCTTCCGAATGCTCGCCAGCTCGCCTCGACAACACTTCGGTCAGGCGCAGTAGGGATCGAAAGCCTCTATTTCCCACCGGCGAGCGCCATCTGATGGTTTCTGTTACCAACTCGCTCAAACGGGCCTTCGCAGTCGCTCTTTATTACTTAAGAAACGGTGCAAATTTGTAATGATGTCAGGATTTTGAGTTCGATTATTTTTATATAATTTAGATCAGTTTTGAAAGTTGGGATCAAAATAACGTATAATAAATTGGAAAATATAGAAGAAATTAGAGGTTTTGAATATTTTAAGTACACGTAAAAAATTTTATATACAGGGTTTTTCAGGTAAGTGTTTCATAACTTCTAGGGGAGGGGGGTAGGGTACATCAAGACGAACAAGAATTGGTATAGGTTACGGGGTCGCAAGTGGGGTTAAAGGGGTGAAAATCACGGTTCAAAATTAGCAACAAACCTCGCATATCTGAGCAGAAACAGATGCAATTGTTTGATTCCGGAAGTTATTACGTTTAACTAATATTTATTCTGTTCAAAAACATACCAATAAATGCAACAGGCATGAGTTGTAGGTAGATTTAAGTTACAACTGTCCCTTGGTCAGACTGTAGTTCCTTGCGCCATATAACTCTTAACAACCAACCAACCAACTAGACTCTAGTAGTAAGCTGTTTTCGTCATGACATTTTCTATTGCAGTCTATCTACCTACAATGCATGCCTGTTGCATTTACTGGTCTGTTATCTGTTTACTGGTCTGTTACTAAATCAAGTTAGTATAATTAAGTTATTTTTTTGCATTGGGATAACTTTGCTTAAAGATAAAAAAAATTTTGCAATGAAGATATTTGTAATGGGAAAAGTTATTGACAAAAGGGTTTTTCTTATTTTTTCTAAACTTTGGAACTGTTCAGTATAATATGTGCACATAAAGCAACAAATACTTTCAAGTTATAATATTTCTTCTTTTCAATAGGCACTCAAACTGGATACAAAAACTATAAAAATTACAATTACATAGGAAAAGGGTGGTGCCTTACGAAAACCTTAGGACCTGAGACAGCACAATGTATATTTTTAGAGTTAGTATTATACTTACCACACTTTTAAATATATCAATGCGTTGCTCTTTTACGACTTATTGAGATTTAAAATTTTTAATGTAGTGCGTTAAAAGTAATTTAACCCTAAACATTCGAATCGGGAAAAATGGAGTGTCAATAAACTTAACACAAACAAAGAAGCGATGTATTATGAATAGTGTTTCACCGAATCGAAGTATTGAGACCATATTTCACTTTAATAAGTATGACCACATAAATCTGTCAATTCCGAACCTTAATTTTCATTCTTACGTTCGCAAACCTATTTATAGCCTTATAAAGAGACGTGCAGCACCGGAAGCAGTTCTCTTAACTACCGGTCATTAACATAGAACTGCGTTGCTGATGGATGATTTTTCGAGTTTCTTTGTCGTCTGTCACTGGAATCAATCGAACGCAAAACAACAGGAGAGGAAAGTTTCTTTTAAATTACTGGTGTGATTGATTGGCTTGTAAAGGCGAACCATCAATTTGGGAGGTTATGTGAATGAATTCATCTTGTACCGGCAAAAAACTTCTCTTATAGGAAAGAACTAATGAAACTCTGCTTGTAATAGTCATTCAATTCAATTGTGTAAGAATAGGCTATGACACATCATATACCAACATTCGTTCTCTTTGCAGATCTCAAATAAATTGAAAAATTAAATATGCTTGAAAATAAAAAAGCTCCGCTGACTTTATAAATGTACTACATGAATATGGTTTTAGATGCACGTTTTCAAGTATTTCTAGGTTAAGTTCAGATACATGCATTGACCATATCTGGCATAGATATGTTAAGTCAAACTGTACTGATTTTGTACAGCCCGTCTTATTTATAGTCTGACTGACCACCTTCCTATATTTTGCAAAATTAATCTCAAAACCGCTAAAATAGTATCCCAGCCAGAACAAAAACTTACACGACATTTAGACACAAATTCCCTTGCTAGTTATCTCAGAGCTTATAATTTTGACATAAGTAACGAAAACACCGATCCCAGCTATCAGTTTAATGAATTTCACAATAAAATTATTGCAATTAAAAATAATTTATCTTTTATTAAGGTTAAATCATTAAATGTAAGTGTTACAAAAAAAGATTGGTTGAACGATAACATTCTTAGTTTGGTTAAAATCAAAGAAAAATTATATAAAAACATATTAGATATCCAGGTGATACTTTCTATAAAGTAGCATATAAAACAACTGTTAATGTCCTAAAAATTAAAATTAAAGAAGCTAAAAACGCGTTTTTTATCAATAAATTTAACACGCTCAAAAATTCCAAAGAGCAATGGCTTTTCATTAATGATATTTTAGGTATTGAAAGGAAAAATCGTACGTTACCTTCTACAAAAACGATCTAATTTTAGCAAACTCTTTTAAAGATTATTTTGTCTCAAGCATTAGTTCTGATAATTCATGTTACATAAACTATAAATCTTATATCCTGCCTCAATCTAGTTCTTTTTCATGCCAGGACATTAGTCCTCAAGATATCCTACGTTACGTAAAAAGGCTTAATCCAAAGGTTAGTTCGGGTTTTGACAATATCAACGCGAAAACTTTAAAAATTTTAACTAATTTACATTCCAATCATATTGCTAGTCTTTTCAACAATCTTTTAAATTCAGGCATCTTTCCCGACTCTTTGAAGATATCTATTGTTTCTCCCATATACAAAAAAGGTAACCCCAGTATCAGTATTGCCCCTTTTATCAAAATTATTTGAAGGAATCATCAAAGATAAAATTTTTGGTTACTTAAATCACATTAAATTTTTTTCACAAAACCAATATGGATTCTTACCCAATAAAAGTACTGAAACAGTTTTGCTCAGGTTTACTGACTTTATTTATCGCAGTATAGACGATAGTAAAGTTACAATCGCTATTTTTTTAGATATAAGAAAAGCTTTTGACAGCGTAAATCACAATGTCCTGTTACATAAATTATATACAATCGGCATTCGTGGTACTTATCACTATTTATTAAAATCATATCTATCTAACCGCAAGCAAATAGTAAAAATCAATAATAGTTATAGTGATATACTTCCTATAAATTGTGGAGTTTTCCAAGGAACGGTTCTTGGTCCACTATTATTTTTAATATTCATAAATGATCTTTGTGACTTGAAACTAAACGGACAAATCTTGACATTTGCTGATGATACAGCTTTGCTTTACAGTTTTGAAAAACAACAAAATTATACCCGATTGATAAATGATGACTTAATTACCATCAGAACTTGGTTCATAAACAATGGTCTTAAATTAAATACTGATAAAACTAAATTCTTAACTTTTAATTTACGTAGAAATACGGAATTGAATTTATCTTTGATTTATCATGACGACGCTTGTCTTATTGACTCAAATTGTCGATGCAAATCTCTCGAGAACGTCAACTCAATTAAATATCTTGGCGTTTTTATTGATTCTAACTTAAAATGGAAAACACATATTACTTCTGTCATCAAAAATTTAAGATTTTTACTTTTTAGATTTAAACATTTGCGTTATTACACAGATAGTAAATTTTTGTTTCAGTTGTACTATGCTTGGGTTCACCCAATATTTTCTTATGGTTCGACTGTGTGGGGTGGTGATTATGTAAGCAATTTTTCAGTATTAAATTCACTTCACAATAAACTTTTAAAAGTTGTAACAAATACTTTTAACCATCCTGACATTTTAATTTACAAATCAATGAATATCCTGCCACTACGATATTTTTATTTATATAAAATATGTTTATTTATTTTTAAAAATCCATGTTTTTGTGACAAAAAACTAAATATTAATTAATATAAGGCGACCAAATGAAATTTATAAAATCCCATATCCCTCTAAAGAAATCATGCGCAAAACATTTTCATACTTAGGCCCAAAATTCTACAATAGTTTACCCCTTGATATTCAAAACAGTACAATCGATAAAATTTTCAAAAAACGTCTAAAAGACTTTTTATTTTCATTAACAGACATTGAACAGTTCTTTTAAATAGACTGAAAAATTGTATAAACCACCTGACACCGTTTTGCCATTCCAATACTAATTGTTTTTCCTTGTAATTTTGAATTTCTTGTGTTTTTTTTCCTTTATTTCATCTTTTGTTTATTTGTATGTTATGTGTTATTTGTAAGTTTTTTTCTGTAGATTTTATATTTATCATAGAGTTAGGAAAGAAGAATAGAGGAGGAATCGGGTCCGATTTCAACGGAAGCGAGCGATCCCATGACTGCCTAGCATGTCAACGCTATGATTTACGAGATTTCACGCTATTTGGCGAGGTTATCGCGCTGTTTGGCATGCGCTCAGAATATATATATTTTTTGTTGCTTTATAAGTTTCGTATTTTTGTATCAATGCTATCGTATTTTTTACAGTTAAAATATAAATTAGTGATAGCTTCTGTTTTTAAAGGTTACATTTTATTTAAGTAATTTTAATTCCAGTATCTGTTATCTGAAACATAAATGAAATTAACACTACTCTACATCCTATTCTAATTCCCATCGATAAAGCACACGCAATATTTAAAGGAAAGCAATTTTAAATTGATGAATACAAAAATTAAAGTAAACTGTTACTTTAAGTGGTTAGAAAGATTTAAAAAATAGTTAATTAATTTTGCTTTTATATAGAAGTGCATAAATTGTGTAATTTGAATAGCGAATTACATCCGAAAACATACAGGGAAGAAGTTTATGGATTTGTTAAGTGAATTATCACTTTGAAATTTGATGGTCTACTTTTTACCTTATTTAACTTGGAGACTCTTCCCCTTTCTCATTAAAGCTCGTTAACCCCCTCTACTTATCACTTCGCGATCTTAGCAAACAATGTTGCAAAAACCGAAAAGCTTGAAACTTCAAATTTTAAATACCCAAAAACTAATAGGAAAAAGAGTGACGGTAATCTTCATTCATAAGAGTATGTGGCTTCAAAATAATATTTTTCTGAAAATAGGGGGTCTTATGCCATAAAACCCCAACCAACCAATCTGCTGATTACAGTTTTTTTAATGGCAAACTCGCAACTGAAAAAAATATTTTCGAATTAAACATTTGATGGCTTTTGAACTAATAAATTAAATTAATAAGATTACATTCTACTGATTAGGTTTTGTGTTATGAAATTTCAAGGATATCAAAGCGAAAAATTTTTTAAACAGCCCCAGTGATGGAGACATTAATTATTATTACATTATTTTATTGAGGTATTACAATTCTAAAAGAAGTACAAATATCCATAATAATATTATTAAAAATATTGTTACAAAAATTACATAAATGTAAATATTGGTAACTTATTTTGATACATTTAGCATTAATGTAGCAGCAATCTAAAAATAGTCTTTACAATATGGCAAAAAAAATCCACAGAAACTTTAAAAAATCACAATTATTTAGAAACTGCATCTCAATAATTGGAATATGCATTTATATTATTCCTTAATAACTATTGGAAATTATCTTCTTGAATTCTTGAGAAAGAGGTAAAATAAAAAAATAATAACGCGCTAAAATTAAACCCGCGCCAACACAAAACGCCGCCAAAGCTCATTTCATGACTTAACTTCGTAAAAAACAATTTTCAACCAGAAATATTGATTCGAATGACTCAAAAACACATCCAATCTAATCACAAATCTTCATTTTATAATACTAGAAGTAATTTAACTGAAATTCTGTCAAATTTAATCAAATATAGCTCGTGAAAGTCGAACGAACTCGGCGCGAAGTTTTTTAAAATCCCATTCATAAAAATGTTTCGGAGAATTATAAATTTTTAAGCTCAGAATAATTTGTCTTTTCCTTCTACATCATAAACAGGTGTTTTTTTTCTTTTTCCGATCATTTTTCTATGAGTTATTACGATTTTTCACCTTCGAAATCGACTCGTCTATGGGAGCTCAAGAATTCTTTTTGCCTAGCATTGATCTTTGGAACACAGGGTTGCCGTCCATGCCGTCTCTATTATTCTTATACCTCTATGATATTTATCTATATTCACCTTTACGGATCAGCTATCCCAGGTGACATGATTTTTCTTTATATCTTTGTATTTTTTTATGTGTATAATAAATTTGATTTGAATATTTTGAAGACTAGGGAGCTACCGCCCCCTGCTCGCCAACCCCCGTTAACTGCTGACTCAGACACGTTTGAACCGCTTCGCAATTCCTCACAAAACCCTGCTCACTGCACTTACTCACTTTATAAAACATTCTTAAAACAGGGTTAGTACTTCTCCGGGGTATTCTTTCGAAAATGGTGGATATACAATCAGTAGCGGAAATTTAACAGTTCCTTTATGGTAACATTAATTGGCGGGTCGCATTATAATTCCAAGAAAATTAACAACAGAGCAATGTAACATTCCTTTACCATTTCCCCAAGGTAATGTTTTTTTCACAGATCCATTAAGAAGCACTGAAACATCTCAGGAATAAATTTAACGTTCTTGAAATTTGTAACTATTTTCATCGATTGGCTGTGAAAAATGTAGTAATTACCGTAAACATCACGAAAATTTAAAAATTTTATCTTCATGAGAACAAACAAACGTCGAAGTTGTGTCAGTTTCATAGCAATGACACGAATGTTTAGACTTCAAACATTTTCGATTTTTATCTTAATTTCTAAAACAGTCCCCCGTGTAATCTAGTTGTTTGCGTTATGGCATTATGAAATAAGGTGTCACATTTTACTACCTTAAAAAACATACTTGCAAAAGAATATATAAAAATAATAATAATTGTAAAAAATAAATGCAAAAGTTCAAAATTTCCGAAAGCGAGTTTATATTTTGTTGTAAATATGGTAATGATTAGGTTGCCACAACGACAAAGATAAATGTAAAAATATTAATTTGTTTAAAAAATAAAAGATAAATTATTTATACATAAGTTTTAAATATAATTAAAACCGTTTAAACAACAGAAATATAAATATTGTTAAAAATAACCCAAAATATATTTTTTAAATTCGTGTTATAAATAGAAAGATGATTATTTAATTTATTTGAATATTAAAAACCAGTGAAATATGTTTTCAATTTTTTTTTAAATTCATAGTTTCTTGCTTTATAACTGCAACCTTATCCGTAATCTAAAAAAATGGAAATATTTTAAAATTGAGATTTTTTTTAGAAATTCTAAAGGCACTTTGCACATCCTCAAAAGAATCCGGACAGTTTGATACCAAATATGTGTTATACGGATCAGTAATTAAAAAGCCTTTCCCTGGAAACCGTTCACCAAAAACTTTTTTTTAGAATAGAGAGATACATTTATTTGTTAAAATCCTCAAGATTTGCAAAAAGAAAAATGTTTTGATATTTAGTTCTTCCCCCCCTGGTATACATTTATAATTAAAATTTCAGCTTTATAGAAATGTCTTTGAAATGATAATGCAATTTAGAATAACTAAGTTTAGGGAAATCATATAAATCATGTTACTATTATTAACGGGGAAAATAGACTCTCCCAGAGATCCCCTGCACAGCATAGTGAAGAGTGAAGACGAGCCATGCGAGGGAAAAGATCTCAAACCTTTAAATTCGTTTTTCACAGAATCCCCTTGCATGTACGAGTACAGTCTTTCCCCCGTATTCTAATATATTTTAAAGAATCAAATTATCCCCCTCCAAATATCTAATAATTTTTTCGCAGGTTTATGATTTTTTTTAAATACAGATGCTTTTCTTTTGTAGCAGAGATAGGTTAACTTGGTGCATGGTTAAATAAACCGAAATTTTTCGGTGTCAGTTCTCGCTTTATACAGGGTGATTCAGAAATAATCATCAATAATTTGGGGGGAGGTAGAGGGGCCCTAGACAAGCATATTTCGAATAGGGATGGTGGGGCGCAGCCTTACAGTTAAAGAGCTAGGACCTAATGTAGTGCGAGCGCTTTTCAAAAGGCCGTTTTTAGAAGGCCCGTGTGACGAAACAAAACATAATAAAATGAAAAACATTATTGCATGAGGTACAAGAGTATCCGTACTACTTAAATTCTCAATTTGATATAAATTGGACCACTTGCTGAACCGTAGGGTGAGTTTTAAAACATGCAATACTACACTAGCGGAAATAAAAATCCCAACACCAAGAAGGAAAGGAGATATCAAAGTCAAATTTATTTCTATGATTGCACATAGTATCAATGTGAATTGCTTAAAAAATCAGCCTTCCTGGATATTAGGGGGCCGAGAAAAACAGGGAGGAGTGTTGTCTCCATAGGTGTCCATTACCTACGTCACACGTCATGATATTGAGTGACAGGGGCTCTAAATGACTTTTGAGGGATTGGAGGACCATGTTGCCTCCTCAGGTAGTCCAAATTCATATGGTGCACCAGCGGACGTTGCATACCGGGCTAGGTGATTTCTCCTCTTTCTTCGGACATGTTTTGTGAGCGTTAGTTTTTACGAACGGATAGGCCAGGGTAAAAATGCAACATAGGGGGTTAAAAAGAAAGCTTGGACATTGCACAAAACATGTGTTTGTGCATTTTTCTCTTGAAATTTGTCCCCAGGACAGGTCTGAAGGTAAGGACGGACAACCGGCTAAAAAACCTTAATGAAGCAGCTCTTGTTGGCCCAAGTACCGGTAGATCATACTGAGGACAAGTGGCAGTGGGATGGATGTCGTTTGCAGTACTGCGGATTGTCCGTTCGGTCCGCATGGCTTCTTACAGCTTTGGCTATAAACAATGGGCTGAAAATGGGCCTTTCTGTTTCCAATAGTGCACGAAATAAGGAAATGAAAATCCCAATTTCATTACGTTGTGTTTATGAGAGAATCCTGATTCGGTTTGGAGCACCACCACCTTTGGGTATGAGTTTGAAGACACAATGGAGAGAGCGCACTCAGCTGATGATTTTCTAATCGTTCCACGGAGTGGTGATGCAGGGTAACGGAGTGGGGATGCATTGGATTCCATTTCTGCAACTCCTGAGAATGATTCACCAGTACTTTTTCCAACCAGAGCTGCTCATTGAGATTTTGCAGCCGGTAGACCGTCCTTACCTTCAGACCTGTCCTGGGGACAAATTTCAAGAGAAACATGCACAACCACATGTTGTATGCAATGTCTAAGCTTTCTTCTTAACCCCCTAGGTTGCATTTTTACCCCGTCTTTCCCGTTCTCTAGAACCAACGCCCACAAAACAAGTCCGGTCAATAGGGAGAAATCACCTAGCCCGGTATGCAACGTCCGCTGGTGCACCATATGAATTTAGACTACCTAAAGAGGCAACATGGTTCTCCAATCCCTCAAAAGTCATTTAGAGCCCGTCACTCAATACCATGACGTGTGACGGCGGTAATGGACACCTATGGAGACAACAGTCCTCGCCAATTTTCTCGGCCCCCTAACATCCGGGAAGGCTGATTTTTTAATCAATTCACATTAATACTATGTGCAATCATAGAAACAAATTTGACTTTGATATCTCCTTTCCTTCTTGGTGTTGGGATTTTTATTTCCGCTAGTGTATTATCTTAGTCAAACAATGGAGTTCCCTTAATGGTATTAAGAAATATGATGATAGGGGAAGGAATTTTCAATGATCAAACAGTTTCAATGATCAATGTTTTGATCATTGAAAATTCCTTCCCCGATCATCATTTTTCTAAATATACCATTAAGGGAACTCCATTTTTTGACAAAAAGATTAATATTGCACTTTTGAAACTCACTCCACGGTTTAGAAAGTGGTTCAAATTCTATCGAATTCATGGTGTAAGTAGTAGGGATACTTCCTTACCTCATGCAATAGATTCTTTCATTTTATTATGTTTTGTTTCGTCACACGGACCTTCTAAAAACGACCTTTTGAAACGCGCTCGCACTACATTAGGTCCTAGCTCTTTAAGGGGAGTTAGCACCTTTGAACCTTCAAAAAATCGATTTTTCAAATTTATTTTTAAAAAATTATTTAGACTGTTTAGAGCATTTTAAAACAAACCGCATCAAAATCGGTCCATAATTAGGCTCGCAGTGACCAAAATAGTATATGAAATATTAGAGGAGATAAACTTCACTTAAAACTTTAAACGCTGTTTTCTCCTACTTTGTTTTTTAACATTTCTTCTGATTCAAAGTGCAAAGGCTTTTTTATTTTTGTGTGTATTGGGCTGGGTTTTTTTTCACATAGTCCTGAAACTATATGTAACAAATTTATGCATTGTTTTAAGAATATCTTAGGTAGTTTTATTTTTAAAAAATTAAATATTAGTAAACACAGTTATATCTGCGGATTTTCTTTTATGATTTTTGATTTCATTTTTTTTCCCTGGAAGTATTTTACTTACATTGAATTCAATGCATAAAAGTTTTTACATAAATGTAATAAAACTGTGAAAAAAAAATCAAGCCGATACTCCAAGTTTTAAATGAGAAGATGAATTTTTAAAAATGCTTTATTTTTAAAAAAAAAATTAAATTTTTAAAATTGTGATTTAAAAGTTGGGTTTTTTTGTAGTAAAATTTTATTTGTAAAGACAAAGCAATAGAATAGTGCAAAAACTAAAACTTAAAATACAAATGGGGGGGAAAATGTTTGTAAGGTGCCGAGTCCCGGCTGCGCCCCACCATCCCTATTCGAAATATGCTTGTCTAGGGCCCCTCTACCTACCCCCCAATTATTGATGATTATTTCTGAATCACCCTGTATAATACCTCTGTGGCGCAGCGTTAATTAAGGGATCCCTGAGATCTCCTGAGCTTCAACGAAAAGTGATTAATGGAAACACCGCTGTCTGAATGCAGACGATAGGTGACCGAAGACACACCACTCGCCAGGGAGTGCGAGACTCCTATTACCGGAATAGGGTTTAACTGTGGACATGGAATATGATAGAGAAGAGAGAAGTAAGCACAGGAAGTTTTTTTTCTTGGGGAGGCCTCAAAAAACAGTCTTCTTCCTTTTATTCACCATTTTCTATTTTCTAATTCCTTGTCCCTCGCTGTCACTCTAAATGTTCCGAATCGTTATTTTTTTTATTTATTTTTACTATGGTAAACACTAGGGTGGGCCGAAAACACACTTTATTTTTTATTCATGTTCTAATAGCGCGGAAAGGGTGCCACTTGGGTCCAATAAGGACGGTGTAAAATATTTTTTCGATTGGATAATATCTTAGGCTCCCGCATCGCACTTGAAGTTCGAAAAAATGGATGACTTTTTTACAAAACAACAAAAAAAACAAATATTAATCTCTCAAATATTGTTCATGATTTTTTAATGAGGAACTATTATAGTCATAGACATAATGTTTCAGGTTTCATTATTTTATCACTCTTGCTTCGTTAGATATAATTTTTTAATGTTCAAAGAAATCTTGTAAAGTGGTTTTTCCTGCATTTTTAAACAGCTAATAACTCTAGAACTATACAACTTAAAAACCTGAAATTAGTCCCATTCGGTTCGTAAATTTTTTGTCTTTGATTTGATGTGCATCATAACCATCATTTTCAAAAAAAAAATTTGATAATTTAAAAAAAAGAAAAAAAAATTTATAAAAAAATTTTTGTTGAAAATTTTTTTGAAAAAAATTTAAAAGCCTTTTGACTCATAAAATGAACAATACTACCAAATTTCAAGTTGAAAATAAAATATAATCATCTCTCTATATTAAAAAAAAGTTACTGTCACCGCTGCCGCCGCTGTTTCAGGAAATTTAATTTTTCAACTCTTTGAACTCTGCTATCGCAAAAACTACTTGATATAAATTTATGAAATTTGAAATGTTTGTAGAGGAATATTTTGGGCACATTCTCGAATAAAATGCTAACTGATGTGATAATTAGTACTGGGGTATTTTTAAGGTCAAAGTTGAAGTTTTTCTTTTTTCGCCGCGTAATCCAGTTCAGCGAAATCTATTAGCAGCAGAACTATGATTTTTTGCAGCCTAATACTCTGAAGTATGAAGATGTGCACTACGTCGCCCTTTTTTTGAATTTCGAATTTGGTTTAGAGTAATTAATTTTTTTATTTTCGAAATTTTTGACACTTTTTCGTTTTTTTCTATCTAAAATGAAAACTAATCACGGCATCAATATGATTTTTTAAACACTTATATTATTATTTTTTAGAAAGAGATTGGCGTTTAGTTCTTTAAAAAATTCTAATTAGTTTTGGAATTATTAAGCATCTAAGTTTTATTTTTTTCATAGTTTTAGTAGGTCTTTATCAGACGTGTTTAATATTTTTAAATTTTATATTTGCCTGTTCACTAGATTGTCGCGAGCACGGATATTTAAATTTAAAAGTTTTGAGGTGCACATTGTTGCTCTAAGTTTGCTAGCGATATAGTATAGACTTGGTTAATAATATTTTAAAGATACTTTTTATTTTACGATATTTTTTGAACCACTAGAGAAATAAATAATTTAACTTTATGGAGTGTTATTTGTGCCGATGAAAGGAAGAAAATTTTCGGGAAGTTTGTTTCACTCTGCTAAAGATCGATTGCAGATATTACAGATCGCGAAGCGATCTGTAAAGAGCTGTATAGCAGTTACGGGGGTTGGTGAGCGTAAGCGAGCAGGGGGCGGTAGCCCTCTATCCATTAAATTATTGATAACTTAAAAGAGAATATTTCAGTAATAGTTTTATTTTGATATTTTCGTGGTAATGATCCGAATTAAATTATTGAAAAGTTTGAGAGGTAAAAAGTTTCGTTATTGAATGATGATTAACTATACTCTGTTGATTTAAAATTAGCGCCTGAGACGTAATGTATTAGAAGCGTTATTATTCCACTTATCGTCGAAAAAATTTTCTTCTGCAATGACAAGGCAGCCTAAGCAGAAGTAGTTAAAATACTGTAAAAACAATCGGTCACTGAAGTTGTCTGATGAGCATTATTGAGCGTTTTTGATCCTGTTTCAGGCGCCTATTCTAAATGAATAGACTATAAGCAGACAATTTTCAGGTTTTACTGGATAGTTGAGATGAAACAAGCGAGCTCTGCTCGCTAAGATCGCGAAGCGATCTTCAAAGAACTGCGAAGCAGTTCCGGGGGTTGGTGAGCGATAGCGAGCAGGGGGCAGAGCCCCGTAGTGTATAAAAAAATGAAAAATTTCGAAATTTAGGCAAATCTCTAAACAATCCCCAAAATTATAAAGAAAGAGCAATTCACTCATGGAAAATTCATAAACTCGCTTGAGGGTGTTCATTAGACTTATAACATGTAAAAAATGTCACATAAATTTCAGAAAATACGACAATTTACAGATTCGGTACAAAACCTTACAGAGCTAATTTTCAACTTTTAGTTAATTCAATTTGCATGCATTACTCCTGAAATTTCCTAAGAATTATGTTTATATCTAATTGTTTTTACTTTTAAAAAGTCAAATAAAAGTAAATTAAAAGTTTGAGAGCATGAAAATTGGATATAAACACATTTCTTAGGAATATTCAGTTAAAATTCATGCAAATTGAATTAACTTAAAGTTAAAAATTAGCTCTGTCAGGTTTTGTACCGAATCTGTAAATTGTCGTATTTTCTGAAATTTATGTGACATATTTTACATGTTATAAGTCATATGAACACCCTCAAGCGAGTTTATGAATTTTCCATGAGTGAATTGCTCTTGCTTTATAATTTTGGGGATTGTTTAGGGATTTGCCTAAATTTCGAAATTTTTATCTTTTTATACATGACTAGGGGGCTCTGCCCCCTGCTCGCTATCGCTCACCAACCCCCGGAACTGCTTCGCAGTTCTTTGAAGATCGCTTCGCGATCTTAGCGAGCAGAGATCGCTTGTTTCATCTCAACTATCCAGTACAACCTGGAACTTGTCTGCTTATAATCTGTTCATTTAGAATAGGCGCCTGCAACAGGATCAAAAACGCTCAATAATGCTTAATAACGCTTATAAGACAACTTCAGTGACCGATTTTTTCTACAGTATTTTAACTACTTCTGCTTAGGCTGCCTTGTCATTGTAGAAGAAAATTTTGTCGACGATAATTAGAATAATAACTGCTTTTAATACATTACGTCTCAGGCGCTAATTCTAAATTAACAGAGTATAGTTAATGATCATTTTATATCGAAACTTTTTATCTCTCAAACTTTTCAATAATTTGATTTGGATCATTACCACGAAAATATCAAAATAAAACTCTTACTGATATATTCCTTTTTAAATTATCAATAATTTAATGGATAGGGGGCTACCGCCCCCTACTCGCTTACGCTCACCAACCCCCGTAACTGCTATGCAGCTCTTTACAGATCGCGAAGCGATCTGTATTGTCTGCAATCGATCTTTAGCATTAGAGTAAAACAAACTTCCCGAAAATCCTCCTCCTTTCGTCGGTACAAATAGCACTCAAAAAAGCTAAATTATTTATTTCTCTAGTAGTTCAAAAAATATCGGAGTATCTTTAAAAGATTATTAACCAAGTCTATACTATATCGCTAGCAAAGTTAGAGCAAAAATGTGCACCTCAAAACTTTTAAATTTAAATATCCGTGCTCGCAACAATCTAGTGAACAGGCAAATATAAAATTAAAAACATTAAACACGTCTGATAAAGACCTACTAAAACTATGAAAAAATGAAACTTTGATGCTTAATAATTCCAAAACTAATTAGAATTTTTTAAAGAATTAAACGCCAATCTCTTTCTAAAAAATAAGACTATAAATGTTTAAAAAATCATATTGATACCGTGAATAGTTTTCATTTTAGATAGAAAAAAACGAAAAAGTGTCAAAAATTTCGAAAATTAAAAAATTAATTACTCTAAACCAAATTCGAAATTCGAAAAAAGGGCGACGTAGTGCACATCTTCATACTTCAGAGTATTAGGCTGCAAAAAATCATAGTTCTGCTGCTAATAGATTTCGCTGAACTGGATTACGCGGCGAAAAAACAAAAACTTCAACTTTGACCTTAAAAATACCCCAGAACTAATTATCACATCAGTTAGCTTTTTGTTCTAAAATATGGCCAAAATATTCCTCTACAAATATTTCAAATTTCATAAATTTCTATCAAGTAGTTTTTGCGATATGAGAGTTCAAAGAGTTGAAAAATTAAATTTTCTGAAACAGCGGCGGCGGCGGCAGCGGCGGTGACAGTAACTTTTTTTTAATATAGAGAGATTATATTTTATATTTTCAACTTGAAATTTGGTAGTATTGTTCATTTTTTGAGTCAAAAGGCTTTTAAATTTTTTTCAAAAAAATTTTCAAAATTTTTTTTATAATTTTTTTTTCACTTTTTAAAAACTTTTTTTTGAAAATGATGGTTATGATGTACATCAAATCAAAGAAAAAAAATTTAAGAAACGAATGGGACAAATTTCAGGTTTTTAAGTTGTATAGTTCTAGAGTTATTAGCTGTTTAAAAATGCAAGAAAAACAACTTTACAAGATTTCTTTGAACATTAAAAAATTCTATCTAACGAAGCAAGAGTGATAAAATAATGGAATCTGAAACATTATGACTATGACTATTATAGTTCCTCATAAAAAAATCATGAACAATATTTGAGAGTTTAATCTTTGGTTTTTTTGTTGTTTTGTAAAAAAGTCTTCCATTTTTTCGAACTTCAAGTGCGATGCGGGAGCCTAAGATATTATCCAATCGAAAAAAATATTTTGCACCGTCCTTATTTGACCCAAGTGGCACCCTTTCTGCGCTATTAGAACATAATTAAAAAATAAAGTGTGTTTTCGGCCCACCCTAGTAAACACATTGCTTCAAGGATATCTGTAAAACCCGTTCTCCCTTTAGGAGCGTTCATATACAGGGAAGCCAACATTAACCAGTCTGCTTCAGAGGCTAAGTTTCTACCAATTTGCACCGGTTTTCCAAATCTGTTTTGTTATTTCGCCGTTTTAACACAAGTTACATAATTTTTACATACTTCAAAATTAATGATGTATAGAGTTTTTAAACAATGGTTTTTGAAGTTAGCGCATATGGGTCATCATTTATAAATTCATATTAAAATCATGCCACTACAAGAAATAACTATGGGGAAAATATTTTTTGTCTTATTCATGTAGTTTAAAGCCAAATATAAAATCCAAAATAAATTAATTTTTTTAAATTTAAACTTGGGCACCTGAAGGTGCATTATTTATTGCTGCAATAACTTAAAAACATGCTAAAAATTGAAGCTAAACTTATGGTAGGATATTTGCTACCATGGGCAGGAGAGGGTGAAGGTAAAACCCCTAGTAGTTGGCAAACCTAAGAAATTTTTCTCTATGTTTTCACATAGTTTACATTGACTGACCCCAGCACACGAATTCTCAGCCAACCGGAACTAGCAACACCGGCGCTTTTAGTGTCCGCGGGGCATTCGGCCGCAAATTAATACCTCGAGCCCAATGACACAGGGCGAGAGTGACTTGGGCCGTCTCGTGATTATCGTCAGCCTCCCTAGCTAATGACCCGCTCAGAATGAGAGCGGCATAAGTTCGAAATTTCGAGAAAGGTATGGTTTGTGGATCGGTTTTCTTTTTAGTGCATATCCCAAGTTCGGCAATAGGAATAATAAGACCAGCCATGAATATGCCTTCTCCATGAGAACAACACCTATAGGATATTTCAGAACCATTGTTATAATTTCTATGAAGGTCAGGAACTCGATAACAAGCAAGAGCAACTGGCACGCTACGCGTCCACATAGCCAGGGACTGAAAGATGCGAGACTTGTTCAAATTATGACATTTTACCTTACAAATACAAGTTGAAACAAAATTTCTTGTCTAAAAAATAAAAGCAGCTTTTCAAGTTAGAGAAGGAGTAGTTCAAGTAAAGGAGTTCGTTTCGGAGTAGTTTTGAATACCTGATTCAAAACTAATTTCTAAATCAAAGGGAAACCTAAAATTCGCACTTTCAATCTCTAGATAAGGCCACACTACCGAAGAAAAATACACGAGTGCCATTAAAAACGATTAAGATGCTATATCGAGAGGAGGGAAGATGGATGGAGACTCGAGGGGCGATGTAGTACATTATTCCTGTAGCGGAGGAAAACGGGTGTCATCCGACGCTTTTGTCAGTGAGGAGTACTTCAACCGCTCTGGAGTTATCTACTACATCGCCCCTCAAATCCCTTCCATCTCCTCTCCTCTTGATAACATTTTAATCGTTTTTTAATGGAGATTTATAGTTCTCGCTTCTTCGGTAGTGTGGCGAGTGCCTTAGGTTCTTGCTTGTTCTCATGTGATTTTATCATACAATAATATGCTTTTGTTGTTTCCGATTATCTACTTTTACATCCTGTTGGCCGTTACAGAAATTTTCGGATACTCGAAACCAAGTTGACTTGGGCCACTGTCGTTTCGAGCAGCTCGCCTAGTAGGTCGGCGCGGTAATTGAGTCAGCCCCAGAGAATATTAATAGATACGCGGACGAATTCATTTCAGGTCCGGATTAATCGGAGGTGGGCGGAAGATTGGATGAGGTGCCTAAAAGGGATATGGAAGGAATCTATATTTTTCGGTACACATATATTTAGGAAATACAGTAGACTTACTATACCTAGACGTTCTGAATCAGATCAGCAGTAGACAACCCTCCCAAAAAAATTAGAATTGGTTAAATGAATTTTGGTTGGTTTGAGTTTCATGGCGCTAAGCCCAAATTAGAGTATATAACGCTAACCAGAATGATATGAATCTTTGTCGAACGCAGTGATAAAAACATGGTGTTAACTAAGATTTGGTAAAATCAAGTACCGCAGCGGTTCTCAAACTATACTGTTCAGCACGTCAACATTAGAAGGTCCTAATCCCCTAGGAGATAACATAACATAAAAACATTGAGGAAATGTGAATGTTTAACTTTATACTTCGATAATTTTGTTTTCCCACACCTTAATGATTTACATGTTCGTAACCCAGTCAGCAATGTAAGGTTTTTTTAAGATTTTTTCAACCTTGAAGTGCAACCCAAAAAAGATGTTTTTAAGGTTTTACTAGAAAACCTTGCAACCCAAGGATTATCTCAACAAAACCTTTGGCATAGGTGGGCTAGTTGACGCTTGCAACCTTTTGCGTAACCTTGCGGAAAAACCTTAAATTAAGGTTAGAGGCATAGGTTTTCGTGACGTTGGTCACATAGAGGTTGTTTTGAGGTTTCTAATAAACCTTATTACAATCTTAGAGGGAAAGGTTTCTGTAACGTTGGTTACATGGAGGTTGATTTTAGGTTGCTAATAAACCGTAAAGCAATGGTCTTTTTTAGGTTTTTGTTGGGTTTACAAAATTTTTTTTCCAAGTTCTAGGTTTATAATCGTTTTATACATTTTTTTCGAAAGTTCTTAGTTGAACTATACGACGTCAAAAATTATTCCTGAAATTATGCGTTACACTTAGTACATATTTTCAGGAATATTTTTACTTCATATAATTCAACTAAGAAACTATGAAAAATAAAAAGTGCGATACTTCTTAACTTTTAACTCTGACAAAAATAAAACTAATTTATTCCAAGTTTTTATAGTTAGGTCATTAAACCCAATCTTAAACGAAAATTAACTAGAATTTATTCACCGTTTAATTACAGAACAGTGTCCATATAAAATTAAGATTTATACAGTATTAAAATTTTAATTTAAATAATAAATTTAAATTGTTTAAAATATTTTTTTTTTAATTTCTACAATAACTTTAATTTAGGCTCTTGAAGCACTGTGATAAAAAAAACTTACCTTTTAAAATTTTGAATCTAGAACAAAGGAACAGGCAAATTTTCATTCCAAAAAATTATTTCAATACATTGAATGCAAGAAAAATCCTTTAGTTCATTGAAACATATTTTTTTTCAATTTCTACAATAACTTGGTTTAATTTAGGCTCCTAAAGCACTGATAAAAAACTTACCTTTTTAATTATTAAATCTAGAAAGGAGGAACAAGCAAATTTTCATTCCAAAAAAATTATTCAAGACATTGAATTCAAGAAAAATCCTTCAGTTTATTGTACTGATTAATTTACAAACAAGGATAATTTTACAAACAGCCTTCAAGCACTACAGGACTCAAGGTAAAAGTGAGTCATACAAAAAAATTATATAGATAAAATAAATTTAATCAATTCCCTAAATTAATCAAAAATGAAGGGAAATATACTATGAATCTTATTAAAATTACAAATATGATACCTAAACATTATATATATATTTATGGAAAATTAGTCTACAAAAAGTGTTTCAAAGAACAATTTTACTGGGGACATCGTAACCAGACTTGACAGCTCCTGCAAAAAACACAAACAATTTATTTAACTATTTAAAAAAAGTATTTACTTCATAGTAAAACATCTCAAGAGAAAAGAAAATACTTGATAGTGCCAACAACAAATGTTTAAATTAACAGTAAGGGGGGGGGCACCTTGGGACACACCACTTTTCAGACTCAATTTTATAATTATGAACTTGTGCTAAAATCTATTCATCAACATGTTTTGGAATATTTAGTGTCTAGGATAATTATTTACATGTTATCTGGTTTTGTGTAATGCAAAGTTACAATCACATTTAGTTACAAAAACATTTTTTAAACATATGAAAGGCAATTCCACCGTAACTCAAATTCTTTTTTTTCAAAATTGCAATTTCAAATAATTTTAAAATATAGAAATAACTATTATTTTCTTTCTAAAAAAATCATGCATATTGAAATTTATGCAAATACTTTAAAATAAGCATAGCGAATCTTTTAAGAATTTTAGTTCTTTTATTAATTAAAATAGAGTCGTAACTCACACTACAAGAAAAAGACATGGATTTATGAGCAGAAAATTAAAATTTGTTTTTCCGCTTAAATAGTGTTTCAATAATTCTATATGCTTGACAGGTGTTTGAATATACTTCCCTTATTCTAAAATAGCAAACAGTTTTACTGGAAATACTTAAGATAAAATAAAATATAGAAAGCTGTTCGTAACTCACGCTACATGTGTATAAGCGTTCAGTTATTCATGAATATAAATATAATTAAATTGATTTAAACATTTTATTTCATTTTTACTATAAAGTTTATGAGCATATTTAACAAAAAAAGTTGCAAAAACTAATTAATTTATTTTTAATTTTCTAAATAAAACATATATTCTTCATTAACTTAACCTTTAAAACAAGCAGTTCTAAAAAAGCAGATCATT
Source organism: Tetragnatha versicolor (assembly GCA_024610705.1). Lineage (NCBI taxonomy): Eukaryota > Metazoa > Arthropoda > Arachnida > Araneae > Tetragnathidae > Tetragnatha > Tetragnatha versicolor. The sequence continues at coordinate 1,020,119 of JANDEH010000001.1, forward strand.
CCTATAAAAATAATTTTACACAAAATTTAAGCAATGCTAAACACAAATAGATCAATACTGCATAATTATTCCCTAAAATAATTAGAAAATTTTATTATTTTATTTTTTCATTTTTATTGATATGTCCCTGTTCATATGGAATAGCCCTGAAGTGTGTTGTTGTTGTTGCCAATCCCCCTTGGAGTAAATTTAATTAAACCAAGTCCAAAAGATCTCTTCGCAGTAGAAGATTGAATATCTCCTCCCCCTCACTCTCCAGCTGCCTCGTAGAGGCGCCAATGCACTCTATGATGTGAGAGGGAGAAGCGTCGGCCGAACAGCGACATGGGGCATATTTCTTCTGGCCTCCACTATACATGAGACTCTTTATATGACCGGTTCTCAACCGAGATATAGCAGTCTGGGCCTTTCTTTCCCTGATTCCCGCGAGAGACAAGCCTGGACACCTTCCAGCATACCAGTCATGCTCTGGGGGAATCTTCCATCTTAAATTATTTTTCGCTTTAATCAGGGAAAGTACCTCCTTGACCTGCAGTTTAGAAGAGGGAGTATCGGGACCAAAACTTCCCTCCCTGGCCAAAGAGTCGGCCACCTCATTTCCATAAACTCCCACATGCGAGGGAATCCACTGTAATCTGACTGCCTCACGGTTCTTTGATAATTCAGCCAGTTTAGAAATTATATCTTGGCCCAACTTATCATGTATATTTGGCCAGTCCCGTAAATACTGAATGGAACTCCTGCTGTCAGTGAGAATCCATATAAAAGGATTATTTCTCTCCAAAGCGAGGTCTAAAGCTCTGTCGATAGCGAGAAGTTCGGATCGGAAAACTGAACTGTGGTCTGCGTTTCTAAAAGATATTCTCAATTCTTCCCCGCTAGATTTTAAGAATATGCCACTTCCAGTTCTGCCACTTTCCATTTTGCTTCCATCAGTATAAATCTTCAAGGCTTGATCGGGGATGTCTCCAATGACTTCCAGGGCCAGCTGGCACAACAACTCCGGATGTTCATCCTGTTTCACAAGATTAGTTCCCAAGTCGTCCATAAAAACAATGCCATCGAACAGTGCAGTCGGCGACAACCGAGCAAAAGGAATGCAAGGCTCAACATCAAAATCATCCAAGCCCCTTCTTCCAATTAAACCAAGGGGGGTGTCTTTTTTCAACCTTTGGTTGTTTGTCCAGTTCAGTAAAAAGTTTGAGGTTCTGTTATGAGGTGCCAATGCCTTTAGCTTCGCCAAGTACTTTACAAAGCCTGTTTCCCTTCGAAGATACAATGGCTGTAGATCAGCTTCGTATAACACTATGTCATTTGGGCAGGAATGTCTAAGACCAGTGACGATTCTGGCAGCACTAAGCTGTATACGTTCTAGCTTTTGGAGATTTGTTGGTGCAGCTATTTGATAGATTTGGTATCCATATTCTAGGATAGGTCGAATAAGGGAAGTGTAAGTAATTTGAAGGGTTTTGGCATCTGCCCCCCAGTCTCTGCCAGATATGTACTTTAGAATCTGGAGCCTCTTTCTGCCCTTTTCAGCTATTCCATTAATGTGTCTGCCACAATTTATTTCGGTATCTAAGGTAAACCCTAGATATGTAGGGGCTTTGGTAGACTCGAGGATCTGCCCCTTTAACCGAATTTTAGGTTTGAAATTAAAGATGTGTCTATTCACTGTAAAAAGGCAGCTTAGAGATTTATTAGTATTAAAATTTAGTTTGTGCTCCTCAGCAAAACCTTGTATACTCTCCAAGGTAACATTTAAAGAGTTTTCCAATTTGGTCAGATTCACATCATGATTCCAGATAACAACATCATCTGCAAAAAGTCCAATTTGGCAAGGGGCAACAATTTTTTCCATTCCAGCAATTAGTAGTGAGAAGAGAGTAGGGCTCAAAACAGATCCCTGAGGGATACCTTGAAATGTTCTATAATTTCCAGACAATGCATTTTGGTATTTGACTCTAATAGTTCTATTTTTAAGAAAATCAGATATCCATAAAAGAGCGCTGCCTCTTATATTAAATTCAGTAGCACATTTCACTATTAACTTATTTTTCCAGACTTTATCAAAAGCCTTTGCGAGATCCAAGAAGGCAGCCATGGTGTGTCGGGTAGGCTTCATATTTTGCGCATCTTTAACCATTTGAACAAAGAAGAGGATTTGATCGACCGTGCTATGTCCTTTACGAAACGCATATTGCTCTGCAGGTAATAGATTCTGATTCGTAAGATGGAAGTTTATTCTTCTATGGACAATTCTTTCCATTAGTTTGCATGGAATACACGTAAGGGCTATTGGGCGATAGCTTCCCATGTCTCTAGCTTCTTTGTTTGGCTTTCGAATTGGAATAATGATTGCCAGCTTCCATTGCCTTGGGAGCTTTCCCAACTTCCATGATAGATTAAGTACATGTAGAAGCCTCTTCTTGGCAAGATCTCCGAGGTTTACCAAAAATTGTCCGTGAATTCCATCGGGTCCCGGTGATTTCTTAGTGTCAACTTGTTCTATAGAATAATCCAGCTCCGAAGTGGTAAAAGGGTCTCTAAATAATTTATTACTGGATCGCATATGGCAAGATTTTATAAGCCTTCTGGCCTGTTTGCCAGTTTTTTTGTCTTTTCGATCAAACTCTATTCTGCTTTCTTCGGCATAGTATTTTGCGAAAGCCTCGGCAGCCTCAGAATCATTAACTGAGGGGACGCCATTATGGTCATTTATAGAGTTTGTATTTTCTGCTTGGGGTTGCGTCTTATCTAGGTTTTTTGCAAGTTTCCAGAGTCTCGTATTAGAGGTTTTATAGTCTAGACTTTTACATAGATCTTGCCAATTTTTTCTCTTTGACAAGCTAAACTCTTGTTTGATCTCAGCGTTCAGCTTATTCAGTTTAACCCTGGCTTCTGTGTTATCATTTAGATTGTAGTGTTTTAGAATTTGTTCCCTTTCCTTCAGAAGTTTTTGCATATTTTCTGATCCATAGGAATGAGCAGGTCTTTTTTTCCTGTGTTTCCCTCTTGGAATAGCTTTCTTTGCTGCCATAAAAATAGAATTTTTAAAGACAGACCATTCCTTTTCTAAATCATCCGTCGAAGGGCTCTTTGTAAACTGTTCTTCTAAGGCCTGTTTGAAGACTGACCAGTTAGCTTTCTTAAAGTTCCAAAACAGATCCTCTGTTACGTAAGACTTAATTTTAAAATCTAGCTCTATCAAAATAGGGTAGTGGTCACTGCCAATAAAATCAACAACTCTCCAGGAGCTGTTGGGGAATAGGTCTGGACTAATGATAGTTAGGTCCAGTACATCAGTCATATTATAACTATGGGAACGATATGTATGTGTTCCATCATTCAATAGAAGAAAAGCCGTATCATTTAAGAGGATCTCCAAATCGTTTCCTCTAGCATTTGCCGTGGAACTTCCCCACGCTGTATGCTTTGCGTTTAAGTCCCCCAAGAGAATAGAAGAATCTTTGAACAATCCTTCCATAGCGTTATCATCAAAACCATGGTTGTTTGGAGGGTGGTACAAGTTTATTATATTGATTTTTCGATTTCTCGATAGTATTGTTATGCCTTGACTTTCCAGATCTGAATTTTGTTGTGTGGTGCTAGATAGTTCCTGATAATACACATCTCTTATAAGAAACATAAGGCCTCCACCTCCTCCAGAACTCCTATCATGGCGCACAATGTTAAAACCTTTGATCTTAAGTTGATGCCTTGCATTTAACTTAGTTTCCTGGATAGCTATGACTGATACTTGATGTTCGTCAGCCATTTCAATAATTTTTTCCAGTTTCACTCTCGATGCCAAGGTGCACAAACCATTAATATTGCACTGCAGAATTCTTAACTTTTTAAGTTTCCTCGCTTTGGGTGGAGACTGTAACTTACTTTTCAACCGGGACCCTCTACCTAAATCCCGGCCGCGTCCCTGATTATGCAGCGCGACGGACGATGCTGTATAAGAATCAACTTTCTGCGACCGATCCATGGATAAAGGGGTATGATGCAGCTTCTATTTACGAGGAGGAACCACAAGGGCTGAAGTCTGACTTGTCCTCATGCCCATTTTAGGTCGCCTCTTACGCCATGCATGGGCTACAGTGGGACTATTCTACCCCGGTCCCACACAAGCCCTGAAGTGTATTTGTTATTACAATTAAATTGAAATTAAAATGTGTATTCACTAATATTTTAGAAAATAAAGAGAAAGTTTTTTGTTAAATCTAAAAGTGTAATTAATTAAGCTTAACATTCAAAGTGTTAAGGGGGGCACCGTGGGACATGATGTTAAAAGACACACCAAACTCATGAGCAAAAAAATGTTTTTATAAAAAATTAAATAATTTAAAAAAGTAGATATTTATAAACGGAAAAAACTGATTTATGTCAAGACAAAAATGAAGATATCCTTGAATAATTTTTTAAAAAAATAGGTTGGATGTCTAATTTATGATTACTTAACATAGCTTTTTCATTATTTATGTTTCTTTTGTATTTTTCAAAATAAATTAATATTTTTGTAGTATTACTGAAAGAGTCCAAAGGTGGGACACTACTGAGGCACCTTTGGACATTAAGAGAGGTTTTTTAAATTTGTTATTATAAATTCCCTAAAAGAAATAGGAAGCACCCAATAGCTTAAATCAGGGGTCGGCAACTGGCGGACCGCGGTACACATCCGGACCACGTGAAGTTATTTTCTGGACCGCCATACCATTTTGAAAATAATTTATTTGTACTTTTATGCAACAAATATTAGCTTTTTAAGGGTCTAATTTGTAAAAAATTTCCTGGAGAAAGCCCCTAGACCCCCATTTCAATGTTAAAACTTCTAATCATATTAAATTTGACAATTTTATTAAGCAGGTAGCATACTCAAATTACATCTTAGTAAAAATTTATGTGCAACTGAAGATAACAATTTAAACTAGTAATAGTAGACTATTATTTCTCTGGACCCCGATGAAAAATTTTCAAAATTATTTGGACCCCAAGTAAAATTACTTGCCGACCCCTGGCTTAAATAAACAAATTTACCACATTATTAAGAAAAAAATAAAGTAAAATCAAATTATTCAACTCTTGTGATATTCTATTTGACATCCATAAATTACATCAGGTGTTTTTTCCAAAATTCGGACTCCCCTTGGTGAGATTTTGCTGGACCCCCCTCGTGAGATTTACTTACAAACTTTAAAAATAATTTTCCATCTTATTTGTTTGCATTTTGTGCTTCATAGCACCTAAAACTTTTACATTAATTATGATGTGGGAGAAAAGGACATTATGTTATCATCAGGTTTACTTTGTTATAAAAATCACACAAAACTATTTAAAATTTTACAATATCTTGCTTATTCCATAGACATTCATTTACGCCAGAAATACTGCCAATGAAGTAAAGAAATGATCTACTGAATTTTAAATGGGTTACAAAAAGGTATTCTTATCTCCACAATTAATTCAAAATATTGGCGATTAAATGATTTCGTTGGACGGAAAAGTTACAACTAGTCAGGCGACAGAGAGGAGGAATCGAATAGTACAAGAAAGGCTGCGAGCATGGGAGCGTTGACATGAGATTTTAATCGACCCCCCTCCCCCCTGTGGAGATTTTTCCAAACCCTTCCCCCCTTTTTTGACCTCACGTAATTTATGGATGTCCCCTAACAAAATAACACAAAACAATAATCACATTGCATTATACCCTACCGAATTGGATGAAGTGAGCAGATTCAGAGGTTGCAGAAGTGGTCTCGGCATTGGTCAAGGTACACACTAATAACCTTTGAATTGAAGTACGATGACTGAGGTTGGAGCAATATTTCAGGAACTGTGGCGACAGCTCTTACCGCTGAAAAAAAAAGATGAGATAAAGCATGATGCTACTCTGTTCTCAGACACCCTTTTTCTTCATAAATCAGCGACAAAAATAATATTTAATTAGAGCATCTAAAAATTGGGTTCAATTCCTATAACATTCACACTAAATACCGCAAATCTGTTTTGTATGCCATATATTCTAATAACAAGTTTTTAAAAAATTTTAATGATAAACTGAACAGTTATTGATCTAATCTAAAAAAACATTTAATAGTGAGTTTGAAGTATTTTAGAAATATTTCTACTTATTGGTGCCCATAACAGCGTGGCGATATTTAATGGGAACATTAACTGAATTGAATTGCACAAATTGCTTTAAAATATTGGTTCAATTCCATTAATGTTCCTACTAAATACTGCCATGATCTCAGGAACACCAAACAGTGGAAATATTTCAAAATAATTTCAAACTCATAAATTAGAAAGTTTAGACCAATAACTGTTCAGTTTATCAATAAAAATCAGAAAAATGTGTCATTTTAATACACATGGTGTTCAAAAGAGCTGGCATTATTTAGCGGGAACGTTAACAGAATTGAACTAAAATATTAAACAAACTTAGTGCTATGTAAGTTGTTGAAAACTCTAATAATTATATTATTTGAGTGACAAACTGGAATAGATTTTGCTGTTAATAGGGAGATGGCCAAAAGATCTGTACAGCAGTCTATGGTACTGTACATGGGGTAAGACCTGTTTCAAATCCATTCCAACTAACTTTCTTAGTACGATTTACAAAATAAGCAAACAGTAAATGGCTTGTGAAATGACTCGCTTTGCTTTTTTTGCTAGGCAGTTAGAAACAGGGAAATGAAAGTTCAAGTAGGGATGCGGGAAATCAAGGTAGCGAGCTAGGCTACTGAAGCACATTCTTTTTGAAGAGGGAAAGGGGTTAGTGGTGAAAAGTAACTGATTTAACCCTACATCTCTTTACCTCTACAACCTTAGGGAGAATGGCCCGACTTGTTTTGGATTACACTAACCCCATGGCAAGAAAAGGCTAAATGATATTTGTTGACTGATTAGGTTCAATTCCATTAACGTTTCCCGCTCAATATCGCCAAGCTTTATTAAACGCCACATTCAAATATCTATAAATTTTCTTGATTTTAATTGATAAACTGAGCAGTTATTGTGTGTGATCTGACTAAACATTTTTATCCATGAGTTTAAAATTATTTAGTAATATTTCTACTTTTTGGTGTTCTTAAGAGCATGACTAATATTTAGCGGGAGCGTTAACGGAATTGAACCATTGATTACTTCAGTCGAAGGAATGCTAATACTTATTCAAGACTTTGAATTAAGAAAAGATTAAACATATCATTACATATCCACATATCATAACAAACAGAACACTAGTCCATGAAGAGCAAGGCCAACAAAGCTCACTCATTTCAGTGACCAAGGTATGTAAGGTACGGCTTAAATCTAGAAATGGGTTCAAACACCAAGCTTGCAAGTAGTAGCGACAAAGTGAAGTTAGAGACTATAAATTCACCAAGAGGTGCCAACCCGAACCCACTAAGATTTTTACTGTAAGGTACAATGTCATAGTTGAATAATCAAATACAAGACCCCAGTATTAATTTCCTCCCAATCCTGCCCTGTGACTCGGAAGAAAATTCTGTTGCTAAACATAAACAACGAAACAAGCAACAAAAAATTAAATCAAAGCTTAAAATTACTGAAGGATATATAACATTAGGTTTTGACAAAATGTAACTTATATAACAGCATGCATGTATCTAATGTAGATTGTATATATCTATAAAATCTAATCAGATAAACATATAGGACAATAACATAACTATAGAATACATGGTAAGCATGAAATCGATATCAAATAGTGAAATAATGTTATTTAAAAGTACGAATAAACTTAAACATACCTTACAATTAACTTTATACATTTTTCACTATAGGGACAGCCACTATTGTTGAGACTTCAGAACTAAAGCTGAAAGAGAAAGAAACCTTAGATTAATAAAATAAACAAATTTTGCGATCAAAGTATCGGTTGAAACACTAGCTGAAAAGGAATTTTTACAACCGAGGACATACCGTAAACAAAGCAATACATCTAACCCTAAACACATAGCTAAAACATAAACGGGAATAATCTAAATCCAAAGAAAGAACGTCTGATCATTATACTAAACTTATCAAATTGGTATCATGTGTTTTAGAGCTGAAAAAAGAAACTTTATAATAAAAAGAGAGAGAAACATTTCACTCTAAGCATCGGTTGAAACCTAACCACTCTAGCTGAAAAGGAACATTTAGAATAAAAAAGAAAGATAACGTAAACAAATCAATACCCATCATGCGTTGATTTGTTTACGTGGGTCGTGGAGCCCCTGTTGGGAAAGGCTGATTTAGGTGAAAGTTTTTTGAAAAAACTATATTTTTTAATTACAAATATGACTTGCAAAATTTAAAAACATGCAAATTAAAATAAAAATAGGTAATACCCAATTTTTCTTTAAAAAGGATTTTTTCTTTAAAAATATGGGTACTTTTCCTTTAGACAGGCGCAAAAGTTGCCAATTGTAAACCAAAAGCGAGTCAAGTCACAAAGCGTATCACAACAGTTAATGGAATAAAAGTCGAAAACTTTCAATGAAACCAAAACCAAGAGATTATTACTCTTATGCATGGGCGGATTTAAGGGGGTTCATGGGGGAGCAACGCACCCCCAACTTTTTGAGAATATTCCATTTTTATAAGGGGAAATCCTGTTGTCAAAGCTATTAGGGACAGCTTGCTCCCCCAGATTTCCAGTTCGGCCCCCCCAGGGTTCGCTACCTAAATCCGCCCATGCTCTTCCAATGTAAGAAATTTGGTGCAATTCTACATCATTTGGCAATTTTTTGTTTTGTCTAGCGGGCAAGTATCCCATTTAATTTAGAAGCCTATTATTTTTAGTTCAATTCAAATAAAAAATTAAGTAAACCGAATTATATAAAAGTCAAATTAAATTTTAAAAATGTATCTGAGTAAATAAAATTTTCATTAGTTTAACTTTAAATGTTTAAAACACTTAAAACTCGGGAAGATCATTACTATTTGCTCAATTTAATGAAAAAGTGCAGGAAGTGCTTTCAAGTGGTATTAAGTTTTAACATATTATTCTTTATTAAAATTGGAAGGGTACTTTTCTGTTAGCTGAGCGCAAATGTTCCTTATGGTGAACCAAACACAAGCCAAGTCGCAAAGCAAAGGAAATGACAAAACAGTCAACGGTGCCCAAACAATTTTGGGAACAACTTCAGAATAAGTCCGCTTTTGGCGACCTTGACGTATTCTGGGGTATTTGAAACCCGGCCACCATTTTTACATACGATTTCATGGCCTGTCGGCCATGAAATACTGCCAACTTGGCTACCGTTCAAAAAGCAGACTTTTTCTAAAAAAATCAAATCAAAGTTTGCCCGGGCCTAGTGGCTCATCAGGCAGTGTCCATCTCTGTTCCTGTAGCCTTTGGTGCTGATTACTAGCGTGTGTCCAGGCCAAGTGGCTAGCCCGACACTGGACCCCCAGTTGATTCCCCAAGCGAGCTTGGTTCTCATTTATCGACCCGGGAAGGATGAAGGTATGAGTTGACTCATGACGAGCTACCCAAGGAGAAGCGGCAAGGTATCGAACCAGGGTCGGTTATGTTCGTAGCCAGACACGCTGACCAGTGGCGGATCTACGGGGGGGGGGCTTTCGGGCTGAAGCCCCCTCCAAACGTCTAATATTTTACTAAGTTTGTCAAAACGCAAAAAATTATTCGGATGAGGCGTACTAAAATGAGTTAAAAAAGTTGGGTTTTTGACTTAAATTTCCAAAAATTTTCTGGGGGAGGACCCCTAGACCCCCCTTTCAGTGGTTGGAGTAGGATAATTCGCTACCTTTTCCGTGTTACCATTAACAAGAAATTTCAATTGGATTATGAAAATACCTAGCCCCCCCCCAAAGCAAATCCTGGATCGGCCACTGACGCTGACCACTACACCACCGCAGCAACGACTTTTTCTCTAAAGCTGTTCTCATTTTCGTTCCGACATCACTAAGATATGGAAAGCTCTATAATAAACCTTGACACATCCTAATTCCTTATTTGGTTCCATTCCGTTAACTTTCCTGCTTAGAATAGAATAGAATAGAATTTTATTTGCTTTCAGGCCGAAGCCCGCTTACAAAGAATGCCATTATATCCAAATATCAACAATTTTTTTAGGATTTTTTAAGATATTCTGAACAGATAGAAATCTAACTAAACATTTTAATTTACAAGAAATAAAAACAAAAGAATAAATAAAAGAAACATACATCTTAATTATTCATTGATGCTATTAACTTTGTTACTGTTTTTAAAAAATGTTCAACAACAGAATTAATTATGACATTCAAGTGATGTTTACAGTATATAAGTAGATAATCTCTAAATTAGGTGAAATGTTTCCCATGATTGAAATTTTTTTGATAAAACTGTTCTGAATCTCAAATACGTGAAACTCCACACAATATTAAAAACTCGAACTGTCCTGAGTAATCCCGGACGCCTAACTTGCACGGGAAAAGCTGGACATTGGCAAGATATACACCTAAATCGGTAGCTACTTGGTAACAATGAATTAAGCCTACTTACCGAAGCCAGCCAGCGTACCACGACGGAAACTGTGTAAAACCGATTTTAGCGTAAAAATTGGAATATTTCAAGAAATCGCATTAATAAAAATAAAAAACATCTTTTTCAATTTAATTCGATAAAAGAATGTAGGAGCTTTGGGGAAAGAAATACAATGCTCTGGTACGCTGATTGACTGTGTGAATTGATCGTACTTTCCAATCTAAAGCCATATTAGTAAAAACATCAAACAAATAACAATAAACATAGGGAACAAAAAACAAGATTAAAAAATTTACTAACCTTTTTAATTAAATGAGTGGGCTGGATCTGGAAATATCAGGATTCATGAATGGAAGGACAGCCTGCCGCCATCCCCATCACCAGCAGTCCATACAATGGCGGCGCGCATGCGCAAGTTGGCGACAGTCACTTGCGCATTCTCTTATTTCCGGAAAAGGGTGAAGACGGGTTGTGTTGATATTGAGTCGAAAGAGGTTTTAAAAAACCGCCGTTTTCTAATGTTAAAGAAAGGCTTTTTGCTAACCTTTTTTTTGGCAACCCAATGACAATAAAAAAAAAAAGGTTAACCGTAAGGTTGCTTGCTAGCTGGGAATCTGTGAAAAGTTTCCGGTTTATCCATGGTCAGAGTTGGGCACTCACGCGAATGAAAATTTATTCGTTATTCGTACGAATAATTCAGCTTCGAATAAATCATTCGCGGGTGAAAAGTATTTGCGAATGATTTCATTTGCGAATAAGGTTATCTGTCAGCGACGATTGAATTTTTATTCGCAAATGAAAATTCATTCGCAACTAACTTTATTCGTGGATGTCGAATAATTTTTCAATTGCGAATAATTTCACCAGACAAATAAATTAATTACAGAAGGTACATATAGGGTTGCAAAAAAATTCTCAGGGTTGGTACGGAAGGGTTCACAACTGTACCGGAGTGGTCCGTAAATTTACGGAAGTGGTTCGTAAGTGACCGGAAGTTGACCGAATTCAACCGGAAGGGGTCTAAATTCAACCGGAAATTGTCCATCTTTAACCGGAAGTGATCCGTTTTAACATGAAATGTTCCACAACTTACCGGAAGTGGCTCGTAAGTTACCGGAAGTGGTCCTCAACAGACCGGAAGTGGTTCGTAAGTAACCGGAAGTGGTCCGCAACATACCGGAAGTGGTTCGTAAGTCACCAGAAGTGGTGCACAACTTACCGGAAATGATCCGCAACTTACCGGAAGTGGTTCGTAAGTTACCGGAAGTGGTGTGCAACTTACCGGAAGTGTTCAGAAGGCACCGGAAGTGGTCCGCTTTCAACCGGAAGTTGTCCGAATTTAACCGGAAGTGGCCCGTATTTAACCGGAAATGGTTCATATTTAACCGGAAGTGGTTTAAATTTAACCGGAAGTGGTCCGTATTTAACCGGAAATGGTTCATCTCTAACCGGAAATGGAACATGAAATGTTCCGCAACTTACCAGAAGTGGTTCTTAAGTTACCGGAAGTAGTCCGAAACATTCCGGAAGAGGTTCGTAAGTTACCGGAAGTGGTCCGCAACATACCGGAAGTGGTTCGTAAGTTACCGGAAGTAGTCCAAAACATTCCGGAAGAGGTTTGTAAGTTACCGGAAGTGGTCCGCAACATACCGGAAATGGTTCGTAAGTTACCGGAAGTAGTCCGCAACATACCGGAAGTGGTTCGTAAGTCACCAGAAGTGGTCCGCAACTTACTGGAAGCGGTTCGTAAGTCACCGGAAGTGGTCCGTATTTAACCGGAAATGGTCCATTTTTAACCGGAAATGGTCCATGTTTAACCGGAAGTGATACGTATTAACATGTTATGGTTTGCAACTTACCGGAAGTGGTCCACAACTTACCGGAAGTGATCCACAACTTGCCGGAAGTGGTCCGTAACTTACCGGAAGGTGTACGTGACTTACCGGAAGTGGTCTTTAACTTACCGGAAGTGGTCCGTAACTTCCGATTAGTTTCGGAGCACTTCCGGTAAGTTGTGGAGCACTTCCGGCAAGTTGTGGACCACTTCCAGGAAGTTGTGGACCACTTCCGGTAGGTTACGGACCACTTCCGGTAGATTATGAACCACTTCCGGTAAGTCACGTACCACTCACGGTAAGTTACGGAACACTTCCGGCAAGTTGTGGATCACTTCCGGTAAGTTGCAGTCAATTTCCGGTAAGTTGCGGACCACTTCCGGTAAGTTGTGGACCATTTCCGGTTAAATACGGGTAGGGTTCTAAAAAATCGTTCGATTCGATTCTGGAATCGATTCCTGGGGTTCGATTCTTTCGATTCTTCGATTCGATTCCTGAGGTTCGATTCCAACCTGGAATCGATTCCTTGACACCAGAATCGAAAAAGTAGAATCGAAAAAAAAAATTCCCAAATTGAAACAGTAACCAGCTTGAATGTGTCCTTCAAGGTCGATCCCCGAATCTCCCACTCCAAATCAATGAGTTTTTTAACCTCGCGGAGAGGAAGAAGGGTCAAGGGTCATCCGGGGGCTCGGCCCGGGGCCCGTGCCTCTCCTCTGCGTGTTTTTTTTGTCGCTTGTTTGCTTTTTTGGAAAGTGAGGGAGAAGAGAGAATCGGAGATGTTTTCGTTCAATTAGGCTCGGGCCAGCCCAGCTCGACACACGATCGGGCCATCGTTTTACATGAAAAATTCCTGAACTCAAACTTAAATTTCGAAATCGCTCCATTTTTTTACGTTCTAAGAATCGAAAAAAATTCCCATTATTAAATTTTTAATTACATTATGTCATTGACTCCAAGGAATCGAAAGAATCGAACGATTCCATGGAGTCAATGACATAAGTTACTACAACTGAAGTCGATGAATTTTTCACACGCGCGTCATCGACTCTAGAATCAAAAGAATTTCCCATTATAAAATTTTATATATTAAATTATGTTAGACCCCAAGGAATCGAACGATTCTATCGATTCCTTAGAGTCAATGTCAATGGCATAAGTTACTAAAACTAAAAATTTTGAAATTGCTCCAATTTTTACTTTCCAAGAATCGAAGGAACTTCTCGTCATCAAGTTTTTATTACACGTCATCGACGCCCAGGATTTCAAATATCCAATATTCAGTTAGTTCATGCATTTTTTATTCTTTCGATTCCTGCCTGGCCAAGGAATCGAAAGGAATTTTTTCGATTATTTCGATTCCTGGCCCAGGAATGAAAAAAATTCCTTTCGATCCCTGGGCCAGGAATCGAAAGGAATTGTTTCGATTCTTTCGATTCCTGACCCAATAATGAAAAAAAATTCCTTTCGATCCCTGGGCCAGGAATCGAAAGGAATTTTTTCGATTCTTTCGATTCCTGGCCCAGTAATAAAAAAAATTCCTTACGATCCCTGGGCCAGGAATCGAAAGAATCGAAAAAAATTCCTTCCGATTCCTGGGACAGGAATGGAAAGAATCGAAAAGAAATTATTTTCGATTCCTCCAGAATTGAATAGTTGATGATTTTGAAATATCTCCATTTTTACACTGCTTAGATTTTATACACGAATGTAAACACAAATTTCATTTCCCTTCAATGAACAAATATATTAAGTTCCACGATTCAATGAAGAGATTTTTTGAAAGCTTTCTTTCAAGAGTTGTAAAGTTCCCGATATCGAAAAAAAATATCTTAATGGTCAAAAAACGATGGTTTTTCGTAAATTTCTCTAGAACCAAGCAATGTAGAGCTTCGAGTTTATGAAATTCGAATTTTCGGGACCAAATTGTTCTAGAAAACAGAATACTGCACAATCTGGAGAGTCCTGAAAAAGGAGCAAATGGTCCTGGATCGTTTTGGCGGGAAAAAAGTAGGAATTTTAATTTTCACTCACCCCCTAATGCGATACATGGTTCGATTTCTTAATTTTAGGGTGCTCATATACCGAAATTTCAGAAGCCTAGAGCAAGCGGTTCGTGTGTTATCCGGGAAAAACGGAGTTTTTGGATTATCGGTTTTTCAGGAAAAACTCCCAAAATAATTTATTCCACACCAAAATAATTTACATATCCGTAATCTGTGAAAAATTATCGATTTATCCATGTAAGACACTTGGGGCGGGGTCGATTTTTTTCCGAAACGCTCTTGACACGACTTGTCCCAAAAAATGGAGTGTTTGGCATTAAATACAAGTAAGCCATAATCTTGTTCTAAAAATCCTGGATGACGTAACAATCACCGTGGATTCCCGGAATTCTGGAAAAACTTTGCCATAACAATAAGTTACTATAAAAAAATTAAAAAATAAATTTATATTAATATTTTCGGATTTATAAGCTTTCTTTGAACTTTGTGTTTTTACGTCGAAATCTGAACTTTTTTTCAAAGTTCAAATAGTGCCTTAATTACCAACTGATTTTCACCAAAATCGAATATGAGGTATATGGCAGGGTATATTTTGAGATTTTAAGGTCAAAAATTTAATATCGTTTTTCAATTTTGGTAAAAATCTCGACTTTAGTGCGATTTACGCACGAGTCCAAGGACCCTAATTTTTGTCCTAAATTCACAAAACTCCTGATTCTGCAAGATTATGGAAATGTAATGAAGGTTCAAAAGTCGTCGACCCGATGAAAATTGATTTAATTGGTTTTTGAGCGATTATCTACTGCACTACCAAATCGCACTTTGGAAAGGCCCCTATCACGTAATTCCCGGTCTAGAAAATTCGATATGTTGCTCTCGGACCCAGGTGTATTACTAGAATTCTTTGTCGAAATTCCTCGGAAAGCCATTAAATAAAGTATTTTTTTAAAGAAAATCTCTTTCCCAATAGTACTGCCGTACGCAAAACAGGGTCTCAGAAAAGCGTCAAGCTTCCTATATAATGTTCAGAAACACAGAACCGTTTCGAATTCCAGATCCTGGTACAATAGACGTAGAAAATTTACCGACCATCAGTCGAATTTTTATAATTAGTTTTATTATTGTTTTTTAATTTTAAAGTAGCGGTATCGAAAATCCTTGGTTCGGAGGTACTTTCTTACTATATTGTAGAACTACTGCTTTGTTTATTTGTATTAAACAATCTTGTAAAATCAGTTAGTAATAATAAAAATTAAAAAAGGAAACATTGATTATTATTAAAATTAATTAAATAATTAATTATTAATTTGTTTAATAAGTTAATTAATTAAAATTTAGAAGGAAACATTAATTAATCAGAAACATAATTAGACAGTTTAATTACTCCTAGTTATAGGTTTTTATTTGAAAAAAGGTTCAATTCCTTGGAATCGATTCCTGATGGAATCGATTCTTCGAGAGATACGATTCCCAGGAATCGATTCCAAGCCATTCGATTCCGATTCGATTCCGGAATCGATTCCTTCAGAAATATTTAGAACCCTAAATACGGGCCATTTTCGTTTAAATACGGACCACTTCCAGTTGAATTCGGGCAACTTCCGGTTAAAAACGGACCACTTCCGGTGACTTATGAACCACTTCCGGTAAGTTTCGGACCACATCCGGTGACTAACGAACCACTTAGTGTAAGTTGTGGACCACTTCCGGTGACTTACGAACCACTTCCGGTGACTTACGGACCACTTCCGGTGACTTATGAACCACTTTCTGTAAGTTTCGGACCACTTCCGTTGACTTACGAACCACTTCCGGTAAGTTGTGGGTCACTTCCGGTTAAGTTCGGGCAACTTCCGGTGAAATGCAGACCACTAACGGTGACATACGAACCATTAACGATGACTTACGAACCACATCCGGTATGTTGCGGACAACTTCCGGTAAGTTACGAACCACTTCCGGTAAGTTGCAGAGCATTTTCTGTTACTACGGATCACTTCCGGTTAAAGACGGACCATTTCTGGTTAAATATGGACCACTTCCGGTTAAATTCGGGCAACTTCCGGTTAAAAATGGACCACTTCCGGTAATTTTCGGACCACATCCGGTGACTCACGAACCACTTAATGTAAGTTGTGGACCACTTCCGGTGACTTACGGACCACTTCCGGTGACTTATGAACCACTTTCTGTAAGTTTCGGACCACTTCCGGTGACTTACGAACCCCTTCCGGTAAGTTGTGGATCACTTCCGGTTAAGTTCGGGCAACTTCCGGTTAAATGCGGACCACTAACGGTGACTTACGAACCACTTCCGGTATGTTGCGGACAACTTCCGGTAAGTTACGAACCACTTCCGGTAAGTTGCGGAGCATTTTCTGTTACTACGGATCACTTCCGGTTAAAGACGGACCATTTCTGGTTAAATATGGACCACTTCCGGTTAAATTCGGGCAACTTCCGGTTAAAAATGGACCACTTTCGGTGACTCACGGACCATTTTCGGTGACTAACAGACCACTTCCGGTAAGTTTCGGACCACTTCAGTAAATTTGAGAAGCGATCCAATAAAGCAGCGGACCCCTCCGATGAAGTTGCGAAGCGATCCAGTAATACTACCTAATTAATTGCCATGGAAGCATTCAGAATAACGATTGATTTAATCGTTATTCGCAGGTTCTCTCACAAGCATTTTCACACATCCCAACGGTTTGGTCCTGACGAGCTTAGTGCGCATGCGTGTGGACTTATTTTAGCTGGTGTTTTTAGAAATTTTAATAAAACAATAAATCGGGGATCGAACCCACGACCTACCGCTTGCTAAGCACGCACTCTACCACTCCACCAGCGGGGATTCATTAATGATAACAATTATCCGAAGAAGATCCTTTTTTTCTCCCCGAGCATGCGCACTAAGCTCGTCAGGACCGAACCGTTGGGATGTGCGAATATGCCTCTCTCTCTCTCGCAACTACAGTTGAATTAGTTGTCAATCGTCTCCTCCGCAATTGACGAATAAATCATTCGTTATTCGTGTGCTCGCTCGCGAATAACGGATGATTCATTCGTTATTCGAAGGTTCATATAGATGATTTATTCGTTATTCGTTATCTGTAGTTGCACGAATAAATTTTGCCCAACACTGTCCATGGTGTGTTTGGCCAAAAATGGTGTGTTTGGCATTAAATGTAAGTAAGCCACAGTCTTGTTCTAAAAATCCTGGATGACGTAAAAATCACCATGAAACCCGTAATTGTGGGAAAAAGTTAGCCATAACTATTAATTATAATAAAAATAATTAATATTAATATTTTTCGATTTAAAGCTTTCTTCGGACTTGTGTCTTATCGTCGAAATTTTTCTTCAAAGTCCAATTTATTACCTTAATTACCAACCGATTTTCACCAAAATTGAATAAGACGTATGTGACAGGATGTATTTTAAGGTGTTAAGGTCGAAAACTTGATATCGTTTTTCGATGGTAAAAATCGCGACATTTGTGTCACTTACGCACGGGTCCAGCGACACTAATTTTTGTTTTAAATTCACGAAATTCAAGGTATGAAATGCAATAGTTGATATATAGTGAAGGAAAAATTTTATTCGGAGATCATGAGGAACATTCGAGATGCATTAAAAAATTACATACATGTGATACATGAACAAAATGAGCAATGATTTTAACCAAATTCTGGTATTCGGTATGTTATTTGGGAAAGCAAGGAATGCCGAATATCGAAAATTCATTTTCAATATTAAATTTATGTTAACAACACCATCTTTGTTCTTTTTCTAGTTTTTTACGAGATTTTCGAGGACATCTAGCCATTCTGTTATCTCTTGTAGTGCCACAATTTTTTGGTTACACAAATATTTATTAGATTCTGCAATCGTTAGAACCTTTATGGGCTAATCTATTACCATTCAAAAACAAAACTTATTAACTACCTTATATAGTTGAAAAACATTTTCAACACAATAATACGAAAAATCTAAAAACTTTAATGACTAGAAATTTGAAAAAAAAGGTTGTCTAGAACGCCCAGCGTCATCAAACGAGAACAGCAAAATTAGACGTCATTTTTGAAAACAAATTTAAAAAAAAGTTTTTTTTCTTTTATAAGTGTATGTTACGGGCAAAGTGATTAGTTGGGCACTATTAATAATGCCCAGAGTGAAGGAGGGAAAAGTGATAAATTTCATTGATAAATGTCATTGAATTCATCACATTGACCTCCTCCACTTCGGGGCATTATTAATAATGACATATTAATAATACATTGCACCCAAATTTGAAATACTAGAGAAAATAAAATTATTACCTTGACTTTAGCCGATGTAACTAGACAGAAAGGCCACGCAAGTGTGATACATGAAAAAAGCACGAAATTGCGATCCGAATAATGGAGCTGTAAACAAACCCAGGCACTTGGTAAATTGTAGGATGATTTGTAGTAATGCCGTCTATCGTCATGCAAATTAAACAATCGTTTCCGGAAAATAAAAAGATTTTACCCTTTTTATGCACTGTCCTCAAATGAGGATGGTGGCCGTTAACGGGTTAAGTCTGCCAAAACATTCACATCTTTTTTATAAACCAGGTTTAGTTCCTTTCCTGTCAATTTTATAAGTTGAAAATAAATAGTTGTTTTGCATTATGACCGCGGCTCCAAGATTTCTTTTGATAAAATACGATTCCAAGCTTGGCCTCGGACCTTCAAATATGTCATTTTTAGAGCACCCGAAAGTGTTCTTCTGGAATGAATGAGAGCGAATTCAGTTTTACTTCTCCCTCCGGGTCCAATTTTTAATGCAACGGAACGGCGGGAAAATCCCACCCTAGATGGCGAATTGTTCCTTCTCACTTGTGTTCTAAACCCGACCTCCCCCTCTCTGAAGAAAAAAAATGAAGCATCTAACAGAAATATCCGCCCTTAACGGCAAACGCAATTTCTCGAGATCTGGTGGAAAAACTGAAAACTTTTCTTCTTTTGTGTCCAGCAGCTGTGTTGGGATATAGTCGGCCGTTCTCTTCGATATTATGTCATTTTATTGAAACTAATGATTCCTCAGTCCGGAGCCATTATTCGGTTGCCTTGTCTCGGAACTTTATGGCTTTTCTTAAATCTCTGGGCGGATTGCGAGGTTTTTCCTCTTATTTTCGCGGCCTCTCGGAGGAAGAATTAAAAAGCTCTTAACCGGCATCAGGTTGGCAACCAACCAGGTTAAGTGAACCGTGAAAGTCCAACTGCGGTTGACATTTAGGGGTGATATACTTCGATACCTTTTATAGAAAAGATATCGGGGGTACTTTATTTTTGGAAAGAAAAAACTCGCTCTTTTAAAGAAGGCCGTTATTAGACTTTTATTTCGGGGGCTATTTTAGAGGCACCTCCTTCAGGCGCGGTTGTAGTAGTAATAGGTTGAACCAATAAACTTGGGGTATTTGATTAAAACCTTGTGGTCAATACTGAGTTTCCAGCAAGAAAAGGGATTATATAAATAATACATCTGTACACTCAAACCTGTTTTTGTGCGAATCTTTTTTGTGCGATTTCTTCCTTCGATTTTTTTTGTGCGGTGTATGAAAATTTCAAATTAGAACAAAAATCTTGTATATCTGGCTACCGAGACATATATGGGTCTCATGAAACAACATTCGACACCGACTGCATGGTAACTGATAGAAAATTCTACGGTAGGTATAGAAACGGTTTCTCAATTCAGCGGTGGGGATTGCGTTACGGTCCGAACATAAAGATTAAAGAGTTTTTCAATTCAGCTATGCTGAGGGATTTTCGCTACGGTCCTACGTAAGATTTTTTTATGCGGTCCCTATTCACCGCATAAAAAAGAGATTTTTTAAATGTGCTGCGAAAACTATTTTTTATACCTACTCGCGAAGTTTGGCGCGAATATTTTTATGCGATTTTTTCTGTGCGGTCCCTATTCCTTGCAAAAAAAAGGTTTGACTGTATTAATAAAAAATTATACAAATCAATTTTTCATACAAATTTTATTGGAGTTATATGCTAAGTGTATAGGTAATTTTTTATAGTAGAAAGGACCCTGATAGAAAAAAGCTTTTATGCAAAATTTCTTTGTAAGGTTTAGGAATATTTGTAAAAGTGTTGGTTTTCTGAAATTCTATACAGGTATTATAACTTTAAAACGAAATTTTGTTGTTGTGAATATGAAGTAAAATTCTATATAAGTAAAAAAAGTTTCTTTGTGGGAAAAAGGTGTCGTTTTACTCATGGTGGGAGCGATTTTTTATCGTCTATATAATAGAAGGTTACGATCTCCAGCTTATCTGGCCGTATGAGTCTGGGTGGTAATGGTGACACTCGGTGAAAACCACTCATTACAAGATATGCTCTTTCAAACAAAATAAATAACCTAAAGCACTAAAATATCAGGGATAGATGTATAACTGTTATTGTATACTTTTAATTTGAAGTCGAACATTTCAACCTTCATTTCATGAAATTGAATCATAATACTTTTATTTTGACAAACCCTGATGCAAATTAATATAGGATCTTGTAATAATGCAAAGTATGTGTTTACCTGCTTTTATTTAAATATTTTTTTTATTTCCAGCGTATTTTTTCTTTTGGTTTATGTAGCTGATGTTTTTCCTGGTTTTAAGATGTATTTAATTAAAGCATTTTGAAATACCTGGAAATTATAAAAAATAAACACTCTTTGTAAAAATTTATAAATTAAGACGAATCTTATTTTTTTACTTTTCATGGTAATTGAAAGAGATTAATATACATTTGAGATTTTTTTCAGTTCTATAGAAAATTGATTCTTTAAGATTGAGTTCTAAAGCAAGGAAATACGCAAAACGACACATAGTTTATTCTGAAAAATGTAATTTACCTTAAAGCAGAATTTCTGCTTACACGCTTTGTCACCAAAAATACTTTTGTTTATTAGTAAAAATTAACTAGTCAACCGGTTATACGAAAATTCATGTCCATACAAAAACCGGTCGGTAAATTCTGGTCAGTAAAAAACAAATTAATTGCATTAGTAAAGCTATATTTTTTAATTTTTTTTATTGGAATTTACCGACCAATTTTTACATTGACAACCGTATGGGAAATCTGTGCGTTCACAAAAAGAGTGATTTTCGATTTTATTAAAACTTTTCGAATTGATAGACCTTGGTCTAGCTTTATGTACTGCTAATTTTACTTTTTAAAGTTAACAACTGCATCCATCGGTGATTTCCTAAGGTAATTTTAATGGTGCCCTGGGGGAGGCAGGAATTCCCGATAAGGGCGCCCTCCAACACACGACCGCGGTTCTCGTAAAACGCGAACCGCCGCTGTGTCACTGATACTAAACACACCGTAAAAACTCGTGTTTTTGTAAATGCTGCCGGAATTTCTGTCTAAAAACTGCTTCATAAAATTTTTTTAACACTTTTATCCATATTCCTCAGGGGGTTTTATTTTGAAAGTTCCCCCTTCGAAGGAGCTTGAGTCGTAGAGATGGAAAAAACTAGCAGTCATGAGATGCGACCCTGTGAAACCCACCAAACGGGACAGAAAGACTTCAGCGTCCAATCAGGTTGATTGTAAAAGACACCCTCTATATTTCTCTCACAAATTATAATTCTTTCAACAAAAAAATTTACATGTGCAACAATTCGATGTAAAGGTATTTAAGACCATCGTTAATGGGGTATGATCAACTTTACTGAGCTTTATTCGTATAGACTCCACATCGTTATCTTTAAATCAACTCAAATAATTAGTGAGATAGACCCTTTTTAAAAGTTTCGGAAATAAGAAAAAGGAAGTACTTCACCACTACCTCTGGTTAGAGGAATATGTGAGAAAACTCTTGCTCTCAAGCGTCGCCTCCAACCGAGGACCGGTTTCAACCTTGTTAGGGCTCATTCAGCACGGTATATATCCAGTAGAGAGAATAAAAAAATATCAAATGGTTGGCAGTTGTACAGGGTAATACGGAAACTCCATTTGCGAATTTTTGCGAGAGACAATTCAGAATCACCCTGGTTAAGGTAGGTGGTGAAGTCCTGAGAGGACAATAATAATTTCATAATAACTCCTCAGGATTACTCCGCCGCCCATACAAACCAGAGTTATTCTGAATTGTTTTAGGGTATTCTACACCCCCTATCCTTTTTTACCCATGAGTTTTGAATCACCCTTTATTAATGTAGTGGGGATGCCAGCGAAAACTAGGTATTTCGGTTAAATTACTTTAATTGCAATGACGAATCACTACTATTTTACATCAAACAAAAAGGGGACGTTCACAAACAAGGAAACAAAGTTCTACAAATAAGACATTCGAGTGCTCTCGCTCGTCTCCTCTCTTTAGCTAACTAAACTAAACTAAACTATCTTTAGCTTAGCTCTGCTGGCTCATGCGCAAGGCCTTGGCCAAGGACATTCTTTGTCAGAGACTCGTACGTGTGGTGAGAGGAGATGAGTTGCACAGGTCCTGATTCTTACATTAATTTCCCAAAATACAAGTTTCTTTATATATGAGTCACAATGTTTTAAGCATTTCTCATTCCATTGGATAAAATTCATTTTTGGTGGAAATTCCAAAATTAAAAAACCCTTATATTTTTAAAACCTTTTCTGAGATTAATCACGCCCATTTAAAGCTTACCATTGACTCTCTTAAGCACAGGAGTATTTAAGAAAAAATCTGCAGTATAACACACTGATTATCTTAGATATATTTTTGGACAGGTAAAGAGTTGTTGATCATGCTTGGTTTGATCACGATGTCCCATCTATTCACTAACCATCGTGGATATCTCTCAGAGCATTTTTATTCGCACTAAACCGGTGCAGTAAACTCCTCCGGAAGGATTTTTTCTCAACCCCTCCTTTGTGGATAGTTCATTCTAAGTTCTTTTCCAGAACCAAAGTACGTGTTGAGCGCCTCGTTTCAGTTTTGGAGAAAATTTTACGGGGAAATAATTTTATAACGCGTGCAAAAGACGAATGCCTTAAAAGACCGAAAGAAACCTGATAAAAATGAATTTAACTGAGTTCATATGTTGCATATTTTTAGTGGGAGATTCTTGTTTTCTCGGTGTTGTAGCACTTCTAACTATTTTGCTCTTTTGACAGTTAGTCTAACGATTGTATAAAAAAACTGAAATAAAATTAAGCTTTTAACTCTATAAAAATCCATTGGATAAGTTACTGGGATCTTCTAGTTCTAGTATGTCTATGATGATGTCTAGTATGAGTATATGATGTCTAGTATGAGGCAAGTTTCTATCCATAAAATATTTTTCTAACTTAAAAATAAACTTTAGCAAAACCCAGGGAAATCAATAAGCCAGACATAGATCCCTAGACATTCATAAAAGAAAATAACTCGTCGGGAAAGAATTTGGAACTCAAGAATTAAATCGATCTGGAAAGTGAACGTCTGAAATCCCTCCTCCAGAGATCCAATCGCGAAATAAAAATTCTTTTGCAACTCAAAACCATTTCTGAATATCCCTTCATTCCGTATTATCGCCCTATGAAAATGACAAATGCTAAGACCCAAATAAGGAATAATCTCCTCGCAAAACAACCATACTTCATATCTATGGCCTGGAAGAGACCGCCTAGGACCAAGCGGCGCGTGCAAGAGAGGAAGCAGTAGAGGCGAGGGACATAGGGAGCGTTTCCATTGGTATACGTGCGTGGCAACATGAAGCAGAAACGCATCAGAAGATGGGATATAGGGTTGAAAGTTGGATGATTGTTTTCTGTTGGGGTTTTCCTTGAAAATATCGTGGTTTAGCTAAAAGAGATAATATGGCCTAAATGTTATTCAAAATTTCTAAAATCAAGATACGTAAATACTATATGTATACACTTTTAGGTCTTACGTTAAAAGTTTTGAGGGAGAGATCCCCCAATCCCCCTCTTTTGGCAAAAAAAACATTTTTCCTTAAAAATTAAAGTTTTACAAGGTTCCAAATAATATCGAACACTCAGAGTTCTTAAAAGCTAAATTTTCAACTATTAGTAAGAGGGATCAAATCAAAATGCTTTATACATTGTATTATAGTTAGCTGATTGATTGAGATTTCATGACAAAAAGCTCACATAGGCATTCTGCGCCAAGCAATCATTGAATTACGAGAGCTCCTATTTCGATTCAAGTCCCATCAATCAAATTCTTTTACCAGTTTTTTCGGAGGAAAATCGATGGTTGTGTAAGAAAACGAGGTATACAAATAAAGTAGGAGAATCTTGAGTCTGATTTCCTTATGAGCGTTAGGTATGCTAGACAGGAAGACAAGTATGAAAAAAAGGGCAAATTTCGTAACATAATAATTACCGTCTGAGTGGTTTAAATGAGATGATAGTCATGATCACCACAATTGACATAGAAGTTGAAAGTGCTCTCTACTGCATAACACATCGATGGCAGGGATGGAACCTTTTCGCCTCAGTTGTTCGACGTTCTTTCCTTAACAGA
Organism: Tetragnatha versicolor; assembly: GCA_024610705.1. NCBI lineage: Eukaryota > Metazoa > Arthropoda > Arachnida > Araneae > Tetragnathidae > Tetragnatha > Tetragnatha versicolor. The sequence goes on from JANDEH010000001.1 coordinate 1,044,952, forward strand.
GGAGAGACAAAGCCTTTATTTGGGCAAAGACTTATGCGCGGGCTTAAATTTACGAGGTGGCCGCTTGTAGACAGGAAGTTCATATAAGCCTAATTTATGAAAAGAAGACATTGGGGAATCTCAGAGGGAAGTGCATCGTAATTTTTCTCTATCTTTACACTGGACTCTTTTTGGACCTTTTCATCGGATACGATCGCACATCGAGCTTATGGTGCCAAACGTGATAACTCCATTGTGATTTAAATAACCGAACACACTTAAATGTTATATTTTTCTAACGGGTTGTTTACCTCGTTAAACATAAACACAATAAGTTTTTAATTAAATTTTTACACTAAAATATTCTTTGGATGATAACAACAGGACTAAATATTATCAAACTTGGTAATATTTAGAGGAGGTTATAGTATTTTATTTACGAGCAAAGAGGGAAGGATTCTGTATTGGAAAAAAATGGGCTATTAATCCCCCTACCGTGCCGTTCCACTAATTCTTGGACAAATAAAACACTTGTAAAGATTTTTCTGTAGTATCTTTCGAATCATTTTGAAAATTTAAAACCAAATTTAATAGAAAGGAAAAAAAATAATAAAAATATCAAAATCCTTTTAACAAATATCTCCATTCGTTGCCCTGCCCTGCCCATCTCTCTGCTAATATAGTTGTGTAAAGTATAAAACAATGGTTTCCAACTCAAAGAAGTTTATAAGCCACATACTTTTGCTCTTCGGACTCCTGCATCTCAGCATCACATTGCACATGGGTCTGTATATTTTCCTGAGTATTCCTTTGCCCATAAGAATAAAATTTTTCATCCGCATAAAATTTCCAGCATCCTTTGCATTGGAGACTATCTCTGCCCTTTAACATCCCATTTCTCTATCAATTGTTTTACCTCAATGCCTTTTGATTCACTTCTATAAATGGCTGTTTCACACGGATATTTTTATTTCTAAAAGTGATCTTTAAGTTTAGCACCTCATTCTCCGTAGATAGATTATTGTCAACTACAATATGGACCACTCATGATGCGCGGAACACCGGTTGGGAACAACTGGTGTCACTCAACTGGAGACACTCAAACCCAAATATTGAACGTTTCTCCCTCTAGTTTTTCAGAGTACTAGCCAGCATTCGGAGTCACTCTTCCGTCCAAGTGCAGACGATCGGATGGAGAGTTTTTCTCGACGTGTAATTTTAACGGATAACGGGAAGTTCGGTTCTGCAACGTCAGACACTCAAACGTTTTCCTTTCTTCAAAGAGTTCCACTACTTTAACTCACGGAAAAAACGGTAAGGATTTTATGAGCAGACTCTAGTTTGGTTCTAATGGACTTTCTTTTTAAATAGTTCTTTTTTTATTTCATTTCCTCTAAAACTTTTTGATCGGACTAAGTGATGATTGTTTTTTTTTTGCGTTTTTACATTTTTTGTAAATTATAAATAGGCACTTGAATAAAGTCAGTAATAGTTATACTCTTAGTTTCTCAGGAAATGTCATCATCTGAAATCCCATTAATAAGGGAAGTTAGAATATAAATCATGGCAAAAAAATATTTTGATGTGTTCACAAAACCTGAATAGAATATGCACCACTTGAGGGGATTCAAAAGCAATCGTTTCAGTTATAGATATAGATTTAAAAAACATTTTCCCTTCGATAGAATTTTCCCTATGCAGGCAAGAGATTAACCCTAAAAATTAATTTTTAATAAAACGGAGAAATTATTTAAATCTAAATAAACCTTTAGTTTTAAAGCGTGATATGAAAAGAGAACGTAACTTCTCAAAGAAATATTGGATTCCCACCTTAGTACGTGACCGGAGGGTCAGCTTATAATTTCAAAATCGGAAAAATTATGACACCCTCAGAATTCCATCATAACCAAACCAGTTTTCCATTATAAAACAATTGTTCATTTTCTTGCATACTGCGTTTTTGAAACGTTTTACTTTATTGGAACTAAGTTATTAAATATTAATATAAATAATTATACTACAATTGGTTTCTTTAAACTTGAAAATTTGAGAGATTTTTCAGAATCCGAAATTTTAGTACTTATTTGAACTAGTCAAATATTACTTATAATTTTTTCGAACAAAAAAAACTTGCACTCATTTTAATTATTCTTTTATATGAAACTTTTAAAATCATAAAAACTAGCAGTCAACTGTATCTGTAAAACTACTTTTTCCTTCCTAGTACACAAAATGCAGAAAAAACAACTACGGTATATTTTATAAATATGGAAACAAAACAACGTAAACAATAGCACAATTAAAAAAATACAGTATATATTCACTTACTGGCCCTGCAACTTCTTTTTTTCTTGATTTCCCAACTCCTTGATTTCCCAACTAGGGTTACTTGGGGTAAGTGGGTCACTGGGGTAAGTGGGTCACCCCCCTAAAACTATAATATTACAGGAAATTTCACACTTACTCGCATTGATTATGTTGCAGCTTGTCACACCGATTTGTATTGCATATATTTGAGATTTGTTTAATTTATTTTTAAGATTATAGAACTAATTTAAAATACATTCCCAGAATGGATTTTTTGGAGAGTTCAAGACGTATTTTTCAAAGAAGTATTTCCAGGTAAGTTTTCATTACATTTTAATGTTTATTGAACTGTTTTGCAGAGTTTGACCTAAATTACATACGGCAATTTGAAATTTTTCAAAATTTTTAATTTTGAAGTGTTTAACAGGGGGGTCCCACTTACCCCATAGTTTTAGCATGGTTGGGGTAAGTGGGACCCCTCAGTGTGGGGTAAGTGGGACCCTTTATTATGATATAAGTGGTTTTAGAGGGTCCCATATGATAAAGGAACTACAACTGAAGACATGGGCGGATTTTGGGGGGATTATAGGGACAATTTCCCCCCAATATTTTCAGAAAATTTCGATTTATAGTAGCAAGTAGAAGACCTTTTACTCACCACTTCAAAATTCATTAAAATTTATAAACAGTTTCATCGACATTTTATATCAAATTTCGGTTTTAATTTAAGTTATGGTGAGTAAAGTGAAATATCTCATCAATAGTGTTCATTCTCATTTAGTGTGTATGATTTCTTTTTTTATCTTACAATGTGTATTAAAGTGCCAAAATAAATCTTAAACAACCTTATTATGTTCTTTAAACACTATTTTATATGCTAAAGTAAAACATATCCCTTTGGCCTTTCAAAACATTCTTTAAAATACTTATTTTGCTTTTCATTCTATTCTTGCCTTGTCATATTGATTTTGATGTGAGTGTATTTCTCACTCATGGACACAGTTAGAATAAAAAATTTTATATTGAAATTTACTGTACTTTTTTAAGTAATACCCACTTACTTCCTTTTAAGTTTTGCTTGCTTTAAATATAAATAAAGAGGGGGTGACCCACTTACCCCATCTCTTGGGGTAAGTGGGTCACCCATCTCATTTTTGATAAAAAGACCAGTTAAGAAAAATATAAAGCTTTAATTGAGAAACTACTGATAAATTTTTGTTTATCGATAGACTCTTTAACGAAATTTGTCAACAAGTACAAAATAAACCCTTTCAATTTTTTTCTATGAACCTCCAAAAATGTACTAGGCCAAAAAGGGGTCCCACTTACCCCAAGTGACCCTACTTGGTCTATCAACAATTCTGAACTTTTTCCAAATGAAGAAGTTCTTTATAAGTGGAAATTTACAAATTTAAGTAAGAAAATTTTCAATATCAGCAATAGAAAAATGTAATCTCTCTTAATATATTTTCAAATATATGCTTGGATGGACTGTTTTGAATTCCTATACATACGTTGTAAGCAAAAAAATTAGGAGCTATAAATAAAAGAATTTTTTCAGGTTTAGGAACATTATGAATTACATTAAGTCTTCAGGATTTATTATGTTACGCAGCACAAATATTCGAGTTTAAGTAGAAATTTAGATTAGTTTTATTATAATAGAGGTAGCGAGACAATTAGTAAGTTATTCAACAGTTTGATAATATGAACAGAAAACAACATGTGATAATAACAATCTAACAAATCAGTTTTTGAATTTAGTTTCTATACATTTTCTCTCTGTTGATAAAAGGGGCAATTATGATAAACACTTCACTTCATTAGTAAAGTACTTCAAATATTACGTAAGCATCAAAAGGGTAGGAGAATATTAATTTTGCTTACGTAATGCATTGTAGCATAACCATTAGTAACCCAGGGCCAAACAAACTTTAGTATATGAAAAGCGAGTCAATAAAGAAAATTAAATAAAAAGAAAATACTCAGAACTTGCTATTTTGATACAGGCGGACCAAGCTTATTTCAATAGCAGAGCACTCACTTAAATTTTTAACTATGAAAATTTAAGCTATGACACTTTACCCTCCTAAATTTTCTTAAAATTTATATTCAAGCATTTGAAATTGTTTTAAAAATGAGATGAGATAAATATTTTATCACATCAAAACATATTCTAAAAGGTTATTAAGGTTTTAGTTTTTCTGCTGTGTTATATATAGACATAGACAATACTTTATTGTAATGGGCTCGGTGCCCGTTTACAAAAAGAGCAAAAATAAAGGAACAAAAAGTACAAATAAGGAAATAAATTAACACTTAATTATCATTGAACATTAAAACACCATGAAAGATAAACGTAAATATACACATATATACAGGGTGTCCCACGAGAAGTGGCCCAACCCCTTTAACTTTTGAACCCCTACAGATATAGACATGAAAGTGGGGTCTAGGTATAGTAAAGTGACCATGCCCTATCCAATGAGACAACTTCTAACGCCCTCTAGCGGAAAATTTAGGAGTTATCATTTTTATTTTAAAACTATTTGAGGTAGGTGAAAAAAGTCAATGACTAAGTTGTAGAGCAGCATCGATTCAGTAGGAAAAGACACCTTAATGAGAAAAATATCTTGAATAAAACCCCTAAAACGGACGCTCAATTAGGTTGAATTTAAGTAGTTTTTACCTCTTAAAACGCTCCTAACAAGGCGAAAATGAGAAATTTTCATTTTTATACTTTTGTAAATGACTAAAAGTGTTCTTAGTTCATTAAATTGAAAAGTTCTCATTTTCGCCTCGTGAGGAGCGTTTTAAGACGTAAAATCTTCTTAAATTCAATCGAATTGAGCGTGCGTTTTAGGGGTTTTATTCAAGATATTTTTCTCATTAAGGTGTCTTTTCCTACTGAATCGATGCTGCTCTACAACTTAGTCATTGACTTTTTTCACCTACCTCAAATAGTTTTAAAATAAAAATGATAACTCCTAAATTTTCCGCTAGAGGGAGTTAGAAGTTGTCTCATTGGATAGGGCATGGTCACTTTACTATACCTAGACCCCACTTTCATGTCTATATCTGTAGGGGTTCAAAAGTTAAAGGGGTTGGGCCACTTCTCGTGGGACACCCTGTATATTAAAGGTGTTGTTGGAACATTGAGCTAACTCGATTCTTCTAATAAATTTTTACGGACTTTTAAAATAGAAATTGTAAAATAAAAATTCTTTCGTATTGACTTTGAGTTAAAATAAACGGAAAAGGTTTTAAACCGGTTCAGTACTGTCACTGTGGTGTTATTGCTTCATTAGATCGCGTCAAAAGAAGAGCTAAGGGGTGGGTTTTTTTCTGAAATGGTTTGGAAAACTTTTAAAAATTTAGTTTTAATACTAGAGTACTGCATGACTGTTTCATTTTGATGAAGTATATATTTCAGTGTCACCAGCGTTACCAGTTGTTTGTAAAATATAGTCTTTTTTTTTCAAAACCATCCTTCTCTTAATACACAAGGTGCAGCAAAAAAACAACAACCTCGATATATTTACTCAAACAAAGTAACTCTTTCTTAGCTTCCCTGAAAATATCTACGCTCAGCAGAACATCCTGTTTTTTGGAAGATTCCTACTCCCTATCCCAGTCATGCTCGAGATGCGAAACATATCCAGGAGTGGTTGATTTTTCGCTCCAATATAATAATTCCGTATTTCCCGAGGGGATCGAAATGATTTCCGTGACCGCAGAGTATGGGCACGTGACGTAGGGAATATGGATCTCAGAGAGGGTGGTTTTCCGAATCAACCAGCGAGGGTCGTAAAGAAAGGACTGTCCCCGGGCTTTACAAGGGGGAGCTTGTTTCGAGTGATCGTTCGACGACAACATCGACACACTCGACTGTCGCATAGTATTTGTAGTACATGCAAGATCTTCTGTATAGGTCCATTTAAAAATGAGAATGTTTTAATTATAATAAAATAATTTTATTTTTTAGACGTTACATATATTGTCTTAGTGACATAGATTGTCTTTGTTTTATAGGTGAACAAATAGCTATACTGTAATAATAAAAGAAAAACGCATGAAAAAATTAACAAATCCACCAATAGTCAAGGGTATTTCAAAAGTCCGTTTCACTGTTTTTATTTGGAATCAAGGTCTCCTAGGGTCATGAAAGTAAGGTAATGGATTCTCCCTAGGAAAGTGACCATGGAGAATCCATTGAGATGACTTACAACGCTCCTTTTGGCGAATTAAAAAGTTTAAAAATTAATTAAAAAACTAAAGAAGATAGAGCAAAAACTCCAGTAGGAGTATTTTTGACAATGTTGTAAAAAACTCCTTCAAAAGGTTTTCATAAAAATATCGTGAATATTCGTGGAGATATTAGCATGCGAAAATAGCACTTTTTCAGGCCTCAAAAAAGAAAAAGTTCGCAAATATGCAACTTTTATTTTATTTTCCCATTGAATTATGTCTTAAATTAACTAAACACTGAAAAACTTGCAACTTTGCGAACTTTTTCTTTTTTGAGGTCTAAAAATGCTATTTTCACATGCTAATATCTCAACAAATGTTCGCAATATTTTCATGAAATTTTTTCCAGTAAATTTTTTATACCGTTGGCAAAATTACTTTCATTGAGGTTTTTGCTCTATCTCCTTTAGTTTTTTATTAATTTTTTAACTTTTTATTCGCCAATAGGGGCGTTGTAAGTACAATCTAAATAGATTCTCCAGGGTCACTTACTTAGTGGCCCACCTCACTTCCGGGACCCTAGGAGACGTTGGTTCCAAATAAAAGCCATGAAATGGACTTTTAAAACACCCTGTAAATTTATGAATTACTGGTGAAGTAGCTGGAATAAGTATTAATGTAATAAAGAAGCTGTAACTTTAAGTATGAAAATTAAATCGCACCGTTTCAACTAACTACAATAAGGAAGTTGCATGTGTCAGATTTTCAAAAACAAACAAGTGTTCCGTATAGTTTTTTGTATGGTAAAATGAAATATCTAGTCAATTTTTCAAAAAAATGTACAGGTAATTAAATATTTTAATTTAAAAGTCGAGAAAAAAAACACGTGACTGAAAACGCTTATTGTTTAAAGATGTCAACAATCATACCATCAACTCCATTGCTTTCCAACAATGTTTATCGTATGATGACGTCAACATACGATGATCCCTGACTCTTGGAGTTTTCGCGCGCTTTAAAAAAGTGGATTTTTGTTAATTTTTTGGCAATTAAAAAATTTCTCGATCGGCCTCAAATTTTTAGTAATTGCTTATTTTTGCAAAAAGAATCGATTAAAATAATTTAAAAAAATCATTTCAACTTCCTCATTGAGGCGTTTGCTATCAAAACTAGCTCATTCCATTTTTGGAAATTTTACAGGAGAGACAAAAAACTTCTCACGTCCAAAGTTCTAAAGCTAAATTTCTTTTTAAAATTTTTAATTGTAGGTATAACCGCCTATAATTTGATTGGTTTTTCATTTTCATTACTGGTGCATTACCTTGGGCGTAATTACACTAATTAGGTTGGAATGAGCTGATTTAATGCAAAAACACGATTTTTCATGCTTTTTTTAGTGTTTTTGTTCAATTAAGTTGTGTGAAATTGGTGTTTTCCAGTTTACCAGTTAATATTTGTGTCTTTACGAGTTTTAAATAAATAACATCCACTTAACTTTTTCAAATGATCTGAAATTTCACAGTTGAGATCACAGTTTTCACCTTTTCATCTAATTTTGGGTTGGAATGAGCTGGATTTGAGCTATATCCCTTCGTCAGGTTATGAAGGACCCTCTAAACTTTCAAAATATGCAAAAGTGGATTTCAGAAAAATATGGAATGAGCTGGTTTTGATAGCAAACGCCTCAATTAAAAGGTCGACAAATTTTCTAAACAAATCAGTGGTGGCTCGTCCGTAGGAGCACATGAGCACATGCACCCCCAGTGAAAATGAAATAAGTTGCGCTTTATTAAAATAAATGAAAAAGCAATAAAAATCTGTTCCAACTCTCCTCCTATTCAGGAAGAGATTTCTCAATAATACGCGGAAAATAAAAATTTACTACAAAATTTTACTCATTTCCATTACCAAATATTTCTATCTTTAAAATATTTTAGAACTAAATAAACCATAATTGGACTCAAATAATAATTTGCGTTTCTCAACAAATGAAAACCCTGAAAACCCTGAAAATGTTTAAAATTGCCACTGACGAGAATGCGTAATTGATTTCAAATAAGGCATTGTGCAACATTCAAAGCATTCATAACAGTTTAAATATTGGAAATCACTTTTCCTGTAACAACAAATCTTTATTCTCGCTCTTTACGTATTACTTTAAGCACCCCTGCCAACTTGTAGCGCCTAAATTATAAATGCATTAATTAATCATATAGTTTTCAAAATTTTTAAAACTAGATGTCTTCGAAAATTCTCAGGTCAAGTTAAAAATGTCTCCTCAAATATTGAATAATAAAGGGGCATTAATCATTTTCTAGAAACCAACTGTTAGATCAAAAATATGTTTTCGTGTTTTTCAAAATTTCATCTTAAAATTTCCATAACAGTCATCGATTAATCATTAGAGGATTGTTTAAATTCTAGCAAAGGGGGGATACCTTTCAATATCCAATCTTTGATAGCATTGTTAAATTTAACGAAACCTTTGTAAACAACTCTGCAGCATAATGCGTATCGATTATTTCAAATTATTTGCGTAATAAATCTGTATCATGGAACAACTCGCCCACGAAGAAAATATTATATCTACGATAAATATTTAGCTTTATGATATTCATTCTATGTATTTCCTTCCGTTAAATAAATTCATGTATTTATTTATTTCGTAATTACGTACTGAATTAGGGTGGTTACAAAAAATCAACTTTCAAAATTCTTAGGTCTTACCCCCCTACAATGTGCCAATAGGCTGAAAAATGAGATTGGCCAAGTTTCAGGTCAATCCGATAATATTAACCCGTGCCTCATCGAGGTCAAAGTTCAGAAAAACAGCGATTTTCAACAAAAAATCGTAGTTTTCGCCCTATAAAACTGGAACCGTTTGTCCCAGAAATCTGGTGAGGATGTCATTTGATAGGAAATTTCATACACTTTAACTCTGAAGTCAAGGAATTTTATTTGCTAAAACGGATTGGGCGCTATTTAGCATTTTCATAGTGAAGGTCCGTGAAAAAGCGACTTCATTGCTAGAAATCTAGAACATTACAATGTCACAAAAAATTTATCCCCCGGCCTTTTTCTATTACTTTTGGTCCCAATAGATAGTAAATGAGTTTTTAAACCCCTTAAGTGAGTTCTAGGGTAAAGTTTCTTACCACCTGGTGTTTGGAAAAAAGGAAAAATATGTATATTTTTTAAAATTTTTAAACACGCATTTTGGGACTGAGAATGTGATAAAGCTGGTCCAAATACATTATTAAGAGCTTATTTAGATAGAATACCAATGGTATAGGGACCTTGACCTTTCCGTATAACCCCTATAATCTAAGCGAAAGAAGCGCGACTGCGAGGTATTTCTAAACAAAGGCTTTAATACTCATTAAAGTGATAAACAGAGCTAAATTACAAAATTTTCACAAAAACCTCTAGAGATATGTCATTTGGTGTCAGAAATGACGTTTGACATAATGTATGGGGGTAAAATTATAATAATAGCGTCCTTCCGACTCTAAATGTTAAAAAATCTGATTTTTACCAAAGTTACATGTTTTCAGCTTTAAGTGATCTTAGAAAATGTATAAATTGATTTATTTTAATGTACCTCGAAATTCATTTGCCTATCACATTCAAGGAAAACTACTTTCTTGAAAAGTATAATAATGTTTCATAATATGTTTGATCTATAATCTAATTACTTAATATTTTGTTCTTTATTTGTCAATTTTTTACACCTGTGTGAAAGGAGACTAAATATCAAGTAAAAAATGAAATATTAAAAAATATTTTCAATTTCACAGTTAATGTTTCTATGCTTTTCATAATTAATTTTTGTAAAAACCATAAAAAAGATTTCTCGTTAAAATACTTTGAGACACTCCAACAGTATATTCTCTGTAGTTTTCACTGGATTTTTTATAAGGGTAACCAAGTTACTGTCCTAAACCTAAAGATGGATCAACTCAATTTATAGAAAATCATTATAATTATCCAAAAACTTTTAAAACTTTTTTAAAAAATTACTTGGTAAAATTTTCTTTCTTCTCACCAAGTACAAAGAAAGAAAATTTTTGAAATCATTTACTATAGCATACCTTTCAAAAAAGTTATTTTCCTTGAATGACAGGCAAAGGAATTTTGTGGTGTATTAAAAAATCCATTTATACACTTTTCTTTATCCATTTATACACTACAAGATCACTTTTAGCGGAAAACATGTAACTTAGGTAGAAATAGGATTTTTTTAACATTTAGAGTCGGAAGGACGCTATTATTATAATTTTACCCACATATATAATCTCAAACGTCATTTCTAACACCATGTCATCTCTCTAGAGGTTTTTTGTGAAAAATTAGTAATTTAGCTCTGTTAATCACTTTAGTGGATATTAAAGCCTTTGTTTAGCAAAACCTCGCCGTCGCACTTCTTTCGTTTAGATTATAGGGGTTATAGGGAAAGGTTAAAGCCCTATACCATTGGTATTCTATCTAATTAAGCTCTTAATAATGCATTTGGACCAACTTTATCACATTACCAGTCCTAAAATACGTGTTAAAAATATATACTTTTTTCCTTTTTTTCAAACACTAGGGGGTTTGAAATTATACCCTAGAATTCACTTAGGGGGTTTAAAAACTCATTTACTATCTATTTGCACCAAAAATAATAGAAAAAGCCCGTATGATAAAGTTTTTTGTTACATTGTAATGTTCTAGGTTTCTAGCAATGAAGTCGCTTTTTCATGGACCCACTATGAAAATGCTAAATAGCGCCCCATCCGTTTTAGCAAATAAAATTCCGTGACTTCAGAGTTAAAGTGTATGAAATTTCCTATCAAATGACACCCTTACCAGATTTCTGGGACAAACAGTTCAAGTTTTATGGGGCGAAAACTACGATTTTTTGTTAAAAATCGCTGTTTTTCTGAACTTTGACCCCGATGAGGCACGGGTTAATATTATCGGATTGACCTGAAACTTGGCCAATCTCATTTTTTAGCCTATTGGCACATTTTAGGAGGGTAAGACCTAAAAAAATGAAAAAAAAAATTTCCCCATATAACTTGTAACCACCCTAGTACTGCATGCATTTAAAGTTCCATTTTTATTAATTAACTAGATGATTTGTAGAGAGAACTTATAATATTAATTGACACATTCCAACCGTGCAAGGTGGAATGTGTCAATTAATATTACATTAGTTCTCTCAATTGCATGTTAAATATGATCCCGGTATATTTTTCATCACAGTGCTGATGGTGACTTTTCATCCCACGATTCTAAGAGAGTAAATTTATCCACTATTACTGGGTTTATTCTCAGAGGGATACTATTATCGTTGATTGTTTTGTATTAACTTTGAAATACACGTAATATTTACAATTTATAAAGATAAATAAAAACTGATTTAGATCTTAAAATAGTTTGTGATTAAATTGTTCCCCTTTCATATGAAAACCTCTACAACGCGTCATTTAAAAAAGAGAAATTACCTAAAGGTTTCACACCCCCTACACCAAATAAATATAATTCACCCGATTTCGAAAGAAAAGAATCACATCACTTAGCTCGTGAAATTACGAATCGGAGTGCCATAACGATCTCTACTCCATTCGATCCATCATTCTAGTTGATCGTACAACCCTTTTTCATTTTTCGAACCATTACCCACCAATGACCAAAAAATCAACCACCGATAAAAAAAATCATCCTCAAAATCAAGGCCAATGCAGAGGGGAGCGTAACCGAGAGAGGGAGCAATAGTCGCGCTCATGATCACCTACAAAAAACTACTACTCTGAACAAATGGCTCGCGAGAGAGACATCGTGGAAGCACTCTTTGTAGAGAATGCATTGGTATGGCGACCGCAGTGGCAATTGAATTTCAAAAGTTCATGTCAGTGTCTAGTCACATTACCAAACACATTTCGAATCATTGTTTTGAAATTTTCGATTTCCTACATAAGAGAAAACAATGGCCGACTTTTTAAGGAAAATAATGGCCTCTCCCCTCGGTGTGTCAATCGCTAACTTATTTTGAAAGATGAAATGGCAATAACAAAATCCTTTTAAGGTATCCGGACTGGTTTTGGAGACATTTTTAAAATATTCCTTATAAATTTTTAAAGGTTATTTTGTAATAGGATATGTTTCAAAACTACAAAAAAACTGAAAAGCAAAATTTTTTAAAAATAATTTTTCAAAATATTGAGACATTTGTACAAAAATAAGGCACATTTTCACGTTACGCCAAACACGTTTATAAAAGTTCTAAATAATTTTATAAAAGTTCTAAGGAACCAACATGTTGTTTGGCAGAAACTGAAGTTTATATATAGTACATATGTGTTTTGAACTATACAAAAATTCCAATATTGACACAAGGTTCAGAGATACAGATGTTCAAAACCACTTCTATGGAAATTTACCAAAAAAATCTGATTTTTTATTCAAAACCACTTGAAAAATAACTTCAACAACTGGCTTGCTTTAGATAATAGAACAAAATATTTATAATAATATGAACAACAAACTCAGAAAGTTTTGAAATCATACTTATAACACTATAGGAGAAATCACGTTTACCGTGAACCCTACTGCTCAAAAATCCCATTCCTCACAAAACGCGTGTAAAGATATTTCCGGCCACAGTATGAGATGGCTTTTTGGATACTGAAATTGGTGTAACTCTGTTTCTAATTTAGCAAGGATAAAATGGTAGACATTTTTGGAAAGCTTATTAAACTGAATTTAATAATAGTTCATAAAATGTTTTTCACATTGTTTGACAAAAACGACGATTTTAACCCAGTCGGATACTTTAACATGGATAGAGCTTTCAAAATTTGCATATAATGTTGCAAAAAATAATCAATATCGCTTTAGTGGAGTCGCTTATGTCATGTTCCAAAAAATTTTCGGGTGGAGCTTAGTGAGTGGTACCATTCGATTCGTAATGACGTCTACATTAACGTGGTACCGGGTGTTTTTTTCCAAAATCCGTGCAGGGGGCGTGTATGACGTCATAAATACAAGATGGCCACCACTGGAAAAATGCTGTAAATAGCGATCTTGATATATTATCTGAATTATTTTTGAGCAAAATTATCAGAAATTTATAGATTTATCGAATAGCTAACGAAAAAAGCATCGAAATCCATAGAAAATAGCTTTCATGACGTCATAACCAAAAAATGCCTATTTTTAACAAAAATACAGTATTTAGACGTTTAATACTTTAAATAGATGCTATTTTCAAAGTGAATGCAATGAAGATATTTTCATAATTAAAAACCCAACAGTGGAAGTTTCATTGTTTGTCACAAAAGGCGGATATGACGTCATAAATACAAGATGGCCACCACATAAAATCAAAATTTCGAGGTTTTTGTTCGAATTTTTTTTAATTATGGATTTTTGCACTTTAATGGATGTAATAAGGATATATGTAGGACTAAAAGTCGAGAAATGCAGCTTTAAATCGAGTGAATGGCAGGAATTATACTTTACCGTTAGATAGAATCATCGAACTTATTCTATCTCCCTCCCTCATTTTTATCATCCAAATCATTAAGTATGGGGATAATATTAACAGTTAAATTGTTTAAAGTATGAACCATAAAGAACTTGATAGAATTCAGCAATAAATTCCCTGGTTTAGTTAACATAAAGATGCTTAACAAAAAAAACTGTTACAGCCTTCACGAAAGTTCAACTAATTGTATTCCTTTTGATTTTGACAATACTCAAACTGGAATCGAGACGATCTTTACTCCGAAAGAACTCTTGTAGGGAAGCAATGGACCCATGTTATAGGCTTACAATATCAAGATCATGGTTACATCTTATAATTAGATAGATACATAAAATACATATATAGATACATAGAATAGATATATGAAACTTGAGTTACGCAAATTTTAAAAAATATTACTATTACATTACCGTTTAATTGAGCATGGGTAAACAAGTCGTAACTTGATGTGTTATTTAAAGGAAATTAATCTGATGCTTTGTTTTCTGAACCTAATCCCTTCAAAGTAGATAGATGATTCAATATTAGTTTATCATTTGAGCATTTATTGGGTAAATCTAAGGTACGGTACTCATATACTATAAAATTTTTTTTATCAAAATTAGTTTCATCATGTTTTTGTTCTCCTTCTTGCTTAAGAAACTAAATACATTTGGGAGGGCCGGAGCAAAACTTGAGGTGCTTGCAGCAAAACAAACATCAATGTAAGTAAAACTGTTGTAGTATTTTTGAAACTACGTTAAAAAGACACTAATATTTAGAATCTGTACTTATTCTAAAATTGCAAGAGCTTTATTCAACAATACTTTTTACTAATAAAGTAAAATATTTGGATGCTCAAACGTTCGGATTTTATAGGAAAGTAAATATTAAAGTTTAAAATTTTTTTCTTCTAGGCTTATTTTAAATATTTAATTGATCTTTCTGTTCCAAAACCTGAATTTTGTACCTAAAGGTTACATTTGGAGTGTTAAAACAAAGAATGACGAAATCTGTTTACTGAGAACCTCTGATATAACGTTATGTAAGTGTACAAACGGTGTTAGAAATGACTTGACTTATCAATATAACATTTCCCGAATCATTTCTAAACATCCGTCAAATTATCAACATTTTCAACTTAAAGGGTATTATTATCCCCATACTTACTGATTTGGATGATAAAAATGAGGGAGGGAGATAGAATAAATTCGATGATTCTATCTAACTGTAAAGTATAATTCCTGCCATTCACTTGATTGAAAGCTGCATTTCTCGACTTTTAGTCCTACATATGTCTTTATTACATCCATTAAAGTGCAAAAATCCACAATTAAAAAAAATTCGAACAAAAAATTCGAAATTTTGATTTTATGTGGTGGCCATCTTGTATTTATGACGTCATATCCGCCTTTTGTGAAAAACAATGAAACTTCCACTGTTAGTTTTTAATTATGAACATATTTCCATTGCATTCACTTTGATAATAGCATCTATTTAAAGTATTAAACGTCTAAATACTGTATTTTTGTTAAAAATAGGCATTTTTGGTTATGACGTCATAAACGCTATTTTCTATAGATTTCGATGCTTTTTTCGGTAGCTATTCGATAAATCTGTAAATTTCTGATAATTTTGCTCAAAAATAATTCAGATAATATATCTAGATCGCCATTTACAGCATTTTTCCAGTGACGGCCATCTTGCATTTATGACGTCATACACGCCCCCTGCACGGATTTCGGAAAAAACACCCGGTACCACGTTAATGTAGACGTTATTACGAATCGAATGATACCATTCACTAAGCTCCACCCGAAAATTTTTTGGACACCATTGTTCTTTGACACAAGCGACTCCACTATTACCATTCGTGGTTTTAACAGTATTCTGTTGCGTTGGAAATTTTAATCAAAATGTTTCCCTTAACAAAATATAAATTATTTTATTACTTTTGAGTCTTGCCTTCTGCTCATTTAAAAGTCTTGCCGCTTATTTTTGTAACTGGAGGTGTAAAATTAAGTAGACAGAGTTTGTTGGTTGAATCTTATTTTCTAAAATGACCTGAAAGGAGTAAAAATATCAAACGGAAGCAATTTCTTTATACCGAATTCTGCAACCACTCACTATCTTGCACAGTTTCCACTTGGCCTTGTCAAAGTGCTCCCTATCCTTATAATAACCGCATGGAGGACACAGCGCAGAACTAACGGCCGCCAATCGTCGAAACATGTGATATGGTAATAATCGTCGCTTCGAAGTCATCGTTTCTGTAGGGATTATCGGAATGGAGATCTAAAAATAAACGCCAAGTGCGCATAACAAGTTTGGAGAGGAGGGCTTTATTGCTTTTCGGAACTTCTGAAGTGTCGGCTGGATCTCTCTCAGCAATTTGATGTTCGCCATTATTTCTATTGCCTTTCTATTTCCAGTTTGGCATTTTTGATTATTGGGGAGTTATAACTTATTGGAAAGTGATTTACTATACTTCAGCGACTTTTTTAGAGCAATTACTTACGGCTTGTTGGTTTTAGGTTTGTTGGTTTGGCTGGTTGGTTGTATTCCTGGGATGGATTGGTGGTATCTGGGTAAATGTTTCAGTATAAATAAATTCTAGTTAATTATAGTGGATGGTTTTTAAATCTATTTTACTTTCTCAAAGACGGACAAGAGCATAGATCAGCGGTTCTCAAACTGTGCTCCGCGGAGCCCTTAGGGCTCCGCCAAGCATTTTCAGGGCCTCCGCGAAGAAATTTGAAATAAATACATTTTTTGATAATTTCTAATCTGCGTTGCTCTGAAATGTTATATAAATAACTTTCTGCAATGTGTTTCTTGTTAAGAACTTACTTTTGCTCCTTCCTACCCAAATTTTTTAGAGCTTTAAATAATCCTTGAATTTAATTGGATTTGATGGGGAGCTCTTTTGATTATAGTTTTTTTTCTGGTTTTTGTCTTTTTTTCAAGTCTTTCTTGGTTTACCAAAACAAGTTAAAACCATGTTATTTAGGGTAAATTTTCGAAATTCTTCTGGGAGAGAACCTCCAGACCCCTTATTGTACTTAAAACTTTATTATTGTAATTTTTTTATAATATGTTCGTTATAATTAAAATCCTATCTAAACACGAATGTCCGAAATTTGGACTATGATGTACCTAAAACAAGTATAAAATAACTGTTTTTAAGGATCATATTTCACCAAATTCACCCAGACTCCCCTATCATAATTGGAACTTAATTAATCACAATTTTTCTTACTTGCTCTTAGATGCAAATTATACCTAAAAATATTTTAAAAAGCTACATTAAACCTGGTAAATATGGCTGTGGAATAATTTTGGAGGGGCTGTGGAATAATTTTGGAACCATATTGAAATAAATATTTCTATTTACGCTACTGCATTTATGCTTTTATATTTCTTGTAGCAATGGTTTTTATGTAATTTGCTTTTTGTACCTTGAAAAAATATCTTCGGAAAAGGGCTCCGAGAAGAATTTGTCTCCTGAAAAGGGCTCCGCGACATAAAAAGTTTGGGAACCTCTGGCATAGATAAAAGCATTTTTATCCGTTATTTTCAAAAATAAAAATAAATATTTTTCTTTCTTAAAATCTCTCCCTCACCCTCAAAGTAAAATATAATGTGTTTAGAATGACAGTTCTGTAAGCCCAGAATTCAAAATGAACATTGATTTGAGTTTCTTTCATATCCTTTATCTCTTGTGGTCCAGCTGACTAAGTTAAAAATTAAATAATTGGTCAGCGATAGACGCTCCTTCTGTTACACACAGTTACATACAGACACTGTTATTGAAAACTTTCAAAAACTCAAATCTAAGTTTAGTGGACTTAGCCTTCTTTCTTTCTAAGATGCCCTTAAGTCTCAAGACGGTAGACACTTGACCCCTTCAAATGAGTTGGAAAGGCTGTTCAATCGAAAAGTGTTTCGAACTATTTGGTGAAGGGCAGTTATCTTGATGCTGTCATAAAAAAATGATTAAAAAACATTAAGGCCATGCTCATTTTAATTATTTAGAGTACATTCTAGATTCTATTGGGATAAAACATCTATAGGCACTGTTTATTGAAACTGAATTTATGTATCCCTTGTTGATAAACACTCACTTTTTCTCTAATTTTGGTTTGTAATTATCTTTTGTTTCAAAGTTATTGCTATGTTTTCAATGATAAAGATTGGATAAATTAATTATATTTGGCTTTCAACTTTTTCATAAATATAAAATGAATCACAGTAGTTGAAAACATCTTTATATTGTAAACTAGCGCAAGCGCTATCCCGGCGTTGCTCGGGTATTTTATAAACGGGCTTCGCCCGTACAGTAGTCGTTTTGCTTAACTTGAAAGCCTAGGCCAGTCAAAAAGTGGAAAAATAATTTAAAAAATGTTCTGCTAAATGAAATCCTGGCATTGATCGGGGTGATGTAAACGGGCTTCGCCCGCACAACATGCCTTTGACTGAATCTCACACTTATAGTAATTCGTTTGCATTTGTGCTTCTCAGCCCCTAAAACTTTTCCATCGTTTAATTTCTAACTTTAAAAGTTGAGGTGAGATTTTAATCGACCCCCCTCCCCCCTTGGTGAGATTTTTCCACACCCCTCCCCTCTTTTTGACCTCACATAATTTATGGATGTCCCCTAATAAGAAACAAAACATCAACTTAACAACAAAAATGCTATTGATTGGAAAATAAAGAATGAACAAAGTACAACAAATAAAACAAAAGTAAACATGAGGTACTTCAAAACAAAACGAACTATGGTGTACTTGCTACTACTGGAAGAAATGCACAACAGAATAAAATCAAAAGTAAAGTACTTTGTAAGAAAAAGAAAGCCTAAATACTTAGTTTTGAATAATAAAATGAGAATCGGTAACTGGATAGGATAGCCCAATAGTAGAAAAAGATGAAGCAACGCATTACCAACCCGAATAAACACAAAACACACGCCAGAGAATTAGATGTAAACAATCGCCGGGCATTGCTAACAGACAGGATTATTATTTGTAGCGTCTGCACATTAGGAAATTTTTGACAGGGGAAATCTATCGAAAGTCAGCCACTCTGAGAGGAGGAAGAAGATTTTTGAATAGGGTGGGTTGGGGTAAAGTGGGTCTTGGGGTAAAGTAGGTCAGTTTTAATTAACTCGATATAAATCAAATTTAAATTGAATAATTTTCCCTCATTTTTTGTATTATAATCTTTTATCTGTAAGCAATATTTTTCGAATGTCAAAAATTAATATTTATGATTTTGAGGACTGAAAAAATATTTAATTTGAACCGTAAATGATGTCATCGAAAAAACAGGGTTTACTAACTTCCAAAATTTCTATATATTGTAATAAATTACAGCAGACTTTTGTAATACTTTTCCATAAAAGAAAGTCTGAGAGACATTTCAAGCCAATCAGCTTAGAAAAATATAAAATATTTTATCTTTTATAACAATATTTTGTACTTGGGGTAAAATGGGTCATAGTTAGGAGGCCTTCTGTATTAAGTAAAACAATGTTTTTAACTTATTTCCTTTAAATATACATTGAACTGTCATACAAGTTTATTTTTTTATCCAAATGAAGTATTTTAATTGCTAAATTTGAACAATGTTCATTAACTTCGGACTTTTACAATTTCATTAAAGTGCAACTTAAAACAAATTTTTCAGATAAAAACGGCTTAGCCGATTGCCTTTTTACTTAATTTCATGTATATTTAGTAATAAATATATTTTTGACATATTTTTGCAATGAGACCCATTTTACCCCACATTGGGGTAAAATAGGTCATTACTTTTGATGCTAAGTTTAACCAACTTATAACTAAAAAATATTTGATAAAATTAGATAAAAATGTTCTGAAGGATTGTAGTGTCAAGATCCAACTGAAAGAAATCATTAAAAAGTTATAGTTTTGATGAAATAAAACTTAGAATGTGAAGGTACCTTAAAATTGACCCATTTTACCCCAACCCACCCTAATCAAGCTTATAAAGTAAAGTAAAGAGCACATGAAATTCGCCGTTTCGTTTGCTTCGGCTCTTCATAGGCGATGTAGATGTACACCTGACCGGAAGTATACAGTAGCCGTAGTAGGATTTCTGTTGCCAGGTTCAAGGAAAAGACTGTTTTGCTTACCGGTAGGTATCGGCAGGACTAATTTAATATAAGAATAGCCTGAGAGGACAAATCTCTCAAGAAACAATCCAATCAAATGCTCGAACCAAACAACAGACTCCGGGTTTCGGGTTTCAAACTCTATTTCCGGGTTTCTATTTTATATATATAGATCAGAGAAGTAAAATGCAGTTAAATCAAGCGTATGTTCCTTTATGATACTACTATTATGCAAAAAAGAAAAAAAAAGGATTTCGTTTCGACTTTGATTAAAAAGGTTAGCATACAAAACTCTAACTAGTTTTAATACAAATGATTTTACAAAAAGAGATATTAAAACTTTAAATTTTGAATAGTCATATAGGAAAAGGTGTGAAAACTTTAAACAAACTCTGTTTAGTTTCAATTTAGAAAGATAATTTTTTTGTTGCTTACCCTAGCTAGCTAGATGTATTTAAAACTGAACCATGCATTTTGTTTAAAGTGAAACATACTTGGCTAAGATCTCCCATACTCCGAATTCCTCCCCTTAAATATCACAAGAACAAAAGCATCTTCTTCTCCAAAGCAAGACATCACTCGGCATATAAAAGATCTGTCAATAAAAGGGTCCGAATCACACAACATTTCCCTCTGGAGGAGACATCTGTGAGGGGCGTCAGGAGGGCCGATTGACCCTTGGCCAGCCCAGGGCCGTTATGCACCCCTCTGCAAATGGACTGCAACAGCAGACCGCAATGGCCGACGGAATGGACCTATTCTCCCGTCGCCAGGAATCGCATTATGCATCGTTTCAATTGTGAGCCTCCTCTCCTATTTTTCGTTTATACGCAATTCGTTTCTTGAAAAGATCGATTCTGAAGTGAACCAAAGTGGATCGAGTGGTTACCGAATGATCGCGAGGTAACCTGAGTATAAAACTGTAGGAGTTAGCTCATTTTTACTCATTTTCGCGTCAATTGAGAAAAATAAATTCCTTCTGTAAAATACTCGTTTTGAAAACTATTTCTTTTATATTTTCATAGTTGAAATCCCCAAATGAAATCTTTTCTTGAACAGATCGATAATTTTGCATAAGACACTGTGGTCTCTCTCGAATCGATTCTCGAAGACTTACAAGAAGAAGAGAAGAAGAAGAAAACAATAAAAAGAGCTCGTTTGTTTTTACTGGGATGAAAATCTTTTAGAGGTTAGTTGTTTGAAAACAAGTAGTTCAAAAAGAAATCTCAGGGAATGCAATGTTTTTTGGATCAGGAAGCCTAGCTTTGAATAGAGTGGGTTTTGTAATAGAATTGATATGGTAGTGAGTGAATGGGAAATGACTGGAAAATACTTTACTGGTACTATTCACATAAAAATGAATTTTTATAAACTGTAAGTGATGAAACACGATTTTCAAAAATCTGGACATACCAAAACAGAAGTCAGTCTCTTCTTAAATCTTTTAATTTTTAATAGCTGTGAGTAATACATTTTTTTAAATACGCTTTTATTAAGATGCTCTAAAAATAAAAAGTGTAATTCATTAGGTGTTGAAAGGTACTTTTTGGGCTAGCAATTTGAAAACTTTACCGCAAAGTAAATTCGAGGACAAAATAAAATATAATTAAATAATTACTAGTTCTAACGGATTAATTAATAACTTTTTGTAAATTTTACTTAAAAACCTTTTTTTCTAGCCCAAGAGCGAAAAGGGGTGAGAACTTTTTATACTGAATTCATATATGTAAGTTGTTTGTTTGTAACCCCTGTTTTTCATGACGTGTATTTTAATGTTGAATGAAATATTGTATTTACATACAAACTTGATTTTATTCAACTAACTTGAAGTGTAAAGGTGTAAATTTTTTTGTGTTTAAGGGGCCATTCATTAATTACGTAAGGGTCCCGAGGGGGAGGGGGGGTTGGAAAAATCTCTACATACCCTTACTTGGGGGGTGGGGGGTCAAACCAATTCTTACGTAAGATTTTCCTAGTTAATATAAACAAATTCCAATTATTCTAATCAAGAGATAATAATATAATAGTGATATATGTAGTTGACAGCAAGAATATTACTTATCTGTTGAAAAATAAAAATCTTTAATTTACGTCAAACGGAGAGTTTTCTAACATTTTATTGTTTTGAGAAACATAATGGAATCTTACGTAAGAATAGGGGGGAGGGGTTTGAAAAATCTTACGCACCCTTACATGGGGGGAGGGGGGTCAAAAATTGCCAAAATCATCCTTACGTAATTAATGAATGGCCCCTAATGTTTAACATGAGTAAGGTTCCAGAAATAATCAGCATGAGTTCTAGCTCCCCGTTGCTCCTGCACCCCCATTTTAATTTGTCAAAAAATTAAGAAACAAACCGTTGGTGTCGACAACATGTAACAAAAATGATTATCATCGATAAAAATCATAGTGTAAGATTCATAATTATGTAAAAATATAGGACGTGATTAAATATCAGAACCAACTTTTAAATGTTTAACCTTCCTACCCCGCATGGGGTCTATTTCGACCCCAAGCGCACTTTGACTCTTGATATCTCCCATGCATTTTTGTTTTGGCAATTTCCAATGCTAGTATTCCTTAATTACGCAAAGTTTTACAATGGGTAAAAATTTTGGAGTTATTATTTAATTTTTATGTGTCGTGGGAGAAATAGTCACATATTCCCCCTCTGGGGCCTGCTGAGACCCAAGGCATAAATGGCGGGAAAACAATAAAAAAAGCTTAATATTTTATTTTTTTTGTCATAATATTGATAGAACATGGTTTTTATGTTTGTTTGAGATGTTTAGAGATTTATTAGAAAGACATTTTCGTAGAAATTGTCATTTTTTTTACAAAAAGAAGATAGCGGCAAAGTACATTGAATTACTCGCTATTTCTGATTTTTTTCATTCATATTCTAAGAAAAATATGCTATTTAGGGGAGAGTGGGGCTATTTCGCACATGGGGCACATTCGGACAGACGGCATTTCCCCTAGTAATTATTAATTTAAAAATCTGAAAAAAAATACCAGTAGATGGAAGCATGAATACCACCTCCTGCATGAATTTTTAAAGCCCTGAGCCATTTTGTTGTATACGTACTAGAAATTTGCTAGCGTTATAGTCTGTGTAAATAAAATAGGCGGGTGGACGTCATCAGTTGATGTTCGTTGCCTTGGTAACGAAGGAGAAAATGAGAGCTGTTCTGCTTTATTTTTGCACATCAGTTAAGGCAGGACGTGAAATTTTCGGTCGCCAACTTAAAGTTGGCGGGTAAATTTACTCATGCATTTTGTCAGGTGGGCAATCAGTGTTGGGCATTCACACGATTGAAATTTCAATCCTCAATTGTACAATTAAATTCAATCGCGATTAAATCAATTGCGGCTTAAAGTAATCACGATTGTTTTAATAGAGACTGAAGATAAATGTCACCGACGATTGAATTTTCAATCACAATTGAAAATTCAATCGCAATTAACTTTAATTAGGGATAACAATCATTCAGTCGCGATTAATTTCACAAGACAATTAAATTAATTGCTGAAAGTACTTAGGATTACTTAAGACTTCAAAGGGATGCTGTAAAATGGCCCAAGGGGTGGAAGAAAATTCTCAGGGTTCGTACGCAATGATCAAGTGTTTTACTGGATTACTTCGCAATTGCAACGGAAGGGTCCGCAACTTTACCGGTAAATCAAGTGTTTTACATCTTAGAATCAAAAACCACTGTCTTCTGGTGTGTTTCGGGAATATTTTTAATTGCAAGCGGAAAAGCTCATTTAATTCGTAAGCGTGACATCATTGAGTTGACAAAGATCCAAACCAATCAAATGAGTTTCTCCAACGATCTGAAGCAAATATTATTAATATTATTTGATTTTGTGGTAATTGATTGGTGGATTTATTATGGGTAGGGGGTTTCAATTGTTGTCTGGTCGTAAGTGGCCAATGATGGGGTCCCCCGAAGTTGCAGAAAGGAGTGGTGGGGTTTAATATTAAGGTGACGATTTTAAAACATGCAATTTAGATTCAGATTGTTAAATTTGATCTCTTGCTTTCATTTTCATAAATCTTATAACTTTAAGATCCTATTTTTGTACAAAATTAAATATTTGGCCAATCGTGCAAATAATTTTTTGTTTTCAAATTTAGATTTTTTTTGCAAATGTAACTAATATATTATGTAGCTTCAAAATATAGATTTGTGATAGTTAATTAATAGGGTCATTCCAGCGGAAATCGACCAAGGTGGTTGGGTTGGGTCCTCCGATTTTTTTCAAATTTTCACCAAAAATCGACCAACTAGTCTGACCGGCAAATCTGAAATATTTAGGTCGAAAAAATTTTTTTCGCGGAGATACGGGGTTTCAAAGTTTTGCGAATTTTTCAAAAAGTCGGCCATCTTGGATTTGCCCGCGTGTCTTAAAAGGGCTATAACGGAAGATCTAAATATCGGAACTAGATAATTTTTGTGTCATTTTATAGCTAATAGTCTACACAAAGTGGGTATGAGGAGAAAAATACCTAAAAACTAAATTTTGGGAGGTTTATTAGCTCTCAAAGTCAAAATTTCAGTTTTTAAATGTCCAAACTTTGAAAAAATATTAAAAAATGATAACCCCTTTTAAAAAATTTTATTTTTTGCTCAAATGTTAGTTAAGATGTTAACTTCATTTTAAAAAAATTTGGGAGAGGCAATTTTTGTCTTTTTGGAGAAAATGATTTTTTTGTGCGTGCATCTTACGCCGCAATCGTTTGGATTTTGCGTTAAACTATGGCTATAACTGGACATTTAATGAAGACATTTATTCAACTTTGGTGTATTTTGTAGATTTAAGGCAAGGATAAAAGCCGTAAATAGTAAAAAAATAACATTTCCATCTTTTTTTTGCTATATTTACTTTCAAAGCTAAAAATTTTTTCTTTATGGAGAGCCTTCTGAAAAATAATTTTTGAATAATAAAACCTAGGTTTTCAATTATTTTATGATGAAATGTTCTGAGTTTTAATTAAAACCTTTAAAAAATAATGTTTGAGGAGTGGTTTCATTTCTTTTACCGCTTCCCTTGTCAGTTCTCTTATTGATAGTCAAATATTTAGAATAAGCTTGTCTATAGCTTCTCAGGGTCAATAATTTCTATAGAAGGCCCTCTTATAACCAGACACATAAAATATATAACTGGTGTAAACGTGCTACGAGTTTGTTTATCATAGAGTTGGGGGTGTCGGCTCCTTTCATGGAGCATGTCAACCAGAGGGATCTCTTTCCCAGGGATGAAGTGTTTTATTTATTTTTTAACCTTTTTTTTTCTTCTATTGATGGGTACTGTTCCAATTGGTCGAAGTATAGGGCCTGCAAATTTTATCGAAGTGGAATGTTTTAGTTCTCGTTATAGACTATCAGTGGTAGTTACAAGACGTTTTACTTGCGATAGTGTGAAACCTATTTTAAAGCGGAAAATGGAGTGTT
This sequence comes from Tetragnatha versicolor, assembly GCA_024610705.1. Taxonomy (NCBI): domain Eukaryota; kingdom Metazoa; phylum Arthropoda; class Arachnida; order Araneae; family Tetragnathidae; genus Tetragnatha; species Tetragnatha versicolor. Next base: position 1,070,531 of record JANDEH010000001.1, read on the forward strand.
TAGTTTGCAAAAAACTTCAAAAAACTTTGTGTTCCGAACTGATTCTCCTTTCCTCATTATCTGAGACTGATTTTATGATCCTTCAAAAAAGAATAAATCACTTGATTTCGGATGAAAAACTTTTAAAAAGTGGAAGCTTGTGTAAAGTTCATGAAAGCAAGTATTTGAAGTTATACTCCGTTAAGCAAAGGGTGTGCTGTGATCCATTCGAAATCCATCCAGGGAAAGTGAGGAATAAATCACTGAAAAAAATTTCATTAGAGATGTCTTTGAAAAATCAATCTTTAATTCCTGGAAAAAAGGTATGTATTGAGTGTAGTTCTTCATTTGAACTGATGGAAAAAAATGATAAAGTAGAAAATGTAAATGATCCTGTTTGTTCTGACAAAACTGTAGCGTTAGAGCAATTAAAAAAAACCTGTGAATACTTAGATGTGTCACCAATTAAGGCCTATAACTTCTGTTCTAAAAAAAGAAGGCTAAATTATATGCAACGTAAAGTTAAAAAAATTGCATGTTCAGCCGTAGAAAAGGCTGCTTCAGCAATTGGTATTGAAACTCCAGAGTTTGATATTCAACAGTGCTCAAATTGTGAATCGTTGTGCAAAATGCTATTTCAAAAATTTCAAAATGCTTCGTGCAAAGAAAAAATTCAAATCTTGACCCTTGTCCCTGAATCATGGACTAATGCTCAAACAGCCTCCTATTTTAATACTTCTACATATCTAGTAAAAAAAGCTAAACAACTGAAATCATCTCATGGGATTTTATCTACTCCTGATCGAAAAAAGTACTTCAAATTAAGTGCAGATTTAATAGAAAAGGTTATAAGTTTTTATTATGATGAGAGTAATAGCCGAATGTGTCCTGGCAAAAAAGATTGTGTTTCGGTTCCTACTGAAAATGGAAGGATTTTAAAACAAAAGAGATTAATCTTACACAACCTTAAAGAATTGTACATATCATTCAAAGAAACTTACACGGATATAAATATTGGATTGTCATCATTTTGTGCTTTGAGACCTAGGGAATGTGTTACAGCAGGGAGTTCAGGTGTACATTCAGTATGTGTATGTATATACCATCAAAATGTAAAGTTAATGCTACATGCAATTCACGAAACAGATTATAAAATATGGTTAAAAAAATTAGTGTGTAGTTTGGATTCAGAATTATGTATGGTATTTAGGTGTAAAAATTGTCCATCCCCTGAAGTGATAAAAAATGAATTAACATGTTCTGAACAATTAGAAATGTTGGAAGAAGTTAAATATAGACAATGGGACAAAACTGACGGCGCTGAGTTAAAAACTGTTATCTCATCGGTTGATGATTTTATAGAAGCATTGACTAATAAACTTTTAGCTTTATGTTCTCATCATTACTTTTCAAGTTCCCAGAGTAACTTTTTCAAACAAGCAAAACGTGAGCTTGATGAAAATACAGCCATTGTTTTAGCTGACTTTTCAGAAAACTATACTTGCGTGACTCAAGATGCGATTCAAAGTGTGCACTGGAGAAAAGTGCAGGTAACAGTTCATCCTTTTCTAATTTACATTAACCACTTGGGGAGCTTGACAGCTATTCCAATGTGTATAATAAGTGACCACTTAAGTCACGATACAAATGCTTTCTGGTCTTTTCAAAGGGTTATTGTCAGATATATAATTTCAGAACATCCTAAAATTAAACATTTGAAATACTTTAGTGATGGATCCTCCTCTCAATACAAAAACTATAAAAATTTCTTGAATCTTTGCTTTCACGAAAAAGATCATGGAGTCAAGGCAGAATGGCACTTCTTTGCTTCGTGTCATGGGAAAGGAGCTTGTGACGGTATTGGGGGAACTCTAAAAAGATTAGCTACACGAGCGAGTCTTCAACGTCCATTGGAAAGCCCAATAACAAATGCTTTGGAATTATTTAATTTTGCAAAAGAATCAATAAATGGAATAAAATCGTTTTTTGTTAGCAAAGTTGACATCGAAAAAGAAAAAGAAACGTTATCAAACAGATATTTAGGAGCAAGCACTATAAAAGGAACTCGCAATAACCATTACTTCAAGCCAGTAAATGAGAATCAGATCCAAATTTCAAGCTTATCTTCCTCATTAAAGACATTCATAGCAACATTTAAATCCAAGAAGTGACTTTCCAAAATATGAGGATATTTTCATCATATTTAAAGAACGGTGAGTATACATTTTAGTTTTTTAGTGTTATAAATAGTCATTTGCAAAGTTTAAAAAAAACTTTAAAATATATCTAGGTTAAATTTTAAAAAGGTATACCAGTTAGAGTGAACCTAGTACTAACCAAACTATTCGATGGTAATTAATTATTTTTATCGGACTCTAATTAAAACTAAAATATCAACATCAACTAATTTTACAAAAATTAATAGCAAATAATTTAAGTGATTAATTCATTTTGTTCCAGGTTCACTAAAGCTGTGTTCAACTCCTTTCTTTTATGACCATGCATGTATTAATTTATTTACTTTTTATTGAAAGTTCAATATTTCGTTGTAAAAACTAGAAAATCCATCAGTTTTATCATAAAATAATTGAAAACCTAGGTTTTATTATTCAAAAATTATTTTTCAGAAGGCTCTCCATAAAGAAAAAAATTTTAGCTTTGAAAGTAAATATAGCAAAAAAAAGGGAAATGTTATTTTTTTTACTATTTACGGCTTTTATCCTTGCCTTAAATCTACAAAATACACCAAAGTTGAATAAATGTCTTCATTAAATGTCCAGTTATAGCCATAGTTTAACGCAAAATCCAAACGATTGCGGCGTAAGATGCACGCACAAAAAAATCATTTTCTCCAAAAAGACAAAAATTGCCCCTCCCAAATTTTTTTAAAATGAAGTTAACATCTTAACTAACATTTGAGCAAAAAATAAAATTTTTTAAAAGGGGTTATCATTTTTTAATATTTTTTCAAAGTTTGGACATTTAAAAACTGAAATTTTGACTTTGAGAGCTAATAAACCTCCCAAAATTTAGTTTTTAGATATTTTTCTCCTCATACCCACTTTGTGTAGACTATTAGCTATAAAATGACACAAAAATTATCTAGTTCCGATATTTAGATCTTCCGTTATAGCCCTTTTAAGACACGCGGGCAAATCCAAGATGGCCGACTTTTTGAAAAATTCGCAAAACTTTGAAACCCCGTATCTCCACGAAAAAAATTTTTTCGACCTAAATATTTCATATTTGCCGGTCAGACTAGTTGGTCGATTTTTGGTGAAAATTTGAAAAAAACCGGAGGACCCAACCCAACCACCTTGGTCGATTTCCGCTGGAATGACCCAATAGACAATTATTGATAGTAAAATTATATAAACTTTATTCCAGAAAAAAGTCTCAAAATATGCTTAATATAGAAATTATCAACACAATATTTTAAAACGAAAATATCTAAAAAAAATTAAGTACTATGTGAAACTCATATTCAACACCTCAAAAATCATCGTGATGTAAGTAAGATGTTTCCGAGATACTTAAATAAAAAACAGTCGCCAAAATATCTCGCGAGTTCTTCTTTTCTCGCCAGTTCGAAAAATAGGAAGAAATTCGCTTGGCAACCTTCCAGCTTCGCGTGCAGTGGGAAAAAAGTAAGACTGGTGGAAACCATGGCAACGCGCAGGGGAAAGGTGAGGAGACAGGGGAAACCACGTGACTTTTCAACCGCCGATTCTAATTACACAGACTATAGAAGCAGCAAAGTAAATTTTCTTGTCATTTTGTTGGCGTAAAATATCAATCAAAAATAACTCTCACGGGGACATTCAGCATTTTATTCAGCAGAGGCACTACTAAAGTAAGTTTCTAGAAAGGTTTTATTTCCCTGCTTTAATTATAAATATCTTGTTAGGACGTGGTAAGCTTGAACTGGTAGATGGGGCACATTCGTACACCAAAAGATGGGGTAGATTCGGACAGTGCAAATGTGCCTCATCTTTCCCATTTTTGATTTCGAAAGTGATTTATTTGTTTATAAGTGCAGTATATTTAATAACTTGAAGTTTAATTGTTTTTTATTGTAATCGTTTCAAAATTTGGTGATAATAGAAAATAACATCTTAAAGAAAGCTTCAGTTTTAAGGGGTCATAGGACTCTTAAATGTTCAAAAAATTCGATTTTTTGAAAAAAATATATGTTATTCTGTATACAGTTCTGCTTCATTTAAAACAAACCCCATAAAAAAATTCCAATTATTTATAAAGTTATAGCCAAAAATGTATGTAAACAAAGGCCCCTAATTGTAAACAAACACAACTTTAAAGTCATTTTTCTCAGAATGTGTTTTTTTCAGCTTGCGCGCATGATTATTTTTTAACTAATGTATATATAAGTATGAAACTTCCAGGATTTATTAATTTCATTATTATCTTTAATATCCACCAACATTTTCATCCATTTTCAATCATTTTGTATATTTTAATCATGATAAAAGTCTGAATAGCTAAAACTATGTCATTTTAAAAATATTAAATATTCTCTAAAATAGTTAAATGCTGCTGGAATATATAATAACAATCATCTACTTTAATTGTATGCAAAAATAATTCACTAATATTGAACTGTTTGAAATCAATCATGCGCGCAAGCTCATGGTGTATGAAAAACCGCTATCAAACATGCTTTTTTCGATAGTCTATTTCTTATTATTTAAAAAATATATTTAGTTTTAAAAATATTATTCATATTCATGAAGAGTAGTTCTTTCTAAATGTGAAAACAGAACAACTTTATAAAATTTAGTTTAGGATATATTTAATTTTAAAAATTTGTAAAGTTGTTTTCACTGCTTTTCTTGTTAAGAGTCCTATGACCCCTTAAGGAATTTAGACCCAGATTTAAACATTGAAGAAATAAATGTCCCTGATAATAATTGTTTAATACCAATTGACTTGGACTTAAGTGATTTTATTCTAGTAGAATTTGCTCCTTAAAAAAAATTTGTTATGTTGGTCAAATAGAAAATTTGGAATTGAATGGTGATTTAAAATTAATGATGAAAAACTTTAAAATTAATGACAAAACTTTTATTTTCCCAGTAAGTAATGATTCAACATTCATACAAAATGATAATATCGTTTTTAAAGTTCCCCAACTGTCAGTTTCAGGTGTTAATAGTGAGCTGTTGGTTCACTTTCCTTTGGAATAAAACCTGGCAGTTAAAATATTGGTTGAACTTTTTCTAACTAATTATATTATGTGAAGTATGTCAATATGCAGTATACTCTTCATTACTACAATTGTTTTCCTCATCAAAAACTTAGATGTTTAATATTTTCTGAAGCTGTTTTCTTTTTGTAAAAAAATCTTCAATTTAGAGGAAAAATATGTAAAAGTGACAAATATTTAGTTTAATTATCCTTACTTTAAAGTGCCATAAACGTTTTAGTTTGTAAAAATAATTATTGTACAATTTTTTGCATGTGTACGAATGTGCCCAACACGTGTGCGAAACTGCCCCACCCATGGGGCACATTCGCACGAAATTTCTCTTTTTTTAAATTGATTATATGGGTTAGAAATTCTAGATGAATGCGACCAATTATCGTTCTAAAATATCGGGAAAGGTCTTAACTTTCATTTGAATCCGAGTTTGTTTCAATAGCCCAGTAATTTTAGGGTTTGGTAGCGGAATAATTTATAATTAGCTAAATTTTTCAGGATAAGCTCTGTATGATGTGTACAACCCAACCTGAAAAGTCCCCTAAGATCTTCCGTCGGCGTCATTCCAAAATGGCGGATCCAAGATGGCCGCCTAGCATTTTTGCCTTTTCCGATATTTTCGCTCATATCTAAGTCAAAAATTAATATTTTTTAGTTCTGTAAAAGGATTTATACTCAGGATAGATGCCGTTTTCGAATAAAAGTTACAGTTTTGCGAAAACATGGGGTGTAGAGGGATTTCATTCATGCCAAACTGCAAAATTTTCATTGTTGTTTGCATGCTTTGCCATATAACTGTACTAATTGAAAAATCGATCGGAAAAATACTATTAATTTTAGTGGTCCCATTATTTAGGATTATTTTGAAAAATAATTTTTTGAAATCCGCAGAAAATTGACAGAGATATTCAATTTTTAGTAGTGTTGTGGTGCGGATGGTATTGGGTAGTATACGTTAGTAGTAGGTTTCGCACTTGATTAATAATTGTTTTTTGGCCATTCTCTTTAATAGCTTAGTTAATACCATTGTAGCGTAAAGTAATCATTATGGTGCATTAAAATTTTCTTACACAAGCATTTAATTATCAAAAAATTCATTAAAATTAATTAGTTCTTTTGGATTTTTTCTATATTTCAGACCCTATAGCTTCCTTTTAAAATGATTGGAATATTCATTCTAGTTTTCTGTACAGAGATATTTCAAAGGATTTTGAAGTGATCAAAAATAACTTAAATGAACGTTTTAGCTTATACACTGGGACTCCATTATTGTGAACCATCGCATAAAATATTTCAATATCACAAGAGGTTTACTATTATTGATTTTTTATTTTTTTACAATGAAGCGGAGTTTGACTATATTTTCATGACGCAAAATAAGTATAATTTGAAATAAATGTATCAAATACAATAGATAATTTTAATGTTATAGAGTAAAGGTTTATTCATTGTCATCATCATTGTTTTCGAATTCAGTAGAAGCTGGATTTTTACATGACTCACCAAAGCAAGATGTGCCAAATCTGGAACATTGGAGTCCTGCTTTTCTGCACTGGAATATTGTATCACAATCTCTTGTCGAATTTATTTTGCTGTTGCAAGAGATGAGCTGCAAGGGTTCTTCAGAAGCTGCTGGAAGTGGAAGTGTTGAAGTAACCGGATTCAACTTTCCATCCTTTTTGAACCATCCCCAATCCGTTGGATTCAGGTTGTTCCCCAGCCATTGTTGGAATTGCAGGTAACCTCGAAGTTAATGCTGAGGAGCTGCTGCACTTGTGGGAGAAAGAACTGCTAGATTAAAATTTGAAGATGGAGTTTTTGACACTTCCTTATTGTAGTGAATGTAACGTAATTCCTAGAGAGAATCAACTTTTTCTCGCCCAAAAAGGTATTTCAAAAATACCTCACCGATTTCAATAACTTTTGAGGAGTCAAGTGAAGGACTATTAAACTGTGAAACCATAGAGTGCAAATTTGGATTTTTCTTTATCAATTTGAAAGCTGAAGATTTCCCTTTTCTAAAAATTGCTGAGGTGGAATCGCATCCAGAAGCTGCATGTAGGAAGAGAATTGAATCTTTTATTGAGCCAAGAGTGTTTTGAATTTTAGAGATGTCGTTGCATTTGTGTTCTCTAATAGTAGTTTGAGGACGAAAAAAAAAACAGTGACTCTCCTGGGGTACAAGGCCCAATTAGAATAATTCAGAGATCTGTATCGGTCCCTATTACTGTGACTTGTTTGTTTAAGCTTTGACTAGCTTCAATAGCAGAAGAACAGATGAGTATCAGTATCATCCTTTGAAGTTATTCCTTCTGCCTGAAAGTAACTAATGAGCATTCTAATCAGTCTTGATTTGTTCTCGGAGTTGCGCAAAAAATTAGATTGTTTTGTTGTAGCCACCATATTTTCCTCAAAAACTCTATCTTCAAATTTTAATCTAGCAGTTCTTCCTCCAACAAGTGCAGCAGCTTCTCATCATTCATTTCGAGTTTACCTGCAAGTTTAACAATGGCTGGGGAATAACCTGAATCCAACGGATTGTTCAAAAAGGATGGAAAGTTGAATCCAGTTACTTCAACACTTCCAGCAGCTTCTGAAGAACTCCTGCAGTTCAGCTCTTGCAACTGCAAAATAAATTCTACAAGAGATTGTGATACAAGATGCCAGTGCAGAAAACCAGGACTCCAATGTTCCAGATTTGGCACATCTTGCTTTGGCGAGTCATGTAAAAATTCGGCTTCTACTGAATTCGAAAACAATGATGATGACAATGAATAAACCTTTACTCTATAACATTAAAAATATCTATAGTATTTGATACATTTATTTCAAATTATACTTATTTTGCGTCATGAAAATATAGTCAAACTCCGCTTCATTGTAAAAAAATTAAAAAATCAATAATAGCAAACCTCTTGTGATATTGAAATTTTTTATGCGATGGTTCACAATAATGAAGTCCCAGTGTATAAGCTAAAACGTTCATCATTTAAGTTATTTTTGATCACTTCAAAATCCTTTGAAATATCTCTGTACAGAAAACTAGAATGAATATTTCAATCATTTTAAAAGGAAGCTATATGGTCCGAAATATAGAAAAAATCCAAAAGAACTAATTAATTTGAATGAATTTTTTGATAATTAAATGCTTGTGTAAGAAAATTTTAATGCACCATAATGATTACTTTACGCTACAATGGTATTAACTAAGCTATTAAAGAGAATGGCCAAAAAACAATTATTAATCAAGTGCGAAACCTACTACTAACGTATATACTACCCAATACCAATCGCACCACAACACTACTAAAAATTGAATATCTCTGTCAATTTTCTGCGGATTTCAAAAATTTATTTTTCAAAATAATCCTTAATAATGGGACCACTAAAATTAATAGTATTTTTCCGATCGATTTTTCAATTAGTACAGTTATATGGCAAAGCATGCAAACAACAATGAAAATTTTGCAGTTTGGCATGAATGAAATCCCTCTACACCCCATGTTTTATATTTTTATCGCAAAACTGTAACTTTTATTCGAAAACGGCATCTATCCTCAGTATAAATCCTTTTACAGAACTAAAAAATATTAATTTTTGACTTAGATATGAGCGAAAATATCGGAAAAGGCAAAAATGCTAGGTGGCCATCTTGGATCCGCCATTTTGGAATGACGCCGACGGAGGATCTTTGGGGACTTTTCAGGGTGGGTTGTACACATGATAGAGAGCTTATCCTGAAAAATTCAGCTAATTAAAAATTATTCCCCTATCGACCCCTTTTTTCGCCTAAAATTACTGGGCTACAATATCTCATCTAGATCCAGAGAAATATGCCCAAATGCACTTTTTGTGCGAATGTTCCCCACTCTCCCCTATAGAAATGTTTTAGTTGCAGCAAAAAAAATCAGACTACTGTCGCCATGACTTCCTGTTGAACAAATTCACAATATTAATTCATGGCTTGTATAATAATGTTTTTTATACAGTTTTCTTGGAAAAATAAGAATTTTTTCAAAGATTTATGAGTATTTACTAAAATTCAGATAGTGATTTCTTAGAATTATTAAGAAAAATAACCAATTTCGCTTTGAAAACGTATATAAAACAAGCGAGACACTGTTTCACCAAATGAGAACCGATAATTTTTTGTAATATTATTTCAATTTTAGAAACGACATTTCCCATGTTTCATAATACTAAATAAATTATTCTGGGATTAAAGGTAGCTCATAGTACAGAAAATAAAAGATTTGCAACTTCATAAAGCGTTAAAAATAAACCCATAAATTCTACCCGTTCAAGGCCGGGTATATCAGCTATTATACTATAAGCTGTGTGATTATAAGCAATTTAAGTAAAACAACTTTATTACGGTTCATTTCTGTATTTATTTCCTTGAAATATCACCATTAAAGAGAAAAAAATTAAAATGCAAATAGAGTTAATTTTGAAAGTCCCAGAATGTTCCTACTTACTCGGATAAATAGAAATTCCGATCGTAAAACTACACTTTAAAAACATTTCAGTTAATCAGAATCAATACTAAGTGTTAAGTTTGTTTAATATACTGAAATATCTATTCACATTTATCTATTTTTGTAGTAACAATTTTAAGTTAACTCCCTTCATAATTTAGAGAAGTAATTATATAAAGGGTGTTTCAAAAGTACGTTTCGCGGCTTTTATTTCAAACCAACGTGTCTTAGGTAAGGTAAATCCCTAGGTAAACGACAAATTTGCAAATTTTTTTGATTTTTTTATTAAATTTTGCCTTTAATTAATTAAAAGAACACAAAACTACACAATAACACTGAAAAAATTGCGAACTTTTTCTTTTTTGAGGTCTGAAAAAGTGCTATTTTCACATGCTAATATCTCAGTGAATATTCAAGATATTTTCATGAATTTTTTTCTGAGAGTTCTTTATAACGTTGGCAACAATACTCTCAATGAGACTTTTGCTCTATCGCCTATAGTTTTTAAATTAATTTTTTAACTTTTTTATTTCGCCGCCTAGGGTCGCTGTAAGTCATCTCAATGGATTCTCCAGGGTCACTTACCTAGGGGTATACCTTACTTCCGGGACCCTAGGACACGTTGGTTTCAAATAAAAACAGCGAAACGGACTTTTGAAACACCCTGTATATAAGCAACGCTTAGAAATTTAAGTTTTCTACGAACACCAAAAGAAGCAATTTGTTCAATCTCATTTCATGCATGTATTTTTGTGCTTCTCAATTAATTTATAAGTTTTTAATTCACAAATCATATATTGTTCACTTGAGTTCGTATTTACTCAACTTAAAAAGCTTAATTTATTTAAAAGTGACTGGCTCATGGTACAATCGACCATTTTTGATGAGTTTATTATGTTTTGAGAATAAAATCGCAAATATTGAAAGAATAAATTTTTACAAATTTTTGTGGGTTTTGTTAAATATGCACTCTATTTTATTAATTGCTTTTCATAGCCATGGAAAACTAAAAGTGTATAATATGGCAATAAAATTTCGCAAGGTTTTGTCACTAGTACCCTTGCGTCTACCCCATCCATAAGTATTTTCGATTCACCTACGCAGTTTTTTTCAACCATAAAACAATTTTCCTCCACGAACTCCATACAAATAAAGCAATTGAAAGGAACACAAAAAAATCTGTTCGACTCGCTATACAGGGTGTTTCAAAATTGCGTTGCACGGCTTTTATTCGGAACCATCCCCTCCTAGGGTCATGGAAGTAAGGTCTACCCCTAGGTAAGTGACCCTGGAGAATCCATTGAGAGGACTTACAGCGCCCTAGCGGCGAAATTAAAAAGTTAAAAAAATTAATTTAAAAACTAAAGGAGATAACGCAAAAACCTCAGTGAGAGTATTGTTGCCAGCGTCAAGAAAAACTCATTGAAAAAAATTTGATCAAAATATCTTGAATATTCGCGGAGATATTAGCATGTGAAAATAGCACTTTTTCAGGGGTCAAAAAGTAAAAAGTTCGCATATTTGCAAATTTTTCAGTGAAGTTGTGTAGTTTTGTGTTTTTTTAGTTGAAAGAACACAAAATTTAATCAAAAAATCAAAAAAATTTGCAAATATGCAAACTTTTTACTTTTTGACCCCCGAAAAAGTGCTATTTTCACATGCTAATATCTCCACGAATATTCAAGATATTTTGATCAAATTTTTTTCAATGAGTTCTTCTTGATGTTGGCAACAATATTCTCATTGAGGTTTTTGCTTTATCTCCTTTAGTTTTTAAATTAATTTTTTTAACTTTTTAATTTCGCCGCTAGGGGCGCTGTAAGTCATCTCAATGGATTCTCCAGGGTCATTTACCTAGGGGTTGACCTTACTTCCATGACCCTAGGAGGCGTTGGTTCCGAATAAAAGCCGTGCAACGCAATTTTGAAACACCCTTATATAATATGTAGGTAAAAAGTCGCCTTTACCTATTTCCTTTTCTCAGACGCTAAGAAGATTTACGATAAGACAACAACAAGAAGCAAACCTTTTGAAAAATTAATTAAAAACTGTTAAGTATATAAATAACGATTTTATCCCTAAAGAAATAAAAACGTCCAAAAACTTAAGTCAACCTAGAGTTTCCAGATGTCATAACTAATGCTTCGGACGATCTCTTCCTATTTCCTTCCCCCTGTGTTTTGTCAAGGGGGGAGGGAAGGATAAAAGTGGAGATCTTATTTCTACTATGAAACCGTTAATCTCAATTCCTCTCCGTTCCAATAGAAGAAAAAGAAGGGGGCATTCAGGCTCGATTTTCGTTCGGCGTACGTCACTTCGAATGAGATTTCGGGATTGAGTCTTAGGGGAGGGGGTTAGTGTTGATTCGGGGCTCAACAGACGATTTTTTAAAACAAGTCAGGAACGATTGGCTTTTATAGCGGCAGTAGAGAGTATTTTTCTAAGGAAAATGTTTTATTCGGCACATGAGGAGTCAGCCTAACAATAAACATCAAATCAAATAAAATCCACAAAATACTAAAAAGTTATTCTCTACATTTTTAAATACCTATGATGAGTTTTAATTGCATAGTGTGGCGTAGCTCCTCATTTTAGCTATTAAACTTTATTTTGTATATATAGTCTGTATATAGTATTTTAATCTCTCTTGATTTCCAACCTTAAATTTTAACTTTAATCTTAACTGTTTTTTTATTTTGTATATAAAGGCTGTTCTGTTATGTTTTTTTTTTGGATGAGATTTAATAAAGAAGATTTGACTGTTCATGGTCTGGTTTATTCGACGTCTTTACAATAGCATTTCATAAATACTTTCAATTCTAAAAAAAAGCATATCCCCGCCTAACAATGTTTTCTTGAATTCAGTACAGAGAAGTCAGCAATGATAAATTAGATAAGCAAAGAGTAGAATAAATAAATTAGCAGTGGCGGCTCGATGGTAAAATTTTAAGGGGTGCTGCTCCGGCGGTACCAAGTTGGCAACGCATTTTAAGCGATATAATGCCAAAATAATATTTCACAAAAACGTGAAAAGATGGGAACTATATAAAATTTCGATTTCACACTTAATAAGCATTCAAAAACTGCCACTTACCTATATTTAGCTGATTATTACGAATATGAAGAATCAAAGTATCTCAAAAGCAAATGAAACTAAAATTCACATTTCGAATTCAAATTGTTCGTTATAAAAAGAAATAAAAACTTGACTACAAAAAAATTAAACATAAATCTTTATTGACTTGCGGAAACATCAGAAAAGAGATTTTGTTCTCTCTCTCACTGTTGAAAAGAAAAAAAGAAGCCAAAAATAAAAAATTAAAACTGCGTTTATTTTTCTTCTTCCCTTGGTTTTTTTTCACAGCTCTCTCAAGAGAAAAAGCTATCATTCTTTTGGTCGGGGCTGCTGAAAAGCAGCCCCATTTCTCCTAACAGATTCGCATGCTAAATTCTTGATATTGATGTGATATGATAGAGATAGTGTTTTATACCACGAATTTAGGGGGCAGGGGGGGCAACCGCCCCCCCCAAGATTTCCACTGTTATGTGAAAAATAGCTGCAAATCCCTTGAAAATTCTGTAACTTTCACAAGGAGCTTTGGGTGCAACTCGAAAAGTCTCAAAAGGAGTTAAAACACTACTTTTGAGGGTGAAATTTCAAAAAAATTTCTGGGAGAGGATCCCCAGCCCCCCTCCAAAAATTTTTACGTCGGTGGTTATACAGATTTTTCTGCCGTTTACAAGAAGATTTTCCCTTTACGAAGAGTTTGAAAGAGATAAAGCACTAGTTTAAAGGGGAGATTTCCAAAAAATTTCCTAGGTCATACCCCCAGCCCCCCTCTATAATTTTGACCTCTGTTAAACAGGGTTTTTCCCCTTGAAAATTCTGCCGCTTACAAGATGCTTTTCCTTTTTAGTGCTCCCTAAAGAGTTTGAAGAAGAGATAAAAAAAACGAGTTTAAAGTGGTAATTTAAAAAATAAATTTGGGGGGAGGTCCCCCTGCAACCCTCTAAAATTTTTATGTCGGTTACACAGGATGGAGCCGAAAGGGTCTCAAAATGAGCTAAAACACTATTTTAAAAGGCAAATTTTCAAAATTTTCCTGGGGGTGAACCCCAGACCCCCATTTTTCCTTGGAGTTCACTTTGTGAAATTTTGACTTTATATGTAATATCATTCAAATACTACTTTTCAGTGTCCTAACACTTAACCTATAAATGTGCCGGTTAGGGGATACCTTAAAGGAAATTGAGGCAACCCCTCCCCCCCAAAAAAAAGTCTAGTTACAACGTGATTTAGACGCATTTAAAAAAATCTGTGGCGACCTCGTCATAGTGTTCCATTCCCGGTTTTCGTAAGCTCTCTAGCCTTTCGCAAAGAGCTGGTGACGTCTCTACCTACCGCTAAACTTTGACTGTGATCGGCGCTTCAGGTATAAAAGGTCTGACGGTTCAAAAGCTCTCTCTCTCTCTCTCTCTCAGCCCTTCCTTCTTTTCCTGCCTTCACGGAGCGTGTGCCGGCCACTGTCCAGCCACCATTATGTTCAAGCAGCCAGGCTTATGTTAAATTTTAATATTTATTCTGAATCTAAATTATTTGTTCAAATTGTTAGTTGTTAATGTTATTAAAAATAAGTTATTAAGATCATGTTTCTTTCTTGGATTTTGGAGTCATACCTTCTTTAAAGGTTATTTAAATTAAGGTAACAGGCCGCTGTGAAGTTCTTCCCCGGTGGCAGCCCGGCGGGTTGCCGGAAGTTAGAAAAAAGACTTTTTCGATGTTCTGTTTTGTTCTTATTGTCTGTTTTGTTATTTTGGATTGTTTTTCATTGGAGTTGGGAGCGAGAGGTCGCGTGTGCGACGGGAGGTGTAAATTTATCAGCTTACTTATTAAATCTTACTATTAATTACCAAGGTCTGGTTTATTGAGAACAACGAACCCAACAGTGGCGCAGACGGACAGGATTAAAGAGTTTTAGCTTCAACGACGATTTCCGATGAAAAACGAAAAAGGTTTCGAAAGGAGTTGGTCCGAGCTATTGAAGACGTTGGATTTGTGGGTATAGTTTTGAATTATAGTGTTGAAATTTAATGATTCTTGATTTTGGTATGGTGAGGGTTTTGGGGAGTGTGTCTCGAATTAATATGGAACTGGATGATGATTAGTGTGATGAGTAGTTTCGTTTTCGGTGAATTGGATATGGTGATTTCGTTTTGGTTTGTGTTCGAGTTTTTTTTCGGTGAGTGTTGTCATTCTAAAATTAGATCGAGGTCGGTTTTTTTTGTTATCGAGGGAGTTTGCTGTTCTTTTGTTGGTTGATTCTTTTTTGAGTGCGTTTCTTTCTACTGAATTATTCGACGGTCTGCAGAATGGTGTTTGCTTGGCTACTAGGGAATAGGATAGAGGATGTGAGGAATTTAGCTGTAGAATATGGAGGAAATCCTGGGGTAGAGTTGGGGATCCCAGAGTTGGGAAAAATAATGTTGGAGAGTAGTCTTTTCGATGAGGAAGACGCAAAAGAAATTTTAAGGGTTATCATCGAAGAGAGGGAGGAAAGAGAAGAAATCGAAGAAAGAAGGAGAAAGGAAGATGCAGAAGAGGAAATCGAAGAAAGAAGGTGGCAAGATGAAATCAAAGAAAGAAGGAGAAAAGATGCAGAAGAGGAAGAAAGAAAGAGAAAAGAGGAAATCGAAGAAAGAAGGTGGCAAGATGAAATCAAGGAAAGAAGGAGAAAAGAAGATGCAGAAGAGGAAGAAAGAAAGAGAAAAGAGGAAATCGAAGAAAGAAGGTGGCAAGAGGAAATCAAGGAAAGAAGGAGAAAAGAAGAAATCGAAGAAAAAAGGTGGCAAGATGAAATCAAGGAAAGAAGGAGAAAAGAAGAAATCGAAGAAAGAAGGTGGCAAGAAGAAAGTAAGGAGAGATGGTTGGAATTGGAGAGATTGGAGTGTGAAGTGCAGAAAAGGAAGAAGAAGAGGCTGTTGGAATTGGTGAAGTGGAGGATTGTACCACAAGAAGAGGAGCCAGAATATTAAGGGATTTTTATGGGAATCGAAAATAAATCTATTTTGTCCCCTCATTGGCGGTCATATGCAGTGTGATATTTTGGGTCATATGGAGGATTATATTGAATATCAGAATCCTGACATTCGAATTTTGATGTATTTCGTTATTTCGACTTTTAGGGCCCCGGATTTAAAATTTTTTACATCACCGTTTAATTTTAAATTCATTTTAGGGAGAAGAATAAAAATCAATTACAACCCCACATCGGCTGCCAAATATTTTATGATGTATGTGGTCACATTGAGTCATGTCGAATATCAGAATTCTGACATTTGAACATCGAGATATGATTATGTCGACTTTGAAGGGCCAGATTAAAAAAATTCTACATCACCCTATAATATTAAGTGATTTTTATGGGAATCGAATATAAATCTATTTTGTCCCCTCATTGTTGTTGTTGTTGTTGTTGTCGTGTGCCACTTGGTACTACCAAGCTCCACAAGGATTCAAGGCAAAGGGGGGTGCGGCTCCTGAGAAAGTGAGGCCCATAAATGGCAGGAGTCCGACTTCTGCCTCATGAGATGATAGA
This sequence comes from Tetragnatha versicolor, assembly GCA_024610705.1. Taxonomy (NCBI): domain Eukaryota; kingdom Metazoa; phylum Arthropoda; class Arachnida; order Araneae; family Tetragnathidae; genus Tetragnatha; species Tetragnatha versicolor. The sequence continues at coordinate 1,086,802 of JANDEH010000001.1, forward strand.
TGCTGCCACTATCTATCGCCACCTCCACAATTATTTTGTCCCCTCATTGGCATTCATATGCAGTTTGATATTTTGGGTCATATGGAGGATTATATTGAATATCAGAATCCTGACATTCGAATTTTGACGTATTTCGTTTTTTCGACTTTTACGGTTCCGGATTTAAAATTTTTTACATCACCGTTTACTTTTAAATTCATTTTAGGGAGAAGAATAAAAATCAATTACAACCCCACATCGGCGGCCAAATATTTTATGATGTATGTGGTCACATTGAGTCATGTCGAATATCAGAATTCTGACATTTGAACATCGAGATATGATTATGTCGACTTTGAAGGGCCAGATTAAAAAAATTCTACATCACCCTATAATATTAAGTGATTTTTATGGGAATCGAATATAAATCTATTTTGTCCCCTCATTGGCATTCATATGCAGTTTGATATTTTGGGTCATATGGAGGATTATATTGAATATCAGAATCCTGACATTCGAATTTTGATGTATTTCGTTATTTCGACTTTTAAGGCCCCGGATTAAAAAATTTTTACATCACCGTTTATTTTTAAATTCCTTTTAGGGCGAAGAATAAAAATCAATTACAACCCCACATCGGCGGCCAAATATTTTATGATGTATGAGGTCATATTGAGTCACGTCGAATATCAGAATTCTGACATTCGAACATCGAGATATGATTATTTTGCCTTTGAAGGGCCAGATTAAAAAAATTGTACATCACCCTATAATATTAAGGGATTTTTATGGGAATCGAAAATAAATCTATTTTGTCCCCTCATTGGCGGTCATATGCAGTGTGATATTTTGGGTCATATGGAGGATTATATTGAATATCAGAATCCTGACATTCGAATTTTGATGTATTTCGTTATTTCGACTTTTAAGGCCCCGGATTAAAAATTTTTTACATCACCGTTTAATTTTAAATTCTTTTTAGGGGGAAGAATAAAAATCAATTACAACCCCACATCGGCGGCCAAATATTTTATGATGTATGTGGTCATATTGAGTCATGTCGAATATCAGAATTCTGACACTCGAACATCGAGATATGATAATGTTGACTTTGAAGGAACAGAATAAAAAAATTCTACATCACCCTATAATATTAAGTGATTTTTAGGGGAATCGAATATAAATCTATTTTGTCCCCTCATTGGCGGATATATGCAGTTTGATATTTTGGGTCATATGGAGGATTATATTGAATATCAGAATCCTGACATTCGAAGTTTGATGTATTTCGTTATTTTGACTTTTAAATCCCCGGATTAAAAATTTTTTACATCACCGTTTAATTTTAAATTCCTCTTAGGGGGAAGAATAAAAATCAACTACAACCCCACATCGGTGGTAAAATATTTTATGATGTATGTGGTCACATTGAGTCATGTCGAATATCAGAATTCAGACATTCGAACATCGAGATATGATTATGTCGACTTTGATGGGCCAGATTAAAAAAAATTCTACATCACCCTATAATATTAAGTGATTTTTAGGGGAATCGAATATAAATCTATTTTGTCCCCTCATTGGCATTCATATGCAGATTGATATTTTGGGTCATATGGAGGATTATATTGAATATCAGAATCCTGACATTCGAATTTTGATGTATTTCGTTATTTCGACTTTAAGGGCCCCGGATTTAAAATTTTTTACATCACCGTTTAATTTTAAATTCATTTTAGGGAGAAGAATAAAAATCAATTACAACCCCACATCGGCGGCCAAATATTTTATGAAGTATGAGGTCATATTGAGTCACGTCGAATATCAGAATTCTGACATTCGAACATCGAGATATGATTATGTCGACTTTGAAGGGCCAGATTAAAAAAATTCTACATCACCCTATAATATTAAGTGATTTTTATGGGAATCGAATATAAATCTATTTTGTCCCCTCATTGGCATTCATATGCAGTTTGATATTTTGGGTCATATGGAGGATTATATTGAATATCAGAATCCTGACATTCGAATTTTGACGTATTTCGTTTTTTCGACTTTTAGGGTTCCGGATTTAAAATTTTTTACATCACCGTTTACTTTTAAATTCATTTTAGGGAGAAGAATAAAAATCAATTACAACCCCACATCGGCGGCCAAATATTTTATGATGTATGTGGTCACATTGAGTCATGTCGAATATCAGAATTCTGACATTTGAACATCGAGATATGATTATGTCGACTTTGAAGGGCCAGATTAAAAAAATTCTACATCACCCTATAATATTAAGTGATTTTTATGGGAATCGAATATAAATCTATTTTGTCCCCTCATTGGCATTCATATGCAGTTTGATATTTTGGGTCATATGGAGGATTATATTGAATATCAGAATCCTGACATTCGAATTTTGATGTATTTCGTTATTTCGACTTTTAAGGCCCCGGATTAAAAATTTTTTACATCACCGTTGAATTTTAAATTCTTTTTAGGGGGAAGAATAAAAATCAATTACAACCCCACATCGGCGGCCAAATATTTTATGATGTATGTGGTCATATTGAGTCATGTCGAATATCAGAATTCTGACACTCGAACATCGAGATATGATAATGTTGACTTTGAAGGGCCAGATTAAAAAAATTCTACATCACCCTATAATATTAAGTGATTTTTATGGGAATCGAATATAAATCTATTTTGTCCCCTCATTGTTGTTGTTGTTGTTGTTGTCGTGTGCCACTTGGTACTACCAAGCTCCACAAGGATTCAAGGCAAAGGGGGGTGCGGCTCCTGAGAAAGTGAGGCCCATAAATGGCAGGAGTCCGACTTCTGCCTCATGAGATGATAGATGCTGCCACTATCTATCGCCACCTCCACAATTATTTTGTCCCCTCATTGGCATTCATATGCAGTTTGATATTTTGGGTCATATGGAGGATTATATTGAATATCAGAATCCTGACATTCGAATTTTGACGTATTTCGTTTTTTCGACTTTTACGGTTCCGGATTTAAAATTTTTTACATCACCGTTTACTTTTAAATTCATTTTAGGGAGAAGAATAAAAATCAATTACAACCCCACATCGGCGGCCAAATATTTTATGATGTATGTGGTCACATTGAGTCATGTCGAATATCAGAATTCTGACATTTGAACATCGAGATATGATTATGTCGACTTTGAAGGGCCAGATTAAAAAAATTCTACATCACCCTATAATATTAAGTGATTTTTATGGGAATCGAATATAAATCTATTTTGTCCCCTCATTGGCATTCATATGCAGTTTGATATTTTGGGTCATATGGAGGATTATATTGAATATCAGAATCCTGACATTCGAATTTTGATGTATTTCGTTATTTCGACTTTTAAGGCCCCGGATTAAAAAATTTTTACATCACCGTTTATTTTTAAATTCCTTTTAGGGCGAAGAATAAAAATCAATTACAACCCCACATCGGCGGCCAAATATTTTATGATGTATGAGGTCATATTGAGTCACGTCGAATATCAGAATTCTGACATTCGAACATCGAGATATGATTATTTTGCCTTTGAAGGGCCAGATTAAAAAAATTGTACATCACCCTATAATATTAAGGGATTTTTATGGGAATCGAAAATAAATCTATTTTGTCCCCTCATTGGCGGTCATATGCAGTGTGATATTTTGGGTCATATGGAGGATTATATTGAATATCAGAATCCTGACATTCGAATTTTGATGTATTTCGTTATTTCGACTTTTAAGGCCCCGGATTAAAAATTTTTTACATCACCGTTTAATTTTAAATTCTTTTTAGGGGGAAGAATAAAAATCAATTACAACCCCACATCGGCGGCCAAATATTTTATGATGTATGTGGTCATATTGAGTCATGTCGAATATCAGAATTCTGACACTCGAACATCGAGATATGATAATGTTGACTTTGAAGGAACAGAATAAAAAAATTCTACATCACCCTATAATATTAAGTGATTTTTAGGGGAATCGAATATAAATCTATTTTGTCCCCTCATTGGCGGATATATGCAGTTTGATATTTTGGGTCATATGGAGGATTATATTGAATATCAGAATCCTGACATTCGAAGTTTGATGTATTTCGTTATTTTGACTTTTAAATCCCCGGATTAAAAATTTTTTACATCACCGTTTAATTTTAAATTCCTCTTAGGGGGAAGAATAAAAATCAACTACAACCCCACATCGGTGGTAAAATATTTTATGATGTATGTGGTCACATTGAGTCATGTCGAATATCAGAATTCAGACATTCGAACATCGAGATATGATTATGTCGACTTTGATGGGCCAGATTAAAAAAAATTCTACATCACCCTATAATATTAAGTGATTTTTAGGGGAATCGAATATAAATCTATTTTGTCCCCTCATTGGCATTCATATGCAGATTGATATTTTGGGTCATATGGAGGATTATATTGAATATCAGAATCCTGACATTCGAATTTTGATGTATTTCGTTATTTCGACTTTAAGGGCCCCGGATTTAAAATTTTTTACATCACCGTTTAATTTTAAATTCATTTTAGGGAGAAGAATAAAAATCAATTACAACCCCACATCGGCGGCCAAATATTTTATGAAGTATGAGGTCATATTGAGTCACGTCGAATATCAGAATTCTGACATTCGAACATCGAGATATGATTATGTCGACTTTGAAGGGCCAGATTAAAAAAATTCTACATCACCCTATAATATTAAGTGATTTTTATGGGAATCGAATATAAATCTATTTTGTCCCCTCATTGGCATTCATATGCAGTTTGATATTTTGGGTCATATGGAGGATTATATTGAATATCAGAATCCTGACATTCGAATTTTGACGTATTTCGTTTTTTCGACTTTTAGGGTTCCGGATTTAAAATTTTTTACATCACCGTTTACTTTTAAATTCATTTTAGGGAGAAGAATAAAAATCAATTACAACCCCACATCGGCGGCCAAATATTTTATGATGTATGTGGTCACATTGAGTCATGTCGAATATCAGAATTCTGACATTTGAACATCGAGATATGATTATGTCGACTTTGAAGGGCCAGATTAAAAAAATTCTACATCACCCTATAATATTAAGTGATTTTTATGGGAATCGAATATAAATCTATTTTGTCCCCTCATTGGCATTCATATGCAGTTTGATATTTTGGGTCATATGGAGGATTATATTGAATATCAGAATCCTGACATTCGAATTTTGATGTATTTCGTTATTTCGACTTTTAAGGCCCCGGATTAAAAATTTTTTACATCACCGTTGAATTTTAAATTCTTTTTAGGGGGAAGAATAAAAATCAATTACAACCCCACATCGGCGGCCAAATATTTTATGATGTATGTGGTCATATTGAGTCATGTCGAATATCAGAATTCTGACACTCGAACATCGAGATATGATAATGTTGACTTTGAAGGAACAGAATAAAAAAATTTTACATCACCCTATAATATTAAGTGATTTTTAGGGGAATCGAATATAAATCTATTTTGTCCCCTCATTGGCATTCATATGCAGTTTGATATTTTGGGTCATATGGAGGATTATATTGAATATCAGAATCCTGACATTCGAATTTTGATGTATTTCGTTATTTCGACTTTTAAGGCTCCGGATTAAAAAATTTTTACATCACCGTTTAATTTTAAATTCCTTTTAGGGGGAAGAATAAAAATCAATTTCAACCCCACATCGGCGGCCAACTATTTAATGATGTATGAGGTCATATTGAGTCACGTCGAATATCAGAATTCTGACATTCGAACATCGAGATATGATTATTTTGCCTTTGAAGGGCCAGATTAAAAAAATTGTACATCACCCTATAATATTAAGGGATTTTTTTGGGAATCGAAATTAAATCTATTTTGTCCCCTCATTGGCGGTCATATGCAGTGTGATATTTTTTTTGTCATATGGAGGATTCTATTGAATATCAGAATCCTGACATTCGAATTTTGATGTATTTCGTTATTTCGACTTTTAAGGCCCCGGATTAAAAATTTTTTACATCACCGTTTAATTTTAAATTCTTTTTAGGGGGAAGAATAAAAATCAATTACAACCCCACATCGGCGGCCAAATATTTTATGATGTATGTGGTCACATTGAGTCATGTCGAATATCAGAATTCTGACATTCGAACATCGAGATATGATTATGTCGACTTTGAAGGACCAGATTAAACAAAATTCTACATAACCCTATAATATTAAGGGATTTTTATGGGAATCGAATATAAATCTATTTTGTCCCCTCATTGGCGGATATATGCAGTTTGATATTTTGGGTCATATGGAGGATTATATTGAATATCAGAATCCTGACATTCGAAGTTTGATGTATTTCGTTATTTTGACTTTTAAAACCCCGGATTAAAAATTTTTTACATCACTGTTTAATTTTAAATTCCTCTTAGGGGGAAGAATAAAAATCAATTACAACCCCACATCGGTGGTAAAATATTTTATGATGTATGTGGTAACATTGAGTCACGTCGAATATCAGAATTCTGACATTCGAACATCGAGATATGATTATTTTGCCTTTGAAGGGCCAGATTAAAAAAATTGTACATCACCCTATAATATTAAGGGATTTTTTTGGGAATCGAAATTAAATCTATTTTGTCCCCTCATTGGCGGTCATATGCAGTGTGATATTTTTTTTGTCATATGGAGGATTCTATTGAATATCAGAATCCTGACATTCGAATTTTGATGTATTTCGTTATTTCGACTTTTAAGGCCCCGGATTAAAAATTTTTTACATCACCGTTTAATTTTAAATTCTTTTTAGGGGGAAGAATAAAAATCAATTACAACCCCACATCGGCGGCCAAATATTTTATGATGTATGTGGTCACATTGAGTCATGTCGAATATCAGAATTCTGACATTCGAACATCGAGATATGATTATGTCGACTTTGAAGGACCAGATTAAACAAAATTCTACATAACCCTATAATATTAAGGGATTTTTATGGGAATCGAATATAAATCTATTTTTTCCCCTCATTGGCGGATATATGCAGTTTGATATTTTGGGTCATATGGAGGATTATATTGAATATCAGAATCCTGACATTCGAATTTTGATGTATTTCGTTATTTCGACTTTTAAGGCCCCGGATTAAAAATTTTTTACATCACCGTTTAATTTTAAATTCTTTTTAGGGGGAAGAATAAAAATCAATTACAACCCCACATCGGCGGCCAAATATTTTATGATGTATGTGGTCATATTGAGTCATGTCGAATATCAGAATTCTGACACTCGAACATCGAGATATGATAATGTTGACTTTGAAGGAACAGAATAAAAAAATTCTACATCACCCTATAATATTAAGTGATTTTTAGGGGAATCGAATATAAATCTATTTTGTCCCCTCATTGGCGGATATATGCAGTTTGATATTTTGGGTCATATGGAGGATTATATTGAATATCAGAATCCTGACATTCGAAGTTTGATGTATTTCGTTATTTTGACTTTTAAATCCCCGGATTAAAAATTTTTTACATCACCGTTTAATTTTAAATTCCTCTTAGGGGGAAGAATAAAAATCAATTACAACCCCACATCGGTGGTAAAATATTTTATGATGTATGTGGTCACATTGAGTCATGTCGAATATCAGAATTCTGACATTCGAACATCGAGATATGATTATGTCGACTTTGATGGGCCAGATTAAAAAAAATTCTACATCACCCTATAATATTAAGTGATTTTTAGGGGAATCGAATATAAATCTATTTTGTCCCCTCATTGGCATTCATATGCAGTTTGATATTTTGGGTCATATGGAGGATTATATTGAATATCAGAATCCTGACATTCGAATTTTGATGTATTTCGTTATTTCGACTTTTAGGGCCCCGGATTTAAAATTTTTTACATCACCGTTTAATTTTAAATTCATTTTAGGGAGAAGAATAAAAATCAATTACAACCCCACATCGGCGGCCAAATATTTTATGAAGTATGAGGTCATATTGAGTCACGTCGAATATCAGAATTCTGACATTCGAACATCGAGATATGATTATGTCGACTTTGAAGGGCCAGATTAAAAAAATTCTACATCACCCTATAATATTAAGTGATTTTTATGGGAATCGAATATAAATCTATTTTGTCCCCTCATTGGCATTCATATGCAGTTTGATATTTTGGGTCATATGGAGGATTATATTGAATATCAGAATCCTGACATTCGAATTTTGACGTATTTCGTTTTTTCGACTTTTAGGGTTCCGGATTTAAAATTTTTTACATCACCGTTTACTTTTAAATTCATTTTAGGGAGAAGAATAAAAATCAATTACAACCCCACATCGGCGGCCAAATATTTTATGATGTATGTGGTCACATTGAGTCATGTCGAATATCAGAATTCTGACATTTGAACATCGAGATATGATTATGTCGACTTTGAAGGGCCAGATTAAAAAAATTCTACATCACCCTATAATATTAAGTGATTTTTATGGGAATCGAATATAAATCTATTTTGTCCCCTCATTGGCATTCATATGCAGTTTGATATTTTGGGTCATATGGAGGATTATATTGAATATCAGAATCCTGACATTCGAATTTTGATGTATTTCGTTATTTCGACTTTTAAGGCCCCGGATTAAAAATTTTTTACATCACCGTTTAATTTTAAATTCCTTTTAGGGCGAAGAATAAAAATCAATTACAACCCCACATCGGCGGCCAAATATTTTATGATGTATGAGGTCATATTGAGTCACGTCGAATATCAGAATTCTGACATTCGAACATCGAGACATGATTATTTTGCCTTTGAAGGGCCAGATTAAAAAAATTGTACATCACCCTATAATATTAAGGGATTTTTATGGGAATCGAAAATAAATCTATTTTGTCCCCTCATTGGCGGTCATATGCAGTGTGATATTTTGGGTCATATGGAGGATTACATTGAATATCAGAATCCTGACATTCGAATTTTGATATATTTCGTTATTTCGACTTTTAAGGCCCCGGATTAAAAATTTTTTACATCACCGTTGAATTTTAAATTCTTTTTAGGGGGAAGAATAAAAATCAATTACAACCCCACATCGGCGGCCAAATATTTTATGATGTATGTGGTCATATTGAGTCATGTCGAATATCAGAATTCTGACACTCGAACATCGAGATATGATAATGTTGACTTTGAAGGAACAGAATAAAAAAATTTTACATCACCCTATAATATTAAGTGATTTTTAGGGGAATCGAATATAAATATATTTTGTCCCCTCATTGGCATTCATATGCAGTTTGATATTTTGGGTCATATGGAGGATTATATTGAATATCAGAATCCTGACATTCGAATTTTGATGTATTTCGTTATTTCGACTTTTAAGGCTCCGGATTAAAAATTTTTTACATCACCGTTTAATTTTAAATTCCTTTTAGGGGGAAGAATAAAAATCAATTTCAACCCCACATCGGCGGCCAACTATTTAATGATGTATGAGGTCATATTGAGTCACGTCGAATATCAGAATTCTGACATTCGAACATCGAGATATGATTATTTTGCCTTTGAAGGGCCAGATTAAAAAAATTGTACATCACCCTATAATATTAAGGGATTTTTTTGGGAATCGAAATTAAATCTATTTTGTCCCCTCATTGGCGGTCATATGCAGTGTGATATTTTTTTTGTCATATGGAGGATTCTATTGAATATCAGAATCCTGACATTCGAATTTTGATGTATTTCGTTATTTCGACTTTTAAGGCCCCGGATTAAAAATTTTTTACATCACCGTTTAATTTTAAATTCTTTTTAGGGGGAAGAATAAAAATCAATTACAACCAAACATCGGCGGCCAAATATTTTATGATGTATGTGGTCACATTGAGTCATGTCGAATATCAGAATTCTGACATTCGAACATCGAGATATGATTATGTCGACTTTGAAGGACCAGATTAAACAAAATTCTACATAACCCTATAATATTAAGGGATTTTTATGGGAATCGAATATAAATCTATTTTTTCCCCTCATTGGCGGATATATGCAGTTTGATATTTTGGGTCATATGGAGGATTATATTGAATATCAGAATCCTGACATTCGAATTTTGATGTATTTCGTTATTTCGACTTTTAAGGCCCCGGATTAAAAATTTTTTACATCACCGTTTAATTTTAAATTCTTTTTAGGGGGAAGAATAAAAATCAATTACAACCCCACATCGGCGGCCAAATATTTTATGATGTATGTGGTCATATTGAGTCATGTCGAATATCAGAATTCTGACACTCGAACATCGAGATATGATAATGTTGACTTTGAAGGAACAGAATAAAAAAATTCTACATCACCCTATAATATTAAGTGATTTTTAGGGGAATCGAATATAAATCTATTTTGTCCCCTCATTGGCGGATATATGCAGTTTGATATTTTGGGTCATATGGAGGATTATATTGAATATCAGAATCCTGACATTCGAAGTTTGATGTATTTCGTTATTTTGACTTTTAAATCCCCGGATTAAAAATTTTTTACATCACCGTTTAATTTTAAATTCCTCTTAGGGGGAAGAATAAAAATCAATTACAACCCCACATCGGTGGTAAAATATTTTATGATGTATGTGGTCACATTGAGTCATGTCGAATATCAGAATTCTGACATTCGAACATCGAGATATGATTATGTCGACTTTGATGGGCCAGATTAAAAAAAATTCTACATCACCCTATAATATTAAGTGATTTTTAGGGGAATCGAATATAAATCTATTTTGTCCCCTCATTGGCATTCATATGCAGTTTGATATTTTGGGTCATATGGAGGATTATATTGAATATCAGAATCCTGACATTCGAATTTTGATGTATTTCGTTATTTCGACTTTTAGGGCCCCGGATTTAAAATTTTTTACATCACCGTTTAATTTTAAATTCATTTTAGGGAGAAGAATAAAAATCAATTACAACCCCACATCGGCGGCCAAATATTTTATGAAGTATGAGGTCATATTGAGTCATGTCGAATATCAGAATTCTGACATTCGAACATCGAGATATGATTATTTTGCCTTTGAAGGGCCAGATTAAAAAAATTGTACATCACCCTATAATATTAAGGGATTTTTTTGGGAATCGAAATTAAATCTATTTTGTCCCCTCATTGGCGGATATATGCAGTTTGATATTTTGGGTCATATGGAGGATTATATTGAATATCAGAATCCTGACATTCGAAGTTTGATGTATTTCGTTATTTTGACTTTTAAATCCCCGGATTAAAAATTTTTTACATCACCGTTTAATTTTAAATTCCTCTTAGGGGGAAGAATAAAAATCAATTACAACCCCACATCGGTGGTCAAATATTTTATGATGTATGTGGTCATATTGAGTCATGTCGAATATCAGAATTCTGACACTCGAACATCGAGATATGATAATGTTGACTTTGAAGGAACAGAATAAAAAAATTCTACATCACCCTATAATATTAAGTGATTTTTAGGGGAATCGAATATAAATCTATTTTGTCCCCTCATTGGCGGATATATGCAGTTTGATATTTTGGGTCATATGGAGGATTATATTGAATATCAGAATCCTGACATTCGAAGTTTGATGTATTTCGTTATTTTGACTTTTAAATCCCCGGATTAAAAATTTTTTACATCACCGTTTAATTTTAAATTCCTCTTAGGGGGAAGAATAAAAATCAATTACAACCCCACATCGGTGGTAAAATATTTTATGATGTATGTGGTCACATTGAGTCATGTCGAATATCAGAATTCTGACATTCGAACATCGAGATATGATTATGTCGACTTTGATGGGCCAGATTAAAAAAAATTCTACATCACCCTATAATATTAAGTGATTTTTAGGGGAATCGAATATAAATCTATTTTGTCCCCTCATTGGCATTCATATGCAGTTTGATATTTTGGGTCATATGGAGGATTATATTGAATATCAGAATCCTGACATTCGAATTTTGATGTATTTCGTTATTTCGACTTTTAGGGCCCCGGATTTAAAATTTTTTACATCACCGTTTAATTTTAAATTCATTTTAGGGAGAAGAATAAAAATCAATTACAACCCCACATCGGCGGCCAAATATTTTATGAAGTATGAGGTCATATTGAGTCACGTCGAATATCAGAATTCTGACATTCGAACATCGAGATATGATTATGTCGACTTTGAAGGGCCAGATTAAAAAAATTCTACATCACCCTATAATATTAAGTGATTTTTATGGGAATCGAATATAAATCTATTTTGTCCCCTCATTGGCATTCATATGCAGTTTGATATTTTGGGTCATATGGAGGATTATATTGAATATCAGAATCCTGACATTCGAATTTTGACGTATTTCGTTTTTTCGACTTTTAGGGTTCCGGATTTAAAATTTTTTACATCACCGTTTACTTTTAAAATCATTTTAGGGAGAAGAATAAAAATCAATTACAACCCCACATCGGCGGCCAAATATTTTATGATGTATGTGGTCACATTGAGTCATGTCGAATATCAGAATTCTGACATTTGAACATCGAGATATGATTATGTCGACTTTGAAGGTCCAGATTAAAAAAATTCTACATCACCCTATAATATTAAGTGATTTTTATGGGAATCGAATATAAATCTATTTTGTCCCCTCATTGGCATTCATATGCAGTTTGATATTTTGGGTCATATGGAGGATTATATTGAATATCAGAATCCTGACATTCGAATTTTGATGTATTTCGTTATTTCGACTTTTAAGGCCCCGGATTAAAAATTTTTTACATCACCGTTTAATTTTAAATTCCTTTTAGGGCGAAGAATAAAAATCAATTACAACCCCACATCGGCGGCCAAATATTTTATGATGTATGTGGTCATATTGAGTCATGTCGAATATCAGAATTCTGACACTCGAACATCGAGATATGATAATGTTGACTTTGAAGGAACAGAATAAAAAAATTTTACATCACCCTATAATATTAAGTGATTTTTAGGGGAATCGAATATAAATCTATTTTGTCCCCTCATTGGCATTCATATGCAGTTTGATATTTTGGGTCATATGGAGGATTATATTGAATATCAGAATCCTGACATTCGAATTTTGATGTATTTCGTTATTTCGACTTTTAAGGCTCCGGATTAAAAATTTTTTACATCACCGTTTAATTTTAAATTCCTTTTAGGGGGAAGAATAAAAATCAATTTCAACCCCACATCGGCGGCCAACTATTTAATGATGTATGAGGTCATATTGAGTCACGTCGAATATCAGAATTCTGACATTCGAACATCGAGATATGATTATTTTGCCTTTGAAGGGCCAGATTAAAAAAATTGTACATCACCCTATAATATTAAGGGATTTTTTTGGGAATCGAAATTAAATCTATTTTGTCCCCTCATTGGCGGTCATATGCAGTGTGATATTTTTTTTGTCATATGGAGGATTCTATTGAATATCAGAATCCTGACATTCGAATTTTGATGTATTTCGTTATTTCGACTTTTAAGGCCCCGGATTAAAAATTTTTTACATCACCGTTTAATTTTAAATTCTTTTTAGGGGGAAGAATAAAAATCAATTACAACCCCACATCGGCGGCCAAATATTTTATGATGTATGTGGTCACATTGAGTCATGTCGAATATCAGAATTCTGACATTCGAACATCGAGATATGATTATGTCGACTTTGAAGGACCAGATTAAACAAAATTCTACATAACCCTATAATATTAAGGGATTTTTATGGGAATCGAATATAAATCTATTTTTTCCCCTCATTGGCGGATATATGCAGTTTGATATTTTGGGTCATATGGAGGATTATATTGAATATCAGAATCCTGACATTCGAATTTTGATGTATTTCGTTATTTCGACTTTTAAGGCCCCGGATTAAAAATTTTTTACATCACCGTTTAATTTTAAATTCTTTTTAGGGGGAAGAATAAAAATCAATTACAACCCCACATCGGCGGCCAAATATTTTATGATGTATGTGGTCATATTGAGTCATGTCGAATATCAGAATTCTGACACTCGAACATCGAGATATGATAATGTTGACTTTGAAGGAACAGAATAAAAAAATTCTACATCACCCTATAATATTAAGTGATTTTTAGGGGAATCGAATATAAATCTATTTTGTCCCCTCATTGGCGGATATATGCAGTTTGATATTTTGGGTCATATGGAGGATTATATTGAATATCAGAATCCTGACATTCGAAGTTTGATGTATTTCGTTATTTTGACTTTTAAATCCCCGGATTAAAAATTTTTTACATCACCGTTTAATTTTAAATTCCTCTTAGGGGGAAGAATAAAAATCAATTACAACCCCACATCGGTGGTAAAATATTTTATGATGTATGTGGTCACATTGAGTCATGTCGAATATCAGAATTCTGACATTCGAACATCGAGATATGATTATGTCGACTTTGATGGGCCAGATTAAAAAAAATTCTACATCACCCTATAATATTAAGTGATTTTTAGGGGAATCGAATATAAATCTATTTTGTCCCCTCATTGGCATTCATATGCAGTTTGATATTTTGGGTCATATGGAGGATTATATTGAATATCAGAATCCTGACATTCGAATTTTGATGTATTTCGTTATTTCGACTTTTAGGGCCCCGGATTTAAAATTTTTTACATCACCGTTTAATTTTAAATTCATTTTAGGGAGAAGAATAAAAATCAATTACAACCCCACATCGGCGGCCAAATATTTTATGAAGTATGAGGTCATATTGAGTCATGTCGAATATCAGAATTCTGACATTCGAACATCGAGATATGATTATTTTGCCTTTGAAGGGCCAGATTAAAAAAATTGTACATCACCCTATAATATTAAGGGATTTTTTTGGGAATCGAAATTAAATCTATTTTGTCCCCTCATTGGCGGTCATATGCAGTGTGATATTTTTTTTGTCATATGGAGGATTCTATTGAATATCAGAATCCTGACATTCGAATTTTGATGTATTTCGTTATTTCGACTTTTAAGGCCCCGGATTAAAAATTTTTTACATCACCGTTTAATTTTAAATTCTTTTTAGGGGGAAGAATAAAAATCAATTACAACCCCACATCGGCGGCCAAATATTTTATGATGTATGTGGTCACATTGAGTCATGTCGAATATCAGAATTCTGACATTCGAACATCGAGATATGATTATGTCGACTTTGAAGGACCAGATTAAACAAAATTCTACATAACCCTATAATTATATAATTAAGGGATTTTTATGGGAATCGAATATAAATCTATTTTGTCCCCTCATTGGCGGATATATGCAGTTTGATATTTTGGGTCATATGGAGGATTATATTGAATATCAGAATCCTGACATTCGAAGTTTGATGTATTTCGTTATTTTGACTTTTAAATCCCCGGATTAAAAATTTTTTACATCACCGTTTAATTTTAAATTCCTCTTAGGGGGAAGAATAAAAATCAATTACAACCCCACATCGGTGGTAAAATATTTTATGATGTATGTGGTCACATTGAGTCACGTCGAATATCAGAATTCTGACATTCGAACATCGAGATATGATTATTTTGCCTTTGAAGGGCCAGATTAAAAAAATTGTACATCACCCTATAATATTAAGGGATTTTTTTGGGAATCGAAATTAAATCTATTTTGTCCCCTCATTGGCGGTCATATGCAGTGTGATATTTTTTTTGTCATATGGAGGATTCTATTGAATATCAGAATCCTGACATTCGAATTTTGATGTATTTCGTTATTTCGACTTTTAAGGCCCCGGATTAAAAATTTTTTACATCACCGTTTAATTTTAAATTCTTTTTAGGGGGAAGAATAAAAATCAATTACAACCCCACATCGGCGGCCAAATATTTTATGATGTATGTGGTCACATTGAGTCATGTCGAATATCAGAATTCTGACATTCGAACATCGAGATATGATTATGTCGACTTTGAAGGACCAGATTAAACAAAATTCTACATAACCCTATAATATTAAGGGATTTTTATGGGAATCGAATATAAATCTATTTTTTCCCCTCATTGGCGGATATATGCAGTTTGATATTTTGGGTCATATGGAGGATTATATTGAATATCAGAATCCTGACATTCGAAGTTTGATGTATTTCGTTATTTTGACTTTTAAATCCCCGGATTAAAAATTTTTTACATCACCGTTTAATTTTAAATTCCTCTTAGGGGGAAGAATAAAAATCAATTACAACCCCACATCGGTGGTAAAATATTTTATGATGTATGTGGTCACATTGAGTCATGTCGAATATCAGAATTCTGACATTCGAACATCGAGATATGATTATGTCGACTTTGATGGGCCAGATTAAAAAAAATTCTACATCACCCTATAATATTAAGTGATTTTTAGGGGAATCGAATATAAATCTATTTTGTCCCTTCATTGGCATTCATATGCAGTTTGATATTTTGGGTCATATGGAGGATTATATTGAATATCAGAATCCTGACATTCGAATTTTGATGTATTTCGTTATTTCGACTTTTAGGGCCCGGGATTTAAAATTTTTTACATCACCGTTTAATTTTAAATTCATTTTAGGGAGAAGAATAAAAATCAATTACAACCCCACATCGGCGGCCAAATATTTTATGAAGTATGAGGTCATATTGAGTCACGTCGAATATCAGAATTCTGACATTCGAACATCGAGATATGATTATGTCGACTTTGAAGGGCCAGATTAAAAAAATTCTACATCACCCTATAATATTAAGTGATTTTTATGGGAATCGAATATAAATCTATTTTGTCCCCTCATTGGCATTCATATGCAGTTTGATATTTTGGGTCATATGGAGGATTATATTGAATATCAGAATCCTGACATTCGAATTTTGACGTATTTCGTTTTTTCGACTTTTAGGGTTCCGGATTTAAAATTTTTTACATCACCGTTTACTTTTAAATTCATTTTAGGGAGAAGAATAAAAATCAATTACAACCCCACATTGGCGGCCAAATATTTTATGATGTATGTGGTCACATTGAGTCATGTCGAATATCAGAATTCTGACATTTGAACATCGAGATATGATTATGTCGACTTTGAAGGGCCAGATTAAAAAAATTCTACATCACCCTATAATATTAAGTGATTTTTATGGGAATCGAATATAAATCTATTTTGTCCCCTCATTGGCATTCATATGCAGTTTGATATTTTGGGTCATATGGAGGATTATATTGAATATCAGAATCCTGACATTCGAATTTTGATGTATTTCGTTATTTCGACTTTTAAGGCCCCGGATTAAAAATTTTTTACATCACCGTTTAATTTTAAATTCCTTTTAGGGCGAAGAATAAAAATCAATTACAACCCCACATCGGCGGCCAAATATTTTATGATGTATGAGGTCATATTGAGTCACGTCGAATATCAGAATTCTGACATTCGAACATCGAGATATGATTATTTTGCCTTTGAAGGGCCAGATTAAAAAAATTGTACATCACCCTATAATATTAAGGGATTTTTATGGGAATCGAAAATAAATCTATTTTGTCCCCTCATTGGCGGTCATATGCAGTGTGATATTTTGGGTCATATGGAGGATTATATTGAATATCAGAATCCTGACATTCGAATTTCGATGTATTTCGTTATTTCGACTTTTAAGGCTCCGGATTAAAAATTTTTTACATCACCGTTTAATTTTAAATTCCTTTTAGGGGGAAGAATAAAAATCAATTTCAACCCCACATCGCTGGCCAACTATTTAATGATGTATGAGGTCATATTGAGTCACGTCGAATATCAGAATTCTGACATTCGAACATCGAGATATGATTATGTCGACTTTGAAGGGCCAGATTAAAAAAATTCTACATCACCCTATAATATTAAGTGATTTTTATGGGAATCGAATATAAATCTATTTTGTCCCCTCATTGGCATTCATATGCAGTTTGATATTTTGGGTCATATGGAGGATTATATTGAATATCAGAATCCTGACATTCGAATTTTGACGTATTTCGTTTTTTCGACTTTTAGGGTTCCGGATTTAAAATTTTTTACATCACCGTTTACTTTTAAATTCATTTTAGGGAGAAGAATAAAAATCAATTACAACCCCACATTGGCGGCCAAATATTTTATGATGTATGTGGTCATATTGAGTCACGTCGAATATCAGAATTCTGACATTCGAACATCGAGATATGATTATTTTGCCTTTGAAGGGCCAGATTAAAAAAATTGTACATCACCCTATAATATTAAGGGATTTTTATGGGAATCGAAAATAAATCTATTTTGTCCCCTCATTGGCGGTCATATGCAGTGTGATATTTTGGGTCATATGGAGGATTATATTGAATATCAGAATCCTGACATTCGAATTTCGATGTATTTCGTTATTTCGACTTTTAAGGCTCCGGATTAAAAATTTTTTACATCACCGTTTAATTTTAAATTCCTTTTAGGGGGAAGAATAAAAATCAATTTCAACCCCACATCGCTGGCCAACTATTTAATGATGTATGAGGTCATATTGAGTCACGTCGAATATCAGAATTCTGACATTCGAACATCGAGATATGATTATTTTGCCTTTGAAGGGCCAGATTAAAAAAATTGTACATCACCCTATAATATTAAGGGATTTTTTTGGGAATAGAATATAAATCTATTTTGTCCCCTCATTGGCGGTCATATGCAGTGTGATATTTTTTTTGTCATATGGAGGATTCTATTGAATATCAGAATCCTGACATTCGAATTTTGATGTATTTCGTTATTTCGACTTTTAAGGCCCCGGATTAAAAATTTTTTACATCACCGTTTAATTTTAAATTCTTTTTAGGGGGAAGAATAAAAATCAATTACAACCCCACATCGGCGGCCAAATATTTTATGATGTATGTGGTCACATTGAGTCATGTCGAATATCAGAATTCTGACATTCGAACATCGAGATATGATTATGTCGACTTTGAAGGACCAGATTAAACAAAATTCTACATAACCCTATAATATTAAGGGATTTTTATGGGAATCGAATATAAATCTATTTTTTCCCCTCATTGGCGGATATATGCAGTTTGATATTTTGGGTCATATGGAGGATTATATTGAATATCAGAATCCTGACATTCGAAGTTTGATGTATTTCGTTATTTTGACTTTTAAATCCCCGGATTAAAAATTTTTTACATCACCGTTTAATTTTAAATTCCTCTTAGGGGGAAGAATAAAAATCAATTACAACCCCACATCGGTGGTAAAATATTTTATGATGTATGTGGTCACATTGAGTCATGTCGAATATCAGAATTCTGACATTCGAACATCGAGATATGATTATGTCGACTTTGATGGGCCAGATTAAAAAAAATTCTACATCACCCTATAATATTAAGTGATTTTTAGGGGAATCGAATATAAATCTATTTTGTCCCCTCATTGGCATTCATATGCAGTTTGATATTTTGGGTCATATGGAGGATTATATTGAATATCAGAATCCTGACATTCGAATTTTGATGTATTTCGTTATTTCGACTTTTAGGGCCCGGGATTTAAAATTTTTTACATCACCGTTTAATTTTAAATTCATTTTAGGGAGAAGAATAAAAATCAATTACAACCCCACATCGGCGGCCAAATATTTTATGAAGTATGAGGTCATATTGAGTCACGTCGAATATCAGAATTCTGACATTCGAACATCGAGATATGATTATGTCGACTTTGAAGGGCCAGATTAAAAAAATTCTACATCACCCTATAATATTAAGTGATTTTTATGGGAATCGAATATAAATCTATTTTGTCCCCTCATTGGCATTCATATGCAGTTTGATATTTTGGGTCATATGGAGGATTATATTGAATATCAGAATCCTGACATTCGAATTTTGACGTATTTCGTTTTTTCGACTTTTAGGGTTCCGGATTTAAAATTTTTTACATCACCGTTTACTTTTAAATTCATTTTAGGGAGAAGAATAAAAATCAATTACAACCCCACATCGGCGGCCAAATATTTTATGATGTATGTGGTCACATTGAGTCATGTCGAATATCAGAATTCTGACATTTGAACATCGAGATATGATTATGTCGACTTTGAAGGGCCAGATTAAAAAAATTCTACATCACCCTATAATATTAAGTGATTTTTATGGGAATCGAATATAAATCTATTTTGTCCCCTCATTGGCATTCATATGCAGTTTGATATTTTGGGTCATATGGAGGATTATATTGAATATCAGAATCCTGACATTCGAATTTTGATGTATTTCGTTATTTCGACTTTTAAGGCCCCGGATTAAAAATTTTTTACATCACCGTTTAATTTTAAATTCCTTTTAGGGCGAAGAATAAAAATCAATTACAACCCCACATTGGCGGCCAAATATTTTATGATGTATGAGGTCATATTGAGTCACGTCGAATATCAGAATTCTGACATTCGAACGTCGAGATATGATTATTTTGCCTTTGAAGGGCCAGATTAAAAAAATTGTACATCACCCTATAATATTAAGGGATTTTTATGGGAATCGAAAATAAATCTATTTTGTCCCCTCATTGGCGGTCATATGCAGTGTGATATTTTGGGTCATATGGAGGATTATATTGAATATCAGAATCCTGACATTCGAATTTCGATGTATTTCGTTATTTCGACTTTTAAGGCTCCGGATTAAAAATTTTTTACATCACCGTTTAATTTTAAATTCCTTTTAGGGGGAAGAATAAAAATCAATTTCAACCCCACATCGCTGGCCAACTATTTAATGATGTATGAGGTCATATTGAGTCACGTCGAATATCAGAATTCTGACATTCGAACATCGAGATATGATTATTTTGCCTTTGAAGGGCCAGATTAAAAAAATTGTACATCACCCTATAATATTAAGGGATTTTTTTGGGAATAGAATATAAATCTATTTTGTCCCCTCATTGGCGGTCATATGCAGTGTGATATTTTTTTTGTCATATGGAGGATTCTATTGAATATCAGAATCCTGACATTCGAATTTTGATGTATTTCGTTATTTCGACTTTTAAGGCCCCGGATTAAAAATTTTTTACATCACCGTTTAATTTTAAATTCTTTTTAGGGGGAAGAATAAAAATCAATTACAACCCCACATCGGCGGCCAAATATTTTATGATGTATGTGGTCACATTGAGTCATGTCGAATATCAGAATTCTGACATTCGAACATCGAGATATGATTATGTCGACTTTGAAGGACCAGATTAAACAAAATTCTACATAACCCTATAATATTAAGGGATTTTTATGGGAATCGAATATAAATCTATTTTTTCCCCTCATTGGCGGATATATGCAGTTTGATATTTTGGGTCATATGGAGGATTATATTGAATATCAGAATCCTGACATTCGAAGTTTGATGTATTTCGTTATTTTGACTTTTAAATCCCCGGATTAAAAATTTTTTACATCACCGTTTAATTTTAAATTCCTCTTAGGGGGAAGAATAAAAATCAATTACAACCCCACATCGGTGGTAAAATATTTTATGATGTATGTGGTCACATTGAGTCATGTCGAATATCAGAATTCTGACATTCGAACATCGAGATATGATTATGTCGACTTTGATGGGCCAGATTAAAAAAAATTCTACATCACCCTATAATATTAAGTGATTTTTAGGGGAATCGAATATAAATCTATTTTGTCCCCTCATTGGCATTCATATGCAGTTTGATATTTTGGGTCATATGGAGGATTATATTGAATATCAGAATCCTGACATTCGAATTTTGATGTATTTCGTTATTTCGACTTTTAGGGCCCGGGATTTAAAATTTTTTACATCACCGTTTAATTTTAAATTCATTTTAGGGAGAAGAATAAAAATCAATTACAACCCCACATCGGCGGCCAAATATTTTATGAAGTATGAGGTCATATTGAGTCACGTCGAATATCAGAATTCTGACATTCGAACATCGAGATATGATTATGTCGACTTTGAAGGGCCAGATTAAAAAAATTCTACATCACCCTATAATATTAAGTGATTTTTATGGGAATCGAATATAAATCTATTTTGTCCCCTCATTGGCATTCATATGCAGTTTGATATTTTGGGTCATATGGAGGATTATATTGAATATCAGAATCCTGACATTCGAATTTTGACGTATTTCGTTTTTTCGACTTTTAGGGTTCCGGATTTAAAATTTTTTACATCACCGTTTACTTTTAAATTCATTTTAGGGAGAAGAATAAAAATCAATTACAACCCCACATCGGCGGCCAAATATTTTATGATGTATGTGGTCACATTGAGTCATGTCGAATATCAGAATTCTGACATTTGAACATCGAGATATGATTATGTCGACTTTGAAGGGCCAGATTAAAAAAATTCTACATCACCCTATAATATTAAGTGATTTTTATGGGAATCGAATATAAATCTATTTTGTCCCCTCATTGGCATTCATATGCAGTTTGATATTTTGGGTCATATGGAGGATTATATTGAATATCAGAATCCTGACATTCGAATTTTGATGTATTTCGTTATTTCGACTTTTAAGGCCCCGGATTAAAAATTTTTTACATCACCGTTTAATTTTAAATTCCTTTTAGGGCGAAGAATAAAAATCAATTACAACCCCACATTGGCGGCCAAATATTTTATGATGTATGAGGTCATATTGAGTCACGTCGAATATCAGAATTCTGACATTCGAACGTCGAGATATGATTATTTTGCCTTTGAAGGGCCAGATTAAAAAAATTGTACATCACCCTATAATATTAAGGGATTTTTATGGGAATCGAAAATAAATCTATTTTGTCCCCTCATTGGCGGTCATATGCAGTGTGATATTTTGGGTCATATGGAGGATTATATTGAATATCAGAATCCTGACATTCGAATTTCGATGTATTTCGTTATTTCGACTTTTAAGGCTCCGGATTAAAAATTTTTTACATCACCGTTTAATTTTAAATTCCTTTTAGGGGGAAGAATAAAAATCAATTTCAACCCCACATCGCTGGCCAACTATTTAATGATGTATGAGGTCATATTGAGTCACGTCGAATATCAGAATTCTGACATTCGAACATCGAGATATGATTATTTTGCCTTTGAAGGGCCAGATTAAAAAAATTGTACATCACCCTATAATATTAAGGGATTTTTTTGGGAATAGAATATAAATCTATTTTGTCCCCTCATTGGCGGTCATATGCAGTGTGATATTTTTTTTGTCATATGGAGGATTCTATTGAATATCAGAATCCTGACATTCGAATTTTGATGTATTTCGTTATTTCGACTTTTAAGGCCCCGGATTAAAAATTTTTTACATCACCGTTTAATTTTAAATTCTTTTTAGGGGGAAGAATAAAAATCAATTACAACCCCACATCGGCGGCCAAATATTTTATGATGTATGTGGTCACATTGAGTCATGTCGAATATCAGAATTCTGACATTCGAACATCGAGATATGATTATGTCGACTTTGAAGGACCAGATTAAACAAAATTCTACATAACCCTATAATATTAAGGGATTTTTATGGGAATCGAATATAAATCTATTTTTTCCCCTCATTGGCGGATATATGCAGTTTGATATTTTGGGTCATATGGAGGATTATATTGAATATCAGAATCCTGACATTCGAAGTTTGATGTATTTCGTTATTTTGACTTTTAAATCCCCGGATTAAAAATTTTTTACATCACCGTTTAATTTTAAATTCCTCTTAGGGGGAAGAATAAAAATCAATTACAACCCCACATCGGTGGTAAAATATTTTATGATGTATGTGGTCACATTGAGTCATGTCGAATATCAGAATTCTGACATTCGAACATCGAGATATGATTATGTCGACTTTGATGGGCCAGATTAAAAAAAATTCTACATCACCCTATAATATTAAGTGATTTTTAGGGGAATCGAATATAAATCTATTTTGTCCCCTCATTGGCATTCATATGCAGTTTGATATTTTGGGTCATATGGAGGATTATATTGAATATCAGAATCCTGACATTCGAATTTTGATGTATTTCGTTATTTCGACTTTTAGGGCCCGGGATTTAAAATTTTTTACATCACCGTTTAATTTTAAATTCATTTTAGGGAGAAGAATAAAAATCAATTACAACCCCACATCGGCGGCCAAATATTTTATGAAGTATGAGGTCATATTGAGTCACGTCGAATATCAGAATTCTGACATTCGAACATCGAGATATGATTATGTCGACTTTGAAGGGCCAGATTAAAAAAATTCTACATCACCCTATAATATTAAGTGATTTTTATGGGAATCGAATATAAATCTATTTTGTCCCCTCATTGGCATTCATATGCAGTTTGATATTTTGGGTCATATGGAGGATTATATTGAATATCAGAATCCTGACATTCGAATTTTGACGTATTTCGTTTTTTCGACTTTTAGGGTTCCGGATTTAAATTTTTTTACATCACCGTTTACTTTTAAATTCATTTTAGGGAGAAGAATAAAAATCAATTACAACCCCACATCGGCGGCCAAATATTTTATGATGTATGTGGTCACATTGAGTCATGTCGAATATCAGAATTCTGACATTTGAACATCGAGATATGATTATGTCGACTTTGAAGGGCCAGATTAAAAAAATTCTACATCACCCTATAATATTAAGTGATTTTTATGGGAATCGAATATAAATCTATTTTGTCCCCTCATTGGCATTCATATGCAGTTTGATATTTTGGGTCATATGGAGGATTATATTGAATATCAGAATCCTGACATTCGAATTTTGATGTATTTCGTTATTTCGACTTTTAAGGCCCCGGATTAAAAATTTTTTACATCACCGTTTAATTTTAAATTCCTTTTAGGGCGAAGAATAAAAATCAATTACAACCCCACATCGGCGGCCAAATATTTTATGATGTATGAGGTCATATTGAGTCACGTCGAATATCAGAATTCTGACATTCGAACATCGAGATATGATTATTTTGCCTTTGAAGGGCCAGATTAAAAAAATTGTACATCACCCTATAATATTAAGGGATTTTTATGGGAATCGAAAATAAATCTATTTTGTCCCCTCATTGGCGGTCATATGCAGTGTGATATTTTGGGTCATATGGAGGATTATATTGAATATCAGAATCCTGACATTCGAATTTTGATGTATTTCGTTATTTCGACTTTTAAGGCCCCGGATTAAAAATTTTTTACATCACCGTTTAATTTTAAATTCTTTTTAGGGGGAAGAATAAAAATCAATTACAACCCCACATCGGCGGCCAAATATTTTATGATGTATGTGGTCATATTGAGTCATGTCGAATAACAGAATTCTGACACTCGAACATCGAGATATGATAATGTTGACTTTGAAGGAACAGAATAAAAAAATTCTACATCACCCTATAATATTAAGTGATTTTTAGGGGAATCGAATATAAATCTATTTTGTCCCCTCATTGGCATTCATATGCAGTTTGATATTTTGGGTCATATGGAGGATTATATTGAATATCAGAATCCTGACATTCGAATTTCGATGTATTTCGTTATTTCGACTTTTAAGGCTCCGGATTAAAAATTTTTTACATCACCGTTTAATTTTAAATTCCTTTTAGGGGGAAGAATAAAAATCAATTTCAACCCCACATCGCTGGCCAACTATTTAATGATGTATGAGGTCATATTGAGTCACGTCGAATATCAGAATTCTGACATTCGAACATCGAGATATGATTATTTTGCCTTTGAAGGGCCAGATTAAAAAAATTGTACATCACCCTATAATATTAAGGGATTTTTTTGGGAATAGAATATAAATCTATTTTGTCCCCTCATTGGCGGTCATATGCAGTGTGATATTTTTTTTGTCATATGGAGGATTCTATTGAATATCAGAATCCTGACATTCGAATTTTGATGTATTTCGTTATTTCGACTTTTAAGGCCCCGGATTAAAAATTTTTTACATCACTGTTTAATTTTAAATTCTTTTTAGGGGGAAGAATAAAAATCAATTACAACCCCACATCGGCGGCCAAATATTTTATGATGTATGTGGTCACATTGAGTCATGTCGAATATCAGAATTCTGACATTCGAACATCGAGATATGATTATGTCGACTTTGAAGGGCCAGATTAAAAAAATTCTACATCACCCTATAATATTAAGTGATTTTTAGGGGAATCGAATATAAATCTATTTTGTCCCCTCATTGGCATTCATATGCAGTTTGATATTTTGGGTCATATGGAGGATTGTATTGAATATCAGAATCCTGACATTCGAAGTTTGATGTATTTCGTTATTTCGACTTTTAAGGCCCCGGATTAAAAATTTTTTACATCACCGTTTAATTTTAAATTCCTTTTAGGGGGAAGAATAAAAATCAATTTCAACCCCACATCGCTGGCCAACTATTTAATGATGTATGAGGTCATATTGAGTCACGTCGAATATCAGAATTCTGACATTCGAACATCGAGATATGATTATTTTGCCTTTGAAGGGCCAGATTAAAAAAATTGTACATCACCCTATAATATTAAGGGATTTTTTTGGGAATAGAATATAAATCTATTTTGTCCCCTCATTGGCGGTCATATGCAGTGTGATATTTTTTTTGTCATATGGAGGATTCTATTGAATATCGGAATCCTGACATTCGAATTTTGATGTATTTCGTTATTTCGACTTTTAAGGCCCCGGATTAAAAATTTTTTACATCACCGTTTAATTTTAAATTCTTTTTAGGGGGAAGAATAAAAATCAATTACAACCCCACATCGGCGGCCAAATATTTTATGATGTATGTGGTCATATTGAGTCATGTCGAATAACAGAATTCTGACACTCGAACATCGAGATATGATAATGTTGACTTTGAAGGAACAGAATAAAAAAATTCTACATCACCCTATAATATTAAGTGATTTTTAGGGGAATCGAATATAAATCTATTTTGTCCCCTCATTGGCATTCATATGCAGTTTGATATTTTGGGTCATATGGAGGATTATATTGAATATCAGAATCCTGACATTCGAATTTCGATGTATTTCGTTATTTCGACTTTTAAGGCTCCGGATTAAAAATTTTTTACATCACCGTTTAATTTTAAATTCCTTTTAGGGGGAAGAATAAAAATCAATTTCAACCCCACATCGCTGGCCAACTATTTAATGATGTATGAGGTCATATTGAGTCACGTCGAATATCAGAATTCTGACATTCGAACATCGAGATATGATTATTTTGCCTTTGAAGGGCCAGATTAAAAAAATTGTACATCACCCTATAATATTAAGGGATTTTTTTGGGAATAGAATATAAATCTATTTTGTCCCCTCATTGGCGGTCATATGCAGTGTGATATTTTTTTTGTCATATGGAGGATTCTATTGAATATCAGAATCCTGACATTCGAATTTTGATGTATTTCGTTATTTCGACTTTTAAGGCCCCGGATTAAAAATTTTTTACATCACTGTTTAATTTTAAATTCTTTTTAGGGGGAAGAATAAAAATCAATTACAACCCCACATCGGCGGCCAAATATTTTATGATGTATGTGGTCACATTGAGTCATGTCGAATATCAGAATTCTGACATTCGAACATCGAGATATGATTATGTCGACTTTGAAGGGCCAGATTAAAAAAATTCTACATCACCCTATAATATTAAGTGATTTTTAGGGGAATCGAATATAAATCTATTTTGTCCCCTCATTGGCATTCATATGCAGTTTGATATTTTGGGTCATATGGAGGATTGTATTGAATATCAGAATCCTGACATTCGAAGTTTGATGTATTTCGTTATTTCGACTTTTAAGGCCCCGGATTAAAAATTTTTTACATCACCGTTTAATTCTAAATTCCTCTTAGGGGGAAGAATAAAAATCAATTACAACCCCACATCGGCGGTAAAATATTTTATGATGTATATGGTCACATTGAGTCACGTCGAATATCAGAATTCTGACATTCGAACATCGAGATATGATTATGTCGACTTTGAAGGGCCAGATTAAAAAAATTCTACATCACCCTATAATATTAAGTGATTTTTATGGGAATCGAATATAAATCTATTTTGTCCCCTCATTGGCATTCATATGCAGTTTGATATTTTGGGTCATATGGAGGATTATATTGAATATCAGAATCCTGACATTCGAATTTTGATGTATTTCGTTATTTTGACTTTTAAGGCCACGGATAAAAAAATTTTTACATCACCGTTTACTTTTAAATTCCTTTTAGGGGGAAGAATAAAAATCAATTACAACCCCACATCGGCGGTTAAATATTTTATGATGTATGTGGTCACATTGAGTCATGTCGAATATCAGAATTCTGACATTCGAACATCGAGATATGATTATGTTGACTTTGATGGGCCAGATTAAAAAAAATTCTACATCACCCTATAATATTAAGTGATTTTTAGGGGAATCGAATATAAATCTATTTTGTCCCCTCATTGGCGGTCATATGCAGTTTGATATTTTGGGTCATATGGAGGATTATATTGAATATCAGAATCCTGACATTTGAATTTTGATGTATTTCGTTATTTTGACTTTTAAGGCCCCGGATTAAAAATTTTTTACATCACCGTTTAATTTTAAATTCCTTTTAGGGCGAAGAATAAAAATCAATTACAACCCCACATCGGCGGCCAAATATTTTATGATGTATGAGGTCATATTGAGTCACGTCGAATATCAGAATTCTGACATTCGAACATCGAGATATGATTATGTTGACTTTGAAGGAACAGAATAAAAAAATTCTACATCACCCTATAATATTAAGTGATTTTAAAGGGAATCGAATATAAATCTATTTTGTCCCCTCATTGGCGGTCATATGCAATTTGATATTTGGGGTCATATGGAGGATTATATTGAATATCAGAATCCTGACATTCGAATTTTGATGTATTTCGTTATTTCGACTTTTAAGGCCCCGGATTAAAAATTTTTTACATCACCGTTTAATTTTAAATTCCTTTTAGGGCGAAGAATAAAAATCAATTAAAACCCCACATCGGCGGCCAAATATTTTATGATGTATGAGGTCATATTGAGTCACGTCGAATATCAGAATTCTGACATTCGAACATCGAGATATGATTATGTTGACTTTGAAGGAACAGAATAAAAAAATTCTACATCACCCTATAATATTAAGTGATTTTAAAGGGAATCGAATATAAATCTATTTTGTCCCCTCATTGGCGGTCATATGCAGTGTGATATTTGGGGTCATATGGAGGATTATATTGAATATCAGAATCCTGACATCCGAAATTTGACGTATTTCGTTATTTTGACTTTTAAGGCCCCGGATTAAAAATTTTTTACATCACCGTTTAATTTTAAATTCCTTTTAGGGGGAAGAATACAAATCAATTACAACCCCGCATCGGCGGCCAAATATTTTATGATGTACTAGCTGGTATGCCCGGCCTTGCACGGGTGGAGTGTATAAGTTTATTTTTTTAAGTTTTCTTAAAATACATTTATAAATTTGTAAAGAAGCAATATATTACATATCAACCTGGTATCCCAGTCACCTCTTTCCTATCCCGGTGTTCCCAGTAGTTTTCAAATCCCGGTTTTCCCGGTAATTAATCCTATCCCGATGTTCCCGGTCATTTTTCCTATCCTGGGGTTCCCGGAAATCTTTTCTATCCCGGTGTTCCAGATATTTTTACCCTTTCCTGGTGTTCCCGGTAATTTTTCTCTATCCCGGTGTTTCCGGTAATTTTTCTCTATCCCGATGATCCCGATATTTTTCCACTTCCCCAGTGTTCCCGGTAATTTTCCTTTTTCCCGGTTTTCCGGGTAATTTCTCTATCCCGATGTTCCCGAAAATTTTCCTATCCCGATGTTGGAGGTTATTTTTATGTCCCGGTAATCCCGGTATTTTTTCCTATCCCGATGTTCCAGGTAATTTTTCTTTTCACGGTGTTCTCGGCAATGTTTCCTAGTAAATTAATGAGTCTAGTGAACTAAAATAACAAATTTGAAACAATAATAAAAGATCTAGTAAATTGAAAAGTCTAGTGAACCGCTTCATTTGAAACAATGTTTTATTTTTAAGTCGTTTTCCATGAAAAAAAAATTTACACTTTTCCATAAATATTTAAATTTTAAAGGAAAATATCTTAAAATAGGGGAAACTAACGTTTCAAAATTAATTATTTGAATTTAATTTGGTGTTTTTACATCTGATATAGTTTTTAAATGGACAATTATCGAGTTTTTCCTGTTAAAATATTTAATTTTTGAAGGTTTTCATCTCCTTAAAAATAGTGAGTCGAGCAGATCTGCTCTGGTAGAGAAATGGAGAAATAAGCGTTTTCGGCTATAAATTCGGTTAAAAGAGGGTCAAGGGCTCGTTCTAGAACTTTGAAACATAGCCTATGTTTTTTCTGGGTTTGTTTTACGTAGGTATACCAAGTTTGGTGCAGATCGGAAGAAAACTGTGGATTTGTATAGAAGACACACACACACATACACATTCAATTTTATTATATTAGATGTGGTCACATTGAGTCATGTCGAATATCAGAATTCTGACATTCGAACATCGAGATATGATTATGTTGACTTTGATGGGCCAGATTAAAAAAAATTCTACATCACCCTATAATATTAAGTGATTTTTATGGGAATCGAATATAAATATATTTTGTCCCCTCATTGGCGGTCATATGCAGTTTGATATTTTGGGTCATATGGAGGATTATATTGAATATCAGAATCCTGACATTCGAAGTTTGATGTATTTCGTTATTTCGACTTTTAAGGCCCCGGATTAAAATTTTTTTACATCCCCGTTTAATTTTAAATTCTTTTTAGGGGGAAGAATAAAAATCAATTACAACCCCACATCGGCGGCCAAATATTTTATGATGTATGTGGTCACATTGAGTCATGTCGAATATCAGAATTCTGACATTCGAACATCGAGATATGATTATGTCGACTTTGAAGGACCAGATTAAACAAAATTCTACATAACCCTATAATATTAAGGGATTTTTATGGGAATCGAATATAAATCTATTTTGTCCCCTCATTGGCGGATATATGCAGTTTGATATTTTGGGTCATATGGAGGATTATATTGAATATCAGAATCCTGACATTCGAAGTTTGATGTATTTCGTTATTTCGACTTTTAAGGCCCCGGATTAAAAATTTTTTACATCACCGTTTAATTTTAAATTCTTTTTAGGGGGAAGAATAAAAATCAATTACAACCCCACATCGGCGGCCAAATATTTTATGATGTATGTGGTCACATTGAGTCACGTCGAATATCAGAATTCTGACATTCGAACATCGAGATATGATTATGTCGACTTTGAAGGACCAGATTAAACAAATTTCTACATAACCCTATAATATTAAGGGATTTTTATTGGAATCGAATATAAATCTATTTTGTCCCCTCATTGGCAGATATATGCAGTTTGATATTTTGGGTCATATGGAGGATTATATTGAATATCAGAATCCTGACATTCGAATTTTGATGTATTTCGTTATTTTGACTTTTAAGGCCCCGGATTAAAAAATTTTTTCATCACCGTTTAATTTTAAATTCCTTTTAGGGGGAAGAATAAAAATCAACTACAACCCCACATCGGCTGCCAAATATTTTATGATGTATGTGGTCATATTGAGTCATGTCGAATATCAGAATTCTGACATTCGAACATCGAGATATGATTATATTGACTTTGAAGGAACAGAATAAAAAAATTCTACATCACCCTATAATATTAAGTGATTTTAAAGGGAATCGAATATAAATCTATTTTGTCCCCTCATTGGCGGTCATATGCAGTGTGATATTTGGGGTCATATGGAGGATTATATTGAATATCAGAATCCTGACATTCGAAGTTTGACGTATTTCGTTATTTCGACTTTTAGGGCCCCGGATTTAAAATTTTTTACATCACCGTTTAATTTTAAATTCATTTTAGGGAGAAGAATAAAAATCATTTACAACCCCACCTCGGCGGCCAAATATTTTATGATGTATGTGGTCACATTGAGTCACGTCGAATATCAGAATTCTGACATTCGAACATCGAGATATGATTATTTTGCCTTTGAAGGGCCAGATTAAAAAAATTGTACATCACCCTATAATATTAAGGGATTTTTATGGGAATCGAAAATAAATCTATTTTGTCCCCTCATTGGCGGTCATATGCAGTGTGATATTTTGGGTCATATGGAGGATTTTATTGAATATCAGAATCCTGACATTCAAATTTTGATGTATTTCGTTATTTCGACTTTTAGGGCCCCGGATTAAATATTTTTTACATCACCGTTTAATTTTAAATTCATTTTAGGGAGAAGAATAACAATCAATTACAACCCCACATCGGCGGCCAAATATTTTATGATGTATGTGGTCATATTGAGTTATGTCGAATATCAGAATTCTGACATTCGAACATCGAGATATGATTATGTCGACTTTGAAGGGCCAGATTAAAAAAATTCTACATCACCCTATAATATTAAGTGATTTTTAGGGGAATCGAATATAAATCTATTTTGTCCCCTCATTGGCATTCATATGCAGTTTGATATTTTGGGTCATATGGAGGATTTTATTGAATATCAGAATCCTGACATTCGAAGTTTGATGTATTTCGTTATTTCGACTTTTAAGGCCCCGGATTAAAAATTTTTTACATCACCGTTTAATTCTAAATTCCTCTTAGGGGGAAGAATAAAAATCAATTACAACCCCACATCGGCGGTAAAATATTTTATGATGTATATGGTCACATTGAGTCACGTCGAATATCAGAATTCTGACATTCGAACATCGAGATATGATTATGTCGACTTTGAAGGGCCAGATTAAAAAAATTCTACATCACCCTATAATATTAAGTGATTTTTATGGGAATCGAATATAAATCTATTTTGTCCCCTCATTGGCATTCATATGCAGTTTGATATTTTGGGTCATATGGAGGATTATATTGAATATCAGAATCCTGACATTTGAATTTTGATGTATTTCGTTATTTTGACTTTTAAGGCCCCGGATTAAAAATTTTTTACATCACCGTTTAATTTTAAATTCCTTTTAGGGCGAAGAATAAAAATCAATTACAACCCCACATCGGCGGCCAAATATTTTATGATGTATGAGGTCATATTGAGTCACGTCGAATATCAGAATTCTGACATTCGAACATCGAGATATGATTATGTTGACTTTGAAGGAACAGAATAAAAAAATTCTACATCACCCTATAATATTAAGTGATTTTAAAGGGAATCGAATATAAATCTATTTTGTCCCCTCATTGGCGGTCATATGCAATGTGATATTTGGGGTCATATGGAGGATTATATTGAATATCAGAATCCTGACATTCGAATTTTGATGTATTTCGTTATTTCGACTTTTAAGGCCCCGGATTAAAAATTTTTTACATCACCGTTTAATTTTAAATTCCTTTTAGGGCGAAGAATAAAAATCAATTAAAACCCCACATCGGCGGCCAAATATTTTATGATGTATGAGGTCATATTGAGTCACGTCGAATATCAGAATTCTGACATTCGAACATCGAGATATGATTATGTTGACTTTGAAGGAACAGAATAAAAAAATTCTACATCACCCTATAATATTAAGTGATTTTAAAGGGAATCGAATATAAATCTATTTTGTCCCCTCATTGGCGGTCATATGCAGTGTGATATTTGGGGTCATATGGAGGATTATATTGAATATCAGAATCCTGACATCCGAAATTTGACGTATTTCGTTATTTTGACTTTTAAGGCCCCGGATTAAAAATTTTTTACATCACCGTTTAATTTTAAATTCCTTTTAGGGGGAAGAATACAAATCAATTACAACCCCGCATCGGCGGCCAAATATTTTATGATGTACTAGCTGGTATGCCCGGCCTTGCACGGGTGGAGTGTATAAGTTTATTTTTTTAAGTTTTCTTAAAATACATTTATAAATTTGTAAAGAAGCAATATATTACATATCAACCTGGTATCCCAGTCACCTCTTTCCTATCCCGGTGTTCCCAGTAGTTTTCAAATCCCGGTTTTCCCGGTAATTAATCCTATCCCGATGTTCCCGGTCATTTTTCCTATCCTGGGGTTCCCGGAAATCTTTTCTATCCCGGTGTTCCAGATATTTTTACCCTTTCCTGGTGTTCCCGGTAATTTTTCTCTATCCCGGTGTTTCCGGTAATTTTTCTCTATCCCGATGATCCCGATATTTTTCCACTTCCCCAGTGTTCCCGGTAATTTTCCTTTTTCCCGGTTTTCCGGGTAATTTCTCTATCCCGATGTTCCCGAAAATTTTCCTATCCCGATGTTGGAGGTTATTTTTATGTCCCGGTAATCCCGGTATTTTTTCCTATCCCGATGTTCCAGGTAATTTTTCTTTTCACGGTGTTCTCGGCAATGTTTCCTAGTAAATTAATGAGTCTAGTGAACTAAAATAACAAATTTGAAACAATAATAAAAGATCTAGTAAATTGAAAAGTCTAGTGAACCGCTTCATTTGAAACAATGTTTTATTTTTAAGTCGTTTTCCATGAAAAAAAAATTTACACTTTTCCATAAATATTTAAATTTTAAAGGAAAATATCTTAAAATAGGGGAAACTAACGTTTCAAAATTAATTATTTGAATTTAATTTGGTGTTTTTACATCTGATATAGTTTTTAAATGGACAATTATCGAGTTTTTCCTGTTAAAATATTTAATTTTTGAAGGTTTTCATCTCCTTAAAAATAGTGAGTCGAGCAGATCTGCTCTGGTAGAGAAATGGAGAAATAAGCGTTTTCGGCTATAAATTCGGTTAAAAGAGGGTCAAGGGCTCGTTCTAGAACTTTGAAACATAGCCTATGTTTTTTCTGGGTTTGTTTTACGTAGGTATACCAAGTTTGGTGCAGATCGGAAGAAAACTGTGGATTTGTATAGAAGACACACACACACATACACATTCAATTTTATTATATTAGATGTGGTCACATTGAGTCATGTCGAATATCAGAATTCTGACATTCGAACATCGAGATATGATTATGTTGACTTTGATGGGCCAGATTAAAAAAAATTCTACATCACCCTATAATATTAAGTGATTTTTATGGGAATCGAATATAAATATATTTTGTCCCCTCATTGGCGGTCATATGCAGTTTGATATTTTGGGTCATATGGAGGATTATATTGAATATCAGAATCCTGACATTCGAAGTTTGATGTATTTCGTTATTTCGACTTTTAAGGCCCCGGATTAAAATTTTTTTACATCCCCGTTTAATTTTAAATTCTTTTTAGGGGGAAGAATAAAAATCAATTACAACCACACATCGGCGGCCAAATATTTTATGATGTATGTGGTCACATTGAGTCATGTCGAATATCAGAATTCTGACATTCGAACATCGAGATATGATTATGTCGACTTTGAAGGACCAGATTAAACAAAATTCTACATAACCCTATAATATTAAGGGATTTTTATGGGAATCGAATATAAATCTATTTTGTCCCCTCATTGGCGGATATATGCAGTTTGATATTTTGGGTCATATGGAGGATTATATTGAATATCAGAATCCTGACATTCGAAGTTTGATGTATTTCGTTATTTCGACTTTTAAGGCCCCGGATTAAAAATTTTTTACATCACCGTTTAATTTTAAATTCTTTTTAGGGGGAAGAATAAAAATCAATTACAACCCCACATCGGCGGCCAAATATTTTATGATGTATGTGGTCACATTGAGTCACGTCGAATATCAGAATTCTGACATTCGAACATCGAGATATGATTATGTCGACTTTGAAGGACCAGATTAAACAAATTTCTACATAACCCTATAATATTAAGGGATTTTTATTGGAATCGAATATAAATCTATTTTGTCCCCTCATTGGCAGATATATGCAGTTTGATATTTTGGGTCATATGGAGGATTATATTGAATATCAGAATCCTGACATTCGAATTTTGATATATTTCGTTATTTTGACTTTTAAGGCCCCGGATTAAAAAATTTTTTCATCACCGTTTAATTTTAAATTCCTTTTAGGGGGAAGAATAAAAATCAACTACAACCCCACATCGGCTGCCAAATATTTTATGATGTATGTGGTCATATTGAGTCATGTCGAATATCAGAATTCTGACATTCGAACATCGAGATATGATTATATTGACTTTGAAGGAACAGAATAAAAAAATTCTACATCACCCTATAATATTAAGTGATTTTAAAGGGAATCGAATATAAATCTATTTTGTCCCCTCATTGGCGGTCATATGCAGTGTGATATTTGGGGTCATATGGAGGATTATATTGAATATCAGAATCCTGACATTCGAAGTTTGACGTATTTCGTTATTTCGACTTTTAGGGCCCCGGATTTAAAATTTTTTACATCACCGTTTAATTTTAAATTCATTTTAGGGAGAAGAATAAAAATCATTTACAACCCCACCTCGGCGGCCAAATATTTTATGATGTATGTGGTCACATTGAGTCACGTCGAATATCAGAATTCTGACATTCGAACATCGAGATATGATTATTTTGCCTTTGAAGGGCCAGATTAAAAAAATTGTACATCACCCTATAATATTAAGGGATTTTTATGGGAATCGAAAATAAATCTATTTTGTCCCCTCATTGGCGGTCATATGCAGTGTGATATTTTGGGTCATATGGAGGATTTTATTGAATATCAGAATCCTGACATTCAAATTTTGATGTATTTCGTTATTTCGACTTTTAGGGCCCCGGATTAAATATTTTTTACATCACCGTTTAATTTTAAATTCATTTTAGGGAGAAGAATAACAATCAATTACAACCCCACATCGGCGGCCAAATATTTTATGATGTATGTGGTCATATTGAGTTATGTCGAATATCAGAATTCTGACATTCGAACATCGAGATATGATTATGTCGACTTTGAAGGGCCAGATTAAAAAAATTCTACATCACCCTATAATATTAAGTGATTTTTAGGGGAATCGAATATAAATCTATTTTGTCCCCTCATTGGCATTCATATGCAGTTTGATATTTTGGGTCATATGGAGGATTTTATTGAATATCAGAATCCTGACATTCGAAGTTTGATGTATTTCGTTATTTCGACTTTTAAGGCCCCGGATTAAAAATTTTTTACATCACCGTTTAATTCTAAATTCCTCTTAGGGGGAAGAATAAAAATCAATTACAACCCCACATCGGCGGTAAAATATTTTATGATGTATATGGTCACATTGAGTCACGTCGAATATCAGAATTCTGACATTCGAACATCGAGATATGATTATGTCGACTTTGAAGGGCCAGATTAAAAAAATTCTACATCACCCTATAATATTAAGTGATTTTTATGGGAATCGAATATAAATCTATTTTGTCCCCTCATTGGCATTCATATGCAGTTTGATATTTTGGGTCATATGGAGGATTATATTGAATATCAGAATCCTGACATTTGAATTTTGATGTATTTCGTTATTTTGACTTTTAAGGCCCCGGATTAAAAATTTTTTACATCACCGTTTAATTTTAAATTCCTTTTAGGGCGAAGAATAAAAATCAATTACAACCCCACATCGGCGGCCAAATATTTTATGATGTATGAGGTCATATTGAGTCACGTCGAATATCAGAATTCTGACATTCGAACATCGAGATATGATTATGTTGACTTTGAAGGAACAGAATAAAAAAATTCTACATCACCCTATAATATTAAGTGATTTTAAAGGGAATCGAATATAAATCTATTTTGTCCCCTCATTGGCGGTCATATGCAATGTGATATTTGGGGTCATATGGAGGATTATATTGAATATCAGAATCCTGACATTCGAATTTTGATGTATTTCGTTATTTCGACTTTTAAGGCCCCGGATTAAAAATTTTTTACATCACCGTTTAATTTTAAATTCCTTTTAGGGCGAAGAATAAAAATCAATTAAAACCCCACATCGGCGGCCAAATATTTTATGATGTATGAGGTCATATTGAGTCACGTCGAATATCAGAATTCTGACATTCGAACATCGAGATATGATTATGTTGACTTTGAAGGAACAGAATAAAAAAATTCTACATCACCCTATAATATTAAGTGATTTTAAAGGGAATCGAATATAAATCTATTTTGTCCCCTCATTGGCGGTCATATGCAGTGTGATATTTGGGGTCATATGGAGGATTATATTGAATATCAGAATCCTGACATCCGAAATTTGACGTATTTCGTTATTTTGACTTTTAAGGCCCCGGATTAAAAATTTTTTACATCACCGTTTAATTTTAAATTCCTTTTAGGGGGAAGAATACAAATCAATTACAACCCCGCATCGGCGGCCAAATATTTTATGATGTACTAGCTGGTATGCCCGGCCTTGCACGGGTGGAGTGTATAAGTTTATTTTTTTAAGTTTTCTTAAAATACATTTATAAATTTGTAAAGAAGCAATATATTACATATCAACCTGGTATCCCAGTCACCTCTTTCCTATCCCGGTGTTCCCAGTAGTTTTCAAATCCCGGTTTTCCCGGTAATTAATCCTATCCCGATGTTCCCGGTCATTTTTCCTATCCTGGGGTTCCCGGAAATCTTTTCTATCCCGGTGTTCCAGATATTTTTACCCTTTCCTGGTGTTCCCGGTAATTTTTCTCTATCCCGGTGTTTCCGGTAATTTTTCTCTATCCCGATGATCCCGATATTTTTCCACTTCCCCAGTGTTCCCGGTAATTTTCCTTTTTCCCGGTTTTCCGGGTAATTTCTCTATCCCGATGTTCCCGAAAATTTTCCTATCCCGATGTTGGAGGTTATTTTTATGTCCCGGTAATCCCGGTATTTTTTCCTATCCCGATGTTCCAGGTAATTTTTCTTTTCACGGTGTTCTCGGCAATGTTTCCTAGTAAATTAATGAGTCTAGTGAACTAAAATAACAAATTTGAAACAATAATAAAAGATCTAGTAAATTGAAAAGTCTAGTGAACCGCTTCATTTGAAACAATGTTTTATTTTTAAGTCGTTTTCCATGAAAAAAAAATTTACACTTTTCCATAAATATTTAAATTTTAAAGGAAAATATCTTAAAATAGGGGAAACTAACGTTTCAAAATTAATTATTTGAATTTAATTTGGTGTTTTTACATCTGATATAGTTTTTAAATGGACAATGAGGAAGTTGCATGATTTTTTTTTATTTTTTTAATCGATTCCTCTTGCAAAAATAAGCAACTACCCAAAATTTGAGGCCGATCGAGAAATTTTTTGATTGCCAAATAAATTAACAAAAATCCCCTTTTTAAAAGCGCGCGAAAACGCCAAGAGTTTGGATGTGACGTCATCTTATACTAAACATTGTTGTAAAGCAATGGAGTTGATGGTATTATTGTTGACGTCATCTTATAGTTTAAACAATAAACGTTTTCAGTCACGTGTTTTTTTCTCGACTTTTAAATTAAAATATTTAATTACCTGTACATTTTTTTGAAAAACTGACTAGATATTTAATTTTACCATACAAAAAACTATACGGAACACTTGTTTGTTTTTGAAAATCTGACACATGCAACTTCCTTATTATCGAGTTTTTCCTGTTAAAATATTTAATTTTTGAAGGTTTTCATCTCCTTAAAAATAGTGAGTCGAGCAGATCTGCTCTGGTAGAGAAATGGAGAAATAAGCGTTTTCGGCTATAAATTCGGTTAAAAGAGGGTCAAGGGCTCGTTCTAGAACTTTGAAACATAGCCTATGTTTTTTCTGGGTTTGTTTTACGTAGGTATACCAAGTTTGGTGCAGATCGGAAGAAAACTGTGGATTTGTATAGAAGACACACACACACATACACATTCAATTTTATTATATTAGATGTGGTCACATTGAGTCATGTCGAATATCAGAATTCTGACATTCGAACATCGAGATATGATTATGTTGACTTTGATGGGCCAGATTAAAAAAAATTCTACATCACCCTATAATATTAAGTGATTTTTATGGGAATCGAATATAAATATATTTTGTCCCCTCATTGGCGGTCATATGCAGTTTGATATTTTGGGTCATATGGAGGATTATATTGAATATCAGAATCCTGACATTCGAAGTTTGATGTATTTCGTTATTTCGACTTTTAAGGCCCCGGATTAAAATTTTTTTACATCCCCGTTTAATTTTAAATTCCTCTTAGGGGGAAGAATAAAAATCAATTACAACCCCACATCGGCGGTAAAATATTTTATGATGTAAATGGTCACATTGAGTCATGTCGAATATCAGAATTCTGACATTCGAACATCGAGATATGATTATGTCGACTTTGATGGGCCAGATTAAAAAAAATTCTACATCACCCTATAAAATTAAGTGATTTTTAGGGGAATCGAATATAAATCTATTTTGTCCCCTCATTGGCATTCATATGCAGTTTGATATTTTGGGTTATATGGAGGATTATATTGAACATCAGAATCCTGACACTCGAATTTTGATGTATTTCGTTATTTTGACTTTTAAGGCCCCGGATTAAAAATTTTTTACATCACCGTTTAATTTTAAATTCCTTTTAGGGGGAAGAATAAAAATCAATTACAACCCCACATCGGCGGCCAAATATTTTATGATGTATGTGGTCACATTGAGTCATGTCGAATATCAGTATTCTGACATTCGAACATCGAGATATGATTATATCGACTTTGAAGGGCCAGATTAAAAAAATTCTACATCACCCTATAATATTAAGTGATTTTTATGGGAATCGAATATAAATCTATTTTGTACCCTCATTGGCGGTCCTATGCAGTTTGATATTTTGGATCATATGGAGGATTATATTGAATATCAGAATCCTGACATTCGAATTTTGATGTATTTCGTTATTTCGACTTTTAAGGACCCGTATTCAAAATTTTTTTACATCACCGTTAAATTTTAAATTCCTTTTAGGGGGAAGAATATCTTAGATGGGCCGACCGCGATCACGGCCTTTTGGCTGAGATGGAAACATTGACTTCGATTTTTGAATGAATAAAAACCAGCTTAATATCTGGTAAGCCCGCGAATGTGGGCTATCCAATATGATAGCAAATTTTGAACAGTAGTTGAATTCAGTATTTATAGCTATTTGCAACAAGAATCCCCAAGTTCATACAATCTCAATTCGGTAAACGAAACTTTCGCTTCTCGGTTTTGGCTTAGATGGGCCGACCTTGATCACGGCCTTTTGGCTGAGATGGATACTTTGACTTCGATTTTTGAATAAATAAAAACCAGCTTAATATCTGATAAGCCCGCGAATGTGGGCTATCCAATGTTATAGCAATTTTTGAAAAGTAGTTCAATTCAGTATTAATACTGTTTGCAACAAGAATCCCCGAATCCATACAATCTAGAGGCGGTAAACGAAACTTTCGCTTCTCGGCCTTTTGGCTTGGATGGGCTCCCAACGATCATGGCCTTTTGGCTGTGATGGAAATTTTGACTTCGATTTTTTAATCAATAAAACCAGCTTAATATCTTGTAAGTCCGCGAATGTGGGCTATCCAATATGATAGCAAATTTTGAACAGTATTTGAATTCAGTATTTATAGCTATTTGCAACAAAAATCCCCAAGTTCATACAATCTCAATTCGGTAAACGAAACTTTCGCTTCTCGACTTTTGGCTTAGATGGGCCAACCTTGATCAAGGCCTTTTGGCTTAGATGGATACTTTGACTTCGATTTTTGAATAAATAAAAACC
Source organism: Tetragnatha versicolor (assembly GCA_024610705.1). Classification (NCBI taxonomy): domain Eukaryota; kingdom Metazoa; phylum Arthropoda; class Arachnida; order Araneae; family Tetragnathidae; genus Tetragnatha; species Tetragnatha versicolor. The sequence goes on from JANDEH010000001.1 coordinate 1,128,784, forward strand.
AGCTTAATATCTGGTAAGCCCGCGAATATTATAGCAATTTTTGAAGAGTAGTTCAATTCAGTATTTATAGATACTTGCAACAAGAATTTCCGAGTTCATACAATCTCAATTCGGTAAACGAAACTTTCGCTTCTCGGCCTTTTGGCTTAGATGGGCCGACCATGATCACGGCCTTTTTGCTGAGATGGAAACTTTGACTTCGATTTTAGAATGAATAAAAACCAGCTTAATATCTGATAAGCCCGCGATTATTATAGCAATTTTTGAAGAGTAGTTCAATTCAGTATTTATAGATATTTGCAACAAGAATTTCCGAGTTCATACAATCTCAATTCGGTAAACGAAACTTTCGCTTCTCCGCCTTTTGGCTTAGATGGGCCGACCGCGATCACCGCCTTTTGGCTGAGATGGAAACATTAACTACGATTTTTGAATAAATAAAAACCAGCTTAATATCTGGTAAGCCCGCGAATGTTATAGCAATTTTTGAAGAGTAGTTCAATTCAGTATTAATACTGTTTGCACCAAGAATCCCCGAGTTCATAAAAACTCGATTCGGTAAACGAAACTTTCGATTCTCGGCCCTTTGGCTTAGATGGGCCGACCTTGATCACGGCCTTTTGGCTGAGATGGAAACTTTGACTTCGATTTTAGATTGAATAAAAACCAGCTTAATATCTGGTAAGCCCGCGAATGTGAGCTATCCAATATTATAGCAATTTTTGAAGAGTAGTTCAATTCAGTATTAATACTGTTTGCAACAAGAATCCCCGAATCCATACAATCACGAGGCGGTAAACGAAACTTTCGCTTCTCGGCCTTTTGGCTTAGATGGGCCGACCATGATCACGGCCTTTTTGCTGAGATGGAAACTTTGACTTCGATTTTAGAATGAATAAAAACCAGCTTAATATCTGATAAGCCCGCGATTATTATAGCAATTTTTGAAGAGTAGTTCAATTCAGTATTTATAGATATTTGCAACAAGAATTTCCGAGTTCATACAATCTCAATTCGGTAAACGAAACTTTCGCTTCTCCGCCTTTTGGCTTAGATGGGCCGACCGCGATCACCGCCTTTTGGCTGAGATGGAAACATTGACTACGATTTTTGAATAAATAAAAACCAACTTAATATCTGGTAAGCCCACGAATATTATAGCAATTTTTGAAGAGTAGTTCAATTCAGTATTAATACTATTTGCACCAAGAATCCCCGAGTTCATAAAAACTCGATTCGGTAAACGAAACTTTCGCTTCTCGGCCTTTTGGCTTAGATGGGCCGACCATGATCACGGCCTTTTTGCTGAGATGGAAACTTTGACTTCGATTTTAGAATGAATAAAAACCAGCTTAATATCTGATAACCCGCGAATATTATAGAAATTTTTGAAGAGTAGTTCAATTCAGTATTTATAGATATTTGCAACAAGAATTTCCGAGTTCATACAATCTGAATTCGGTAAACGAAACTTTCGCTTCTTGGTCTTTTGGCTTAGATGGGCCGACCGCGATCACCGCCTTTTGGCTGAGATGGAAACTTTGACTTCGATTTTAGAATGAATAAAAATAAGCTTAATATCTGGTAAGCCCGCGAATATTATAGCAATTTTTGAAGAGTAGTTCAATTCAGTATTAATACTGTTTGCAACAAGAATCCCCGAATCCATACAATCACGAGGCGGTAAACGAAACTTTCGCTTCTCGGCCTTTTGGCTTGGATGGGCTCCCAACGATCATGGCCTTTTGGCTGTGATGGAAATTTTGACTTCGATTTTTTAATCAATAAAACCAGCTTAATTTCTTGTAAGTCCGCGAATGTGGGCTATCCAATATGATAGCAAATTTTGAACAGTAGTTGAATTCAGTATTTATATAGCTATTTGCAACAAGAATCCCCAAGTTCATACAATCTCAATTCGGTAAACGAAACTTTCGCTTCTCGGCCTTTTGGCTTAGATGGGCCGACCTTGATCAAGGCCTTTTGGCTTAGATGGATACTTTGACTTCGATTTTCGAATAAATTAAAACCAATTTAATATCTGGTAAGCCCGCGAATATTATATCAATTTTTGAAGAGTAGTTCAATTCAGTATTTATAGATACTTGCAACAAGAATTTCCGAGTTCATACAATCTCAATTCGGTAAACGAAACTTTCGCTTCTCGGCCTTTTGGCTTAGATGGGCCGACCGCGATCACCGCCTTTTGGCTGAGATGGAAACATTGACTACGATTTTTAAATAAATAAAAACCAACTTAATATCTGGTAAGCCCGCGAATATTATAGCAATTTTTGAAGAGTAGTTCAATTCAGTATTAATAATATTTGCACCAAGAATCCCCGAGTTCATAAAAACTGGATTCGGTAAACGAAACTTTCGCTTCTCGGCCTTTTGGCTTAGATGGGCCGACCATGATCACGGCCTTTTTGCTGAGATGGAAACTTTGACTTCGATTTTAGAATGAATAAAAACCAGCTTAATATCTGATAAGCCCGCGATTATTATAGCAATTTTTGAAGAGTAGTTCAATTCAGTATTTATAGATATTTGCAACAAGAATTTCTGAGTTCATACAATCTCAATTCGGTAAACGAAACTTTCGCTTCTCCGCCTTTTGGCTTAGATGGGCCGACCGCGATCACCGCCTTTTGGCTGAGATGGAAACATTAACTACGATTTTTGAATAAATAAAAACCAGCTTAATATCTGGTAAGCCCGCGAATGTTATAGCAATTTTTGAAGAGTAGTTCAATTCAGTATTAATACTGTTTGCACCAAGAATCCCCGAGTTCATAAAAACTCGATTCGGTAAACGAAACTTTCGATTCTCGGCCCTTTGGCTTAGATGGGCCGACCTTGATCACGGCCTTTTGGCTGAGATGGAAACTTTGACTTCGATTTTAGATTGAATAAAAACCAGCTTAATATCTGGTAAGCCCGCGAATGTGAGCTATCCAATATTATAGCAATTTTTGAAGAGTAGTTCAATTCAGTATTAATACTGTTTGCAACAAGAATCCCCGAATCCATACAATCACGAGGCGGTAAACGAAACTTTCGCTTCTCGGCCTTTTGGCTTGGATGGGCTCCCAAAGATCATGGCCTTTTGGCTGTGATGGAAATTTTGACTTCGATTTTTTAATCAATAAAACCAGCTTAATTTCTTGTAAGTCCGCGAATGTGGGCTATCCAATATGATAGCAAATTTTGAACAGTAGTTGAATTCAGTATTTATAGCTATTTGCAACAAGAATCCCCAAGTTCATACAATCTCAATTCGGTAAACGAAACATTCACTTCTCGGCCTTTTGGCTTAGATGGGCCGACCGCGATCACCGCCTTTTGGCTGAGATGGAAACATTGACTACGATTTTTGAATAAATAAAAACCAACTTAATATCTGGTAAGCCCGCGAATATTATAGCAATTTTTGAAGAGTAGTTCAATTCAGTATTAATACTATTTGCACCAAGAATCCCCGAGTTCATAAAAACTCGATTCGGTAAACGAAACTTTCGCTTCTCGGCCTTTTGGCTTAGATGGGCCGACCATGATCACGGCCTTTTTGCTGAGATGGAAACTTTGACTTCGATTTTAGAATGAATAAAAACCAGCTTAATATCTGATAACCCGCGAATATTATAGAAATTTTTGAAGAGTAGTTCAATTCAGTATTTATAGATATTTGCAACAAGAATTTCCGAGTTCATACAATCTGAATTCGGTAAACGAAACTTTCGCTTCTTGGTCTTTTGGCTTAGATGGGCCGACCGCGATCACCGCCTTTTGGCTGAGATGGAAACTTTGACTTCGATTTTAGAATGAATAAAAATAAGCTTAATATCTGGTAAGCCCGCGAATATTATAGCAATTTTTGAAGAGTAGTTCAATTCAGTATTAATACTGTTTGCAACAAGAATCCCCGAATCCATACAATCACGAGGCGGTAAACGAAACTTTCGCTTCTCGGCCTTTTGGCTTGGATGGGCTCCCAACGATCATGGCCTTTTGGCTGTGATGGAAATTTTGACTTCGATTTTTTAATCAATAAAACCAGCTTAATTTCTTGTAAGTCCGCGAATGTGGGCTATCCAATATGATAGCAAATTTTGTACAGTAGTTGAATTCAGTATTTATATAGCTATTTGCAACAAGAATCCCCAAGTTCATACAATCTCAATTCGGTAAACGAAACTTTCGCTTCTCGGCCTTTTGGCTTAGATGGGCCGACCTTGATCAAGGCCTTTTGGCTTAGATGTATACTTTGACTTCGATTTTCGAAAAAATAAAAACCAATTTAATATCTGGTAAGCCCGCGAATATTATAGCAATTTTTGAAGAGTAGTTCAATTCAGTATTTATAGATACTTGCAACAAGAATTTCCGAGTTCATACAATCTCAATTCGGTAAACGAAACTTTCGCTTCTCCACCTTTTGGCTTAGATGGTTAGACCGCGATCACCGCCTTTTGGCTGAGATGGAAACATTAACTACGATTTTTGAATAAATAAAAACCAGCTTAATATCTGGTAAGCCCGCGAATGTTATAGCAATTTTTGAAGAGTAGTTCAATTCAGTATTAATACTGTTTGCAACAAGAATCCCCGAATCCATACAATCACGAGGCGGTAAACGAAACTTTCGCTTCTCGGCCTTTTGGCTTGGATGGGCTCCCAACGATCATGGCCTTTTGGCTGTGATGGAAATTTTGACTTCGATTTTTTAATCAATGAAACCAGCTTAATTTCTTGTAAGTCCGCGAATGTGGGCTATCCAATATGATACCAAATTTTGAACAGTAGTTGAATTCAGTATTTATAGCTATTTGCAAAAAGAATCCCCAAGTTCATACAATCTCAATTCGGTAAACGAAACTTTCGATTCTCGGCCTTTTGGCTTAGATGGGCCGACCTTGATCAAGGCCTTTTGGCTTAGATGGAAACATTGTCTACGATTTTTGACAAAATAAAACCCAGCTTAATATCTGGTATGCCCGCGAATATTATAGCAATTTTTGAAGACTAGTTCAATTCAGTATTAATACTGATTGCAACAAGAATCCCCGAGTTCATACAATCTCAATTCGGTAAACGAAACTTTCGCTTCTCGGCCTTTTAGCTTAGATGGGCCGACCGCGATCACGGCCTTTTGGCTGAGATGGAAACATTGACTACGATTTTTGAATAAATAAAAACCAGCTTAATATCTGGTAAGCCCGCGAATGTGGGCTATCCAATATTATAGCAATTTTTGAAGAGTAGTTCAATTCAGTATTAATACTATTTGCATAAAGAATCCCCGAGTTCATAAAAACTCGATTCGGTAAACGAAACTTTCGCTTCTCGGCCTTTTGGCTTAGATTGGCCGACCATGATCACGGCCTTTTTGCTGAGATGGAAACTTTGACTTCGATTTTAGAATGAATAAAAACCAGCTTAATATCTGGTAAGCCCGCGAATATTATAGCAATTTTTGAATAGTAGTTCAATTCAGTATTAATACTATTTGCACCAAGAATCCCCGAGTTCATAAAAACTCGATTCGGTAAACGAAGCTTTCGCTTCTCGGCCTTTTGGCTTAGATGGGCCGACCAGGATCACGGCCTTTTTGCTGGGATGGAAACTTTGACTTCGATTTTAGAATGAATAAAAACCAGCTTAATATCTGATAAGCCCGCGATTATTATAGCAATTTTTGAAGAGTAGTTCAATTCAGTATTTATAGATATTTGCAACAAGAATTTCCGAGTTCATACAATCTCAATTCGGTAAACGAAACTTTCGCTTCTCCGCCTTTTGGCTTAGATGGGCCGACCGCGATCACCGCCTTTTGGCTGAGATGGAAACATTAACTACGATTTTTGAATAAATAAAAACCAGCTTAATATCTGGTAAGCCCGCGAATGTTATAGCAATTTTTGAAGAGTAGTTCAATTCAGTATTAATACTGTTTGCACCAAGAATCCCCGAGTTCATAAAAACTCGATTCGGTAAACGAAACTTTCGATTCTCGGCCCTTTGGCTTAGATGGGCCGACCTTGATCACGGCCTTTTGGCTGAGATGGAAACTTTGACTTCGATTTTAGATTGAATAAAAACCAGCTTAATATCTGGTAAGCCCGCGAATGTGAGCTATCCAAGAGTAGTTCAATTCAGTATTAATACTGTTTGCAACAAGAATCCCCGAGTTCATACAATCTCAATTCGGTAAACGAAACTTTCGCTTCTCGGCCTTTTGGCTTAGATGGGCCGACCGCGATCACGGCCTTTTGGCTGAGATGGAAACATTGACTACGATTTTTGAATAAATAAAAACCAGCTTAATATCTGGTAAGCCCGCGAATGTGGGCTATCCAATATTATAGCAATTTTTGAAGAGTAGTTCAATTCAGTATTAATACTATTTGCACCAAGAATCCCCGAGTTCATAAAAACTCGATTCGGTAAACGAAACTTTCGCTTCTCGGCCTTTTGGCTTAGATGGGCCGACCATGATCACGGCCTTTTTGCTGAGATGGAAACTTTGACTTCGATTTTAGAATGAATAAAAACCAGCTTAATATCTGGTAAGCCCGCGAATATTATAGCAATTTTTGAAGAGTAGTTCAATACAGTATTTATAGATATTTGCAACAAGAATTTCCGAGTTCATACAATCTCAATTCGGTAAACGAAACTTTCGCTTCTCGGCCTTTTGGCTTAGATGGGCCGACCATGATCACGGCCTTTTTGCTGAGATGGAAACTTTGACTTCGATTTTAGAATGAATAAAAACCAGCTTAATATCTGGTAAGCCCGCGAATATTATAGCAATTTTTGAAGAGTAGTTCAATACAGTATTTATAGATATTTGCAACAAGAATTTCCGAGTTCATACAATCTCAATTCGGTAAACGAAACTTTCGCTTCTCAGACTTTTGGCTTAGATGGGCCGACCTTGATCAAGGCCTTTTGGCTTAGATGGATACTTTGACTTCGATTTTTGAATAAATAAAAACCAATTTAATATCTGGTAAGCCCGCGAATATTATAGCAATTTTTGAAGAGTAGTTCAATTCAGTATTTATAGATACTTGCAACAAGAATTTCCGAGTTCATACAATCTCAATTCGGTAAACGAAACTTTCGCTTCTCGGCCTTTTGGCTTAGATGGGCCGACAATGATCACGGCCTTTTTGCTGAGATGGAAACTTTGACTTCGATTTTAGAATGAATAAAAACCAGCTTAATATCTGGTAAGCCCGCGAATATTATAGCAATTTTTGAATAGTAGTTCAATTCAGTATTAATACTATTTGCACCAAGAATCCCCGAGTTCATAAAAACTCGATTCGGTAAACGAAGCTTTCGCTTCTCGGCCTTTTGGCTTAGATGGGCAGACCATGATCACGGCCTTTTTGCTGGGATGGAAACTTTGACTTCGATTTTAGAATGAATAAAAACCAGCTTAATATCTGATAAGCCCGCGATTATTATAGCAATTTTTGAAGAGTAGTTCAATTCAGTATTTATAGATATTTGCAACAAGAATTTCCGAGTTCATACAATCTCAATTCGGTAAACGAAACTTTCGCTTCTCCGCCTTTTGGCTTAGATGGGCCGACCGCGATCACCGAATTTTGGCTGAGATGGAAACATTAACTACGATTTTTGAATAAATAAAAACCAGCTTAATATCTGGTAAGCCCGCGAATGTTATAGCAATTTTTGAAGAGTAGTTCAATTCAGTATTAATACTGTTTGCACCAAGAATCCCCGAGTTCATAAAAACTCGATTCGGTAAACGAAACTTTCGATTCTCGGCCCTTTGGCTTATATGGGCCGACCTTGATCACGGCCTTTTGGCTGAGATGGAAACTTTGACTTCGATTTTAGATTGAATAAAAACCAGCTTAATATCTGGTAAACCCGCGAATGTGAGCTATCCAATATTATAGCAATTTTTGAAGAGTAGTTCAATTCAGTATTAATACTGTTTGCAACAAGAATCCCCGAATCCATACAATCACGAGGCGGTAAAAGAAACTTTCGCTTCTCGGCCTTTTGGCTTGGATGGGCTCCCAACGATCATGGCCTTTTGGCTGTGATGGAAATTTTGACTTCGATTTTTTAATCAATAAAACCAGCTTAATTTCTTGTAAGTCCGCGAATGTGGCCCAATATGATAGCAAATTTTGAACAGTAGTGGAATTCAGTATTTATAGCTATTTGCAACAAGAATCCCCAAGTTCATACAATCTCAATTCGGTAAACGAAACTTTCACTTCTCGGCCTTTTGGCTTAGATGGGCCGACCGCGATCACCGCCTTTTGGCTGAGATGGAAACATTGACTACGATTTTTGAATAAATAAAAACCAACTTAATATCTGGTAAGCCCGCGAATATTATAGCAATTTTTGAAGAGTAGTTCAATTCAGTATTAATACTATTTGCACCAAGAATCCCCGAGTTCATAAAAACTCGATTCGGTAAACGAAACTTTCGCTTCTCGGCCTTTTGGCTTAGATGGGCCGACCATGATCACGGCCTTTTTGCTGAGATGGAAACTTTGACTTCGATTTTAGAATGAATAAAAACCAGCTTAATATCTGATAACCCGCGAATATTATAGAAATTTTTGAAGAGTAGTTCAATTCAGTATTTATAGATATTTGCAACAAGAATTTCCGAGTTCATACAATCTGAATTCGGTAAACGAAACTTTCGCTTCTTGGTCTTTTGGCTTAGATGGGCCGACCGCGATCACCGCCTTTTGGCTGAGATGGAAACTTTGACTTCGATTTTAGAATGAATAAAAATAAGCTTAATATCTGGTAAGCCCGCGAATATTATAGCAATTTTTGAAGAGTAGTTCAATTCAGTATTAATACTGTTTGCAACAAGAATCCCCGAATCCATACAATCACGAGGCGGTAAACGAAACTTTCGCTTCTCGGCCTTTTGGCTTGGATGGGCTCCCAACGATCATGGCCTTTTGGCTGTGATGGAAATTTTGACTTCGATTTTTTAATCAATAAAACCAGCTTAATTTCTTGTAAGTCCGCGAATGTGGGCTATCCAATATGATAGCAAATTTTGTACAGTAGTTGAATTCAGTATTTTTTTTTTTTTTTTTTTTTATTATTTATTTATTTATTATTTTTTTAAACAAAGTAAATAAAGTATTACATCACCTGGGATCGTTGAACGATCCATGTAGGTGAACAATAAACAGTTGGTTACAATTAGTTGCACATGAAATTACAATAAAAAATTTAGACATGGTTGTAAATAAAAGTATACATTACATGCAAACAAGAAAAAAATATAAGTATAATATCTATCAGGAAATTAGTAGTGGCAAACAGGGTGTCGAAAATTTGGGTTTACTATCTGTCGTAAGGTAAGTAGTAGTGCAAAAAAAAAATAAGAATTGATTAAAATTACTCTACTAATGCAAGATCAAACAAAAAAGTTTTCAATGTCCCCAATAGAAAACAAAAAGTCTTTTAATTTCTTTTTAAATGCATGTTTGGTTTGACTATTTTGAATTTCCAAAGGTAATAAATTAAAGAACTTAGGGGCTAAATAAAAGAAATTTTTGCAAAAAATAGTTTTTTCAGGTTTAGGTACAGTATATAACACATTAGGTCTTCGGGGATTTATCATGTTTCGCTTTCTGCAGATATCGGAGTTTAAGTAGAGATAGAGACTTGTTTTAAAGTAGAAGAGGTAGCGAATAGGTAAAATATTCAATAGTTTAAAGTTATCAATATTAATGGAATGTGCTTGAGGTGATAACAATCTTATAAATCTTTCTTGGAGTTTACATATTCTTTTTAAATTTATCTGATAATCTCCACCCCATATTATTAAACCGTAGTTAATTCGAGATTGAACCCAAGAGTGATACAGAGTTAATAGGAATTTTCTGCTTACTTTTGGCCTTAGATGATAAAAATTTAGCATTATTAGTCTTAATTTATCAGCAATATACTTGGTATGGGACTTCCACTTTAAGTTGCAGTCAATATGAAGTCCAAGATATTTAATTGTAGACACTATATCAATTGATTTACAATTACAATCATTATAATTGTTACAGTGATAAACATGATATTTAATGGAAAGCTGAATTGGACTATTTTGTCTTAGGCTAAAGATCATGTATTTTGTTTTAACGACGTTTAATCTCAGACAGTTATCAAAAAACCATTTGCTAATTTTAACTAAATCCGAATTCATCTTTTGGTTCAAATCTTCAGCGGAATCGACTGAATATAAAAGAGCTGTATCATCGGCAAAACTTATGATTTTACCGTGTAAATTAAGGTTACATAAATCATTTATAAATATCAAAAATAGCAACGGACCTAAAGTTGAACCTTGGAAAACTCCATAATTAATTGGAAGGCATTTACTTAAGGTGTTCTTAACTTTAACAATTTGTATACGATTTGATAAATAGGATTTTAAAAAATTGTAGAAGTGCCCTCTGATCCCCGTTGATGATAGTTTATGTAATAAAATACCATGATTCACTGAGTCAAACGCCTTAGATATATCTAAATAAAGAGCAGCAGTTATTTTACTAGAATTTATACTACAATGAATAAAATCTGTAAACTCCAGTAGAGCTTTTTCAGTATTTGATTTAGGTAGAAAGCCGTATTGATTTTTTGAGAAAAAGTTTGAATTTTTCAAGAACGAAATTAATCTATCCTTAATTAATTGTTCAAATATTTTAGAAATAAGAGGCAGGACAGAGATAGGTCTATAATTTGAAAAATTATTTCTGTTTCCCTTTTTAAAAATGGGTGTTATTATTGAGGTCTTTAATGACTTTGGGAAAATACTTTCATTTACTAAACTATTAAATAAACTAGTGAGAATATTTATATGAGAAAATGACAGAGTTTTGAGAATTTTCGCATCTATTCCGTCTGATCCTGGGCTTTTCTTGGGATTTAGATTACGAATACAATTTAAAACTTCTGCATCATCTATCTCTAGCCACACAAATGAATTTAGATTAAATTTATATAGCTATTTGCAACAAGAATCCCCAAGTTCATACAATCTCAATTCGGTAAACGAAACTTTCGCTTCTCGGCCTTTTGGCTTAGATGGGCCGACCTTGATCAAGGCCTTTTGGCTTAGATGGATACTTTGACTTCGATTTTCGAAAAAATAAAAACCAATTTAATATCTGGTAAGCCCGCGAATATTATAGCAATTTTTGAAGAGTAGTTCAATTCAGTATTTATAGATACTTGCAACAAGAATTTCCGAGTTCATACAATCTCAATTCGGTAAACGAAACTTTCGCTTCTCGGCCTTTTGGCTTAGATGGGCCGACCGCGATCACCGCCTTTTGGCTGAGATGGAAACATTGACTACGATTTTTGAATAAATAAAAACCAGCTTAATATCTGGTAAGCCCGCGAATGTTATAGCAATTTTTGAAGAGTAGTTCAATTCAGTATTAATACTGTTTGCACCAAGAATCCCCGAGTTCACAAAAACTCGATTCGGTAAACGAAACTTTCGATTCTCGGCCCTTTGGCCTAGATGGGCCGACCTTGATCACGGCCTTTTGGCTGAGATGGAAACTTTGACTTCGATTTTAGATTGAATAAAAACCAGCTTAATATCTGGTAAGCCCGCGAATGTGAGCTATCCAAGAGTAGTTCAATTCAGTATTAATACTGTTTGCAACAAGAATCCCCGAATCCATACAATCACGAGGCGGTAAACGAAACTTTCGCTTCTCGGCCTTTTGGCTTGGATGGGCTCCCAACGATCATGGCCTTTTGGCTGTGATGGAAATTTTGACTTCGATTTTTTAATCAATGAAACCAGCTTAATTTCTTGTAAGTCCGCGAATGTGGGCTATCCAATATGATAACAAATTTTGAACAGTAGTTGAATTCAGTATTTATAGCTATTTGCAAAAAGAATCCCCAAGTTCATACAATCTCAATTCGGTAAACGAAACTTTCGATTTTCGGCCTTTTGGCTTAGATGGGCCGACCTTGATCAAGGCCTTTTGGCTTAGATGGAAACATTGTCTACGATTTTTGACAAAATAAAACCCAGCTTAATATCTGGTATGCCCGCGAATATTATAGCAATTTTTGAAGACTAGTTCAATTCAGTATTAATACTGATTGCAACAAGAATCCCCGAGTTCATACAATCTCAATTCGGTAAACGAAACTTTCGCTTCTCGGCCTTTTGGCTTAGATGGGCCGACCGCGATCACGGCCTTTTGGCTGAGATGGAAACATTGACTACGATTTTTGAATAAATAAAAACCAGCTTAATATCTGGTAAGCCCGCGAATGTGGGCTATCCAATATTATAGCAATTTTTGAAGAGTAGTTCAATTCAGTATTAATACTATTTGCACCAAGAATCCCCGAGTTCATAAAAACTCGATTCGGTAAACGAAACTTTCGCTTCTCGGCCTTTTGGCTTAGATGGGCCGACCATGATCACGGCCTTTTTGCTGAGATGGAAACTTTGACTTCGATTTTAGAATGAATAAAAACCAGCTTAATATCTGGTAAGCCCGCGAATATTATAGCAATTTTTGAAGAGTAGTTCAATACAGTATTAATACTATTTGCACCAAGAATCCCCGAGTTCATAAAAACTCAATTCGGTAAACGAAACTTTCGCTTCTCAGACTTTTGGCTTAGATGGGCCGACCTTGATCAAGGCCTTTTGGCTTAGATGGATACTTTGACTTCGATTTTTGAATAAATAAAAACCAATTTAATATCTGGTAAGCCCGCGAATATTATAGCAATTTTTGAAGAGTAGTTCAATTCAGTATTTATAGATACTTGCAACAAGAATTTCCGAGTTCATACAATCTCAATTCGGTAAACGAAACTTTCGCTTCTCGGCCTTTTGGCTTAGATGGGCCGACAATGATCACGGCCTTTTTGCTGAGATGGAAACTTTGACTTCGATTTTAGAATGAATAAAAACCAGCTTAATATCTGGTAAGCCCGCGAATATTATAGCAATTTTTGAATAGTAGTTCAATTCAGTATTAATACTATTTGCACCAAGAATCCCCGAGTTCATAAAAATTCGATTCGGTAAACGAAGCTTTCGCTTCTCGGCCTTTTGGCTTAGATGGGCAGACCATGATCACGGCCTTTTTGCTGGGATGGAAACTTTGACTTCGATTTTAGAATGAATAAAAACCAGCTTAATATCTGATAAGCCCGCGATTATTATAGCAATTTTTGAAGAGTAGTTCAATTCAGTATTTATAGATATTTGCAACAAGAATTTCCGAGTTCATACAATCTCAATTCGGTAAACGAAACTTTCGCTTCTCCGCCTTTTGGCTTAGATGGGCCGACCGCGATCACCGAATTTTGGCTGAGATGGAAACATTAACTACGATTTTTGAATAAATAAAAACCAGCTTAATATCTGGTAAGCCCGCGAATGTTATAGCAATTTTTGAAGAGTAGTTCAATTCAGTATTAATACTGTTTGCAACAAGAATCCCCGAATCCATACAATCACGAGGCGGTAAACGAAACTTTCGCTTCTCGGCCTTTTGGCTTGGATGGGCTCCCAACGATCTGTACTATTTTGGCTGTGATGGAAATTTTGACTTCGATTTTTTAATCAATAAAACCAGCTTAATTTCTTGTAAGTCCGCGAATGTGGGCTATCCAATATGATAGCAAATTTTGTACAGTAGTTGAATTCAGTATTTATATAGCTATTTGCAACAAGAATCCCCGAATCCATACAATCACGAGGCGGTAAAAGAAACTTTCGCTTCTCGGCCTTTTGGCTTGGATGGGCTCCCAACGATCATGGCCTTTTGGCTGTGATGGAAATTTTGACTTCGATTTTTTAATCAATAAAACCAGCTTAATTTCTTGTAAGTCCGCGAATGTGGGCTATCCAATATGATAGCAAATTTTGAACAGTAGTTCAATTCAGTATTTATAGATACTTGCAACAAGAATTTCCGAGTTCATACAATCTCAATTCGGTAAACGAAACTTTCGCTTCTCGGCCTTTTGGCTTAGATGGGCCGACCGCGATCACCGCCTTTTGGCTGAGATGGAAACATTGACTACGATTTTTGAATAAATAAAAACCAGCTTAATATCTGGTAAGCCCGCGAATGTTATAGCAATTTTTGAAGAGTAGTTCAATTCAGTATTAATACTGTTTGCACCAAGAATCCCCGAGTTCACAAAAACTCGATTCGGTAAACGAAACTTTCGATTCTCGGCCCTTTGGCTTAGATGGGCCGACCTTGATCACGGCCTTTTGGCTGAGATGGAAACTTTGACTTCGATTTTAGATTGAATAAAAACCAGCTTAATATCTGGTAAGCCCGCGAATGTGAGCTATCCAAGAGTAGTTCAATTCAGTATTAATACTGTTTGCAACAAGAATCCCCGAATCCATACAATCACGAGGCGGTAAACGAAACTTTCGCTTCTCGGCCTTTTGGCTTGGATGGGCTCCCAACGATCATGGCCTTTTGGCTGTGATGGAAATTTTGACTTCGATTTTTTAATCAATGAAACCAGCTTAATTTCTTGTAAGTCCGCGAATGTGGGCTATCCAATATGATAACAAATTTTGAACAGTAGTTGAATTCAGTATTTATAGCTATTTGCAAAAAGAATCCCCAAGTTCATACAATCTCAATTCGGTAAACGAAACTTTCGATTTTCGGCCTTTTGGCTTAGATGGGCCGACCTTGATCAAGGCCTTTTGGCTTAGATGGAAACATTGTCTACGATTTTTGACAAAATAAAACCCAGCTTAATATCTGGTATGCCCGCGAATATTATAGCAATTTTTGAAGACTAGTTCAATTCAGTATTAATACTGATTGCAACAAGAATCCCCGAGTTCATACAATCTCAATTCGGTAAACGAAACTTTCGCTTCTCGGCCTTTTGGCTTAGATGGGCCGACCGCGATCACGGCCTTTTGGCTGAGATGGAAACATTGACTACGATTTTTGAATAAATAAAAACCAGCTTAATATCTGGTAAGCCCGCGAATGTGGGCTATCCAATATTATAGCAATTTTTGAAGAGTAGTTCAATTCAGTATTAATACTATTTGCACCAAGAATCCCCGAGTTCATAAAAACTCGATTCGGTAAACGAAACTTTCGCTTCTCGGCCTTTTGGCTTAGATGGGCCGACCATGATCACGGCCTTTTTGCTGAGATGGAAACTTTGACTTCGATTTTAGAATGAATAAAAACCAGCTTAATATCTGGTAAGCCCGCGAATATTATAGCAATTTTTGAAGAGTAGTTCAATACAGTATTAATACTATTTGCACCAAGAATCCCCGAGTTCATAAAAACTCAATTCGGTAAACGAAACTTTCGCTTCTCAGACTTTTGGCTTAGATGGGCCGACCTTGATCAAGGCCTTTTGGCTTAGATGGATACTTTGACTTCGATTTTTGAATAAATAAAAACCAATTTAATATCTGGTAAGCCCGCGAATATTATAGCAATTTTTGAAGAGTAGTTCAATTCAGTATTTATAGATACTTGCAACAAGAATTTCCGAGTTCATACAATCTCAATTCGGTAAACGAAACTTTCGCTTCTCGGCCTTTTGGCTTAGATGGGCCGACCATGATCACGGCCTTTTTGCTGAGATGGAAACTTTGACTTCGATTTTAGAATGAATAAAAACCAGCTTAATATCTGGTAAGCCCGCGAATATTATAGCAATTTTTGAATAGTAGTTCAATTCAGTATTAATACTATTTGCACCAAGAATCCCCGTGTTCATAAAAACTCGATTCGGTAAACGAAGCTTTCGCTTCTCGGCCTTTTGGCTTAGATGGGCCGACCATGATCACGGCCTTTTTGCTGGGATGGAAACTTTGACTTCGATTTTAGAATGAATAAAAACCAGCTTAATATCTGATAAGCCCGCGATTATTATAGCAATTTTTGAAGAGTAGTTCAATTCAGTATTTATAGATATTTGCAACAAGAATTTCCGAGTTCATACAATCTCAATTCGGTAAACGAAACTTTCGCTTCTCCGCCTTTTGGCTTAGATGGGCCGACCGCGATCACCGCCTTTTGGCTGAGATGGAAACATTGACTACGATTTTTGAATAAATAAAAACCAGCTTAATATCTGGTAAGCCCGCGAATGTTATAGCAATTTTTGAAGAGTAGTTCAATTCAGTATTAATACTATTTGCACCAAGAATCCCCGAGTTCATAAAAACTCGATTCGGTAAACGAAACTTTCGATTCTCGGCCCTTTTTCTTAGATGGGCCGACCTTGATCACGGCCTTTTTGCTGAGATGGAAACTTTGACTTCGATTTTAGAATGAATAAAAACCAGCTTAATATCTGGTAAGCCCGCGAATATTATAGCAATTTTCGAAGAGTAGTTCAATACAGTATTTATAGATATTTGCAACAAGAATTTCCGAGTTCATACAATCTCAATTCGGTAAACGAAACTTTCGCTTCTCAGACTTTTGGCTTAGATGGGCCGACCGCGATCACGGCCTTTTGGCTGAGATGGAAACATTGACTACGATTTTTGAATAAATAAAAACCAGCTTAATATCTGGTAAGCCCGCGAATGTGGGCTATCCAATATTATAGCAATTTTTGAAGAGTAGTTCAATTCAGTATTAATACTATTTGCACCAAGAATCCCCGAGTTCATAAAAACTCGATTCGGTAAACGAAACTTTCGCTTCTCGGCCTTTTGGCTTAGATGGGCCGACCATGATCACGGCCTTTTTGCTGAGATGGAGACTTTGACTTCGATTTTAGAATGAATAAAAACCAGCTTAATATCTGGTAAGCCCGCGAATATTATAGCAATTTTTGAAGAGTAGTTCAATTCAGTGTTAATTGATATTTGCAACAAGAATTTCCGAGTTCATACAATCTCAATTCGGTAAACGAAACTTTCGCTTCTCGGCCTTTTGGCTTAGATGGGCCGACCGCGATCACCGCCTTTTGGCTGAGATGGAAACATTGACTACGATTTTTGAATAAATAAAAACCAGCTTAATATCTGGTAAGCCCGCGAATATTATAGCAATTTTTGAAGAGTAGTTCAATTCAGTATTAATACTATTTGTACCAAGAATCCCCGAATTCATAAAAACTCGATTCGGTAAACGAAACTTTCGCTTCTCGGCCTTTTGGCTTAGATGGGCCGACCTTGATCACGGCCTTTTGGCTGAGATGAAAACTTTGACTTCGATTTTAGATTGAATAAAAACCAGCTTAATATCTGGTAAGCCCGCGAATGTGAGCTATCCAATATTATAGCAATTTTCAAAGAGTAGTTCAATTCAGTATTAATACTGTTTGCAACAAGAATCCCCGAATCCATACAATCACGAGGCGGTAAACGAAACTTTCGCTTCTCGGCCTTTTGGCTTGGATGGGCTCCCAACGATCATGGCCTTTTGGCTGTGATGGAAATTTTGACTTCGATTTTTTAATCAATAAAACCAGCTTAATTTCTTGTAAGTCCGCGAATGTGGGCTATCCAATATGATAGCAAATTTTGAACAGTAGTTGAATTCAGTATTTATAGCTATTTCCAACAAGAATCCCCAAGTTCATACAATCTCAATTCGGTAAACGAAACTTTCACTTCTCGGCCTTTTGGCTTAGATCGGCCGACCGCGATCACCGCCTTTTGGCTGAGATGGAAACATTGACTACGATTTTTGAATAAATAAAATATAACTTAATATCTGGTAAGCCCGCGAATATTATAGCAATTTTTGAAGAGTAGTTCAATTCAGTATTAATACTATTTGCACCAAGAATCCCCGAGTTCATAAAAACTTGATTCGGTAAACGAAGCTTTCGCTTCTCGGCCTTTTGGCTTAGATGGGCCGACCATGATCACGGCCTTTTTGCTGGGATGGAAACTTTGACTTCGATTTTAGAATGAATAAAAACCAGCTTAATATCTGATAAGCCCGCGATTATTATAGCAATTTTTGAAGAGTAGTTCAATTCAGTATTTATAGATATTTGCAACAAGAATTTCCGAGTTCATACAATCTCAATTCGGTAAACGAAACTTTCGCTTCTCCGCCTTTTGGCTTAGATGGGCCGACCGCGATCACCGCCTTTTGGCTGAGATGGAAACATTGACTACGATTTTTGAATAAATAAAAACCAGCTTAATATCTGGTAAGCCCGCGAATGTTATAGCAATTTTTGAAGAGTAGTTCAATTCAGTATTAATACTATTTGCACCAAGAATCCCCGAGTTCATAAAAACTCGATTCGGTAAACGAAACTTTCGATTCTCGGCCCTTTTTCTTAGATGGGCCGACCTTGATCACGGCCTTTTTGCTGAGATGGAAACTTTGACTTCGATTTTAGAATGAATAAAAACCAGCTTAATATCTGGTAAGCCCGCGAATATTATAGCAATTTTCGAAGAGTAGTTCAATACAGTATTTATAGATATTTGCAACAAGAATTTCCGAGTTCATACAATCTGAATTCGGTAAACGAAACTTTCGCTTCTCGGTCTTTTGGCTTAGATGGGCCGACCGCGATCACCGCCTTTTGGCTGAGATGGAAACTTTGACTTCGATTTTAGAATGAATAAAAACCAGCTTAATATCTGGTAAGCCCGCGAATATTATAGCAATTTTTGAAGAGTAGTTCAATTCAGTATTAATACTGTTTGCAACAAGAATCCCCGAATCCATACAATCACGAGGCGGTAAAAGAAACTTTCGCTTCTCGGCCTTTTGGCTTGGATGGGCTCCCAACGATCATGGCCTTTTGGCTGTGATGGAAATTTTGACTTCGATTTTTTAATCAATAAAACCAGCTTAATTTCTTGTAAGTCCGCGAATGTGGGCTATCCAATATGATAGCAAATTTTGAACAGTAGTGGAATTCAGTATTTATAGCTATTTGCAACAAGAATCCCCAAGTTCATACAATCTCAATTCGGTAAACGAAACTTTCACTTCTCGGCCTTTTGGCTTAGATGGGCCGACCGCGATCACCGCCTTTTGGCTGAGATGGAAACATTGACTACGATTTTTGAATAAATAAAAACCAACTTAATATCTGGTAAGCCCGCGAATATTATAGCAATTTTTGAAGAGTAGTTCAATTCAGTATTAATACTATTTGCACCAAGAATCCCCGAGTTCATAAAAACTCGATTCGGTAAACGAAACTTTCGCTTCTCGGCCTTTTGGCTTAGATGGGCCGACCATGATCACGGCCTTTTTGCTGAGATGGAAACTTTGACTTCGATTTTAGAATGAATAAAAACCAGCTTAATATCTGATAACCCGCGAATATTATAGAAATTTTTGAAGAGTAGTTCAATTCAGTATTTATAGATATTTGCAACAAGAATTTCCGAGTTCATACAATCTGAATTCGGTAAACGAAACTTTCGCTTCTTGGTCTTTTGGCTTAGATGGGCCGACCGCGATCACCGCCTTTTGGCTGAGATGGAAACTTTGACTTCGATTTTAGAATGAATAAAAATAAGCTTAATATCTGGTAAGCCCGCGAATATTATAGCAATTTTTGAAGAGTAGTTCAATTCAGTATTAATACTGTTTGCAACAAGAATCCCCGAATCCATACAATCACGAGGCGGTAAACGAAACTTTCGCTTCTCGGCCTTTTGGCTTGGATGGGCTCCCAACGATCATGGCCTTTTGGCTGTGATGGAAATTTTGACTTCGATTTTTTAATCAATAAAACCAGCTTAATTTCTTGTAAGTCCGCGAATGTGGGCTATCCAATATGATAGCAAATTTTGTACAGTAGTTGAATTCAGTATTTTTTTTTTTTTTTTTTTTATTATTTATTTATTTATTATTTTTTTAAACAAAGTAAATAAAGTATTACATCACCTGGGATCGTTGAACGATCCATGTAGGTGAACAATAAACAGTTGGTAACAATTAGTTGCACATGAAATTACAATAAAAAATTTAGACATGGTTGTAAATAAAAGTATACATTACATGCAAACAAGAAAAAAATATAAGTATAATATCTATCAGGAAATTAGTAGTGGCAAACAGGGTGTCGAAAATTTGGGTTTACTATCTGTCGTAAGGTAAGTAGTAGTGCAAAAAAAAAATAAGAATTGATTAAAATTACTCTACTAATGCAAGATCAAACAAAAAAGTTTTCAATGTCCCCAATAGAAAACAAAAAGTCTTTTAATTTCTTTTTAAATGCATGTTTGGTTTGACTATTTTGAATTTCCAAAGGTAATAAATTAAAGAACTTAGGGGCTAAATAAAAGAAATTTTTGCAAAAAATAGTTTTTTCAGGTTTAGGTACAGTATATAACACATTAGGTCTTCGGGGATTTATCATGTTTCGCTTTCTGCAGATATCGGAGTTTAAGTAGAGATAGAGACTTGTTTTAAAGTAGAAGAGGTAGCGAATAGGTAAAATATTCAATAGTTTAAAGTTATCAATATTAATGGAATGTGCTTGAGGTGATAACAATCTTATAAATCTTTCTTGGAGTTTACATATTCTTTTTAAATTTATCTGATAATCTCCACCCCATATTATTAAACCGTAGTTAATTCGAGATTGAACCCAAGAGTGATACAGAGTTAATAGGAATTTTCTGCTTACTTTTGGCCTTAGATGATAAAAATTTAGCATTATTAGTCTTAATTTATCAGCAATATACTTGGTATGGGACTTCCACTTTAAGTTGCAGTCAATATGAAGTCCAAGATATTTAATTGTAGACACTATATCAATTGATTTACAATTACAATCATTATAATTGTTACAGTGATAAACATGATATTTAATGGAAAGCTGAATTGGACTATTTTGTCTTAGGCTAAAGATCATGTATTTTGTTTTAACGACGTTTAATCTCAGACAGTTATCAAAAAACCATTTGCTAATTTTAACTAAATCCGAATTCATCTTTTGGTTCAAATCTTCAGCGGAATCGACTGAATATAAAAGAGCTGTATCATCGGCAAAACTTATGATTTTACCGTGTAAATTAAGGTTACATAAATCATTTATAAATATCAAAAATAGCAACGGACCTAAAGTTGAACCTTGGAAAACTCCATAATTAATTGGAAGGCATTTACTTAAGGTGTTCTTAACTTTAACAATTTGTATACGATTTGATAAATAGGATTTTAAAAAATTGTAGAAGTGCCCTCTGATCCCCGTTGATGATAGTTTATGTAATAAAATACCATGATTCACTGAGTCAAACGCCTTAGATATATCTAAATAAAGAGCAGCAGTTATTTTACTAGAATTTATACTACAATGAATAAAATCTGTAAACTCCAGTAGAGCTTTTTCAGTATTTGATTTAGGTAGAAAGCCGTATTGATTTTTTGAGAAAAAGTTTGAATTTTTCAAGAACGAAATTAATCTATCCTTAATTAATTGTTCAAATATTTTAGAAATAAGAGGCAGGACAGAGATAGGTCTATAATTTGAAAAATTATTTCTGTTTCCCTTTTTAAAAATGGGTGTTATTATTGAGGTCTTTAATGACTTTGGGAAAATACTTTCATTTACTAAACTATTAAATAAACTAGTGAGAATATTTATATGAGAAAATGACAGAGTTTTGAGAATTTTCGCATCTATTCCGTCTGATCCTGGGCTTTTCTTGGGATTTAGATTACGAATACAATTTAAAACTTCTGCATCATCTATCTCTAGCCACACAAATGAATTTAGATTAAATTTATATAGCTATTTGCAACAAGAATCCCCAAGTTCATACAATCTCAATTCGGTAAACGAAACTTTCGCTTCTCGGCCTTTTGGCTTAGATGGGCCGACCTTGATCAAGGCCTTTTGGCTTAGATGGATACTTTGACTTCGATTTTCGAAAAAATAAAAACCAATTTAATATCTGGTAAGCCCGCGAATATTATAGCAATTTTTGAAGAGTAGTTCAATTCAGTATTTATAGATACTTGCAACAAGAATTTCCGAGTTCATACAATCTCAATTCGGTAAACGAAACTTTCGCTTCTCGGCCTTTTGGCTTAGATGGGCCGACCGCGATCACCGCCTTTTGGCTGAGATGGAAACATTGACTACGATTTTTGAATAAATAAAAACCAGCTTAATATCTGGTAAGCCCGCGAATGTTATAGCAATTTTTGAAGAGTAGTTCAATTCAGTATTAATACTGTTTGCACCAAGAATCCCCGAGTTCACAAAAACTCGATTCGGTAAACGAAACTTTCGATTCTCGGCCCTTTGGCCTAGATGGGCCGACCTTGATCACGGCCTTTTGGCTGAGATGGAAACTTTGACTTCGATTTTAGATTGAATAAAAACCAGCTTAATATCTGGTAAGCCCGCGAATGTGAGCTATCCAAGAGTAGTTCAATTCAGTATTAATACTGTTTGCAACAAGAATCCCCGAATCCATACAATCACGAGGCGGTAAACGAAACTTTCGCTTCTCGGCCTTTTGGCTTGGATGGGCTCCCAACGATCATGGCCTTTTGGCTGTGATGGAAATTTTGACTTCGATTTTTTAATCAATGAAACCAGCTTAATTTCTTGTAAGTCCGCGAATGTGGGCTATCCAATATGATAACAAATTTTGAACAGTAGTTGAATTCAGTATTTATAGCTATTTGCAAAAAGAATCCCCAAGTTCATACAATCTCAATTCGGTAAACGAAACTTTCGATTTTCGGCCTTTTGGCTTAGATGGGCCGACCTTGATCAAGGCCTTTTGGCTTAGATGGAAACATTGTCTACGATTTTTGACAAAATAAAACCCAGCTTAATATCTGGTATGCCCGCGAATATTATAGCAATTTTTGAAGACTAGTTCAATTCAGTATTAATACTGATTGCAACAAGAATCCCCGAGTTCATACAATCTCAATTCGGTAAACGAAACTTTCGCTTCTCGGCCTTTTGGCTTAGATGGGCCGACCGCGATCACGGCCTTTTGGCTGAGATGGAAACATTGACTACGATTTTTGAATAAATAAAAACCAGCTTAATATCTGGTAAGCCCGCGAATGTGGGCTATCCAATATTATAGCAATTTTTGAAGAGTAGTTCAATTCAGTATTAATACTATTTGCACCAAGAATCCCCGAGTTCATAAAATCTCGATTCGGTAAACGAAACTTTCGCTTCTCGGCCTTTTGGCTTAGATGGGCCGACCATGATCACGGCCTTTTTGCTGAGATGGAAACTTTGACTTCGATTTTAGAATGAATAAAAACCAGCTTAATATCTGGTAAGCCCGCGAATATTATAGCAATTTTTGAAGAGTAGTTCAATACAGTATTAATACTATTTGCACCAAGAATCCCCGAGTTCATAAAAACTCAATTCGGTAAACGAAACTTTCGCTTCTCAGACTTTTGGCTTAGATGGGCCGACCTTGATCAAGGCCTTTTGGCTTAGATGGATACTTTGACTTCGATTTTTGAATAAATAAAAACCAATTTAATATCTGGTAAGCCCGCGAATATTATAGCAATTTTTGAAGAGTAGTTCAATTCAGTATTTATAGATACTTGCAACAAGAATTTCCGAGTTCATACAATCTCAATTCGGTAAACGAAACTTTCGCTTCTCGGCCTTTTGGCTTAGATGGGCCGACAATGATCACGGCCTTTTTGCTGAGATGGAAACTTTGACTTCGATTTTAGAATGAATAAAAACCAGCTTAATATCTGGTAAGCCCGCGAATATTATAGCAATTTTTGAATAGTAGTTCAATTCAGTATTAATACTATTTGCACCAAGAATCCCCGAGTTCATAAAAATTCGATTCGGTAAACGAAGCTTTCGCTTCTCGGCCTTTTGGCTTAGATGGGCAGACCATGATCACGGCCTTTTTGCTGGGATGGAAACTTTGACTTCGATTTTAGAATGAATAAAAACCAGCTTAATATCTGATAAGCCCGCGATTATTATAGCAATTTTTGAAGAGTAGTTCAATTCAGTATTTATAGATATTTGCAACAAGAATTTCCGAGTTCATACAATCTCAATTCGGTAAACGAAACTTTCGCTTCTCCGCCTTTTGGCTTAGATGGGCCGACCGCGATCACCGAATTTTGGCTGAGATGGAAACATTAACTACGATTTTTGAATAAATAAAAACCAGCTTAATATCTGGTAAGCCCGCGAATGTTATAGCAATTTTTGAAGAGTAGTTCAATTCAGTATTAATACTGTTTGCAACAAGAATCCCCGAATCCATACAATCACGAGGCGGTAAACGAAACTTTCGCTTCTCGGCCTTTTGGCTTGGATGGGCTCCCAACGATCTGTACTATTTTGGCTGTGATGGAAATTTTGACTTCGATTTTTTAATCAATAAAACCAGCTTAATTTCTTGTAAGTCCGCGAATGTGGGCTATCCAATATGATAGCAAATTTTGTACAGTAGTTGAATTCAGTATTTATATAGCTATTTGCAACAAGAATCCCCGAATCCATACAATCACGAGGCGGTAAAAGAAACTTTCGCTTCTCGGCCTTTTGGCTTGGATGGGCTCCCAACGATCATGGCCTTTTGGCTGTGATGGAAATTTTGACTTCGATTTTTTAATCAATAAAACCAGCTTAATTTCTTGTAAGTCCGCGAATGTGGGCTATCCAATATGATAGCAAATTTTGAACAGTAGTTCAATTCAGTATTTATAGATACTTGCAACAAGAATTTCCGAGTTCATACAATCTCAATTCGGTAAACGAAACTTTCGCTTCTCGGCCTTTTGGCTTAGATGGGCCGACCGCGATCACCGCCTTTTGGCTGAGATGGAAACATTGACTACGATTTTTGAATAAATAAAAACCAGCTTAATATCTGGTAAGCCCGCGAATGTTATAGCAATTTTTGAAGAGTAGTTCAATTCAGTATTAATACTGTTTGCACCAAGAATCCCCGAGTTCACAAAAACTCGATTCGGTAAACGAAACTTTCGATTCTCGGCCCTTTGGCTTAGATGGGCCGACCTTGATCACGGCCTTTTGGCTGAGATGGAAACTTTGACTTCGATTTTAGATTGAATAAAAACCAGCTTAATATCTGGTAAGCCCGCGAATGTGAGCTATCCAAGAGTAGTTCAATTCAGTATTAATACTGTTTGCAACAAGAATCCCCGAATCCATACAATCACGAGGCGGTAAACGAAACTTTCGCTTCTCGGCCTTTTGGCTTGGATGGGCTCCCAACGATCATGGCCTTTTGGCTGTGATGGAAATTTTGACTTCGATTTTTTAATCAATGAAACCAGCTTAATTTCTTGTAAGTCCGCGAATGTGGGCTATCCAATATGATAACAAATTTTGAACAGTAGTTGAATTCAGTATTTATAGCTATTTGCAAAAAGAATCCCCAAGTTCATACAATCTCAATTCGGTAAACGAAACTTTCGATTTTCGGCCTTTTGGCTTAGATGGGCCGACCTTGATCAAGGCCTTTTGGCTTAGATGGAAACATTGTCTACGATTTTTGACAAAATAAAACCCAGCTTAATATCTGGTATGCCCGCGAATATTATAGCAATTTTTGAAGACTAGTTCAATTCAGTATTAATACTGATTGCAACAAGAATCCCCGAGTTCATACAATCTCAATTCGGTAAACGAAACTTTCGCTTCTCGGCCTTTTGGCTTAGATGGGCCGACCGCGATCACGGCCTTTTGGCTGAGATGGAAACATTGACTACGATTTTTGAATAAATAAAAACCAGCTTAATATCTGGTAAGCCCGCGAATGTGGGCTATCCAATATTATAGCAATTTTTGAAGAGTAGTTCAATTCAGTATTAATACTATTTGCACCAAGAATCCCCGAGTTCATAAAAACTCGATTCGGTAAACGAAACTTTCGCTTCTCGGCCTTTTGGCTTAGATGGGCCGACCATGATCACGGCCTTTTTGCTGAGATGGAAACTTTGACTTCGATTTTAGAATGAATAAAAACCAGCTTAATATCTGGTAAGCCCGCGAATATTATAGCAATTTTTGAAGAGTAGTTCAATACAGTATTAATACTATTTGCACCAAGAATCCCCGAGTTCATAAAAACTCAATTCGGTAAACGAAACTTTCGCTTCTCAGACTTTTGGCTTAGATGGGCCGACCTTGATCAAGGCCTTTTGGCTTAGATGGATACTTTGACTTCGATTTTTGAATAAATAAAAACCAATTTAATATCTGGTAAGCCCGCGAATATTATAGCAATTTTTGAAGAGTAGTTCAATTCAGTATTTATAGATACTTGCAACAAGAATTTCCGAGTTCATACAATCTCAATTCGGTAAACGAAACTTTCGCTTCTCGGCCTTTTGGCTTAGATGGGCCGACCATGATCACGGCCTTTTTGCTGAGATGGAAACTTTGACTTCGATTTTAGAATGAATAAAAACCAGCTTAATATCTGGTAAGCCCGCGAATATTATAGCAATTTTTGAATAGTAGTTCAATTCAGTATTAATACTATTTGCACCAAGAATCCCCGTGTTCATAAAAACTCGATTCGGTAAACGAAGCTTTCGCTTCTCGGCCTTTTGGCTTAGATGGGCCGACCATGATCACGGCCTTTTTGCTGGGATGGAAACTTTGACTTCGATTTTAGAATGAATAAAAACCAGCTTAATATCTGATAAGCCCGCGATTATTATAGCAATTTTTGAAGAGTAGTTCAATTCAGTATTTATAGATATTTGCAACAAGAATTTCCGAGTTCATACAATCTCAATTCGGTAAACGAAACTTTCGCTTCTCCGCCTTTTGGCTTAGATGGGCCGACCGCGATCACCGCCTTTTGGCTGAGATGGAAACATTGACTACGATTTTTGAATAAATAAAAACCAGCTTAATATCTGGTAAGCCCGCGAATGTTATAGCAATTTTTGAAGAGTAGTTCAATTCAGTATTAATACTATTTGCACCAAGAATCCCCGAGTTCATAAAAACTCGATTCGGTAAACGAAACTTTCGATTCTCGGCCCTTTTTCTTAGATGGGCCGACCTTGATCACGGCCTTTTTGCTGAGATGGAAACTTTGACTTCGATTTTAGAATGAATAAAAACCAGCTTAATATCTGGTAAGCCCGCGAATATTATAGCAATTTTCGAAGAGTAGTTCAATACAGTATTTATAGATATTTGCAACAAGAATTTCCGAGTTCATACAATCTCAATTCGGTAAACGAAACTTTCGCTTCTCAGACTTTTGGCTTAGATGGGCCGACCGCGATCACGGCCTTTTGGCTGAGATGGAAACATTGACTACGATTTTTGAATAAATAAAAACCAGCTTAATATCTGGTAAGCCCGCGAATGTGGGCTATCCAATATTATAGCAATTTTTGAAGAGTAGTTCAATTCAGTATTAATACTATTTGCACCAAGAATCCCCGAGTTCATAAAAACTCGATTCGGTAAACGAAACTTTCGCTTCTCGGCCTTTTGGCTTAGATGGGCCGACCATGATCACGGCCTTTTTGCTGAGATGGAAACTTTGACTTCGATTTTAGAATGAATAAAAACCAGCTTAATATCTGGTAAGCCCGCGAATATTATAGCAATTTTTGAAGAGTAGTTCAATTCAGTGTTAATTGATATTTGCAACAAGAATTTCCGAGTTCATACAATCTCAATTCGGTAAACGAAACTTTCGCTTCTCGGCCTTTTGGCTTAGATGGGCCGACCGCGATCACCGCCTTTTGGCTGAGATGGAAACATTGACTACGATTTTTGAATAAATAAAAACCAGCTTAATATCTGGTAAGCCCGCGAATATTATAGCAATTTTTGAAGAGTAGTTCAATTCAGTATTAATACTATTTGTACCAAGAATCCCCGAATTCATAAAAACTCGATTCGGTAAACGAAACTTTCGCTTCTCGGCCTTTTGGCTTAGATGGGCCGACCTTGATCACGGCCTTTTGGCTGAGATGAAAACTTTGACTTCGATTTTAGATTGAATAAAAACCAGCTTAATATCTGGTAAGCCCGCGAATGTGAGCTATCCAATATTATAGCAATTTTCAAAGAGTAGTTCAATTCAGTATTAATACTGTTTGCAACAAGAATCCCCGAATCCATACAATCACGAGGCGGTAAACGAAACTTTCGCTTCTCGGCCTTTTGGCTTGGATGGGCTCCCAACGATCATGGCCTTTTGGCTGTGATGGAAATTTTGACTTCGATTTTTTAATCAATAAAACCAGCTTAATTTCTTGTAAGTCCGCGAATGTGGGCTATCCAATATGATAGCAAATTTTGAACAGTAGTTGAATTCAGTATTTATAGCTATTTCCAACAAGAATCCCCAAGTTCATACAATCTCAATTCGGTAAACGAAACTTTCACTTCTCGGCCTTTTGGCTTAGATCGGCCGACCGCGATCACCGCCTTTTGGCTGAGATGGAAACATTGACTACGATTTTTGAATAAATAAAATATAACTTAATATCTGGTAAGCCCGCGAATATTATAGCAATTTTTGAAGAGTAGTTCAATTCAGTATTAATACTATTTGCACCAAGAATCCCCGAGTTCATAAAAACTTGATTCGGTAAACGAAGCTTTCGCTTCTCGGCCTTTTGGCTTAGATGGGCCGACCATGATCACGGCCTTTTTGCTGGGATGGAAACTTTGACTTCGATTTTAGAATGAATAAAAACCAGCTTAATATCTGATAAGCCCGCGATTATTATAGCAATTTTTGAAGAGTAGTTCAATTCAGTATTTATAGATATTTGCAACAAGAATTTCCGAGTTCATACAATCTCAATTCGGTAAACGAAACTTTCGCTTCTCCGCCTTTTGGCTTAGATGGGCCGACCGCGATCACCGCCTTTTGGCTGAGATGGAAACATTGACTACGATTTTTGAATAAATAAAAACCAGCTTAATATCTGGTAAGCCCGCGAATGTTATAGCAATTTTTGAAGAGTAGTTCAATTCAGTATTAATACTATTTGCACCAAGAATCCCCGAGTTCATAAAAACTCGATTCGGTAAACGAAACTTTCGATTCTCGGCCCTTTTTCTTAGATGGGCCGACCTTGATCACGGCCTTTTTGCTGAGATGGAAACTTTGACTTCGATTTTAGAATGAATAAAAACCAGCTTAATATCTGGTAAGCCCGCGAATATTATAGCAATTTTCGAAGAGTAGTTCAATTCAGTATTTATAGATATTTGCAACAAGAATTTCCGATTTCATACAATCTCAATTCGGTAAACGAAACTTTCGCTTCTCGGCCTTTTGGCTTAGATGGGCCGACCGCGATCACGGCCTTTTGGCTGAGATGGAAACATTGACTAAGATTTTTGAATAAATAAAAACCAGCTTAATATCTGGTAAGCCCGCAAATATTATAGCAATTTTTGAAGAGTAGTTCAATTCAGTATTAATACTGTTTGCAACAAGAATCCCCGAGTTCATACAATCTCAATTCGGTAAACGAAACTTTCGCTTCTCGGCCTTTTGGCTTAGATGGGCCGACCGCGATCACGGTCTTTTGGCTGAGATGGAAACATTGACTACGATTTTTGAATAAATAAAAACCAGCTTAATATCTGGTAAGCCCGCGAATGTGGGCTATCCAATATTATAGCAATTTTTGAATAGTAGTTCAATTCAGTATTAATACTATTTGAACCAAGAATCCCCGAGTTCATAAAAACTCGATTCGGTAAACGAAGCTTTCGCTTCTCGGCCTTTTGGCTTAGATGGGCCGACCTTGATCACGGCCTTTTGGCTGAGATGGAAACTTTGACTTCGATGTTAGATTGAATAAAAACCACCTTAATATCTGTTAAGCCCGCGAATGTGAGCTATCCAATATTATAGCAATTTTTGAAGAGTAGATGAATTCAGTATTTATAGCTATTTGCAAAAAGAATCCCCAAGTTCATACAATCTCAATTCGGTAAACGAAACTTTCGCTTCTCGGCCTTTTGGCTTAGATGGGCCGACCTTGATCAAGGCCTTTTGGCTTAGATGGAAACATTGTCTACGATTTTTGACAAAATAAAACCCAGCTTAATATCTGGTATGCCCGCGAATATTATAGCAATTTTTGAAGACTAGTTCAATTCAGTATTAATACTATTTGCACCAAGAATCCCCGAGTTCATAAAAACTCGATTCGGTAAACGAAGCTTTCGCTTCTCGGCCTTTTGGCTTAGATGGGCCGACCTTGATCACGGCCTTTTGTCTGAGATGGAAACTTTGACTTCGATTTTAGATTGAATAAAAACCAGCTTAATATCTGGTAAGCCCGCGAATGTGAGCTATCCAATATTATAGCAATTTTTGAAGAGTAGTTCAATTCAGTATTAATACTGTTTGCAACAAGAATCCCCGAATCCATACAATCACGAGGCGGTAAACGAAACTTTCGCTTCACGGCCTTTTGGCTTGGATGGGCTCCCAACGATCATGGCCTTTTGGCTGTGATGGAAATTTTGACTTCGATTTTTTAATCAATGAAACCAGCTTAATTTCTTGTAAGTCCGCGAATGTGGGCTATCCAATATGTTAGCAAATTTTGAACAGTAGATGAATTCAGTATTTATAGCTATTTGCAAAAAGAATCCCCAAGTTCATACAATCTCAATTCGGTAAACGAAACTTTCGCTTCTCAGACTTTTGGCTTAGATGGGCCGACCATGATCACGGCCTTTTTGCTGAGATGGAAACTTTGACTTCGATTTTAGAATGAATAAAAACCAGCTTAATATCTGATAAGCCCGCGAATATTATAGAAATTTTTGAAGAGTAGTTCAATTCAGTATTTATAGCTATTTGCAAAAAGAATCCCCAAGTTCATACAATCTCAATTCGGTAAACGAAACTTTCGCTTCTCGGCCTTTTGGCTTAGATGGGCCGACCTTGATCAAGGCCTTTTGGCTTAGATGGAAACATTGTCTACGATTTTTGACAAAATAAAACCCAGCTTAATATCTGGTATGCCCGCGAATATTATAGCAATTTTTGAAGACTAGTTCAATTCAGTATTAATACTGATTGGAACAAGAATCCCCGAGTTCATACAATCTCAATTCGGTAAACGAAACTTTCGCTTCTCGGCCTTTTGGGTTAGATGGGCCGACCGCGATCACGGCCTTTTGGCTGAGATGGAAACATTGACTACGATTTTTGAATAAATAAAAACCAGCTTAATATCTGGTAAGCCCGCGAATGTGGGCTATCCAATATTATAGCAATTTTTGAAGAGTAGTTCAATTCAGTATTAATACTATTTGCACCAAGAATCCCCGAGTTCATAAAAACTCGATTCGGTAAACGAAACTTTCGCTTCTCGGCCTTTTGGCTTAGATGGGCCGACCATGATCACGGCCTTTTTGCTGAGATGGAAACTTTGACTTCGATTTTAGAATGAATAAAAACCAGCTTAATATCTGGTAAGCCCGCGAATATTATAGCAATTTTTGAAGAGTAGTTCAATACAGTATTTATAGATATTTGCAACAAGAATTTCCGAGTTCATACAATCTCAATTCGGTAAACGAAACTTTCGCTTCTCAGACTTTTGGCTTAGATGGGCCGACCTTGATCAAGGCCTTATGGCTTAGATGGATACTTTGACTTCGATTTTTGAATAAATAAAAACCAATTTAATATCTGGTAAGCCCGCGAATATTATAGCAATTTTTGAAGAGTAGTTCAATTCAGTATTTATAGATACTTGCAACAAGAATTTCCGAGATCATATAATCTCAATTCGGTAAACGAAACTTTCGCTTTTCCGCCTTTTGGCTTAGATGGGCCGACCGCGATCACCGCCTTTTGGCTGAGATGGAAACATTAACTACGATTTTTGAATAAATAAAAACCAGCTTAATATCTGGTAAGCCCGCGAATGTTATAGCAATTTTTGAAGAGTAGTTCAATTCAGTATTAATACTGTTTGCACCAAGAATCCCCGAGTTCATAAAAACTCGATTCGGTAAACGAAACTTTCGATTCTCGGCCCTTTGGCTTAGATGGGCCGACCTTGATCACGGCCTTTTGGCTGAGATGGAAACTTTGACTTCGATTTTAGATTGAATAAAAACCAGCTTAATATCTGGTAAGCCCGCGAATGTGAGCTATCCAAGAGTAGTTCAATTCAGTATTAATACTGTTTGCAACAAGAATCCCCGAATCCATACAATCACGAGGCGGTAAACGAAACTTTCGCTTCTCGGCCTTTTGGCTTGGATGGGCTCCCAACGATCATGGCCTTTTGGCTGTGATGGAAATTTTGACTTCGATTTTTTAATCAATGAAACCAGCTTAATTTCTTGTAAGTCCGCGAATGTGGGCTATCCAATATGATAGCAAATTTTGAACAGTAGTTGAATTCAGTATTTATAGCTATTTGCAAAAAGAATCCCCAAGTTCATACAATCTCAATTCGGTAAACGAAACTTTCGATTCTCGGCCATTTGGCTTAGATGGGCCGACCTTGATCAAGGCCTTTTGGCTTAGATGGAAACATTGTCTACGATTTTTGACAAAATAAAACCCAGCTTAATATCTGGTATGCCCGCGAATATTATAGCAATTTTTGAAGACTAGTTCAATTCAGTATTAATACTGATTGCAACAAGAATCCCCGAGTTCATACAATCTCAATTCGGTAAACGAAACTTTCGCTTCTCGGCCTTTTGGCTTAGATGGGCCGACCGCGATCACGGCCTTTCGGCTGAGATGGAAACATTGACTACGATTTTTGAATAATAAAAACCAGCTTAATATCTGGTAAGCCCGCGAATGTGGGCTATCCAATATTATAGCAATTTTTGAAGAGTAGTTCAATTCAGTATTAATACTATTTGCACCAAGAATCCCCGAGTTCATAAAAACTCGATTCGGTAAACGAAACTTTCGCTTCTCGGCCTTTTGGCTTAGATGGGCCGACCATGATCACGGCCTTTTTGCTGAGATGGAAACTTTGACTTCGATTTTAGAATGAATAAAAACCAGCTTAATATCTGGTAAGCCCGCGAATATTATAGCAATTTTTGAAGAGTAGTTCAATACAGTATTTATAGATATTTGCAACAAGAATTTCCGAGTTCATACAATCTCAATTCGGTAAACGAAACTTTCGCTTCTCAGACTTTTGGCTTAGATGGGCCGACCTTGATCAAGGCCTTTTGGCTTAGATGGATACTTTGACTTCGATTTTTGAATAAATAAAAACCAATTTAATATCTGGTAAGCCCGCGAATATTATAGCAATTTTTGAAGAGTAGTTCAATTCAGTATTTATAGATACTTGCAACAAGAATTTCCGAGTTCATACAATCTCAATTCGGTAAACGAAACTTTCGCTTCTCGGCCTTTTGGCTTAGATGGGCCGACCTTGATCAAGGCCTTTTGGCTTAGATGGAAACATTGTCTACGATTTTTGACAAAATAAAACCCAGCTTAATATCTGGTATGCCCGCGAATATTATAGCAATTTTTGAAGACTAGTTCAATTCAGTATTAATACTGATTGGAACAAGAATCCCCGAGTTCATACAATCTCAATTCGGTAAACGAAACTTTCGCTTCTCGGCCTTTTGGGTTAGATGGGCCGACCGCGATCACGGCCTTTTGGCTGAGATGGAAACATTGACTACGATTTTTGAATAAATAAAAACCAGCTTAATATCTGGTAAGCCCGCGAATGTGGGCTATCCAATATTATAGCAATTTTTGAAGAGTAGTTCAATTCAGTATTAATACTATTTGCACCAAGAATCCCCGAGTTCATAAAAACTCGATTCGGTAAACGAAACTTTCGCTTCTCGGCCTTTTGGCTTAGATGGGCCGACCATGATCACGGCCTTTTTGCTGAGATGGAAACTTTGACTTCGATTTTAGAATGAATAAAAACCAGCTTAATATCTGGTAAGCCCGCGAATATTATAGCAATTTTTGAAGAGTAGTTCAATACAGTATTTATAGATATTTGCAACAAGAATTTCCGAGTTCATACAATCTCAATTCGGTAAACGAAACTTTCGCTTCTCAGACTTTTTGCTTAGATGGGCCGACCTTGATCAAGGCCTTTTGGCTTAGATGGATACTTTGACTTCGATTTTTGAATAAATAAAAACCAATTTAATATCTGGTAAGCCCGCGAATATTATAGCAATTTTTGAAGAGTAGTTCAATTCAGTATTTATAGATACTTGCAACAAGAATTTCCGAGATCATATAATCTCAATTCGGTAAACGAAACTTTCGCTTTTCCGCCTTTTGGCTTAGATGGGCCGACCGCGATCACCG
The DNA here is from genome assembly GCA_024610705.1 of Tetragnatha versicolor. NCBI lineage: Eukaryota > Metazoa > Arthropoda > Arachnida > Araneae > Tetragnathidae > Tetragnatha > Tetragnatha versicolor. Next base: position 1,163,099 of record JANDEH010000001.1, read on the forward strand.
CCTTTTGGCTGAGATGGAAACATTAACTACGATTTTTGAATAAATAAAAACCAGCTTAATATCTGGTAAGCCCGCGAATGTTATAGCAATTTTTGAAGAGTAGTTCAATTCAGTATTAATACTGTTTGCACCAAGAATCCCCGAGTTCATAAAAACTCGATTCGGTAAACGAAACTTTCGATTCTCGGCCCTTTGGCTTAGATGGGCCGACCTTGATCACGGCCTTTTGGCTGAGATGGAAACTTTGACTTCGATTTTAGATTGAATAAAAACCAGCTTAATATCTGGTAAGCCCGCGAATGTGAGCTATCCAAGAGTAGTTCAATTCAGTATTAATACTGTTTGCAACAAGAATCCCCGAATCCATACAATCACGAGGCGGTAAACGAAACTTTCGCTTCTCGGCCTTTTGGCTTGGATGGGCTCCCAACGATCATGGCCTTTTGGCTGTGATGGAAATTTTGACTTCGATTTTTTAATCAATGAAACCAGCTTAATTTCTTGTAAGTCCGCGAATGTGGGCTATCCAATATGATAGCAAATTTTGAACAGTAGTTGAATTCAGTATTTATAGCTATTTGCAAAAAGAATCCCCAAGTTCATACAATCTCAATTCGGTAAACGAAACTTTCGATTCTCGGCCATTTGGCTTAGATGGGCCGACCTTGATCAAGGCCTTTTGGCTTAGATGGAAACATTGTCTACGATTTTTGACAAAATAAAACCCAGCTTAATATCTGGTATGCCCGCGAATATTATAGCAATTTTTGAAGACTAGTTCAATTCAGTATTAATACTGATTGCAACAAGAATCCCCGAGTTCATACAATCTCAATTCGGTAAACGAAACTTTCGCTTCTCGGCCTTTTGGCTTAGATGGGCCGACCGCGATCACGGCCTTTCGGCTGAGATGGAAACATTGACTACGATTTTTGAATAATAAAAACCAGCTTAATATCTGGTAAGCCCGCGAATGTGGGCTATCCAATATTATAGCAATTTTTGAAGAGTAGTTCAATTCAGTATTAATACTATTTGCACCAAGAATCCCCGAGTTCATAAAAACTCGATTCGGTAAACGAAACTTTCGCTTCTCGGCCTTTTGGCTTAGATGGGCCGACCATGATCACGGCCTTTTTGCTGAGATGGAAACTTTGACTTCGATTTTAGAATGAATAAAAACCAGCTTAATATCTGGTAAGCCCGCGAATATTATAGCAATTTTTGAAGAGTAGTTCAATACAGTATTTATAGATATTTGCAACAAGAATTTCCGAGTTCATACAATCTCAATTCGGTAAACGAAACTTTCGCTTCTCAGACTTTTGGCTTAGATGGGCCGACCTTGATCAAGGCCTTTTGGCTTAGATGGATACTTTGACTTCGATTTTTGAATAAATAAAAACCAATTTAATATCTGGTAAGCCCGCGAATATTATAGCAATTTTTGAAGAGTAGTTCAATTCAGTATTTATAGATACTTGCAACAAGAATTTCCGAGTTCATACAATCTCAATTCGGTAAACGAAACTTTCGCTTCTCGGCCTTTTGGCTTAGATGGGCCGACCATGATCACGGCCTTTTTGCTGAGATGGAAACTTTGACTTCGATTTTAGAATGAATAAAAACCAGCTTAATATCTGGTAAGCCCGCGAATATTATAGCAATTTTTGAATAGTAGTTCAATTCAGTATTAATACTATTTGCACCAAGAATCCCCGTGTTCATAAAAACTCGATTCGGTAAACGAAGCTTTCGCTTCTCGGCCTTTTGGCTTAGATGGGCCGACCATGATCACGGCCTTTTTGCTGGGATGGAAACTTTGACTTCGATTTTAGAATGAATAAAAACCAGCTTAATATCTGATAAGCCCGCGATTATTATAGCAATTTTTGAAGAGTAGTTCAATTCAGTATTTATAGATATTTGCAACAAGAATTTCCGAGTTCATACAATCTCAATTCGGTAAACGAAACTTTCGCTTCTCCGCCTTTTGGCTTAGATGGGCCGACCGCGATCACCGCCTTTTGGCTGAGATGGAAACATTGACTACGATTTTTGAATAAATAAAAACCAGCTTAATATCTGGTAAGCCCGCGAATGTTATAGCAATTTTTGAAGAGTAGTTCAATTCAGTATTAATACTATTTGCACCAAGAATCCCCGAGTTCATAAAAACTCGATTCGGTAAACGAAACTTTCGATTCTCGGCCCTTTTTCTTAGATGGGCCGACCTTGATCACGGCCTTTTTGCTGAGATGGAAACTTTGACTTCGATTTTAGAATGAATAAAAACCAGCTTAATATCTGGTAAGCCCGCGAATATTATAGCAATTTTCGAAGAGTAGTTCAATACAGTATTTATAGATATTTGCAACAAGAATTTCCGAGTTCATACAATCTCAATTCGGTAAACGAAACTTTCGCTTCTCAGACTTTTGGCTTAGATGGGCCGACCGCGATCACGGCCTTTTGGCTGAGATGGAAACATTGACTACGATTTTTGAATAAATAAAAACCAGCTTAATATCTGGTAAGCCCGCGAATGTGGGCTATCCAATATTATAGCAATTTTTGAAGAGTAGTTCAATTCAGTATTAATACTATTTGCACCAAGAATCCCCGAGTTCATAAAAACTCGATTCGGTAAACGAAACTTTCGCTTCTCGGCCTTTTGGCTTAGATGGGCCGACCATGATCACGGCCTTTTTGCTGAGATGGAAACTTTGACTTCGATTTTAGAATGAATAAAAACCAGCTTAATATCTGGTAAGCCCGCGAATATTATAGCAATTTTTGAAGAGTAGTTCAATTCAGTGTTAATTGATATTTGCAACAAGAATTTCCGAGTTCATACAATCTCAATTCGGTAAACGAAACTTTCGCTTCTCGGCCTTTTGGCTTAGATGGGCCGACCGCGATCACCGCCTTTTGGCTGAGATGGAAACATTGACTACGATTTTTGAATAAATAAAAACCAGCTTAATATCTGGTAAGCCCGCGAATATTATAGCAATTTTTGAAGAGTAGTTCAATTCAGTATTAATACTATTTGTACCAAGAATCCCCGAATTCATAAAAACTCGATTCGGTAAACGAAACTTTCGCTTCTCGGCCTTTTGGCTTAGATGGGCCGACCTTGATCACGGCCTTTTGGCTGAGATGAAAACTTTGACTTCGATTTTAGATTGAATAAAAACCAGCTTAATATCTGGTAAGCCCGCGAATGTGAGCTATCCAATATTATAGCAATTTTCAAAGAGTAGTTCAATTCAGTATTAATACTGTTTGCAACAAGAATCCCCGAATCCATACAATCACGAGGCGGTAAACGAAACTTTCGCTTCTCGGCCTTTTGGCTTGGATGGGCTCCCAACGATCATGGCCTTTTGGCTGTGATGGAAATTTTGACTTCGATTTTTTAATCAATAAAACCAGCTTAATTTCTTGTAAGTCCGCGAATGTGGGCTATCCAATATGATAGCAAATTTTGAACAGTAGTTGAATTCAGTATTTATAGCTATTTCCAACAAGAATCCCCAAGTTCATACAATCTCAATTCGGTAAACGAAACTTTCACTTCTCGGCCTTTTGGCTTAGATCGGCCGACCGCGATCACCGCCTTTTGGCTGAGATGGAAACATTGACTACGATTTTTGAATAAATAAAAACCAACTTAATATCTGGTAAGCCCGCGAATATTATAGCAATTTTTGAAGAGTAGTTCAATTCAGTATTAATACTATTTGCACCAAGAATCCCCGAGTTCATAAAAACTCGATTCGGTAAACGAAGCTTTCGCTTCTCGGCCTTTTGGCTTAGATGGGCCGACCATGATCACGGCCTTTTTGCTGGGATGGAAACTTTGACTTCGATTTTAGAATGAATAAAAACCAGCTTAATATCTGATAAGCCCGCGATTATTATAGCAATTTTTGAAGAGTAGTTCAATTCAGTATTTATAGATATTTGCAACAAGAATTTCCGAGTTCATACAATCTCAATTCGGTAAACGAAACTTTCGCTTCTCCGCCTTTTGGCTTAGATGGGCCGACCGCGATCACCGCCTTTTGGCTGAGATGGAAACATTGACTACGATTTTTGAATAAATAAAAACCAGCTTAATATCTGGTAAGCCCGCGAATGTTATAGCAATTTTTGAAGAGTAGTTCAATTCAGTATTAATACTATTTGCACCAAGAATCCCCGAGTTCATAAAAACTCGATTCGGTAAACGAAACTTTCGATTCTCGGCCCTTTTTCTTAGATGGGCCGACCTTGATCACGGCCTTTTTGCTGAGATGGAAACTTTGACTTCGATTTTAGAATAAATAAAAACCAGCTTAATATCTGGTAAGCCCGCGAATATTATAGCAATTTTCGAAGAGTAGTTCAATACAGTATTTATAGATATTTGCAACAAGAATTTCCGAGTTCATACAATCTGAATTCGGTAAACGAAACTTTCGCTTCTCGGTCTTTTGGCTTAGATGGGCCGACCGCGATCACCGCCTTTTGGCTGAGATGGAAACTTTGATTTCGATTTTAGAATGAATAAAAACCAGCTTAATATCTGGTAAGCCCGCGAATATTATAGCAATTTTTGAAGAGTAGTTCAATTCAGTATTAATACTGTTTGCAACAAGAATCCCCGAATCCATACAATCACGAGGCGGTAAACGAAACTTTCGCTTCTCGGCCTTTTGGCTTGGATGGGCTCCCAACGATCATGGCCTTTTGGCTGTGATGGAAATTTTGACTTCGATTTTTTAATCAATAAAACCAGCTTAATTTCTTGTAAGTCCGCGAATGTGGGCTATCCAATATGATAGCAAATTTTGAACAGTAGTTGAATTCATTATTTATATAGCTATTTGCAACAAGAATCCCCAAGTTCATACAATCTCAATTCGGTAAACGAAACTTTCGCTTCTCGGTCTTTTGGCTTAGATGGGCCGACCGCGATCACCGCCTTTTGGCTGAGATGGAATATTTGACTTCGATTTTAGAATGAATAAAAACCAGCTTAATATCTGGTAAGCCCGCGAATATTATAGCAATTTTTGAAGAGTAGTTCAATTCAGTATTTATAGATATTTGCAACAAGAATTTCCGATTTCATACAATCTCAATTCGGTAAACGAAACTTTCGCTTCTCGGCCTTTTGGCTTAGATGGGCCGACCGCGATCACGGCCTTTTGGCTGAGATGGAAACATTGACTAAGATTTTTGAATAAATAAAAACCAGCTTAATATCTGGTAAGCCCGCAAATATTATAGCAATTTTTGAAGAGTAGTTCAATTCAGTATTAATACTGTTTGCAACAAGAATCCCCGAGTTCATACAATCTCAATTCGGTAAACGAAACTTTCGCTTCTCGGCCTTTTGGCTTAGATGGGCCGACCGCGATCACGGTCTTTTGGCTGAGATGGAAACATTGACTACGATTTTTGAATAAATAAAAACCAGCTTAATATCTGGTAAGCCCGCGAATGTGGGCTATCCAATATTATAGCAATTTTTGAATAGTAGTTCAATTCAGTATTAATACTATTTGCACCAAGAATCCCCGAGTTCATAAAAACTCGATTCGGTAAACGAAGCTTTCGCTTCTCGGCCTTTTGGCTTAGATGGGCCGACCTTGATCAAGGCCTTTTGGCTTAGATGGATACTTTGACTTCGATTTTTGAATAAATAAAAACCAATTTAATATCTGGTAAGCCCGCGAATATTATAGCAATTTTTGAAGAGTAGTTCAATTCAGTATTCATAGATACTTGCAACAAGAATTTCCGAGATCATATAATCTCAATTCGGTAAACGAAACTTTCGCTTTTCCGCCTTTTGGCTTAGATGGGCCGACCGCGATCACCGCCTTTTGGCTGAGATGGAAACATTAACTACGATTTTTGAATAAATAAAAACCAGCTTAATATCTGGTAAGCCCGCGAATGTTATAGCAATTTTTGAAGAGTAGTTCAATTCAGTATTAATACTGTTTGCACCAAGAATCCCCGAGTTCATAAAAACTCGATTCGGTAAACGAAACTTTCGATTCTCGGCCCTTTGGCTTAGATGGGCCGACCTTGATCACGGCCTTTTGGCTGAGATGGAAACTTTGACTTCGATTTTAGATTGAATAAAAACCAGCTTAATATCTGGTAAGCCCGCGAATGTGAGCTATCCAAGAGTAGTTCAATTCAGTATTAATACTGTTTGCAACAAGAATCCCCGAATCCATACAATCACGAGGCGGTAAACGAAACTTTCGCTTCTCGGCCTTTTGGCTTGGATGGGCTCCCAACGATCATGGCCTTTTGGCTGTGATGGAAATTTTGACTTCGATTTTTTAATCAATGAAACCAGCTTAATTTCTTGTAAGTCCGCGAATGTGGGCTATCCAATATGATAACAAATTTTGAACAGTAGTTGAATTCAGTATTTATAGCTATTTGCAAAAAGAATCCCCAAGTTCATACAATCTCAATTCGGTAAACGAAACTTTCGATTTTCGGCCTTTTGGCTTAGATGGGCCGACCTTGATCAAGGCCTTTTGGCTTAGATGGAAACATTGTCTACGATTTTTGACAAAATAAAACCCAGCTTAATATCTGGTATGCCCGCGAATATTATAGCAATTTTTGAAGACTAGTTCAATTCAGTATTAATACTGATTGCAACAAGAATCCCCGAGTTCATACAATCTCAATTCGGTAAACGAAACTTTCGCTTCTCGGCCTTTTGGCTTAGATGGGCCGACCGCGATCACGGCCTTTTGGCTGAGATGGAAACATTGACTACGATTTTTGAATAAATAAAAACCAGCTTAATATCTGGTAAGCCCGCGAATGTGGGCTATCCAATATTATAGCAATTTTTGAAGAGTAGTTCAATTCAGTATTAATACTATTTGCACCAAGAATCCCCGAGTTCATAAAAACTCGATTCGGTAAACGAAACTTTCGCTTCTCGGCCTTTTGGCTTAGATGGGCCGACCATGATCACGGCCTTTTTGCTGAGATGGAAACTTTGACTTCGATTTTAGAATGAATAAAAACCAGCTTAATATCTGGTAAGCCCGCGAATATTATAGCAATTTTTGAAGAGTAGTTCAATACAGTATTAATACTATTTGCACCAAGAATCCCCGAGTTCATAAAAACTCAATTCGGTAAACGAAACTTTCGCTTCTCAGACTTTTGGCTTAGATGGGCCGACCTTGATCAAGGCCTTTTGGCTTAGATGGATACTTTGACTTCGATTTTTGAATAAATAAAAACCAATTTAATATCTGGTAAGCCCGCGAATATTATAGCAATTTTTGAAGAGTAGTTCAATTCAGTATTTATAGATACTTGCAACAAGAATTTCCGAGTTCATACAATCTCAATTCGGTAAACGAAACTTTCGCTTCTCGGCCTTTTGGCTTAGATGGGCCGACCATGATCACGGCCTTTTTGCTGAGATGGAAACTTTGACTTCGATTTTAGAATGAATAAAAACCAGCTTAATATCTGGTAAGCCCGCGAATATTATAGCAATTTTTGAATAGTAGTTCAATTCAGTATTAATACTATTTGCACCAAGATTCCCCGTGTTCATAAAAACTCGATTCGGTAAACGAAGCTTTCGCTTCTCGGCCTTTTGGCTTAGATGGGCCGACCATGATCACGGCCTTTTTGCTGGGATGGAAACTTTGACTTCGATTTTAGAATGAATAAAAACCAGCTTAATATCTGATAAGCCCGCGATTATTATAGCAATTTTTGAAGAGTAGTTCAATTCAGTATTTATAGATATTTGCAACAAGAATTTCCGAGTTCATACAATCTCAATTCGGTAAACGAAACTTTCGCTTCTCCGCCTTTTGGCTTAGATGGGCCGACCGCGATCACCGCCTTTTGGCTGAGATGGAAACATTGACTACGATTTTTGAATAAATAAAAACCAGCTTAATATCTGGTAAGCCCGCGAATGTTATAGCAATTTTTGAAGAGTAGTTCAATTCAGTATTAATACTATTTGCACCAAGAATCCCCGAGTTCATAAAAACTCGATTCGGTAAACGAAACTTTCGATTCTCGGCCCTTTTTCTTAGATGGGCCGACCTTGATCACGGCCTTTTTGCTGAGATGGAAACTTTGACTTCGATTTTAGAATGAATAAAAACCAGCTTAATATCTGGTAAGCCCGCGAATATTATAGCAATTTTCGAAGAGTAGTTCAATACAGTATTTATAGATATTTGCAACAAGAATTTCCGAGTTCATACAATCTCAATTCGGTAAACGAAACTTTCGCTTCTCAGACTTTTGGCTTAGATGGGCCGACCGCGATCACGGCCTTTTGGCTGAGATGGAAACATTGACTACGATTTTTGAATAAATAAAAACCAGCTTAATATCTGGTAAGCCCGCGAATGTGGGCTATCCAATATTATAGCAATTTTTGAAGAGTAGTTCAATTCAGTATTAATACTATTTGCACCAAGAATCCCCGAGTTCATAAAAACTCGATTCGGTAAACGAAACTTTCGCTTCTCGGCCTTTTGGCTTAGATGGGCCGACCATGATCACGGCCTTTTTGCTGAGATGGAAACTTTGACTTCGATTTTAGAATGAATAAAAACCAGCTTAATATCTGGTAAGCCCGCGAATATTATAGCAATTTTTGAAGAGTAGTTCAATTCAGTGTTAATTGATATTTGCAACAAGAATTTCCGAGTTCATACAATCTCAATTCGGTAAACGAAACTTTCGCTTCTCGGCCTTTTGGCTTAGATGGGCCGACCGCGATCACCGCCTTTTGGCTGAGATGGAAACATTGACTACGATTTTTGAATAAATAAAAACCAGCTTAATATCTGGTAAGCCCGCGAATATTATAGCAATTTTTGAAGAGTAGTTCAATTCAGTATTAATACTATTTGTACCAAGAATCCCCGAATTCATAAAAACTCGATTCGGTAAACGAAACTTTCGCTTCTCGGCCTTTTGGCTTAGATGGGCCGACCTTGATCACGGCCTTTTGGCTGAGATGAAAACTTTGACTTCGATTTTAGATTGAATAAAAACCAGCTTAATATCTGGTAAGCCCGCGAATGTGAGCTATCCAATATTATAGCAATTTTCAAAGAGTAGTTCAATTCAGTATTAATACTGTTTGCAACAAGAATCCCCGAATCCATACAATCACGAGGCGGTAAACGAAACTTTCGCTTCTCGGCCTTTTGGCTTGGATGGGCTCCCAACGATCATGGCCTTTTGGCTGTGATGGAAATTTTGACTTCGATTTTTTAATCAATAAAACCAGCTTAATTTCTTGTAAGTCCGCGAATGTGGGCTATCCAATATGATAGCAAATTTTGAACAGTAGTTGAATTCAGTATTTATAGCTATTTCCAACAAGAATCCCCAAGTTCATACAATCTCAATTCGGTAAACGAAACTTTCACTTCTCGGCCTTTTGGCTTAGATCGGCCGACCGCGATCACCGCCTTTTGGCTGAGATGGAAACATTGACTACGATTTTTGAATAAATAAAATATAACTTAATATCTGGTAAGCCCGCGAATGTTATAGCAATTTTTGAAGAGTAGTTCAATTCAGTATTAATACTATTTGCACCAAGAATCCCCGAGTTCATAAAAACTCGATTCGGTAAACGAAACTTTCGATTCTCGGCCCTTTTTCTTAGATGGGCCGACCTTGATCACGGCCTTTTTGCTGAGATGGAAACTTTGACTTCGATTTTAGAATGAATAAAAACCAGCTTAATATCTGGTAAGCCCGCGAATATTATTGCAATTTTCGAAGAGTAGTTCAATACAGTATTTATAGATATTTGCAACAAGAATTTCCGAGTTCATACAATCTGAATTCGGTAAACGAAACTTTCGCTTCTCGGTCTTTTGGCTTAGATGGGCCGACCGCGATCACCGCCTTTTGGCTGAGATGGAAACTTTGACTTCGATTTTAGAATGAATAAAAACCAGCTTAATATCTGGTAAGCCCGCGAATATTATAGCAATTTTTGAAGAGTAGTTCAATTCAGTATTAATACTGTTTGCAACAAGAATCCCCGAATCCATACAATCACGAGGCGGTAAACGAAACTTTCGCTTCTCGGCCTTTTGGCTTGGATGGGCCGACCGCGATCACCGCCTTTTGGCTGAGATGGAAACATTGACTACGATTTTTGAATAAATAAAAACCAGCTTAATATCTGGTAAGCCCGCGAATGTTATAGCAATTTTTGAAGAGTAGTTCAATTCAGTATTAATACTATTTGCACCAAGAATCCCCAAGTTCATACAATCTCAATTCGGTAAACGAAACTTTCGCTTCTCGGCCTTTTGGCTTAGATGGGACGACCTTGATCAAGGCCTTTTGGCTTAGATGTATACTTTGACTTCGATTTTAGAATGAATAAAAACCAGCTTAATATCTGATAAGCCCGCGATTATTATAGCAATTTTTGAAGAGTAGTTCAATTCAGTATTTATAGATATTTGCAACAAGAATTTCCGAGTTCATACAATCTCAATTCGGTAAACGAAACTTTCGCTTCTCGGTCTTTTGGCTTAGATGGGCCGACCGCGATCACCGCCTTTTGGCTGAGATGGAATATTTGACTTCGATTTTAGAATGAATAAAAACCAGCTTAATATCTGGTAAGCCCGCGAATATTATAGCAATTTTTGAAGAGTAGTTCAATTCAGTATTAATACTGTTTGCAACAAGAATCCCCGAGTTCATACAATCTCAATTCGGTAAACGAAACTTTCGCTTCTCGGCCTTTTGGCTTAGATGGGCCGACCGCGATCACGGTCTTTTGGCTGAGATGGAAACATTGACTACGATTTTTGAATAAATAAAAACCAGCTTAATATCTGGTAAGCCCGCGAATGTGGGCTATCCAATATTATAGCAATTTTTGAATAGTAGTTCAATTCAGTATTAATACTATTTGCACCAAGAATCCCCGAGTTCATAAAAACTCGATTCGGTAAACGAAGCTTTCGCTTCTCGGCCTTTTGGCTTAGATGGGCCGACCTTGATCACGGCCTTTTGGCTGAGATGGAAACTTTGACTTCGATTTTAGATTGAATAAAAACCAGCTTAATATCTGTTAAGCCCGCGAATGTGAGCTATCCAATATTATAGCAATTTTTGAAGAGTAGATGAATTCAGTATTTATAGCTATTTGCAAAAAGAATCCCCAAGTTCATACAATCTCAATTCGGTAAACGAAACTTTCGCTTCTCGGCCTTTTGGCTTAGATGGGCCGACCTTGATCAAGGCCTTTTGGCTTAGATGGAAACATTGTCTACGATTTTTGACAAAATAAAACCCAGCTTAATATCTGGTATGCCCGCGAATATTATAGCAATTTTTGAAGACTAGTTCAATTCAGTATTAATACTATTTGCACCAAGAATCCCCGAGTTCATAAAAACTCGATTCGGTAAACGAAGCTTTCGCTTCTCGGCCTTTTGGCTTAGATGGGCCGACCTTGATCACGGCCTTTTGTCTGAGATGGAAACTTTGACTTCGATTTTAGATTGAATAAAAACCAGCTTAATATCTGGTAAGCCCGCGAATGTGAGCTATCCAATATTATAGCAATTTTTGAAGAGTAGTTCAATTCAGTATTAATACTGTTTGCAACAAGAATCCCCGAATCCATACAATCACGAGGCGGTAAACGAAACTTTCGCTTCACGGCCTTTTGGCTTGGATGGGCTCCCAACGATCATGGCCTTTTGGCTGTGATGGAAATTTTGACTTCGATTTTTTAATCAATGAAACCAGCTTAATTTCTTGTAAGTCCGCGAATGTGGGCTATCCAATATGTTAGCAAATTTTGAACAGTAGATGAATTCAGTATTTACAGCTATTTGCAAAAAGAATCCCCAAGTTCATACAATCTCAATTCGGTAAACGAAACTTTCGCTTCTCAGACTTTTGGCTTAGATGGGCCGACCATGATCACGGCCTTTTTGCTGAGATGGAAACTTTGACTTCGATTTTAGAATGAATAAAAACCAGCTTAATATCTGATAAGCCCGCGAATATTATAGAAATTTTTGAAGAGTAGTTCAATTCAGTATTTATAGCTATTTGCAAAAAGAATCCCCAAGTTCATACAATCTCAATTCGGTAAACGAAACTTTCGCTTCTCGGCCTTTTGGCTTAGATGGGCCGACCTTGATCAAGGCCTTTTGGCTTAGATGGAAACATTGTCTACGATTTTTGACAAAATAAAACCCAGCTTAATATCTGGTATGCCCGCGAATATTATAGCAATTTTTGAAGACTAGTTCAATTCAGTATTAATACTGATTGGAACAAGAATCCCCGAGTTCATACAATCTCAATTCGGTAAACGAAACTTTCGCTTCTCGGCCTTTTGGGTTAGATGGGCCGACCGCGATCACGGCCTTTTGGCTGAGATGGAAACATTGACTACGATTTTTGAATAAATAAAAACCAGCTTAATATCTGGTAAGCCCGCGAATGTGGGCTATCCAATATTATAGCAATTTTTGAAGAGTAGTTCAATTCAGTATTAATACTATTTGCACCAAGAATCCCCGAGTTCATAAAAACTCGATTCGGTAAACGAAACTTTCGCTTCTCGGCCTTTTGGCTTAGATGGGCCGACCATGATCACGGCCTTTTTGCTGAGATGGAAACTTTGACTTCGATTTTAGAATGAATAAAAACCAGCTTAATATCTGGTAAGCCCGCGAATATTATAGCAATTTTTGAAGAGTAGTTCAATACAGTATTTATAGATATTTGCAACAAGAATTTCCGAGTTCATACAATCTCAATTCGGTAAACGAAACTTTCGCTTCTCAGACTTTTGGCTTAGATGGGCCGACCTTGATCAAGGCCTTTTGGCTTAGATGGATACTTTGACTTCGATTTTTGAATAAATAAAAACCAATTTAATATCTGGTAAGCCCGCGAATATTATAGCAATTTTTGAAGAGTAGTTCAATTCAGTATTTATAGATACTTGCAACAAGAATTTCCGAGATCATATAATCTCAATTCGGTAAACGAAACTTTCGCTTTTCCGCCTTTTGGCTTAGATGGGCCGACCGCGATCACCGCCTTTTGGCTGAGATGGAAACATTAACTACGATTTTTGAATAAATAAAAACCAGCTTAATATCTGGTAAGCCCGCGAATGTTATAGCAATTTTTGAAGAGTAGTTCAATTCAGTATTAATACTGTTTGCACCAAGAATCCCCGAGTTCATAAAAACTCGATTCGGTAAACGAAACTTTCGATTCTCGGCCCTTTGGCTTAGATGGGCCGACCTTGATCACGGCCTTTTGGCTGAGATGGAAACTTTGACTTCGATTTTAGATTGAATAAAAACCAGCTTAATATCTGGTAAGCCCGCGAATGTGAGCTATCCAAGAGTAGTTCAATTCAGTATTAATACTGTTTGCAACAAGAATCCCCGAATCCATACAATCACGAGGCGGTAAACGAAACTTTCGCTTCTCGGCCTTTTGGCTTGGATGGGCTCCCAACGATCATGGCCTTTTGGCTGTGATGGAAATTTTGACTTCGATTTTTTAATCAATGAAACCAGCTTAATTTCTTGTAAGTCCGCGAATGTGGGCTATCCAATATGATAGCAAATTTTGAACAGTAGTTGAATTCAGTATTTATAGCTATTTGCAAAAAGAATCCCCAAGTTCATACAATCTCAATTCGGTAAACGAAACTTTCGATTCTCGGCCATTTGGCTTAGATGGGCCGACCTTGATCAAGGCCTTTTGGCTTAGATGGAAACATTGTCTACGATTTTTGACAAAATAAAACCCAGCTTAATATCTGGTATGCCCGCGAATATTATAGCAATTTTTGAAGACTAGTTCAATTCAGTATTAATACTGATTGCAACAAGAATCCCCGAGTTCATACAATCTCAATTCGGTAAACGAAACTTTCGCTTCTCGGCCTTTTGGCTTAGATGGGCCGACCGCGATCACGGCCTTTCGGCTGAGATGGAAACATTGACTACGATTTTTGAATAATAAAAACCAGCTTAATATCTGGTAAGCCCGCGAATGTGGGCTATCCAATATTATAGCAATTTTTGAAGAGTAGTTCAATTCAGTATTAATACTATTTGCACCAAGAATCCCCGAGTTCATAAAAACTCGATTCGGTAAACGAAACTTTCGCTTCTCGGCCTTTTGGCTTAGATGGGCCGACCATGATCACGGCCTTTTTGCTGAGATGGAAACTTTGACTTCGATTTTAGAATGAATAAAAACCAGCTTAATATCTGGTAAGCCCGCGAATATTATAGCAATTTTTGAAGAGTAGTTCAATACAGTATTTATAGATATTTGCAACAAGAATTTCCGAGTTCATACAATCTCAATTCGGTAAACGAAACTTTCGCTTCTCAGACTTTTGGCTTAGATGGGCCGACCTTGATCAAGGCCTTTTGGCTTAGATGGATACTTTGACTTCGATTTTTGAATAAATAAAAACCAATTTAATATCTGGTAAGCCCGCGAATATTATAGCAATTTTTGAAGAGTAGTTCAATTCAGTATTTATAGATACTTGCAACAAGAATTTCCGAGTTCATACAATCTCAATTCGGTAAACGAAACTTTCGCTTCTCGGCCTTTTGGCTTAGATGGGCCGACCATGATCACGGCCTTTTTGCTGAGATGGAAACTTTGACTTCGATTTTAGAATGAATAAAAACCAGCTTAATATCTGGTAAGCCCGCGAATATTATAGCAATTTTTGAATAGTAGTTCAATTCAGTATTAATACTATTTGCACCAAGAATCCCCGTGTTCATAAAAACTCGATTCGGTAAACGAAGCTTTCGCTTCTCGGCCTTTTGGCTTAGATGGGCCGACCATGATCACGGCCTTTTTGCTGGGATGGAAACTTTGACTTCGATTTTAGAATGAATAAAAACCAGCTTAATATCTGATAAGCCCGCGATTATTATAGCAATTTTTGAAGAGTAGTTCAATTCAGTATTTATAGATATTTGCAACAAGAATTTCCGAGTTCATACAATCTCAATTCGGTAAACGAAACTTTCGCTTCTCCGCCTTTTGGCTTAGATGGGCCGACCGCGATCACCGCCTTTTGGCTGAGATGGAAACATTGACTACGATTTTTGAATAAATAAAAACCAGCTTAATATCTGGTAAGCCCGCGAATGTTATAGCAATTTTTGAAGAGTAGTTCAATTCAGTATTAATACTATTTGCACCAAGAATCCCCGAGTTCATAAAAACTCGATTCGGTAAACGAAACTTTCGATTCTCGGCCCTTTTTCTTAGATGGGCCGACCTTGATCACGGCCTTTTTGCTGAGATGGAAACTTTGACTTCGATTTTAGAATGAATAAAAACCAGCTTAATATCTGGTAAGCCCGCGAATATTATAGCAATTTTCGAAGAGTAGTTCAATACAGTATTTATAGATATTTGCAACAAGAATTTCCGAGTTCATACAATCTCAATTCGGTAAACGAAACTTTCGCTTCTCAGACTTTTGGCTTAGATGGGCCGACCGCGATCACGGCCTTTTGGCTGAGATGGAAACATTGACTACGATTTTTGAATAAATAAAAACCAGCTTAATATCTGGTAAGCCCGCGAATGTGGGCTATCCAATATTATAGCAATTTTTGAAGAGTAGTTCAATTCAGTATTAATACTATTTGCACCAAGAATCCCCGAGTTCATAAAAACTCGATTCGGTAAACGAAACTTTCGCTTCTCGGCCTTTTGGCTTAGATGGGCCGACCATGATCACGGCCTTTTTGCTGAGATGGAAACTTTGACTTCGATTTTAGAATGAATAAAAACCAGCTTAATATCTGGTAAGCCCGCGAATATTATAGCAATTTTTGAAGAGTAGTTCAATTCAGTGTTAATTGATATTTGCAACAAGAATTTCCGAGTTCATACAATCTCAATTCGGTAAACGAAACTTTCGCTTCTCGGCCTTTTGGCTTAGATGGGCCGACCGCGATCACCGCCTTTTGGCTGAGATGGAAACATTGACTACGATTTTTGAATAAATAAAAACCAGCTTAATATCTGGTAAGCCCGCGAATATTATAGCAATTTTTGAAGAGTAGTTCAATTCAGTATTAATACTATTTGTACCAAGAATCCCCGAATTCATAAAAACTCGATTCGGTAAACGAAACTTTCGCTTCTCGGCCTTTTGGCTTAGATGGGCCGACCTTGATCACGGCCTTTTGGCTGAGATGAAAACTTTGACTTCGATTTTAGATTGAATAAAAACCAGCTTAATATCTGGTAAGCCCGCGAATGTGAGCTATCCAATATTATAGCAATTTTCAAAGAGTAGTTCAATTCAGTATTAATACTGTTTGCAACAAGAATCCCCGAATCCATACAATCACGAGGCGGTAAACGAAACTTTCGCTTCTCGGCCTTTTGGCTTGGATGGGCTCCCAACGATCATGGCCTTTTGGCTGTGATGGAAATTTTGACTTCGATTTTTTAATCAATAAAACCAGCTTAATTTCTTGTAAGTCCGCGAATGTGGGCTATCCAATATGATAGCAAATTTTGAACAGTAGTTGAATTCAGTATTTATAGCTATTTCCAACAAGAATCCCCAAGTTCATACAATCTCAATTCGGTAAACGAAACTTTCACTTCTCGGCCTTTTGGCTTAGATCGGCCGACCGCGATCACCGCCTTTTGGCTGAGATGGAAACATTGACTACGATTTTTGAATAAATAAAAACCAACTTAATATCTGGTAAGCCCGCGAATATTATAGCAATTTTTGAAGAGTAGTTCAATTCAGTATTAATACTATTTGCACCAAGAATCCCCGAGTTCATAAAAACTCGATTCGGTAAACGAAGCTTTCGCTTCTCGGCCTTTTGGCTTAGATGGGCCGACCATGATCACGGCCTTTTTGCTGGGATGGAAACTTTGACTTCGATTTTAGAATGAATAAAAACCAGCTTAATATCTGATAAGCCCGCGATTATTATAGCAATTTTTGAAGAGTAGTTCAATTCAGTATTTATAGATATTTGCAACAAGAATTTCCGAGTTCATACAATCTCAATTCGGTAAACGAAACTTTCGCTTCTCCGCCTTTTGGCTTAGATGGGCCGACCGCGATCACCGCCTTTTGGCTGAGATGGAAACATTGACTACGATTATTGAATAAATAAAAACCAGCTTAATATCTGGTAAGCCCGCGAATGTTATAGCAATTTTTGAAGAGTAGTTCAATTCAGTATTAATATTATTTGCACCAAGAATCCCCGAGTTCATAAAAACTCGATTCGGTAAACGAAACTTTCGATTCTCGGCCCTTTTTCTTAGATGGGCCGACCTTGATCACGGCCTTTTTGCTGAGATGGAAACTTTGACTTCGATTTTAGAATAAATAAAAACCAGCTTAATATCTGGTAAGCCCGCGAATATTATAGCAATTTTCGAAGAGTAGTTCAATACAGTATTTATAGATATTTGCAACAAGAATTTCCGAGTTCATACAATCTGAATTCGGTAAACGAAACTTTCGCTTCTCGGTCTTTTGGCTTAGATGGGCCGACCGCGATCACCGCCTTTTGGCTGAGATGGAAACTTTGATTTCGATTTTAGAATGAATAAAAACCAGCTTAATATCTGGTAAGCCCGCGAATATTATAGCAATTTTTGAAGAGTAGTTCAATTCAGTATTAATACTGTTTGCAACAAGAATCCCCGAATCCATACAATCACGAGGCGGTAAACGAAACTTTCGCTTCTCGGCCTTTTGGCTTGGATGGGCTCCCAACGATCATGCCCTTTTGGCTGTGATGGAAATTTTGACTTCGATTTTTTAATCAATAAAACCAGCTTAATTTCTTGTAAGTCCGCGAATGTGGGCTATCCAATATGATAGCAAATTTTGAACAGTAGTTGAATTCATTATTTATATAGCTATTTGCAACAAGAATCCCCAAGTTCATACAATCTCAATTCGGTAAACGAAACTTTCGCTTCTCGGCCTTTTGGCTTAGATGGGACGACCTTGATCAAGGCCTTTTGGCTTAGATGTATACTATGCCTTCGATTTTAGAATGAATAAAAACCAGCTTAATATCTGATAAGCCCGCGATTATTATAGCAATTTTTGAAGAGTAGTTCAATTCAGTATTTATAGATATTTGCAACAAGAATTTCCGAGTTCATACAATCTCAATTCGGTAAACGAAACTTTCGCTTCTCGGTCTTTTGGCTTAGATGGGCCGACCGCGATCACCGCCTTTTGGCTGAGATGGAATATTTGACTTCGATTTTAGAATGAATAAAAACCAGCTTAATATCTGGTAAGCCCGCGAATATTATAGCAATTTTTGAAGAGTAGTTCAATTCAGTATTTATAGATATTTGCAACAAGAATTTCCGATTTCATACAATCTCAATTCGGTAAACGAAACTTTCGCTTCTCGGCCTTTTGGCTTAGATGGGCCGACCGCGATCACGGCCTTTTGGCTGAGATGGAAACATTGACTAAGATTTTTGAATAAATAAAAACCAGCTTAATATCTGGTAAGCCCGCAAATATTATAGCAATTTTTGAAGAGTAGTTCAATTCAGTATTAATACTGTTTGCAACAAGAATCCCCGAGTTCATACAATCTCAATTCGGTAAACGAAACTTTCGCTTCTCGGCCTTTTGGCTTAGATGGGCCGACCGCGATCACGGTCTTTTGGCTGAGATGGAAACATTGACTACGATTTTTGAATAAATAAAAACCAGCTTAATATCTGGTAAGCCCGCGAATGTGGGCTATCCAATATTATAGCAATTTTTGAATAGTAGTTCAATTCAGTATTAATACTATTTGCACCAAGAATCCCCGAGTTCATAAAAACTCGATTCGGTAAACGAAGCTTTCGCTTCTCGGCCTTTTGGCTTAGATGGGCCGACCTTGATCAAGGCCTTTTGGCTTAGATGGATACTTTGACTTCGATTTTTGAATAAATAAAAACCAATTTAATATCTGGTAAGCCCGCGAATATTATAGCAATTTTTGAAGAGTAGTTCAATTCAGTATTCATAGATACTTGCAACAAGAATTTCCGAGATCATATAATCTCAATTCGGTAAACGAAACTTTCGCTTTTCCGCCTTTTGGCTTAGATGGGCCGACCGCGATCACCGCCTTTTGGCTGAGATGGAAACATTAACTACGATTTTTGAATAAATAAAAACCAGCTTAATATCTGGTAAGCCCGCGAATGTTATAGCAATTTTTGAAGAGTAGTTCAATTCAGTATTAATACTGTTTGCACCAAGAATCCCCGAGTTCATAAAAACTCGATTCGGTAAACGAAACTTTCGATTCTCGGCCCTTTGGCTTAGATGGGCCGACCTTGATCACGGCCTTTTGGCTGAGATGGAAACTTTGACTTCGATTTTAGATTGAATAAAAACCAGCTTAATATCTGGTAAGCCCGCGAATGTGAGCTATCCAAGAGTAGTTCAATTCAGTATTAATACTGTTTGCAACAAGAATCCCCGAATCCATACAATCACGAGGCGGTAAACGAAACTTTCGCTTCTCGGCCTTTTGGCTTGGATGGGCTCCCAACGATCATGGCCTTTTGGCTGTGATGGAAATTTTGACTTCGATTTTTTAATCAATGAAACCAGCTTAATTTCTTGTAAGTCCGCGAATGTGGGCTATCCAATATGATAGCAAATTTTGAACAGTAGTTGAATTCAGTATTTATAGCTATTTGCAAAAAGAATCCCCAAGTTCATACAATCTCAATTCGGTAAACGAAACTTTCGATTCTCGGCCATTTGGCTTAGATGGGCCGACCTTGATCAAGGCCTTTTGGCTTAGATGGAAACATTGTCTACGATTTTTGACAAAATAAAACCCAGCTTAATATCTGGTATGCCCGCGAATATTATAGCAATTTTTGAAGACTAGTTCAATTCAGTATTAATACTGATTGCAACAAGAATCCCCGAGTTCATACAATCTCAATTCGGTAAACGAAACTTTCGCTTCTCGGCCTTTTGGCTTAGATGGGCCGACCGCGATCACGGCCTTTCGGCTGAGATGGAAACATTGACTACGATTTTTGAATAATAAAAACCAGCTTAATATCTGGTAAGCCCGCGAATGTGGGCTATCCAATATTATAGCAATTTTTGAAGAGTAGTTCAATTCAGTATTAATACTATTTGCACCAAGAATCCCCGAGTTCATAAAAACTCGATTCGGTAAACGAAACTTTCGCTTCTCGGCCTTTTGGCTTAGATGGGCCGACCATGATCACGGCCTTTTTGCTGAGATGGAAACTTTGACTTCGATTTTAGAATGAATAAAAACCAGCTTAATATCTGGTAAGCCCGCGAATATTATAGCAATTTTTGAAGAGTAGTTCAATACAGTATTTATAGATATTTGCAACAAGAATTTCCGAGTTCATACAATCTCAATTCGGTAAACGAAACTTTCGCTTCTCAGACTTTTGGCTTAGATGGGCCGACCTTGATCAAGGCCTTTTGGCTTAGATGGATACTTTGACTTCGATTTTTGAATAAATAAAAACCAATTTAATATCTGGTAAGCCCGCGAATATTATAGCAATTTTTGAAGAGTAGTTCAATTCAGTATTTATAGATACTTGCAACAAGAATTTCCGAGTTCATACAATCTCAATTCGGTAAACGAAACTTTCGCTTCTCGGCCTTTTGGCTTAGATGGGCCGACCATGATCACGGCCTTTTTGCTGAGATGGAAACTTTGACTTCGATTTTAGAATGAATAAAAACCAGCTTAATATCTGGTAAGCCCGCGAATATTATAGCAATTTTTGAATAGTAGTTCAATTCAGTATTAATACTATTTGCACCAAGAATCCCCGTGTTCATAAAAACTCGATTCGGTAAACGAAGCTTTCGCTTCTCGGCCTTTTGGCTTAGATGGGCCGACCATGATCACGGCCTTTTTGCTGGGATGGAAACTTTGACTTCGATTTTAGAATGAATAAAAACCAGCTTAATATCTGATAAGCCCGCGATTATTATAGCAATTTTTGAAGAGTAGTTCAATTCAGTATTTATAGATATTTGCAACAAGAATTTCCGAGTTCATACAATCTCAATTCGGTAAACGAAACTTTCGCTTCTCCGCCTTTTGGCTTAGATGGGCCGACCGCGATCACCGCCTTTTGGCTGAGATGGAAACATTGACTACGATTTTTGAATAAATAAAAACCAGCTTAATATCTGGTAAGCCCGCGAATGTTATAGCAATTTTTGAAGAGTAGTTCAATTCAGTATTAATACTATTTGCACCAAGAATCCCCGAGTTCATAAAAACTCGATTCGGTAAACGAAACTTTCGATTCTCGGCCCTTTTTCTTAGATGGGCCGACCTTGATCACGGCCTTTTTGCTGAGATGGAAACTTTGACTTCGATTTTAGAATGAATAAAAACCAGCTTAATATCTGGTAAGCCCGCGAATATTATAGCAATTTTCGAAGAGTAGTTCAATACAGTATTTATAGATATTTGCAACAAGAATTTCCGAGTTCATACAATCTCAATTCGGTAAACGAAACTTTCGCTTCTCAGACTTTTGGCTTAGATGGGCCGACCGCGATCACGGCCTTTTGGCTGAGATGGAAACATTGACTACGATTTTTGAATAAATAAAAACCAGCTTAATATCTGGTAAGCCCGCGAATGTGGGCTATCCAATATTATAGCAATTTTTGAAGAGTAGTTCAATTCAGTATTAATACTATTTGCACCAAGAATCCCCGAGTTCATAAAAACTCGATTCGGTAAACGAAACTTTCGCTTCTCGGCCTTTTGGCTTAGATGGGCCGACCATGATCACGGCCTTTTTGCTGAGATGGAAACTTTGACTTCGATTTTAGAATGAATAAAAACCAGCTTAATATCTGGTAAGCCCGCGAATATTATAGCAATTTTTGAAGAGTAGTTCAATTCAGTGTTAATTGATATTTGCAACAAGAATTTCCGAGTTCATACAATCTCAATTCGGTAAACGAAACTTTCGCTTCTCGGCCTTTTGGCTTAGATGGGCCGACCGCGATCACCGCCTTTTGGCTGAGATGGAAACATTGACTACGATTTTTGAATAAATAAAAACCAGCTTAATATCTGGTAAGCCCGCGAATATTATAGCAATTTTTGAAGAGTAGTTCAATTCAGTATTAATACTATTTGTACCAAGAATCCCCGAATTCATAAAAACTCGATTCGGTAAACGAAACTTTCGCTTCTCGGCCTTTTGGCTTAGATGGGCCGACCTTGATCACGGCCTTTTGGCTGAGATGAAAACTTTGACTTCGATTTTAGATTGAATAAAAACCAGCTTAATATCTGGTAAGCCCGCGAATGTGAGCTATCCAATATTATAGCAATTTTCAAAGAGTAGTTCAATTCAGTATTAATACTGTTTGCAACAAGAATCCCCGAATCCATACAATCACGAGGCGGTAAACGAAACTTTCGCTTCTCGGCCTTTTGGCTTGGATGGGCTCCCAACGATCATGGCCTTTTGGCTGTGATGGAAATTTTGACTTCGATTTTTTAATCAATAAAACCAGCTTAATTTCTTGTAAGTCCGCGAATGTGGGCTATCCAATATGATAGCAAATTTTGAACAGTAGTTGAATTCAGTATTTATAGCTATTTCCAACAAGAATCCCCAAGTTCATACAATCTCAATTCGGTAAACGAAACTTTCACTTCTCGGCCTTTTGGCTTAGATCGGCCGACCGCGATCACCGCCTTTTGGCTGAGATGGAAACATTGACTACGATTTTTGAATAAATAAAAACCAACTTAATATCTGGTAAGCCCGCGAATATTATAGCAATTTTTGAAGAGTAGTTCAATTCAGTATTAATACTATTTGCACCAAGAATCCCTGAGTTCATAAAAACTCGATTCGGTAAACGAAGCTTTCGCTTCTCGGCCTTTTGGCTTAGATGGGCCGACCATGATCACGGCCTTTTTGCTGGGATGGAAACTTTGACTTCGATTTTAGAATGAATAAAAACCAGCTTAATATCTGATAAGCCCGCGATTATTATAGCAATTTTTGAAGAGTAGTTCAATTCAGTATTTATAGATATTTGCAACAAGAATTTCCGAGTTCATACAATCTCAATTCGGTAAACGAAACTTTCGCTTCTCCGCCTTTTGGCTTAGATGGGCCGACCGCGATCACCGCCTTTTGGCTGAGATGGAAACATTGACTACGATTTTTGAATAAATAAAAACCAGCTTAATATCTGGTAAGCCCGCGAATGTTATAGCAATTTTTGAAGAGTAGTTCAATTCAGTATTAATACTATTTGCACCAAGAATCCCCGAGTTCATAAAAACTCGATTCGGTAAACGAAACTTTCGATTCTCGGCCCTTTTTCTTAGATGGGCCGACCTTGATCACGGCCTTTTTGCTGAGATGGAAACTTTGACTTCGATTTTAGAATAAATAAAAACCAGCTTAATATCTGGTAAGCCCGCGAATATTATAGCAATTTTCGAAGAGTAGTTCAATACAGTATTTATAGATATTTGCAACAAGAATTTCCGAGTTCATACAATCTGAATTCGGTAAACGAAACTTTCGCTTCTCGGTCTTTTGGCTTAGATGGGCCGACCGCGATCACCGCCTTTTGGCTGAGATGGAAACTTTGATTTCGATTTTAGAATGAATAAAAACCAGCTTAATATCTGGTAAGCCCGCGAATATTATAGCAATTTTTGAAGAGTAGTTCAATTCAGTATTAATACTGTTTGCAACAAGAATCCCCGAATCCATACAATCACGAGGCGGTAAACGAAACTTTCGCTTCTCGGCCTTTTGGCTTGGATGGGCTCCCAACGATCATGGCCTTTTGGCTGTGATGGAAATTTTGACTTCGATTTTTTAATCAATAAAACCAGCTTAATTTCTTGTAAGTCCGCGAATGTGGGCTATCCAATATGATAGCAAATTTTGAACAGTAGTTGAATTCATTATTTATATAGCTATTTGCAACAAGAATCCCCAAGTTCATACAATCTCAATTCGGTAAACGAAACTTTCGCTTCTCGGCTTTTTGGCTTAGATGGGACGACCTTGATCAAGGCCTTTTGGCTTAGATGTATACTTTGACTTCGATTTTAGAATGAATAAAAACCAGCTTAATATCTGATAAGCCCGCGATTATTATAGCAATTTTTGAAGAGTAGTTCAATTCAGTATTTATAGATATTTGCAACAAGAATTTCCGAGTTCATACAATCTCAATTCGGTAAACGAAACTTTCGCTTCTCGGTCTTTTGGCTTAGATGGGCCGACCGCGATCACCGCCTTTTGGCTGAGATGGAATATTTGACTTCGATTTTAGAATGAATAAAAACCAGCTTAATATCTGGTAAGCCCGCGAATATTATAGCAATTTTTGAAGAGTAGTTCAATTCAGTATTTATAGATATTTGCAACAAGAATTTCCGATTTCATACAATCTCAATTCGGTAAACGAAACTTTCGCTTCTCGGCCTTTTGGCTTAGATGGGCCGACCGCGATCACGGCCTTTTGGCTGAGATGGAAACATTGACTAAGATTTTTGAATAAATAAAAACCAGCTTAATATCTGGTAAGCCCGCAAATATTATAGCAATTTTTGAAGAGTAGTTCAATTCAGTATTAATACTGTTTGCAACAAGAATCCCCGAGTTCATACAATCTCAATTCGGTAAACGAAACTTTCGCTTCTCGGCCTTTTGGCTTAGATGGGCCGACCGCGATCACGGTCTTTTGGCTGAGATGGAAACATTGACTACGATTTTTGAATAAATAAAAACCAGCTTAATATCTGGTAAGCCCGCGAATGTGGGCTATCCAATATTATAGCAATTTTTGAATAGTAGTTCAATTCAGTATTAATACTATTTGCACCAAGAATCCCCGAGTTCATAAAAACTCGATTCGGTAAACGAAGCTTTCGCTTCTCGGCCTTTTGGCTTAGATGGGCCGACCTTGATCAAGGCCTTTTGGCTTAGATGGATACTTTGACTTCGATTTTTGAATAAATAAAAACCAATTTAATATCTGGTAAGCCCGCGAATATTATAGCAATTTTTGAAGAGTAGTTCAATTCAGTATTTATAGATACTTGCAACAAGAATTTCCGAGATCATATAATCTCAATTCGGTAAACGAAACTTTCGCTTTTCCGCCTTTTGGCTTAGATGGGCCGACCGCGATCACCGCCTTTTGGCTGAGATGGAAACATTAACTACGATTTTTGAATAAATAAAAACCAGCTTAATATCTGGTAAGCCCGCGAATGTTATAGCAATTTTTGAAGAGTAGTTCAATTCAGTATTAATACTGTTTGCACCAAGAATCCCCGAGTTCATAAAAACTCGATTCGGTAAACGAAACTTTCGATTCTCGGCCCTTTGGCTTAGATGGGCCGACCTTGATCACGGCCTTTTGGCTGAGATGGAAACTTTGACTTCGATTTTAGATTGAATAAAAACCAGCTTAATATCTGGTAAGCCCGCGAATGTGAGCTATCCAAGAGTAGTTCAATTCAGTATTAATACTGTTTGCAACAAGAATCCCCGAATCCATACAATCACGAGGCGGTAAACGAAACTTTCGCTTCTCGGCCTTTTGGCTTGGATGGGCTCCTAACGATCATGGCCTTTTGGCTGTGATGGAAATTTTGACTTCGATTTTTTAATCAATGAAACCAGCTTAATTTCTTGTAAGTCCGCGAATGTGGGCTATCCAATATGATAGCAAATTTTGAACAGTAGTTGAATTCAGTATTTATAGCTATTTGCAAAAAGAATCCCCAAGTTCATACAATCTCAATTCGGTAAACGAAACTTTCGATTCTCGGCCATTTGGCTTAGATGGGCCGACCTTGATCAAGGCCTTTTGGCTTAGATGGAAACATTGTCTACGATTTTTGACAAAATAAAACCCAGCTTAATATCTGGTATGCCCGCGAATATTATAGCAATTTTTGAAGGCTAGTTCAATTCAGTATTAATACTGATTGCAACAAGAATCCCCGAGTTCATACAATCTCAATTCGGTAAACGAAACTTTCGCTTCTCGGCCTTTTGGCTTAGATGGGCCGACCGCGATCACGGCCTTTCGGCTGAGATGGAAACATTGACTACGATTTTTGAATAATAAAAACCAGCTTAATATCTGGTAAGCCCGCGAATGTGGGCTATCCAATATTATAGCAATTTTTGAAGAGTAGTTCAATTCAGTATTAATACTATTTGCACCAAGAATCCCCGAGTTCATAAAAACTCGATTCGGTAAACGAAACTTTCGCTTCTCGGCCTTTTGGCTTAGATGGGCCGACCATGATCACGGCCTTTTTGCTGAGATGGAAACTTTGACTTCGATTTTAGAATGAATAAAAACCAGCTTAATATCTGGTAAGCCCGCGAATATTATAACAATTTTTGAAGAGTAGTTCAATACAGTATTTATAGATATTTGCAACAAGAATTTCCGAGTTCATACAATCTCAATTCGGTAAACGAAACTTTCGCTTCTCAGACTTTTGGCTTAGATGGGCCGACCTTGATCAAGGCCTTTTGGCTTAGATGGATACTTTGACTTCGATTTTTGAATAAATAAAAACCAATTTAATATCTGGTAAGCCCGCGAATATTATAGCAATTTTTGAAGAGTAGTTCAATTCAGTATTTATAGATACTTGCAACAAGAATTTCCGAGTTCATACAATCTCAATTCGGTAAACGAAACTTTCGCTTCTCGGCCTTTTGGCTTAGATGGGCCGACCATGATCACGGCCTTTTTGCTGAGATGGAAACTTTGACTTCGATTTTAGAATGAATAAAAACCAGCTTAATATCTGGTAAGCCCGCGAATATTATAGCAATTTTTGAAGAGTAGTTCAATTCAGTATTAATACTATTTGCACCAAGAATCCCCGTGTTCATAAAAACTCGATTCGGTAAACGAAGCTTTCGCTTCTCGGCCTTTTGGCTTAGATGGGCCGACCATGATCACGGCCTTTTTGCTGGGATGGAAACTTTGACTTCGATTTTAGAATGAATAAAAACCAGCTTAATATCTGATAAGCCCGCGATTATTATAGCAATTTTTGAAGTGTAGTTCAATTCAGTATTTATAGATATTTGCAACAAGAATTTCCGAGTTCATACAATCTCAATTCGGTAAACGAAACTTTCGCTTCTCCGCCTTTTGGCTTAGATGGCCCGACAGCGATCACCGCTTTTTGGCTGAGATGGAAACATTGACTACGATTTTTGAATAAATAAAAACCAGCTTAATATCTGGTAAGCCCGCGAATGTTATAGCAATTTTTGAAGAGTAGTTCAATTCAGTATTAATACTATTTGCACCAAGAATCCCCGAGTTCATAAAAACTCGATTCGGTAAACGAAACTTTCGATTCTCGGCCCTTTTTCTTAGATGGGCCGACCTTGATCACGGCCTTTTTGCTGAGATGGAAACTTTGACTTCGATTTTAGAATGAATAAAAACCAGCTTAATATCTGGTAAGCCCGCGAATATTATAGCAATTTTCGAAGAGTAGTTCAATACAGTATTTATAGATATTTGCAACAAGAATTTCCGAGTTCATACAATCTCAATTCGGTAAACGAAACTTTCGCTTCTCAGACTTTTGGCTTAGATGGGCCGACCTTGATCACGGCCTTTTGGCTGAGATGGAAACTTTGACTTCGATTTTAGATTGAATAAAAACCAGCTTAATATCTGGTAAGCCCGCGAATATGAGCTATCCAAGAGTAGTTCAATTCAGTATTAATACTGTTTGCAACAAGAATCCCCGAGTTCATACAATCTCAATTCGGTAAACGAAACTTTCGCTTCTCGGCCTTTTGGCTTAGATGGGCCGACCGCGATCACGGCCTTTTGGCTGAGATGGAAACATTGACTACGATTTTTGAATAAATAAAAACCAGCTTAATATCTGGTAAGCCCGCGAATGTGGGCTATCCAATATTATAGCAATTTTTGAAGAGTAGTTCAATTCAGTATTAATACTATTTGCACCAAGAATCCCCGAGTTCATAAAAACTCGATTCGGTAAACGAAACTTTCGCTTCTCGGCCTTTTGGCTTAGATGGGCCGACCATGATCACGGCCTTTTTGCTGAGATGGAAACTTTGACTTCGATTTTAGAATGAATAAAAACCAGCTTAATATCTGGTAAGCCCGCGAATATTATAGCAATTTTTGAAGAGTAGTTCAATACAGTATTTATAGATATTTGCAACAAGAATTTCCGAGTTCATACAATCTCAATTCGGTAAACGAAACTTTCGCTTCTCAGACTTTTGGCTTAGATGGGCCGACCTTGATCAAGGCCTTTTGGCTTAGATGGATACTTTGACTTCGATTTTTGAATAAATAAAAACCAATTTAATATCTGGTAAGCCCGCGAATATTATAGCAATTTTTGAAGAGTAGTTCAATTCAGTATTTATAGATACTTGCAACAAGAATTTCCGAGTTCATACAATCTCAATTCGGTAAACGAAACTTTCGCTTCTCGGCCTTTTGGCTTAGATGGGCCGACCATGATCACGGCCTTTTTGCTGAGATGGAAACTTTGACTTCGATTTTAGAATGAATAAAAACCAGCTTAATATCTGGTAAACCCGCGAATATTATAGCAATTTTTGAATAGTAGTTCAATTCAGTATTAATACTATTTGCACCAAGAATCCCCGAGTTCATAAAAACTCGATTCGGTAAACGAAGCTTTCGCTTCTCGGCCTTTTGGCTTAGATGGGCCGACCATGATCACGGCCTTTTTGCTGGGATGGAAACTTTGACTTCGATTTTAGAATGAATAAAAACCAGCTTAATATCTGATAAGCCCGCGATTATTATAGCAATTTTTGAAGAGTAGTTCAATTCAGTATTTATAGATATTTGCAACAAGAATTTCCGAGTTCATACAATCTCAATTCGGTAAACGAAACTTTCGCTTCTCCGCCTTTTGGCTTAGATGGGCCGACCGCGATCACCGCCTTTTGGCTGAGATGGAAACATTAACTACGATTTTTGAATAAATAAAAACCAGCTTAATATCTGGTAAGCCCGCGAATGTTATAGCAATTTTTGAAGAGTAGTTCAATTCAGTATTAATACTGTTTGCACCAAGAATCCCCGAGTTCATAAAAACTCGATTCGGTAAACGAAACTTTCGATTCTCGGCCCTTTGGCTTATATGGGCCGACCTTGATCAAGGCCTTTTGGCTGAGATGGAAACTTTGACTTCGATTTTAGATTGAATAAAAACCAGCTTAATATCTGGTAAGCCCGCGAATGTGAGCTATCCAATATTATAGCAATTTTTGAAGAGTAGTTCAATTCAGTATTAATACTGTTTGCAACAAGAATCCCCGAATCCATACAATCACGAGGCGGTAAACGAAACTTTCGCTTCTCGGCCTTTTGGCTTGGATGGGCTCCCAACGATCATGGCCTTTTGGCTGTGATGGAAATTTTGACTTCGATTTTTTAATCAATAAAACCAGCTTAATTTCTTGTAAGTCCGCGAATGTGGGCTATCCAATATGATAGCAAATTTTGAACAGTAGTGGAATTCAGTATTTATAGCTATTTGCAACAAGAATCCCCAAGTTCATACAATCTCAATTCGGTAAACGAAACTTTCACTTCTCGGCCTTTTGGCTAAGATGGGCCGACCGCGATCACCGCCTTTTGGCTGAGATGGAAACATTGACTACGATTTTTGAATAAATAAAAACCAACTTAATATCTGGTAACCCGCGAATATTATAGAAATTTTTGAAGAGTAGTTCAATTCAGTATTAATACTATTTGCACCAAGAATCCCCGAGTTCATAAAAACTCGATTCGGTAAACGAAACTTTCGCTTCTCGGCCTTTTGGCTTAGATGGGCCGACCATGATCACGGCCTTTTTGCTGAGATGGAAACTTTGACTTCGATTTTAGAATGAATAAAAACCAGCTTAATATCTGATAACCCGCGAATATTATAGAAATTTTTGAAGAGTAGTTCAATTCAGTATTTATAGATATTTGCAACAAGAATTTCCGAGTTCATACAATCTGAATTCGGTAAACGAAACTTTCGCTTCTTGGTCTTTTGGCTTAGATGGGCCGACCGCGATCACCGCCTTTTGGCTGAGATGGAAACTTTGACTTCGATTTTAGAATGAATAAAAATAAGCTTAATATCTGGTAAGCCCGCGAATATTATAGCAATTTTTGAAGAGTAGTTCAATTCAGTATTAATACTGTTTGCAACAAGAATCCCCGAATCCATACAATCACGAGGCGGTAAACGAAACTTTCGCTTCTCGGCCTTTTGGCTTGGATGGGCTCCCAACGATCATGGCCTTTTGGCTGTGATGGAAATTTTGACTTCGATTTTTTAATCAATAAAACCAGCTTAATTTCTTGTAAGTCCGCGAATGTGGGCTATCCAATATGATAGCAAATTTTGTACAGTAGTTGAATTCAGTATTTATATAGCTATTTGCAACAAGAATCCCCAAGTTCATACAATCTCAATTCGGTAAACGAAACTTTCGCTTCTCGGCCTTTTGGCTTAGATGGGCCGACCTTGATCAAGGCCTTTTGGCTTAGATGGATACTTTGACTTCGATTTTCGAAAAAATAAAAACCAATTTAATATCTGGTAAGCCCGCGAATATTATAGCAATTTTTGAAGAGTAGTTCAATTCAGTATTTATAGATACTTGCAACAAGAATTTCCGAGTTCATACAATCTCAATTCGGTAAACGAAACTTTCGCTTCTCGGCCTTTTGGCTTAGATGGGCCGACCTTGATCAAGGCCTTTTGGCTTAGATGGAAACATTGTCTACGATTTTTGACAAAATAAAACCCAGCTTAATATCTGGTATGCCCGCGAATATTATAGCAATTTTTGAAGACTAGTTCAATTCAGTATTAATACTGATTGGAACAAGAATCCCCGAGTTCATACAATCTCAATTCGGTAAACGAAACTTTCGCTTCTCGGCCTTTTGGGTTAGATGGGCCGACCGCGATCACGGCCTTTTGGCTGAGATGGAAACATTGACTACGATTTTTGAATAAATAAAAACCAGCTTAATATCTGGTAAGCCCGCGAATGTGGGCTATCCAATATTATAGCAATTTTTGAAGAGTAGTTCAATTCAGTATTAATACTATTTGCACCAAGAATCCCCGAGTTCATAAAAACTCGATTCGGTAAACGAAACTTTCGCTTCTCGGCCTTTTGGCTTAGATGGGCCGACCATGATCACGGCCTTTTTGCTGAGATGGAAACTTTGACTTCGATTTTAGAATGAATAAAAACCAGCTTAATATCTGGTAAGCCCGCGAATATTATAGCAATTTTTGAAGAGTAGTTCAATACAGTATTTATAGATATTTGCAACAAGAATTTCCGAGTTCATACAATCTCAATTCGGTAAACGAAACTTTCGCTTCTCAGACTTTTGGCTTAGATGGGCCGACCTTGATCAAGGCCTTTTGGCTTAGATGGATACTTTGACTTCGATTTTTGAATAAATAAAAACCAATTTAATATCTGGTAAGCCCGCGAATATTATAGCAATTTTTGAAGAGTAGTTCAATTCAGTATTTATAGATACTTGCAACAAGAATTTCCGAGATCATATAATCTCAATTCGGTAAACGAAACTTTCGCTTTTCCGCCTTTTGGCTTAGATGGGCCGACCGCGATCACCGCCTTTTGGCTGAGATGGAAACATTAACTACGATTTTTGAATAAATAAAAACCAGCTTAATATCTGGTAAGCCCGCGAATGTTATAGCAATTTTTGAAGAGTAGTTCAATTCAGTATTAATACTGTTTGCACCAAGAATCCCCGAGTTCATAAAAACTCGATTCGGTAAACGAAACTTTCGATTCTCGGCCCTTTGGCTTAGATGGGCCGACCTTGATCACGGCCTTTTGGCTGAGATGGAAACTTTGACTTCGATTTTAGATTGAATAAAAACCAGCTTAATATCTGGTAAGCCCGCGAATGTGAGCTATCCAAGAGTAGTTCAATTCAGTATTAATACTGTTTGCAACAAGAATCCCCGAATCCATACAATCACGAGGCGGTAAACGAAACTTTCGCTTCTCGGCCTTTTGGCTTGGATGGGCTCCTAACGATCATGGCCTTTTGGCTGTGATGGAAATTTTGACTTCGATTTTTTAATCAATGAAACCAGCTTAATTTCTTGTAAGTCCGCGAATGTGGGCTATCCAATATGATAGCAAATTTTGAACAGTAGTTGAATTCAGTATTTATAGCTATTTGCAAAAAGAATCCCCAAGTTCATACAATCTCAATTCGGTAAACGAAACTTTCGATTCTCGGCCATTTGGCTTAGATGGGCCGACCTTGATCAAGGCCTTTTGGCTTAGATGGAAACATTGTCTACGATTTTTGACAAAATAAAACCCAGCTTAATATCTGGTATGCCCGCGAATATTATAGCAATTTTTGAAGGCTAGTTCAATTCAGTATTAATACTGATTGCAACAAGAATCCCCGAGTTCATACAATCTCAATTCGGTAAACGAAACTTTCGCTTCTCGGCCTTTTGGCTTAGATGGGCCGACCGCGATCACGGCCTTTCGGCTGAGATGGAAACATTGACTACGATTTTTGAATAATAAAAACCAGCTTAATATCTGGTAAGCCCGCGAATGTGGGCTATCCAATATTATAGCAATTTTTGAAGAGTAGTTCAATTCAGTATTAATACTATTTGCACCAAGAATCCCCGAGTTCATAAAAACTCGATTCGGTAAACGAAACTTTCGCTTCTCGGCCTTTTGGCTTAGATGGGCCGACCATGATCACGGCCTTTTTGCTGAGATGGAAACTTTGACTTCGATTTTAGAATGAATAAAAACCAGCTTAATATCTGGTAAGCCCGCGAATATTATAGCAATTTTTGAAGAGTAGTTCAATACAGTATTTATAGATATTTGCAACAAGAATTTCCGAGTTCATACAATCTCAATTCGGTAAACGAAACTTTCGCTTCTCAGACTTTTGGCTTAGATGGGCCGACCTTGATCAAGGCCTTTTGGCTTAGATGGATACTTTGACTTCGATTTTTGAATAAATAAAAACCAATTTAATATCTGGTAAGCCCGCGAATATTATAGCAATTTTTGAAGAGTAGTTCAATTCAGTATTTATAGATACTTGCAACAAGAATTTCCGAGTTCATACAATCTCAATTCGGTAAACGAAACTTTCGCTTCTCGGCCTTTTGGCTTAGATGGGCCGACCATGATCACGGCCTTTTTGCTGAGATGGAAACTTTGACTTCGATTTTAGAATGAATAAAAACCAGCTTAATATCTGGTAAGCCCGCGAATATTATAGCAATTTTTGAAGAGTAGTTCAATTCAGTATTAATACTATTTGCACCAAGAATCCCCGTGTTCATAAAAACTCGATTCGGTAAACGAAGCTTTCGCTTCTCGGCCTTTTGGCTTAGATGGGCCGACCATGATCACGGCCTTTTTGCTGGGATGGAAACTTTGACTTCGATTTTAGAATGAATAAAAACCAGCTTAATATCTGATAAGCCCGCGATTATTATAGCAATTTTTGAAGTGTAGTTCAATTCAGTATTTATAGATATTTGCAACAAGAATTTCCGAGTTCATACAATCTCAATTCGGTAAACGAAACTTTCGCTTCTCCGCCTTTTGGCTTAGATGGCCCGACAGCGATCACCGCTTTTTGGCTGAGATGGAAACATTGACTACGATTTTTGAATAAATAAAAACCAGCTTAATATCTGGTAAGCCCGCGAATGTTATAGCAATTTTTGAAGAGTAGTTCAATTCAGTATTAATACTATTTGCACCAAGAATCCCCGAGTTCATAAAAACTCGATTCGGTAAACGAAACTTTCGATTCTCGGCCCTTTTTCTTAGATGGGCCGACCTTGATCACGGCCTTTTTGCTGAGATGGAAACTTTGACTTCGATTTTAGAATGAATAAAAACCAGCTTAATATCTGGTAAGCCCGCGAATATTATAGCAATTTTCGAAGAGTAGTTCAATACAGTATTTATAGATATTTGCAACAAGAATTTCCGAGTTCATACAATCTCAATTCGGTAAACGAAACTTTCGCTTCTCAGACTTTTGGCTTAGATGGGCCGACCTTGATCACGGCCTTTTGGCTGAGATGGAAACTTTGACTTCGATTTTAGATTGAATAAAAACCAGCTTAATATCTGGTAAGCCCGCGAATGTGAGCTATCCAAGAGTAGTTCAATTCAGTATTAATACTGTTTGCAACAAGAATCCCCGAGTTCATACAATCTCAATTCGGTAAACGAAACTTTCGCTTCTCGGCCTTTTGGCTTAGATGGGCCGACCGCGATCACGGCCTTTTGGCTGAGATGGAAACATTGACTACGATTTTTGAATAAATAAAAACCAGCTTAATATCTGGTAAGCCCGCGAATGTGGGCTATCCAATATTATAGCAATTTTTGAAGAGTAGTTCAATTCAGTATTAATACTATTTGCACCAAGAATCCCCGAGTTCATAAAAACTCGATTCGGTAAACGAAACTTTCGCTTCTCGGCCTTTTGGCTTAGATGGGCCGACCATGATCACGGCCTTTTTGCTGAGATGGAAACTTTGACTTCGATTTTAGAATGAATAAAAACCAGCTTAATATCTGGTAAGCCCGCGAATATTATAGCAATTTTTGAAGAGTAGTTCAATACAGTATTTATAGATATTTGCAACAAGAATTTCCGAGTTCATACAATCTCAATTCGGTAAACGAAACTTTCGCTTCTCAGACTTTTGGCTTAGATGGGCCGACCTTGATCAAGGCCTTTTGGCTTAGATGGATACTTTGACTTCGATTTTTGAATAAATAAAAACCAATTTAATATCTGGTAAGCCCGCGAATATTATAGCAATTTTTGAAGAGTAGTTCAATTCAGTATTTATAGATACTTGCAACAAGAATTTCCGAGTTCATACAATCTCAATTCGGTAAACGAAACTTTCGCTTCTCGGCCTTTTGGCTTAGATGGGCCGACCATGATCACGGCCTTTTTGCTGAGATGGAAACTTTGACTTCGATTTTAGAATGAATAAAAACCAGCTTAATATCTGGTAAACCCGCGAATATTATAGCAATTTTTGAATAGTAGTTCAATTCAGTATTAATACTATTTGCACCAAGAATCCCCGAGTTCATAAAAACTCGATTCGGTAAACGAAGCTTTCGCTTCTCGGCCTTTTGGCTTAGATGGGCCGACCATGATCACGGCCTTTTTGCTGGGATGGAAACTTTGACTTCGATTTTAGAATGAATAAAAACCAGCTTAATATCTGATAAGCCCGCGATTATTATAGCAATTTTTGAAGAGTAGTTCAATTCAGTATTTATAGATATTTGCAACAAGAATTTCCGAGTTCATACAATCTCAATTCGGTAAACGAAACTTTCGCTTCTCCGCCTTTTGGCTTAGATGGGCCGACCGCGATCACCGCCTTTTGGCTGAGATGGAAACATTAACTACGATTTTTGAATAAATAAAAACCAGCTTAATATCTGGTAAGCCCGCGAATGTTATAGCAATTTTTGAAGAGTAGTTCAATTCAGTATTAATACTGTTTGCACCAAGAATCCCCGAGTTCATAAAAACTCGATTCGGTAAACGAAACTTTCGATTCTCGGCCCTTTGGCTTATATGGGCCGACCTTGATCACGGCCTTTTGGCTGAGATGGAAACTTTGACTTCGATTTTAGATTGAATAAAAACCAGCTTAATATCTGGTAAGCCCGCGAATGTGAGCTATCCAATATTATAGCAATTTTTGAAGAGTAGTTCAATTCAGTATTAATACTGTTTGCAACAAGAATCCCCGAATCCATACAATCACGAGGCGGTAAACGAAACTTTCGCTTCTCGGCCTTTTGGCTTGGATGGGCTCCCAACGATCATGGCCTTTTGGCTGTGATGGAAATTTTGACTTCGATTTTTTAATCAATAAAACCAGCTTAATTTCTTGTAAGTCCGCGAATGTGGGCTATCCAATATGATAGCAAATTTTGAACAGTAGTGGAATTCAGTATTTATAGCTATTTGCAACAAGAATCCCCAAGTTCATACAATCTCAATTCGGTAAACGAAACTTTCACTTCTCGGCCTTTTGGCTAAGATGGGCCGACCGCGATCACCGCCTTTTGGCTGAGATGGAAACATTGACTACGATTTTTGAATAAATAAAAACCAACTTAATATCTGGTAACCCGCGAATATTATAGAAATTTTTGAAGAGTAGTTCAATTCAGTATTAATACTATTTGCACCAAGAATCCCCGAGTTCATAAAAACTCGATTCGGTAAACGAAACTTTCGCTTCTCGGCCTTTTGGCTTAGATGGGCCGACCATGATCACGGCCTTTTTGCTGAGATGGAAACTTTGACTTCGATTTTAGAATGAATAAAAACCAGCTTAATATCTGATAACCCGCGAATATTATAGAAATTTTTGAAGAGTAGTTCAATTCAGTATTTATAGATATTTGCAACAAGAATTTCCGAGTTCATACAATCTGAATTCGGTAAACGAAACTTTCGCTTCTTGGTCTTTTGGCTTAGATGGGCCGACCGCGATCACCGCCTTTTGGCTGAGATGGAAACTTTGACTTCGATTTTAGAATGAATAAAAATAAGCTTAATATCTGGTAAGCCCGCGAATATTATAGCAATTTTTGAAGAGTAGTTCAATTCAGTATTAATACTGTTTGCAACAAGAATCCCCGAATCCATACAATCACGAGGCGGTAAACGAAACTTTCGCTTCTCGGCCTTTTGGCTTGGATGGGCTCCCAACGATCATGGCCTTTTGGCTGTGATGGAAATTTTGACTTCGATTTTTTAATCAATAAAACCAGCTTAATTTCTTGTAAGTCCGCGAATGTGGGCTATCCAATATGATAGCAAATTTTGTACAGTAGTTGAATTCAGTATTTATATAGCTATTTGCAACAAGAATCCCCAAGTTCATACAATCTCAATTCGGTAAACGAAACTTTCGCTTCTCGGCCTTTTGGCTTAGATGGGCCGACCTTGATCAAGGCCTTTTGGCTTAGATGGATACTTTGACTTCGATTTTCGAAAAAATAAAAACCAATTTAATATCTGGTAAGCCCGCGAATATTATAGCAATTTTTGAAGAGTAGTTCAATTCAGTATTTATAGATACTTGCAACAAGAATTTCCGAGTTCATACAATCTCAATTCGGTAAACGAAACTTTCGCTTCTCGGCCTTTTGGCTTAGATGGGCCGACCGCGATCACCGCCTTTTGGCTGAGATGGAAACATTGACTACGATTTTTGAATAAATAAAAACCAACTTAATATCTGGTAAGCCCGCGAATATTATAGCAATTTTTGAATAGTAGTTCAATTCAGTATTAACCCTTTGACCGATAGCGTCGTCTAAACACGATGAAGAGAAGCCGACTGCTTTCGATAGAGCCGTGTATATACGTGAGACAAAAAACAGTCCCTTTCCCCCCATTTGGCTACTAAAACGGCGTCGTTGGCGGGCACAAGCCTCCTCTCCCTGACACCTGACCCTCAGCAAGACCGCTCTTTTAGGGGGGAAGCAGGGGGTCAGTCCATGAAAAGAATGCTCAGCGTGGATACATTTCCGGTGATAACGATAACAGAGAAGTGGTTGTTTCTTGCCTGAGCAAGTTTTGAAAGTGTAGGTGAAGAGATGGGACAAAATTCGTTTGTGTATTTCTACTTGAAGTAGTACGAAGTGTAGTGAATGACTGAAAATTGATTTTAACAATTTATATAATTTTAAAAAGGGTGAAACTATTGTTTTATTTTATCAAGAAAACAATCTAGAAAATCTGAGGTTGTTACACTGTAGATGTTTGGGTAATTTCCCCTGAACAAAATGATTTTAGGTGCGCTGAATCCGAAAATTATCTCAATTTTTTCTTGGAAATATATTTTTTTTGTTGGGAAATGCATAAAAATTTCGAAAATGGACTCATTGTAGTAAAATTTTTTACTCAAATTTTCTATAAAATCATTTCATATATTTTTTGTGCTGAATCTAAAACTAACATCCGTTTTATCATAGGACTTCCCCTCTTGACAATTAAAATAAATAAGGCAAATTTTCAAGAAAAAAAAGCAAATTTAAATAATTATTTTTAACTCAAAATTTTATCAGAATCCGAAAATGACCCCTTTTGGTTTTTAAGGCCTCGTATTTTGTAACAAATTGAGAAAGTAAAGCACATTTTCACAGAAAATGTGTGTAGACATAAAAAGTATATATTTTTCTATTCCAATTTATGGTTAAGGAAATCAATAAGGATCTCCGTTTTGCCATTGAATATTGTTTCCTGACAGTTAACGTAAATTTGTAAAATAATTAATTGCTTCAATTTTAATGAAAATAGGTTCATAAAATATTGATTGAGTGATCATTTATCAGCACATTACTAAAATTATTAAAACAGCTTTTGCATTGCACTCCTATGGTTTAGACAAAATTTAACTCCACGAAAAGACTAAAAATCGAATTATTGAAATTAAGACTTATGATGCAAGTATACAGCTGTATTACCGGGCTAAATACGAATGCTAACTAAAAATAAACCAATTTAGTGTTTAAATATATGAATTTATAAATTAGATAATCGAAAAAATTATCCCAAAACCACAAAAAAAACCCTGCAAAGGCCAACAGTTTTCGTTTAGAAAGGGGCTACACAAACATACAAAATTTTTTATAAAGAAATTGGAGAGTAAATATTTTTAATATTCAATGGGAGGTACCTTCCCCATTAGAAATTTTTTTCTGGTATTCCATAAACCAAAATGAATTATACTGGATCCAGGATCATTTATACTGGTTCCTGTGTCATTCATATTCATACTGGTTCCAGTATCATTCATACTGGTTCCAGTATAATTCATACCGGTTTATGGAATACCAGAAAAAAATTTCCAATAAGGTTGAAAATCTACTTTTGAAAAAAATTCCCATTGTATAATTGTTTGAGGCATTTATCTTTCATTATAGTTGCAAAATATTCTACTGGTTATTGGTCTATGTAAAGTTGTGTAGCCTAAACAAATCAAAATTGATTGATTAAATAGTTATTTAAATATTTATAAAAATGAGCATTTTGATAAATCACATTAACCGTTTTAACTTGATTGCTAGATTTTATCTTTCAGAAATTGCCTAATTTATACTTATTAAATTTAATAAAATACAAAAGCATAAAAAATACTTTTTTTAACAAATTACAACTTTTACATTTTTTAAGGTAGGCTTGTGATACTTCTCTAGACTATATTTTAGTGTTGTTCATGAATACCAGGCCATTTTTTTATATAAATTTAGCGCTTCGAAAATTCGAAGCGCTCATAATATAAAAGACACGAAATATAAGTAATATGATAAATGTTTCAACTTTTCTTCGAAAAATTGTCATGATTCGTAAAAAGTACTAAAATTTGTTCCTTAGACGGGCATCATATGCCTACATACCACAAATAATTGATAAAAATACGTGCTTAGTAAGAAAAATTTCTGATTCTTACAGGTACAAGATTTTCATTGCTAGGAAAAACCTTACCTCCTTATTCAAATAAATTATATCAAAAAGACAGCTGATCAATAAAAAATCAGTGGTTTTCATTGCCTGAAAAACTAACCTACCTTTTAAAATTAATTAGGCTAAGGGGCCATTCAAATATTACGTAAGCACCTAAGGGGGGAGGGGGGGTTTGCTCTTTGCTTATTTTTGCTGACAAGGGGGGAGGGGGGATATGAGTAATGCTTACGTAAGATGGTGAATTTTCGAAAATATCTTGTTTCTTGCATAAATAATTTCAAAATTCAACCAAAAATAAATGTAACAAAAAATAGAATTAGGAATTCTGACGTAAGCACTTTTTCTGGAGATGGACCACCCTAACATTTTGAAGTTGTAACCCCGAGAATTAGTGTTTCGACTCATTTTTGAACCCTTAGGGTTACACCCAAAAAGGACAGCTCCTTGTACGAGTCACCTAATTTTCAAGGGAAAAACAGTACTTACTAACAGGGATGTAAAAATTTCGGGGGGGGGGGTCCGGCAGTGTCTTACGTAATTATGGTGAGGGGGGTTTGAGGTTAGGGGGGAGGGGGGGGGGTTAAAAATTACCAAAAAAGTGCTTACGTAATATTTGAACGGCCCCTAAGAGCTGTCTTTTGAGTTAGAGATAAAAAGACTGCTCTCTAAAAACTTGTTTTATTATTATTCCATCCCAAATATAATTTTTTATTGTCTCGAATTTGTTTATACACTACTGTGTTATTACTATACACAGAGCTGGCGATCTATTTTCAACATGACTTGGTGAAAGAAATATTCCCAAAATGCCTAGCCTTTTGCCTTTTTGCTTATAGTTTGTTCTATATGAGCAATACATATGCAGACGGGCAGAAGTTTCCGAATGAGTAAAAAATTTGTGAGGTGATATTTCGTTCACCGAGTCATGTTGAAAATATTTAACAGATCCTTACAAGGTGTGGTGATACTTCTTTAGTTTTAAAAATATTATTTTATATTTATGTTTGGACCCTACTTCTTTTTATAGTAAATTTTACATAAAAGGGGCTTCCTCCAGACCAGTCGAAAATTGCGGCCTTTTTCGTTCAAGTTTGAGCCAATTATCAACCCGACAAAGATATTTCTTTTATTCAGGTTTTGTCGGGTAGAATATATCATATAGAGTCCATAACTCGAGTGAAGACATTTGTCGTGTGATTAGAGTAGGAATGAGTGGCGAAAACCAATTTTAGGCCTTTTTGGCTTGCGCTCTCCATAGGATAACATAGGGAACCTTTAGAGCCAATGTGGCACTTCAATTTATTGATATTTTCCCAAAATTATGGAAAAAAAATCACTGGTTACTCTCTGCCACCATAAGCAACTTAACCGCACTAATGCATCATAAAAATAAAAAAATTTTTTTTCGATTCACTCTAATGGTTACTAGACTTATACATTCACTAGATTTATATTATTGACAACAATCCTTTTTGAATTTTCAAGGTAGTTTCAAAGGAAAAAAGGATTTCAATAGTTTTTTTACTGGATTTTTATCGAGATTTTTTTAAAACTTATTTTACTTTGAAATTGAATTTTCGCGGAATTTTGGGAAGGACAGCGGGAAAAATTCACGAAAACATTGGATTTTCAAATGACTGAGATTATTTCAATTGGATTGTTTTTAACACTAAGAAAGAATAAATGTTTTATATACAAAAAATTTCAGGATAGAATGAGATATCACTGTTGGAACTGGGATGAAAAAAATGGCACCGCTAATACCGGGATGAAAAGGTACCTGGAACATCGGGATAAGAAAATTATCGGGAACAGGGATCGATATGAAAACTGAAAACACACCGCGGGAACAGCAAGACAGGAAAATTATTGGGAAAACTGAGATACAGAAAAGTACCGGGACACCAGGGTTATGGGTGAGGCGAAAAATCGGACATATAACTCGAGCTAACTTAATAAAAGGAATTAATACAATCCACCCGTTCAAGACCAGGAAATTCAGCTAGTTATTCGTATAAAAATCCGCAATCACGGAATGACTTACATCGGGTAGTAACACTGATTGATACAAAAATTCTCAGAAAGAATTTTAACATTCAACGAGGTTTATTGTGTTAAATTAATCGACTACCATAAATAATTTTTATTTGGTTTAACTTAAAAATGCATTCCAAATGTCATTGATTTTCAACAAAGTATTGAATTTTGGAAATCAGATTTATTAGTATCTTTATTTATTATTATTTACTTGTCCTTTACCCTTTACCTCATTCAATTACTAAACGTTGGAAAAGAGAACAAAATTTGAAAAAATTCTTATCGGTACAAAACTTAATGATATCGAGTAGCAACAATTTCCATCTAATTAAAGCTACTTTAATTTTGTAGATACATTTTAGAGCTTGAATTTCCTGCCAGGAAAACCGAAGAAAATTTGGATCTGAGTGCAATAATTTCTTGAAAATCTAACTGCTGATAAAAAAATACGTTATGCTGAAAACTAATAGCACAGACAAATTATTCTCATGGAGTTTCTTTCAAGGATGTGAGCGAAACGAAGCCCCTTCCACTGTCCGCCTAAACCATTCACAACCTTATCGGCAAAATCCCCAACCCCAACATGTGTCCAGACAGTGAACGATAAGTAACAAAAGGGGCAGGCGCCTGGAGATAGGGGAGAAATAGTATTGACTCAATTTTCACGTTTTCTTCCTTGGCGATCACCATGGTTGGCACTAAAGGGAGAGATCTGACAATCCCAGGGGGGAAAGAAGAGGTTACAACAGAAGTTAGGAGTGATTTCGGTAACACTGTACTTTCAGAGCTTATCGGTCAGTGGGTTAATACTATTTGCACCAAGAATCCCCGAGTTCATAAAAACTCGATTCGATAAACGAAGCTTTCGCTTCTCGGCCTTTTGGCTTAGATGGGCCGACCAGGATCACGGCCTTTTTGCTGGGATGGAAACTTTGACTTCGATTTTAGAATGAATAAAAACCAGCTTAATATCTGATAAGCCCGCGATTATTATAGCAATTTTTGAAGAGTAGTTCAATTCAGTATTTATAGATATTTGCAACAAGAATTTCCGAGTTCATACAATCTCAATTCGGTAAACGAAACTTTCGCTTCTCCACCTTTTGGCTTAGATGGGCAGACCGCGATCACCGCCTTTTGGCTGAGATGGAAACATTAACTACGATTTTTGAATAAATAAAAACCAGCTTAATATCTGGTAAGCCCGCGAATGTTATAGCAATTTTTGAAGAGTAGTTCAATTCAGTATTAATACTGTTTGCACCAAGAATCCCCGAGTTCATAAAAACTCGATTCGGTAAACGAAACTTTCGATTCTCGGCCCTTTGGCTTAGATGGGCCGACCTTGATCACGGCCTTTTGGCTGAGATGGAAACTTTGACTTCGATTTTAGATTGAATAAAAACCAGCTTAATATCTGGTAAGCCCGCGAATGTGAGCTATCCAAGAGTAGTTCAATTCAGTATTAATACTGTTTGCAACAAGAATCCCCGAATCCATACAATCACGAGGCGGTAAACGAAACTTTCGCTTCTCGGCCTTTTGGCTTGGATGGGCTCCCAACGATCATGGCCTTTTGGCTGTGATGGAAATTTTGACTTCGATTTTTTAATCAATGAAACCAGCTTAATTTCTTGTAAGTCCGCGAATGTGGGCTATCCAATATGATAACAAATTTTGAACAGTAGTTGAATTCAGTATTTATAGCTATTTGCAAAAAGAATCCCCAAGTTCATACAATCTCAATTCGGTAAACGAAACTTTCGATTCTCGGCCTTTTGGCTTAGATGGGCCGACCTTGATCAAGGCCTTTTGGCTTAGATGGAAACATTGTCTACGATTTTTGACGAAATAAAACCCAGCTTAATATCTGGTATGCCCGCGAATATTATAGCAATTTTTGAAGACTAGTTCAATTCAGTATTAATACTGATTGCAACAAGAATCCCCGAGTTCATACAATCTCAATTCGGTAAACGAAACTTTCGCTTCTCGGCCTTTTGGCTTAGATGGGCCGACCGCGATCACGGCCTTTTGGCTGAGATGGAAACATTGACTACGATTTTTGAATAAATAAAAACCAGCTTAATATCTGGTAAGCCCGCGAATGTGGGCTATCCAATATTATAGCAATTTTTGAAGAGTAGTTCAATTCAGTATTAATACTATTTGCACCAAGAATCCATGAGTTCATAAAAACTCGATTCGGTAAACGAAACTTTCGCTTCTCGGCCTTTTGGCTTAGATGGGCCGACCATGATCACGGCCTTTTTGCTGAGATGGAAACTTTGACTTCGATTTTAGAATGAATAAAAACCAGCTTAATATCTGGTAAGCCCGCGAATATTATAGCAATTTTTGAATAGTAGTTCAATTCAGTATTAATACTATTTGCACCAAGAATCCCCGAGTTCATAAAAACTCGATTCGGTAAACGAAGCTTTCGCTTCTCGGCCTTTTGGCTTAGATGGGCCGACCAGGATCACGGCCTTTTTGCTGGGATGGAAACTTTGACTTCGATTTTAGAATGAATAAAAACCAGCTTAATATCTGATAAGCCCGCGATTATTATAGCAATTTTTGAAGAGTAGTTCAATTC
Organism: Tetragnatha versicolor; assembly: GCA_024610705.1. Classification (NCBI taxonomy): domain Eukaryota; kingdom Metazoa; phylum Arthropoda; class Arachnida; order Araneae; family Tetragnathidae; genus Tetragnatha; species Tetragnatha versicolor. Next base: position 1,207,516 of record JANDEH010000001.1, read on the forward strand.
AGTATTTATAGATATTTGCAACAAGAATTTCCGAGTTCATACAATCTCAATTCGGTAAACGAAACTTTCGCTTTTCCGCCTTTTGGCTTAGATGGGCCGACCGCGATCACCGCCTTTTGGCTGAGATGGAAACATTAACTACGATTTTTGAATAAATAAAAACCAGCTTAATATCTGGTAAGCCCGCGAATGTTATAGCAATTTTTGAAGAGTAGTTCAATTCAGTATTAATACTGTTTGCACCAAGAATCCCCGAGTTCATAAAAACTCGATTCGGTAAACGAAACTTTCGATTCTCGGCCCTTTGGCTTAGATGGGCCGACCTTGATCACGGCCTTTTGGCTGAGATGGAAACTTTGACTTCGATTTTAGATTGAATAAAAACCAGCTTAATATCTGGTAAGCCCGCGAATGTGAGCTATCCAAGAGTAGTTCAATTCAGTATTAATACTGTTTGCAACAAGAATCCCCGAATCCATACAATCACGAGGCGGTAAACGAAACTTTCGCTTCTCGGCCTTTTGGCTTGGATGGGCTCCCAACGATCATGGCCTTTTGGCTGTGATGGAAATTTTGACTTCGATTTTTTAATCAATGAAACCAGCTTAATTTCTTGTAAGTCCGCGAATGTGGGCTATCCAATATGATAGCAAATTTTGAACAGTAGTTGAATTCAGTATTTATAGCTATTTGCAAAAAGAATCCCCAAGTTCATACAATCTCAATTCGGTAAACGAAACTTTCGATTCTCGGCCATTTGGCTTAGATGGGCCGACCTTGATCAAGGCCTTTTGGCTTAGATGGAAACATTGTCTACGATTTTTGACAAAATAAAACCCAGCTTAATATCTGGTATGCCCGCGAATATTATAGCAATTTTTGAAGACTAGTTCAATTCAGTATTAATACTGATTACAACAAGAATCCCCGAGTTCATACAATCTCAATTCGGTAAACGAAACTTTCGCTTCTCGGCCTTTTGGCTTAGATGGGCCGACCGCGATCACGGCCTTTTGGCTGAGATGGAAACATTGACTACGATTTTTGAATAAATAAAAACCAGCTTAATATCTGGTAAGCCCGCGAATGTGGGCTATCCAATATTATAGCAATTTTTGAAGAGTAGTTCAATTCAGTATTAATACTATTTGCACCAAGAATCCCCGAGTTCATAAAAACTCGATTCGGTAAACGAAACTTTCGCTTCTCGGCCTTTTGGCTTAGATGGGCCGACCATGATCACGGCCTTTTTGCTGAGATGGAAACTTTGACTTCGATTTTTGAATAAATAAAAACCAATTTAATATCTGGTAAGCCCGCGAATATTATAGCAATTTTTGAAGAGTAGTTCAATACAGTATTTATAGATATTTGCAACAAGAATTTCCGAGTTCATACAATCTCAATTCGGTAAACGAAACTTTCGCTTCTCAGACTTTTGGCTTAGATGGGCCGACCTTGATCAAGGCCTTTTGGCTTAGATGGATACTTTGACTTCGATTTTTGAATAAATAAAAACCAATTTAATATCTGGTAAGCCCGCGAATATTATAGCAATTTTTGAAGAGTAGTTCAATTCAGTATTTATAGATACTTGCAACAAGAATTTCCGAGTTCATACAATCTCAATTCGGTAAACGAAACTTTCGCTTCTCGGCCTTTTGGCTTAGATGGGCCGACCATGATCACGGCCTTTTTGCTGAGATGGAAACTTTGACTTCGATTTTAGAATGAATAAAAACCAGCTTAATATCTGGTAAGCCCGCGAATATTATAGCAATTTTTGAATAGTAGTTCAATTCAGTATTAATACTATTTGCACCAAGAATCCCCGTGTTCATAAAAACTCGATTCGGTAAACGAAACTTTCGATTCTCGGCCCTTTTTCTTAGATGGGCCGACCTTGATCACGGCCTTTTTGCTGAGATGGAAACTTTGACTTCGATTTTAGAATGAATAAAAACCAGCTTAATATCTGGTAAGCCCGCGAATATTATAGCAATTTTCGAAGAGTAGTTCAATACAGTATTTATAGATATTTGCAACAAGAATTTCCGAGTTCATACAATCTCAATTCGGTAAACGAAACTTTCGCTTCTCAGACTTTTGGCTTAGATGGGCCGACCGCGATCACGGCCTTTTGGCTGAGATGGAAACTTTGACTTCGATTTTAGATTGAATAAAAACCACCTTAATATCTGGTAAGCCCGCGAATGTGAGCTATCCAATATTATAGCAATTTTTGAAGAGTAGTTCAATTCAGTATTAATACTGTTTGCAACAAGAATCCCCGAATCCATACAATCACGAGGCGGTAAACGAAACTTTCGCTTCTCGGCCTTTTGGCTTGGATGGGCTCCCAACGATCATGGCCTTTTGGCTGTGATGGAAATTTTGACTTCGATTTTTTAATCAATAAAACCAGCTTAATTTCTTGTAAGTCCGCGAATGTGGGCTATCCAATATGATAGCAAATTTTGAACAGTAGTTGAATTCAGTATTTATAGCTATTTCCAACAAGAATCCCCAAGTTCATACAATCTCAATTCGGTAAACGAAACTTTCACTTCTCGGCCTTTTGGCTTAGATCGGCCGACCGCGATCACCGCCTTTTGGCTGAGATGGAAACATTGACTACGATTTTTGAATAAATAAAAACCAACTTAATATCTGGTAAGCCCGCGAATATTATAGCAATTTTTGAAGAGTAGTTCAATTCAGTATTAATACTATTTGCACCAAGAATCCCCGAGTTCATAAAAACTCGATTCGGTAAACGAAGCTTTCGCTTCTCGGCCTTTTGGCTTAGATGGGCCGACCATGATCACGGCCTTTTTGCTGGGATGGAAACTTTGACTTCGATTTTAGAATGAATAAAAACCAGCTTAATATCTGATAAGCCCGCGATTATTATAGCAATTTTTGAAGAGTAGTTCAATTCAGTATTTATAGATATTTGCAACAAGAATTTCCGAGTTCATACAATCTCAATTCGGTAAACGAAACTTTCGCTTCTCCGCCTTTTGGCTTAGATGGGCCGACCACGATCACCGCCTTTTGGCTGAGATGGAAACATTGACTACGATTTTTGAATAAATAAAAACCAGCTTAATATCTGGTAAGCCCGCGAATGTTATAGCAATTTTTGAAGAGTAGTTCAATTCAGTATTAATACTATTTGCACCAAGAATCCCCGAGTTCATAAAAACTCGATTCGGTAAACGAAACTTTCGATTCTCGGCCCTTTTTCTTAGATGGGCCGACCTTGATCACGGCCTTTTTGCTGAGATGGAAACTTTGACTTCGATTTTAGAATGAATAAAAACCAGCTTAATATCTGGTAAGCCCGCGAATATTATAGCAATTTTCGAAGAGTAGTTCAATACAGTATTTATAGATATTTGCAACAAGAATTTCCGAGTTCATACAATCTGAATTCGGTAAACGAAACTTTCGCTTCTCGGTCTTTTGGCTTAGATGGGCCGACCGCGATCACCGCCTTTTGGCTGAGATGGAAACTTTGACTTCGATTTTAGAATGAATAAAAACCAGCTTAATATCTGGTAAGCCCGCGAATATTATAGCAATTTTTGAAGAGTAGTTCAATTCAGTATTAATACTGTTTGCAACAAGAATCCCCGAATCCATACAATCACGAGGCGGTAAACGAAACTTTCGCTTCTCGGCCTTTTGGCTTGGATGGGCTCCCAACGATCATGGCCTTTTGGCTGTGATGGAAATTTTGACTTCGATTTTTTAATCAATAAAACCAGCTTAATTTCTTGTAAGTCCGCGAATGTGGGCTATCCAATATGATAGCAAATTTTGAACAGTAGTTGAATTCATTATTTATATAGCTATTTGCAACAAGAATCCCCAAGTTCATACAATCTCAATTCGGTAAACGAAACTTTCGCTTCTCGGCCTTTTGGCTTACATGGGACGACCTTGATCAAGGCCTTTTGGCTTAGATGTATACTTTGACTTCGATTTTAGAATGAATAAAAACCAGCTTAATATCTGATAAGCCCGCGATTATTATAGCAATTTTTGAAGAGTAGTTCAATTCAGTATTTATAGATATTTGCAACAAGAATTTCCGATTTCATACAATCTCAATTCGGTAAACGAAACTTTCGCTTCTCGGCCTTTTGGCTTAGATGGGCCGACCGCGATCACGGCCTTTTGGCTGAGATGGAAACATTGACTAAGATTTTTGAATAAATAAAAACCAGCTTAATATCTGGTAAGCCCGCAAATATTATAGCAATTTTTGAAGAGTAGTTCAATTCAGTATTAATACTGTTTGCAACAAGAATCCCCGAGTTCATACAATCTCAATTCGGTAAACGAAACTTTCGCTTCTCGGCCTTTTGGCTTAGATGGGCCGACCGCGATCACGGTCTTTTGGCTGAGATGGAAACATTGACTACGATTTTTGAATAAATAAAAACCAGCTTAATATCTGGTAAGCCCGCGAATGTGGGCTATCCAATATTATAGCAATTTTTGAATAGTAGTTCAATTCAGTATTAATACTATTTGCACCAAGAATCCCCGAGTTCATAAAAACTCGATTCGGTAAACGAAGCTTTCGCTTCTCGGCCTTTTGGCTTAGATGGGCCGACCTTGATCACGGCCTTTTGGCTGAGATGGAAACTTTGACTTCGATTTTAGATTGAATAAAAACCAGCTTAATATCTGTTAAGCCCGCGAATGTGAGCTATCCAATATTATAGCAATTTTTGAAGAGTAGATGAATTCAGTATTTATAGCTATTTGCAAAAAGAATCCCCAAGTTCATACAATCTCAATTCGGTAAACGAAACTTTCGCTTCTCGGCCTTTTGGCTTAGATGGGCCGACCTTGATCAAGGCCTTTTGGCTTAGATGGAAACATTGTCTACGATTTTTGACAAAATAAAACCCAGCTTAATATCTGGTATGCCCGCGAATATTATAGCAATTTTTGAAGACTAGTTCAATTCAGTATTAATACTATTTGCACCAAGAATCCCCGAGTTCATAAAAACTCGATTCGGTAAACGAAGCTTTCGCTTCTCGGCCTTTTGGCTTAGATGGGCCGACCTTGATCACGGCCTTTTGGCTGAGATGGAAACATTGACTACGATTTTTGAATAAATAAAAACCAGCTTAATATCTGGTAAGCCCGCGAATGTGGGCTATCCAATATTATAGCAATTTTTGAAGAGTAGTTCAATTCAGTATTAATACTATTTGCACCAAGAATCAACGAGTTCATAAAAACTCGATTCGGTAAACGAAACTTTCGCTTCTCGGCCTTTTGGCTTAGATGGGCCGACCATGATCACGGCCTTTTTGCTGAGATGGAAACTTTGACTTCGATTTTAGAATGAATAAAAACCAGCTTAATATCTGGTAAGCCCGCGAATATTATAGCAATTTTTGAAGAGTAGTTCAATACAGTATTTATAGATATTTGCAACAAGAATTTCCGAGTTCATACAATCTCAATTCGGTAAACGAAACTTTCGCTTCTCAGACTTTTGGCTTAGATGGGCCGACCTTGATCAAGGCCTTTTGGCTTAGATGGATACTTTGACTTCGATTTTTGAATAAATAAAAACCAATTTAATATCTGGTAAGCCCGCGAATATTATAGCAATTTTTGAAGAGTAGTTCAATTCAGTATTTATAGATACTTGCAACAAGAATTTCCGAGATCATATAATCTCAATTCGGTAAACGAAACTTTCGCTTTTCCGCCTTTTGGCTTAGATGGGCCGACCGCGATCACCGCCTTTTGGCTGAGATGGAAACATTAACTACGATTTTTGAATAAATAAAAACCAGCTTAATATCTGGTAAGCCCGCGAATGTTATAGCAATTTTTGAAGAGTAGTTCAATTCAGTATTAATACTGTGTGCACCAAGAATCCCCGAGTTCATAAAAACTCGATTCGGTAAACGAAACTTTCGCTTCTCGGCCCTTTGGCTTAGATGGGCCGACCTTGATCACGGCCTTTTGGCTGAGATGGAAACTTTGACTTCGATTTTAGATAGAATAAAAACCAGCTTAATATCTGGTAAGCCCGCGAATGTGAGCTATCCAAGAGTAGTTCAATTCAGTATTAATACTGTTTGCAACAAGAATCCCCGAATCCATACAATCACGAGGCGGTAAACGAAACTTTCGCTTCTCGGCCTTTTGGCTTGGATGGGCTCCCAACGATCATGGCCTTTTGGCTGTGATGGAAATTTTGACTTCGATTTTTTAATCAATGAAACCAGCTTAATTTCTTGTAAGTCCGCGAATGTGGGCTATCCAATATGATAGCAAATTTTGAACAGTAGTTGAATTCAGTATTTATAGCTATTTGCAAAAAGAATCCCCAAGTTCATACAATCTCAATTCGGTAAACGAAACTTTCGATTCTCGGCCATTTGGCTTAGATGGGCCGACCTTGATCAAGGCCTTTTGGCTTAGATGGAAACATTGTCTACGATTTTTGACAAAATAAAACCCAGCTTAATATCTGGTATGCCCGCGAATATTATAGCAATTTTTGAAGACTAGTTCAATTCAGTATTAATACTGATTGCAACAAGAATCCCCGAGTTCATACAATCTCAATTCGGTAAACGAAACTTTCGCTTCTCGGCCTTTTGGCTTAGATGGGCCGACCGCGATCACGGCCTTTTGGCTGAGATGGAAACATTGACTACGATTTTTGAATAAATAAAAACCAGCTTAATATCTGGTAAGCCCGCGAATGTGGGCTATCCAATATTATAGCAATTTTTGAAGAGTAGTTCAATTCAGTATTAATACTATTTGCACCAAGAATCCCCGAGTTCATAAAAACTCGATTCGATAAACGAAACTTTCGCTTCTCGGCCTTTTGGCTTAGATGGGCCGACCATGATCACGGCCTTTTTGCTGAGATGGAAACTTTGACTTCGATTTTAGAATGAATAAAAACCAGCTTAATATCTGGTAAGCCCGCGAATATTATAGCAATTTTTGAAGAGTAGTTCAATACAGTATTTATAGATATTTGCAACAAGAATTTCCGAGTTCATACAATCTCAATTCGGTAAACGAAACTTTCGCTTCTCAGACTTTTGGCTTAGATGGGCCGACCTTGATCAAGGCCTTTTGGCTTAGATGGATACTTCGACGTCGATTTTTGAATAAATAAAAACCAATTTAATATCTGGTAAGCCCGCGAATATTATAGCAATTTTTGAAGAGTAGTTCAATTCAGTATTTATAGATACTTGCAACAAGAATTTCCGAGTTCATACAATCTCAATTCGGTAAACGAAACTTTCGCTTCTCGGCCTTTTGGCTTAGATGGGCCGACCATGATCACGGCCTTTTTGCTGAGATGGAAACTTTGACTTCGATTTTAGAATGAATAAAAACCAGCTTAATATCTGGTAAGCCCGCGAATATTATAGCAATTTTTGAATAGTAGTTCAATTCAGTATTAATACTATTTGCACCAAGAATCCCCGAGTTCATAAAAACTCGATTCGGTAAACGAAGCTTTCGCTTCTCGGCCTTTTGGCTTAGATGGGCCGACCATGATCACGGCCTTTTTGCTGGGATGGAAACTTTGACTTCGATTTTAGAATGAATAAAAACCAGCTTAATATCTGATAAGCCCGCGATTATTATAGCAATTTTTGAAGAGTAGTTCAATTCAGTATTTATAGATATTTGCAACAAGAATTTCCGAGTTCATACAATCTCAATTCGGTAAACGAAACTTTCGCTTCTCCGCCTTTTGGCTTAGATGGGCCGACCGCGATCACCGCCTTTTGGCTGAGATGGAAACATTGACTACGATTTTTGAATAAATAAAAACCAGCTTAATATCTGGTAAGCCCGCGAATGTTATAGCAATTTTTGAAGAGTAGTTCAATTCAGTATTAATACTATTTGCACCAAGAATCCCCGAGTTCATAAAAACTCGATTCGGTAAACGAAACTTTCGATTCTCGGCCCTTTTTCTTAGATGGGCCCACCTTGATCACGGCCTTTTTGCTGAGATGGAAACTTTGACTTCGATTTTAGAATGAATAAAAACCAGCTTAATATCTGGTAAGCCCGCGAATATTATAGCAATTTTCGAAGAGTAGTTCAATACAGTATTTATAGATATTTGCAACAAGAATTTCCGAGTTCATACAATCTCAATTCGGTAAACGAAACTTTCGCTTCTCAGACTTTTGGCTTAGATGGGCCGACCGCGATCACGGCCTTTTGGCTGAGATGGAAACTTTGACTTCGATTTTAGATTGAATAAAAACCACCTTAATATCTGGTAAGCCCGCGAATGTGAGCTATCCAATATTATAGAAATTTTTGAAGAGTAGTTCAATTCAGTATTTATAGATATTTGCAACAAGAATTTCCGAGTTCATACAATCTCAATTCGGTAAACGAAACTTTCGCTTCTCCGCCTTTTGGCTTAGATGGGCCGACCGCGATCACCGCCTTTTGGCTGAGATGGAAACATTGACTACGATTTTTGAATAAATAAAAACCAGCTTAATATCTGGTAAGCCCGCGAATGTTATAGCAATTTTTGAAGAGTAGTTCAATTCAGTATTAATACTATTTGCACCAAGAATCCCCGAGTTCATAAAAACTCGATTCGGTAAACGAAACTTTCGATTCTCGGCCCTTTTTCTTAGATGGGCCCACCTTGATCACGGCCTTTTTGCTGAGATGGAAACTTTGACTTCGATTTTAGAATGAATAAAAACCAGCTTAATATCTGGTAAGCCCGCGAATATTATAGCAATTTTCGAAGAGTAGTTCAATACAGTATTTATAGATATTTGCAACAAGAATTTCCGAGTTCATACAATCTCAATTCGGTAAACGAAACTTTCGCTTCTCAGACTTTTGGCTTAGATGGGCCGACCGCGATCACGGCCTTTTGGCTGAGATGGAAACTTTGACTTCGATTTTAGATTGAATAAAAACCACCTTAATATCTGGTAAGCCCGCGAATGTGAGCTATCCAATATTATAGAAATTTTTGAAGAGTAGTTCAATTCAGTATTAATACTGTTTGCAACAAGAATCCCCGAATCCATACAATCACGAGGCGGTAAACGAAACTTTCGCTTCTCGGCCTTTTGGCTTGGATGGGCTCCCAACGATCATGGCCTTTTGGCTGTGATGGAAATTTTGACTTCGATTTTTTAATCAATAAAACCAGCTTAATTTCTTGTAAGTCCGCGAATGTGGGCTATCCAATATGATAGCAAATTTTGAACAGTAGTTGAATTCAGTATTTATAGCTATTTCCAACAAGAATCCCCAAGTTCATACAATCTCAATTCGGTAAACGAAACTTTCACTTCTCGGCCTTTTGGCTTAGATCGGCCGACCGCGATCACCGCCTTTTGGCTGAGATGGAAACATTGACTACGATTTTTGAATAAATAAAAACCAACTTAATATCTGGTAAGCCCGCGAATATTATAGCAATTTTTGAAGAGTAGTTCAATTCAGTATTAATACTATTTGCACCAAGAATCCCCGAGTTCATAAAAACTCGATTCGGTAAACGAAACTTTCGCTTCTCGGACTTTTGGCTTAGATGGGCCGACCATGATCACGGCCTTTTTGCTGAGATGGAAACTTTGACTTCGATTTTAGAATGAATAAAAACCAGCTTAATATCTGATAACCCGCGAATATTATAGAAATTTTTGAAGAGTAGTTCAATTCAGTATTTATAGATATTTGCAACAAGAATTTCCGAGTTCATACAATCTGAATTCGGTAAACGAAACTTTCGCTTCTCGGTCTTTTGGCTTAGATGGGCCGACCGCGATCACCGCCTTTTGGCTGAGATGGAAACTTTGACTTCGATTTTAGAATGAATAAAAACCAGCTTAATATCTGGTAAGCCCGCGAATATTATAGCAATTTTTGAAGAGTAGTTCAATTCAGTATTAATACTGTTTGCAACAAGAATCCCCGAATCCATACAATCACGAGGCGGTAAACGAAACTTTCGCTTCTCGGCCTTTTGGCTTGGATGGGCTCCCAACGATCATGGCCTTTTGGCTGTGATGGAAATTTTGACTTCGATTTTTTAATCAATAAAACCAGCTTAATTTCTTGTAAGTCCGCGAATGTGGGCTATCCAATATGATAGCAAATTTTGAACAGTAGTTGAATTCATTATTTATATAGCTATTTGCAACAAGAATCCCCAAGTTCATACAATCTCAATTCGGTAAACGAAACTTTCGCTTCTCGGCCTTTTGGCTTAGATGGGACGACCTTGATCAAGGCCTTTTGGCTTAGATGTATACTTTGACTTCGATTTTAGAATGAATAAAAACCAGCTTAATATCTGATAAGCCCCCGATTATTATAGCAATTTTTGAAGAGTAGTTCAATTCAGTATTTATAGATATTTGCAACAAGAATTTCCGAGTTCATACAATCTCAATTCGGTAAACGAAACTTTCGCTTCTCGGTCTTTTGGCTTAGATGGGCCGACCGCGATCACCGCCTTTTGGCTGAGATGGAATATTTGACTTCGATTTTAGAATGAATAAAAACCAGCTTAATATCTGGTAAGCCCGCGAATATTATAGCAATTTTTGAAGAGTAGTTCAATTCAGTATTTATAGATATTTGCAACAAGAATTTCCGATTTCATACAATCTCAATTCGGTAAACGAAACTTTCGCTTCTCGGCCTTTTGGCTTAGATGGGCCGACCGCGATCACGGCCTTTTGGCTGAGATGGAAACATTGACTAAGATTTTTGAATAAATAAAAACCAGCTTAATATCTGGTAAGCCCGCAAATATTATAGCAATTTTTGAAGAGTAGTTCAATTCAGTATTAATACTGTTTGCAACAAGAATCCCCGAGTTCATACAATCTCAATTCGGTAAACGAAACTTTCGCTTCTCGGCCTTTTGGCTTAGATGGGCCGACCGCGATCACGGTCTTTTGGCTGAGATGGAAACATTGACTACGATTTTTGAATAAATAAAAACCAGCTTAATATCTGGTAAGCCCGCGAATGTGGGCTATCCAATATTATAGCAATTTTTGAATAGTAGTTCAATTCAGTATTAATACTATTTGCACCAAGAATCCCCGAGTTCATAAAAACTCGATTCGGTAAACGAAGCTTTCGCTTCTCGGCCTTTTGGCTTAGATGGGCCGACCTTGATCACGGCCTTTTGGCTGAGATGGAAACTTTGACTTCGATTTTAGATTGAATAAAAACCAGCTTAATATCTGGTAAGCCCGCGAATGTGAGCTATCCAATATTATAGCAATTTTTGAAGAGTAGATGAATTCAGTATTTATAGCTATTTGCAAAAAGAATCCCCAAGTTCATACAATCTCAATTCGGTAAACGAAACTTTCGCTTCTCGGCCTTTTGGCTTAGATGGGCCGACCTTGATCAAGGCCTTTTGGCTTAGATGGAAACATTGTCTACGATTTTTGACAAAATAAAACCCAGCTTAATATCTGGTATGCCCGCGAATATTATAGCAATTTTTGAAGACTAGTTCAATTCAGTATTAATACTATTTGCACCAAGAATCCCCGAGTTCATAAAAACTCGATTCGGTAAACGAAACTTTCGCTTCTCGGCCTTTTGGCTTAGATGGGCCGACCATGATCACGGCCTTTTTGCTGAGATGGAAACTTTGACTTCGATTTTAGAATGAATAAAAACCAGCTTAATATCTGATAAGCCCGCGAATATTATAGAAATTTTTGAAGAGTAGTTCAATTCAGTATTTATAGCTATTTGCAAAAAGAATCCCCAAGTTCATACAATCTCAATTCGGTAAACGAAACTTTCGCTTCTCGGCCTTTTGGCTTAGATGGGCCGACCTTGATCAAGGCCTTTTGGCTTAGATGGAAACATTGTCTACGATTTTTGACAAAATAAAACCCAGCTTAATATCTGGTATGCCCGCGAATATTATAGCAATTTTTGAATAGTAGTTCAATTCAGTATTAATACTATTTGCACCAAGAATCCCCGAGTTCATAAAAACTCGATTCGGTAAACGAAGCTTTCGCTTCTCGGCCTTTTGGCTTAGATGGGCCGACCTTGATCACGGCCTTTTGTCTGAGATGGAAACTTTGACTTCGATTTTAGATTGAATAAAAACCAGCTTAATATCTGGTAAGCCCGCGAATGTGAGCTATCCAATATTATAGCAATTTTTGAAGAGTAGTTCAATTCAGTATTAATACTGTTTGCAACAAGAATCCCCGAATCCATACAATCACGAGGCGGTAAACGAAACTTTCGCTTCACGGCCTTTTGGCTTGGATGGAAATTTTGACTTCGATTTTTTAATCAATGAAACCAGCTTAATTTCTTGTAAGTCCGCGAATGTGGGCTATCCAATATGTTAGCAAATTTTGAACAGTAGATGAATTCAGTATTTATAGGCATTTGCAAAAAGAATCCCCAAGTTCATACAATCTCAATTCGGTAAACGAAACTTTCGCTTCTCAGACTTTTGGCTTAGATGGGCCGACCATGATCACGGCCTTTTTGCTGAGATGGAAACTTTGACTTCGATTTTAGAATGAATAAAAACCAGCTTAATATCTGATAAGCCCGCGAATATTATAGAAATTTTTGAAGAGTAGTTCAATTCAGTATTTATAGCTATTTGCAAAAAGAATCCCCAAGTTCATACAATCTCAATTCGGTAAACGAAACTTTCGCTTCTCGGCCTTTTGGCTTAGATGGGCCGACCTTGATCAAGGCCTTTTGGCTTAGATGGAAACATTGTCTACGATTTTTGACAAAATAAAACCCAGCTTAATATCTGGTATGCCCGCGAATATTATAGCAATTTTTGAAGACTAGTTCAATTCAGTATTAATACTGATTGGAACAAGAATCCCCGAGTTCATACAATCTCAATTCGGTAAACGAAACTTTCGCTTCTCGGCCTTTTGGGTTAGATGGGCCGACCGCGATCACGGCCTTTTGGCTGAGATGGAAACATTGACTACGATTTTTGAATAAATAAAAACCAGCTTAATATCTGGTAAGCCCGCGAATGTGGGCTATCCAATATTATAGCAATTTTTGAAGAGTAGTTCAATTCAGTATTAATACTATTTGCACCAAGAATCCCCGAGTTCATAAAAACTCGATTCGGTAAACGAAACTTTCGCTTCTCGGCCTTTTGGCTTAGATGGGCCGACCATGATCACGGCCTTTTTGCTGAGATGGAAACTTTGACTTCGATTTTAGAATGAATAAAAACCAGCTTAATATCTGGTAAGCCCGCGAATATTATAGCAATTTTTGAAGAGTAGTTCAATACAGTATTTATAGATATTTGCAACAAGAATTTCCGAGTTCATACAATCTCAATTCGGTAAACGAAACTTTCGCTTCTCAGACTTTTGGCTTAGATGGGCCGACCTTGATCAAGGCCTTTTGGCTTAGATGGATACTTTGACTTCGATTTTTGAATAAATAAAAACCAATTTAATATCTGGTAAGCCCGCGAATATTATAGCAATTTTTGAATAGTAGTTCAATTCAGTATTAATACTATTTGCACCAAGAATCCCCGAGTTCATAAAAACTCGATTCGGTAAACGAAACTTTCGATTCTCGGCCCTTTGGCTTAGATGGCCGACCTTGATCACGGCCTTTTGGCTGAGATGGAAACTTTGACTTCGATTTTAGATTGAATAAAAACCAGCTTAATATCTGGTAAGCCCGCGAATATTATAGCAATTTTTGAAGAGTAGTTCAATACAGTATTTAAAGATATTTGCAACAAGAATTTCCGAGTTCATACAATCTCAATTCGGTAAACGAAACTTTCGCTTCTCAGACTTTTGGCTTAGATGGGCCGACCTTGATCAAGGCCTTTTGGCATAGATGGATACTTTGACTTCGATTTTTGAATAAATAAAAACCAGCTTAATATCTGGTAAGCCCGCGAATGTGGGCTATCCAATATTATAGCAATTTTTGAAGAGTAGTTCAATTCAGTATTAATACTATTTGCAAAAAGAATCCCCGAGTTCATAAAAACTCGATTCGGTAAACGAAACTTTCGCTTCTCGGCCTTTTGGCTTAGATGGGCCGACCTTGATCACGGCCTTTTGGCTGAGATGGAAACTTTGACTTCGATTTTAGATTGAATAAAAACCAGCTTAATATCTGGTAAGCCCGCGAATGTGAGCTATCCAATATTATAGCAATTTTTGAAGAGTAGTTCAATTCAGTATTAATACTGTTTGCAACAAGAATCCCCGAATCCATACAATCACGAGGCGGTAAACGAAACTTTCGCTTCTCGGCCTTTTGGCTTGGATGGGCTCCCAACGATCATGGCCTTTTGGCTGTGATGGAAATTTTGACTTCGATTTTTTAATCAATAAAACCAGCTTAATTTCTTGTAAGTCCGCGAATGTGGGCTATCCAATATGATAGCAAATTTTGAACAGTAGTTGAATTCAGTATTTATAGCTATTTGCAACAAGAATCCCCAAGTTCATACAATCTCAATTCGGTAAACGAAACTTTCACTTCTTGGCCTTTTGGCTTAGATGGGCCGACCGCGATCACCGCCTTTTGGCTGAGATGGAAACATTGACTACGATTTTTGAATAAATAAAAACCAACTTAATATCTGGTAAGCCCGCGAATATTATAGCAATTTTTGAAGAGTAGTTCAATTCAGTATTAATACTATTTGCACCAAGAATCCCCGAGTTCATAAAAACTCGATTCGGTAAACGAAACTTTCGCTTCTCCGCCTTTTGGCTTAGATGGGCCGACCGCGATCACCGCCTTTTGGCTGAGATGGAAACATTGACTACGATTTTTGAATAAATAAAAACCAGCTTAATATCTGGTAAGCCCGCGAATGTTATAGCAATTTTTGAAGAGTAGTTCAATTCAGTATTAATACTATTTGCACCAAGAATCCCCGAGTTCATAAAAACTCGATTCGGTAAACGAAACTTTCGATTCTCGGCCCTTTGGCTTAGATGGGCCGACCTTGATCACGGCCTTTTGGCTGAGATGGAAACTTTGACTTCGATTTTAGATTGAATAAAAACCAGCTTAATATCTGGTAAGCCCGCGAATATTATAGCAATTTTTGAAGAGTAGTTCAATACAGTATTTATAGATATTTGCAACAAGAATTTCCGAGTTCATACAATCTCAATTCGGTAAACGAAACTTTCGCTTCTCAGACTTTTGGCTTAGATGGGCCGACCTTGATCAAGGCCTTTTGGCATAGATGGATACTTTGACTTAGATTTTTGAATAAATAAAAACCAATTTAATATCTGGTATGCCCGCGAATATTATAGCAATTTTTGAAGACTAGTTCAATTCAGTATTAATACTGTTTGCAACAAGAATCCCCGAGTTCATACAATCTCAATTCGGTAAACGAAACTTTCGCTTCTCGGCCTTTTGGCTTAGATGGGCCGACCGCGATCACGGCCTTTTGGCTGAGATGGAAACATTGACTACGATTTTTGAATAAATAAAAACCAGCTTAATATCTGGTAAGCCCGCGAATGTGGGCTATCCAATATTATAGCAATTTTTGAAGAGTAGTTCAATTCAGTATTAATACTATTTGCAAAAAGAATCCCCGAGTTCATAAAAACTCGATTCGGTAAACGAAACTTTCGCTTCTCGGCCTTTTGGCTTAGATGGGCCGACCTTGATCACGGCCTTTTGGCTGAGATGGAAACTTTGACTTCGATTTTAGATTGAATAAAAACCAGCTT
This sequence comes from Tetragnatha versicolor, assembly GCA_024610705.1. Lineage (NCBI taxonomy): Eukaryota > Metazoa > Arthropoda > Arachnida > Araneae > Tetragnathidae > Tetragnatha > Tetragnatha versicolor. Next base: position 1,223,307 of record JANDEH010000001.1, read on the forward strand.
AATATCTGGTAAGCCCGCGAATGTGAGCTATCCAATATTATAGCAATTTTTGAAGAGTAGTTCAATTCAGTATTAATACTGTTTGCAACAAGAATCCCCGAATCCATACAATCACGAGGCGGTAAACGAAACTTTCGCTTCTCGGCCTTTTGGCTTGGATGGGCTCCCAACGATCATGGCCTTTTGGCTGTGATGGAAATTTTGACTTCGATTTTTTAATCAATAAAACCAGCTTAATATCTTGTAAGTCCGCGAATGTGGGCTATCCAATATGATAGCAAATTTTGAACAGTAGTTGAATTCAGTATTTATAGCTATTTGCAACAAGAATCCCCAAGTTCATACAATCTCAATTCGGTAAACGAAACTTTCACTTCTTGGCCTTTTGGCTTAGATGGGCCGACCGCGATCACCGCCTTTTGGCTGAGATGGAAACATTGACTACGATTTTTGAATAAATAAAAACCAACTTAATATCTGGTAAGCCCGCGAATATTATAGCAATTTTTGAAGAGTAGTTCAATTCAGTATTAATACTATTTGCACCAAGAATCCCCGAGTTCATAAAAACTCGATTCGGTAAACGAAACTTTCGCTTCTCGGCCTTTTGGCTTAGATGGGCCGACCATGATCACGGCCTTTTTGCTGAGATGGAAACTTTGACTTCGATTTTAGAATGAATAAAAAGCTTAATATCTGATAAGCCCGCGAATATTATAGAAATTTTTGAAGAGTAGTTCAATTCAGTATTTATAGATATTTGCAACAAGAATTTCCGAGTTCATACAATCTCAATTCGGTAAACGAAACTTTCGCTTCTCGGTCTTTTGGCTTAGATGGGCCGACCGCGATCACCGCCTTTTGGCTGAGATGGAAACATTGACTACGATTTTTGAATAAATAAAAACCAGCTTAATATCTGGTAAGCCCGCGAATGTTATAGCAATTTTTGAAGAGTAGTTTAATTCAGTATTAATACTATTTGCACCAAGAATCCCCGAGTTCATAAAAACTCGATTCGGTAAACGAAACTTTCGATTCTCGGCCCTTTGGCTTAGATGGCCGACCTTGATCACGGCCTTTTGGCTGAGATGGAAACTTTGACTTCGATTTTAGATTGAATAAAAACCAGCTTAATATCTGGTAAGCCCGCGAATATTATAGCAATTTTTGAAGAGTAGTTCAATACAGTATTTATAGATATTTGCAACAAGAATTTCCGAGTTCATACAATCTCAATTCGGTAAACGAAACTTTCGCTTCTCAGACTTTTGGCTTAGATGGGCCGACCTTGATCAAGGCCTTTTGGCATAGATGGATACTTTGACTTCGATTTTTGAATAAATAAAAACCAGCTTAATATCTGGTAAGCCCGCGAATGTGGGCTATCCAATATTATAGCAATTTTTGAAGAGTAGTTCAATTCAGTATTAATACTATTTGCAAAAAGAATCCCCGAGTTCATAAAAACTCGATTCGGTAAACGAAACTTTCGCTTCTCGGCCTTTTGGCTTAGATGGGCCGACCTTGATCAAGGCCTTTTGGCATAGATGGATACTTTGACTTCGATTTTTGAATAAATAAAAACCAGCTTAATATCTGGTAAGCCCGCGAATGTGGGCTATCCAATATTATAGCAATTTTTGAAGAGTAGTTCAATTCAGTATTAATACTATTTGCAAAAAGAATCCCCGAGTTCATAAAAACTCGATTCGGTAAACGAAACTTTCGCTTCTCGGCCTTTTGGCTTAGATGGGCCGACCTTGATCACGGCCTTTTGGCTGAGATGGAAACTTTGACTTCGATTTTAGATTGAATAAAAACCAGCTTAATATCTGGTAAGCCCGCGAATGTGAGCTATCCAATATTATAGCAATTTTTGAAGAGTAGTTCAATTCAGTATTAATACTGTTTGCAACAAGAATCCCCGAATCCATACAATCACGAGGCGGTAAACGAAACTTTCGCTTCTCGGCCTTTTGGCTTGGATGGGCTCCCAACGATCATGGCCTTTTGGCTGTGATGGAAATTTTGACTTCGATTTTTTAATCAATAAAACCAGCTTAATTTCTTGTAAGTCCGCGAATGTGGGCTATCCAATATGATAGCAAATTTTGAACAGTAGTTGAATTCAGTATTTATAGCTATTTGCAACAAGAATCCCCAAGTTCATACAATCTCAATTCGGTAAACGAAACTTTCACTTCTTGGCCTTTTGGCTTAGATGGGCCGACCGCGATCACCGCCTTTTGGCTGAGATGGAAACATTGACTACGATTTTTGAATAAATAAAAACCAACTTAATATCTGGTAAGCCCGCGAATATTATAGCAATTTTTGAAGAGTAGTTCAATTCAGTATTAATACTATTTGCACCAAGAATCCCCGAGTTCATAAAAACTCGATTCGGTAAACGAAACTTTCGCTTCTCCGCCTTTTGGCTTAGATGGGCCGACCGCGATCACCGCCTTTTGGCTGAGATGGAAACATTGACTACGATTTTTGAATAAATAAAAACCAGCTTAATATCTGGTAAGCCCGCGAATGTTATAGCAATTTTTGAAGAGTAGTTCAATTCAGTATTAATACTATTTGCACCAAGAATCCCCGAGTTCATAAAAACTCGATTCGGTAAACGAAACTTTCGATTCTCGGACTTTTGGCTTAGATGGGCCGACCATGATCACGGCCTTTTTGCTGAGATGGAAACTTTGACTTCGATTTTAGAATGAATAAAAACCAGCTTAATATCTGATAACCCGCGAATATTATAGAAATTTTTGAAGAGTAGTTCAATTCAGTATTTATAGATATTTGCAACAAGAATTTCCGAGTTCATACAATCTGAATTCGGTAAACGAAACTTTCGCTTCTCGGTCTTTTGGCTTAGATGGGCCGACCGCGATCACCGCCTTTTGGCTGAGATGGAAACTTTGACTTCGATTTTAGAATGAATAAAAACCAGCTTAATATCTGGTAAGCCCGCGAATATTATAGCAATTTTTGAAGAGTAGTTCAATTCAGTATTAATACTGTTTGCAACAAGAATCCCCGAATCCATACAATCACGAGGCGGTAAACGAAACTTTCGCTTCTCGGCCTTTTGGCTTGGATGGGCTCCCAACGATCATGGCCTTTTGGCTGTGATGGAAATTTTGACTTCGATTTTTTAATCAATAAAACCAGCTTAATTTCTTGTAAGTCCGCGAATGTGGGCTATCCAATATGATAGCAAATTTTGAACAGTAGTTGAATTCATTATTTATATAGCTATTTGCAACAAGAATCCCCAAGTTCATACAATCTCAATTCGGTAAACGAAACTTTCGCTTCTCGGCCTTTTGGCTTAGATGGGACGACCTTGATCAAGGTCTTTTGGCTTAGATGTATACTTTGACTTCGATTTTAGAATGAATAAAAACCAGCTTAATATCTGATAAGCCCGCGATTATTATAGCAATTTTTGAAGAGTAGTTCAATTCAGTATTTATAGATATTTGCAACAAGAATTTCCGAGTTCATACAATCTCAATTCGGTAAACGAAACTTTCGCTTCTCGGTCTTTTGGCTTAGATGGGCCGACCGCGATCACCGCCTTTTGGCTGAGATGGAATATTTGACTTCGATTTTAGAATGAATAAAAACCAGCTTAATATCTGGTAAGCCCGCGAATATTATAGCAATTTTTGAAGAGTAGTTCAATTCAGTATTTATAGATATTTGCAACAAGAATTTCCGATTTCATACAATCTCAATTCGGTAAACGAAACTTTCGCTTCTCGGCCTTTTGGCTTAGATGGGCCGACCGCGATCACGGCCTTTTGGCTGAGATGGAAACATTGACTAAGATTTTTGAATAAATAAAAACCAGCTTAATATCTGGTAAGCCCGCAAATATTATAGCAATTTTTGAAGAGTAGTTCAATTCAGTATTAATACTGTTTGCAACAAGAATCCCCGAGTTCATACAATCTCAATTCGGTAAACGAAACTTTCGCTTCTCGGCCTTTTGGCTTAGATGGGCCGACCGCGATCACGGTCTTTTGGCTGAGATGGAAACATTGACTACGATTTTTGAATAAATAAAAACCAGCTTAATATCTGGTAAGCCCGCGAATGTGGGCTATCCAATATTATAGCAATTTTTGAATAGTAGTTCAATTCAGTATTAATACTATTTGCACCAAGAATCCCCGAGTTCATAAAAACTCGATTCGGTAAACGAAGCTTTCGCTTCTCGGCCTTTTGGCTTAGATGGGCCGACCTTGATCACGGCCTTTTGGCTGAGATGGAAACTTTGACTTCGATTTTAGATTGAATAAAAACCAGCTTAATATCTGGTAAGCCCGCGAATGTGAGCTATCCAATATTATAGCAATTTTTGAAGAGTAGATGAATTCAGTATTTATAGCTATTTGCAAAAAGAATCCCCAAGTTCATACAATCTCAATTCGGTAAACGAAACTTTCGCTTCTCGGCCTTTTGGCTTAGATGGGCCGACCTTGATCAAGGCCTTTTGGCTTAGATGGAAACATTGTCTACGATTTTTGACAAAATAAAACCCAGCTTAATATCTGGTATGCCCGCGAATATTATAGCAATTTTTGAAGACTAGTTCAATTCAGTATTAATACTATTTGCACCAAGAATCCCCGAGTTCATAAAAACTCGATTCGGTAAACGAAACTTTCGCTTCTCGGCCTTTTGGCTTAGATGGGCCGACCATGATCACGGCCTTTTTGCTGAGATGGAAACTTTGACTTCGATTTTAGAATGAATAAAAACCAGCTTAATATCTGATAAGCCCGCGAATATTATAGAAATTTTTGAAGAGTAGTTCAATTCAGTATTTATAGCTATTTGCAAAAAGAATCCCCAAGTTCATACAATCTCAATTCGGTAAACGAAACTTTCGCTTCTCGGCCTTTTGGCTTAGATGGGCCGACCTTGATCAAGGCCTTTTGGCTTAGATGGAAACATTGTCTACGATTTTTGACAAAATAAAACCCAGCTTAATATCTGGTATGCCCGCGAATATTATAGCAATTTTTGAATAGTAGTTCAATTCAGTATTAATACTATTTGCACCAAGAATCCCCGAGTTCATAAAAACTCGATTCGGTAAACGAAGCTTTCGCTTCTCGGCCTTTTGGCTTAGATGGGCCGACCTTGATCACGGCCTTTTGTCTGAGATGGAAACTTTGACTTCGATTTTAGATTGAATAAAAACCAGCTTAATATCTGGTAAGCCCGCGAATGTGAGCTATCCAATATTATAGCAATTTTTGAAGAGTAGTTCAATTCAGTATTAATACTGTTTGCAACAAGAATCCCCGAATCCATACAATCACGAGGCGGTAAACGAAACTTTCGCTTCACGGCCTTTTGGCTTGGATGGAAATTTTGACTTCGATTTTTTAATCAATGAAACCAGCTTAATTTCTTGTAAGTCCGCGAATGTGGGCTATCCAATATGTTAGCAAATTTTGAACAGTAGATGAATTCAGTATTTATAGGCATTTGCAAAAAGAATCCCCAAGTTCATACAATCTCAATTCGGTAAACGAAACTTTCGCTTCTCAGACTTTTGGCTTAGATGGGCCGACCATGATCACGGCCTTTTTGCTGAGATGGAAACTTTGACTTCGATTTTAGAATGAATAAAAACCAGCTTAATATCTGATAAGCCCGCGAATATTATAGAAATTTTTGAAGAGTAGTTCAATTCAGTATTTATAGCTATTTGCAAAAAGAATCCCCAAGTTCATACAATCTCAATTCGGTAAACGAAACTTTCGCTTCTCGGCCTTTTGGCTTAGATGGGCCGACCTTGATCAAGGCCTTTTGGCTTAGATGGAAACATTGTCTACGATTTTTGACAAAATAAAACCCAGCTTAATATCTGGTATGCCCGCGAATATTATAGCAATTTTTGAAGAGTAGTTCAATTCAGTATTAATACTATTTGCACCAAGAATCCCCGAGTTCATAAAAACTCGATTCGGTAAACGAAACTTTCGCTTCTCGGCCTTTTGGCTTAGATGGGCCGACCATGATCACGGCCTTTTTGCTGAGATGGAAACTTTGACTTCGATTTTAGAATGAATAAAAACCAGCTTAATATCTGGTAAGCCCGCGAATATTATAGCAATTTTTGAAGAGTAGTTCAATACAGTATTTATAGATATTTGCAACAAGAATTTCCGAGTTCATACAATCTCAATTCGGTAAACGAAACTGTCGCTTCTCAGACTTTTGGCTTAGATGGGCCGACCTTGATCAAGGCCTTTTGGCTTAGATGGATACTTTGACTTCGATTTTTGAATAAATAAAAACCAATTTAATATCTGGTAAGCCCGCGAATATTATAGCAATTTTTGAAGAGTAGTTCAATTCAGTATTTATAGATACTTGCAACAAGAATTTCCGAGATCATATAATCTCAATTCGGTAAACGAAACTTTCGCTTCTCGGCCTTTTGGCTTAGATGGGCCGACCATGATCACGGCCTTTTTGCTGAGATGGAAACTTTGACTTCGATTTTAGAATGAATAAAAACCAGCTTAATATCTGGTAAGCCCGCGAATATTATAGCAATTTTTGAATAGTAGTTCAATTCAGTATTAATACTATTTGCACCAAGAATCCCCGAGTTCATAAAAACTCGATTCGGTAAACGAAGCTTTCGCTTCTCGGCCTTTTGGCTTAGATGGGCCGACCATGATCACGGCCTTTTTGCTGGGATGGAAACTTTGACTTCGATTTTAGAATGAATAAAAACCAGCTTAATATCTGATAAGCCCGCGATTATTATAGCAATTTTTGAAGAGTAGTTCAATTCAGTATTTATAGATATTTGCAACAAGAATTTCCGAGTTCATACAATCTCAATTCGGTAAACGAAACTTTCGCTTCTCCGCCTTTTGGCTTATTAGATGGGCCGACCGCGATCACCGCCTTTTGGCTGAGATGGAAACATTGACTACGATTTTTGAATAAATAAAAACCAGCTTAATATCTGGTAAGCCCGCGAATGTTATAGCAATTTTTGAAGAGTAGTTTAATTCAGTATTAATACTATTTGCACCAAGAATCCCCGAGTTCATAAAAACTCGATTCGGTAAACGAAACTTTCGATTCTCGGCCCTTTGGCTTAGATGGCCGACCTTGATCACGGCCTTTTGGCTGAGATGGAAACTTTGACTTCGATTTTAGATTGAATAAAAACCAGCTTAATATCTGGTAAGCCCGCGAATATTATAGCAATTTTTGAAGAGTAGTTCAATACAGTATTTATAGATATTTGCAACAAGAATTTCCGAGTTCATACAATCTCAATTCGGTAAACGAAACTTTCGCTTCTCAGACTTTTGGCTTAGATTGGCCGACCTTGATCAAGGCCTTTTGGCATAGATGGATACTTTGACTTCGATTTTTGAATAAATAAAAACCAGCTTAATATCTGGTAAGCCCGCGAATGTGGGCTATCCAATATTATAGCAATTTTTGAAGAGTAGTTCAATTCAGTATTAATACTATTTGCAAAAAGAATCCCCGAGTTCATAAAAACTCGATTCGGTAAACGAAACTTTCGCTTCTCGGCCTTTTGGCTTAGATGGGCCGACCTTGATCACGGCCTTTTGGCTGAGATGGAAACTTTGACTTCGATTTTAGATTGAATAAAAACCAGCTTAATATCTGGTAAGCCCGCGAATGTGAGCTATCCAATATTATAGCAATTTTTGAAGAGTAGTTCAATTCAGTATTAATACTGTTTGCAACAAGAATCCCCGAATCCATACAATCACGAGGCGGTAAACGAAACTTTCGCTTCTCGGCCTTTTGGCTTGGATGGGCTCCCAACGATCATGGCCTTTTGGCTGTGATGGAAATTTTGACTTCGATTTTTTAATCAATAAAACCAGCTTAATTTCTTGTAAGTCCGCGAATGTGGGCTATCCAATATGATAGCAAATTTTGAACAGTAGTTGAATTCAGTATTTATAGCTATTTGCAACAAGAATCCCCAAGTTCATACAATCTCAATTCGGTAAACGAAACTTTCACTTCTTGGCCTTTTGGCTTAGATGGGCCGACCGCGATCACCGCCTTTTGGCTGAGATGGAAACATTGACTACGATTTTTGAATAAATAAAAACCAACTTAATATCTGGTAAGCCCGCGAATATTATAGCAATTTTTGAAGAGTAGTTCAATTCAGTATTAATACTATTTGCACCAAGAATCCCCGAGTTCATAAAAACTCGATTCGGTAAACGAAACTTTCGCTTCTCCGCCTTTTGGCTTAGATGGGCCGACCGCGATCACCGCCTTTTGGCTGAGATGGAAACATTGACTACGATTTTTGAATAAATAAAAACCAGCTTAATATCTGGTAAGCCCGCGAATGTTATAGCAATTTTTGAAGAGTAGTTCAATTCAGTATTAATACTATTTGCACCAAGAATCCCCGAGTTCATAAAAACTCGATTCGGTAAACGAAACTTTCGATTCTCGGCCCTTTGGCTTAGATGGGCCGACCTTGATCACGGCCTTTTGGCTGAGATGGAAACTTTGACTTCGATTTTAGATTGAATAAAAACCAGCTTAATATCTGGTAAGCCCGCGAATATTATAGCAATTTTTGAAGAGTAGTTCAATACAGTATTTATAGATATTTGCAACAAGAATTTCCGAGTTCATACAATCTCAATTCGGTAAACGAAACTTTCGCTTCTCAGACTTTTGGCTTAGATGGGCCGACCTTGATCAAGGCCTTTTGGCATAGATGGATACTTTGACTTCGATTTTTGAATAAATAAAAACCAATTTAATATCTGGTATGCCCGCGAATATTATAGCAATTTTTGAAGACTAGTTCAATTCAGTATTAATACTGTTTGCAACAAGAATCCCCGAGTTCATACAATCTCAATTCGGTAAACGAAACTTTCGCTTCTCGGCCTTTTGGCTTAGATGGGCCGACCGCGATCACGGCCTTTTGGCTGAGATGGAAACATTGACTACGATTTTTGAATAAATAAAAACCAGCTTAATATCTGGTAAGCCCGCGAATGTGGGCTATCCAATATTATAGCAATTTTTGAAGAGTAGTTCAATTCAGTATTAATACTATTTGCAAAAAGAATCCCCGAGTTCATAAAAACTCGATTCGGTAAACGAAACTTTCGCTTCTCGGCCTTTTGGCTTAGATGGGCCGTCCTTGATCACGGCCTTTTGGCTGAGATGGAAACTTTGACTTCGATTTTAGATTGAATAAAAACCAGCTTAATATCTGGTAAGCCCGCGAATGTGAGCTATCCAATATTATAGCAATTTTTGAAGAGTAGTTCAATTCAGTATTAATACTGTTTGCAACAAGAATCCCCGAATCCATACAATCACGAGGCGGTAAACGAAACTTTCGCTTCTCGGCCTTTTGGCTTGGATGGGCTCCCAACGATCATGGCCTTTTGGCTGTGATGGAAATTTTGACTTCGATTTTTTAATCAATAAAACCAGCTTAATATCTTGTAAGTCCGCGAATGTGGGCTATCCAATATGATAGCAAATTTTGAACAGTAGTTGAATTCAGTATTTATAGCTATTTGCAACAAGAATCCCCAAGTTCATACAATCTCAATTCGGTAAACGAAACTTTCACTTCTTGGCCTTTTGGCTTAGATGGGCCGACCGCGATCACCGCCTTTTGACTGAGATGGAAACATTGACTACGATTTTTGAATAAATAAAAACCAACTTAATATCTGGTAAGCCCGCGAATATTATAGCAATTTTTGAAGAGTAGTTCAATTCAGTATTAATACTATTTGCACCAAGAATCCCCGAGTTCATAAAAACTCGATTCGGTAAACGAAACTTTCGCTTCTCGGCCTTTTGGCTTAGATGGGCCGACCTTGATCACGGTCTTTTGGCTGAGATGGAAACTTTGACTTCGATTTTAGATTGAATAAAAACCAGCTTAATATCTGGTAAGCCCGCGAATGTGAGCTATCCAATATTATAGCAATTTTTGAAGAGTAGTTCAATTCAGTATTAATACTGTTTGCAACAAGAATCCCCGAATCCATACAATCACGAGGCGGTAAACGAAACTTTCGCTTCTCGGCCTTTTGGCTTGGATGGGCTCCCAACGATCATGGCCTTTTGGCTGTGATGGAAATTTTGACTTCGATTTTTTAATCAATAAAACCAGCTTAATTTCTTGTAAGTCCGCGAATGTGGGCTATCCAATATGATAGCAAATTTTGAACAGTAGTTGAATTCAGTATTTATAGCTATTTGCAACAAGAATCCCCAAGTTCATACAATCTCAATTCGGTAAACGAAACTTTCACTTCTTGGCCTTTTGGCTTAGATGGGCCGACCGCGATCACCGCCTTTTGGCTGAGATGGAAACATTGACTACGATTTTTGAATAAATAAAAACCAACTTAATATCTGGTAAGCCCGCGAATATTATAGCAATTTTTGAAGAGTAGTTCAATTCAGTATTAATACTATTTGCACCAAGAATCCCCGAGTTCATAAAAACTCGATTCGGTAAACGAAACTTTCGCTTCTCGGCCTTTTGGCTTAGATGGGCCGACCATGATCACGGCCTTTTTGCTGAGATGGAAACTTTGACTTCGATTTTAGAATGAATAAAAAGCTTAATATCTGATAAGCCCGCGAATATTATAGAAATTTTTGAAGAGTAGTTCAATTCAGTATTTATAGATATTTGCAACAAGAATTTCCGAGTTCATACAATCTCAATTCGGTAAACGAAACTTTCGCTTCTCGGTCTTTTGGCTTAGATGGGCCGACCGCGATCACCGCCTTTTGGCTGAGATGGAATATTTGACTTCGATTTTAGAATGATTAAAAACCAGCTTAATATCTGGTAAGCCCGCGAATATTATAGCAATTTTTGAAGAGTAGTTCAATTCAGTATTTATAGATATTTGCAACAAGAATTTCCGAGTTCATACAATCTCAATTCGGTAAACGAAACTTTCGCTTCTCGGCCTTTTGGCTTAGATGGGCCGACCGCGATCACGGCCTTTTGGCTGAGATGGAAACATTGACTAAGATTTTTGAATAAATAAAAACCAGCTTAATATCTGGTAAGCCCGCAAATATTATAGCAATTTTTGAAGAGTAGTTCAATTCAGTATTAATACTGTTTGCAACAAGAATCCCCGAGTTCATACAATCTCAATTCGGTAAACGAAACTTTCGCTTCTCGGCCTTTTGGCTTAGATGGGCCGACCGCGATCACGGTCTTTTGGCTGAGATGGAAACATTGACTACGATTTTTGAATAAATAAAAACCAGCTTAATATCTGGTAAGCCCGCGAATTTGGGCTATCCAATATTATAGCAATTTTTGAAGAGTAGTTCAATTCAGTATTAATACTGTTTGCAACAAGAATCCCCGAATCCATACAATCACGAGGCAGTAAACGAAACTTTCGCTTCTCGGCCTTTTGGCTTGGATGGGCTCCCAACGATCATGGCCTTTTGGCTGTGATGGAAATTTTGACTTCGATTTTTTAATCAATAAAACCAGCTTAATTTCTTGTAAGTCCGCGAATGTGGGCTATCCAATATGATAGCAAATTTTGAACAGTAGTTGAATTCAGTATTTATAGCTATTTGCAACAAGAATCCCCAAGTTCATACAATCTCAATTCGGTAAACGAAACTTTCACTTCTTGGCCTTTTGGCTTAGATGGGCCGACCGCGATCACCGACTTTTGGCTGAGATGGAAACATTGACTACGATTTTTGAATAAATAAAAACCAACTTAATATCTGGTAAGCCCGCGAATATTATAGCAATTTTTGAAGAGTAGTTCAATTCAGTATTAATACTATTTGCACCAAGAATCCCCGAGTTCATAAAAACTCGATTCGGTAAACGAAACTTTCGCTTCTATGCCTTTTGGCTTAGATGGGCCGACCATGATCACGGCCTTTTGGCTGAGATGGAATATTTGACTTCGATTTTAGAATGAATAAAAACCAGCTTAATATCTGGTAAGCCCGCGAATATTATAGCAATTTTTGAAGAGTAGTTCAATTCAGTATTTATAGATATTTGCAACAAGAATTTCCGAGTTCATACAATCTCAATTCGGTAAACGAAACTTTCGCTTCTCGGCCTTTTGGCTTAGATGGGCCGACCGCGATCACGGCCTTTTGGCTGAGATGGAAACATTGACTAAGATTTTTGAATAAATAAAAACCAGCTTAATATCTGGTAAGCCCGCAAATATTATAGCAATTTTTGAAGAGTAGTTCAATTCAGTATTAATACTGTTTGCAACAAGAATCCCCGAGTTCATACAATCTCAATTCGGTAAACGAAACTTTCGCTTCTCGGCCTTTTGGCTTAGATGGGTTGACCGCGATCACGGTCTTTTGGCTGAGATGGAAACATTGACTACGATTTTTGAATAAATAAAAACCAGCTTAATATCTGGTAAGCCCGCGAATGTGGGCTATCCAATATTATAGCAATTTTTGAAGAGTAGTTCAATTCAGTATTAATACTATTTGCACCAAGAATCCCCGAGTTCATAAAAACTCGATTCGGTAAACGAAACTTTCGCTTCTCGGCCTTTTGGCTTAGATGGGCCGACCATGATCACGGCCTTTTTGCTGAGATGGAAACTTTGACTTCGATTTTAGAATGAATAAAAACCAGCTTAATATCTGGTAAGCCCGCGAATATAATAGCAATTTTTGAAGAGTAGTTCAATTCAGTGTTAATTGATATTTGCAACAAGAATTTCCGAGTTCATACAATCTCAATTCGGTAAACGAAACTTTCGCTTCTCGGCCTTTTGGCTTTGATGGGCCGACCGCGATCACCGCCTTTTGGCTGAGATGGAAACATTGACTAAGATTTTTGAATAAATAAAAACCAGCTTAATATCTGGTAAGCCCGCAAATATTATAGCAATTTTTGAAGAGTAGTTCAATTCAGTATTAATACTGTTTGCAACAAGAATCCCCGAGTTCATACAATCCCAATTCGGTAAACGAAACTTTCGCTTCTCGGCCTTTTGGCTTAGATGGGCCGACCGCGATCACGGTCTTTTGGCTGAGATGGAAACATTGACTACGATTTTTGAATAAATAAAAACCAGCTTAATATCTGGTAAGCCCGCGAATGTGGGCTATCCAATATTATAGCAATTTTTGAAGAGTAGTTCAATTCAGTATTAATACTATTTGCACCAAGAATCCCCGAGTTCATAAAAACTCGATTCGGTAAACGAAACTTTCGCTTCTCGGCCTTTTGGCTTAGATGGGCCGACCATGATCACGGCCTTTTTGCTGAGATGGAAACTTTGACTTCGATTTTAGAATGAATAAAAACCAGCTTAATATCTGGTAAGCCCGCGAATATTATAGCAATTTTTGAAGAGTAGTTCAATTCAGTGTTAATTGATATTTGCAACAAGAATTTCCGAGTTCATACAATCTCAATTCGGTAAACGAAACTTTCGCTTCTCGGCCTTTTGGCTTAGATGGGCCGACCGCGATCACCGCCTTTTGGCTGAGATGGAAACATTGACTACGATTTTTGAATAAATAAAAACCAGCTTAATATCTGGTAAGCCCGCGAATATTATAGCAATTTTTGAAGAGTAGTTCAATTCAGTATTAATACTATTTGTACCAAGAATCCCCGAATTCATAAAAACTCGATTCGGTAAACGAAACTTTCGCTTCTCGGCCTTTTGGCTTAGATGGGCCGACCTTGATCACGGCCTTTTGGCTGAGATGGAAACTTTGACTTCGATTATAGATTGAATAAAAACCAGCTTAATATCTGGTAAGCCCGCGAATGTGAGCTATCCAATATTATAGCAATTTTTGAAGAGTAGTTCAATTCAGTATTTATAGATATTTGCACAAAGAATTTCCGAGTTCATACAATCTCAATTCGGTAAACGAAACTTTCGCTTCTCGGCCTTTTGGCTTAGATGGGCCGATCGCGATCACCGCCTTTTGGCTGAGATAGAAACATTGACTACGATTTTTGAATAAATAAAAACCAGCTTAATATCTGGTAAGCCCGCGAATATTATAGCAATTTTTGAAGAGTAGTTCTATTCAGTATTAATACTATTTGCACCTAGAATCCCCGAGTTCATAAAAACTCGATTCGCTAAACGAAACTTTCGCTTCTCGGCCTTTTGGCTTAGATGGGCCGACCTTGATCACGGCCTTTTGGCTGAGATGGAAACTTTGACTTCGATTTTAGATTGAATAAAAACCAGCTTAATATCTGGTAAGCCCGCGAATGTGAGCTATCCAATATTATAGCAATTTTTGAAGAGTAGTTCAATTCAGTATTTATAGATATTTGCACAAAGAATTTCCGAGTTCATACAATCTCAATTCGGTAAACGAAACTTTTGCTTCTCGGCCTTTTGGCTTAGATGGGCCGACCGCGATCACGGCCTTTTGGCTGAGATGGAAACATTGACTACGATTTTTGAATAAATAAAAACCAGCTTAATATCTGGTAAGCCCGCGAATGTGGGCTATCCAATATTATAGCAATTTTTGAAGAGTAGTTCAATTCAGTATTAATACTATTTGCACCAAGAATCCCCGAGTTCATAAAAACTCGATTCGGTAAACGAAACTTTCGCTTCTCGGCCTTTTGGCTTAGATGGGCCGACCGCGATCACCGCCTTTTGGCTGAGATGGAAACATTGACTACGATTTTTGAATAAATAAAAATCAACTTAATATCTGGTAAGCCCGCGAATATTATAGCAATTTTTGAAGAGTAGTTCAATTCAGTATTAATACTATTTGCACCAAGAATCCCCGAGTTCATAAAAACTCGATTCGGTAAACGAAACTTTCGCTTCTCGGCCTTTTGGCTTAGATGGGCCGACCATGATCACGGCCTTTTTGCTGAGATGGAAACTTTGACTTCGATTTTAGAATGAATAAAAACCAGCTTAATATCTGATAAGCCCGCGAATATTATAGAAATTTTTGAAGAGTAGTTCAATTCAGTATTTATAGCTATTTGCAAAAAGAATCCCCAAGTTCATACAATCTCAATTCGGTAAACGAAACTTTCGCTTCTCGGGCTTTTGGCTTAGATGGGCCGACCTTGATCAAGGCCTTTTGGCTTAGATGGAAACATTGTCTACGATTTTTGACAAAATAAAACCCAGCTTAATATCTGGTATGCCCGCGAATATTATAGCAATTTTTGAAGACTAGTTCAATTCAGTATTAATACTGTTTGCAACAAGAATCCCCGAGTTCATACAATCTCAATTCGGTAAACGAAACTTTCGCTTCTCGGCCTTTTGGCTTAGATGGGCCGACCACGATCACGGCCTTTTGGCTGAGATGGAAACATTGACTACGATTTTTGAATAAATAAAAACCAGCTTAATATCTGGTAAGCCCGCGAATGTGGGCTATCCAATATTATAGCAATTTTTGAAGAGTAGTTCAATTCAGTATTAATACTATTTGCACCAAGAATCCCCGAGTTCATAAAAACTCGATTCGGTAAACGAAACTTTCGCTTCTCGGCCTTTTGGCTTAGATGGGCCGACCTTGATCACGGCCTTTTGGCTGAGATGGAAACTTTGACTTCGATTTTAGATTGAATAAAAACCAGCTTAATATCTGGTAAGCCCGCGAATGTGAGCTATCCAATATTATAGCAATTTTTGAAGAGTAGTTCAATTCAGTATTAATGCTGTTTGCAACAAGAATCCCCGAATCCATACAATCACGAGCCGGTAAACGAAACTTTCGCTTCTCGGCCTTTTGGCTTGGATGGGCTCCCAACGATCATGGCCTTTTGGCTGTGATGGAAATTTTGACTTCGATTTTTTAATCAATAAAACCAGCTTAATTTCTTGTAAGTCCGCGAATGTGGGCTATCCAATATGATAGCAAATTTTGAACAGTAGTTGAATTCAGTATTTATAGCTATTTGCAACAAGAATCCCCAAGTTCATACAATCTCAATTCGGTAAACGAAACTTTCACTTCTTGGCCTTTTGGCTTAGATGGGCCGACCGCGATCACCGCCTTTTGGCTGAGATGGAAACATTGACTACGATTTTTGAATAAATAAAAACCAACTTAATATCTGGTAAGCCCGCGAATATTATAGCAATTTTTGAAGAGTAGTTCAATTCAGTATTAATACTATTTGCACCAAGAATCCCCGAGTTCATAAAAACTCGATTCGGTAAACGAAACTTTCGCTTCTCGGCCTTTTGGCTTAGATGGGCCGACCATGATCACGGCCTTTTTGCTGAGATGGAAACTTTGACTTCGATTTTAGAATGAATAAAAACCAGCTTAATATCTGATAAGCCCGCGAATATTATAGAAATTTTTGAAGAGTAGTTCAATTCAGTATTTATAGATATTTGCAACAAGAATTTCCGAGTTCATACAATCTCAATTCGGTAAACGAAACTTTCGCTTCTCGGCCTTTTGGCTTAGATGGGCCGACCGCGATCACGGCCTTTTGGCTGAGATGGAAACATTGACTAAGATTTTTGAATAAATAAAAACCAGCTTAATATCTGGTAAGCCCGCAAATATTATAGCAATTTTTGAAGAGTAGTTCAATTCAGTATTAATACTGTTTGCAACAAGAATCCCCGAGTTCATACAATCTCAATTCGGTAAACGAAACTTTCGCTTCTCGGCCTTTTGGCTTAGATGGGCCGACCGCGATCACGGTCTTTTGGCTGAGATGGAAACATTGACTACGATTTTTGAATAAATAAAAACCAGCTTAATATCTGGTAAGCCCGCGAATGTGGGCTATCCAATATTATAGCAATTTTTGAAGAGTAGTTCAATTCAGTATTAATACTGTTTGCAACAAGAATCCCCGAATCCATACAATCACGAGGCGGTAAACGAAACTTTCGCTTCTCGGCCTTTTGGCTTGGATGGGCTCCCAACGATCATGGCCTTTTGGCTGTGATGGAAATTTTGACTTCGATTTTTTAATCAATAAAACCAGCTTAATTTCTTGTAAGTCCGCGAATATGGGCTATCCAATATGATAGCAAATTTTGAACAGTAGTTGAATTCAGTATTTATAGCTATTTGCAACAAGAATCCCCAAGTTCATACAATCTCAATTCGGTAAACGAAACTTTCACTTCTTGGCCTTTTGGCTTAGATGGGCCGACCGCGATCACCGACTTTTGGCTGAGATGGAAACATTGACTACGATTTTTGAATAAATAAAAACCAACTTAATATCTGGTAAGCCCGCGAATATTATAGCAATTTTTGAAGAGTAGTTCAATTCAGTATTAATACTATTTGCACCAAGAATCCCCGAGTTCATAAAAACTCGATTCGGTAAACGAAACTTTCGCTTCTATGCCTTTTGGCTTAGATGGGCCGACCATGATCACGGCCTTTTTGCTGAGATGGAAACTTTGACTTCGATTTTAGAATGAATAAAAACCAGCTTAATATCTGGTAAGCCCGCGAATATTATAGCAATTTTTGAAGAGTAGTTCAATTCAGTATTAATACTGTTTGCAACAAGAATCCCCGAATCCATACAATCACGAGGCGGTAAACGAAACTTTCGCTTCTCGGCCTTTTGGCTTGGATGGGCTCCCAACGATCATGGCCTTTTGGCTGTGATGGAAATTTTGACTTCGATTTTTTAATCAATAAAACCAGCTTAATTTCTTGTAAGTCCGCGAATGTGGGCTATCCAATATGATAGCAAATTTTGAACAGTAGTTGAATTCATTATTTATATAGCTATTTGCAACAAGAATCCCCAAGTTCATACAATCTCAATTCGGTAAACGAAACTTTCGCTTCTCGGCCTTTTGGCTTAGATGGGACGACCTTGATCAAGGCCTTTTGGCTTAGATGTATACTTTGACTTCGATTTTAGAATGAATAAAAACCAGCTTAATATCTGATAAGCCCGCGATTATTATAGCAATTTTTGAAGAGTAGTTCAATTCAGTATTTATAGATATTTGCAACAAGAATTTCCGAGTTCATACAATCTCAATTCGGTAAACGAAACTTTCGCTTCTCGGTCTTTTGGCTTAGATGGGCCGACCGCGATCACCGCCTTTTGGCTGAGATGGAATATTTGACTTCGATTTTAGAATGAATAAAAACCAGCTTAATATCTGGTAAGCCCGCGAATATTATAGCAATTTTTGAAGAGTAGTTCAATTCAGTATTTATAGATATTTGCAACAAGAATTTCCGATTTCATACAATCTCAATTCGGTAAACGAAACTTTCGCTTCTCGGCCTTTTGGCTTAGATGGGCCGACCGCGATCACGGCCTTTTGGCTGAGATGGAAACATTGACTAAGATTTTTGAATAAATAAAAACCAGCTTAATATCTGGTAAGCCCGCAAATATTATAGCAATTTTTGAAGAGTAGTTCAATTCAGTATTAATACTGTTTGCAACAAGAATCCCCGAGTTCATACAATCTCAATTCGGTAAACGAAACTTTCGCTTCTCGGCCTTTTGGCTTAGATGGGCCGACCGCGATCACGGTCTTTTGGCTGAGATGGAAACATTGACTACGATTTTTGAATAAATAAAAACCAGCTTAATATCTGGTAAGCCCGCGAATGTGGGCTATCCAATATTATAGCAATTTTTGAATAGTAGTTCAATTCGGTATTAATACTATTTGCACCAAGAATCCCCGAGTTCATAAAAACTCGATTCGGTAAACGAAGCTTTCGCTTCTCGGCCTTTTGGCTTAGATGGGCCGACCTTGATCACGGCCTTTTGGCTGAGATGGAAACTTTGACTTCGATTTTAGATTGAATAAAAACCAGCTTAATATCTGTTAAGCCCGCGAATGTGAGCTATCCAATATTATAGCAATTTTTGAAGAGTAGATGAATTCAGTATTTATAGCTATTTGCAAAAAGAATCCCCAAGTTCATACAATCTCAATTCGGTAAACGAAACTTTCGCTTCTCGGCCTTTTGGCTTAGATGGGCCGACCTTGATCAAGGCCTTTTGGCTTAGATGGAAACATTGTCTACGATTTTTGACAAAATAAAACCCAGCTTAATATCTGGTATGCCCGCGAATATTATAGCAATTTTTGAAGACTAGTTCAATTCAGTATTAATACTATTTGCACCAAGAATCCCCGAGTTCATAAAAACTCGATTCGGTAAACGAAGCTTTCGCTTCTCGGCCTTTTGGCTTAGATGGGCCGACCTTGATCACGGCCTTTTGTCTGAGATGGAAACTTTGACTTCGATTTTAGATTGAATAAAAACCAGCTTAATATCTGGTAAGCCCGCGAATGTGAGCTATCCAATATTATAGCAATTTTTAAAGAGTAGTTCAATTCAGTATTAATACTGTTTGCAACAAGAATCCCCGAATCCATACAATCACGAGGCGGTAAACGAAACTTTCGCTTCACGGCCTTTTGGCTTGGATGGGCTCCCAACGATCATGGCCTTTTGGCTGTGATGGAAATTTTGACTTCGATTTTTTAATCAATGAAACCAGCTTAATTTCTTGTAAGTCCGCGAATGTGGGCTATCCAATATGTTAGCAAATTTTGAACAGTAGATGAATTCAGTATTTATAGCTATTTGCAAAAAGAATCCCCAAGTTCATACAATCTCAATTCGGTAAACGAAACTTTCGCTTCTCAGACTTTTGGCTTAGATGGGCCGACCATGATCACGGCCTTTTTGCTGAGATGGAAACTTTGACTTCGATTTTAGAATGAATAAAAACCAGCTTAATATCTGATAAGCCCGCGAATATTATAGAAATTTTTGAAGAGTAGTTCAATTCAGTATTTATAGCTATTTGCAAAAAGAATCCCCAAGTTCATACAATCTCAATTCGGTAAACGAAACTTTCGCTTCTCGGCCTTTTGGCTTAGATGGGCCGACCTTGATCAAGGCCTTTTGGCTTAGATGGAAACATTGTCTACGATTTTTGACAAAATAAAACCCAGCTTAATATCTGGTATGCCCGCGAATATTATAGCAATTTTTGAAGACTAGTTCAATTCAGTATTAATACTGATTGGAACAAGAATCCCCGAGTTCATACAATCTCAATTCGGTAAACGAAACTTTCGCTTCTCGGCCTTTTGGGTTAGATGGGCCGACCGCGATCACGGCCTTTTGGCTGAGATGGAAACATTGACTACGATTTTTGAATAAATAAAAACCAGCTTAATATCTGGTAAGCCCGCGAATGTGGGCTATCCAATATTATAGCAATTTTTGAAGAGTAGTTCAATTCAGTATTAATACTATTTGCACCAAGAATCCCCGAGTTCATAAAAACTCGATTCGGTAAACGAAACTTTCGCTTCTCGGCCTTTTGGCTTAGATGGGCCGACCATGATCACGGCCTTTTTGCTGAGATGGAAACTTTGACTTCGATTTTAGAATGAATAAAAACCAGCTTAATATCTGGTAAGCCCGCGAATATTATAGCAATTTTTGAAGAGTAGTTCAATACAGTATTTATAGATATTTGCAACAAGAATTTCCGAGTTCATACAATCTCAATTCGGTAAACGAAACTTTCGCTTCTCAGACTTTTGGCTTAGATGGGCCGACCGCGATCACCGCCTTTTGGCTGAGATGGAATATTTGACTTCGATTTTAGAATGAATAAAAACCAGCTTAATATCTGGTAAGCCCGCGAATATTATAGCAATTTTTGAAGAGTAGTTCAATTCAGTATTTATAGATATTTGCAACAAGAATTTCCGAGTTCATACAATCTCAATTCGGTAAACGAAACTTTCGCTTCTCGGCCTTTTGGCTTAGATGGGCCGACCGCGATCACGGTCTTTTGGCTGAGATGGAAACATTGACTACGATTTTTGAATAAATAAAAACCAGCTTAATATCTGGTAAGCCCGCGAATGTGGGCTATCCAATATTATAGCAATTTTTGAAGAGTAGTTCAATTCAGTATTAATACTATTTGCACCAAGAATCCCCGAGTTCATAAAAACTCGATTCGGTAAACGAAACTTTCGCTTCTCGGCCTTTTGGCTTAGATGGGCCGACCATGATCACGGCCTTTTTGCTGAGATGGAAACTTTGACTTCGATTTTAGAATGAATAAAAACCAGCTTAATATCTGGTAAGCCCGCGAATATTATAGCAATTTTTGAAGAGTAGTTCAATTCAGTGTTAATTGATATTTGCAACAAGAATTTCCGAGTTCATACAATCTCAATTCGGTAAACGAAACTTTCGCTTCTCGGCCTTTTGGCTTAGATGGGCCGACCGCGATCACCGCCTTTTGGCTGAGATGGAAACATTGACTACGATTTTTGAATAAATAAAAACCAGCTTAATATCTGGTAAGCCCGCGAATGTGAGCTATCCAATATTATAGCAATTTTCGAAGAGTAGTTCAATTCAGTATTAATACTGTTTGCAACAAGAATCCCCGAATCCATACAATCACGAGGCGGTAAACGAAACTTTCGCTTCTCGGCCTTTTGGCTTGGATGGGCTCCCAACGATCATGGCCTTTTGGCTGTGATGGAAATTTTGACTTAGATTTTTTAATCAATAAAACCAGCTTAATTTCTTGTAAGTCCGCGAATGTGGGCTATCCAATATGATAGCAAATTTTGAACAGTAGTTGAATTCAGTATTTATAGCTATTTGCAACAAGAATCCCCAAGTTCATACAATCTCAATTCGGTAAACGAAACTTTCACTTCTTGGCCTTTTGGCTTAGATGGGCCGACCGCGATCACCGACTTTTGGCTGAGATGGAAACATTGACTACGATTTTTGAATAAATAAAAACCAACTTAATATCTGGTAAGCCCGCGAATATTATAGCAATTTTTGAAGAGTAGTTCAATTCAGTATTAATACTATTTGCACCAAGAATCCCCGAGTTCATAAAAACTCGATTCGGTAAACGAAACTTTCGCTTCTATGCCTTTTGGCTTAGATAGGCCCACCATGATCACGGCCTTTTTGCTGAGATGGAAACTTTGACTTCGATTTTAGATTGAATAAAAACCAGCTTAATATCTGGTAAGCCCGCGAATGTGAGCTATCCAATATTATAGCAATTTTTGAAGAGTAGTTCAATTCAGTATTTATAGATATTTGCACAAAGAATTTCCGAGTTCATACAATCTCGATTCGGTAAACGAAACTTTCGCTTCTCGGCCTTTTGGCTTAGATGGGCCGACCATGATCACGGCCTTTTTGCTGAGATGGAAACTTTGACTTCGATTTTAGAATGAATAAAAACCAGCTTAATATCTGATAAGCCCGCGAATATTATAGAAATTTTTGAAGAGTAGTTCAATTCAGTATTTATAGCTATTTGCAAAAAGAATCCCCAAGTTCATACAATCTCAATTCGGTAAACGAAACTTTCGCTTCTCGGCCTTTTGGCTTAGATGGGCCGACCTTGATCAAGGCCTTTTGGCTTAGATGGAAACATTGTCTACGATTTTTGACAAAATAAAACCCAGCTTAATATCTGGTATGCCCGCGAATATTATAGCAATTTTTGAAGACTAGTTCAATTCAGTATTAATACTGTTTGCAACAAGAATCCCCGAATCCATACAATCACGAGGCGGTAAACGAAACTTTCGCTTCTCGGCCTTTTGGCTTGGATGGGCTCCCAACGATCATGGCCTTTTGGCTGTGATGGAAATTTTGACTTCGATTTTTTAATCAATAAAACCAGCTTAATTTCTTGTAAGTCCGCGAATGTGGGCTATCCAATATGATAGCAAATTTTGAACAGTAGTTGAATTCAGTATTTATGGCTATTTGCAACAAGAATCCCCAAGTTCATACAATCTCAATTCGGTAAACGAAACTTTCACTTCTTGGCCTTTTGGCTTAGATGGGCCGACCGCGATCACCGCCTTTTGGCTGAGATGGAAACATTGACTACGATTTTTGAATAAATAAAAACCAACTTAATATCTGGTAAGCCCGCGAATATTATAGCAATTTTTGAAGAGTAGTTCAATTCAGTATTAATACTATTTGCACCAAGAATCCCCGAGTTCATAAAAACTCGATTCGGTAAACGAAACTTTCGCTTCTCGGCCTTTTGGCTTAGATGGGCCGACCGCGATCACCGCCTTTTGGCTGAGATGGAATATTTGACTTCGATTTTAGAATGATTAAAAACCAGCTTAATATCTGGTAAGCCCGCGAATATTATAGCAATTTTTGAAGAGTAGTTCAATTCAGTATTTATAGATATTTGCAACAAGAATTTCCGAGTTCATACAATCTCAATTCGGTAAACGAAACTTTCGCTTCTCGGCCTTTTGGCTTAGATGGGCCGACCGCGATCACGGCCTTTTGGCTGAGATGGAAACATTGACTAAGATTTTTGAATAAATAAAAACCAGCTTAATATCTGGTAAGCCCGCAAATATTATAGCAATTTTTGAAGAGTAGTTCAATTCAGTATTAATACTGTTTGCAACAAGAATCCCCGAGTTCATACAATCTCAATTCGGTAAACGAAACTTTCGCTTCTCGGCCTTTTGGCTTAGATGGGCCGACCGCGATCACGGTCTTTTAGCTGAGATGGAAACATTGACTACGATTTTTGAATAAATAAAAACCAGCTTAATATCTGGTAAGCCCGCGAATGTGGGCTATCCAATATTATAGCAATTTTTGAAGAGTAGTTCAATTCAGTATTAATACTGTTTGCAACAAGAATCCCCGAATCCATACAATCACGAGGCGGTAAACGAAACTTTCGCTTCTCGGCCTTTTGGCTTGGATGGGCTCCCAACGATCATGGCCTTTTGGCTGTGATGGAAATTTTGACTTCGATTTTTTAATCAATAAAACCAGCTTAATTTCTTGTAAGTCCGCGAATGTGGGCTATCCAATATGATAGCAAATTTTGAACAGTAGTTGAATTCAGTATTTATAGCTATTTGCAACAAGAATCCCCAAGTTCATACAATCTCAATTCGGTAAACGAAACTTTCACTTCTTGGCCTTTTGGCTTAGATGGGTCGACCGCGATCACCGACTTTTGGCTGAGATGGAAACATTGACTACGATTTTTGAATAAATAAAAACCAACTTAATATCTGGTAAGCCCGCGAATATTATAGCAATTTTTGAAGAGTAGTTCAATTCAGTATGAATACTATTTGCACCAAGAATCCCCGAGTTCATAAAAACTCGATTCGGTAAACGAAACTTTCGCTTCTCGGCCTTTTGGCTTAGATGGGCCGACCGCGATCACGGTCTTTTGGCTGAGATGGAAACATTGACTACGATTTTTGAATAAATAAAAACCAGCTTAATATCTGGTAAGCCCGCGAATGTGGGCTATCCAATATTATAGCAATTTTTGAAGAGTAGTTCAATTCAGTATTAATACTATTTGCACCAAGAATCCCCGAGTTCATAAAAACTCGATTCGGTAAACGAAACTTTCGCTTCTCGGCCTTTTGGCTTAGATGGGCCGACCATGATCACGGCCTTTTTGCTGAGATGGAAACTTTGACTTCGATTTTAGAATGAATAAAAACCAGCTTAATATCTGGTAAGCCCGCGAATATTATAGCAATTTTTGAAGAGTAGTTCAATTCAGTGTTAATTGATATTTGCAACAAGAATTTCCGAGTTCATACAATCTCAATTCGGTAAACGAAACTTTCGCTTCTCGGCCTTTTGGCTTAGATGGGCCGATCGCGATCACCGCCTTTTGGCTGAGATAGAAACATTGACTACGATTTTTGAATAAATAAAAACCAGCTTAATATCTGGTAAGCCCGCGAATATTATAGCAATTTTTGAAGAGTAGTTCTATTCAGTATTAATACTATTTGCACCTAGAATCCCCGAGTTCATAAAAACTCGATTCGGTAAACGAAACTTTCGCTTCTAGGCCTTTTGGCTTAGATGGGCCGACCGCGATCACGGTCTTTTGGCTGAGATGGAAACATTGACTACGATTTTTGAATAAATAAAAACCAGCTTAATATCTGGTAAGCCCGCGAATGTGGGCTATCCAATATTATAGCAATTTTTGAAGAGTAGTTCAATTCAGTATTAATACTGTTTGCAACAAGAATCCCCGAATCCATACAATCACGAGGCGGTAAACGAAACTTTCGCTTCTCGGCCTTTTGGCTTGGATGGGCTCCCAACGATCATGGCCTTTTGGCTGTGATGGAAATTTTGACTTCGATTTTTTAATCAATAAAACCAGCTTAATTTCTTGTAAGTCCGCGAATGTGGGCTATCCAATATGATAGCAAATTTTGAACAGTGGTTGAATTCAGTATTTATAGCTATTTGCAACAAGAATCCCCAAGTTCATAAAAACTCGATTCGGTAAACGAAACTTTCGCTTCTCGGCCTTTTGGCTTAGATGGGCTGACCATGATCACGGCCTTTTTGCTGAGATGGAAACTTTGACTTCGATTTTAGAATGAATAAAAACCAGCTTAATATCTGATAAGCCCGCGAATATTATAGAAATTTTTGAAGAGTAGTTCAATTCAGTATTTATAGCTATTTGCAAAAAGAATCCCCAAGTTCATACAATCTCAATTCGGTAAACGAAACTTTCGCTTCTCGGCCTTTTGGCTTAGATGGGCCGACCTTGATCAAGGCCTTTTGGCTTAGATGGAAACATTGTCTACGATTTTTGACAAAATAAAACCCAGCTTAATATCTGGTATGCCCGCGAATATTATAGCAATTTTTGAAGAGTAGTTCAATTCAGTATTAATACTATTTGCACCAAGAATCCCCGAGTTCATAAAAACTCGATTCGGTAAACGAAACTTTCGCTTCTCGGCCTTTTGGCTTAGATGGGCCGACCATGATCACGGCCTTTTTGCTGAGATGGAAACTTTGACTTCGATTTTAGATTGAATAAAAACCAGCTTCATATCTGGTAAGCCCGCGAATGTGAGCTATCTAATATTATAGCAATTTTTGAAGAGTAGTTCAATTCAGTATTTATAGATATTTGCAACAAGAATTTCCGAGTTCATACAATCTCAATTCGGTAAACGAAACTTTCGCTTCTCGGCTTTTGGCTTAGATGGGCCAACCTTGATCAAGGCCTTTTGGCTTAGATGGATACTTTGACTTCGATTTTTGAATAAATAAAAACCAGCTTAATATCTGGTAAGCCCGCAAATATTATAGCAATTTTTGAAGAGTAGTTCAATTCAGTATTAATACTGTTTGCAACAAGAATCCCCGAGTTCATACAATCTCAATTCGGTAAACGAAACTTTCGCTTCTCGGCCTTTTGGCTTAGATGGGCCGACCGCGATCACGGCCTTTTGGCTGAGATGGAAACTTTGACTTCGATTTTTGAATAAATAAAAACCAGCTTAATATCTGGTAAGCCCGCGAATATTATAGCAATTTTTGAAGAGTAGTTCTATTCAGTATTAATACTATTTCCACCTAGAATCCCCGAGTTCATAAAAACTCGATTCGGTAAACGAAACTTTCGCTTCTCGGCCTTTTGGCTTAGATGGGCCGACCTTGATCACGGCCTTTTGGCTGAGATGAAAACTTTGACTTCGATTTTAGATTGAATAAAAACCAGCTTAATATCTGGTAAGCCCGCGAATATTATAGCAATTTTTGAAGAGTAGTTCTATTCAGTATTAATACTATTTCCACCTATAATCCCCGAGTTCATAAAAACTCGATTCGGTAAACGAAACTTTCGCTTCTCGGCCTTTTGGCTTAGATGGGCCGACCTTGATCACGGCCTTTTGGCTGAGATGAAAACTTTGACTTCGATTTTAGATTGAATAAAAACCAGCTTAATATCTGGTAAGCCCGCGAATGTGAGCTATCCAATATTATAGCAATTTTCGAAGAGTAGTTCAATTCAGTATTAATACTGTTTGCAACAAGAATCCCCGAATCCATACAATCACGAGGCGGTAAACGAAACTTTCGCTTCTCGGCCTTTTGGCTTGGATGGGCTCCCAACGATCATGGCCTTTTGGCTGTGATGGAAATTTTGACTTCGATTTTTTAATCAATAAAACCAGCTTAATTTCTTGTAAGTCCGCGAATGTGGGCTATCCAATATGATAGCAAATTTTGAACAGTAGTTGAATTCAGTATTTATAGCTATTTGCAACAAAAATCCCCAAGTTCATACAATCTCAATTCGGTAAACGAAACTTTCGCTTCTCGGCTTTTGGCTTAGATGGGCCGACCTTGATCAAGGCCTTTTGGCTTAGATGGATACTTTGATTTCGATTTTTGAATAAATAAAAACCAGCTTAATATCTGGTAAGCCCGCGAATATTATAGCAATTTTTGAAGAGTAGTTCAATTCAGTATTTATAGATATTTGCAACAAGAATTTCCGAGTTCATACAAACTGAATTCGGTAAACGAAACATTCGCTTCTTGGCCTTTTGGCTTAAATGGGCCGACCGCGATCACGGCCTTTTGGCTGAGATGGAAACATTGACTACGATTTTTGAATAAATAAAAACCAGCTTAATATCTGGTAAGCCCGCAAATATTATAGCAATTTTTGAAGAGTAGTTCAATTCAGTATTAATACTGTTTGCAACAAGAATCCCCGAGTTCATACAATCTCCATTCGGTAAACGAAACTTTCGCTTCTCGGCCTTTTAGCTTAGATGGGCCGACCGCGATCACGGTCTTTTGGCTGAGATGGAAACATTGACTACGATTTTTGAATAAATAAAAACCAGCTTAATATCTGGTAAGCCCGCGAATGTGGGCTATCCAATATTATAGCAATTTTTGAAGAGTAGTTCAATTCAGTATTAATACTATTTGCACCAAGAATCCCCGAGTTCATAAAAACTCGATTCGGTAAACGAAACTTTCGCTTCTCGGCCTTTTGGCTTAGATGGGCCGACCATGATCACGGCCTTTTTGCTGAGATGGAAACTTTGACTTCGATTTTAGAATGAATAAAAACCAGCTTAATATCTGGTAAGCCCGCGAATATTATAGCAATTTTTGAAGAGTAGTTCAATTCAGTATTTATAGATATTTGCAACAAGAATATCCGAGTTCATACAATCTCAATTCGGTAAACGAAACTTTCGCTTCTCGGCCTTTTGGCTTAGATGGGCCGACCTTGATCACGGCCTTTTGGCTGAGATGGATACTTTGACTTCGATTTTAGATTGAATAAAAACCAGCTTAATATCTGGTAAGCCCGCGAATGTGAGCTATCCAATATTATAGCAATTTTTGAAGAGTAGTTCAATTCAGTATTTATAGATATTTTCAACAAGAATTTCCGAGTTCATACAATCTCAATAGAGGAGATTAGTGAAAACGTCACTTCCGGTTTCTTGTTTTGTTTGGAAACGTTGATTCGATCCGTGATTGGTTACATACGGATCCGTACTGTCCGTACAGTTCACGGAACCAATCACAGACAGAATTTACGTTTCCTAACAAAACAAAAAACGTCACACTAATCTCGTCTATTCGGTAAACGAAACTTTCGCTTCTCGGCCTTTTGGCTTAGATGGGCCGACCGCGATCACCGCCTTTTGGCTGAGATAGAAACATTGACTACGATTTTTGAATAAATAAAAACCAGCTTAATATCTGGTAAGCCCGCGAATATTATAGCAATTTTTGAAGAGTAGTTCAATTCAGTATTAATACTATTTGCACCAAGAATCCCCGAGTTCATAAAAACTCGATTCGGTAAACGAAACTTTCGCTTCTCGGCCTTTTGTCTTAGATGGGCCGACCTTGATCACAGCCTTTTGGCTGAGATGGAAACTTTGACTTCGATTTTAGATTGAATAAAAACCAGCTTAATATCTGGTAAGCCCGCGAATGTGAGCTATCCAATATTATAGCAATTTTTGAAGAGTAGTTCAATTCAGTATTAATACTTTTTGCAACAAGAATCCCCGAATCCATACAATCTCGATTCGGTAAACGAAACTTTCGCTTCTCGGCCTTTTGGCTAAGATGGGCCGACCTTGATCAAGGCCTTTTGGCTTAGATGGATACTTTGACTTTGATTTTTGAATAAATAAAAACCAGCTTAATATCTGGTAAGCCCGCGAATATTATAGCAATTTTTGAAGAGTAGTTCAATTCAGTATTAATACTATTTGCACCAAGAATCCCCGAGTTCATAAAAACTCGATTCGGTAAACGAAACTTTCGCTTCTCGGCCTTTTGGCTTAGATGGGCCGACCGCGATCACCGCCTTTTGGCTGAGATGGAATATTTGACTTCGATTTTAGAATGATTAAAAACCAGCTTAATATCTGGTAAGCCCGCGAATATTATAGCAATTTTTGAAGAGTAGTTCAATTCAGTATTTATAGATATTTGCAACAAGAATTTCCGAGTTCATACAATCTCAATTCGGTAAACGAAACTTTCGCTTCTCGGCCTTTTGGCTTAGATGGGCCGACCGCGATCACGGCCTTTTGGCTGAGATGGAAACATTGACTAAGATTTTTGAATAAATAAAAACCAGCTTAATATCTGGTAAGCCCGCAAATATTATAGCAATTTTTGAAGAGTAGTTCAATTCAGTATTAATACTGTTTGCAACAAGAATCCCCGAGTTCATACAATCTCAATTCGGTAAACGAAACTTTCGCTTCTCGGCCTTTTGGCTTAGATGGGCCGACCGCGATCACGGTCTTTTAGCTGAGATGGAAACATTGACTACGATTTTTGAATAAATAAAAACCAGCTTAATATCTGGTAAGCCCGCGAATGTGGGCTATCCAATATTATAGCAATTTTTGAAGAGTAGTTCAATTCAGTATTAATACTGTTTGCAACAAGAATCCCCGAATCCATACAATCACGAGGCGGTAAACGAAACTTTCGCTTCTCGGCCTTTTGGCTTGGATGGGCTCCCAACGATCATGGCCTTTTGGCTGTGATGGAAATTTTGACTTCGATTTTTTAATCAATAAAACCAGCTTAATTTCTTGTAAGTCCGCGAATGTGGGCTATCCAATATGATAGCAAATTTTGAACAGTAGTTGAATTCAGTATTTATAGCTATTTGCAACAAGAATCCCCAAGTTCATACAATCTCAATTCGGTAAACGAAACTTTCACTTCTTGGCCTTTTGGCTTAGATGGGTCGACCGCGATCACCGACTTTTGGCTGAGATGGAAACATTGACTACGATTTTTGAATAAATAAAAACCAACTTAATATCTGGTAAGCCCGCGAATATTATAGCAATTTTTGAAGAGTAGTTCAATTCAGTATGAATACTATTTGCACCAAGAATCCCCGAGTTCATAAAAACTCGATTCGGTAAACGAAACTTTCGCTTCTCGGCCTTTTGGCTTAGATGGGCCGACCGCGATCACGGTCTTTTGGCTGAGATGGAAACATTGACTACGATTTTTGAATAAATAAAAACCAGCTTAATATCTGGTAAGCCCGCGAATGTGGGCTATCCAATATTATAGCAATTTTTGAAGAGTAGTTCAATTCAGTATTAATACTATTTGCACCAAGAATCCCCGAGTTCATAAAAACTCGATTCGGTAAACGAAACTTTCGCTTCTCGGCCTTTTGGCTTAGATGGGCCGACCATGATCACGGCCTTTTTGCTGAGATGGAAACTTTGACTTCGATTTTAGAATGAATAAAAACCAGCTTAATATCTGGTAAGCCCGCGAATATTATAGCAATTTTTGAAGAGTAGTTCAATTCAGTGTTAATTGATATTTGCAACAAGAATTTCCGAGTTCATACAATCTCAATTCGGTAAACGAAACTTTCGCTTCTCGGCCTTTTGGCTTAGATGGGCCGACCGCGATCACCGCCTTTTGGCTGAGATGGAAACATTGACTACGATTTTTGAATAAATAAAAACCAGCTTAATATCTGGTAAGCCCGCGAATATTATAGCAATTTTTGAAGAGTAGTTCAATTCAGTATTAATACTATTTGTACCAAGAATCCCCGAATTCATAAAAACTCGATTCGGTAAACGAAACTTTCGCTTCTCGGCCTTTTGGCTTAGATGGGCCGACCTTGATCACGGCCTTTTGGCTGAGATGGAAACTTTGACTTCGATTTTAGATTGAATAAAAACCAGCTTAATATCTGGTAAGCCCGCGAATGTGAGCTATCCAATATTATAGCAATTTTTGAAGAGTAGTTCAATTCAGTATTTATAGATATTTGCACAAAGAATTTCCGAGTTCATACAATCTCAATTCGGTAAACGAAACTTTCGCTTCTCGGCCTTTTGGCTTAGATGGGCCGATCGCGATCACCGCCTTTTGGCTGAGATAGAAACATTGACTACGATTTTTGAATAAATAAAAACCAGCTTAATATCTGGTAAGCCCGCGAATATTATAGCAATTTTTGAAGAGTAGTTCTATTCAGTATTAATACTATTTGCACCTAGAATCCCCGAGTTCATAAAAACTCGATTCGGTAAACGAAACTTTCGCTTCTAGGCCTTTTGGCTTAGATGGGCCGACCGCGATCACGGTCTTTTGGCTGAGATGGAAACATTGACTACGATTTTTGAATAAATAAAAACCAGCTTAATATCTGGTAAGCCCGCGAATGTGGGCTATCCAATATTATAGCAATTTTTGAAGAGTAGTTCAATTCAGTATTAATACTGTTTGCAACAAGAATCCCCGAATCCATACAATCACGAGGCGGTAAACGAAACTTTCGCTTCTCGGCCTTTTGGCTTGGATGGGCTCCCAACGATCATGGCCTTTTGGCTGTGATGGAAATTTTGACTTCGATTTTTTAATCAATAAAACCAGCTTAATTTCTTGTAAGTCCGCGAATGTGGGCTATCCAATATGATAGCAAATTTTGAACAGTGGTTGAATTCAGTATTTATAGCTATTTGCAACAAGAATCCCCAAGTTCATAAAAACTCGATTCGGTAAACGAAACTTTCGCTTCTCGGCCTTTTGGCTTAGATGGGCTGACCATGATCACGGCCTTTTTGCTGAGATGGAAACTTTGACTTCGATTTTAGAATGAATAAAAACCAGCTTAATATCTGATAAGCCCGCGAATATTATAGAAATTTTTGAAGAGTAGTTCAATTCAGTATTTATAGCTATTTGCAAAAAGAATCCCCAAGTTCATACAATCTCAATTCGGTAAACGAAACTTTCGCTTCTCGGCCTTTTGGCTTAGATGGGCCGACCTTGATCAAGGCCTTTTGGCTTAGATGGAAACATTGTCTACGATTTTTGACAAAATAAAACCCAGCTTAATATCTGGTATGCCCGCGAATATTATAGCAATTTTTGAAGAGTAGTTCAATTCAGTATTAATACTATTTGCACCAAGAATCCCCGAGTTCATAAAAACTCGATTCGGTAAACGAAACTTTCGCTTCTCGGCCTTTTGGCTTAGATGGGCCGACCATGATCACGGCCTTTTTGCTGAGATGGAAACTTTGACTTCGATTTTAGATTGAATAAAAACCAGCTTCATATCTGGTAAGCCCGCGAATGTGAGCTATCTAATATTATAGCAATTTTTGAAGAGTAGTTCAATTCAGTATTTATAGATATTTGCAACAAGAATTTCCGAGTTCATACAATCTCAATTCGGTAAACGAAACTTTCGCTTCTCGGCTTTTGGCTTAGATGGGCCAACCTTGATCAAGGCCTTTTGGCTTAGATGGATACTTTGACTTCGATTTTTGAATAAATAAAAACCAGCTTAATATCTGGTAAGCCCGCAAATATTATAGCAATTTTTGAAGAGTAGTTCAATTCAGTATTAATACTGTTTGCAACAAGAATCCCCGAGTTCATACAATCTCAATTCGGTAAACGAAACTTTCGCTTCTCGGCCTTTTGGCTTAGATGGGCCGACCGCGATCACGGCCTTTTGGCTGAGATGGAAACTTTGACTTCGATTTTTGAATAAATAAAAACCAGCTTAATATCTGGTAAGCCCGCGAATATTATAGCAATTTTTGAAGAGTAGTTCTATTCAGTATTAATACTATTTCCACCTAGAATCCCCGAGTTCATAAAAACTCGATTCGGTAAACGAAACTTTCGCTTCTCGGCCTTTTGGCTTAGATGGGCCGACCTTGATCACGGCCTTTTGGCTGAGATGAAAACTTTGACTTCGATTTTAGATTGAATAAAAACCAGCTTAATATCTGGTAAGCCCGCGAATATTATAGCAATTTTTGAAGAGTAGTTCTATTCAGTATTAATACTATTTCCACCTAGAATCCCCGAGTTCATAAAAACTCGATTCGGTAAACGAAACTTTCGCTTCTCGGCCTTTTGGCTTAGATGGGCCGACCTTGATCACGGCCTTTTGGCTGAGATGAAAACTTTGACTTCGATTTTAGATTGAATAAAAACCAGCTTAATATCTGGTAAGCCCGCGAATGTGAGCTATCCAATATTATAGCAATTTTCGAAGAGTAGTTCAATTCAGTATTAATACTGTTTGCAACAAGAATCCCCGAATCCATACAATCACGAGGCGGTAAACGAAACTTTCGCTTCTCGGCCTTTTGGCTTGGATGGGCTCCCAACGATCATGGCCTTTTGGCTGTGATGGAAATTTTGACTTCGATTTTTTAATCAATAAAACCAGCTTAATTTCTTGTAAGTCCGCGAATGTGGGCTATCCAATATGATAGCAAATTTTGAACAGTAGTTGAATTCAGTATTTATAGCTATTTGCAACAAAAATCCCCAAGTTCATACAATCTCAATTCGGTAAACGAAACTTTCGCTTCTCGGCTTTTGGCTTAGATGGGCCGACCTTGATCAAGGCCTTTTGGCTTAGATGGATACTTTGATTTCGATTTTTGAATAAATAAAAACCAGCTTAATATCTGGTAAGCCCGCGAATATTATAGCAATTTTTGAAGAGTAGTTCAATTCAGTATTTATAGATATTTGCAACAAGAATTTCCGAGTTCATACAAACTGAATTCGGTAAACGAAACATTCGCTTCTTGGCCTTTTGGCTTAAATGGGCCGACCGCGATCACGGCCTTTTGGCTGAGATGGAAACATTGACTACGATTTTTGAATAAATAAAAACCAGCTTAATATCTGGTAAGCCCGCAAATATTATAGCAATTTTTGAAGAGTAGTTCAATTCAGTATTAATACTGTTTGCAACAAGAATCCCCGAGTTCATACAATCTCCATTCGGTAAACGAAACTTTCGCTTCTCGGCCTTTTAGCTTAGATGGGCCGACCGCGATCACGGTCTTTTGGCTGAGATGGAAACATTGACTACGATTTTTGAATAAATAAAAACCAGCTTAATATCTGGTAAGCCCGCGAATGTGGGCTATCCAATATTATAGCAATTTTTGAAGAGTAGTTCAATTCAGTATTAATACTATTTGCACCAAGAATCCCCGAGTTCATAAAAACTCGATTCGGTAAACGAAACTTTCGCTTCTCGGCCTTTTGGCTTAGATGGGCCGACCATGATCACGGCCTTTTTGCTGAGATGGAAACTTTGACTTCGATTTTAGAATGAATAAAAACCAGCTTAATATCTGGTAAGCCCGCGAATATTATAGCAATTTTTGAAGAGTAGTTCAATTCAGTATTTATAGATATTTGCAACAAGAATATCCGAGTTCATACAATCTCAATTCGGTAAACGAAACTTTCGCTTCTCGGCCTTTTGGCTTAGATGGGCCGACCTTGATCACGGCCTTTTGGCTGAGATGGATACTTTGACTTCGATTTTAGATTGAATAAAAACCAGCTTAATATCTGGTAAGCCCGCGAATGTGAGCTATCCAATATTATAGCAATTTTTGAAGAGTAGTTCAATTCAGTATTTATAGATATTTTCAACAAGAATTTCCGAGTTCATACAATCTCAATAGAGGAGATTAGTGAAAACGTCACTTCCGGTTTCTTGTTTTGTTTGGAAACGTTGATTCGATCCGTGATTGGTTACATACGGATCCGTACTGTCCGTACAGTTCACGGAACCAATCACAGACAGAATTTACGTTTCCTAACAAAACAAAAAACGTCACACTAATCTCGTCTATTCGGTAAACGAAACTTTCGCTTCTCGGCCTTTTGGCTTAGATGGGCCGACCGCGATCACCGCCTTTTGGCTGAGATAGAAACATTGACTACGATTTTTGAATAAATAAAAACCAGCTTAATATCTGGTAAGCCCGCGAATATTATAGCAATTTTTGAAGAGTAGTTCAATTCAGTATTAATACTATTTGCACCAAGAATCCCCGAGTTCATAAAAACTCGATTCGGTAAACGAAACTTTCGCTTCTCGGCCTTTTGTCTTAGATGGGCCGACCTTGATCACAGCCTTTTGGCTGAGATGGAAACTTTGACTTCGATTTTAGATTGAATAAAAACCAGCTTAATATCTGGTAAGCCCGCGAATGTGAGCTATCCAATATTATAGCAATTTTTGAAGAGTAGTTCAATTCAGTATTAATACTTTTTGCAACAAGAATCCCCGAATCCATACAATCTCGATTCGGTAAACGAAACTTTCGCTTCTCGGCCTTTTGGCTAAGATGGGCCGACCTTGATCAAGGCCTTTTGGCTTAGATGGATACTTTGACTTTGATTTTTGAATAAATAAAAACCAGCTTAATATCTGGTAAGCCCGCGAATATTATAGCAATTTTTGAAGAGTAGTTCAATTCAGTATTTATAGATATTTGCAACAAGAATTTCCGAATTATACAATCTCAATTCGGTAAACGAAACTTTCGCTTCTCGGCATTTTGGATTAGATGGGCCGACCGCGATCACGGCCTTTTGGCTGAGATGGAAACATTGACTACGATTTTTGAATAAATAAAAACCAGCTTAATATCAGGTAAGCGCAGAATATTATAGCAATTTTTGAAGAGTAGATCAATTCAGTATTAATACTGTTTGCCACAAAAATCCCCGAGTTCATACAATCTCAATTCGGTAAACGAAACTTTCGCTTCTCGCCCTTTTGGCTTCGATGGGCTCCCAACGATCATGGCCTTTTGGCTGTGATGGAAATTTTGACTTCGATTTTTTAATCAATAAAACCAGCTTAATATCTTGTAAGTCCGCGAATGTGGGCTATCCAATATGAAAGCAAATTTTGAACAGTAGTTCAATTCAGTATTTATAGATATTTGCAACAAGAATTTCCGAGTTCATACAATCTGAATTCGGTAAACGAAACTTTCGCTTCTCGGCCTTTTGGCTTAGATGGGCCGACCGCGATCACCGCCTTTTGGCTGAGATGGAAACATTGACTACGATTTTTGAATAAATAAAAACCAGCTTAATATCTGGTAAACCCGCGAATATTATAGCAATTTTTGAAGAGTAGTTCAATTCAGTATTAATACTGTTTGCAACAAGAATCCCCGAGTTCATACAATCTCAATTCGGTAAACGAAACATTCGCTTCTCGGCCTTTTGGCTCAGATGGGCCGACCGCGATCACGGCCTTTTGGCTGAGATGGAAACATTGTCTACGATTTTTGAATAAATAAAAACCAGCTTAATATCTGGTAAGCCCGCGAATATTATAGCAATTTTTAAAGAGTAGTTCAATTCAGTATTAATACTGTTTGCAACAAGAATCCCCGAGTTCATACAATCTCAATTCGGTAAACGAAACTTTCGCTTCTCGGCCTTTTGGCTTAGATGGGCCGACCGCGATCACCGCCTTTTGGCTGAGATGGAAACATTGACTACGATTTTTGAATAAATAAAAACCAGCTTAATATCTGGTAAACCCGCGAATATTATAGCAATTTTTGAAGAGTAGTTCAATTCAGTATTAATACTGTTTGCAACAAGAATCCCCGAGTTCATACAATCTCAATTCGGTAAACGAAACATTCGCTTCTCGGCCTTTTGGCTCAGATGGGCCGACCGCGATCACGGCCTTTTGGCTGAGATGGAAACATTGTCTACGATTTTTGAATAAATAAAAACCAGCTTAATATCTGGTAAGCCCGCGAATATTATAGCAATTTTTAAAGAGTAGTTCAATTCAGTATTAATACTGTTTGCAACAAGAATCCCCGAGTTCATACAATCTCAATTCGGTAAACGAAACTTTCGCTTCTCGGCCTTTTGGCTTAGATGGGCCGACCGCGATCACCGCCTTTTGGCTGAGATTGAAACATTGACTACGATTTTTGAATAAATAAAAACCAGCTTAATATCTGGTAAACCCGCGAATATTA
Organism: Tetragnatha versicolor; assembly: GCA_024610705.1. Taxonomy (NCBI): domain Eukaryota; kingdom Metazoa; phylum Arthropoda; class Arachnida; order Araneae; family Tetragnathidae; genus Tetragnatha; species Tetragnatha versicolor. The sequence continues at coordinate 1,260,572 of JANDEH010000001.1, forward strand.
TAGCAATTTTTGAAGAGTAGTTCAATTCAGTATTAATACTGTTTGCAACAAGAATCCCCGAGTTCATACAATCTCAATTCGGTAAACGAAACATTCGCTTCTCGGCCTTTTGGCTCAGATGGGCCGACCGCGATCACGGCCTTTTGGCTGAGATGGAAACATTGTCTACGATTTTTGAATAAATAAAAACCAGCTTAATATCTGGTAAGCCCGCGAATGTGGGCTATCCAATATGATAGCAAATTTTGAACAGTAGTTGAATTCAGTATTTATAGCTATTTGCAACAAAAATCCCCAAGTTCATACAATCTCAATTCGGTAAACGAAACTTTCGCTTCTCGGCTTTTGGCTTAGATGGGCCGACCTTGATCAAGGCCTTTTGGCTTAGATGGATACTTTGACTTCGATTTTTGAATAAATAAAAACCAGCTTAATATCTGGTAAGCCCGCGAATATTATAGCAATTTTTGAAGAGTAGTTCAATTCAGTATTTATAGATATTTGCAACAAGAATTTCCGAGTTCATACAATCTGAATTCGGTAAACGAAACATTCGCTTCTTGGCCTTTTGGCTTAAATGGGCCGACCGCGATCACGGCCTTTTGGCTGAGATGGAAACATTGACTACGATTTTTGAATAAATAAAAACCAGCTTAATATCTGGTAAGCCCGCAAATATTATAGCAATTTTTGAAGAGTAGTTCAATTCAGTATTAATACTGTTTGCAACAAGAATCCCCGAGTTCATACAATCTCCATTCGGTAAACGAAACTTTCGCTTCTCGGCCTTTTAGCTTGGATGGGCCGACCGCGATCACGGTCTTTTGGCTGAGATGGAAACATTGACTACGATTTTTGAATAAATAAAAACCAGCTTAATATCTGGTAAGCCCGCGAATGTGGGCTATCCAATATTATAGCAATTTTTGAAGAGTAGTTCAATTCAGTATTAATACTATTTGCACCAAGAATCCCCGAGTTCATAAAAACTCGATTCGGTAAACGAAACTTTCGCTTCTCGGCCTTTTGGCTTAGATGGGCCGACCATGATCACGGCCTTTTTGCTGAGATGGAAACTTTGACTTCGATTTTAGAATGAATAAAAACCAGCTTAATATCTGGTAAGCCCGCGAATATTATAGCAATTTTTGAAGAGTAGTTCAATTCAGTATTTATAGATATTTGCAACAAGAATATCCGAGTTCATACAATCTCAATTCGGTAAACGAAACTTTCGCTTCTCGCCCTTTTGGCTTCGATGGGCTCCCAACGATCATGGCCTTTTGGCTGTGATGGAAATTTTGACTTCGATTTTTTAATCAATAAAACCAGCTTAATATCTTGTAAGTCCGCGAATGTGGGCTATCCAATATGAAAGCAAATTTTGAACAGTAGTTGAATTCAGTATTTATAGCAATTTGCAACAAGAATCCCCAAGTTCATACAATCTCTATTCGGTAAACGAAACTTTCGCTTCTCGGCCTTTTGGCTTAGATGGGCCGACCGCGATCATCGCCTTTTGGCTGAGATGGAAACATTGACTACGATTTTTGAATAAATAAAAACCAGCTTAATATCTGGTAAACCCGCGAATATTATAGCAATTTTTGAAGAGTAGTTCAATTCAGTATTAATACTGTTTGCAACAAGAATCCCCGAGTTCATACAATCTCAATTCGGTAAACGAAACATTCGCTTCTCGGCCTTTTGGCTCAGATGGGCCGACCGCGATCACGGCCTTTTGGCTGAGATGGAAACATTGTCTACGATTTTTGAATAAATAAAAACCAGCTTAATATCTGGTAAGCCCGCGAATATTATAGCAATTTTTAAAGAGTAGTTCAATTCAGTATTAATACTGTTTGCAACAAGAATCCCCGAGTTCATACAATCTCAATTCGGTAAACGAAACTTTCGCTTCTCGGCCTTTTGGCTTAGATGGGCCGACCGCGATCACCGCCTTTTGGCTGAGATGGAAACATTGACTACGATTTTTGAATAAATAAAAACCAGCTTAATATCTGGTAAACCCGCGAATATTATAGCAATTTTTGAAGAGTAGTTCAATTCAGTATTAATACTGTTTGCAACAAGAATCCCCGAGTTCATACAATCTCAATTCGGTAAACGAAACATTCGCTTCTCGGCCTTTTGGCTCAGATGGGCCGACCGCGATCACGGCCTTTTGGCTGAGATGGAAACATTGTCTACGATTTTTGAATAAATAAAAACCAGCTTAATATCTGGTAAGCCCGCGAATATTATAGCAATTTTTAAAGAGTAGTTCAATTCAGTATTAATACTGTTTGCAACAAGAATCCCCGAGTTCATACAATCTCAATTCGGTAAACGAAACTTTCGCTTCTCGGCCTTTTGGCTTAGATGGGCCGACCGCGATCACCGCCTTTTGGCTGAGATTGAAATATTGACTACGATTTTTGAATAAATAAAAACCAGCTTAATATCTGGTAAACCCGCGAATATTATAGCAATTTTTGAAGAGTAGTTCAATTCAGTATTAATACTGTTTGCAACAAGAATCCCCGAGTTCATACAATCTCAATTCGGTAAACGAAACATTCGCTTCTCGGCCTTTTGGCTCAGATGGGCCGACCGCGATCACGGCCTTTTGGCTGAGATGGAAACATTGTCTACGATTTTTGAATAAATAAAAACCAGCTTAATATCTGGTAAGCCCGCGAATGTGGGCTATCCAATATGATAGCAAATTTTGAACAGTAGTTGAATTCAGTATTTATAGCTATTTGCAACAAAAATCCCCAAGTTCATACAATCTCAATTCGGTAAACGAAACTTTCGCTTCTCGGCTTTTGGCTTAGATGGGCCGACCTTGATCAAGGCCTTTTGGCTTAGATGGATACTTTGACTTCGATTTTTGAATAAATAAAAACCAGCTTAATATCTGGTAAGCCCGCGAATATTATAGCAATTTTTGAAGAGTAGTTCAATTCAGTATTTATAGATATTTGCAACAAGAATTTCCGAGTTCATACAATCTGAATTCGGTAAACGAAACATTCGCTTCTTGGCCTTTTGGCTTAAATGGGCCGACCGCGATCACGGCCTTTTGGCTGAGATGGAAACATTGACTACGATTTTTGAATAAATAAAAACCAGCTTAATATCTGGTAAGCCCGCAAATATTATAGCAATTTTTGAAGAGTAGTTCAATTCAGTATTAATACTGTTTGCAACAAGAATCCCCGAGTTCATACAATCTCCATTCGGTAAACGAAACTTTCGCTTCTCGGCCTTTTAGCTTGGATGGGCCGACCGCGATCACGGTCTTTTGGCTGAGATGGAAACATTGACTACGATTTTTGAATAAATAAAAACCAGCTTAATATCTGGTAAGCCCGCGAATGTGGGCTATCCAATATTATAGCAATTTTTGAAGAGTAGTTCAATTCAGTATTAATACTATTTGCACCAAGAATCCCCGAGTTCATAAAAACTCGATTCGGTAAACGAAACTTTCGCTTCTCGGCCTTTTGGCTTAGATGGGCCGACCACGATCACGGCCTTTTTGCTGAGATGGAAACTTTGACTTCGATTTTAGAATGAATAAAAACCAGCTTAATATCTGGTAAGCCCGCGAATATTATAGCAATTTTTGAAGAGTAGTTCAATTCAGTATTTATAGATATTTGCAACAAGAATATCCGAGTTCATACAATCTCAATTCGGTAAACGAAACTTTCGCTTCTCGGCCTTTTGGCTTAGATGGGCCGACCTTGATCACGGCCTTTTGGCTGAGATGGATACTTTGACTTCGATTTTAGATTGAATAAAAACCAGCTTAATATCTGGTAAGCCCGCGAATGTGAGCTATCCAATATTATAGCAATTTTTGAAGAGTAGTTCAATTCAGTATTTATAGATATTTTCAACAAGAATTTCCGAGTTCATACAATCTCAATAGAGGAGATTAATGAAAACGTCACTTCCGGTTTCTTGTTTTGTTTGGAAACGTTGATTCGATCCGTGATTGGTTACATACGGATCCGTACTGTCCGTACAGTTCACGGAACCAATCACAGACAGAATTTACGTTTCCTAACAAAACAAAAAACGTCACACTAATCTCGTCTATTCGGTAAACGAAACTTTCGCTTCTCGGCCTTTTGGCTTAGATGGGCCGACCGCGATCACCGCCTTTTGGCTGAGATAGAAACATTGACTACGATTTTTGAATAAATAAAAACCAGCTTAATATCTGGTAAGCCCGCGAATATTATAGCAATTTTTGAAGAGTAGTTCAATTCAGTATTAATACTATTTGCACCAAGAATCCCCGAGTTCATAAAAACTCGATTCGGTAAACGAAACTTTCGCTTCTCGGCCTTTTGGCTTAGATGGGCCGACCTTGATCACAGCCTTTTGGCTGAGATGGAAACTTTGACTTCAATTTTAGATTGAATAAAAACCAGCTTAATATCTGGTAAGCCCGCGAATGTGAGCTATCCAATATTATAGCAATTTTTGAAGAGTAGTTCAATTCAGTATTAATACTTTTTGCAACAAGAATCCCCGAATCCATACAATCTCGATTCGGTAAACGAAACTTTCGTTTCTCGGCCTTTTGGCTAAGATGGGCCGACCTTGATCAAGGCCTTTTGGCTTAGATGGATACTTTGACTTTGATTTTTGAATAAATAAAAACCAGCTTAATATCTGGTAAGCCCGCGAATATTATAGCAATTTTTGAAGAGTAGTTCAATTCAGTATTTATAGATATTTGCAACAAGAATTTCCGAATTATACAATCTCAATTCGGTAAACGAAACTTTCGCTTCTCGGCATTTTGGATTAGATGGGCCGACCGCGATCACGGCCTTTTGGCTGAGATGGAAACATTGACTACGATTTTTGAATAAATAAAAACCAGCTTAATATCAGGTAAGCGCAGAATGTTATAGCAATTTTTGAAGAGTAGATCAATTCAGTATTAATACTGTTTGCCACAAAAATCCCCGAGTTCATACAATCTCAATTCGGTAAACGAAACTTTCGCTTCTCGCCCTTTTGGCTTCGATGGGCTCCCAACGATCATGGCCTTTTGGCTGTGATGGAAACATTGACTACGATTTTTGAATAAATAAAAACCAGCTTAATATCTGGTAAACCCGCGAATATTATAGCAATTTTTGAAGAGTAGTTCAATTCAGTATTAATACTGTTTGCAACAAGAATCCCCGAGTTCATACAATCTCAATTCGGTAAACGAAACATTCGCTTCTCGGCCTTTTGGCTCAGATGGGCCGACCGCGATCACGGCCTTTTGGCTGAGATGGAAACATTGTCTACGATTTTTGAATAAATAAAAACCAGCTTAATATCTGGTAAGCCCGCGAATATTATAGCAATTTTTAAAGAGTAGTTCAATTCAGTATTAATACTGTTTGCAACAAGAATCCCCGAGTTCATACAATCTCAATTCGGTAAACGAAACTTTCGCTTCTCGGCCTTTTGGCTTAGATGGGCCGACCGCGATCACCGCCTTTTGGCTGAGATGGAAACATTGACTACGATTTTTGAATAAATAAAAACCAGCTTAATATCTGGTAAGCCCGCGAATATTATAGCAATTTTTGAAGAGTAGTTCAATTCAGTATTAATACTATGTGTACCAAGAATCCCCGAATTCATAAAAACTCGATTCGGTAAACGAAACTTTCGCTTCTCGGCCTTTTGGCTTAGATGGGCCGACCTTGATCACGGCCTTTTGGCTGAGATGGAAACTTTGACTTCGATTTTAGATTGAATAAAAACCAGCTTAATATCTGGTAAGCCCGCGAATGTGAGCTATCTAATATTATAGCAATTTTTGAAGAGTAGTTCAATTCAGTATTTATAGATATTTGCAACAAGAATTTCCGAGTTCATACAATCTCAATTCGGTAAACGAAACTTTCGCTTCTCGGCCTTTTGGCTTAGATGGGCCGATCGCGATCACCGCCTTTTGGCTGAGATAGAAACATTGACTACGATTTTTGAATAAATAAAAACCAGCTTAATATCTGGTAAGCCCGCGAATGTGAGCTATCCAATATTATAGCAATTTTCGAAGAGTAGTTCAATTCAGTATTAATACTGTTTGCAACAAGAATCCCCGAATCCATACAATCACGGGGCGGTAAACGAAACTTTCGCTTCTCGGCCTTTTGGCTTGGATGGGCTCCCAACGATCATGGCCTTTTGGCTGTGATGGAAATTTTGACTTCGATTTTTTAATCAATAAAACCAGCTTAATTTCTTGTAAGTCCGCGAATGTGGGCTATCCAATATGATAGCAAATTTTGAACAGTAGTTGAATTCAGTATTTATAGCTATTTGCAAAAAAAATCCCCAAGTTCATACAATCTCAATTCGGTAAACGAAACTTTCGCTTCTCGGCTTTTGGCTTAGATGGGCCGACCTTGATCAAGGCCTTTTGGCTTAGATGGATACTTTGACTTCGATTTTTGAATAAATAAAAACCAGCTTAATATCTGGTAAGCCCGCAAATATTATAGCAATTTTTGAAGAGTAGTTCAATTCAGTATTAATACTGTTTGCAACAAGAATCCCAGAGTTCATACAATCTCAATTCGGTAAACGAAACTTTCGCTTCTCGGCCTTTTGGCTTAGATGGGCCGATCGCGATCACCGCCTTTTGGCTGAGATAGAAACATTGACTACGATTTTTGAATAAATAAAAACCAGCTTAATATCTGGTAAGCCCGCGAATATTATAGCAATTTTTGAAGAGTAGTTCTATTCAGTATTAATACTATTTGCACCTAGAATCCCCGAGTTCATAAAAACTCGATTCGGTAAACGAAACTTTCGCTTCTCGGCCTTTTGGCTTAGATGGGCCGACCGCGATCACGGTCTTTTGGCTGAGATGGAAACATTGACTACGATTTTTGAATAAATAAAAACCAGCTTAATATCTGGTAAGCCCGCGAATGTGGGCTATCCAATATTATAGCAATTTTTGAAGAGTAGTTCAATTCAGTATTAATACTATTTGCACCAAGAATCCCCGAGTTCATAAAAACTCGATTCGGTAAACGAAACTTTCGCTTCTCGGCCTTTTGGCTTAGATGGGCCGACCATGATCACGGCCTTTTTGCTGAGATGGAAACTTTGACTTCGATTTTAGAATGAATAAAAACCAGCTTAATATCTGGTAAGCCCGCGAATATTATAGCAATTTTTGAAGAGTACACTGTAAAAAAAACTGTAGAAAAACAGAAATTTTCAATAACAGTGACTTTATGTTTACAGAGATATTCTGTCATGTAACATTCCCACCGCACTTCTATTTATTTTATGTAAAAAAACAGCTTTCTTTTAGTTTTTTAGCTTATCTGTACTTAAACAGAAACTTACTGTATCGAAAACCAATACAGCTATTGGCAACATTATGCTGAATCTTCTTTGGGGCAGTGGTAGCGTGCGCGCTTAGCATGCGGTAGGTCCTGGGTTCTATCCCCGGATATTAATTGATTAAAATTAAAATAAACTCAACTAAAATAAGTGCATGCGCACAAGCAGAAAATTACTGAGAGGCAACAGAAAAATCTGTAGCCCACTTGACAGAAAGTTCCTTTTTACAGCATTTACCTGTAGGTTACAGCTTTTTTCTGTTTACAGGATTTTTCAACCTACAAATTTTTTCTGGCAACTTTTGCTGCCAGAAATTTTCTGTTTTTTTGCAGGATTATTTTTTACAGTGTAGTTCAATTCAGTATTTATAGATATTTGCACAAAGAATTTCCAAGGTCATACAATCTCAATTCGGTAAACGAAACTTTCGCTTCTCGGCCTTTTGGCTTAGATGGGCCGATCACGATCACCGCCTTTTGGCTGAGATAGAAACATTGACTACGATTTTTGAATAAATAAAAACCAGCTTAATATCTGGTAAGCCCGCGAATATTATAGCAATTTTTGAAGAGTAGTTCTATTCAGTATTAATACTATTTCCACCTAGAATCCCCGAGTTCATAAAAACTCGATTCGGTAAACGAAACTTTCGCTTCTCGGCCTTTTGGCTTAGATGGGCCGACCTTGATCACGGCCTTTTGGCTGAGATGAAAACTTTGACTTCGATTTTAGATTGAATAAAAACCAGCTTAATATCTGGTAAGCCCGCGAATGTGAGCTATCCAATATTATAGCAATTTTCGAAGAGTAGTTCAATTCAGTATTAATACTGTTTGCAACAAGAATCCCCGAATCCATACAATCACGAGGCGGTAAACGAAACTTTCGCTTCTCGGCCTTTTGGCTTGGATGGGCTCCCAACGATCATGGCCTTTTGGCTGTGATGGAAATTTTGACTTCGATTTTTTAATCAATAAAACCAGCTTAATTTCTTGTAAGTCCGCGAATGTGGGCTATCCAATATGATAGCAAATTTTGAACAGTAGTTGAATTCAGTATTTATAGCTATTTGCAACAAAAATCCCCAAGTTCATACAATCTCAATTCGGTAAACGAAACTTTCGCTTCTCGGCTTTTGGCTTAGATGGGCCGACCTTGATCAAGGCCTTTTGGCTTAGATGGATACTTTGACTTCGATTTTTGAATAAATAAAAACCAGCTTAATATCTTGTAAACCCGCGAATATTATAGCAATTTTTGAAGAGTAGTTCAATTCAGTATTAATACTGTTTGCAACAAGAATCCCCGAGTTCATACAATCTCAATTCGGTAAACGAAACATTCGCTTCTCGGCCTTTTGGCTTAGATGGGCCGACCGCGATCACGGCCTTTTGGCTGAGATGGAAACATTGTCTACGATTTTTGAATAAATAAAAACCAGCTTAATATCTGGTAAGCCCGCGAATATTATAGCAATTTTTAAAGAGTAGTTCAATTCAGTATTAATACTGTTTGCAACAAGAATCCCCGAGTTCATACAATCTCAATTCGGTAAACGAAACTTTCGCTTCTCGGCCTTTTGGCTTAGATGGGCCGACCGCGATCACGGCCTTTTGGCTGAGATGGAAACATTGACTACGATTTTTGAATAAATAAAAACCAGCTTAATATCTGGTAAGCCCGCGAATATTTTAGCAATTTTTGAAGAGTAGTAGTTCAATTCAGTATTAATACTGTTTGCAACAAAAATCCCCGAGTCCATACAAGCTCAGGGCGGTAAACGAAACTTTCTATTCTGGGCCTTTTGGCTTAGATGGGCCGACCTTGATCAAGGCCTTTTGGCTTAGATGGATACTTTGACTTCGATTTTTGAATAAATAAAAACCAGCTTGATATCTGGTAAGCCCGCGAATATTATAGTAATTTTTGAAGAGTAGTTCAATTCAGTATTAATACTGTTTGCAACAAAAATCCCCGAGTTCATACAATCTCAATTCGGTAAACGAAACTTTCGCTTCTCGGCCTTTTGGCTTAGCTATAAATAGCTAAAAATAGCTATAAATACTGATTTACTAAAATACAGTTCTGATTTACTAAATTAAAGGATCTTAACATCATGACAGCTCAGGATAGAACTATCATAGTAAGTTTAATAGAGTTCGACTTTAATTGACCTCTAAACGATGTTTTCAAAGTCCTTGTGATGAAGACTTAAAAGCAAAAAGAGATGTAGACTCGCACAAATCAAGTACCTACACTCTAATCTACAACTTCCCAAGACGTGAACTGTATAGTGTTCGGCAACTACTGGGCAAAAAGTAGTTAACTACCAACTACCAACTAGTCTTGGCAAAAGTATGTGTAACTACTAGTTAACTACTTTTTCTTGGAAGTAGTTGTAACTAGTAGTTGATTATTTCCAAAAGTAGTTAACTAGTCGATTTAATTTCATAAGATATTTTCCCCCAAATTTTCGATTACTTTTTCTTACCTATAGCAAAATTATCATGGCTAAAGATTCACCAATTTTTGATTGGTATACAGGTTTTTGGTGTCTTAAACTTTTCTAAGTTGTAATTATATTATTCAGTACAGTGTCGTACAAGGTTAATAGAATAAAAAAAGATAAGGTTGGCTCTTTACATAGAGAAGTTCAGTTAATAAAATTAAAATAATTGCTTACTGTGTATTTTTATAGAAAGGTCTCTCTTTTTCCGCTCCATTATATCCTTCCACTCCAATAAACCACTTATTTATTACAAGGGAAAATCAAAATCTCTTATCAGAAACATCTGCAAAGCGTGGATCTTGGTGCTTCTTTAACCAATCACAAGTATGGATTCGGACCCCCCCATAACGGTTTTCTTTCAATATAATAAACGGAATGTTTTATTTTTCTTACCCATACTGAATTTCACAAAAAAGAGGCGCCAGATGTTCTCATAGAGAAGATTTTTACTTGTAAAAATTGACCTTCAAAATGAAACTCGAACCCAAAAGCGGTCGTTTTAAAGGGGATATGGACAAATTTTGATAATATTAAGCGGATTGATGATTCATAGTTGATCACATTAAACGATGTATTTTACATTAAATTAAATAGGAATGATCGGGACCTGTCGATTCCGATAACATTATCCGATTGATAACATTAACCGTGATCACATTAAGCGGATTCGACTGTATAAAAAACATCCGAGCTATTTTCAAAGCAAATAAAAAAGAAATGTGAAGAAAAACAGAGCAAGAATGGGCATAATTGATTTCTCGTAACGCCATCTCTTGAATGTCCTCGTAACTATATTCGTCCTATGGTTGGTAGCAATGTGAAGGTAGTTTATATGCAACCGGGCAACCTGTAATCTTCCTTGCCGGAACGCATATTCTTTTTCCCTCGTCGTTACAGAGCATTTCTTAATAAAATCTCCAAAATCATAATTAATAGTGTGGATTAGTGACCTTGAACACATTAATTATGATTTTGGAGATTATTAAGAAATGCTCTGTAACGATGAGGGAAAAATATATGCTGCCGGAACGTTCGGTCGCATTGTTTTATAGCTCAGTGTCCAGGGTTGCAGAGGATGCGATTGGCCCCACTCGAATTTTAATATATTAATAATTTTAAATGCAATTCATTATGTTTCCTTTCTGGCCTTGAAGTTACTTATTTTTATAATTCTAAACCAGAGTTATTTTATTATTAAAATCCTCTCCCCTCGTGCTCCACATAGATCACATGATGCAACTTAGATGCATTTGCATAAGGACAGAACGCACATGCCAAACTGGAATTCCAACCCCCCAGACGTATGGCTTCGCAGTCAGATGCTTTAACCACTAAACCAGTACGTAGGATCTTTAGTTATTTTAAAATTTATTTTCCAATAAACTTTTTAGATTGAATTATTTCATTCTGGTTGTGGACATAGTGAGTATTATATTGAGTATTTTGTAATTTTACTCGCATTTTTAGACAATCTCGCAAAATGAAGAATGACTATTTGTATTCAATTTCACTCAATTAGGGAAGGAATCAAATTATTTTCCCCTTTATATCAAATCCTCTCTATCTAATTTGATCTAGTTGACGTCAATACATTACAATGTATGGAAAAGAAAACCGAACATGTCGTTGTTACTGTTGACAGAAACATTGCTATGTCAACTGGAGAATTCCCATCAAACATTGAAAAGTCTATTTTCTGAGAATTAAATGCTCACAGTTGGAAATATGTTTCGTACTAAGCGCTAGCAACAACGCGATGTTGCGTGCCTTGAGATGAGTAGTGGAAAACATTCCAATTATAGTCGCAAATAAAATGAAACATAAATAATGACTTCACTTAATGATTGTCCGCGACGTAATTTTAGAACGTAGGTAGTACAACTTACAACTTAGGAATATGAAAACTCATATATTCCTTCTCATTTAAAATGCAGTTTTGTAAAGTCCCCATTTGAATACTGATACTATTACTCCTATTTTTAAATATGGTTTTAAAACTCTTTCCTAACTACCGCGCTTTTGTAAATACACTAATTTCTTTGCTAGCAATCATTATGGTTTCGTACATGGTATTGGACAGTTGAACAATCATTTAAAAAAATAAATTATCAATGAAATAATTAGGTACGATCAAATGAAAGAAATCGTAAACCCACCTCACTCTTTATTATGTGAAGATCACCTAATGAGGATGGCAAACATCGATGATGGAAATCGGTTTGAGTTGGTTTGATAGTTCAAGGAAATTCATCCGTAAGCAGGTAGCTTTTAAAAAATGAACAAATTACAAACATTCAAATCAAAATAAAAGTAAGCATAACAATTTTATTTGGATAAAAAGATAAAAACCATAACATTTTGAATCTTCTGATACAAACGTTAACAAGAAACTTAAATAGCCTAACACTGATCGATCACAATAAATGTCACGAGTTTTTATAGCATAGAAAAAAATGTTTCTCGTATCTCCTACCGTTGAAAAATACACAACTTCCGTTATATTTGAATTTCTACCGAGGGAACAAACGAAATCTTAATATTTTAAACTTGACAACCACCGCAAAAGTCCTGAAAGCTCGTGATTATTTTATTCGTTCGAGTTTCACACAACCCCAATCGATAAATTTTGAGAGGTAAAGGGCTCCGTTTAAAAATAAGATAACATTTCAGCATTTGAATTTCAAGGACATTCACAAATTTTGAAGGAATACCTCTATACTCGAATGCAACTTAAGTTGAGCCTGACGTCATGACCACGCGGAAGAAAATCTGAGCAAACAGAAAACCTGCTGGGTTGCTAGCGATTGTACTACTACGCGTTACGACACCTTAAAAAATAATAATACTGAACATTTGAAGACTGGACTTCAAAAAGAAGCTAAGTGCCAAAAGTAAAAAATATGAGTTAAACCCGAAAAACCAATCTAAGTACCATTGCCAACAACCTATAAAGTCGGCTTAGCGCTACAACAATTATTAGTAGTTTAAAATTAGGCCGAAAGATGACTTTTTATGTGGATTCCTATGGAGAATCAAATTTAAAATGATCAATTACAGAAAATTTACTTTTTGGCACTTAGCTTGTTTTTGAAGTCAAGTCTTCATTTTATCGGGATGAAAATATGGCTAATATACGTGGATTTAAAAAACTAATCATTATTCAAAATTGAAGCTCTAAATTTCACTCAAAATTCATACACTTCGCCGGGAACTACTTTCTTTGGTTGCTCTCAGCATATTTCTAAAGCGGCCATTCCACCGAGACAACAAAGCAACTTAATCGCATGCGACTTGTTGATTTAACGACACACGCGACATGTCTCCACGAAACGAGTTTCTGTTGCTTCGGAAACATACTGCTCGGGCAACATTCTTGCCATGTCTGCATGTAGCATGCTTCAAAAAGGAATTCAACCGAAGCAATTGGCAGCTTGTCGCACGGATTGTTTACTTCCATTTTTTCTGGCGCAGACCCACTCTTTTTCGATTCATATTTTTTCTTTTCTCTTGTATATTGGGTCCTCGGGTTTTTAATTTTATTTTTTAAATCTTGGACGGTCATCCCATCCTTGTTCGATAAAAAAATATAAGCATCAATTTTTTCTGTTGTTTTTATAATCAGGAATTAGAAGATTCAATAGTTCCAGAAAACTCCGATAATCATCTATAAATTGTATTGCCTTTGTCGCGCCCCACTCCAGTGCTCGTTCTGAACCGGCGCTGGTAGAACTGTCGTCGGCTGTGTCGCCTGTGCTACACGAAAAATCTCCCATCGTTCACGGGACTCGTTCTACACACAGGCAACACGAGGATTTGTCGAATGAGTAGGAGAAAAACTTGTCGCTCAACCGCGCGACTTTGTTGCCAGTTTTTGTGTCGCATGTGTAGTTTCGGTGGAATCACAGAGTGTCGCATGCGATTTTGTAGAAACAGTCGCTTCAACCGAAAGTTGCCTCGGTGGAATGGCCCCTTAAAGGCTCAGGTTAAGTTGCAACTGAGTATACAGGGTGTATCTGAAATGGTGCAACAAACTTTCAGGGATGATAGTACTCATCAAGACGAACAAGAATCGGTAAAGAAAGGGGGTCCCAGACCAAATACCAGGGAGTTAAAAATGGAGCGACACCCCAAAAAAATCATTGAAAAATTCAATTTGTAGAAGAACTACTAAGGTAAATGTGGGTATAGTGGACACATTAAGGAAAGTTTTTGCTTAAATTCTTAATAAATACCAACCTATTTGCTTGGAAACGGTTATCATCCTATTTTTAGGTTAATTGGATCTTCTTCTTTCGATTTTACCATTAAGAATTTTAATTAGATTGGGTAAAGTATTTTTAATTAATTTTTAAAAAGTACTCCAAATTGCATCTATAGTGGCCACCTTGATGTAGCTGTTGTATCTATGGTGGACACTTCTTGCATCAATAGTGGACACCTCTCTTTTTCGGCCTATATGAGGGGTTTATGCATGAAACTGAGGTTTTTTTTTGGTATAGTCGTTTAGTTATTATTAAATCTCCCTTCCCAACGAAATGTACTTTAGATCAAATCAAATTAGCTTTATTTAAAAAAATACTTGATAGTTTTCGGCCCAAAGCCTACGCTGTAGCTGATTTGAGAGGAATTTAGCATGTAATTCAATGTTTTCGAAACCTTGGTTCCCAAAGCCAGAATGAAACAAAATTAATACAACACTCATTTTAAAGCGCAATCAACACTTTATGAAGAAAAACTGATTCAAATTAATATTATTTATGTTTTTTTGTAGAAGCCATTGCAGTGGCCACTATTGGAAAATCCAAGATTATGTGTTGGTAAAGTGGCCACCCCCATAAATCCTCGTAAAATCAAAATTTTCAAATAAATTTTATTCAGTATCATTTTATGTAATCTTCTTTATCTAAATATAAATTTAAAATTCAATCAAACGGTAATAAATATAAAAAAATCAGTTTCGAAATACCCGTTTCCTTACGCGATTCAATAAGCGAAATCAAATTTCAGTCACTCGGCCGATGTTGTTATTTTCAAATATTTAAATATCCTTCCCTTGCTGATCTGTGGTATCGGTGGTAATTTACCAGCTTACCTGATTGTACAATCTATTATGCCAATGAATTTTGACGCTGTATGATGCCTCTAACTCGTTTTATTTAAAATTAATCAGCTATGTGGCCACTATTGGTACAGTGTCCACTATACCCACATTTACCTTATTGGTAAAAACTTAATTAGGGTCTCAAAAATTGTGGTTTAATATGATCTTTAAAATTACCTCAAAAGTCTTCACTTTAAAATATGTTTTATTATGAAAAACTCTGCCGAAACCTTATTTTGTATTTCGAAATCCTTTCTTTTGATTTGATAATCTGAAAGATCATAGTTGAAAACCCTTAAGTCCAAAGTTTCACGTAAATACAATCAATATTAAACGCTTGAGATCTTATTAAAGTTTGTTTTTTGGGTGCGCAAGCAGTTTTCTAAAGCTGTTTCCAGAATTTCCAGCTCTAGAACAGCTCTGTGTGTGTGTGTGTGTGTGTGTGTGTGTGTGTGTGTGTGTGTGTGTGTGTGTGTGTGTGTGTGTGTGTGTGTGTGTGTGTGTGTGTGTGTGTGTGTGTGTGTGTGTGTGTGTGTGTGTGTGTGTGTGTGTGTGTGTGTGTGTGTGTGTGTGTGTGTGTGTGTGTGTGTGTGTGTGTGTGTGTGTGTGTGTGTGTGTGTGTGTGTGTGTGTGTGTGTGTGTGTGTGTGTGTGTGTGTGTGTGTGTGTGTGTGTGTGTGTGTGTGTGTGTGTGTGTTAGGGTGTCCCTTAAAATCGAAGGTCGGGGAAACTTTTGCGACACCTTCCAATTTTTTTCCTTTTGGTACCCTAAGACTGTGTGCAAAATCTTAAATCGATCAGATAATATTAACACGTGCCCCAAACGGCCTAAAGTTAGAAAAATTTGACTTTTTTCTCATTTTTTTGAAAATTTTTAAAAATGTGTTTTATAAATCCGTTGCGAAATAATAGGGATCTAACACATTTAAATAATCTTATTTGACCGTTTTTCATTACTAGTTAGGCCAAAATGCCTAGTTTGTAACCTAGCCATCAATCAGAAAATCCTCAAATTTGTCCATTTTACACTGAGAATAGAAGAATCAAAACGCAGTGGTAAATGACTTAAAACAGCAAAATTCCATGATTAAACACCATTTGTAGACCATATTGATGTGGAGATAAATTATCTGGAGCTTAAATTAATAATGGGTTGCTTAATTACAGACGCCATATTGGGTTGCATTAAAACTATAAAAAATTCTATAAAAACGGTATGGGCATGTTTGATATCGGGTAATGGGTGTATGAGGCTTCTAAACTCAATTAAGACTAATAAAATCATCTTACACAACTTTTTAAAGCTCTTTACCAATTATAAGGGCCATCATATCTCCTAATACAAGTGCAAACCATGATTTCAGAACTATAGATGGTAATAAATTCTATACACATAAAACCGGCAAGAGAAATTCTGGAAATAAGTTAATAATAAGACTCCACAGTGTGTCCACCTGTATTTTATTCAGTAATTTAGTTGAAAAGCTGAAGAAGATACAAAATTAACCCGCTCTTCATAATGATTGAGTTATACTCTGTGAAGATAAGCAATTAATCATGTTTATAGAGATTGTTCTTCTATTTTATCATAAATTTATACATAAACATAAAAAATACCTGCAATTTAACATATCAGTGTCATTAAAACAATTAAACACTGATATTTTGTTTGAGGCTGTAAGAATATGTTAAATATAAACTTCAGTTTCTATAACTCTTCTACTATATCCTTAGTTCTTCTTCGCGCTGTCGACTTATCATCAGTAAACGTCCTTGAAGATGTAATTAGATTTCGAGTAAGTTTTTCATGAAAATCGTTTATGAAATTAAATTATTTTAAACCCTCAAAGCCTTCTTTGAGAATGTAGAGGTAGGAAACTTAGAGCGAAGAATAGCTCTAACTTAAAAACAGACTTTAAAGAAAGAATTATTTTCAGAAACTGTTGTTAATATTTATAATATTCACGTAGCCAATTTAAGTGTCTTAGTTTTTAAAGATCCTAATTTGTTGAATTGCAGGTATTTTAATGTTAAAGTATAAATTTATTATAAAATACAAGAACAGTCTCTATAAACTTGTTTAATTGCTTATCTTCACAGAGTATAACTCAATCATTATGATGAACGGGTTAATTTTGTATCTTTTTCAGCTTTTAAACTAAATTGCTGAATAAAATACTCGTGGACACACTGTGGAGTCTTATTATTAACTTATTTCCAGAATTTCTCTTGCCGGTTTTATGTGTATAGAATTTATTACCATCTATAGTTCTGAAATCATGGTTTGCACTTGTATTAGGAGATATGATGGCCCTTATAATTGCGTAAAGAGCTTTAAAAAGTTGTGTAAGAGGATTTTATTAGTCTTAATTGAGTTTAGAAGCCTCATACACCCATTACCCGATATCAAACATGCCCATACCGTTTTTATAGAATTTTTTATAGTTTTAATGCAACCCAATATGGCGTCTGTAATTAAGCAACCCATAATTAATTTGAGCTCCAGATAATTTATCTCCACAACAATATGGTCTACAAATGGTGTTTAATCATGGAATTTTGCGGTTTTAAGTCATTTACCACTGCGTTTTGATTCTTCTATTCTCAGTGTAAAATGGACAAATTTGAGGATTTTCTGATAGATGGCTAGGTTACAAACTGGGCATTTTGGCCTAACTAGTAATGAAAAATGGTCAAATAAGATTGTTTAAATGTGTTAGAGCCCTATTATTCGGCAACGGATTTATTAAACACATTTTTAAACATTTTCGAAAAAATGAGAAAAAAGTCAACTTTTTCTAACTTTAGGCCGTTTGGGGCACGTGTTAATATTATCTGATCGATTTAAGATTTAGCACACAGTCTTAGTTTACCAAAAAGAAAAAAATTGGGGGGTGTCGCAAAAGTTTCCCCGACTTTTTGAAAAAACGCCTAAATAAGGGACACCCTAGTGTGTGTGTGTGTGTGTGTGTGTGTGTGTGTGTGTGTGTGTGTGTGTGTGTGTGTGTGTGTGTGTGTGTGTGTGTGTGTGTGTGTGTGTGTGTGTGTGTGTGTGTGTGTGTGTGTGTGTGTGTGTGTGTGTGTGTGTGTGTGTGTGTGTGTGTGTGTGTGTGTGTGTGTGTGTGTGTGTGTGTGTGTGTGTGTGTGTGTGTGTGTGTGTGTGTGTGTGTGTGTGTGTGATTATGATCAAATATAATAAATGACAAACCATTCCAATTTTTTTTTTAAACACAAATGCGGGATATCCCTAACAAACTCCAGGAACACCGGGAAGCACTCAGCAGCCATCAAAATTTCCAAGTCCGGAGGCCAATTCAGTCCACTTGTTACTACTAATTTGAAAAGTTTATATCTCTGAGAGTCCAATTCGGGGCAGTCAAACAGCAAGTGCCTTACACTTTGAACTTCACCCTGGTCGCAGGTACAGAGAGGGGAATCCACGTGCTTGAATCTGTACAGGTATTCGTTTATTCTTGCGTGTCCGGTTATAATTTGAGTTAGTTTAAAATTATGAATGATTTTTCTGTTTAGTCTATCTTGCACCGATGGAAAAAATTGTTTAGTAACTCCACCATTGTTTGTTGAATTCCAGTCCCTTTGCCACAATTCTATTGATTTTTGGCAGTTTTCTAGTCGTACCAATGTCTTTGGTACCTTATTGAAGCTAATATTGAGGTCCGAAGCAGCCGCGGCTTTCGCAAGTTCATCAGCTTTGTCATTCCCGGCTACCCCAGAATGTCCTCTGACCCATCTGATCGTTATATTTATTTTCCGAGCTGAAATTTTCCAAAGCATGAATCTGATTTTTTCTATTGTCTCTTAATGACATCTTCTGTTCTGAATTTTACATAAACTTACTTTACTATCTGTAAAAATTATTATGTCCCTTTGTTGCAAATCTCTGCTAGTATCTACCCAGTTTATTGACTGCAGTATTGCAAATGCCTCAGCTTGGTTGTTTGAACTATTAGGATTAAGTTTAAATGACTTTTCAGTGACCACTACATCCTGGTTTAAAACTACGAAAGCGCAGCCTGTACAGCTATTTATTTTACTTCCGTCTGTGTATATTTGGAGATATTCATTGCTGCTGAAGTCAAGGTTAATGGGTACAATCTTCCCAGGATGCAGCCAATTTTTGGGGGCAAGAACAGGCTCAACCTCAGCAAAAACATTTAGCTTCACGTTTAAATAAACATCAGCACATTCCCGTAGTTTTATACAGATTGGAACAATCCCGGCAAGGACACATGAAGCTTCATAAGAAATTGTTCGAAAACCTTTGATTATACGCAAGGCCATAAGTCTCTGTATCGTCTTTAACTTACGTATGTTATAGTAACTAAGTCCGGAAATCCAAACTGGTGCGGCGTAAGTCAAAAGAGGCAAGATTGCACCATCATAAATTATCTTTAAAGCATTTGGACCCAAGCCCCAAGTCACCCTTGCCATTCTGGACCTAGATACCTCAGTTCACTGACACTATTCAATGTACCGCCGTCCACGTAGATTTTAATTTCCTTTCTTCTTCTTTTCCTCGAAAAAAGCAAGATGTTTGATTTTTCTGAATTGAACATAATCTTATTTTTACAAGACCAGTCCAAAATCTTTGACATACAAATATTTCCGTCCACTTCCAGTTCAAGTTCAGATTTTGCAGCAACAAGTAAGAGCAGATCATCAGCAAAAGCAACAATTTGAACATTTGACGGGAAATCCAACTTTAATAAGGAGTCATAAAATATAGTCCAAAAACCCGGGCCGCAGCATGATCCCTGCGGACAGCCCATTGTTACTTTCCTTCTGATGCATTTCGTTAAAGTACGAAGGCAAGCTGAACGTTCCGAAAAATAGCTTCTAGCAACTAAGTAAAGATTATTAGGACATTCAAATTCTCTCAACCGATTCAAAACAGCAGGCCACCAAGCAGCATCAAAAGCCCCTTTGACATCCAAGGAAACAGCTAATACCTGGAGTTTATTTTGTAAGTTATCCCTCACAAAATTAGTTACCTTGAATATAGCATCCGTTGTATTTTTTCCCGGTGTAAATCCAAACTGGTTGGGGCTTAACTTATCGTTTGAGTACAGAAAATGCATTATTCTTTCAATAAGCAATTTTTCAAGCACTTTACCACTAACAGGAAGTAAGCTAATGGGTCTAAATTTAGTAGGATTGAAAGACAATTCCTTTCCAGGTTTAGTAAAGTATCGGAGACAAGAATGTTTCCACTGACGTGGGAAAACTCCCCTCGATAAGCATTCATTATAGAGTGACGATAAAAATTTGGGATAATGCTCAAAAACTACCGAGATAACTTAACTAGAAATCCCATCTTCCCTGGAGTTTTCTTTGGGTTCATACTAGTAATAGCAAATTTAACTTCCTCCTGTGTGTGTGTGTGTGTGTGTGTGTGTGTGTGTGTGTGTGTGTGTGTGTGTGTGTGTGTGTGTGTGTGTGTGTGTGTGTGTGTGTGTGTGTGTGTGTGTGTGTGTGTGTGTGTGTGTGTGTGTGTGTGTGTGTGTGTGTGTGTGTGTGTGTGTGTGTGTGTGTGTGTGTGTGTGTGTGTGTGTGTGTGTGTGTGTGTGTGTGTGTGTGTGTGTGTGTGTGTGTGTGTGTGTGTGTGTGTGTGTGTGTGTGTGTGTGTGTGTGTGTGTGTGTGTGTGTGTGTTTTTAAGATTTAAGTGTACAGCATGCTCCGTAACCAGGTTACACTACATGCATTATGATCATATAATAATAAATGAAAACCAGTGTATGGTAGTTGAATGGTAGTAGTTTATGGTACATGTTTGATTGTTTATTTCTTCTTTCCCTTTACACAGAAGGGTATAAACATTTAACTTCAAACAATGAGACAAATACAAATCAAATAATAATTTAAAGTGGAAGGTTTTGGGAGGATGCCACTTAAAATGGGTTTATATAGGGGTAGTAAGATTTCATGTACAGATCCGGTTCGGTGGATTGGGCTGACGACCGGTCAAAATTACATGATAATTATTTCAATGTAATACATTTGTGACAATGCCATGAGAAATCGGAGACAAAACGTCCTTCGAAGATAATGAATTAAAACTGCATATTTAATGATAGGGAATGAATAAATACGAACAGGTAGTAACGAACGAATCTCGCTTCAGCGCCAAAGAAGGCTAGCTGTAAAACCCGGCTTTGCCGGGTTGTAACAGCTAGTTAAAAGTTAATAACATTAAAAAATTTATTAATTTATTTCATATTTCTGAAGGGGTTTGAAATTAAAGGGGGTGGCAGTTATCTTGGGACACCCTGTATATTTCTACCCCAGTAGCAGAGATAATGCCATATATGTCAAGTTTGCGTAACTGCAACTAGAAGTAAACCAAATGTTGCCGTACATGACGAAAATCGGACGAATCTTGAACGTTTGAGCTGATTGGGTAAGAGGTAAATACTTCTAAGTTGTTGGGACTTTCTCTCTTAACCCCATGTTACTATTATAATTAGGTAAACTGGAAAGTAATGTCGCATTTGGGAGCGTCTGTATGTGTTATATTTTTTTACTACTCTTCCATTATGTGAGACCAATATTGTAACTTTATCTAGAGTCAACTTGGCACCACGGCTTGATTTTGGATATATGTCTCAGGAGCGTAACGAGCCGTGCTAAATGCGTCACAAAGAAACATTATGAACATCTTATATTTATAAGTTTTAAAGTTACTGGATCTCCTTTGGAGAAGTGCCAGCGTAGCATGCGGCAGTTCGTGGGTTCTATCCCCAGTTATAATTTTATTAAATTTTAAAAAACATCAAAAATCAAGTCCACACGCATGCGCATTGTTAAAAAAGTATTAAAAACCTTACTGGGCATATTGTGAATATTGGATTTTGGGATTCATAAACATCTGAACTTTCCTTAAATCTATAACTTGTTACTTCGTTTCTTTTCAGCCCAAAAATTTGTGTTTTTCTTAAAAGTGAGATTTTTAAATTACAATAAACTGGCTACTTCCCTTAACACATTAAAGTTTAAAGTATTTTAACATATGTGGGAGATTTAAGTTCGATTTAAATTTTTTCTGAGGTATCAGGATAGTTTGATCACAAACATCCATATTAAATTTCTGGATTACTATCCCTAACCCTCTATTAGGACAGATCCGGAAGATCATTTGCAGGAATCTAGATCGCTGGAAATTCCACACCCGCTCTTCAAAGTTAGAATAAAATGAGTTTCAATTTATGAAATCAAAAGATATTCCGTACAATCTTAATATTACTTAAACATTAAGGCACTGTCCAGCTCCTCGAAAGTAACAACTCAACTCTAACGAATTTCGCTAATAGATTCATGCATTTTTGCATATCCCAACGGTCTGGTCCAGACGAGTTTATTGCGCATGCATGTGGACTTATTTTAGTTTTTTTTTTATTTTAATAAAATTACAACTGGGGATAGAACGCACGAACTGCCGCATGCTACGCAAGCATCCTACCACTGCTCCAGCGGGGATTCAGTAACTTCAAAACTTATTATAACATCTTCTTTCTTTGTCCCAGAGCATGCGCAATAAACTCGTCAGGACCAGACCGTTGGGATATACAGTAGAGCCCCGATTATCCGCGGAATTGGGTGGCAAGGGTACCGCGGATAACGAAAATCGCGGATAACCCGAAAAAAGACTAAAAATGAGGTGAAAACAAGAAAAAAAATTTCCGCATTAAAACTATGTTTTATTGTACAAAAAACATGACATTAAAACTTATAAAATATGTACAGTACAGCAGAAAACTTTGTTCTACTACATCTAAATCACTAAAAAAAGAACAGTAAACAAAAAACAATATACTCTACTGTTACCAAAAAGTATTCAGCTATGCCTTTACGAAGCAATATCTTAAATGCTATCCAAAATTGTATAATTCTTCCAAAATTTAAGGTTCTTAATTAAAAAATTTGTTTCGTGGTACTCGCGGATAATCCGCACCGCGGATCATCCGCTCGCGGATAATCGGGGCTCTACTGTACTACAAAAATGCCAGCATCATTGGTCAACTTTAATGGATATAGACACTTCGAAACTTGAAAGTTAAATTCCTTTGAATTTTAATTTTGAAAGTTTCCAATTAATGGCAACTTGCAGTAAACAAAATCTTATTAATCGTAGAAACTAGGAAAGCTTGAAAAGTGAGCCAATTATAAAAGAGTCAAAATTCACCAAATTGGCTTTAGATAGAAGTTGTACCTTACTGGTTCGCCGTAATGGAAAACACAGACATACCTGCCAACATTTCAGAAACAGAAATAGGAAAGACACATTTGAATGTGTTAAAGGGGTTTTAGTGATTAAGGCTAAAGAGCCTAATGTTGAATGACCACTAAATATATCGTAAAAACATTAAACTTTATTCAACAACAACATACTATTAAAAGACTATGCAAGCCAAAAGGGCTAAAAAATACCGCCACGTGCGGGAAAAGAGAGAAGAGCACATCACAACAGAAACACTATATATAATGTTGTGAACAGTTACAACTTCAGTTACAACAACAGAGATCGATTAAGAAAGTAAATCCTTAAATTAGCACATACACATCTAAGTTACGTATAGAGTCAGGTTCGAGGTTCGAGTCCGCTGGTTCAACGTTTGGGTTTGAGTCCACCACAGGGTATTATTAAAAAAGAACTTGTAATTCATAACTTTTATCTCTTATCTAAGGTATCTTATGGTTATTAAGAGGACTAAGTGTTTTATATACCTTTATATTCTGACTAATAATTATCTACATTTATACTAGGATATAATAAAGTTAATTTTTTTTCCTTTTATCTGGGTTTAAATTTCTGCAAATAGAATAAAAAAATGACTTAAGATGTTAAACACTGGGAATTTCATACATAATAACTCAGAAAGATTTAAAAATACTTAGTAAGTACTAATAAAATGAAACAGTGAAATAAGCAAACATTGTTTGGAAAATAGAAAAATTAATCGTTATTAAGTGCTACAAAAGTAGCTGATTTTGCCCTTTTTAATAGGTCAGCACTGAAAGATTTATTATAGCATGGATTAGAATTACTATTTTCGCAGCCAGCAATGCCTGTAGAGTTTCAGAGTCCATGGAACTCTGAGAGTCAGTCTTGTTCGTACGAACTAGACTTAACACCTTTTCACTAAGACTAAACGCCTTATTATTGCACAATTCGAGTAGGTCGAAAATGGCGGGACAGGGGGACGTAAAAACGGAACATTTGGTACTGAAATCGAATTTTTGGAACAACAGTGAAAAATCGGAACAAATACGACTTAATCGGAACGGTTGGCAGGTATGCACAGAGTAAAGATATTTCAAAGAGTCCATCTCCACAGACACTAATGGCAACTTTTTTTAACACGGGTTTTTCCATAGACCGTGGTGTTTCTATGTGATAACGGTGGAACTAACCAGAGAATATGACGTAACGTTGTTGACTCACTACAATCCGCATACAATCTCTCCTTTTTGAGTTCTGCTTTTCTGATTTATTTGTGTGGATTGCACAATATTTTTTTAACATTACATTACGTATAGGGTGGGTCTTGGGGTAAATGGGTCAGTTTTAACTCGATATAAATCGAATTTAAATTGAATTATTTTCACCCATTTTTTGTACAATGATCTTTTATCTGTTGGTCACCTTTTTCCGACTCTCAAAAATTTAGATTTATGAATTTGAGAACTGAAAAAATATTTAATTTGAACGGTAAATGGTGTTGTCGAAAAAACAGGGTTATCTATATATTGTAATAAATTACAGCAGACTTTTGTGATATTTTTCAATAAACGAATGTCTGAGAGACATTTCAAGCCAATCAGCTTAGAAAAATATAAAATATTTTATCTTTTATAACAATATTTTGTACTTGGGGTAAAATGGGTCATAGTTAGGAGTCCTACTGTATTAAGTAAAAACAATGTTTTTAACTTATTTCCTTCAAATATACATTGAAATGCAAACAAGTTTATTTTTTTCTCCAAATGAAGTATTTTAATTGCTACATTTGAACAATGTTCATTAACTTCGGACGTTTACAATTTCATTAAAGTTCAACTTAAAACAAATTTCTTCATATAAAAACGGCTTAGCCGATTGCCTTTTTTCTTATTTTCATGTATATTTAGTAATAAATATATTTTTGACATATTTTTGCAATGAGACTCATTTTACCCCACGTAGGGGTAAAACAGGTCATTACTTTGATGCTAAGTTTAACCAACTTATAACTAAAAAATATTTTATAAAATTAAATGAAAATGTTCTGAAGGATTGTAATGTCAAGATCCAATTGAAAGAAATCATTAAAAAGTAATAGTTTTGATGAAATGAAACTTAGAATATGAAAGTACCTTAAAAGTGACCCATTTTACTCCAATCCACCCTGTCTTATACGCTGGATATCAACTGTGTATTAAGAAACAAAATATAAAGAAACTGGCCGGATTCCGGGAAAATATACTGGGTTACCTTACCATACATCTATTTACTTCTAAATTTTCAATTTCTATTATTTTTTCTATTTTTATTTCAATGGACAATTCCCCTATTTTTTTTAAATTGGATAAAAAGCAATATTTCCAGTAAAACAAATGGTTTTGCTTTCAAAAATTAGCTTCAAAAGTTTCAAAAAAATGTCTTTAATTATATATTTGAAAATAAATATAGCTAAATTTGAGTTGCCGTCGAAACAGGCGTGACGTAACTAGGCATAAACTAACATCAAGAATTGCCGAAAGGATATTCCTGATTGGATGATCGTACTGTTATTAATGCCAACTGACGTCACACAACTGTTTGTGACGTAACAGCCGGTTTCGTGCCTTTTTAAAAAGACAAACTTTGAAATAAAAAATAACTAAACATGGGAATTAAAAAAAATTTTGCACCAAAATTCCTTTTTTATAGATCTCTTTCGAATAAAAAAATAATAAAAATGCTGGAATTGTCCATTATGACCACTCATTAGATTGGGCTTAAATATATAGGAAATCTTATCTGCTTAGTCGCAGCGGCTTCTATTAAAATTTTCCTTTTCTAGTAGCAAACGCACCTTTATCCATTTCTAAATCGTCTGCAAATACGTGCAAGGGTGTTTCTGCTTACCCATCTCCCAGGAAAGAATGCTGTTTTTCGGGAGGATGAGATAGTACCCGTGCCAACTCTAATTTCTCGTGATCTGCGGGTGCAGTAATTGAGGGATGCGGGCGGGTCTGATTGGGGTCCAGACGCATTAAATATCGAAGAGAATTCGGGAAATCAGCCGATAACGCCAGGAATTAGGCTTAGTGAGGGGTGGTCCCGGAGAGATCCACTCTCACAGGGGGGGTGGAGAAATGTTTTCCGTCAGTTGCAATTGAATCAGGGGATCGGAAGGGGGAGATATCTTTGATGGGAAAACTTTGCTCATAAGGAATATGGGAGAAAACTTGGAATATTAGATATATCATCACTTCGGTGAGCTAGCATGATTTGAGGTTTTGACTTTTGAGCTAGTTGGATTTCTTTGGTACTAATGCCACAAAATTTGTCCGTTGTTGCCGTTGAAATTAGGAGTTTGAACACATTAACCAAGTTGCATGATGTTCTGTCAGTAATTAGTAGAAAAATATTTTTCTAATTTGAAGACGATATGAAAAATATTGAATTGAAATTGAAAACGAAAAAGGAGGTTATTTTTTCTTGCTAATTACCGGGAGAACTTCATTAAATATGGTTTACAGGTGTTTTCGGGGTGCTCTCCCTGAATATGTAATAATAACTGAACTTTTTCGTAGTATAAAAAAGTTAAACGTTGCCCCTTAGCTGGAGAACATTGTCCTCTAGCTGTCATAATTTGCATTTGAGGACATGAGTTTCTATGAAAAACTTGTTTGTCATAGCATGCAAAGTGGTGTCTGCATGTAAGTTTGGCACCAACCTTTTAAAACACCCTATGTATTAAAAGCAAACCTGGGTACCTTACCTGATTGGAGTCCCTGATCAAACTATCTTTTAAAGGATAAAACTATTATCAATTCAATAACCATAACAAACTAAGGAATACTCACTCCACTTTTCCTAAATCTGAAACTAGTTTTTGCTTCAAAAAGCTCATCCTATATTATTACTTTTTTCACATCTTCACTTAAACGTGCCCTAATGGCGTAAATGTGTCACCTTTCCACCCCCGATCCAGAGTTATTTCCGGAAACATTTGCATTAAAAAGTATTCGCTTTTTTAGTTTTTAGACCAATAATTTTACCGTTCCGGTACCTCTTTTTTTAGAAATAGAGCCCTGGATCTATGTATAGTAAAGTGACCATGCCCTATCCGAGGAGACAACTTTTAACGCCCCCTGACAGAAACTTAAGGAGTTATAATTTTTATTTTAAAAACTATTTGAGATATGTGAAAAAATTCATTGACTAAGTTGTAGAGCAGCATCGATTAAGTAGGAAAAGACACCTGTTGTTGTTGTTGTTGTTGTCGTGTCCATGATGTGCAATCTAAATCGCACCGAAGCAGTCGAAGACTGCCTCGGCGACCTCTACAGCCGAGGCAGTCTTAAGCAGAAAAATATCTTGAATAAAACCCCTAAAACGCACGCTCAATTAGGTAGAATTTACGTAGTTTTTACGTCTTAAAACGCTCCTCACAAGGCGAAAATGAGAAATTTTCATTTTTATGACTTAAGTAAATGACTAAAAGTATTAATAGTTCATTAAATTGAAAATTTCTCATTTTCGCCTCGTGAGGAGCGTTTTAAGACGTAAAATCTACGTAAATTCAACCTAATTGAGGGTGCGTTTTAGGAGTTTTATTCCAGATATTTTTCTGCTTAAGGTGTCTTTTTCTACTGAATCGATGCTGCTCTCTGATGACTTTTTTCATATACCTCAAATAGTTTTTAAAATAAAAATTATAACTCCTAAAGTGTTTCCGCTAGAGGGCGTTGAAAGTTGTCTCATCGAATAGGGCCTGGTCGCTTTACTATACCTAGACCCCATTTTCATGACTATATCTGTAGGGGTTCAAAAGTTAAAGGGGTTGGGCCACTTTTCGCGGGACACCATGTATACGTACTACGAAAGTTTTATGGGAAATTGCTTTTTAACCTGAACACAATAATTTAGAAATTATATTAAACTCAAACAATCCTTCATAAAAACCGTATTTCTTCTCTGGTTATAAACAAGACTTCCCGCAAGGATTCATGTTTATATGTACGTAATAATTTCTAAAATAGATGAAGTTACTAAAATTTTAAAAACTATTATATTAAATACTAGCTGATATACCCGCCGTTGCTCGGGGGGAAAAGGCTTTTCAAACTGTGTGTTAAAATACATAAGAATTAGTTTCTTCACTATATTCCCTTCCAGGGCGTCATTTAGGGGCAATAGGGTCAACTGCCTTCCCAATGGGGTTCTTCTTTGATGCTATACTTCCTTAAGATGTAAAAAGCTTTAAAATTACTACCTGTTTAGAATTAATGTGTGAAATGCCCAATTTTAAGAGTGGTATTTTAAAATTAAAAAAAGTTGGAGGGAGCCTCTCTTAACCCCCATATTTAAAGGTGTTATATCTTTGTTCTCTTCAATATCCTTTGTTCACTCCATCCTTTTCTCCAATTAGTAATGTCTTGTTGTGGCAAATTCTTCCAACTTCACTTCAAAATGAAAGTAAAGGTCTATTTTTAAACAGCTATTTCTAGTGACTTAATATTTATTCCCCCCTTCATCCCGCTGTTTTCACAAAATTCAAAGCAAATAAAAAATAAATACTTTCCTGAAATCTAAAACAAAACCTAAAAATTACTTTTCAAATTGAAATTTAAAAAAAGGTCAGGGGGAGACCCCCTGAACCCCCCTTGGTTGATTTATTACCAACTCTTTCAATAAAGAAATCGTTTTCAAACATGAAATAAAAGTAGACATCATTTGAAATATTGACATCAACTATCTAAAATGCTTCTGATGAAATATTGTTATTTTAAATTCTTATTGAATGGGTTAAATAGTTTTAATTTGTAAAATATTATTTTATCACAAATTCTTTCTTATCAGATTTGTTCTTTAAATCTACTCACTATAAAATATTTTTAAATAAATATTTCTAACAATAGAGGTTTTGCGTCACCTGGAATGAGCAATAACCGTTATCAATTTAAAATTGAAGCTACGCATAAGAATTTAGAAAAGGGCCAAAAAAGACAGCTTAGAATGGTTTGAATTCAAAAATTCTTTTTTGAAAATCTTCCCGATTGTGTGAGGAACCACATGCTAAAATTTCATACCAATCGCATTAATAAGGTGGGTGATAGAATGCAAAAACTAAAAACCGGAGTAAATTTTCAAACCCCCGTGCACCCCCTCCAGAATGAAATATCGAAAAATCCAGAAATTACTTTCTTTGAAATATTCTTAAGAAGATATTACCACCCGGTCGCTTCGAAATATCAAATTATTAGTATGCTTTTCTTCTAAAATGTAAAACTTTGTTTATGCTCAGTAAAATCGGGTTTTGGAAATTTTTAGACCCCTTAAAATTAGAATATCAAAAATTCGAAAAATACCTTTCTAGATATTATGAATAGGTTCCTTCCTGCGAAGTTACGAAGATCTAGGGTCATTTGGGACGGTGCTAGGCTCAAAAACGTAGAAAACACTCCAAGCACCCCTGTGGGTCAGAAAAAAAGAATTTCGAAAAATCCCCTTCTTAGTGCGCGTATACACTGTAAAGTCTTCCACCACACCAAGTTTCGACTCTTTAGCCCCGGTAGATTTTGCTGTGCGTTGATAGGTGAACCGATGAATCGGTGAATCGGTGAATGAACCGTAAAGCTCTTTTATTATTATTACTAGCTGATATGCCCGGCCTTGCACGGGTGAAGAGTATAAATTTATTATTTATTCCGTTTGCTATCAAAACCAGCTCATCCCATATTTTTTTGAAATCCCCTTTTTTGCATGTTTTGAAAATTAAGAGTCCTTCATAATCTGGCGAAAGGATATAGCTCAAATCCAGCTCATTCCAACCCAAAATTAGATTAAAGGGTGAAAACTATGATCTCAACTGTGAAATTGCAGATCATTTGAAAAAGTTAAGTGAATGTCATTCATTTAAAACTCGTAAAGACACAAATATTAACTGGTAAACTGGAAAAAACCAATTTCACACAACTTAATTAAACAAAAAGACTGAAAAAAAAGCATGAAAAATCGTGTTTTTGCATCAAAATCGGCTCATTTTACGCCCAAGGTAATGCAACTGGAATGAAAATGAAAAACTTATCAAATTCTAGGTGGTTATACCTACAATTAAAAATTTAAAAAACAAATTTAGCTTCAGAACTGTGGACGTGAGAAGTTTTTTGTCTCTCCTGTAAAATTTCCAAAAATGGAATAAGCTGGTTTTGATAGCAAACGCCTCATTTTTAAGTTTTCCCAAATACATTTCTAATTTTGTATAATCAGCATTTACCAATCATCCCGGTATCCCAGGCGTCTTATTCATATTCCGGTGTTCCCGGTAACTTTTCCTATCCCGGTGTTTCTAGTAATTTTTCTTATCCCGGTGTTCCCGGATGGGCTAAAATTCCTTCAGTACTCAAGCGCAATATAACTTTTGAATGATTTCCACACTTACAAAATGGAAAAAATATTCTAAAAATTATTTAAAATTTATCAGATTACCCTAATTTATCATTTCTTTCAGGATATACGTTTTCAGTGAAATTATTCAATAATTAAAGTTTATTCCATTTTCAAATTTAAGAAAAAAATCAATATTTTCTAGTTGAAAGAGAGTTTTAATAGTTTTTGGTTTGTTAACCAACTTTCTTCAAAGCTAAAATATTATCACATTTTGATTTTACATCCTCGTTTCCATGGATACTATTTTAACATGATAATTCGTAAAGCTTTTTAAAATAAAAAAATGGCGCAAGTTTAGAACTGCTGATGCGCCAAGTTTTTAGCGATAAATATCAATATATACCCAGGTCAAAATTTATGCTGGAATTTCTTTGCTAGACAAGCATAGCATGCTATGTTTAAGCTAGGGAAAATTGCATAAACTAGCATAAATGTTTGCTAGTTCCACCATAATTACCTAGCATGCCATGTCATGTATTGGAACATTTTTTATGCTACCTAGCATAAAAAAACTAGCATGTGTTGCTAGGAAACGATCGTTTTTTCTAGCTTGTGTTGCTAGGTAATATTCGGTATTCTAGCATATGTTGCTGGATAATGACCGCAATTCTAGCATGCGTTGCTATAAAATGACCACTATTCTAGCATGTGTTGCTAGGAAATAAACACTATCCCAGCATGTGTTGCTCGAAAATAATCGATTACATAGCATGCATTGCTATGTAATGTTTGCTAGTTCCAGCATAATCACCTAGCATGCCATGTCATGTATTGGAACATTTTTTTTATGCTACCTAGCATAAAAAACTAGCATTTGCTGCTATGAAAAGCTTGCAATTCTAGCATGCAAAAACTAGCTTGTGCTGCTAGGAATAGCTTGCTATTCTAGCATACAAAATCTAGCTAGTGTTGCTGGGCAATTCCACGGGTAACTGACTGACATTTTTTAAGAAAAACGCTTAGTATTTTGTTATTTTCTTCCAAAAAATAAATGATAGAAAAATACTTTCCATCCAGTTTATGGCTTTCTTGTTAGTTTAATCTAATGGCACAGTTAAATTTTCAAAATATGTTTTTATTGATTTTTTTAAAATTTTAAACGACATGGTAACTGACTGACATTTGTGAAACATTTATGTCAGTCAGTTACCATGTCGTTTAAAATTTTAAAAAAATCAATAAAAACATATTTTGAAAATTTAACTGTGCCATTAGATTAAGCTAACAAGAAAGCAATTAACTGGATGGAAAGTATTTTTTTATCATTTATTTTTTGGAAGAAAATAACAAAATACTAAGCGTTTTTCTTAAAAAATGTCAGTCAGTTACCCGTGGAATTGCCCTGCTAGAAAAAATTTGCTATTCGGTTTCTTATAGCCTATCACATTACTTTTCTAAATTAAGTTGTACATAATTTATTTCATAAGAGCAATTTTACCTGTATATGTTCTTATTTTTTTTTACTATTTTAGCATTTTTATGCAGTAATTGTATATAATTTAAAACATTTATAATGAATTTATTTTCTTTGGAAACAAAAAAAAAAGAATAGATATTAACATTTTAAAATATTTATTTTAGAGCTTCAAAATTTTTACAAATATCAAGTACAATGTGTTTCTTTCTCAAGCATGTTCTTTTTATGTTCATCCGATATCTTTTCTTTTGATCTGAAATAGAAATAGAACATGAAGCAACAAAAAAATGACTACCAATGATAAATTAAAATGTACTTGGAAAGGTCACAACCTAGAGTAACCAACCATAAAAATTAAACTTAAAACAATTTCTCCTCATATACTTCCAATTGCAAATTTTCTTTTTAAGAGGATAAAAATTAGATGAGACTAGTGTAAACTCCATGGGGGGTCTCAAAGAAAATGCAGAATATATTTTTATACAGCCCAAGTAGTTTTTATCGTATTAAAATTTCCACAACTTTATTTTTTTATTTCTTTATTAGGGGACATCCATAAATTACGTGAGGTCAAAAAGGGGGGAGGGGTTTGGAAAAATCTCACCAAGGGGGGGGGGTCGATTAAAATCTCACGTCAACTTTTTAAGTTAGAAATTATACAATTTTCTTTTTTTAAGTATGAGAAAGGAATACACACAGATAAGATACTGCAAATTATTTTTTAAAAAGTTGTAGGTAAATCTCACTTGGGGGGAGGGGGGTCCAGCAAAATCTCATTAAATCTCACCAAGGGGAGAGGGGGGGGTCCAGATTTTGGAAAAAAAAACACCTCACGTAATTTATGGATGTCCCCTTAAAACACAAGTAATTCAATGACTTTAAAAACCACTTAGATATTTAAAATTGGTGATTAAGAGCATCAATTTTAACTATTTAAAATTGGTGACTTATAACATTCTTTTTGAGAGCAAAGGGTTCATCCACAAATTTAAGTTGAACCTGTTTTTATGTGGTGTTATAATAGCTTCAAAAATTAATTTGTGAAGACCCCATAAAATTTAAACACGCATCTCAGTGAGTTTTAAAATGGAATTTTTTCTATTTGAAAATCAAGCGGGGTAGAATGAGGGCCAGATAAATTATCATCTGCATTTTCTTAAGGAGTTTAAATTAGCATCATCTAATTTTTCACCTCACAAAATGAAAATTTGTACTTGGAAGTATGTGTAAGTGAAATATTTAAGAAAATAACCTGTTTTACACTATTTAAAAACACCCTGTATACCCCTAATACTGTGCTATATTTACATTGGAATTTTCATTCTTTTAGATTTGGGTGGAGTTCATTATGAGGAGGGTTAAATTTACAAAAACCATTTCTTGAGAAACCCATAAACACCTTAGAGGAGAGCGGGGATGAATGGGACAAGTTTCACATTTTTGTTAATATTGAAAAAAATTACATTTTTCAATCCTGCAACAAGTTTGAAACCAATAATTGAACTCTTAAATCACAATTGAACTATCTTACATTATAAATGCATGTATTCAATCATTTAGCCATTGTTTAAACTCAAAGTTTTTATGAATGCATGTATTTTGTCCCATTCATCCCTGTGGTGGGGATGAATGGGACAGTTTAAAAAAGTTCAGAAATTTACAAAATAACAAATGTAATATTGCACTAGGAAGGAACTTTTCATAAAAATTGATCATAAAAACCTAACTTGTTTGAATAATGGTTTAATCATAACATATGAGATGAAAGTTGGAAGTAATTGCTCATTAAGACTTCGTATATTCACACATTAGTTTGGAACATAAAATGCAATTTTAAACATAGATTTTTGCACCCTATTTTAGTTACTTATTCAGAAATTACTTAAATGAGTTGAATATAGCAAGCTATTGATGGAAAGTTTTGAAAACAGGAAATAAAGTGATGATGGAACTGTCCCATTAATCTCCATACCCACTTATTTTTAAAAAAACAAATCTAGACAAGGAAAAAAATCTCTCTCTTGTAGAAAAATTTTGGAATTTTGCCCCATACAGTAGTATTTTAATTCATTTATCAAACCCTTTATATGACACAAAATGAAGATAACTCCACATAAGTCACAGAATTTTCAACGAAAATCAGAGACTAATTTATATCAAAATTTTGAGGAGGGTTGGGGGTCTTAAATTTTTGGAATTTTTACCCTTAGAAATATTTGACTCATTTTGAAACCCTTTAGATTACATTGCTCCTTGTGAGTCAATTATTGAAAATTTTCCTGATTTTTTAAATTTAAGAATTTCCCTGACTTTTCCAGATGAATGAAATTGCCTGACTGTAGCCACCCTGACACATTGCTGACTGTAGCCCTTATCTGTAGCCACCCTGTGTATCCAAATTTGATCATATAAGTTAAAACTGGGGTAATTCTAAATTATTTGAATTTCAAATTAAATACTAGAAATAATTTATGTTAAATTTAAAGCAACTTATTTAACCCTCCGTCGGTCGCAACTGATCTTTTTCGCACACCTCACACATTTTCGTTCGCCTTTCCGTTATTATGGGGGGTAGAAGTCTGAAATTTTTGCTAGTCTCCTATCTTTACCGGATGTATGGCGCCAACCAATTCATTAAATTCGCGCGCTTTGTTTAGTTTGGTTTTCATCATAATTTCACTATTTGATACTTTGCGCTCGATCGTGTATAACGTCTGTAAGGTACGTAATATTATTTTTTTGTAATATCTGATGCTTTTTTATTAATTTTATGAGTTCTTACGCATCAATATTGTTAAATTTTCGTCAATATTTATGTAATTTATCTAAATATTTTTGGTTTATTGCGGTTGAACATACACCTACAAAATCGTACCTTATACGCTTACCTCGCCAAAAAAATGTTGTGCAATATGCAAATCTACGTTTACTACCTGCAAGTTGACAGTTTAAAGCTAAAATAATGTATTTTGGAGTTATTTTACAATAGCTACAGGGACTGTCAGCGGTCAATTTGCCCAACCTAGTATTACCTGTTTAAGTTTTGTTTCTGAATGGTTATTATCTGGACATGAGTTCAAAAACAATAATTTAGAATTAATATCCCTCAGGTTTCACGTCATTAAGTATATTTTTTTGACTAAAATATTGCATTATTTATCCCGCTGAAGTAAGTTTAATTTTGTGCTATTTTAATTTTTTTTCTTAATTATTTACAACAAATATCAAACTTTTTGTGTCTGAATAACACTATGAACATCTTTTATTGTTTTTAAGACCTTATCATTGAAATTAAAAGGTAGAAATTTGCTATTTTTTCGATTGTGCGTTTTGGCACATTTCGACCTAACACGTAAGTTTAATATTGCGACCGACGCAGGGTTAATGCATGCATTCAAAATCAAGAAAAGGAACCAGAAGGGATTTTTGAACTATTCAAATTCAAATGTACCCCAAATTTTTGTGTTCAAAAAGGTCTCTTCTATAATCTTAAACTTAAAGTATGAGAAATATAAATTTTTGTAAAATTAGTCTAAATTGAGAAACAAAACTTTTCAGGGCTTAACTATAGTGATGCCACATTAGAATTTAAGGCAAAAATCCAACTTCAAACACTTTCAAGATTTTTAATTCCAGGAGAAACCCAGAAACTCCCTTTTTGATATAAAGTTTATCATGATTCAAAAACATTTGAAACAAAAGTTACTTACTTATTTATTTAACGCTCATCCATGGCCTATCGACCATTTTTCAACCTTGACTGGCAGAAGAGGCAAGCATTCACTGGAAGTTGGCCTGCAGGTAGAAAAAAAAATTATTCAATGATTATGAATATTTTATTTAGACGGGTGCTAAAATGTAAAAAAATTCATTTTTTTGTTGGTAATAAATAGGGGTTTTGTAAATCCTTCTGAGGAGGCATCATCAATTCCCCAAACCATCTCGTTTATATTCCCTTACTGTAGATGCTCATTTGTTTGAACTTTATGAATGATTTTTTGTTTAATATTTTATGAGTAATTTGATTCTTAAAAATAGATTTGCTGGGATCTAAAAGTTTTAACTGTGAAACATATTTGCTCAAATTTAATTTATAAGGTAGTGTAATCAATTTACATGCATATAAAGATAATTCTAAAAACAAGAATAAAAAAAATAAAAAGTAGGGGAGACCAGGGAGGGATGGGACACTTTTTACAAGAATATTTTTTTAAAAATTCAGTTTTCCTTGTATAAATTTGTAACTTTCAAAATAATATTTTGTGTGTGTGAAACATTTTAACATGTTAACTGTCCCATCCAACCTTGGGGTGGGATGGGACACTTTTTTTTAAATTAAAATTTATGATTAAAAATCACAAAGATGGAAGTATTTTACACATTAGATTTATTACAAAAACGTCAGTTATTTTACCCTATATTTACTTCGAAAAATCAAACATAAGTGAAAAATACAAAATAGTTAAAATTCTTCTTAAATCTAAAAAAATATGTTTTCAACTGCAATTCTAAACAGTTCCAAAACAAAGGTATCTAAAGAATTGTATACAATAGCTTGTATTTAGGAATTTAGGTATTGAGAGGAATTGGACATGTCCCATCCCACCCCAGTAGCAACAGTTTTAAAAAATAGGTTTTTCAAAAGAACTGTAGCTTTTAGGTTTAACTCAACTATTTACTCATAAAGAATACATTATTCAGTTTCGAAAACAATATAAATAATTAAGAAAGCAACCAAGAATCAGATTAAAATTCACTTTGAAAAGTGGAGTACTTAGTTGCTTTTGCTATAGTGAAACCATCTTTTTCATTCAAACTTGTAGGAGCTTCCAACTAAAATAGTAAACAGCAACAAGTATGAAGCCATGGTGGCTTTACCTGGTGGAACACTCAAAAACTAATTTTATTTTTAATTATAAGATTTATTGAAGGTGTCCCATCCCACCCCGTGTTCCATCCCTGCCCTGTCTCCTCTAATTAGAACATTACTCTGGATTTGAAAAATTACTTGCAGACAACTAAGCTATAACACAATTTAAATGTGGATGACAATGCTTTTAATTTTTTTTTTTGCAATGGAGGGTTTATATGGTTTTTACCTATCTGAGCCTGACGCAGACTATCAGCTCCCAAATTTGAAGTCGAGCCTCCTGGACTCCTCAATCTGGACTGGCAGAAGAGGCAAGCATACTCAACTCATGCATTGGAAGTGGGCCTGCAGGTAGAAAACAAAAGTTAATCCAATGGTTATAAATATTATTTAGACGGGATGCTAAAATGTAAAAAATCTATATTTTATGAGGTAATAAATCAGGGTTTTCAAAATCCTTCTGGGGAGGCATCATTAATTCCAAGGCAATCCCTTTTATATCCACTTACTGCCGATGTTCATTTGTTTGCACAACAGATTTTTCAATGATTAAATGTTAAATATTTTATAAGTAATTTTAATTTTAAAATTAGATTTGATGTGATGGTAAGTTAGGTACTTTCATGCACTGAAAACTTGATAAAAAGCATCAAAAACAAATTTTATTTGATTAAAAGCACCTAAATAATAAGTAGGGGAGAGGAGGGAGGAATGGGACAGTGGGAGGAGTGGGACAGCTGAAATTCTGGAAAAATAAATCAGTTTATTTTATTTCCAATTTAATTTGGTCATTAGATGGCCTTCTTATAGCTTCTTGTTATTTCCTTCATTTAGTTTATCCAGCAGCAAGTTTCTGTTTATAGTTGTAAAAATTTGATTTTCCCACTTCCAAAGTTAATATCCAGTCTATCTTGAGTTTTATTTCATTTCTCATGTAATTTGTAGAACAAACATTATATAATGCCATTGTAATCTAAAAGATATAATTTATGCTAATCTGCAATTTCATAAAGCCTAACACCAGCATAGTTTATGTGACAAGTTATATTTTAAAAGCAATGTGTGGAGGGAGGAATGGGACACTCTGAAAAATGTAAACAAAATCTGCAAAAATGTAAACAAAATTTGAAAATATTAATTTCTGATAGCTTTCTATCGCTTCAATTGAAATGCTTTTCTTTTCTTGAATAAACAATTCCAAGTATTACATTGTATTTCAATTTTTGATTCTTAACACCATGGGAAAGAGTTCAAGTGTACTAAATATTTTTTAAAAATTATTCTATAATAGATATAAAATTGAAAGCTGTTTAAAAATGTGGGCAAAGGTTAAAAGAATAGTAGGTAAAATACTAGGCCCTTTCTCATTATTACATTTTACTAATTTTTTTACTTTTCAAAAGTGTCCCATTCCTCCCATACTCATGTCCCACTCCTCCCACCCATGAGGGAGGAATGGGACAAAATTCTTGTTAATTTGAATGATCAAAAGTGATAAAATTAAACAACATTTAAGAACTGTACATTTTTATAAAATTAAGTTAAAACATGTAAGTTTATTATCCAACCATTTGCATCTATGAATAAGCAGGGGATAATGAATAAAAAAATATTTAGTGAAAATTGTCCCATTCCTCCCTCCTCTCCCCTAATAGTAACAGATACCAAGTAAGGGTAACAAACCTGGAAATCGCCTTTTAGAGAATGCTGTGAATAATATATTAAAAATTACACTTTTCAGGAGATTTGACCACTATATTTAGTAACTTTCTTTTAAATCAGTTAATTAGATTCATAATATTTAAAATTTAAAATCAGAAAAGAAAAACATATTTTATTAACTTTTCCCCCAATGTGACAAACCGGGCATTGTTAATAATGCCTGAATTGAGGCAGGAAGGGTGATAAATCCAATGACATTAATTTATCAATCGGCATTGATTATTTTGCCGGATATACAAGGGCTCTATATATTAATAATGCCCGGATTAATCACATTTTCCGTAACATAAACAATGTTGGCTTAATCCTAGTATCCGTAACCAATTGGATTTGGCGATATTTGGCGACATTTGAGAGGGCGATAAGATTTAAATCTGATACCATAATAAAATGTTTGAAAACATTGAGTACCAGGTAGGTTTTGTCTCTTATTATTTTTAATAGCTTAAAAGGTATTGTTTAAAAAGGTATTTTTTATAAAGATTTTGTTAAGTTAATCCAAAGGATTATGGAACTAAAAATAATGCAATTCATAAATTTAAATTAAACAAATGCTTGTTTAAAATAAAGAAGGTCCCCGGCTTTCAAATTTTTGGTGTTCTACAAAATACTGGAAATTTGTCACTTACAAAAGTTTGACTAGTAACTTAATCTTGGTAAAAAAAGCTTTTAAAAACACAGGCACGTTTAACGCATCATTGGTAAAATTTAAATAAACAAATGCAAGTAGGCTGTATTTTCATTCTGAGATAGCACTGCGGGTAAGAGTTCTATTCATAATAATTTTTTAAAATTTGAATTTAATAAAATTTATCTTTTTTGTTTCATTTTCTTTGTTATTTTTTTAAATTACTTTCGTTAAAGACTAATTTTTTGTAGGTTGATAATTGAGTCAACAAAGTTACATGTACTAAACTTTTGAAGACATGGATTTTTCTTGATTTTATAGCTCTATTATCGGTAAAATCCTGGAATACATAACCGGCTCGGCATTTCTGTGCGTACTCTTATCCTCCTTTCCCCTAATATGAATACAACCATAAAATATTTAGCGGTAATTTTATATTTGGCGTTCAAAACAGTTCAAAATAAATAGCTGTTCAGTTTATAAAAAAATTGTTATTATTTGATTTTTAGAGTTCAAAATAGCTTGGCGGTATTTAGTAGAGACGAACTTAGGATTTTTTATGCCTACTAAAATTTACTAATTTCAAGTTTACTTATTCGTGTAAGATTTATATTATTTTTTCATGTTTTTTTTTTTAATTTTTGACATGGTATTTTTCATTGTTTTTGCCCACACCAATTAGCTGCCATTTTGATTGTGACGATTTTGAAAAAGTCGCCAACTCTAAAAGAGTGGGTTGCTTTTTCAAAATCGCGCCAAGCCGGTTACGTATACTAGGATTTTACCACACTGTTTCTAATGGAAGAATACAAGAAATAAGTATCAAATAAAGCTTGAATACTAAAGGATTAGCTGGGCGCCATATTCCTCATCAGACAATGTAGTGTCCTAAAATTGCTTCTCACAGCAGCCCGGCTTATCCTTACGTTCTAAACCTTATCATGTATTATAAACTCTTCAAAATCAAGACATGTACAATGCATTTTATTTTTAAAAGATACCATTTAACTTACTTGAAATAGGAGAAGCACCATGCCGATCGGCACGCGCCCGCGAACTAAACAACAACAACGACAGCAAATGTTGCGTTGCCATTCGCACAAGTCAAATCGGTCGCTCAATTTATAAAATAAAAATTATACTCTACTAAAAATACAAAAATACCATCACGCTTTATACAGGAATCCTAATGAAATTTTAAAAGTAAATTTGCAAAAATCTGTGGTTACTTAACAAGTATACCAGAAAAGCGATACAGCCCATACAATATGTTTGTTAGTGCGGGGTGAGATTGTGACGCTTGTCTCTTGTTCTTAGTTTACGTTCATTTACCATTGCCCAGCTTTATTTTTTTACTTAGCTTCATTAAATAGTTCAAATTATGTCATTATTTTTTATTTAATTTATATTAATGAATGCATTTTTTTTTCTATTTGCAATTATTATTTACAGCAGGTATTTCACGGTCGAAATAGAGTACTCTTTTGTCGTTTTGAACCTAATAAACGCAATTTAAAATTTTTTTCTTTGACATATTCTTAAAGAGGACCTTAAAATACACTTCATATCGAACTTTCATGCAATTCGTTAAACATTTAAGGGCTTTTCAGAGTCGTAAAAAAAACGGTATTTCGAGTAAAAAACACAAGTCCGAAAAAGCCTAATAATTGGTATTTAATTTTTGGTTTGAAATTTTTTGAATTTTTATTATGGTAGTAGAGTAATATGGTAAGCTTTTTCCAGAGTTTCGAGTTTCCATGGTGATTCTGACGTCATCCACGAATTTTTGAACACATAAGTGATTAACTTGTCTTCATAGGGATTCATTACGTTTTTTGGGCTGTGAGAAAAAGGGGGAATGCGTAAAAATATAAATAGACCCCCAAGTGTTTTACATCATCGTGTTCACATAATTTAGTAGATTAAGAATATTTAAAGTATAAGGGGATTGGTTCCTTATTTCGGGAGTTTTTCCGGTTTTATTGGAAAACTTTAATTGGGCGTCACGTCCTTAATTTTAGAGGTAGGGTTCTGAAATTTTAGTATGTGTACCTCCTTAATATTTCCTATTGAATGATGTATGACACTAAGGGATTGAATCCATATTAAGATATTCTAAAACCGCGTGCTCGTTTTTATTTTCACTTTTTAACGCCCCTAACTCCTTTTCTCCAGATGAAAAGGAGTCTTTCTAACGTGGATCAAGGAGTTCTTCAAGAATATGGTTATTAATAAGCTCTCTGATAATTATTTTGGGAGAAATCCGTGAAAACTAGTCTTGGATAACCAAAAAATGAATTTTCCAGATTGCGCAAATTTTACACCACCTCTTAGATAATGCTATTATTCGAAACACATTTTTGTATGCTTTTAGAAAATATAAACCACTAATCTGGGCTCCTAATATATCCGGCGCTATTCAGCGTCAAAGTCACTACATGTAGGCTTAACGTGCCACGAGGCACCCGTTCTATCAAGGTTTACCTACCATTCAATGCTATGAAAGTAGCTTGAACAGCTTATAAGCATTAAATGCTTGTATACATAGCTTTCCTTGCTATTTTTTAATGTTTAAATAAAGCTGGGTTTTTTTTCGGAAAAAGTGTGGTTTTCGTTTTTTTCTAAATCAAGTGGTTTTCTCCTATATAGTTTGTGGGTTTTTTCAAATATGAGTGAGTTATTTCTATGTTAAATGTGTTCTGTCCAAATAATGTCAGTTTTTCCATTGTTAAGTGGGTTTATTCTTAAGTTGAAACTTTTTTATACTTTGAAAAAACCCACTAAAATTGTAAAAACATCCCTCATTCATTAAAACCTGGTTTAAATTTTGAAAAAAATATCCTAAACTTAAAAATTCATTCAATATATTGAAAGAAATCTATTTAAATTTGAAAAAAAAACCCACTGAAATTTAAAAAATCCTCCTTAAATTTTTTTTATCTAGTTTGAACTTTAAAGTCCTAAATTTTGAAAAAACCATTCAAAAATTAAAAAACCCACTGAATAATGAAAGAGAGAACCTATTAAACTTTTTTAAAAACTCACTCAAATTGAAAAAACACCATTTAATTTTTGAAACCTAGTTTAAATTTTTTTAAAAACCTTTTATAAAATTTAAAAAATATCCTAAACTTTGAAAAAACCGATTCAATTTTGAAAGAAATCTATTTAACTTATAAAAACTGAAATCTAAAAAATCCCCCTAGTTTGAACTTTAAACGTCTTAAATTTTGAAAAAAAACCCATTCAATAATGAAAAGAAAACCCAAATTTAAAAATCCAACTTAAATTCTAAAAATATCCTAAGCTTTGAAAAAATCCTTCACAAAATTGAAAGAAATCTATTTAACTTTGAAAAAACACTGAAATTAAAAAAAAATTCCTTACTTTTTTAAAAAATTTTAAACTTTGAACTTTAAGTCCTAAATTTTGAAAAAAACCCATTCAATAATAAAAAAAACCCTTTTAATTATTGAAACCTAGTTAAAATATTGATAAAAAACCCCACTCAACTGCAGTTCTTTGTAACTGTTTTTTCTTCAATATTAAAACTGCCAAAATCTTGATTTTTTTTCTTAAAACCCATTGGGTCCAACTCAATCGGGTCCAATCCAGTCAACCCTGGTATTTGTACTCAATTTCATATTTACTATTAAGTGCTATTTTTTCGTTTTCTAGCTCAATAGCATCCCATGCTGACAAGCATAAAAAAGTATAAAATAGCATATCAAGGTACCTAGCTCTCTATGCTATGAAGACAGCTTGAACTGCTAAAAAGCATTGGATGCTTGTTACCTAGCATGTCATGCTATTTTTTCGTAAGCTAGCTACATAGCATCCCAAGGTAGCTAGCATAAAAAAGCATAAAATAGCATACCAAGCTACCTAGCTCTATATGCTATGAAGACAGCTTGAACTGCTAAAAAGCATTGGATGCTTGTTACCTAGCATGTCATGCTATTTTTTCGTAAGCTAGCTACATAGCATCCCATGGTAGCTAGCATAAAAAAGCATAAAATAGCATATCAAGCTACCTAGCTCCCCATGCTATGAGACAGCTTGAACTGCTAAAAAGCATTGGATGCTTGTTACCTAGCATGTCATGCTATTTTTGCGTAAGCTAGCTACATAGCATCCCATGCTAGCTAGCATAAGCTAGCATAACCTAGCATGCAAATCTAGCACGCATAGCAAAAACTAGCAAAACCTAGCATATTTCTATGCTAGTTCCAGCATAAAATTTTGACCTGGGTAGTAACCCCAACTAATGTTAAATGAATTAGTTGGCTTCTAAATATGGCGCCAAATTGCCAAAACTCGCCAACCATCAGCAGTTCTAAACTTGCGCCGTTAACTTTATACTGAAAACTTTTAAATTTCATTGAAATAGATTTTTAAATTATTAATATAATTTTTAAATAAACTTGAACCTAGTGTTTCTATTAAAAACTTGTTGTTTAGCATTAAATTTTCTTTGTAACAATGGAGTAAGCAGATCTCTTCTTGAATAGAAATAAAGCTATTTCAGAAAAATGACCATAAAAAGGGTCGAAAGAGGGTCAAGGGGACATTAAAAGTTTTCGAAACATAGCCTATGTTTTTTTCTGAGTTTTTTTACGTAGGTATACCAAGTTTGGTGCAGATCGGAAGAAAACTGTGGATTTGTATAAAAGACAAACACACATATATAT
Source organism: Tetragnatha versicolor (assembly GCA_024610705.1). Classification (NCBI taxonomy): domain Eukaryota; kingdom Metazoa; phylum Arthropoda; class Arachnida; order Araneae; family Tetragnathidae; genus Tetragnatha; species Tetragnatha versicolor. Next base: position 1,304,563 of record JANDEH010000001.1, read on the forward strand.
ATACCCACACTTGATTTTATTATATTAGATTATTTTTTTTAATTGCAAGGCACTTGAACAAATACATTCATTGGCCCCATGTGTCACGCAGTGACACATGAAGTCAGAAACATGAGAGAAAAAAAAGTAGATGTCAGAAACATAAAAACAATAGAAAATACAGGTAGTTCACAAGTCCAGCTGCTTCATTATTCGTCTGGAGTTCCAGTATCGGGCATAGACGTCTCCTCCCGAGAGCGCCGCACATTCTAACAGGTGGACACCGTCCATTTCGACAGTCTCTCTACATAAGACACAGTTCGGACTTTCAAAAATGCCAAAGCGGTGCAGATGTTTGGCCAGGCAATCATGCGCTGTGAGGAGCCTAAAAGCCGCGACCGCAATGTATCGTGGACCATCTGGGATATCAAGGATACCCTGTATCCACCTTTTATTCCTTGTACTATCAGTCACTTGTCTATCATAGATGATTTTTAATTTGTTTTTAATCAGTCTCACTGCGGATTTCAGTGGAATTTCTCGCTGGGTCGACTGTAGAATATATGTTCCCTTTTTAGCGAGCTCGTCTGCTTTTTCATTACCATAAATCCCACAATGGGAGGGAATCCATTGTAAGACAATCTCTACGCCTCTTGTCCTTAGTGTACTTAGATAAATTTTACATTTTTCAATGGACTTTGACTCTGGTGTGCCATACTTGGTGATAGCTCGAATAGCAGAAGTAGAATCCGATAGAATTACTATTCTTTTATTATTTATACTTTACTTTTATTACTTTTATTATTATAATTATTATATTTATTAATATTATTATTAATACTTTTATTATTATAGATAACAAAATTTAATTTTTTCATGACTATCAACAAAACTTTTTAAATTCCTCATACAGATTGACTATTTAACAAATCAGATTTATGGTATATATTTTAAATTAATGATTAAGTGTGTCATTCGATTCTTCTATGTAGCATTGTAGCAAAATAATAAAAGAGTTTGTATACCACAATTTTAAACACATCATTGACTCTGTAGAGTGTTTAATCCGAACTATTTAATCTTGAAGTGACAAATTTAATGAGAAATTAAATAGTTTAATGAATTCAAATATAAGTATAACGATTTAAAGTATCCCCCCACTAAAAAAATTCTGCAGTTTTTCTTCAAAAAAAATCTGCAGACCATCTGCAGTTATTTGGCCCCCTTCATTCTGAAGAAAATCTTAAGATAACGTTCTTCAGAAAATCTTTAGATTATGGTTTCTGAAGAATTTCTTCAGAAAGAAGGGCCCAAATAACTGCAGATAGTCTGCAGATTTTTTTCTGAAGAAAATCTTAAGACTACTAAATCTTAAGCCTAAGGCCTAAGCCTACTTCCCACATGCATCCTTCTAACACAGGGGTTTCCAACTGGCGGCCCGCCGGGTCATTTTGTGCGGCCCGCGAAGCTCTCTGAAAACCCTTGTGGCAAGTGCGAGCCACGGGGCGATACCGATCCGAAGGTCATACGACTCAAAAGTATACTTCAGAGTTGTAATCACTTCAGTCGGTATTTATACCCCATTTGAATTATTTGACTATTATACTGGTGACTAAGTTCGCCACACCCTCCAAAAGTAGCTTCAAAACACTTTTTAGAACACTATGTTAATACTCATACTCAACTCAATGGACTGTATAAAAATCTCTTCTTTATTTACAAAAACAGGGTATATATACAATTTTAATACATACAGAAAAAGCCATCTAGAAATACTAAACATGTACAGAACAGCGCCATCTCACTAAATACACCAATTCCAAACATTCACCCCCCGTTGAACTGTCTAACATTCAACATGAATAATTAACTCTAGCAACTCTATACCTATATAAATCAAATTAATTATTACAATTATTACAAAACACTTTACACTCAATAACATTTAATTTCTTACACAAAATTTAACTTTCAATTGGTAAAAGGCACACTCTAGAAATTGCTCTTTTATACTCTCCACGTAGGGTTTTTACTTTCACAACTCTGATTAAATTATCTTTACCCTTATATAACTCTGAAATTCTACCTAAAGGCCATTTAAAAGTAGGCATGTTGTCTTCAATAATTACAACCAAGTCACCAACTTTTACATTGTTCTTTTTAAACTGCCACTTATTTCGTTGTTGCAGCTCACTCAAATAACACTTATACCATTTACTCCAAATAAGTTGCACTAACCTCGTGACTTTTTGCCATCTTCTAAGGACATTCTCGTTCATACTAACAAAATTAGGCTCAACTATAGAGTTCATAGATCTACCAATTAAAAAATGGGCCGGTGTTAAGGCATCTAAATCATCAGCACTAGAAGATAAAGGACAGAGGGGTCGGGAATTCAAAATTCCTTCGATTTGTGCGCAAATAGTTAAAAATTCCTCGTACGTCAAACGGGACCCACTCACTACCCTTTTAAGATGATACTTTACTGACTTAACAGCCGCCTCCCACAACCCTCCAAAGGATGGGGCTCTAGGTGGAATAAATTTCCACTCAATGCCTTCTTCAGACAAAAAACACGAAAGATTCTCATCAGGATTTTTTGATAACTGTAAAAGTCTTTTGATTTCCTCATTTGCACCAACAAAATTCCTACCATTGTCAGAATACAATTTAGCACACCTACCACGCCGACCAAAGAATCGCTTAAGAGTGGCGATGAAGGCCTCCGACGTAAGATCAGAGACAATTTCCAAATGGACCGCTTTAGAAACAAAACACACAAATATAGCTATATACATTTTATGTAAAACACCTTTTCTTTGACCTCTATATCTAATCATAAAAGGACCACAAAAATCTACACCAGAACAGTTAAATGGATAATCAGGAGTTACTCTATCTTTAGGTAAATTACCCATTAATTGAGAAGTTACAGTAGGTTTTGCTCTAAAACAGACAATACATTTATGCACAACTTTTCTGCACAGAGAACGGCCATGTACAGGCCAAAACTTTTCTCTGACCAAATGCAAAAGCGCAGTAGGCCCTACATGCAGATGCTTCTTATGAAAACATTCAATTAACATTTCAGTTAACACATGGTCATTAGGCAAAATTGCTGGAAACTTAGTTACATATGGCAATTCTGAATTAGATAGACGTCCACCTACTCTAAGAATTCCATCTGAATCTAAAAATGGATTTAAATTCTTTAATTTACTATTCGATAACACCTTATCATTTTTTAACAAGCTTTTAATCTCACAAGAAAACTTGTCCTCTTGAATAACTTTTATCAAAAAATTCTCAGCATTACTTATTTCAGAAGCACTAATTGGTCCACACATTTTAGATTGTTTACACTTAGTATTAGTAATAAATCTAAATACATAGCTTAAAATACGCAAAACTTTTGCATAGTTATTACTTAAACTTAAAATTTGATTAACAAAGTTCATAGTCACCTTGATCACAAATGACTTGTTCTCAGAAACATTTACTGGATCTCTGAGTTCCGACCAGTACTCGTCCCTTTCACTCGGGATCTGAATCGGTTGATCCAGATGAATCAGTTCGCTAGTCAGGAACTCTGGTCCTCTCCACCACAACTCACAGTTCTGGAGTCTGTGAGGATCCATTCCTCTGGATACGAGATCTGCCGGATTCTCCTCTGACTTTATGTGAAACCATTGGGAATCACACTCAGACGACAGACCTTGAATAATAGCCACTCTATTTCGCACAAAGGTTTTCAGCTCCATCGGTTCTTTCTTTATCCAGGAAAGAACGATCGTTGAGTCACTCCATAGGAAAACCTTAAACACTTTGAGTTTTAAGGCCATTAGCACCTTTTTGACTAGTTTCCCCAGTAATACTGCAGCACACAGTTCAAGTCTCGGAATCGTAAGACTTTTTAGTGGGGCGACTCTCGATTTACTTGTTACTAGTTTAACCTCTATGTTGCCTGTTGAGTTGGTGGATTTACAATACACTGCGGCACCGTAACACTGCTCGGAGGCATCGGCAAATCCATGGATCTCGATACTCACAGGTTGCTCTTGTTGAATGCATCGCTCAATTTTGAATTGGTTCACACTCTGTAGATTCATCAGAAACTGATTCCATTCCTTCTTTTCTTGATCGGGTACCGGGTCAGACCAGTCCAGATTTAGCCTCCACATTCTCTGCATAAATATCTTCGCCTTTGAGACTACCGGTCCTAAGAGTCCCAAGGGATCGAAAATCTTTGCAATGGTAGACAAGATACCTCTCTTGGTGTAGGATTCTTCTAGTTCCACCTTCACCTTGAACAAGAAGTAATCTTCTACTGGGCACCAGGATACGCCAAGCGTCTTTGTCTCAGTTGAGTCGAACTCGTACATCTCTCGGTTAAATTTGGGGTGGTTCAGGTCTGGGTGGTTCCCAAACCACTTATGCAACGTCATTCCTCCTCTTAGGCAGATAGCAATAAGTTGACGTTGCAACTCCTTAGCATCTTCTAAAGTTGCAGCACCGCTCAAGACGTCATCCATATAGAAATCATTCCTCACGACTGGTGCAGCCATCGGAAAGTCTTCCTCTTCATCATTCGCTAGTTGTCTCAATGTGCGCATCGCAAGGTACGGAGCGCTCGTAGTTCCATACGTCACTGTGACGAGCTCGTAGGTTCTCGGTGACTCGTATTCACTTTTCTTCCATAGAATTCTCTGAAGGCAGTGTTGACTCTGATCAATCATGATCATGCGGTACATCTTTTGGATGTCTGCTGATAAAGCATACACATGAGTCCGGAATCTTGCCATAATGGAAAATAAGTCCTCCTGTATCACACCTCCATTGTACTGTATCTCGTTTAGGGATCTTCCATTTGAGGTCTTTGAAGAACAGTTAAACACAACTCTCAGTTTAGTAGTTTCTTTCTCGGGACGGTAAACTCCATGATGGGTCGCATAGTACGATACATCTGGCTCCTCCTCCTCCTCCTCCTCCTCAGTAACTTCCTTCATGTGACCCAGTTTCTCGTACTCGTCCATAAATTCTCTATAGAGATTAAGATACTCTGGATCTCTCGACAGTCTAGTCCACAGCGACCTCAGTCTTTTGCGAGCGATCTCTTTAGAATCGCCCAAGCACGAAGGTTCCTCTTTGAGTGGCATTTGTACCACGTACCTTCCCTCCTTAGTCCTCCAATGAGTTCTCGCAAAATGCTCCTCACAAATGGAATTCTCACTCCCACCTATTGACTCTAACTCATCGACACTTTCTATTTCCCAAAACTTCCTCAACGTCTCATTAAGATCCTCTCTAACTAACCCACAATGAATCTTATCTCTCACCGCCTCATTTACTTTCCCACTAACTACAAACCCAAACACTGTGTTTTGCAAAATCAAATTAGGATTTTGTATCAAAATTTGCTCAGGTCTCAAAAGTTCGTAAAATAGCTCAGCACCTAACAACAAGTCTATTTTACCCGGCACATTAAAATTCCTATCTGCTAGTTTTATAGAATTCAAGACCTCACTTTTTATATCTAAAAACTTTTGTGGAATTATGTCCGTAATCCTTTTTACTTCTAACATTGTTAAATCTCTAACAAAACTTTTTTCCCTATTTGCGATCGTAACAAAAACTCTCTTTGTTATAGCTAAACTTGAATCGTTTACACACGATATTTCTGTGTTTATCCTTTCCTTTTTAAGCTGCAATCTATTTGAGCACTCACTACTAATTAGACAAGTTTGACTTCCGACATCTAATAGACATCTTACTTCCTGCCACTCGGAGTTTCTGTCCCTGATCAGGCAACCAATCGTACTCAATAAGGCGTTCGGCTCATTTTGATGCAGGCTTGAAGCTACCACAGGGGATCTTGAAACTTCACCTGATCGCTCACCAGCTACTTCTGTATTTTCCCTAACTCTTTGATTTCTCTGATAGTGAATTAGACGATTATGAGGTTTTCCACAAAAACAGTTCTTGTACTTGCAATTAACGGCCGTACATTCTTGACCCAAGCATTTAAAACATGCTTTGTGCTCCTTCAAGATTTCGATTCTCTCTGGAACAGATTTGGCGTTGAACTTTGGACACGCGTGTAACCCATGATTCCCCTTACACAAGACACATTTGTTACTCTTAACCTCCGACAAAAATACATTCGCAGCAGGTTTGTTGTACCGAAAGTTCTGGAACTTTGGTTTTGTTTCTTCCGAACTTCTACGAAACCCTTTGGAATTCCACTCACTGTCAAACCTCGACTTCTTCGTAGACAAGAAGATATCACACTCACGACCTAACTCTGATGGTTTGAAATACGACTCCCCCTGCTTTGTCCCTATATGACTCGTAAGCTCTTTGTCCAAGGTCATGAAGATCCTATCCGACACGATCAAGTCACATAATCCCTTAAAAGTGTCTACTCCTCTTAACTGACAGTAATAATCAAAGATCGCGCTTAATCGTGAAGCAAACTGGACGTAACTCTCGGTAGCCGCTTTTACCGCTTTACGAAAATGGTTAAAACAATCCTGAGGTGTAGCTTGAAATTCTTTGAGAACCACACCTTTCAACTTCTCGTAGTCCCTTAAGTCCTCCTCTGTAATGTAAATCATTAAATTGTTGGCTTTTTCTCCCAAAAGGTTCAGCAGGATCTCAGCTTTCAACTCATCCGATACGTTTTTAACTTTAAATGCTCTTTCAAGTGACTGGAAAAATAAGTGAAAGGAATCGGCTCTCGTAGGAACTGGTATACACAAGGTCCTTACACTTTTGATCAAAGTCTCCAGATCGTCCACTGATTCCGGTTTTACCTCGCCTAATCTTTCCTTTCTCAGATTCTCCAACTCTAACTCTTTCTCCAGTTGTTTTAACTTAAGCTGTTCAACTTCTTTATCGGGAACGGCTTGCATCGCTTTCATTTTCTCGATCTCTAATCGCTCACGTTCTAACTTTAAATTTTCATTTTTCTCCCTCCTTTCCAATTCCTTGGCCTTTCTCTCCTCTTCCGCTGCTTCTTTCATCAATTCAACTATTGTTTTTACTAGTTCTGCTTCAGATTTGAACACATCACTATCCTCGATCGCGTTCCTTATCTCAATCATTTTACTACCTTTTACCTCTAACCCTAACTCCGACGCCAACATCAAAAGTTCATCCTTTTTTAAAGCGTTTATACTAACCTCCATCTCAAAGCCAGATTAATCCACTCAAACTACACGAGACCTAAACAACCAGATCAACTATACCTAACAACATCCACTTGAACCTACACAATCCGCTCAACAATAGCTATTCATCGACAGATCAAAGCTACCCTGATCACTAACTACACACCTAAAAACTAGGCAACCTAACCTAAGCAACTAACCTTCCAACCTCAGCAGATCAAAACCACAGCACCTACTACTAAGCACCAACTAAGGAAACTCACCCTAACTACTCAGCTCAAAATCAATCCCTCCTAAACTAAACCAACCTACTTCATCTCTACCATCTCACCTAACACTAACCTACTCAATCCGACTCGAAAACTCCGGCTCTGCTGACCAAAATGTTAATACTCATACTCAACTCAATGGACTGTATAAAAATCTCTTCTTTATTTACAAAAACAGGGTATATATACAATTTTAATACATACAGAAAAAGCCATCTAGAAATACTAAACATGTACAGAACAGCGCCATCTCACTAAATACACCAATTCCAAACACACTAAAATTCAAAATTTTTTCGGGGGTGGTCCCCCGACCCCCCCCCCCATTTACCTCTTTGATTATGGGTTGCTTCGATTGTTTTCTATGGTGCAAGAATTAAAAGTTTGAAGTTTCGATAGGTGATTTGTAAAATCTGAAATTCCCCCTGAGCGTAGCAAGGGGGTATGAAGGCTTTTATATAACCTTTATCATGAGGAGGGAGAAAATGGAGTATCAAAGAATTAGGTTAAACAAACTTCTAAGGCAAATTTACAAACATTTCCTTGAGGAAGACCTTTTCATTTAAGTATAATATTCAGAATATTAAATATATTCAGTATTCCTAGTTGTATAAGAGTAAAAAAATTCATATATCCTCTGGAATTTTGGAAAATACAGTAGTGCATACATATATTTAAACAACCTTCGTCCCTCTTTTGCTGGAAAAGTTTCATATTGAAGACTCTCACCCCAAAAAAATATCATCGTTAAAAAGGAGCCAGATTATTTTGCTGCCCGCCACTTGACTTGTGTTTTCGATTGCGGCCCGCGAGTACTTAGAAGTTGGAAACCCCTGTTCTAACATATGCTTGCGTTTGCACTTTGCAGTAGTCTTGCATCTTTGAACAAATAAAATTTTCAACCACAATATAAATAAAGGACATTTGGTAAATTAAATCATACTATATTGTTAGGTAGCCCCATAATTATCAGGAAAATTCATAATTCAAATCAGCATTCATTCAGGCACGCAACTAGTTGAAAACAAAACGTAAACATTGTTCTATCGATTCGATTCTGCAATCGATTCTCTAGGTTAGATTCGATTCGTTTGATCTCTGATGTCGATTCGGTTCCCGAAGATTTGATTACCTAATTCTCTCATATGAAGTCAGATTTAAATGAGAAAGTAGTTTTCTCGCTATGAAATAATAACATCACAAATACAATCTTAAAATAATTATAATTTTAAATTAACCGTACAATATTAAAACTTTGATCGAGTTCTAGGAATCGATTCTTTTAAGATTTAGTTTCTTTTGAAATCGATTACAAGGCATTCGATATCAGTTTTATTCATTCTGTACGTAAAATAATAAAATTTTGTAAAGTTTAATATATTTTGAAGACAATTTGAAGATTCTGTTCAATCTGAAAAATGTCTGAATAACCGTCTTAAAAATTTCTGAAGATATATCTTGTCTTTAAAACATCTGTAAATTGTCTGCAAAAATTCTGAAGACAATTTAAAGTTAATGCTATGTCTGCGAAATGTCTGTTAGTTGTCTTCAAAAATTCTGAAGATAGTTTAAAGACAAGGCAAAATCTGCAAAATATCTTACAATTTTTGTAGAATTTCTGTAGAAAGTGGCTTTTTCTGAAGAAAATCTTCAGATTATTTTTAGTGGGGCCTCCACATGAATTAAATACAGCCACAATTAAATAATGCTTACTTTCATACTCCGAAGGATTTTCACTCAAATAGAGCAATATAAAAAGAGGCACCAAAATAGAACAACCTTCACACAAATGACTGCAATTCATAGTATTCTAATCAAACCCTATTGGAAAAAAATCACAAAACCAGTATCAAAATCATACTGGAACCAGTAAAAATGATACTGGAACCAGTAAAACCATACTGGAAATTCAAAACCAGTATGAAAATCATACTAGAAATTTAATACCAGTATAAAAATCTTACTGGTAATTCTGAAACCAGTATTAAACCATACCAGAAATGTTCATACTGGTTTTCATATATACTGGAAATTTTGAAACCAGTATTGAACCATACTAGAAATGTTCATACTAGTTTTCAAATATACTGGAAATTTTGAAACCAGTATTAAACCATACTAGAAATGTTCATACTGGTTTTCATATATACTGGAAATTTTGAAACCAGTATTAAACCATACTAGTTTTCAAATATTCCGGAAAATTTGAAACCAGTATGAAAGCATACTGGTAATTTTAAATCTAGTCTAGAAACAAGAGTATGAAAGTCCATTGTAGATATATACAAATTTTTCAAAATTTCCTGGCAGCATTTCGACTTAAATAATTTCTAAAATTTAGATCTGAGAATAGAAATACGGCATTAAAATAGACAATTACTTTTATTAAATGAAATAAAAGTATATAATGTGAAAACAGATTCAAATGTTTTTATGAAAAAGAAAATAAATTTAAAAAACTCCCTTGTCCTGCAATTGACAAATAAATATTTGAACTATGTTTAGCTGCTTATTATTTTAACTACCCACACAAAAATATTGGCCAAGTGCGTGCGAATACTGGCCAATATCGTGTAATATCGGACATTGTAATAACGATATTGGCCAGTATTTGTTGGCATTATGACCCGAGAAAATTTATAATTTTTGAACTGGCAAAAATATTTTTTGACTTAATATAATTTTATTTAACTTTTAGCAATCTTTTTTAAGTAAAGTGTTATCTTTAATTTTCTTTAATTTCACTGTTCGCCCCCTCCCTTAAAAAATTAAGGGGTGAAATATCCTTCTATCTCTTTCAATATACAGGTTAACTTTAAATGATTTAAACTTTTTAAAAATACCTTTACACTTAAAAGTAATTTTTTAAAACTAACTCGGGTAGCACATTAACACCGGAACACATACTTTGGATGATATTAGCCTTTATGAAAACTACCCCTTCTTGAATACCGGCTGATACCGTCTAACATCGTAGAGCACTGATAGGTGTTGAATTTTGGGAATTCGTCTTTTCCGACATCTTTCGATGTTACCCGACATTCCTGTTGTAAAAAAAGGAAATTTGCTAAGATAATGTCGGAAAACTGGTATTATATCCGGCATGGGTGCCACGTGGCACGTTAAGCCTACATGTTTTGACTTTGACGCTGAATAGCTCCGGATATATTAGAATCCCTGCTTAGTGGTTTGTATTTTCTGAAAGCATAAGAAAAGTTGTTTCTAACAATAGGTTCAACTAAGACGTGGTATAAAAATTGCGCAATCCAGAAAATTTATATTTTAGTTGTTCAAGACGATTTTTCACGGATTTCTCCCAAAATAATTGTCAAAGAGCTTATTAATAACCATATTCTTGAAGATCTCTTTAAATCTTGTTAGAAAGACTCCGTTTCTTCTGGAGAAAAGGAGTTAGGGGCGTTAAAAAGTGAAAATAAAAACGAGCACGCGGTTCTGAAATCTCTTAATATGGGTCCAATCTCGTAGTGTCATACATCATTCAATAGGAAATATTAAGGAGGTACACATGCTAAAATTTCAGAACCCTATCTCTAAAATTAAGGACGTGAGACCCAATTAAAATTTTCCAATAAAACTGGAAAAACTCCCGAAATAAGGAGCCAATCCCCTTATGCTTTACATATTATTAATCTACTAAATGACGTGAACACGATGATGTAAAACACTTGGGGATTTATTTATATTTTTACGCATTCCTCCTTTTTCTCATACCCCAAAAAACGTAGTGGATTCCTATAAAGACAAGTTAATCACTTTTGTGTTAAAAAATTCGTGGATGACGTCAGAATCACCATGGAAACTCGAAATTCCGGAAAAAGCTTACCCTATTACTCTACTATCATAATAAAAATTCAAAAAATTTCAAACTTTTTATTAAATACCAATTATTAGGCTACTTTGGACTTGTGTTTTTTACTCAAAACTACGATTTTTTACGACTCCGAAAAGCCCTTAAATGTTCAACGAATTGCATGAAAATTCGATATGAAGTGTATTTTAAGGTCCTCTTTAAGAATACGTCAAAGAAAAAAATTTTAAATTGCGTTTATTAGGTTTAAAACGACAAAAGAGTACTATTTCGACAGTGAAATACCTGCTGTAAATAATAATTACAAAACAAATAGAAAAAAATGCATTCATTATTATAAATTAAATAAAAAATAATGATATAATTTGAACTGCTTTATAAAGCTAAGTAAAAAAATAAAGCTGCACAAGGGTAAATGGTAAATGAACGTAAACTAAGAACAAGAGATACATGTCACAATCTCACCCCTCACTAACAAAAAGATCGGATGGGCTGTTGTATCGATTTAATAGTGTATTTGCTTTCTCAAATTTTTGCAAATTTACTTTTAAATTTTATTAGGATTTCTTTTTAAAGCTTGGTGTTATTAAACGAGTAAAAATATAATTTTTATTTTATATTTTACTTGTGCAAATGGCAACACAAGGTTTGTTTACTTGTAAATGGATTCGGGGATTTTGTCGCGTGGCTTCTTATTCCAAGTAAGTTAAATCCTCAATATATTTTATTTATGTACCTGGTTTTTCTTTTGTGGATGCCTGTGCTCTTTCATAAGAGGACATTCACGAGCAACTTTACCCCCAGTGAAAGTGATTAATTAGATTCAGGGCTTAAATTGCATCGGAACAGAGCTGCGGAATTTTTTGGTTTTCAGTAAATATTAACATTTTAACTGATGCTAAAATTCTTTGATTAGAATTTAAGCCCTGATTAGATTAATCAAAACAATTTATAAGAGAAAATTCAGTGTAGAACGAACATATTTTGACAGTGCCTGAAACATCAGTTTTTTACCATTGTTTTGGAAGCAAAAAATTAAGAAATTTTCACAAAAATCTTCTTCATTTCATAGTCATCTTCCCCACTGAAATCACTCAGAACTTCATCTGAATTTTTTTCAACTCTTCCACACAACCCGATCAGATATAATCAGAAATTATCTTCACGAGCTGAGCTACATTGCCATGCATGCTAACTCTGGACGAAAACTGTTACACTGCGGAGAGCAGACTTAGATAATGTAGATGCGCACAACAGAGCAAAGAGCGTTTTAGAATTTTGCAGAAAATATTAGGTCATCCCGAAAGTTTTGTCGCTCTTGGGAGCATCTGTATACAATGTATTTTTTGGTACTTTTCCATTACGGTAAATTAGTAAAGTACTTCTACTTCTATCTAAAGCCAATTTGGTGAATTTTGGGTCTTTTTTTTGCTGGCTCGCTTTTCCAGCTTTCCTAGTTTCTACGATTAATAAGGTTTTGTTTACTTCAAGTTGCCATTAATTGAAAACTTTCAAAATTAAAATTCAAAGAAAGTTAACTTTATAATTTTAAGTCATATTAAGATTGTACGGAACGCACGGGAGATCTTATTTATTTCATAAATTGAAACTCATTTTATACTACTTTTGAAGAGCTACTTTTATGAGCAGAAAAGAAATGAAGTAACATGTTATCACAGATTTAAGGAAAGCCCAGTTGTCGATCAGTCCCCAAAATCAAGCCAAGATGCCAAGTTGACGGTGGAAAAAGTTACAGTTTATATTGGAATCACATATAATGGAAAAGTGTCAAAAATATCTTATAAACAGATGCTCCCAAGAGCGACAAAACTTTCGGGATGACCTAATATATTTAAATTGTTGATAAATAAATAGATATTTTCGTACTGTTGTTGCTTGTATGAAGCTTTATTACAGTATTTAGGTGATCAACAGGTCTGTCATTATGTTTTAAGACAAAATTCAAACGACTGGGAGTACTTAATAAGTTTGCAGTATATATTTGAAGAAAATTTTTGTGCGCAGAGAGTTTTTTGTTTTATCAAACTATGCTGCGGAGGAGGTGAGGTCTAGGAAACCGCTGAAAAAGAATAAGTTGAATTTTGAACAGTTGTACTTGTCAAAACATGCTGATAAGAAATGGTCTGGGACAAGATCATGAAAGGGGAAGCTACAAGAACAATCCATTCAATTTGACCAAGCATGTGGTAGAGGGGAGGAGAGGAAAATGTTGTGCGGTCTGGAAGACCGCACATCTGCTTATGGCTAATTAATCTTAAGGTTTTTAAATCCTTCCCAGGGAGGAATTCCCAAATTATCGGGCCATCTCTCGACATTCTCTTGCTCACGACATCCATTCCTTTGAGAGATGGGGACTATAAAATTCTTTTTCAATATTTTATAAGTAAATTATATTTTTTGATAATAGTGTTTCTGCAATATGGTATGATATTATGGCAACTAACAGTTCTGTTTAATTTAAAAATATAATTAAGAAGATAGTATTACACTTCTTAAATTGCAACTATGTAAAAATGTGTATGTGAAAATGAGAATTTAAAAGTAATTAATCCCTATTTTTTTCTCTGGACTTCAATAAGAATTTTCAAAATTATTTGGTCCCCTCGTTAAATTACTTGACACCCTTGAATTAGAGTATCCAAAGAAATTAAAAAGTCGTCATGTGTTTATCTTTGGTTGGCAAAATAAAATGCTACTTCATTTAATGATTGAATTGAGTTACCTGTAAAAAATTTTTTCTTAACCATTAATGTAAAATATTATAATTTTAATTTAATAGTGAGATTGTTACCTAATTACTTTTTTTTATTCTTATTTTCAGTTACATTTATTTTTACATGCATTTATTTTAATATGCTACCGCTAGCCTCTTAATTAAATTTGAACAATCACAACAATGTGTGACCTGTAAGATTATGAGGAGGATGACCGAGAAATTTGACTCCTCCCCGTAGGGATTTAAAAACTGATTCATTACCTCTGTGAAATTTTGTTTTTAAGATTTAGTACCCCAGTCTAAATGATAAGATTCGTAACCACTGATTTGTTTTCTACCTGCAGGCCCACTTCCTGCATCAAGGTGGTTGTTGAAGATGAATACCCTCTCTGTCCACCATCAAATGGCTAAAAAGCCATAGACTGTTAGAGTTAAAAGTAAGTAACATTTATCTTAATTGTTTGTAAAACATAGGGTGTTTCTGGGTTTCTCCAGGAATTGTTTTTGACATTTAACCCTCATAATGAAAGTAAATAGCTACTTTTTGTTATGCAAAGACTACATTATAATTTTCAAAATATTCAAATTTTTATACTTAAACCAATGCTGTATTTTGATAAAATACACCTTTTGCTACCCAAAATTAAATATTTCCATTTTCCTAACCAATAATTAATGTTCAGGGACTTGGATAAAAAAGTATTTTCATTTTGAATGTTATCTTTTTAAAAATAGATCCCCATGTATGTAAAAACCTACTCGACAGCAACGCTTCCTGAACCTAGAGGTGGACACAAATTGGAGCCGAGCGGCGAAGCAAACAGCCACGAACACGCTCTGCGCACGCGCAACTCGGAGGCGCTAAGAGCGGCGCTTGCTCAGAGCGTGTTCGTGGCTGTTTGCTTCGCCGCTCGGCTCCAATTTGTGTCCACCTTAGTACGTCCCTATGGGGAAGGAGAAAGTGGGTACACACGGTTGTTAGGAGGAGTTTCGGTTTGCAAATTGTGATAAAAAGACACTATTTATACATGGGTTTAACGAAATAATCATATTTTAAAATTGACGTTCTTTGTTTCACTCGAAATTCAGACACTGCGAGGCAAACTACTTTGTTAGCATACTTGTATAAAATGAAAACCTTTCTGCGAACTTAAGTTTTTCCAAAAAATTTTATGCAAGAATTTACACATTTTTAAGTCCCTCTCTCTCAAAAAAACACATTATTACTGAAATACCCAAATTGGGACTAATCATTTTTATCTGTGCTTACATTGATACTAATTTTTCATACTAGTGATTTTAAAACTTTTAAATAATTTACATCATCATTGTATTTTTTATCATAATTGGAGATTCCTAATAATGCTCTATCTAAAAATGAAAGATGTAAAATCTTTGATAGATCGGCAGGATTGAAAAATTTAATCAACTAGTTAAGGGTGATTCTGAAGTGGTGGGACAAACTAGGTAGGGTAGGTAGAGTACATCAAGACGAACAAGAATTGGTATGGAAAAGGGGGTCGCAGTTATACCGTTAAAGAGCTAGGACCTAATGTAGTGCGATAGCGTTAGAAAAGGACGTTTTGCCAAGGCCTGTTTAACGAAAAAAAAACATAATTAAATGAAAAAATTTATTGCATGAGGTACAGCAGTATCCGTACTACTTACATCATAAATTTGATAGAAATTGGACCACTTTCTAAACCGTAGAGTGAGTTTTAAAACATGCAATATTAATCTTTTAGCCAAAGAATGGAGTTCCTTTAAATTAGAGTAATGGTATTTAGAAAAATGATGATCAGGGAAGGAATTTTCAATGATCAATGTATGATCATTGAACATTCCTTCCTAAAAAAGTTTCTAAGCTTAAAAGTATCAAATATTGTCAAACAAATAAATATTTTACAAGAATTTAGCTGAAGTGGTATGTATAAAATTTAAGATTAATTGCAAACTTTCTTATTCATATTTTGATATGAAAAGCACAGTAGTACAAATATCAAAATTTTGCTGAGAATTGTCCCGTACGTAACATATGAATACTGTGGAATGAATCTTATTTTTATTTATATGCATGTAATAAATTTGAGTATGTTACTTAATTAAATTTGAGCAAAACTATTTATTGCTGTTAAAACCATTTCACATCACAGCGACGCTAATTTTGAAAATCATTGTACTTATTAAACAAAAAATTTTGATAAAGCTATCACTCAAACAAACATAATCAGTAAGAGAATATAAGGAAGGATGACCCAGGAATTTATGATGCCTCCCCAGAAGGATTTACAAAACACAGATATATTACCTACAACAAAATAAATTTTTACATTTTAGCAACCCTGTCTAAATAATGTCCATAACCATTAAATTAACTTTTGTGTTCTACCTGCAGGCCCACCTCCACCAAATTAGTCTGCTGATGAAGTTGCTCTCTCTGATTCAAACCATTGCTCTACTTATGATGGGGAGATGTCACATAACCGGAAGGCTTTGGAACAGTGTTGGATAAAGTAAAGTAAGTTACTTTTGTCTTACATGTTAGTAGGGGAGAGGGGGACTTATTTGTACATGGGGTACATTAGAACAACCAATATTTCACTATGTTAAATTCAATATAAAAATCTGAAGAAATATGAATAAGTTATTGTAATAGTACCATCTTTTGCCTGAATTTTAAGTACGTAGGCCTATTGGAACCCTTTGAGTGTAAAATTTGCTGGCTTCGGAATATGAAAAGTAAAATTTCTTGGTGGGAAAATTAAATCTAGAAAGTTTTTAAAGTAGAAATTTTGCCTTTTCTATTGTGGTATCAATCAAGTTAAGTCCAAAAAAAGTTTTGTTTCCCAATTACAAATATTTATATTTCCTACTCTTAAAGATAGAGATGATAGATGGGGTTGTTTGAACACAAAAGATGGAGTATTTTTGAATAGTTCAAGAATCCCTTCTAATCCCTTTTCTTAATTTTGTACGCAGACTTTAAATATAGAATTATAATTTGTTTTAAATTTAATATAATAATCAAATATCGTTGGTATTATATTTATTAGTATTCAAAGCCTTTAGAATTTCCCCAATTTTAACTTACGATTGAATTTGGATTCATAAAAAAAAGATGGTTTTATGTATAAAAATATGGTTTTACTTTATATTCTTTAATATTAGTTAGGTTTTTATGTATTTATTTAAAAGCCCTTTCAAAATAAAACCTAGATAATAATTAACCTAACAATAAACCCTGCCTTTTTAACTCAGTTGAAAGATATCTTGTTTAATGTATTTGTAAATTTTAAAACTAAGTAGAGCTAACTGTTAAAAATTAATAGCTAGCTTTATAGGTTATGATTTGAAAAGCATGGTTAGAACAAAGCAGAAAAGATTGAAAGGAAAATTCTTTTAGAACATCTCTTACCTATTTACCATGATATCCACCCATTTCAAGAGATGGGTATTGAGTTGCTAACTAGCTCACTTTCCTTAAAATCTGAACAAAAATAAGTTTCTTTCAATTTATTCTCATTGATTTTAATAATATCCAATATATTCTGAAAAATGGTAGCTAGTAATATTTTTAATCTTTTTATACATAGTAAAACATCGTTTTAAATAGTGATTTGGTTGTAGGAATTAAAAAATAAAATTATTATTTTTTAGTTTCTACCACTATTTTTTTATGATTATTGGTTATAAGATAAGCTGGGCTAAGATGCGGACCTGGAAAAAGTTGTAACCATCCCTCGAACCTTATGCATTGCACCTATGGAAGCTGGCACTGGCTTCCCCCGAACCAGGTTCGGGCACTTTTTCCAGGTCCGCTAAGATAACCAGAGGAAAGGACATGAATACATCGAAATTCGCTCGTAATTTAGCCGTGGTCCTTTGGGGATCTGAACGCTAAAGGAAAGGAGCGTTACTGGGGTGGCCTGTAGGCGATTCCTCAGTTTTGTGTCCATTATGCTTGAAAAATCTGTTGTTTTCTGTGCTTAACCATAGTTATTTTTGCTACAAACTAGTATTTGATAACAACTTTTTCAACTTTCAACCTTATATTTTAATATTTTATCTTTAATGCAGATTCACCATTAAAAAATCTAGTATCTATAACAGGGATGGCGAACCTTTTTCGATCAGTGTGCCATTTATATTACGGTTTATGATTTTCAGGTGTCAAGTGTGCCACTTGTTATTTTTTAATAAATTATCTTTAAACCCTTGGAAAATGAAATCCTCCTTTGAGGGTCGATAATTTAGAACAGGAGTATCTAACTTAAAGAGCTCAAGTGGTGAGTGGTGGGCCGTAAAGTCTGTGGTGTATATAGAAATTTATTTCGGGAGGGGCCAAAAATTATTCCTCAGTCCCTCCCATGCATCTTTAATAGGTTTAATGCAGATTTTTAATACATTTTTGGTAGAATTTGCATTTTCTAGAATTTAATCTAAGAAAAAATGTTAAGTTCCAAGTAAAGGGGGTATGGGGTCCTACCCAGATAATTTTTGGAAATTTGCCCCTAAAAACGTGTCTTGAACAAGTTTTTGGTGCATCTAAAATTTCGGACATTTTTAGGTAGGATTTTGATTTTCAAGAGTATTATAAAAAAGTTTGAAGTAGAAAAGGGGGGTTTGGGGGCACTCCCCCCAAAAAATTTTCCAAATTTTACCCGAAGAAAATGGGTTTTAACTTGTTTTGGTATACCTTGTCCGAATTTTGGAGGGGGGCAGGGCCCCTTCGCCCCCCTTATATGCCCCTTTTTGCGTTAAGTAATCAGGGTCCTTTTGCACCTAACGGCTAATTGGTTTACGGTTTTCTAACGGCTTAATGTCAATTTCCTTACGTAATTATTATAAGGGTAGTTGGGATTTGCTTACCTTGCTGACAAAAGGGGAGAAGGGAGACCAATATGACCAAGAAAATGTTGTTACGTAATATTTGAACGGCTCAACGGCACCTAAGAGGTGAGTGGGGGGATCGGGGGTCCTCCCCCGAAAATGTTTTGAATTTCATCTAGCTAAAAAGTGTTCTGAATCTGGTTTTGGGGATCTGGTTTAGTACTAAATTTTTTTGTGTCCTTTTTAGTGAATGTCGTGTGCCACTGAAATACCGGTCGCGTGCCACCCATTGGCACGCGTGCCATAGGTTCGCCATCCCTGATCTATAAGCTCTTATTAATTTATTACGAAAACTATGCTGTTAGTGTTTGCTCTTAAATTAAGGACAAAAAATTGCACTGCTCTTTTCAAACTCATTGAAGACATATAAATTAATCTGTCAAATTCTATACTTGTTATCATGTTCTTCCAGTTCTCTCCACGAAATAACATTTGACTCATTTTAATGTTTTTTCTTCTTTTAGATGGATTGAGATATTTTTTGAAAGAGCATCAGGGGATGGAGGACAAAAAACTTTAGTCAGCCTCCTCTTCCGTTGCTGTAAGGAAGATGCTTTCTGATAAGATAAACCTCCAAGAAAGAACGCATCTTCAGCACCACAATAGTTATTTAATCAAGATTTTTTTGTATGTATTAAATCAAGATATTTGTTGTATAGATTAATCAAGATTTTTTTGTATATATATTACTTAAATTTTCTTTTTATTTATTAAATTTAATCAAGATTTGCAATATGATGTGATATATTGATACTTTCCAATAATTTACACATTAACAAAGTTTTTTTGTAAAACCACAACAAACAGTTTTTTACAGTAATTGTTTGACATCTTGCTTTGTATACTGGTACTAGTACCATACACTGGTATACCAGTATATACTGGTACCAGTACCATATACTGGTACACCAGTACATACTGGTACACCAATACATACTGGTGTACCAGTGTATGGTACTGGTACCGGTATACCAGTATGTACTGGTACTTCTTGGTATACCAGTATATACTGGTACCAGTACCATATACTGGTACACCAGTACATACTGGTACCAGTACCATATACTGGTACACCAGTACATACTGGTACCAGTACCATATACTGGTATACCAGTATATACTGGTACCAGTACCATATACTGGTACCATATACTGGTACCAGTATATACTGGTATACCAGTTTATGGTACTGGTACCAGTATGTACTGGTGTACCAGTATATGATACTGGTACCAGTATATACTGGTATACCATGAAGTACCAGTGCATACTGGTGTACCAATACCATATATTGGTATACCAGTATAGGGAACTGGTACCAGTATATACTGTTAATATGATGTGATGATATATTGATACTTTCCATTTATTTATTACAAATCAAGGTTTTTTTTGTGAAACAACAGTTTTTTACAGTAATTGTTTTCTTGTATAAACCTGTGTTTCATAAATGAACATAATTGATTTCACTCCAGTATATACTGGGACAAATTTAAACCAGCTTATAAAATATCAAATCCAGTATCATACTGGGTTCCGTTATATACTGGATCCGGCATCATACCAGATCCAGTATATATCGGAACCAGTTTATACCGGGTTATGAAACACCCAAACTGGTATCATTCTGCATCCTGTATATACTAGAACCAGTATAATACCGGGTTATGGAACACCGGGACCAGTATGATACCAGAACCAGTATAATACTGGTTCTGGTATCATACTGGACCCAGTATATACCAGAACCAGTATAATACCGGGTTATGGAACACCGGGACCAGTATGATACCAGAACCAGTATAATACCGGGTTATGGAACACCGGGACCAGTATGATACCAGAACCAGTATTATACTGGTTCTGGTATCATACTGGTCCCGGTGTTCCATAACCCGGTTTATTTTTTCCGGTAAGGAAATTTTTTTTCCAATAGGGAAGTACCCTCTGATGTTACGAAAGCTTTATTGAGTCTTCTAATTGAAGTAACTGGGTGACTGCAGATCAAATCACCATTAGTACTCTGTTCTTTGAACGATAAATGCGCATTTAATGGTCGTATAACTTCCGACATATTCATATACTCCGAAGGATTTTCACTCAAATAGAGCAATATAAAAAGAGGCACCAAAATAGAACAACCTTCACACAAATGACTGCAACTCACAGTATTCTAATCAAAGTACCCTCTGATGTTACGAAAGCTTTATTGAGTCTTCTAATTGAAGTAACTGGGTGACTGCAGATCAAATCACCATTAGTACTCTGTTCTTTGAACGATAAATGCGCATTTTATGGTCGTATAACTTCCGACATATTCATATACTCCGAAGGATTTTCACTCAAATAGAGCAATATAAAAAGAGGCACCAAAATAGAACAACCTTCACACAAATGACTGCAATTCACAGTATTCTAATCAAAGTACCCTCTGATGTTACGAAAGCTTTATTGAGTCTTCTAATTGAAGTAACTGGGGGACTGCAGATCAAATCACCATTAGTACTCTGTTCTTTGAACGATAAATGCGCATTTAATGGTCATATAACTTCCGACATATTCATATACTCCGAAGGATTTTCACTCAAATAGAGCAATATAAAAAGAGGCACCAAAATAGAACAACCTTCACACAAATGACTGCAACTCACAGTATTCTAATCAAAGTACCCTCTGATGTTACGAAAGCTTTATTGAGTCTTCTAATTGAAGTAACTGGGTGACTGCAGATCAAATCACCATTAGTACTCTGTTCTTTGAACGATAAATGCGCATTTAATGGTCGTATAACTTGAAGAAATCGTTCCTCAAATGATTCCATAACTTTGAGGAACATAGTAAAATTACTTAGGTGACTAATAAAACCGTTATGGTCTTTGGAAAGTGCATTTGTTCTGGTTTTGTTAATGCTTAAAACACAATTAACTTTGCTAGGAAAAATGTAATAATTAATAATGTAATTAATGTAATAATGTAATAAATGTAATTTATTAATCCTAATAGAAATATAGTGCATTGATTTAAAAGACTCTCTCTTTTAAAGAATCGACATTGATTAAATAAATGTATACTATAAGATGAATAGCAAAATAAACCAGTAACTAAGAAAATTAAAATTTGAATGAGGAATTCTTCAATATAACCTAAAATTTTTCTGAGTATTTTATGGTAAGATTGTTTTATTTCCAATGTTCTCTTAACTTTTAAAATGTCCTTTCTCGTTTGGAACGCTGTAAGATAACTCAATGGAGTCATGGAAACTTAAGTATAGATGATTGTGTAAATTATTTTCTTGACACATTGTTTAAAGGCCTGAAAACATTGTATACAATACAATGTTTTGGGATACGCGATGGTTCTGGTTAAACAGCGACAGTGAATGCTTGAAACCGACTTATATTATACAGGGTGATCTGAAATTACGTGGACAAACTTTGCATGGGGGTAGAGGGGACCTAGAAAAGAATATTTTGAAAAACTAGAGGGGGCGCAGATGCACCGTTAAAGAGCTAGGACCTAATGTAATGCGAGGGCATTACAAAAAGCGGTTTTCCCAAGGACCGTTTAACGAAACAAAACATAAAAGCATGAAAAAAATTATTGCGTGAGAGGTACAGTCGGCTGCAAAAAAATCGAAACAGAGACGATTGTGAGTGATTGGTAGGGGTTAGAAGGATACTGTAAACGCCAATTTTCATGATTTAATGTCCTCTTTGAAACAATTTATAATTTAAGTCCTTAAGGGGCCGTCTACATATTAAAAGAAGCACCAACTTTCGTTTTTCCTATGGGTGGCATCAAAGATTATTCCCAATTCTGAAAGAGCATTCCCTAAAACCCCCCAAAACCAAGTTTCGTGTTGATTGGCCCACAAACAAAGGCAGGAGGGGGGTTTGAAGTTCGTCGAATTTATGTTGAAATTTCGTTTTGATCCTTACAACCATTAACCCCGCGCACACTGTAGGAAATTTCATTAGAAAAATTCCTAGGAAAGTTAAAGCAGATTTGGCTATTTATCTATATTTTGGCACAATTACTACCAAAGTTAAAACAGATTTGGCTATTTATCTATATTTTGGCGCAATTTTGTCTTCCAATTAGAAACCCTAAAGTAGTAGCCTAGTTGGTGTAACAAGCTCGTGATCACTAGGTTGCAGGTTCTATCATCGCAATTCCGCATGTCTCATTCTTCAAGGTTAACCCATAGGGATAAAGGCAAATACAAAAATGAATAGATGTTGAATACTTTTTCAAATATAAATCTTTTGAAACAAATTTTTACAATTTATATTGCTGTTTACGAATAATAATATTTAATTGAGAGTTATTATTTACAAATAACAATTCTTTCAATTTGCTTATACGTATAGGAATAAAAATAATTTTAGAATTTTTTTTAATATTAATTATAATGATTCTACAGTCGTATTTTTAATAATTAATTGGGAATTACGTTTCACTAGATTGGATATAGAGTTTTAATAATATTTAAGGTAAAACGTTGTGCTTGATGAATAAAATACCAATATATAAGTATTAAATCTGTTGACAAGTCAAACATTAAACTTCAAAGTTTGATAATTTAATATTAATTAACTCTAATCATACTGACGATTTGACGCTTCTTGATATTTTAAATAATTTGGGGTTTAAGGAAGGGAAAAAATTCATCATCGTGTGGTCATTGATAAATTTTCAAAAAATATATTTTATTCTTTTTTAAAATTTTTAATAATTTCCATAAAGAAAAGACGAAGAATAAGTCTTTATAAATCATGGGTGAGGTTTTTTTTGGGGGGGAGGGGAATCGAAAACATTTTTTACTGCCAAAAATTTGGGAAAAAATTGGAAGGGGTATTAGAGTTTTATTTTAGGGAGGAGGAATAGGGTAATTTTTTTTGTTTTTTCTGAGGTGAAAGAAAAAGAACATTTGATATTCGTAATGTTGCACGATTGTGTTATAGGGACGGAAGGGGTAAAAGGGTTATAGAGGGCTAAAGTGGATACAGGGACTTAAACAATTTGTTTTTAAATTTTCAAACACAAACTGCTGAAGTTCCTATTTCCATTTAAACTCATCCACAGCAATCAAACAGTTTTAAAATACTAAATTAGTTTCTAAACCAGATGCCAGTAAGAATTCAGGACCCATCTATCTTTGATTACACATGCAGGTGGATCTGCTGTGCTCCATATTCCAGGCTGTTAAGATTTATTCACTATTACTTATTAGAAAGAATATTAAATTTAAAGTGGTTGCTAAATTTTTATAGCAGTGTTAATATTTTCTTTTGTAGTCACCACTTTTTTATTTATTATTAGTTAATTATGTGAGTCTACCTTCATTCCGAGCATTAACCGCACCGGCTGCAAAGAGTATTTCTTAAATAAAAACCACGATGGGGTAAGCGGCTGGTGCAACCCTTGGATAATCCTGTTATATGTAAAAATGGGGGGGGGGGTAGTCCAAGGGGAGGGCAATATATGTGAAAGCTGTGTGATACCGAATTATGTTTACTTAATTTATATCTTGATTACATTTAATATTAAAGATAAACCAAAACGTTGAATTCCTTTTAGACAATGCATGTAAGATGAGACCGTCATTATTAAGTGGAGCGACATTTCTTAAAATTAGATTTATATTTAAAACAAAATTCCTTTTGTGAAATCTATGTAACGAACGAATTTGTATAGTATACTCTTTTTTTGTTTCGAAATTTTATTCATATAATTCAAAAATATTTCAAATTTAATGCAAGTGAAATTTTTAGACGAATATTGTAAAGTATTGTTTCCTAATCTCTTCATCTAAAAAAATTGTAATTGTATGTAAAGTTATTTAATTTCTTAAATTACTTTACAAAGGTAACTAAATTTTTAATTAAAAATATATCAAAATTAAAAAATACGTATTACATGCTCACAAAAAATCGGTTGATTTTGTCTTTTACTGAAATGAATATTGTAAAAATATAAAAACATTTTTAGTAGATTAAAGGCATCTTCAAACTTATACAAGCAAATAAAGCTCAAGCTAGGTGTGCGATTCGAACTTGATTCTATATCTTAGCGAACAGGCACACTAACCGTTATGCCACACGGCTACATTCAGCAAGGTTTAAATAATAAATGTGTCTAACAATTTTTATGGTTACCGTAAGGTTACCGTAATTTTCATAAGCTGTATGTCTTTGGCGGTAAAAGATTGGCGCTAATTTTTCTAATTGAAATTTCCTACAGTGTGCGCGGGGTTAACGGTTGTAAGGATCAAAATCTATGAAAAACGAGATTTCAACGTAAATTCAACGAACTTCAACCCCCACTCCTGGCTTTGTTTGTGGGCCAAACAACACGAAACTTGGTTTTGGGGGGTTTTAGGGGGTGTTCTTTAAGAATCGGGAATAATCTTTGATGTTACCCATAGGAAAAACGAAAGTTGGTGCTTCTTTTAATATGTAGACGGCCCCTTTAGGACATAAATTATAGCTTGTTTCAAAGAGGACATTAAATCATGAAAATTGGCGTTTACAGTATCCTTCTAACCCCAACCAATCACTCACAATCGTCTCTGTTTCGATTTTTTTGCAGCCGACTGTACAGCAGTATCCGAACTACTTTCACCATAAATTTGACAAAAATCGGACCACTTGCTAAACCGTGGGGTGAGTTTTAAAACGTGCAATAATTAATCTTAGAGACAAACATCACCTCTTTCATAAATCTCCTACTCGAACAGCTGCACCACAAGGGAAAATCATGTGTTTTACAATGGATACCTGCACATGTAAACATCGAAGGCAATGAATGTGATGATTCTTTAGCTAAAAAACCCAGAGACCAGACCCAAGCTTGCACCAGCACCATCACACTTGCTGATGCAAACGCTGTGGCCAGTTTCAGACTATTACCCCACTCATATAAGAAGCCACTAATAACGGACTTTGACTCTGTTGCAGAGTTTTAAACCCGCTGTGAAAAACATAACCGACAGCTTTGATAAAAAACATTTATTCCAAGAAGATCGAAGAAGCTAGAAGCTCCTGGTTACAATAATCATCCATATATATATACCCTTTTAGACAACACGCATACACTACATAGAAAAAGCAATTTGCATATTTATAACTTCTATTTACATTAATTAACATTTGGTAGCAACTCAGTTACACATAAAATAAAAAGGTAAAGAGTTCGATAACGACCGAAAAAGTACATGAATCCCAACAGACTCCCCAAGAATAATAACATCTACAATAGCAAGACTGAGAACTCAGCACCACAAGGGCATGAAAATCCAACCTGATAAAACAAGATCGTATATACAGTGCAAAAACTGCAAAAGGACTCAGCCGCTCACACCGAGACATATTTCCGAGTGCCCAGCTCTCCTCCCAAGAGTACTAAAGCTTGGCCTAGTCCCACTAATGGACCCACTACAGGAGACCCTCTATACAAAGGACGCACCGAGATTGGCTGCCGCAATTGTTGCCACCTTCGGTGGTGTCTAATTTTACCGTGCACGTATCCATGGACACTAGAAAAAGAAAAATAATTAATCTTTTAGCCAAAGAATGGAGTTCCCTTAGTGTAATGGTATTTAGAAAATGATGATCAGGGAAAGAATTTTCAATGATCATGCAAGATCCCTTATTTGTTTAAAAACTGTATGATCATAGAAAATTCCCTCCCCGATCATCATGTTTCTAAATACCATTACGCTAAGATGGAACTCCCTTCTTTGGCTAAAAGATTAATACTGCGCGTTTTAAAAATCACCCCAGGGTTTAGCAAGTGGTCCGATTTTTGTCAAATTTATGGTGGAAGTAGTACGGATACTGCAGTACCCAATGTAATAATTTTTTTTTCATTTTATTATGTTTTGTTTCGGGTCCTTGGGAACACTGCTTTTTGTAACGCCCTCGCTCTACATTTTTAAATTTATGGTGGAAGTAGTACGGATACTGCAGTACCCAATGTAATATTTTTTTTTCATTTTATTATGTTTTGTTTCGGGTCCTTGGGAACACCGCTTTTTGTAACGCCCTCGCTCTACATTAGGTCCTAGCTCTTAGCGGTGCATTTGCGCCCCCCCCCATTCCTATGCGAACCCCCATTCGAAGTTTGTCCACGTAATTACCGATCACCCTGTATATATTACAGCATTTTTGTATTTCCTTTCAATAAAATCTTTTAATTTTCAATTCAATGTAGGGGTTTTTTCTGTTACACAAGAAGATGTTATCCTATTATAGTAATGCTGAATTTTCAAAAATTATATTAATTTTAGCACAAGAATAACATTCCAAAACTAGTAAATTTATTTTACTTACTGATTAGCATCTAGTATGTTCGCCAAAAATATACAAATTCTCAATATGATAATATTTGTAATGACAACAACATATTAAATTAATAACATGGTGCCGGAGGAAGAGTATCTGTATTCATAATCATTAAATTTGCATCCCTCGTTACTAGTGGAAACATCGAACAAATCAGAAGTAATTAGAATGAGACTTTTCAGAGGAGGCCATTCACAAGAGATAAGAACCTGATATTTGGAGAGATCTGAAGCGAATGTTTCTCGAATGAAATATCCTTCAGTAATTAATTGAATATTAATGCCGAAGTCAGGTTATTATCTGGATAAATTGGATTATTATCTTTGGAGACAGAATGATTATCTGGGATTTATTCCACACTGTTATTTTCTCAAGTGGATGATATATTGAAATTGAATATAAGACAGGGAAGATATCTTATAATTTTTGGAGTAATAATTGACCCAGAGTTTTTAATGAGTAAGGACTTTAGGCTTATGCATAGAATTTTGGTTATTTGACAAAAACCTCTCTTGTTGTTGTTTTTTTAATTTAAGAAGCAAATTGTAGTTTCTATGAATTTTTATTTTGATTATATCAGTTCCCAGGTCTCGAATCAACGGCGCCCGAGGGTTAAAAAATAATGCAGAGAGTGTAGATTTTTAAAAGTTTTTCGCTCTCTTAGTTGAGTCAGATTAGAAAATACACTGGCGGAAAATAAAATCCCAACACCTAGAAGGAAAAGAGATATCAAAGTCAAACCTATTTCTATAATTGCACAGAGTATTAATATGAATTGATTAAAAAATCAGCCTTCCTGGAGGGGGCCGAGAAAACCAGGGAGGAGTGTTGTCTCCATGGATTGGAGGACCATGTTGCCTCCCCAGGTAGTCAAAGTTCATATGGTGCACCAGTGGACGTTCCAGTGGACGTTGCATACCGGGCTAGGTGATTTCTCCTCTTTCACCGGACATGTTTTGTGGGCGTTGGTTCTTAATTTCTTAAGAACGGATAGGTCAGGGAAAAACGCAAAACAAAGGAATAAGAAGAAAGCTTGGACATTGCATTGATCTGTGGTTGTGTATTTTTCTCTTGAGACTTGTCTGCAGGCGAGGGTTGAAGGTAAGGATAGACAGCAGGTTTCCAAACCTTAATGATACAGCTCTGGTTGGTCAATGTGCCAGTAAGTCATACTGATGAGGTGTGGGAGTGGAATCGAATGCTTTATTTAACCTGCATTCTTCCTTTATTCTGCGTATATACAGAGAAAATCTGATGATTAAAAAATCGACAGCTGAGTGCTCTCTTTTCTCGCTGTCTTAAAGTCATCTAATTATCGGGGTGCTCCAGACAGAATTGGGTTTCTCTCATAAACTCTGTATCATGACATTGAGATGTTCATTTCATTATTTAGTGCACTGTTGCCAAAGCTAAAACTTGTGTTGAAGATTGAAGTTTTTCTGAAGTTATGCATGCTGAACGGGCAGTCCCCTACACTGTAAACGACATGCATTCCACTTTCACAGCTCCTCAGTATGATTTACCGACACAAAGACCAAATCATTGAGGTTTGGCAACCTGCTGCCTATCCTTACCTTCAGGGGAGTCATTTAGGGGGGAAGGGGGGGGCAAACGCCCCCCCCCCAATGTTTCCACTGTAATATGAAAAATAGCTGCTAGTCCCTTGAAAATTCTGTAACTTCCACAAGGAGCTTTGGGTGCAACTCAAAATATCTCAAAAAGAGTTAAAACCTTACTTTTGAGGGTTCAATTTCAAAATATTTCTGGGGGAGGACCCCCAGCCCCCCTCTAAAATTTCGACGTCTCTTATTTAGTGTTTTCCTCCTTGAAAACTATTCCTCTTACAAGAAGCTTTTCTCTTTAGAAGCTCCCCAAAGAGTTTGAAAAAGAGATAAAACACTAGTTTAAAGGGGAATTAAAATTCCTGGGGGAATTCCCTACCCCCTTAAAACTTTGACGTTTATTTACAACTCTTTTTCCTAGAAAATTATGTGGTTTACAAGAAACTGTTCTCTTTGGATGCAGCCCAAAGGGTCTCAAAACGAGCTAACACACTACTTTAAGAGCCAAATTTTCAAAATTTTCCTGCGGGTGAACCCCCAGACCACCCATTTTTCCTTGGAGTTCACGTTGTCACATTGTGACATGATGTTTTCTAAAAATGAAGTTGAGGTAACCCCCATAAAAAAAACCTAGTTACAGCAAGGTTTTATGAAGCAAGCTATGTGCCTAGTTACTAGTGATGGGCAGGTATCGATACCAAATACTTAAGTACTCGATACCTGAAAGTATCGAGTGTATTCGATACCCAAAAAGTATCGATACTTTATTATCATATTTCGTTTTAAATTTTTCAATGAAATAATCTTTAAAATACTTACTGTAGATCAAACACAAAGGTAAAATACAAACTGGTCTCAAATACAAACTGGTGAGTATGTATTTCGATGATGTTGAAATTAGATAACCAATTTTATTTGTAAAGCAAAAAGGAGTAAAAAACTATATTTTAGGCAGGAGCTGTTCATGAAGTTCCATATAAGTTAATAGAATTTGCGTAGAAGGAAGTTTTCTAGAAATATCTCATTTAAAAAAAAGTAGAGATAAGAGGATATCTGGAGGGTGCAAAACAAATGTGACATAATTTTCCCATAACTATTGGATAGATCCGTATTGCAATCAGTATAAAAATTCGGACAGGGTTTAGGTTTTTAAAACTCATCTCTTGACCCAAATTTTAAAATTTCATTCATATTTTTATTTATGAATTTTTTTAGGATTTTATGCATTCCCAAAAAAGTCTTTTAATATGTTATTGCTCTAATAAAATATTATCAGCAAAGTAAAAAGTATTTAATATTAAATTAAGTACTCAAAAGTTGTTAAGCATAGAAAATATTTCTGGCAAAAAGGATTATTTTAAATGTTTCATTCAAAAATTATATTTACTAATTACAATTTTAATGCAAAACGATCGAGTAGGTAATAACCATGTTTTATTTATTTTGTATTCCCGCTATCTGGCTTTAACTGCGTAGAATTCTAATCAACTAAATTTAATTTTGTTTTGATTCTTTAAGCTTTGAAAATAAGCTATTCAGTAACACGGAAAAAATTAGTTTATTTTACTTTTGAAGAAATTAATGCTTCATAACACGAATTTCTTCGAAAAATATTGCTAAATCAATAATACTCACCAGTAAAAGATATTGAAAATTAAATTTATATTATTGTAGTCTAAATCGATATTAATAATTCAAAAGAACTTCCCGTATGAGTAGATAAACCAAGCTTAAGGGCCATATTCAGATCTTCGCCGACGGCGAAAAAGTTGAGCTAAATAGTTGAAACGGTATTTAGATTGACTTTTTCTCGACTAACTTTTTCGAAATCGCTGACGGCGAAAATTACCGACTTTCTCTTCTCTCATTGGCTGAAACTGCGCTGAAACCTTGGAAACAGTTTGTTTACTTTCTTCATTTGGTTGTACTTCGTAACAAAAATCGGGCGTCCATCTTTAGGGAAATTTGCATGCTTTGATTATTAAGATGTAGAGTCATTAATGTCTGGATTGATATGTTAAAATCTCTATATAACTAAAAACGTTTGTGGGTATGTGTGTGGGTATGTATGTAACGCATCTCCTCCCAAACCACGCCGCAGGCGTGGACAAAATTCGGTATATAGGCGTATCTCGAGGCGAGGACGATCACTGTCAAGTTTTCCAAGCTCGAAAATCGAATAATTACGAGTAATTAGCGAATTTATAGCCGAAAACGCTTATTTCTCCATTTCTCTACCAGAGTAGATCTGCTCGACTCACTATTGTTAACGAGATTAAAAAAAACCTCGAAAATTTAATATTTTAACAGGAAAAACTCTATAATTGTCCATTTAAAAACTATATCAGTTGTGAAAACACCAAAATAAATTCAATTAATTTATTTTCAAACGTTATTTTCCTTTATTTTGAGATATTTTCCTTTAAAATAAAAATATTTATGAAATATTTCAGAAGACACGACCCACTAGACAAAAAAAATTTACTAGATTTTTTAATATATTTTCAATTTCTCTACTAGAGTACATCTGCTTGACTCAGTATTGTAAATGAGATAAAAATCTCAAAATTAAATATTTTTATTAGAAAAACTCAATAATTGCCCATTTAAAAGTTTCAACAGTTCTAAAAACACCAAAATAAATTCAAATAATTAATTTCCAAAAACTATTTTTCTTTTCTTTAAGATTTTTTCTTTTAAAATAAAATATTCATTAAAAAATGAAAATTCTTTTCATGGAAACAGTTGAAAATAAGGCATTGTTTCATAAAACATAGGGATAGAGGAAAATTACCGGGAACAAAGGGAAAGAAGAAAATTACAGGGAACACCGGGAAAGTGGAAAAATATCGGGAACACCAGGATAGAGAAAAAATTACCGGTAACACCGGGATAGATGAAAATTACCGGGAACACCGGGATAGAAAAGATAACCGGGAAAACCGGGATAGAAAAGATAACCGGGAACACCGGGATTGGAAAAATTAGCGGGAGCACAAGAGTATGAAAAAGGCGCCTTGGATACCGGGATGATTGTGGTAATGGCTGATTTACAAAATTATAAATATTTTTAAGATAACTTTAAAAAAATAAATTTATACACAGCACCCGTGCAAGGCCGGGCATATCCGCTAGTATTTGATAAATTTAACAAGAATGAGAGAGCACAGAAGAAAAATGGCACAGCTGAGATAAGAGTCGACCATGCCAAACCAACACTTCTTGCCCTGCTTCAGATTACTCCCGATAGCAAAGAAAAATTTGAGGTACGTAAATCGTTTTTTTATTTAATTTTCTCATTATGGAATCTTTCAGAATTGGTAAATGTTTGTGTA
Source organism: Tetragnatha versicolor (assembly GCA_024610705.1). Classification (NCBI taxonomy): domain Eukaryota; kingdom Metazoa; phylum Arthropoda; class Arachnida; order Araneae; family Tetragnathidae; genus Tetragnatha; species Tetragnatha versicolor. Next base: position 1,336,678 of record JANDEH010000001.1, read on the forward strand.
TTCAATATTTCGGATCAATTAGGTTATGTTCCGTTAAATATCGCCAAGTTTGTTTTGGTATCAAATATTAGAAACATAGCTTCAACTATTACTAATATTAATAGGATAAAAATGTTCATTTAGTATAAAATGGAATAATTTATAATGTTTTTAATGTAATAATCGACGTGGCAAATTTCTTTTTGAATTGTTATATTTTAAGATTAAGAATTCTGAATAGACTCGGAAGTCCAATTCAAGATTTAAATTAAGAAGGTGGATGTGTTCAGTACTTTTTTTATTCAGAGAAAGTTATAAATGGAAAGCTTTAAAATAGATATATTTAAATGTTTATTTCAGTTGTAATAATATAAGAAATAGTTTGTGTTTTAAATTCATGAAAGATATCATTTTTGCACAGAATACATTAGTTATTACTTGTAATTCTTATTTTTTTATGTACAGCTTATAGCATTTTTTTGCATTGGAATATCACATATTTAAAGAATTCTCATTCTATCGCTTTCCATTAAACTAGCTTCCTTCAGCAAAAAAGTATTTTTTAATTTTAGGATAGTATTAATTAAATTAAGATGATTACACCAAGATAAAAATCATTGAATGCGAATATAAACATTTCAAAATAGTAGTAATTAAATAACAATCAATTATGCTGTTAAATAATTTTTTCTTGTAAGTAATTAATATTTTCATTTTATGTTTACATGCAAGTATAATTTTTTTCCAGTTCAACTAAAATGCTGTTTTCTGTGAATCCAGAAAGAAGTATTGAAAAGGGAAAATTATTAAAGTTTAAAAGGATGAAACTTCTATATAAACTGAAAGTTATCTTTTAAAAAATATTTGATAAATAGTAATGGAAATTAATCAATTATTCATTTAAATTGTTTTGAGGTATAGTTATTGTATTTTATAATTTATGAAAAAAAATTTCCTCCTGTGAACAGTGACAATCCATACTCAATTAACCAAACAGAATCATTATTGAGAAAAGAGTTGTATAAATGTTGGAACAAATTGGTGTAGTGCTTACTTTTTTTGTTGATAATAAATAATATTTTTTGTGATTAGAGGAGTTTTTACATTCTTAAGATTTAGTTCATATAATATACTTTAAAATTATCACAAGTTACACTTTAGTCTAACTGGAGTAATAAAAATTTGTTTGTAAAATCTGCCTCATTCTTTCTTACATGTTGTACTAAAAAATTTCAATTTAATACAGAGTAACTGCAATAGTTCACACATTTAACTGTAAAAAATAATTTTTGCTCCATTGAGCGGAAAATTCTCCAACAAATTAAGTATGCAGTTTAAAATATAATAAGTTGAAGAATATTTAATACAAAATTCCTAAACTTTTATTGAATCTATCGTAAAAATAAAAAAGGGAACTTTCAAATATTGTGTAGAAATGAAAATAGTATAAGCACTTATTTATTTTGTTTTATAAGCTTGCAAAGTTTCAGTTTATAGATTTAAAAAGTGCAGCTAAAATTGGGAAATGATAATTAAGGATTAGTTTACTGTACCAATAAGGTGAGTATTATACTAAACTCTTATCAACCAGAATTATGAATTATAGTTCCTACTTCCTAACATCTTGTATTATATTGAATTTAATGAGTAATTAATTCCTTTGATGAAAAGATATTTCCATGTAATCATACTTTATGAAATAACTTTTTTCTATTGAATTTTTGTTTTCTACCCCAGCTATTATCTCTCTTTTTCATAACCATTCTTTCAAAATCATGCAAGAATGAATTTCCAAAACATACTTGGAATTAAATTTGGGAAATGAAGCATTACTGTTATGAGTTACAAGAATTACTTGGTTACGCTCCTTTAAAAGGTGCAAAGGTTGTAGAAATAAGAAAAGATGAAATAATTTCTTTTTCTTTTATTGTTTTTATCAACTCTTTAATATGTGCGCTCAGCTAAAAGCTTCAGCTTGGTTTCTAGTTCACTCAAACAACACAAACAAGCGACTTGCAGTGCAGATTGAGTTTGTTTACACTTTTGAGAGCATGTGAATGCATCAGTGATGTTTTCCCGCCTTTTTAGAGAGGGATTTTATTGGTCGCTAAGCGTTTCACCTCAACAACACAACTAACCAATGAGCTGAATCTCCGAGATTTCCGCGTCATTTCGGAAGAAGATCTGAATACGGTGAAAAAGTTCAAGGCGAAATAGATATTTCGAAATCGCCTCAACTATTTAGCTGAACTTTTTCGCCGTCGGCGAAGATCTGAATATGGCCCTTAGTGTCCTAAATTTTAATCGAATTTTAATCGAAGGAATGAATTAAAATAAGTTATTTACAAATTATTTAATTAAATAGTGGTGACTTCACTGATTCTGCACAATATATTATTCTTTTTTGATGGATCGGGTTCATTTTAAAAAATTTCAGATCGAGTATGGATAAACCTTAGAAAAAAATGGTCCATTCAGGTACATTTCCCAACTTTGGAAAAAAGTACTCTATACCTAAAAGTACTCGATACCTATAAGCATTCGATACCAAAGTATTCGATACCTATAAGTATTCGATACCTAAAATTATCGATTTTGCCCATCACTACTAGTTACCTAGTTACTTTATGAAGCAAGCTATGTGCAATCATAGAATTAAATTTGACATTGATATCTCTTTTCCTCCTTGGTGATGGGATTTTATTTTACCCTAGTGTATTTTACTTTATGAAGCACTAAGGTGATCCATGATGAGACTTTTCATTTTAAGCTTTGATTTTACATTAGGATGTTTTTTTTTCACCCGAGCAGTTTTAAAGAAAGATATTCACCGTTCCTTATTTCCCTTAGTTGAAGGTGTGAGAAGTACAATAACTGCTTCATTTATTAGACTCGGGGCATCTCATAAGCGGAAGAGTCTACGCACTCTAAGTTTTTATTAACATAAATTCCCCTTTCCCCTGACGCTTGGTTTTCAAAATTTAGCCTCCTAAAGTGCTTAAAAATTCATCCATAAACTGCCGAATATATTATAGCTAATAGCCAAATATTCTCCACCTAATAGCCAAATTCCTTTACTTTTTAGAAACCCAATCTCTTCACTCACTCCATAACACTTTTATCTCGAAGCTTATCAGAATAAGAGTGGACCAAGTCCGAAAATACAAAATGTAAGGTAAGATTTCGTTTTTTTTTAAGATATCTTCTCTCCATCGGTAGGTGTTCTCTTTTATAATGGTAGATTCCTAGAATAAGTAAGATGCATGATAGTGGTGAGATCTTTTGGAGAAACATGGCTGTCCAATTTGTGCTAACAAAAGATTTTATAGGAATACGTTAAAACGGATCTTTGGATATTTCGTAGACAGATTGTGAAATTAGACATTTCGTGAACTGTCTAGACATTTCATGAACTGCAGCGAGATCGTGTAATGGTCGATCAGTTACACGAAGTGTCTAAAATTTTTAGACAGTTCATGAAATGCAATTGAGCCTTAGACAGATCGTGTAATGTTCCAGAATTACATGAAATGTCTAAATTTTTTAGACGGTTCATGAAATGTCTAATAGCTGTTTTGCCGATCGTGTAACACACAGTGAAAAATCTTAACAGGGTGTGCAAAGCCACGAGGAACTATAAATGATTGACAGAGAGATCGGCAGTACATTTTGGTAACCAAACATGTGATTGGCTGTGACTTGTTCATTCAACCTGTCACTCAATCTGTTATTTTCGAAGGAGATGGAAAAAAATTTTTTTCTCGCCCAATCAGGCATTTTTCTCCGCCTCTCGTGACGTAAATGCGATCCCAGCGCCAAAAGAGCCCCCAATATTGATGTGCGTGCGACATAATGCAATAGACACAACCAGACATCAGCTGATTGCAACTGTACTATGATTTTTATTAGAGCTCTGACGTGCAATGCACTACATAAAGATGTGCGTGCAAGAAAGCTAAAGTTATGTGTAACAGTCGATGTCACTCAAGTTTACCATGTGTAAATAAATAAAAAAGACGAAAGATTTTATATTTGAAACTTTATAAATAAGTGAAATATGAAATTTGATTCATAAATAAATAAAATTGGCTGCTTTAACTAATATCTTATCTTTTTTAGTTTATTCCTTTTCAATAATCAATAACTCCTAGATATTACACGATCGGCAAAACAACTATTAGAAATTTCATGAACTGTCTAAAAAATTTAGACACTTCATGTAATTCTGGAACATTACACGATCTGTCTAAGGCTCAATTGCATTTCATGAACTGTCTAAAAATTTTAGCCACTTCGTGTAACTGATCGACCACTACACGATCTGGCTGCAGTTCATGAAATGTCTAGCTAGACAGTTCACGAAATGTCTAATTTCACGATCTGTCTACGACAGATACATTTGCAGAGTAAGATGTCAAAAATTTCTACTACTTATGCATGCGCGTGCCATGGAATGAAATACTAAAAGCTTTTATCGTATATGACGGCACATTTTTCGAAAAAAAGTGTCTTAGTTTTTCAAGCATTTTAATGAGCGTTACTTAAGAACCCTTTTTGTGCAGAGTCGTTTGGGAGGATTGTTGAAACATCCTGTATGAGTTTAACGGAGAATAAAATCCTACATGAATTTTGTTTGCGGATTTTCTGTCCGATAGAAACAACACATATCCACCGTATCAGAAAACCTTCACTTTCTTAAAATTTAGTTCTTGATCTTTTGTCACTCTGAGCAACACTTATGATGCAGCCGAGAGGGTATAAGAAGAGGACCCCTTAGAAAACCTCGTTAGTGCAAACTTTCTCAGGTTATTACCAACTTCCTCAGAACTTGCTTGTCACCCTTATTGATTGAAGGAAACAATTTCCCGGGCAATTATTTGTTCTGAGAGAGCGGATTTATGAAGGAAACATTTCTTATTGATGACTTCGATCACTCCTTATTACGCCATACGGCTCAGCGGATGAAAAAGATCACTTTTCGGCTCAGCGAGGGATTTCCTCGCAGTACTGGGTTTTGATTTTTGCAGCTCTTATTTTTGAGCTTTCCAGATCTTCTTGGGATTCGTCACTCTTGATCATTCTAGCATGCAAGTTCAAACTTTTAATCCGTTTAAATATTAAGGGTAAAAGAAAGCACTTAAATTATTTTATTGCTTTGGACTGCATGGATTCTTATACATATTAATTAATGGGAGTCATTCCATTTTACATAATTAATAAAAATACAAGAAGAAATAATGAAATCTGCAAAATTCTATATCCAACTAAAGAAATCATGCGTGAAGTATTTTCATATCTTGGCCCAAAGTTTTACAACAGCTTGCCACCAAATATTCAAAACAGTATAACCAGTAAAACATTTAAAAAATATTTAAAATTTTACTTATTTACAATCATTAATATTGAACAGCTCTTTTAAAATCTGACTGAATAAAATTGCTAACTCCCCGACACCATACCGTTTCGCCACCACTTAGTATGTCCTTTTTCATAAGTGTTTTTTTTATTTATTTTGCATTTATTTTTTCCCTACTTCAATTTCTATGTATTATTCGTTCATTATTTTTTTGTACTTCATAATTAGTTATTTTTATTAAACTAGGGAGCTACCGCCCCCTGCTCGCTATCGCTCGCCAACCCCCGTTAACTGCTGACGCAGGGCCTTTCGGATCACTTCGCAATCCCCACAAAACCCTGCTCACTAAAATTATTTATTTATAAAACATTCGTTATAACAATTTGTAGAAAAAACTTCAACCAACTTTCTTGAAGCACACTCTCTTAAAAGTTAGAATATTTATTGGTTAAATTATCAATAATTTAATCAACACGTTTTCCTTGAAAATATCCATCAAGTCTGCTCGTGCTATTGTTATTCAATATTTACAAAAACGTTCAGCAATGAATCTGTTAAATTTAATATAGTACCTAGTAACTCGTCAAAATATCTAGTGTTTTATCATTCAAGTTTTAGTTTTAAAACAGACTTTTTAAACAATACTATTTAAGCTATTAAAAATGATAAGAGACAAAATCTACATTGCACTCAATGTTTACAAACAATTAATTTTGGTGTGTGAAATTCTATACTTGAATAGTAGATCTGTGAGTTTCTGGAAAACTCTTATCAGTCTTTTAAAAATATTTTATTTAGAAAGTACATATTTTGAAGCGCATTTTCAAAGCGTGAAAGGAATTATTTTCATCGTTAATGAGTAGCGTCGGTTGGTCATTGTGATTGGAGGTATAATAAATTGTACGACAGTTTCTTGCTGTTAACTGCAACCTTATCCGTAATCCAGAAAAATGGAAATATCTTAGAATTGAGAATTTTTTTAGAAATTCTAAAAGCACTTTGCACATCCTCAAAAGAATCCGAACAGTTTGATACCAAAAACATGTTATACGGATCAGTAATTAAAAAGCCTTTCTCTGGAAACCATTTACAAAAACTTTTTTTTAGAATAGAGAGATACTCACTTGTGTTTACTTTATTGTACATTAACTAGTATTTATTTTATCGTATATTCATTAGTATTTATTTTCATTGTATATTCACTACTTGTTCATGGTAGTAAGGATCATTTCCTCCAGGTTATATGTTTTCTTATTTCATTCATTGTCAATAAATTATTATCATTATTACAAAAACGGATCGATTAAATTATTATTTAAAATTTACATAGTATGTAGGCGGAGGGGAACGAACCACATACCGATCTGTTAAATTTAAAATTCTGAAAAAAATATCAATAGGTAAACTAAACTGTATTAGTACTATCTTTTGACTGAATTTTCAGAGAAGTATACCCATTGGATCCTTTAGTGCAGGGGTCGGCAACTGGAGGACCGAGGTCCGCATCCGGACCGGTTATTTCCTGGACAACAAAAATATTTTGAAAATCATTAATATGTATTTTTACACTAAAAAATTAGTTTGACCGGCTTTCTGAGGGTAAGTTTCAAAAAAAGTCTTGAAGGAAACCACCAGACCCCCATTTTTATGTAAAAATTATAATGCTATTAAATTTAACAATTTAATAAAGCAGGTAGCATACTCAAATTACATCTTTGTAAAAAAAATGTGTGTATCTGAAGATAAGAATATAAAGTAGTTGTACTAACCTATTTTTTCTCCGGACCTCGATGAAAATTATTTGGACCTGAAGTAAAATTACTTGCCGACCCCTGCTTTAGTGTTTGAAAAATTGCCTTCTTTGGAAAGCCCAACGCAAAATTTTTCCCCTTTTATCCATAAGAAAAATCCATCAATAAAGTTTTTAGAGTGGAAATTTTGCTAATAGATATATCTCACTTTGCTCTAGGAGTTCTTAAAAAATTACCTTAAAATTATTTTGTCACATGTAGTACTTTGCTAGCAAAGTCATATTTTGCAATTTATAAAATATTTTATTCCATGCTTTTAGAAACAATTCTTTCGATACAAAAATGTATTTACCATTGAGCAAATCATCCAAAATTCGACCGAACTAGAAAATATCTGTCAGCAAGTGTGGAGTTCCTATCAAAGTAGAATGTTTAATGTCCCCTCCGCCCCAGAAATGTCGAAACACGCATTGTATTGTTCTAGTTTATACCTCCAGAATACAAACCTGCCTTTAAGAGGTAATGACTGCTTTCAAACTCTCGTCTTACAACCAAAGCACGAGTGGTTATTTGCAACCCCTATCAACACTGCAAGAGAGACTTGGGGGAGGGCCCGTAACCCCGTTGAGGAACGCTAGAGACCTTCTCCAAACAACAGCCGATTCCACCAATAAAACCCCTGCCGTAAATCAACGTGGAGAGAGATTGCGTTGGAAACAGCCGGAGCAGAAGATGCTGTCCATGCGTGCTCAGAGTGGTAAATTGTAATATCTAGTGTGTAGAAAGTTCTATTGACGGAGGCAGTATAGTGGATCTAGATTCTAGAATGAAGGAAAAAGTAATATTTTTTCAAATAATTTTAGTGGGTTGGTTTCAAGGGGATTTCAACACTGTCGTTCCTAACGAACGAACCTTCTCCAAGCACCCTCTGCTCCGTTCCTACTGCACGCGGCGCCCGAAATGCCACCTTCACAGCACAATCGATTCGGACGTGCTGAGTGTTCCGTTTCTTTCGAATAAAATTCCCCGGAAATATGCCGCGTCTTTATTTGGAATTGAAATGAATTTATCCGTGGAATAAGTGGAATTTGATGGCCTATTTCTCCGGCAGCAGACTGAGTGCTAAAACCGTGGAGGCATTGTTCAGACAGAGAGCGTCTTGAGCATGTTTCCATTGTAGCATTTGAGGCCATCGTCTTAACCCTTTATTTACCAAATAATTTTCGGCGCAAGTTTAGTACTGGTGATGCTCCAAGTTTTTAGCGATAAAAATCACTATATAGTTACCCCAACTAATGTTAAGAGAATTATATGTGGCTTCTAAATATGGCGCCAAATAGCCAAAACTCGCCAACCATCAGCAGTTCTTAACTTGAGCCAGTGGTACTTACAAGTACCGTCGGTAAATAAAGGGTTAAACCCCTCGTACGGTGATGTCTGGGGACGCTTCGTTTGAGATTCTTATACACCTGCCTCTCGCCAAATACTTTCAACCAGACCACGGACAGGAAGAGATTATCTCAAACTGTGCAATATGTTATCCACGGAAGATTTGGAGATACTGGTCCTTAAGTCCACAGTCCAATGATTTAATTTTTCTCTTATTTGATTTTGTTATTTGTTTTCCTTACTTTAACTTGTACTTTGCAATAACAAGTATTTAAAAATATATATACATATTGCAAAGCATCAATTAAAATTTCCTACCTGACAACCTGAAAATACAGCTGCGGAAATCGTTTCATCCTCAACAGCATCATATAAAAACCACATTTATATGGTATCTCAGAGCGAAACAAGACGTAAAAAGTTCTATTCTAGATGGGAAATTTTTTCTCAGAAGTAGAAAAATGTAGGATATTTTTTCCCAGTAAGAGAGCGCGATGCATTTCGAAATCCAGCATTATGGATTTCTCTTAACCACTCCCTTGTTCGTACTCAGAATATTTCCTGATTTCACTTGAGATGCTGGGAGCTTTAATAGAGCATTTTTCATCACATGACTTGGACCTAGCAACGGCCTTAGCAACATATTGTTTGACCTACAGCAGTTAACAGTTAAAAGAAAATAACTGGTTGTTGGAGCAATTGCAATCACATGACAGTAACAGATACCGCAGCACCTAACATCGGCCCTACAACAGACTGTTTGACCTACAGCAAGGAAGAAAATAAATGGTCGTGACGTCACCTGAAAACACTCTATTGGTTAGTCAAATAAGCTTCATTCCCAATATGGGATTTAGTCTAAGCGGTACAAGTTGAAACACTGCACTTTTTGATGATGGTAAGCCACTTGGTACACTGATTCCATGGACCATAAGAATGAGTTTTCGATCAGGAGTCCACCGAAATTTCCCTTAGAATTTAAAATATTTAACTTTTTGTGAAATTTTTAAATTCGCGTTTTACACCTTATCTATCAAAGTTTTCAACATGTAAGGTGACTTTTCTATACAATTTGAGGTCGTAGATTACAAATATGAAGTCGAAAATTTCAAAAAGATGCCATTTGATATGTTTTTTTGAAAAAAACTAAATTTTAAAATTTAAAATCTTCAAAAACACAATGTTAAACATAAGTTGGTATCATGAAATTTTTACCAGTTATAAAGCTATTTGTAACTTAAAAAAATCAAAAATTTCAAAGCTTTACCTTTATTATTCACCGAGATATGAGACTTTAAATTTGGAAAATTTTCAAAATGGCGGCCATGCTTGATGCGACTACTCATCAAAAACTTCCCATAACTCGGTAAATTATTGTTCAAAATGAACAGTTAAAACCTTTTTGGAAAGAAAAGCAATACCACTATACTATTAAGACATTAAAAGAGCAATTAACCACTTTAAGTTGGTTTTAAATAAACTCTAAGACAGATTAATACTTAACTATGACAAGCATGTTAAAAGCTTTAAAAAAATGCTTTCTTGGTGAAAAATTGCTCTAAATTTTTTATTAAATGTTCACCCTGATATAAATATGCGACATTAAACCCTTTAAAGGAAAATTTTGCCTTACAAGCGCCTGGGCGCAAACGCGAAAATACCTAATAAACGCGCGCTTCAAATAAACTTTTTCTTTCAAAGAACCACAAAATCGTGCTTTCTATTATGATTTTCTAACAACATTTTAGCCACTTCAAGTTTAAAAAACAAGCATCCCTTACCTTTTGTATAAGAAAAAAATGCTTAAAATACAATTTTTCAGGTTAGAAATTACCTTTCAAATAAGTATTTTCTAGACAAACCTTTACTCACTGAGTTAAAACATGAAAAATCAATGAGATTCGTAATGAATTCAAATATGTTATAAACATTTAAACTTACCAAACACTTTTTAGAATTAGTAATCGTTGTGTATTTGAAAATCGAGTAAGGGTAATACATCTAATCATTTCCTATATGGTAATGCATAACACCATTTAAACTTTAAGCAATTATTTTTTAATCGGTATAAAAATTAATTGAGACTGTATGCATCCTGCCCTGCTAGTTTGCTACAAGACTACTTAAATTTAAAGCCCTGGATACTCTACCTTAGGTAGAGTATATGGTAGAGTAAATTATACCAGCCTTATAATGAATAATAGTATTTTCAACTTAGTAGAAACTTATAGTATTTTCAAGTGCTTGTTTACTTACCTACAACTTTACTATTAGTTTCAATATCTTTACATTTATTAGAAATTAAGAATATCGGGAAAGTCAAATGCATCCAAATTTTTCATTAATAATCATCGTACAAATATTTGGATTGGATAAGTTAATAAGTAAGGCTTTTTTTCTTATTTTAAATGAGAGTCGTAGCGACAATATATTTTTCCTGTAAAAAAAACATATTAAATGTGTACCATGATAGATCAAGATTTTTTCTTTAAAGAAACGTATGCCTCTCTTGAGAATTGGTATATTTTCTATATTAGCTAGATTTAAAAAAAAAGCATGTACATTGCCTATACTCCTTTCAATAAGTAATTACAACACTAAGATAAGAATTTCATTAATTATATAAAGAGTTAAAGGTATTAAATAGCCTTTTAAGGATTTCAAATTATTTTATTTATTCTTTTGGCACAAATTCAAAAGTATTGATTTGATTTTTGAATTTAACGTAAAAGGTTAAGTTATAGGTCTTCCTCTGAATTTTGGCATTCACCTCTACAATTCAGGCACATTAGTGTACATGGTATTCCTGAAGATTTGCAGGAACACCTTCCATAATCTATTTCCGCATAACTTCTATGCTTTCTAATTTTTAAAAATAATTCATAAAAACAGCAAATACACAACGATTTCTAATTGTTAAAAAGTGTTCGGTAAGTTTAAATGCAAACTATATTTTAATACATTATGAATCTCATTGATATTTCATGTTTTAACGCAGTAAGTAAAGTTTTTTCTAGAAAATACTCATTTGAAAGGTAATTTCCAACCTGAAAAATTGTATTTTAAGCATTTTTTTCTGATACAAAAGATAAGGGATGCTTGTTTTTTAAATTAGAAGTGGTGAAAATGTTGTTAGAAAATCATAATAGAAAGCATGATTTGGTTAAAATAATGTAAGAAAATAATAATAGAAAGCACGATTTTGTGATTCTTTGACAGAGAAAAGTTTATTTGAAGCGCGCGTTTATTAGGTATTTTTGCGTTTGCGCCCAGGCCCTTGTAAGGCAAAATTTTCCTTAAAATGGTTTAATGTCGCATATTTATATCAGGGTGAACATTTAATAAAAAATTTAGAGCAATTTTTCACCAAGAAAGCATTTTTTTAAAGGTTTTAACATGCTTGTCATAGTAAAGTATTAATCTGTCTTAGAGTTTATTTAAAACCAACTCAAAGTGGTTTAATTGTTCTTTGAATGTCTTAATAGTGTAGTGGTATTGCTTTTCTTTCAAAAAAGGTTTTAACTGTTCATTTTGAACAAAAATTTACCGAGTTATGGGAAGTTATCGATGAGTAGTCGCATCAAGCATGGCCGCCATTTTGAAAATTTTCCAAATATAAAGTCTCATATCTCGGTGAATAATAAAGGTAAAGCTTTAAAATTTTGGATTTTTTTAAGTTACAAATAGCTTAATAACTGGTAAAAATTTCATGATACTAACTTATGTTTAACATTGTGTTTTTGAAGATTTTAAATTTTAAAATTTAGTTTTTTTCAAAAAAACATATCAAATGGCATCTTTTTGAAATTTTCGACTTAATATTTGTTTTCTACGACCTCAAATTGTATAGAAAAGTCACCTTACATGTTGAAAAGTTTGATAGTTAAAGTGTAAAATGCGATTTTAAAAATTTCACAAAAAGTTAAATATTTTAAATTCTAAGGGAAATTTCGGCGGACTCCTGATCGAAAACTCATTCTTATGGTCCATGGAATCAGTGTACCAAGTGGCTTACCATCATCAAAAAGTGCAGTGTTTCGCCCTTTTTCGTCGTGTACCGCTTAGACTAATTGGCTATCACCATGCGGATCCTAATTGTTCAATAGAGGAGGAAATCTTACGAAGTGGAATTGGTAAACGTACGTACACTCACATAGTTTGACACTCAGGGTTGACATTTCAGAGCACGCTCTATACATAATTATCTAAATTTAAACCCCCAGAACTGAAGAGAATAATCTATCTGGCTTTTATTCCCTAGGTGTGTAAAACTCTCGGAGGATGTTATTGCTCTCACGCTCGAGAGATGCCTTTTATTTCCGACTTAAATTTGGAATTGAAAAGGGCGCTTCTCCGCTCGTATATGTCCGAATTTAGATTTGAATAATATCTCCAGATGCAGACTGTATGGGATGGTGATCTTACGTTTGAATCTGTTTGAAAAAGCAGAGGATGTGAAATCTCGATCTGGATAGCGTTAGTATGTCCAGTTTGTTTGCCAGATCCCCCCCCTCTGACACCTTCAAAATATAGCATATATGTGTACTTTGGAAGTATAAATGAGGGAATACATCTTTATATATTATGCATTATAACACATGGATTCTCATGCCCTACCGAGCGAATAAAAACATTTTTACGGTTTTGATCGGAGCAAAAAATATGGAAAGAAGGGGATGTAATTCTTTAGGAAAAGAATTTTTCTTAAAATATGATTTCTGAATCCGATGCTCACCAGGCTAATACTGATAAAAATGTTGGATGTCCGAGACATTCCTTTAAAGCAGTATCAACTTGGGTATCATAGACGGATATTAATAAGAATTTATTAATATAATATTAATAGCTATTTCAAAAATAAATTTTTCTTGCGTGCCTGTAAAATCATGTATTTATCGGTGACACAACTATTTGAACTAACCTTTAGGAAATTTCTTCTCCAAAGAGAAAAACTGAAGGGCTACACCCATTGGCAAGACTCACAAAAAATGTTTACTCACAATACAAAGAACTGCCACTCCCAAAAAACAGCGCCAGGGGTAAATCAAATTCATTTTTATCAGTTAATCCCATTTTTTCCGCCAAACCTCAAAACACAATAGGGACAACCGAGCTCCCTCGGGAGAGTTCCGATTCAGAGAAAAGTGCTCCACGTCGACGTTTAAGCCCTGACAGTGATGGATGAAGGTTGAAGGAGCCTGAAAAATGGCCTCTCTTGGAAAAAAAATTAAGGATAACAAAAACCTGGGAGAACAGAAGATTTTATGGAGGACATCCAATATTCCGGAGTTAACTGTCAAGTTTCATTCAACGAGAATTACTCGATTGGGACAGCCGTTTTTTTCCATCTAATTTCTGATAGGGCGCCTAAGACAAAGGATGTTGTTCTATATTTGAATATGCAAATCTTATTTTGAAACTTGTGTGCATTTGTTTGTTACATTTTTATGGCACAAGAGCCAGATTAAGCCATTCTATGCCAAGCAAGACAGAAAAACCAAGTCAGAATTTAAGATCTATGCGAGCAAGAAGCTCTTGTGTGCGTTTGTGTAGCTTTTTTTCTTCATTAAGTCTTGATGTAGGCAAGGTTTGGAAAATACTAAATGTGCTTTGTCTGGGTAAAAAGAACGAGTTAAAATGGAATGTTATATCAGTGCCAAAACTTGAACAACTGAAAGTTTGGAACGGCTTTAGAATAGGTCCGCTTTTGGCGACCGTTTTCTGAAAACCCGGTCGCCATGTTTACCCATGCTCAATGCTCAAATTAAATGCTGAATACCCCCAAAAGATTTTGAAAATAAGAATGTCCTTTCTAAAATCAATGGAGGTGGTGGACCAGCTGTCGGAGGGGTGAATTCTATCTGCCTGTCTGACCTGAAGACCGGGACCCCAGTTTTTAAGACTTAATTTTTAAGGTTTCAATGGTTTTAACTTTAAGTTTTTAAAATTTTAATGGTTTTAGCTTTTAATGTAACTTATGTTTCAAATTTTATATAGCTTAAAATATTAAACCCTATTTTAACTATATTTTAACCATATTTTATTGGACAATCGCCTGTTTATTTATTTATGTTTTTAATAAAGCTCTGACCGTAATCCCCATTCCCTATTACCCCCAAACCGAGAGGTTGTGGGGGCGGATTGGGTTAATAAATTAATTAATTATTTCTATTATATCTCGTATGATTCAAAACATATTTCAGAATTACATCAGTTTGAACTATGCCTTTTATGGTAAAATTATCCATTCGATTTATTCAGTAGAGGATGATTGCATGATCATCACGGTCATATCGACTTTCATGCCCTTTTCAACCAACAGATAAATAAATAACAGGAGGAACAATTCCCTTCTCAAAGGAGAGAGGATAGCGCACAACAGGCGGAGGTTTACATTCCGCGATTGTGATAGCGTCTTCTCACGATATCCGGGAATCAGAAAGTCGTAAAACGAAGCTGCGATTTTTAACTCGCGGATCGATTTCTTTCAACGGCACGCGCTCCCCATTAGGATAGAATAAAGAGACCAGTGGCTTTCCTACATAATGCCACATGTTTACAACAGTTTGCATTTGAAAAATTAAATAAAATTAGCAGAGTCTACTCATTCAATCTGTGGCTTTGCAACAGGCCATCACATACGGCCAGTTGAAAATTTTTTACAGAATTGGGGGAAAATATTAGATAAATTCTTTGTAAGGTTTCCGAAAGAAATATGAAGCCAAAGGAATATGAATTGTATGTTTTACTCATATTTAAATTAATTTCTCTAAAATTATTAAGTATCTAGCGCTGACACGTTTCAGGTTTTTTTAATAAATATCATCTGGTGCGTTTCAGATGGGCTTCGCCAGTCCATTTTTAAAGAAGATTATTCTACTTATACTGTTATTATATTTACAACAATGTGGTTTTGCCATGAAGTTGGGCATGAAATATGGGTTTTCAAGCATAAATTTGACCAAAAAAGTTATTAAGACGCTTCTATTTTAACTTATTTTTATTCCACTGGGCAACAATTTTTGACAAAGTTCGTGTAAAAATTATGAAAATAGCCAATTCCTACTGAATTTGACCTTCTAAACCCGAATATCACCTTAAAAAATCTGGTTTGGTTCGAGTTTTGGAGATACAAGGGGGGTCTGATTTAGCGTAATTAATGCTAAAATGCCACTGTTTTTTAAGAACATTTTAATATACAATACTCTATTACCCATTTAATTGCGCAATATTTTATCTGAGATGTTTTCTAACATATACACATTTATAAAATAATAATAAAAATAATATTTGGTAAAGAATTTGTCGATAAGAATCGCCAGGTGGTCGACAAAGTTAGGAGATGTTTTCATAAGAAATATTCCCATGCATTCATGAATTAATAAAAATAATAATACATTAACATCTACCTCTTGATGTTAACGAGTGGAGTTTGTTCATAGATTCCTCTAAATTGAGTTTGAAGATGGTATTGCTCAACAAAGGCAATAAGCTCCTTTCCATTCCCATTGCATTTGCTGCTCATATGAGAGACATATGAACACATGCAGTTACTTCTTCATTGAACTGAGTGTGAGTACGCAAAATATGAATGGGGTGTGTGTGCCGACTGTGTCTATTTTCACGTCGACAAATTTAACCGTCTGAAAGAGGCAAAAATCAAAGAAGGAATTCTTATAGGTCCTCATATTAGAGATAATTTTAAAGATTCAAAATTTGAAAACCTTCTTGACTGTTAAATGAAAAACAAGTGTAGGATGGACTCTGTCAAGTTTGTGTTAACTTTCTAGGCAACGCAAGATCGGAGTATTATAAAGATCTTGTTCAGGACATGTTAGCCTTATACCAGAAATGCAGTTGTCAAATGTCCTTAAAGCTGCAATTTTTGGATTCTCACCTTGATTTCTTCCCTTTTAACTGTAGAAAATTCAGCGATGAGCATGGTGAACGTTTCCACCAAGATATGTCTGAAATAGAGCTACGTTATAACGGAAAGTGGTCTGCCTCAATGCTTGGGGACTACTGCTAGACGCTTTTTAGAGATGATCCAGGTATGGAATACAGCCGAAAGAGAACTCGTCAATCATGATTTGGTTGTACTTCATTCTGTTATTATTATATTATTTTAATTTATTTATTATGCAGTGAAAAAAACTAAAAACTGTAATTTAATGTGTTTGTTTTAGGTATTATTTAGAGCAATATCTCAACATTACAAAAAAACCCGAACCAATTTCCAATTTTTATGGCCATATTTATGTTCAGCATGTTGAAATCTATTAGAATTTAAAATTTTTATCATTTTTACATTTTCACTGTTGCCCAGTGATTCAGAAACCTTCCCCGGAGCGAGTAGATCAACGTAGTAAAGTTTAAATGTTAATGTAGGTTCGAAAAGTTTAAAACTATAAAGGACATGAGTTAAAATCTTATATTTGTTACTTTAAAGGGTCAAATTTCAGAACATTTTCTTGTAGAGAACCCCTCAAAATTCCTTTAAAAGTTGGATACCTGTTATACAGGGTGTTTTAAAAGTCCGTTTAATGGCTTTTATTTGGAACCAACGCGTCCTAGGGTCACGAAAGTAAGGTCTACCCCTAGGTAAGTGACCCTGGAGAATCCATTGATATAACTTACAGCGATCCTAGCGGCGAAAAAAAGTGAAAAACATTAATTTAAAATCTAAAGGAGAAAGAGCAAAAACCTCAGAAAGAGTATTGTTGCCAACGTTATGAAGAACTTACAGGAAAAAAAATCATGAAAATACCTTGAATATTCGCGGAGATATTAGCATGTGAAAATATCACTTTTTCAGACCTCAAAAAAGAAAAAAGTTTGCAAATTTGCAATTTTTTCAGTGTTATTGTGTAGTTTTGTGTTTTTTAGTTGAATAAAGGCAAAATGGTGTGTGGGGACAGACTCATAAAAAAAGCAAACGCAACTGTCTTCTCCCAGAAACCATCCAGGGCTAATCATTTTCTTTGATCCTGCCTTAGTTATATTTTCATTAATTCCTCTGTATTCCACTTTCTAAAAACAGGCCCCTCATCAATATCAATTCTTGAAATGTGGCTTTGTGATCCCTTTGCACATCATACCAGGGCTCAATGTATAGCTTAACAATTATACTCATACCTTGTAGTACTTGATTATCCAAATAAACCGTCATTTCTAAATATAAATATCTTTAAGCAATAAATTACTTAAGACATCCACCTAGAAGGATGGATAGCACCAGGTTTAAATTTAATCATTTTATCTTCATAATAATCTAAAAGTGCTATTGTCAACCCTAGAAACTCTTGGTAGTCATCTCTCGATTGGTGTTCAAGCTTTGTTTTAGCAAACTTGTGAATTTCTTCTTGGTCTCTTCCATCAATGGTGTTTTTAACAACTTCATTTTTAATGCCTGATGAGTACTTAGATTTGTAGATAACATCCCAAGATTAGACAGGTCCATGGGATACAGTAACGCAAGGTCCAAAGGCCGCTTTTAACACTAATTTAAGAACATTAAAATGTATTATATGAGCTTAGGCTTATAAAATTCAGAGTAAATTTCTGTGTCAAAACTTTAATTAGATTACATTTAAAATCTAATTTTCATTGTTTTAAACATTATATTAAAGTTTTGTTTTATGTCCTAACCCTCATTGGAAAATCCTCCACTTCACCTTAAATCCTCCATTGGAATCCACTTATAATAATGAATTTTACCGTAGTCTAACTTCAATCGCATTGTGGCACATGTTAATATTAAAATATTTGAAAAATATTTGGTATACATTCATTTCATACCTTAAGGAAAAAAAGTTGGGGGTGCGATCGAAGAAATTTTGAGTTTGAAAAATTAGGACCACCCTAATAAAAACATATTATTACTTAATTAAAAACAAAAATTCCACTCAAAACGCCCAAATTAGGAACAATCAAAACCAAATGAACACAAATCCCATTGAAAACACAGCCTACACCTCGTAATTGGAGTTCTCAGCAAGGGTCCCTAAAACTAAAAAAAGGTTCCTGTTTATAATATTCAATTTTTCTTAACAAGAATACAATCAACGACAGCGAAAGGGAAAAAATCTTTCATACGAATAAAGTGTTCGTGTGAAAACCAAAAAAGAAATCTCAAAGTGCACCTTATTAATAACCCTTATTAGGTTTTTCAACTCTCAAACCTTTACAAAAGAAACGAAAGGTTGAAAAAAGGAGACAAAAACTTTGAGAATCACCATTCCATCAAATTAAACTAATCTTCCCATTAAAACGACGCTTGGAGGCAACCATCATATTTGTGCGCTTTCTTATCTTTGACAAAACACGGCCATCGCGAAGCAGATAAAAACTCTTTACTCCCAAAGTATTTTCCGATTATCTTGTAATAGATTTTTTTTGGCACAGGTGTGAAAAAATTAATGAAGTATCGAGCTCTGGAATAAATTAATGGAAAAACTCTATCGGCCGCAAGCAGAACAAGTAGAGATCGATGGGAAGACATCACATCAGCAAACATAAGCAAACTAGATATTTTAAGTCGTTAGTACGCATATTATTTCAGTTAAATTTCCTTGAAATATTTAAGTTAAATTTCTTGAAATAATTTCCGAGGAAATATTTTTGATACATAAGGAAATGAAAAAAAAAACAGTGCTTGACGAATTTTTATATATAATGGGGATCTTTTTTTTAAATAAACATTGCGTTTGAATTGTTTTTGGTTATTTGATTCTGACCGAATCCCACAAATTTAAATAAAACTACGTGAAATCGTGTTTAATACTTTCTGAAACAGTTGAATTTTAAAATAAAACAAGATTTTTAGTAAACCTATTCCTCTAAAGATAAAACAAAAATATTAACGCTTCATACGATTTTAGAAAGCAAAACTATTTACCTAATGAAATTTTGAATGAAAATTCGTAGGCGAGTCCCCCCCGGTGTCAATATTAATAAAATTGATCATCGGGTTGTTGCGGCCCTGTTCAAGGTGATTGATTATAAAATTAGAACGTTTCAACCCCACCTGCGGGGGTCATCATCAGCCCGGAATAAAAATTCGATGGAGAATTTTTGTTCCTGGCTGATGATGACCCCCACAGTTGGGGTTGAAACGTTACAATTTTACAATCACCTTGAACACGGCCTTAACAGCACGATGAACAATTTTATTAATAATATTACTACCTAATATCTTTTATATTACCTAGCGAAATTAAAACAGGATCCACTATGCTTCTATTTAAAAAAAAACTTTAAATTTTTTCATAATTAACTGTACAATATTACAATCAGTGAGGGGAACGTTACCACTTAAAAAAAAGTAAACACCTTAAAATTGATCATTCAAAGATGCTTTAGAAACGATATTAAGAGAAATAATTATTAAGAAAAATTTAGACTTGGAAGCTAAAAGTGCAAACATTATATCATAACTGTAATTTAAGAGAACCACTAAACATTGTCAGAAACGAGAAATTAAACATTTTTAGGCAATTTTACAATGGATTTTGCTTAACCAAATTAATATGCCTGAAAAGGTCAACCAACATGTGATCAAACAGTTTCATCGGCCTATATTTTTGAGTTCAAATTCAAAAGCGATTCACTTCTCTCGGAAAATAATTAACATTCTTGTTTTACGTGGTTATTCAGTGTGACCTTTAGAGTAGTTACACTTAGTTTCAGCCGTTCCATTTTATAACAGGAATAAGTTTCCAAGGTTTGTTAAAATAAACTATGATAAACTTTCAGCTCATAATAGACAAAATATTTCAGGGCCCTTGCATACATGCTGACACAGTAATAGAAAACCTTGGAACTATGCAAATTGAATACTACCCTATCAAACAACTGCACTTCTCTTGACTCTTCCGGTGCAAAGAAAAAGCTCCGAAAATAGTCGTTACCCGAAAGAATATCGTGTGCAGTAGAATACGAAATCCAATAAAGTTTATATGTACTTCCTCTTTCTAGAACTGTACTGTAGATCTTTCGTTTATTGGCTATATACAGCTTCGGGGGAAAGTGGAAATAGAAAAAAAAATGTCTTTCGAAAATATCCCCTTAAAGCTTCTTACTTTCGTTGTCTAAAGTAACGGAAGAAAAAGTTGAAAACTGGAAAATTCGATCTTTCCTTTTTGAAGCTCAAATAAACGGGATATGAAGAGGATGAAATATTCTCCCGAATTCTCTCAAATATCCAACTTCGGATGTAAACAAGAATCTTTCCGAAAAAGGGAGATTAAAATATTCCAGTGCTGTTTTTCTTTTGCATGGGTTCTGGGTACTTAGTTTCGAGACAAACGTTTTAACGCAAATAATTTTTTCTCTATTATTTTTTACGAAATAATTGGAGAATCAAAATAACTTTCAATATAATTATCAGTAAAACTAGCTTTTCAAAGAATAATGTCAATATGATTATAATTTTAATTTGTAAAAAAAAACATATCAAAATAATCAAATAAAATTACAGTATTTATACATTTTTAATGGAACTTGAGAGTTCTAGAATACTCTTTGGAGAATTTAAAATTTTTTAAGTACATTATACAGGGTGTCCCATAAATAATGGGTCACACTTCTAAGGGGATAGTAGACACCTAGATGAGTCAGAATCACATAGAATTTGGGGGTCCCAGACCAAATCCCAGGGAGTTAAAAATGGAGCTACACCCAAAATAAATTATTGAAAAATTCAATTTGTAGATGAACTACTATTGGTAAAAATTTAAATAGGGTCTCAAAAATTGTGATTTAATATGATCTTTAAAACTATCTTAAAAAGTTTTCAGTTTAAAATATTTTTATTACAAAAAAAGGTTAAAAACCACAAAAAATGTGAAAGCTCTGCCAAAACCTTATTTTGTATTTCGAAATCCTTTCTTTTGATTTGATAATCTGAAAGATCATAGTTGAAAACCCTCAAGTCCAAAGTTTTACGTAAGTACAATCAGTATTAAACGCTTGAGATCCTGTTAAAGTTTGTTTTTTGCGTGCGCAAACATCTGATCTGGAAACAGCTCCAGAAAACTGCTTACGCACGCATAAAACAAACTTTAACAGGATCTCAAGCGCTTAATATTGATTGTATTTACGTAAAACTTTGGACTTTTGGGTTTTCAACAATGATCTTTCAGATTATCAAATCAAAAGAAAGGATTTCGAAGTACAAAATAAGGTTTTGGCAGAGTTTTCACATTTTTTGTGTTTTTTAACTTGATAGTACTCATCAAGACGAACAAGAATCGATATAGAAAGGGGGGTCCCAGACCAAATCCCAGGGAGTTAAAAATGGAGCGACACCCCAAAAAAAATCATTGAAAAATTTAATTTGTAGAAGAACTACTATTGGTAAAAACTTTATTATGGTCTCAAAAATTGTGGTTTAATATGATCTTTAAAATTGCCTCAAAAGTCTTCACTTTAAAATTTGTTTTATTATGAAAAAAGTTAAAAACACAAAAAATGTGAAAACTCTGCCAAAACCTTATTTTGTATTTCGAAATCCTTTCTTTTGATTTGATAATCCCTTAACTCCAAAGTTTCACGTAAATACAATCAATATTAAACGCTTGAGATGCTATTAAAGTTTGTTTTTTGGGTGCGCAAGCAGTTTTCTAGAGATGTTTCCAGAACAGCTCTAGTGTGTGTGTGTGTGTGTGTGTGTGTGTGTGTGTGTGTGTGTGTGTGTGTGTGTGTGTGTGTGTGTGTGTGTGTGTGTGTGTGTGTGTGTGTGTGTGTGTGTGTGTGTGTGTGTGTGTGTGTGTGTGTGTGTGTGTGTGTGTGTGTGTGTGTGTGTGTGTGTGTGTGTGTGTGTGTGTGTGTGTGTGTGTGTGTGTGTGTGTGTGTGTGTGTGTGTGTGTGTGTGTGTGTGTGTGTGTGTGTGTGTGTGTGTGTGTGTGTGTGTGCGTGTGTGTGTGCGTGCGTGCGTGCGTGTGTGCGTGCGTGCGTGCGTGCGTGCGCGTGTGCGCGTGCGTGTGTGCGTGCGTGCGTTATTTTTTGACCCAATGTTAAGTGACCATTCTTGCTGACCAAAGAGCATGGAGGTTATTTTTAAATCATAGAAAATGGTCCAACAGTGTTTGGTTTACTTTATTTTATTGAAGAAGAGTGTGAGGTTTTCATAGCTTTCTTTTAAATGCTTTGAGAGTCCTACAGGTGACCGGAAGAGATGATTCCCAAGTCAGTTGGAGAAAAAAACACTGTAACATCAGTTTCATGAGAAACTGGACGTATGGCTGATGGAATACTATCAGGATGAGGGATTATTTTTTGATTATTGCGTTTATACCCTACCCACGGACATGACATGTATAGAAGCAACAATCATCTTAATGGTTTTTCGGCTCCCTCTATGGCATAGGAGAGTTCCAAATTAGCAGTCTTCTTTCCTTTGATCTAAAATTTGTCCTGATCTCCAAGTTTTCGTCCGAAATACAGAAGATAGGCTGGTATTGCTTACTCTGTAATGTTACTCATGCAATTTGCAATACCGCTATTTCGATACATATGTAACAAAAACCATCAGACAAATTATAAAAACGTCTCGAACTCGAAGTCTTGTATCACAAGAAAAGTAGTTGTTATAATTTTTTTGATGAAGTTTCCACTTTTCACTGTATTAGTGCGCCCATTACATTATAAATGACTTCGCGCGACGCTAATTGTTCGGAGAACTCGACGGGGATGGAAGGATAGCGACAGGGAGATGTCACAGAGTAGTATTCTGTAGTTTTCACCATGGTAGAATAATGGTCATGCAAGCAGGAAAGAAATTCAACGTGAAATAGGTAATTTTCATGAAAATCCTAAAATTGAATTTTACAAAAAAACTTGATGTGATTGAATTTTTTTATTATTTTTTCTGAAATCAGCACTGAAAAATACATTAAGTTCAGCTCTTTCATCGCAGGCCTGTGTAATTTGGAGCTGAAGGTATTGTCAAAAGTCCATTTGTCAATGAACCATATTTGAATTAAAAAGAACTAAAATATTAGAAGTTTAAAACGTGATAACTTTGAACAACATACTGTGGGCATCGAACTCTCTACCTTGCCTTTTCAGCATACTTTGCATGGTACCAACAAAGGTCTCCATTACCTTGATCACGTGAACGAGATTGCCTACGAGAACGGGAAGGCTGTCTTTTAGGACTGCGTTGTCTGAAAAGTTTGCCAACCTGGGGCCCTACTACCAGCCAACTGGAAGCGCTTCACTCCCGAAAGTATTTCCGGGTCACGTGGTCATTTTCACTTTGGACTACCACCATGTCCAAAAAATACTGGAACGCTTCCGTGGCTACCGAATCGACCGCCAGGATTCGGCGAGATTTCTTTCGGCACCTCCTTTCCGTGTGAAAGGGTAGTTCCGCTACCGGAAGGACACAGCAAACCAAAACAATTCAAAGTAAAAATAAAGGTAAGAGTTTTTTTCATCCTATAAACTATATGAAATTACCTTTATTGAACAAAATCTAGCTGGAAATTTGAAAGTAACTAAGAAATACGCTATTATTACAACCCTAGAGAATTAAAACAATCTAATGAATTTCGAACTTCTGGTTTACATTATCGTTAATTTCAAACTTGAAATTAGTTTATTCCTCTTGAAAGCTATTACTTTTTGAATATTACTAAAAGGATTTGGAAAGAATTAGTTAAATTTTTGTTTTGAAAACCTACTAAAGGTACGTGTAGAATACGACAAAATGTAAACAATGAATGAAACGAATGTAAACAGTAAGTGCTAAAACGTTTAAAAATTTAATTATCGATTAAAAATTCTTTAAACGCTTTTAAGAACATTTAAAACCATTTTTGGTTCTTGTAATTTAAAAATTAAAAGAGTGAAATAAGCTGTGATCATGCTTGTATTGCACAAACAAATCACGAGGAAAAACAATTAGCTGATTGAAAAGTTTCCCATAGGACAAAATGTGTGATGCTTGGTTGATAATTTGTACATATGTTGCATGTTGGTTTTAGAACAACTTAATCGCTTCTTGATTTAAATGGCAATTTAGCTGGGCAAAATTAAACTTATGATTTTAAAAAAGGATACAACAAAGGTTGACTCTTTGGCTGCTAAATTATAGAAGAGGAAATCATCTTTAATTTAGCAGAATAGTCAACCGGATGATATGCAAGAACCCAAGATAGTGTTGATTTTATTTGAAAAATGTTAAAGTTTCTTCCTTATAGTTATTAACTAAAAAATTAATGTGTATATATTGTATTTTAGCGCTTCTACAAAGAATGGAATGACGAAGATGGATGTGCCTTGTTGAAGGAATAATTTAGGGCAATTTTCTGAGCTACTCAATTTTAAAAGAAGGTAAAGTGCCATTAGAACATTTGTGTCCTTATCTATAAGTATTGATTGTGTTTCTTACTATACTTGACAGCAACTTAAGTTGAACCTACTACGTCACTAACAAAGTAGTTCCCATCACGGAGTCTGAATTTCGAGTGAAACTAGGAATGTCAATTTTAAAATATGATTATTTCATTAAACCTATGGGTGTATAGTGTCTTTTTATCATGATTCGTGTATCAAATATCCTACCAACCCAAGATGCTTTGTGTTTACTCACTTTCTCCTTTCGCATAGGGGGCCATTCATGAATTACGTAAGGGTTGCGAGACGGAGGGGGGTTGGAAAAATATCTACATACCCTTACTTGGGAGTGGGGGTCAAACCCATTCTTACGTAAGATTTTCCAAGTTAATGTAAAAAAATTCCAATTATTCTAATCAAATTACAATTGAATAACCCCAGAAAAACTGCAAATGCTTACGATCTTTGTATTTTATCGAAGTTTTATTTTTTTAAACTGATTAAATTTTTATCTGTAGAAAAATAAAAATCTTTGATTTACGTCAAACTGAGAGTTTTAGGGTAACTGAACCTTTTCTAACATTTTATTACTTTGAAAAATGAAATGGAATCTTACGTAAGAATAGGGAGGAGGGGTTTGAAAAATCTTACGTACCCTTACATGGGGGTAGGGGGGTCAAAAATTGCCAAAATCATCCTTATGTAATTAATGAATGGCCCCTAGTGACGTACTTGGTTCATGAAACGTTGCTGTGAAGTATAGGCAATTAGTGTAACCCTTAATGAGCAAGGCTCCAAACGGGGTTCTTCTCGCCAATAACTATCCCACATCCCCTCCATCTCAATTGAAGAAGGTGCTTTAAAAGCCAAGCTAGCTACCTCAATTTCCTGCCCCACTATTCGAACTTGGATTTTCTTCGTTCAAAAGTGCCTAGCGTAGAAAAACAGACACAACTTCAAAAATTTTGTAAGTTTCTTAAGTTTGAAGCAATTATCAAAGTTTGACTTTACAAATAATATGGCGAGCCAATGACGGCATATTATTTTCACGTCATTGCCTCTGGGTCTTTTTCAAAGTAAAACAAGAATTGCAAATACTGCCATGCAGTTAAATTCGGTTAATGTTCCTACTTAATATCACCAAGCTGTTTTAAATGCCATAAATTCAAATGTTGACATATTTTTATGGTTCATATTGATAAACTGAACATTTATTGACATATAGCTGAACATTTTAATTTGAGATAGAAGTTATCTAGCAATATTTCAAATTTTTGGTGTCTAAAAGAGCTTAACGGGACCATTAGCGGAATTGAACCTAAGCAAAAGTACACAAAAACTAGGTTTTTTACTCGTTCTCCCTTGCCGCGTGTATTAATTGGCGAGAATGTTTCGCTACTTGAATGAATAGTTATCAAAATCATGAACTAACCCCTTAATTATTAGATAACATAGCTGCCAATTCTTCTGGTTTAGCTGGGAGATTTTTTTAATGAGTTTTCCAATTAGTGATCGAGTTAAAAGGTCTTAAACTTGATAAGACGGAATCAGACAATAACGGATGAATTGAATAAAAAACAAAGTTATACGGTTTGTTAATAATAACTTTAAATATCCCGGCTAAATCAGAAGAATTAGCAGCTAATGCAGATATAATGGCAAAGTAAAATTTTTTTGTAAAATTGAAATGCATTTAACTTTGATAAAAGCATAATCTAATGAAACAGAAAGATTGTTTTAACGTATTTGATATTTGAGCCAGGAGGTCCTAGGGTCACATTTTTAAAAACGTGTTTCAATTTGATTTTGGTAAAACAAATTTCATTTTTTCATCAATGCCCAGTTTGCTTATAACTTTTCTTTCCCCCATTAAATAGTTTCATAAACATTAGAACAGTAAATTATCAAAGAAGTCTTTATTCAATAATAATTATTATGAAAGTAATAGTCATCTAGCTGCCTAAAATGGGCTGAGAAAATTATTAAATGGAACACTGCGAATTGTAAACAAACTGCTCACTGGCGGTGTAAAATTTCTTTTCACCCAATTTGAACAAAATGTGTGTTTGGAGGTACGGAACTTCCAAGGCCTATATGTAAAAGAATTTTCAGTTTTGTTTATTTTTTATGAAAGCTGGATGTGGCCCTGTGATTTCTTCCGGAAGGTCTGGTATCAAGGTTAATGTTCTTAAAAACATGTTTGTTTCTGATTCGATAAAACAAATCTTGATTCTTATGTACAATCCTGTAAACCTTGTAGCTGAATCCTTAACAATATCAAAGCTCATTGACTGTTCTATAGCTGTGCAGCTATAATTGACAATTAATCGGACAATACATAATACCCAAATCTTATGCCACCGCTGGCATAAGATTAAGTAGGCATTAGCGTTCACTTTTCTTTGTTCCGGAAAATAGTTCAACAAACACTAAAACATTAGCTACGTATCAAAAAAGTTGCTCACTGGTCACAAAAGATTTCCCTCCATCCAAATCATAACCAAATGTTTTTTAGCAACACAGAAACCTTGATACTTCATGTATCAAAATTTTTCTGTTTTTTTTACATTTTTATCAAAACTGAACGTGGCCTCTATTGTACGATTCTGAATTAGATTAGCCGACATAATGTTAAACGTTGGTAAATTTTTTAAAAATCTCGTTATCTTGAAATATGAATTGTGTTTATTTTGCGCTTCCCCTGTTGCTACTGAGGATTTGCCACTGAGTCGACTGTAATTTGTTTAAAGTGTTTAATATAAGCTGGTTAGTCAAATTTAAAAATTAATGTACACTATATACATTTTAGGCTTCTTATGCTCCAAAATGTTGAAAATTGCTGGTCTTTCCTGATTCCCTGTACTTTTGGTCTTTTTCTCGACAAAGGAGGTAAGTACTTATAAAATTTGCATGTTTATCAATGAATGAAATTCTCAAAATTATAACTTAAAATCTATAATAGTGTTTCACAACAACCTTTGCAAAGAATTCTCGTTTCTTCTATAACGTAAGTCCAAAAAGATGTTACATAGCCATTTAAATTATCAGTTTTTTAATTAACAATGAGGACAATTATTTTGAGCAAGGGGTAATTCCATGGTAATGTAATATCAGTCACGCATAAATTCTCCCTTATTTCATAAAAGATAACCGCCTCCTACCTAAAAACTGGTAAGTTAGACTAACCCACCAATTCTTAGGCAGAAGGAGGTTATCTTGTATGAAATAAGGGAGAATTTATGCGTGACTGATTTTACATTACCATGGAATTACCGAGAGTTGATAGTCCCACAGTCTTGTTATAAGCTGGTTAAAAACAATATGTAGGATTATTTTCTTAACAAATTAAAAGGCCTTATGAATAACATCATCTAGATATGTTTTTTATATGTGCCCTCTCATCCCTTCTGTGTTACTTAAATGCCCGACTCATTTAGGAGGGAATTTGAACAAAGGTTCTTGGTATATTTTTGTTTAAAGCATTTGCAGGGGGAAATTATGAAACTTTGGAATGTCCCTTGAATTATATTTGTATTTTATCAAGCATTTTTTTTTCAAATGAGAAAATGCACATGTTAGTAATGATGCAATGTGTTGCATTGAAATGAGCTACTTTTCTTTTTAAGAAATCAGTATGACATCTGAGCTGGGACCTGTATAAAATATGTTTTTTTTTCAACTGTTAAAAACCTTTTATAATACCTTATTCTATTTCCAGGCACCATCTGCTTTCCTAGCACTGTCAGCTATGCACAACAACTACTGTTTCATTATAATCTAGGACCCAAGAATAAAATTTACATTTTTATCAGAAAAAATTCTGCAAAATATCATGAATTATTTAATACCATTTGTGTGAATCCTGCATTTTCTGCTGTTGTAAGCAACATGCTTTTTATATGTACATAACTGCGTTGTAACTTTTTAATAACATGCATGAGAGAAAATTGTATAAAAAACAGTTTGATAAAAATTATAAAAAAATATTTTGTGTTAATAAAAATATTTGTATAATGTGTGCATATTACCTTGCCAATAAAGCTGTAGTATTAGTTTCATAAATATTGCTTCTTTTACAGTGGCGGATCTACGGGGGGGGCTTTCGGGCTGAAGCCCCCCCCAAAACGTCTGATATTTTACTAAGTTTGTCAAAACACAAAAATTAATATCCGAAATTTGGATGAGGCGTACCAAAACGAGTTGAAAAAGTGGGGTTTTTGACTTAAATTTCCAAAAATTTTCTGGGGGAGAACCCCCAGACCCCCCCTTTTAGTGGTTTGAGTAAGATAATTCACTACCTTTTCCGTATTACCATTAACAAGAAGACTCAATTGGATTATGAAAATTCTTAGCCCCCCCCAAAACCAAATCCTGGATCCGCCACTGTTCTTTTATTATCAAGTTTTTAATTCTTCAATTCAAATATAAATGCATTTGTTTAGCAATGGGAATGATAGTGTAATATATTCCTAATACTTCATTTGAAATATAATTGATCCCTATGGGCCTTAGATTTTTATTTAATTAATGCTTAAATGCGACAAGTTACTTACGGGAATACATAACATCAGGGTAAAAATTCAGGTTTTCGAGGTAAAATAGTTTGTCTTATTGCAGGGATTTGTCTAGGATTTTTTGCCAACAACCTATCTTGTGAAAATTTAAAAATAATTTGTGAAAATAAAATAGGCGTAATAAAATGTTTTGAAAAATCACTTTACATAAACATTTTAAGGGGAGTTAGTTTTCAAATATAAGTATTATTATCTTAGTAATAATTTGTGAAAATTCAGTTAAAAATTGTGAAAACTTAGCAATAAATTGAAAATAAGAAATTTTAAATTTGTGAAGCTACCGTTTTAACGATCGACGAATTTGTGAAGCTACTGTAAAACGGTAGTAAATTTGTCCTGGACAGATCCTTGTATTGAAAGTATACTGTAACACTTTTCTGTAAACTCAAAATACCCTGCTTAACAATAGTTCATAATTAAAAAAAGTGGAAATCAAAAGGTAAGAGGTTGCAAGGCCATATATATAAAGAGAGAGTCTTGGTGTAACACCATTGTGTTTGTCCCCTAAAATTATTTGGACCGTTCTCTGAATAATGTGGAGCGTTCCTCTCGAAATATGGTGATTTAATTTCAAATTAAGTGTTAAAATGTGAAAAATATGCAAGTTTCCTCAAGTATTCATGGTTAACCCTGTTCCTCAATATCCACAAAAGTGTTTCTAATAAATTTCAGGGTGCTGCAATGTGTTTGATAAGACTTAAATCACAATGAATTTTGTTGTAATGTTTTTAAATGCTTACAACTATCACATGAAAGCTGAAAATTGTATTTAATTTTTTTAATTAATTTCTCTATCTCAAAGATAAGGTATAGTTAAGTAATACATTTAAGGGTTTATTTTAATTATGAACTTTATAATGCAAGAATCTTCTTTTCTGAGCTTCAGCTGAACTCAAATTACATAAGTACTATAGCATAGATTTTAATTGTTTTATTAGCTTCAGGCTTCATTACTAAAAATTCCAGAAGGTAAGTTATACAGAAAATGTAAAGAATAAAAAATTGAGATTTTCAAAATGTTTTTTGAACCGAGTGTGATGCGAATTTTCTATTGAGAATTACACTACAGCACTCTTTAAGTTATTGAAATCACTATTGACTTACTGAGGAACAAAACACTTGTTTATCTATATAAATTTATTGGACTATCTTGCAGTCTGATAAAACAAGGTTTTCGTTAACCGTTTCTTCATTAATGCAAAGAAAAACTAATTTATATGATAATTTGATTCCCAGTATTTTAGTACGTCCTTGTTTACATCACCACAACGCGAAAAATGACAACAATCGTTGTGATTGGTCGATGAGAACCCGAAAATAGCCTCGAACTCATAGATCTACCTAATCGGTTCCAGCTGGGTTCCCGCAGCATCCGCTAGCGGAAAGTGGCAAGTTGGTGGTAGTCCTTTTCTTCTCTACCGAATAGAACAGAACTTTTCACTCGCGAACTGGAACGGATCTCGGTAGGCACTTCCAGTTTGTTGGTAGTAGGGCCCCTGATCCTTCAAAGCTGAAATTTCAGCTCGTAAAGCCTGTATTTCGGATACCGCTGAACCAGAAGCTTGGTTTCCTGAAGGGGCAGGTACCTCTGAACAAGAAGCAACATTCCTTGATGGGGCAGATACCTCATGTATTTTATCGGCAAAGTTTGCCAAGGCATTTAAGTCACCCTGGGCTGCCGAGAGGATCTGCTGGGTGTTAATGGGGAGGCGTTGTCGCCACAAAGTACCCAGAGTACCATCATCAAATTTGTTATCAGCCAAATTCCTCATCTCTCTGAGCAATTGGGAAGGCTTCTTATCCCCGAGATCAAGATCCTGCACCAGTAATTTAAGCTTTTCTGATTCAGATTGGGAGTGGACCTCAATTAATTGTGACTTTAGGGTCTGGTATTTATCAGAATCGGGTGGATTACGTAAAATATCTCTGACTGACGCAAGGATTTTGTAATCCAAGGCGGCAACCACATAGCTGTATTTCGTCAAATCGAGTGAAATACCAGAGACGTAAAACTGTCTTTCTAGCTGAAAGAACCAAGTCTCAGGATCGTAATCCCAAAAGGGCGGTGCCTTGAATGATACCCTAGCCAATTCAGGCTCCTTTGAGTCAGGTTCAGTATCAGGCTGTTTTGATGCCTGTTCGTTTGGATCCTCGTTACTAGTGTTCGGCAACTACTGGTCAAAAAGTAGTTAACTACCAACTACCAACTAGTCTGGGCAAAAGTAGTTGTAACTACTAGTTAACTACTTTTTCTTGGAAGTAGTTGTAACTAGTAGTTGATTATTTCCCAAAGTAGTTAACTACTAGTTAACTAGTCTATTTAATTTCATAAGATATTTTTCCCCAAATTTTCGATTACTTTTTCTTACCTGTACCAAAAATACAGGGGTGTCATATAGGGGGGGCAACCTCCCCAAGGTTTCTACTGTTATGTGAAAAATAGCTACTAGTCCCTTGAAAAGTCTGTAACTTCCACAAGGAGCTTTGGGTGCAACTCAAAAAGTATCAAAAGGAGTTAAAACACTACCTTTAAGGGTTAAATTTCAAAAAAATTTCTGGGGAAGGATCCCCAGCCCCCCTCTAAAATTTTACGTCGGTGGTTATACAGATTTGTCCTCCTTAAAATTTCCTCCTTTCCTCCTTTCCCTTAACGAGCTCCGCAAAGAGTTTGAAAGAGATAAGTTTAAGCACTAGTTTAAAGGGGAAATTTCAAAAAAATTTCTTGGGCATACCCCCAGCCCCCCCTCTTTAATTTTGACCTCTGTTAATCAGTGTTTTTCCCCTTGAAAATTCTGCCGCTTTCAAGAAGCTTTTCCTTTTTAGTGCTCCCCAAAGAGTTTGAAAAAGAGATAAAAAACGAGTTTAAAGTGGTAATTTCAAAAAAAAATTTTGGGGAGAATCCGCAGCTCCCCTCTAAAATTTTTACGTCGGTTACACAGTTTTTCCCTTTAAAATTTTGCCACTCTCAAGAAATTTTTCCCTTTGGTGACATAAATAAATTAAGTGAGGTCAAGAAGGGGGGGGGAAGGGTTTGGAAAAATCTCACCTATGGGGTAGGGGGGGTCGATTAAAATCTCACGTCAAATTTTTAACTTAGAAATTAAAGGATTTTCTTTTTTTTGAGTAGGAGAAAGTACTATATAAGAAGGAAGGAGAATAATTTAAAGGTTGTAGGTAAATCTCACGTGGGGGGGGGAGGGGGGTCCCGCAAAATTTCACTAAATCTCACCAAGGGGGGAGGGGGGGTCCAGATTTTGGAAAAAACACCTCATATAATTTATGGATGTCCCCTTTAGGAGCTCCCCAAAGAGTTTGAAAAAGAGATAAAACACTAGTTTAAGGGGGAATTTTAAAAAAAAATTCTGGGAGAGGCACCTTGATACTTTGATGTTTATTTACAACTCTTATTTACAAGAAACTGTTCTCTTTGGATGCAGTCCATAGGGTCTCAAAATGAGCCAAAACACTACTTTAAAAGGCAAATTTTCAAAATTTTCCTGGGGGCGAACCCCCAGACCCACTTTTTCCTGGGAGTTCATGTCAAATTTTGACTATTTTGTAATATCATTCATATACTATTTTTCAGTGTTCTAACACTTAACCTATAAATGTACTCGTTAGGGGATACCTTAAAAATGAAGTTGAGGCAACCCCCAAAAAAGTTAGTTACAGCGTGATTCAGACCCATTTAAAAAAATCCTTGCCCCCCCCCAACCAAAAACTGAAATGACGCCCCTGCAAAAATATCATGGCTAAAGATTCGCCAATTTTTGATAGGTATATACAGGTTTTTGGTGTCTTAAAGTTTTCCATGTTGTATTTATATTAGTCAGTACAATGTCTACAATGTCGTATATAAGGGGGGTTAAGGGTTCTAAACCCCCTTAGCCTGAACAACAATATTTTTAGCACAATATTGGGCCGTTAACTTTAAGTATTGCCTTATTAAATTTAATGCAGGAAAAGAATCTAGAATCTTCGTAAACCTAGCCTAAAATCGCTTTTCAAAGTGCTGGAATTTCCAGGAGAGAAAACCTTGAACCCCCTAATTTCTAGAGAGGATTTCAAAAAAGGGTTACATTTATATGTCAATTGCTGGGATGAAATATATTTCAAGGTTGCCAAATATGAAAATGTATCACGAAAATTGGCATTGTTAGTAGATGTAATTTTTTTTTTAAATTTTGATCTTTCAATATTTTTTGAAGTAGTTGAACTTTTTTAAAGTAGTTGGAACTAGTAGTTGGTGAAAAAAGTAGTTAAACTACTAGTTCAACTACTCTAAACCAAAAGTAGTTGAACTACTAGTTAACTAGTAGTTGCAACTAGTAGTTAATTACTTTTCAACTACTTTTAGTTAACTAGTGCCGAACATTACTCGTTACTCATATTGAAACACAGAGATCACCAAAATGGCCAACGCTCAGAAACCCAACCGCGAACCTGATGTAAACAGAGATATGTCTAAAACTCACCCGATCCAAAAAAGCTTCAGGACGTCAGCATCTGAAGGTCGATGAGGGAACTCCAGAACATCAGCTCTTCAAACTCGACGCAGAAACTCCGTTCGCTGAGAATACGCCATTATTCCAGAAATCGAAGAACGGGTGAGCTCATAGCTCCGAAAATATCACGTCCGGGTCACCACTATGGCAGTCACCAATGTGGCGGAAAGCCATCACTCCAAGTTGTTGTGAACGCAGAAGATCAAATCAAAAGCCGGGCATTGATTAACAAAAACTTAACGTTTATTAAAACTCAACACAACATTTTAAAAAGGTTAGTAAAATACAAAGTAAAGGTGCGTGTGTGCGGTAGTGCTGATACAATATCTGCTACTATTTATAAAGGCATTTCTATAACGATTAAGATTAAAATATTCAAGTTAAAATCTGCATGTAATAAAGGTTTAAAAGTCCTATTGTAAAAAGGTTAAAAGTTCGTTTCACAAGGTAAAGAGTTCGATTAAAGGCAAGGTAGAGAGTTCGATGCCCACAATACGGCTACGAATCAATGACGATAGACTCCTCCAAATTAGACAGTAAAGCATTCATTCATCAGTTAGTAAATCCTAACACTTATCCTCACGAAATTAGCACTGCTTCAATCTCAAATTCTTCGCCAAGTCGTCGGTAGCCACATTTGTCACGAAGGGAAGAGATCGATTCCATCCCATCCCATTGGAAGGGAAATCCTTCTCTGCATAATTAAGAGCCCCTGGGGCAGAAAAGACCAATAAATTTCCTCTGACCACTGGCGATGTGCCCGGGCATACCGAAAAGTTCCCCACAGATTCCAGAGAAGGCGATTCTCATTTGGAATGAGGATCGGTCTCCGTTTCCACTTCATCATCCTTTCGGAAGTAAAGAAAACGTTCTGGGATCGGGTCTTTCGGGTGCATTTAAGAACTCGGTTTTCAGCTACCAATATTGTTTCTTGTTATAAAGGGAGGTTATAACTAGACTATATAATATAAAAAGAA
Organism: Tetragnatha versicolor; assembly: GCA_024610705.1. Classification (NCBI taxonomy): domain Eukaryota; kingdom Metazoa; phylum Arthropoda; class Arachnida; order Araneae; family Tetragnathidae; genus Tetragnatha; species Tetragnatha versicolor. Next base: position 1,371,550 of record JANDEH010000001.1, read on the forward strand.
AAATACTGGACCAAGTTATTCGAACTTGGTCACTCACTCATCAGAAGAATTTGGGAAATTTTACTCCCAATCGGTAAATAAGTTAAATCACAATTCACCTCAAGAACGAAGAAGAAAAATGTCGCTGTAAAACACATTGCTCAGCAAAAGAAGAGCTGGTTATCAAATTTAAATCCCTAAATTGATTATAATAAAATATTGCCATGTGTTCAATTTCCACACGATTTTATATAGCTCGATAAACTGTTTCCTTTAAAAAGAAATTAAAAATTTTAGTATATATGTTACCGCTAAAGTTGATAATTAGTTAATCTGAAGAATACCTAGGTAAACTTAAGATTAACTGATTTCTGTCGTTAATGTGCGGATTTTTGAGTTTTTCGCATTTTACCTAGGGAATCTACACTATAACGGCCTCTTGATAGTTAAAGTTCAAAATAGTTTGTTTCGTTCAATACTTTCTGTTAAAATGTTGAGGTGCTTACTGCGCCATGCGCTTACCCCTGCGCAGTTGGGTTTCAATACGTAGTTTGTTGTCATATTTGGTGTTTTGATTTCAAATTTAGAGCGTAGCACTGGTAGTTGTCATGTTGAATGTTAAAACAAAATAATACAAGCAAGTAAGTACTGTAAATTTACATGATTAAGTACAGTATATTACTACTAAAACGGGTATTTTGAAACAATTGTGTTGAAGCTCTGACTTCAGAGTGACAGAGATTTCTTTTAACGAAAGCAAATGTCCCAGCTGTTGAAATATCTTTTCAACAAACGTTAATTTAACAATCGCTGGAACCTGGGCAAGGTTTAACATATGTAATCGATCGCGAATCCTAGCAATAGTTCAGTGCAGGCTGCCAGCCGATTACACCGCGCTTTCATTAAGATTTGCTAGTTTAAGTGCTCATTGAAATACGCTGTCAAATCGAGATCGAAAACCACAATTGATACAAATCTCAGTTGGTACTTTAATATTCTATTATTATTGTTTTTATATTCTAGTTTTAAAATTGCTATTTCATTACTATTTTTGTGGGATTTGCGTGTTTTGTGTAATATGAAAAAAGTACCGATCCCCCTTTTTTGATTCGTCATTGTTACTGTTTACCCCCAAAACGATTTTGGTTATAGGTAGGGCAGGGGGGTTTGGGGGGGCGGCAGCCCCCCCAACCTCCTTAAACTTTTTATAAAATAAAATAAAATTTTGTACTTTAACGGATCACCCTCGTTAATATGTAAAATAACTGATTACAGGTAGTATGCAGATTAACGAGTGTCTAGTCGGTAGGGTGCAGAATACCTAGGTAATTTCAAGATTACCTAGGTAATCTTAGAAATTGAAAAAAAATTCGCTCTTTAACGGATCACCCTCGTTAATCTGCAAATTACCTAGGTTATCTGTAAATTAACTGATTTCCGGACTTTAACTGTAACATATATATTCTTAAAGGTATAAGGGTTCGTACTCATGAAGTCTTTTTCATGATAAAGTGTGAGGTCAGAAGAAAGTTCAAACAACAAAAGTAAAACTGAATCTCAAAAAAGGCTGTGTTTTGGCCAGCCCAAAAGGATAGTGTCAACCTTACAAATTAACCCGACCACCTTTTCCTACTTTATAAAAATTGTATCTACACAACCTCCTTCAAGTAAACATAACCACAATTAAAACAAATTCAATCAGACATCCCGAATAACGAACTCAAAATTATTGAACACGTTCCAAACCAAAATCAACAGGTTGCCCATAAATCCACTCGGCAGCCATTAAGGGTCGCCTTAAGGTCCCCCCCCATGGTCGTACTGATGGAAAACGAAGTCAAACCCTCCCTTGAAGTATTTAATTAATGGTCAGAATATTTCGCCTTTGTTCGGAAGGGGGGGGGGGGTGAGATTCCCAATGAGGAGGAGGCGCGGTATCGTGCGAGTTTTCGTACGGAAGACGGAGCAGGTGTTTCTGGAGGGAGAAGGAAAGTTTCTGGCTTATTCTTAATGAATCTGATTAGACTGTTGGTTTGAGAGCAGAATTTAATATATATTTGGAGGGTGGAAAGGTTTCCCTTTCCGTTAGGTGTGTTGTTTATCGTGTGATTCAAAAGGGTTGGTTATTTGAAGGTGGGACAAGGACCATTTTAATGGCACAAGGTTCCTGTTAAGATTTTTTGCACCAAACTAGGGAAAATAGACTCTACAAAGATTCATCGAGGAAACGTATTCTGGACTTCGTGCTATTGTTATTTGTGGTCACGCTAAAGTGACCCATCTGTTTATTATTTATTTTACTTATGCAAATTTTATGTTTCTTCTAAATGCCGCCAGGGCGGAACCCTATATATTCAACTGACTGTTAACTATTGCTGCTGCTCTTATGATACAAGCTCTATCTTATGCTAAATAAAGATCTGTTACCCTGAAAGTTTCCTCATCATTCCCCCTCACCTGGTTCACAGGAGTACTTCGAGGCGAGCAATTTGAAATGAGATACCTATTAAGAGAGAGACCATTATTACATGTTTTGTGTAGTATCTGTTAACTGCTATAGGTCAAACAATCTGTTGCTAAAGCCGTTGCTATGACCCAGTTATGAATGTGCTCTATTGAATAAATCTGCATGAAAAATTCCAATGGACGAAATGTTTTTCGTTTTACATTTAGTAAATATAATTAGTTGAGAAAAATACAGGGTGACTTACCGACGTACTGTTTTAAAGGATTCTGTGAAGGTTTTAAATCCAGCATTTGTTTAAAACGTTTTGAAATTTAATTAAGGGATAATTTTTTTTCTACAATTACATTTTGTTGGTATCCAGGTATAAGCGTTATTTAAAATTATTCCATATTAAAAAAGGTGTAAGGTTTCTTTTCTCAAGAAATTAATGAAATTTTTCTTTTTGAAATTGGTTTTTAATACATAGACAAGGAACTGTAGCTCTTTATGGAACATTTCTGAAATTATTATTGGCAAAAGTAATTTTAATAACTCCTATAGCACAGCTGTTTGATATTTTTCCTTCAATAAAGAATTCTTTAAGCAAACCACTTTCAAATCAGCAGAAATCTCAAAGACATTAATAATCAGTGTAATTAACTACTCACTCTCTAACTAGGAAAATTGAAATCTTGATTATTTTACTTAGTCTTATTCAGGAAAATCATTGAAAATTTGACTTGGAAAACGGTTTTTAACACATTTCTGAAAAAAAAACTGAAGACTAAATGTTATTTTAACCATTTATCGACCACACTGATGTAGTCGATACTCCAGAAGTTCCGTGTTCTGACAATTTTACTGCTTACAAATGCAGAATTAATAAATCTAGTTATAATTAATGTAAACGAAGTTACTTATGAGTTAGAGTACAGCTGCTTCACCTTGATTCTCTGAGTAAGTCCTTGTCTAAATACAAATATTAATATATAATATTGATCCCTTTATAATTTATATAAGTAATGCAAATGTATGCATAGACATAAACCCAGATAATTTGGGATTTTATATTAAGAATGTTTACAGTTTTTGTACTCGTTTTTTCAGTTCGTAGTTAAAGCTACACTGTATTTTCCAAGTTAAATCCTTCACAACCCCCAAAGTTTCCAATATAAGCTCTTGTTGAGTGATCGCATATTTCACACTTCAAACCTAATTAATGGCATTCCCTAAAGAGGAAACCGAGTGCATAAATCACCACCGCTTACCCTCTAGTAAACAGCTCATTCCATATTCCATCTCCCACACACAATCCCTCGCTCCAGACACTCTCCCTCCGACATATTCTTCCTTCCGACAGCCCCTCCCCCCTCTCATGACCATCGCCCCTCTGGACATTGTCCAAGCAGGATCTCGCCTGCCGAAGGCATTCTGATGGATCGAGGAGGTTCGCTGCTGTTGATGAATTAGAAGGGAAAACCTTTTGTTACAGTGGATAGCCAGTTATTCCATTCCTTCCTTTGGTGAAAACGCCTCTTTTGATCCATGCGTCATCTTTTCTCCAACAGTGGGTGGCATATCCAAGAGTGGTGTCGTTAAGCTAACTTAAATCTTAATTTATTTTCCTACATCTGGGTGTGTGGCTTGAGCATCCTAAAACATTTCCCAAATTATCAAAATCAGGATAAAATATCCTCATTATGTTAACTTGGGAAATATTTTTTTCAAGAGGAAGTTACAATTTATTCCTCTATTTTATGAAAACAAGGATAGGTTAAAGTTCTCTTTTAAGTTTTTTCTTTTCTTAAAATTATTCTTTCTAAGCAGTGCAAATAAAATTTTTAAAATTTCAAAAGAAAAGAAGTAACATTAAATGTTCGAAGATACTTATTAACTATGAATGGAAATTTTGAAAATAAAGACGCAATTCTGACTAGCCCTGCAAAAAGTGTCATATAAAGAAAGGTCACATTTTTTAGGTGTGCCTGAAACTTTTTTATTTTCAAGCATTTCGCATCATCAAAAGAAAACTCCCTGAATTCTAATGAATATAAATTTTACCATCCCAGTCCCATTTGAAGAGGTTTGTACAGGTATTCCAACTCGAGCATATAGTTAGGTAATTTTTACATGTACCCCAACAATAAACTTCCCCAGATCATTTAAAAAATACATCAAACCGAACCATTCATAAAATGAAAAATACTTAGAACAACAAACTCAAATCGGATTAAACTTCCACAAAAATCTTTGGACAGCAATAAATCACTGATGCCAAACAGGAAAAAACTCCTCGCGAAGTATGAGCCCACCTCTTTCATTTATTTCATTCAATATTCTCTCGAATTCGGGTCAGCCGGGCAGACCATCAGTCACACAGCAGCGTCTTTCCTAAACACATAAACTCCAATTAAAGTTCCCAGGGAGTGAGGGATGGTCCACCTTCTTTTGAAGAAGGTATTATTTATGGAGAGCTCATTGAACACGTCCCTAGTTAGTTAATGGCACTGCTTATAGAGACTTTCCTCTGATCTGTTTTCTTTTCTCTATCCAAACCCCCATCCCAACTAAGTCTCTGGAGCAGTGTGTAAAAATAAGGTAGTTATCTTATCCCCTCGAAATGCCTCGGAAATCGATGTCCATCAGGATATTTCAACAATGAACCGCCGCGCCGCCGCCGTTAAAAAGGACAGTTTTCACGGTACCAAATTTTTGCTTAATGATCCCTAAGATATCCTCCAAAGGTTCCCCCAAAAGTTACGGGAAAAACAATATGTATAAAAAGTACACTTAGTGAGTTCCTATCCGTATAATTTATTATATTTCAATAGCATCATATGGAAAACGTAAGTAGTGAAATTACACAAAACGCTGAGTCAATTCAGAATGTTAGTAGTGATTTTCGAGTTCAGCGACAAATGGTTAAATTAATCGCTGTTTTTTTCATACTTGAAGAAGGTAATTTGAGTGTTTCCTAAAACCGCTTGCGTTTAATAAATATGAGGTACATTACAAAAAAGGGGGGAAAAGCGTTAATAACTTAAAACCATCTAAAAGTTAAAGAGAAGAAACTGGTCAGGTAGTTTCCAAGATTTCTTCAATAAAAGAAAGTACACATTCTCTTCTATTATTAAAGGATAAATTGATTTCTCTTAAAGAAGAATCACTTACGATGAAGACGTGTCCAGTGATCTCGTATTAAAGGAAGCTCGTAAGCCGAGGAGCTAAGAGGATTACCTATAGCTCTCGTTCCAAAGGGATTGGAAGATTTGTGGAGTTAACAGAATTCCAAAAGCTTAGAGTTTGAATTCCCTCCAATTCCATGAACTCTGGCTGTTATGAATCTTTTGATCCGGAATATTGGACAAATCTTTTGCAGATTGGGCACGATCATGGCTTGGATTTGAAAGGGGAACTAAGGGAGAATGAGGGATCAAAATATAGAGGAACATTTTCTCAGAATCCATCGAGAAGAATTCTATAAGATTATTAAAGTTCTATAAAAGCTAAGCACAAGTTTTTGTAACTTACTTGTTTTAGTGAAAATTATATTCATGGACATTCTAAAAAAAGTGTCACCAATTACTTTTGCATATATCTTCCTTTATTTTGTCATTGATGTATATGTTACATGCAAAGTGATTAATTGGGCATTATTAATAATGCCCAGAGTGGAGGAGGGCAAAGTAATAAATTTCATTCATAAATTCCTTTGAATTTATCACATTGCCCGGGGGACGGATCAGCATGGTGGGTTTGCTCGCTGCCCACCACGCTAGCAGCCTGCGCGCTGTACCGTCGTCGGTTCGATTCCGGCCTCGCCCTGGGTGTACTTTCTCTCTTCTGTGTCAGTAAAAATTCTGTTTGTGTCTGTCTTACTTGACGAAGGTTTATAAGCGGATCCTTGAGATCAAGCACACAAACCGGAAAATCTATGTACCCACAATCCACATTGCCCGGGCATTATTAATAATGCCCGATTCATCACATTGCCCGTAACATATATCTAAAATTTAATGCAACGTAAAAAACAAAACTTTTTAATTAAGTGATTAGCTGATAAAAAGATTCTAAGATTTTCCCTGTCTAATACCTCAATGAACAATAATCCGTTTTTATATCATTATAAAGATTTAAATTAAATCCCGAACTCTGGCAAGATCAACACTCCTACTCGTTCTACTCTGATAACATAAGCTCTAAAACTAAAGGCCTCTAAATATTGGTCACTTTGTGACGTCGTCTGACAGTCACCCCAACACAAATAATAAATGATGATATATAGTTCAAACCTCTACATTTTGCTTCAGGTATTAGTTTTTCCCCTCTACAACGAAATACCTCCCTTTTGCACAAAAACATCGATTTCCTAATGGTATCAGGTGAGAGTGCGTGACCAATCAATCAAAAAGTATTTACATTGCCCACATTCATTTTCATGTTGCATCGAATGGATTTTTATTAGGAATCGGTAAACGATTCATTACGTATTCTAACACCCAACGAATGATTTTCTTCGCCTCAAACAGCCCTTGTGATGAATCGCGGCGCGCGATGTTGTCATAAATCAGATCCCAACAGTTTCGTGCTCAGTCCCGTGACACGAGGAATCAGCGCCCTTATTGACATTTTCTCCAAACATTTCTCCTGATATTTATGGTATCAAAGTCACCGGCGGCCTCACGTGATCCCATTCGCCCAATCACGGCCGCTTGTCATGCCAAGATTCCTGCGTAATCTTGGTCTCCATACATCGATTGGCATTAGCAGCATTTTGAACAGCTCGGTTGGCGCTTGTTGAGTAATTTATACCGAAAATTATTCGTTGGATTAAAGGCAACGCGTACCGGACATCTATACATGCGAGACCTGATAAACTTTCGAGTTTCTGTGATGACGGGGACAAATAAATGGGCGAATTTTAACCCGAGATACTCCAGTCGTAGTATTGGCTAGAGGCACATTTGAAGACCACAAACTGGGTAGTTACAGTGTGTTTGTATTTCAACCCATTCTATAGCACAGGGGTTCTCAAACTTTTTATGTCGTGGAGCCCTTTTCAAGAGACAAATTATTCGCGGAGCCCTTTTCCGAAATAAATTTTTCAGGTTATAAAAACAAATTACATAAAACCCATTGCTTCTAGAAATAAAAGCATAATAGAAATTTATTTCGGGAGGGGTCCAAAATTATTCCTCAGCCCCTCCCATGCATATTTAACAGTTTAACGTAGCTTTTAAAAACATTTTTAGGTATAATTTGAATCTAAGATAATTTATTTGTAAGAAAAATTGTGACGAATTAAGATCCAAGTACAATAGAAGGGTCTGGGGGTTCTTCCTCCCCAGAAGATTTTGTGAAATAAGATCCTTAAAAACAGTTTTTTAACTGGTTTTAGGTACACTGTAAAAAATAATCCTGCAAAAAAACAGAAAATTTCTGGCAGCAAAAGTTGCCAGAAAAAATCTGTAGGTTGAAAAATCCTGTAAACAGAAAAAAGCTGTTACCTACAGGTAAATGCTGTAAAAAGAAACTTTCTGTCAAGTGAGCCAAAGATTTTTCTGTTGCCTCTCAGTAATTTTCTGCTTGTGCGCATGCACTTATTTTAGTAGAGTTATTTTAATTTTAATTAATTGATATCCGGGGATAGAACCCGCGACCTACCGCATGCTAAGCACGCACGCTACCACTGAACCAAAGAAGATTCAGTACAACGTTGCCAATAGCTGTATTGGTTTTCGATGCAGTAAGTTTCTGTTTAAGTACAGATAAGCTAAACAACTAGGTAAAAGCTGTTATTTTACATAAAATAAATAGAAGTGCGGTGGGAATGTTACATGACAGAATATCTCTGTAAACATAAAGTCACTGTTATTGAAAATTTCTGTTTTTCTACAGTTTTTTTTTACAGTGTACATCATTGTCAAAATTTTGGACATTCATTTTAGGTAGGATTTTAATTTTAACGAACTTACTATAAAAATTGACAATAATAAAGCTTCAAGTACAATAGGGGGTTTTGGGGGTCCTCCCCCAAAAGAATTTCGGAAATTTGACCCTAAATAACATGGTTTTAACTTGTTTTGTTATAAGTAGTCCGATTCTCCGGGGGAGAGGCACACCGGGATATATGGAATATTTTGTTTACCGATTATATTTTATCATTGGATACAATGTAAATCTTTATTTTAAATTTCTGAATATTAAAGCTATCGCTTTTTAATCATTATGCCCGAGATGCATGAACAAAACATTCCCCCCCATACAGAAATCTGTATATCTGTAAATTTCGTTTTCCTAAAAGTTACTTCTTTTGAAATCGAGAGCTGTTTTGGGGGCTGTTAGACCATACGTCAGAAGTACATATCGAAATTTATTTACACATGGGCCCAAAATCATTCCTTATCCCCTTCCATGCCAAAGGATCAATGTTAGCTTTTTATACATTTTAGGCAGAATTTGCATCTTAAAGAGCTTAATACAAGAAGCATTTTGTGTAATTAAATTCCAAATGCTATAAAGGGGGTGTTGGAAATTTGATTCTACTAAAATCAGGTTTTCCCTTGGTTTTGGTGAACTTTATAAAAAAAAGGTGCTGAGTAATTTGAGAGGTGGGGAAGGGGGTTCCTTGGTGTGCTACTATTCGGAGCGGCCGTTTCAGCGGCAGAAATAAAATGAAAGTAAATAGTAGAACTCTAATAATTCTTCTAAAAATTAGAAGAAGAAAAATTTGGTGCCGAAACGGGAACGGCGCCCAAACGGCCAGCGACAAACCGTCCCATCCTGGGGGTTCCTCTCCAGAAAAGTTTTGGAAATTTGACCCTAAAAACATGGTTTTAACTTGTTTTGGTAAACCAAAAAAGACCTGAAAAAGGCAAAAACCAGCAGACCTAACCAACACCTTACAGAAAGTTATTTATAACATTTCAGAGAAAAGCATATTAGAAATTATCAAAAAATGTATTTATTTCAAATTTCTTCCCGGAGCCCCTGGAAATGCTTGGCGGAGCCCTAAGGGCTCCGCGGAGCACAGTTTGAGAACCGCTGCTATAGCACATCTCTCAGATTAGAGAAACAGCAGGCGTATTCTTAATAGGTACAACAATATCTGACTACGATTCTGGGAAACTGAGTAGTAAGGCCGTTAAAGGGAAAAAAACACCCGAATTGTTCAGATTTTGATAAAGGCACCAAAATTGGTGGAAATGTAGTTTCAAACATGCTGAATCCAAAATGGACCAGAACCACTCTGGCGGAAGTCCCGTTCGGAACTCCCGGTCAATAACAAAATGGCCACCCGCTGGCCTATTTTCGGTTGTTTTAATGATACAAAGGCAATTTTGGTGTCAAATATTATGTTCTAAGGGTCAAGGAACATTATTGTGATGCAAAAATGTGCAATTTATTTTAAAAAATTGAGTAAAATCCAATAAAATCTCTTATATAGCGAAAAATTCTAAGTTTAGAAATATTAAGTTCCTGACCACTATTGCATTACTGAAGATAAAAATCAAGGTATTATCTCTAATGGCAGAATGGTTTGATCATCAAACTATTTCTAATCACATTGAAGATCATCGACCGATGATTAATTGGGATACTTGTATTTTCTGCCAAGTAGCTGATGACTCCAAATCTGTAGTGTATCCAATAGCTTCGAGTTATATTACTCTAGAAGAAAATCTGATCGACTTTCAGAAATTAAATGCTATACTAACAACTTTAAATCTTGACCGGCTATGTGAAGCTCCTCAAAGTATTTCTGAAATATTGTTAACAAAAGGGGCAGTGTGACATAAAAGTTGTCGAGCTAAGTATAATTCAGTTAAGCTAGAAAGACATATAAAGAAGTTAATACAACTAGAAGAGAACCTCGAAAGTCCCCTTGAAAGCGAGAAGGATCCAAAACGAGCATACACTCGACCACTAAAGAAAAGGCACTGCTTATTTTGGGATGAGTTGATTTAAGATGAACAGCATCACTTGGTTACGAACCTTTCATTCAGTGAAAAGCTGTGGGAATCTGCAAAGTTGATGGAAGATCCAAATTTATTAGCTAAGCTTGCTGTTGACGATGTGATATCGTCCGGAGTTATATACCACCGTCGTCGATGCCTCGTTTCTTTTAATTATCGCGTAAGACAGTGGTGCCCAACCTTTTTTTCCTCGAGGGCCAATTTGCTTATGAAGATTTATCTCGCGGGCCACATAAAAACACTCTTAAGGGTTTTTCTAAACATGAAAAAAAATTACATTCCCCTTTTCAATGAGAAGTTTGCATGTGTTTGGAGGATACTACGTAGTTCTTGTAAATTCGGCTCCAAATTTGTAACACTAATCCTTAAAACTGAATTGAGATGATTTTATATGTAAGTCGAGATCGAGCATTAGTTTTTGTTCTTTTCAGAACAGAGAATGTTTGTTTACAAACATATGGTGCTCGCGTAAGTGGAGTTAATTTTCATCCCGTGCTTACGCAGATTTAGGAACTTTTCAGCGAGGAGCCCGCAATTAATTCCAGTTGAATATTAAAATTGGTACTGTTGAACATCGGCATAAAAAGGATTCTCGAATAAACGTATTTCTTCTTTAAGTCTATTGAAATCTTGAAGCCTTTCATCAAAATTATTTTTCCGGATTTTAAGGAGATTACCAAATATCTTTATAAACTGAATTCAAATAGCTAACTGATACTAAAAATATTTATCCAATGGCAAATTCTCCGTATCTAGAAAAAACCAAAACAGAAAATTAAAGAAAAAAATTAATACCGGGTGTTGAAGAATTCCTTTTTTATCATCTTTTTTTTTAGATGGAAGTGCCATAATGTCTTGCATGATGTCGTGATTTTCTTGGAAAATTTCTGAAAGTGTGTTTTGTTTCTAAGATTTAACCAGTCCGCGGGCCACATAGATGAGCCTCGCGGGCCACATTTGGCCCGCGGGCCGTAGGTTGGGCATCACTGGCGTAAGAGATATCAAACACAAGAGTCTAAATTCCAATGAAGGCCACAACACAATGACAAGACGGAAATAGAGTCACTAGCTTTTGTAGAAATTGTAAATATGATTGAAGAATATAGGTAAGACAGAATATTTTTTAGGCTAGCTGGCATGACTAATTTATATTGAAATACACTAGTCAAGTAAGGACTACAAATCGAAGGTATAGAGTGAACTCAACCAGACTAAAAGAGAAGTTGCTTGAAACGATTAATGGACTTATGAAGTACCCTAAAGGAAGAGAAATATATTTGGCATTTCGTGAAAATGTTGCAGATGCCTTAGATGATTCAACTGTATCTTTCAGCGAAAAAGAGCTTTTACAATTTTCAAAGACTGCTAGAATATTGAGACAATATATTTTTACATTCCTGCCAATTCCAAAACTAATACCGTTCGGTATAAAGTTCAAGAAAAATGGACTCCCTATTGGACATCTTTGTCAGAAGCATCTGCATCTTGCCGTGAACTCATTTTCTGTGGTTGCAAAACAATGTGTTCATCGCGCTGCAATTGCTTGAGGCCTAAACTTCTGCGCACTGATCTTTGCGCTTGCAAAGGAAAATGTAAATAAAGTCCGAATAAAAATATAAATATGATTATTTTAAATTGTTTCCATTATTACTAATGCCTAAATTATTTATTATATGTGAAAATATATACATAATTTAAATATTTCTAAACTTAGAATTTTTCGCTATTTAAGAGATTTTATTAGATTTTACTCAATTTTTTTTTAAATAAATTGCAAATTTTTGCATCATAATAATGTTCCTTGACCCTTAGAACATAATATTTGACACCAAAATTGCCTTTGTATCATTAAAACAACCGAAAATAGGCCAGCGAGCGGCCATTTTGTTATTGACCGGAAGTCCCGAACGGGACTTCCGCCAGAGTGGTTCTGGTCCATTTTGGATTCAGCATGTTTGAAACTACATTTCCACCAATTTTGGTGCCTTTATCAAAATCTGAACAATTCTCCCCTTTAACGGCCCTACTAGAGTATCCAAATCATCTTTCAAGCATGGGTATTGCTTCTGCTGGATGAATGAATGTGGATCTCCGTAAAAAAATGGTTGTGCGAGCAAACGTGTGTATGTGGCGCTTCACCTTCAATATATGCAGGTGCTCGTAGGATAACGCTAAATGATACTATATTAAAAGCTTGAAATGGATACCTGTATATTGTCTCTAAGAGTGTCTGCCTTTGAAAAATCAAACCTTAGAGAAACTAAGTTTTGTAAAAAAAACCTTAGATTCCTTTCTTTTCTCTTTGTAAAAAAGGAAACGCTTTTCTAAAAGAAATTTTAAAACATGCAAATTACACCAACGTCCGCAGTGTTTGATGGAATCTTCTATTCTAAGCAGAAACATACCCCTCTAAAAAGAAAAAGCACCTTACACAAAACAATTGTAAATCATTATATCTCTTAATTATGCTACTACAATTAGTATAGTTACTTTTATGAAAGTCAACTCCTGAGTAGTTAATCTTAAGATATTATAACGAATAACGGTGATGAAATTCAATACATTTAAAGATGGAGATAGATGTGGTTAGTATGCATTATAGCATTATCAGTTACGGAAGTGAATATTTTGAACCATATCCTTCATGTTCTGGAATTACATCCTTCCGTAGAGCAGGAACCCTCATCCTTTAATAAAGAGAGGGGGTGTTAACAGAACATTTCTCTCTTTCCGTACATTTCGCCGAACAAAACAAACATTAATTTCCTTCCCAAACAGAGGCTGTTTCATTAAACATCTCCTTCAAACAGCCTGAATGCACTTTTCAAGTGTCTATCATAGGGGTTTCCAACTTCTAAGTAGATATACTCAATAATCAAAATCACAAGTCAAGTGGCGGGCCGCGAAGTAATATGGCTCCTTTTAATTACATGATAATTTTTTTGAAGGAGAGTCTTTAATAACTTATTATTAACTATAACTGATTTTCTTTAACTTTTCCAGCAAAGAGGGGCGAAGGTTATATACATTTTGCAAAAGAACAACACTATCTCCAAAAAAATTCAAAAAAAGTATAAATTTATTATTATCCTATACAACTTTTAAAAATTAATATTACTTACAGGGGGTCTTCCTCTTTCTCAAGAAAATGTCTCTAGAATTTCCCTAAAAATATTTGCTAACCCTTGCTACGTTCAAGTGATATATTACAACCACTCTCTCTCGAAACCTCGAACTTTCAATTTTTCACCATGGAAAACGCCTCTGTTCATTTAGAAAAGGCGTCTGGAACAGGATAAAAAAACACTCAATAATGCTTAATAACGCTTATCACCAGCGTTAGAAATTGGGAAAAAAATCCACTGGTCCTGCGGACCAGTGCTTTACCAATCTTACTGGTCCGCAAAAAAAATTACTGGTCCCAACAAAAATTACTGGTACAAATCAAAAAGGACCAATTAAAATATTATTATAAAGTAACCATTGCACAGAATCTGAGTACCAAATAGTACTAATTCTAAAAACTAATACATATTTAATTATAAGTTACCAGCTGTAAATATGAAATTTATATAAAGTAAGTACAAAATAAATTTATGAGAAATAAGCAATAGTTCCAAAAAATCAATTACTTTAAAAATATCTTATTAATTAAATACCTTTCTTGATTAAATAATATTTCACTCAAATAAAGTAATCTTCTTGATTAAATAACATTTCTCTAATTTACATAAAAACTAGATACAATTGCACTAATTGGCAAAAATAAGAACTATTCTTGAACAAATGATATTGCTCTCAAATTAATACATAACTTAGGATTAGTTTTACATTGTTAGTTGACAAACTGGTTTTAATCTGGTTTATTTAATGAAATTAATTTTTTTGCCTTTCTCCCGATTCCAAGCAAAGAGAAATTGCAGGCTAAAACTGGAGGGTGGGATATTTTTTCACCACTGGTCCAGCGGACCAGTGATTTTCTGATTCCACTGGTCCGAGCCGTTTTTTGGTTGTCCCGGACCAGCAATCCAGTACAATTTCGAACGCTGCTTATCACACAACTTCAGTGACCGATTCTTTTACAGTATTTTAACTACTTCTGTTTAGGCTGCCTTGCCATTGCAGAAGTCGATGTTAATTACAATAGTAACTGCTTCCAATACATTACGTCTCAGGCGCCTATTCTAAATGAACAGAGTATAAAGCTACTCCATAATGTTGGAGGTAAAAATGTGGGGGTTCGGGGTCTTCCCCCGAAAATTGTTTGAATATTAGTATGCTAAAAAGCGTTCTAAAGCTATTATTGGAGGGTTTTCAGAGAGCTTCGCCGGCATCCCATTACAAACATCGCTGCTTATGCATTCACGCGCATTCTTTTCCCAGTGGAGGACTAATAAATATATAAAAAAAACTGTTTTCCCGTTCCAAGAATTGCATCTTCATGTGCAGTAGGCTGTTTCCGGAAATTAATTTGAAGCATACGTAAGGTCTCGTGTGGGAAAAAAAGTTAATTTGATTTCAAATTGAAACTCGGGCAGTTCTTTTTCTTCAATTATTTCTAAAGGGCTTTTATACGAATATCTTTCAGTAGTTCATTTTCTTTCATACACATTTATTTACACCCACATTTGAAATTAATTTTACTTAACAAAATGCTATGTACATGATCAATATGCACTCTTATTTTATTAAAGATTTCCTCGAAAAAAATTAGAAAATATTCATGAAATTTCATTATATCGAATTAATGAAAAAACAACAATATGCGTGATCCTATAACCACTCAAGCAAAATAAAAAGGGTTGGTTACATTTAAAAACACTTGGCAATGTGTTTTATTTCATGGGGTTTTCTAGTTTTACTTTAACATTTAGAGTTATCCTATCATATTCTAGACAATCTTTTTGTATATTATACATATTTTTTACGTGGTTTATTTTCTAATTTTTAAATGCTAATTGCTAATTGTTTTTGACAGCTCAAAGCTTTGAATCTTCATAGAATTGGGTCTTACAGGGGTGGCGATTGTCTAAAAATCTGAACTTGATTTCAAACATTTTTTATCTCTGAACTCATGGACAAGCTATGGTTTCTTTTATATCAACTATTTATTCTTTTCGTTGTTTATTTATTTAATTTTTTTGTAACACTAGGGGGCTACCGCCCCCTGCTCGCTATCGCTCGCCAACCCCCGTTAACTGCTGACGCAGTAACTTTTGGACCGCTTCACAATTCCCCACAAAACTCAACTCACTGCACTTACTCACTTTATAAAACATTCTTAACACAGGGGTAGTAAGGTAAATGTGGGTATAGTGGACACTTTAAGGAAAATTTTTGCTTAAATTCTTAATAAATACCAATCTATTTGCTTCGAAACGGTTATCATCCTATTTTTAGGTTAATTGGATCTTCTTCTTTCGATTTTACCATTAAAAACTTTAATTAGATTGGGCAAAGTATTTTTAATTAATTTTTTAAAAGTACTCCAAATTGCATCTATAGTGGCCACCTTGATGTAGCTGTTGTATCTATGGTGGACACCTCTTGCATCAATAGTGGACACCTGTCTTTTTCTGCCTATATGAGGGGTTTATGCATGAAATTTAGAGGTTTTCTTGGTATAGTCGTCTAGTTCTATTTAAATCTCCCTTCCCAACGAAATGTATTTTAGATTCAATAAAATTAGCTTTATTTAAAAAAAAAATTGATAGTTTTCGGCCCAAAGTCTACGCTGTAGCTGATTTGAGAGGAATTTAGCATGTAATTCAATGTTTTAGAAACATTGGTTCCCGAAGCCAGAATGAAACCAAATTTATTTAACACTCTTTTTAAAGCACAGTCAACCGTTTATGAAGAAAAACTGATTATAATTAAGTATTATTTATGTTTCTATTAGAAGCCATTGCGGTGGCCACTATTGGAAAATCTAAAATTATGTGTTGGTAAAGTGGACACCCCCATAAATCCTCCTAAAGTCAACATTTTCAAATAAATTTTATTCAGCATTATTTTATACACTCTTATTTATCTTGATATAAATTTAAAAGTCAATGAAGCGGTAATAAATACGAAAAAATCAGTTTCGAAATACCCGTTTCCTTACGCGATTCAATAAGCGAAATCAATTTTCAGTCACTCGACCGATGTTGTTATTTTCATATATTTAAATATCCTTCCCATGCTGATCTGTGGTATCGGTGGTAATTTATCAGCTTACCTGTTTGTACAATCTATTATGCCTATGAATTTTGACGCTGTTCGATGCCTCTAACTCGTTCTATTTAAAATTAATCAGCTATGTGGCCACTATTGGTACAGTGTCCACTATACCCACATTTACCTTACTTCTCCGTGGTATTCTTTCAAAAATGGCGAATATTTATTCAGTGGTGGAATTTTATCATTTCCTTTATGATAACATGAATTGGCGGATCGCTTTATAATTCCAAGAAAGGTTCATATATAGTTCCCGCTAAATATGAACCTTCCCTTAATGTTTCAGTGCTTATCTGTGAAAAACACATTACCTTAGGGAAATGGGTAAAAAAATGTTTACATTGCTCTGTTGTTAATTTTCTTGGGGTTGAATTCCGTTATAGTTTCTCGCTAAATATCACTAATCTCTTTTGGAAACTATAAAGTATAAATATTGCTAAATTGTTTCAAATTCATAGATTAAAGTGTTTAATTAGATCTATAACTATTCAGTTTATCATTAAAAATTAGAAAAATTGGTTTACATTTGAATATTGAGCGTTCGAAAGAGATTGGTGATATTTAGCGGGAACTATAACGGAATTGAACCCCAAGAAAATTAACAACAAAGCAATGTAAACATTCTTTTACCCATTTCCCTACCCTAAGGTAATGTTTTTTCACAGATACATTAAGGGAAGCATTGAAATATCTCAGGAATAAATTTAACTTTCTTAAAATTTGTAATGATTGACTGTTAAAAATGTAGTAATTATCTTAAACATCGCGAAAATTTAGAATTTTATCTTCATGAGAAACAAACTTCGAAGTTGTGTCATTTTCATAGCAACGACACCGAATGTCAAGACTTCCAACATTTTCATCCTTATATCTAAAACATTCACCCGTGTTATTTAGTTGTTTGCGTTTTGTCATTATGAAATAAAGAGTTACATTTTACTACCTTAAAAAACATACTTGCAAAAGGATATAAAAAATAAATGCAAAATTCAAAATTTCCGAAAGCGAGTGTATATTTTATTGTAAATATAGTAATGATTAGGTTGCCACAACTACAAAGATAAATATAAAAATATTAATTTGTTATTTAAAAAATAAAAAATAAATTAATTATATATAAGTTTAAAATATAATGAAACCCGTTTGAACAACAATTAAACCCTTTGAACAACAAAAATATAAATATTGTTAAAAATAACACAAAATATATTTTTTAAATTCGTGTTATAAATAAAAAGATGATTATTTAATCTATTTGAATATTAAAAAACCAGTGAAATATGTTTTCAATTGTTTTAAATTCATAGTTTCTTGCTTTGTAACTGCGACCTTATCCGAAATCTAAAAAAATGGAAATATTTTAAAATTGAGATTTTTTTTAGAAATTCTAAAGGCACTTTGCACATCCTCAAAAGAATTCGGACAGTTTGATACCAAATATGTGTTATACGGATCAGTAATTAAAAAGCCTTTCTCTGGAAACCGTTCACCAAAAACTTTTTTTTAGAATAGAGAGAAAATTGAATTAAAAGAAATTTGCTCCACTTTTTCTAATTTGAAATTAAGGTTATGAACTGGAATATTATGCTTTATTGAACTTCTTCATGTAAGAAAATGCCACCTTGACTTTTTTTTAAATAATTGCGATCTTCCCAGAAAACAGTTCATATTCCACTCCAGTTTTATGTAGGTCAAAGTCATTCGTTTTTCTCCCGTCTCCTTCACTAAAAAAGTAAACAGCTCTTAGGTTGGGGTTAAACCTAAAAACCTATAGTAATATCAGAAAATTAGTTACTTCGTAAACCCTTGTTCACGTATTTTGCTTCAGACGTCAGAAGCTACTTTTTGCACGTTTGTGTTTCTGATGAATAAAAACTAACACTTCTTTTAATTGTTTTGATGCAATAACAATTAATAAGAATTTTACTGAACCATATTGCATTAATCAGTGTTGTGACTGTGAGGTATGAAAAGAAAAACTAAAAACCACATTCCAACCATTTAACTGCGCTTTTTCCCCATTCAAAAACTTTTTACACTTAAGGAGCAAAGTTAGGATCAAGTACGATATGCTCACCTTGGATCTTGTGCCTCGAAAACCCAACCAGTCACCAGAAACCAAATGCATTTATATCAAACAATTTAGAAACTATCAGACTAGACTAGGTCAAGAGTGTACTCAACAGTCAATGTCAAATAAATATCCTACGCACTACAAATTCTTTTTTGTATGCTTAGATTTTGTGCATTTTATGTATGGTGTCTGTTTGATTTGATTCAATCATTAATTATTAATTAATTAATTAACCCAATCCGCCCCCCCAACCTCTCGGTTTGTGGGGTAATAGGGGGATCGGGATTAGGGTCAGAGCTTTATTGAAACATAAAAGATTTACAGGCGATTGTACAATAAAATTTGGTAAAATACAGTTAAAATATGGTACAGAAAATTCGTGTAATATTTTAAGCTATATAAAATTTGTAACATAAGTTATATTAAAAGCTTAAACTCTATCAAAATTTCAAAAGAAAAATTTTAAATTAAAAGTTAAAACCATTTAAAAATTAAAAGTTAAAACCATTTAAAAATTAAAAGTTAAAACCATTTAAAAATTAAAAGTTAAAACCATTTAAAAAAATTAAAAGTCTTATAAGCTGGGGTCCCGATCTTCAGTGCGGACAGGCACCTCACCCCGCCGACAGTTGGTCCACCACCTCCTTTGCTTTTAGAACAGACATTCTTATCTTCAAAATCTTTTGAGGGTCTTTCATTACTGATTTAAACCATCCTGTCTTTGAATCCTGCGATGGGCGCTGAAGATGAAATGTGGAGGTGAGACTACAATCAAAAACATAGTGATCGGCGTCTCCGATCCCGCCACAAAGGCAAAGATCTTGGTGTAGTCTTTTAAAACGAAAGAGGTACTGGGGGAAAGGCCCGTGTCCTGTGATGAACCATGCTATCTCCCTGACTGGCGGAATTGGTTTTCTGGAAGGGTTTATGAAGTCGAATGATCTGTCCTCCCTTCCCCTGTCAAGCAGCCACTTCTTCCATTGCTCCATCTCGTCGTGTTTCATAAGGGAAACCATTCTTGAGTGTGGGACGGGCACATCAGTCGGCCTCCCCTCTCGGACGGAGTCTTTGGCCAGAATGTCCGCCCTCTCGTTTGATTCAATCATTATCAAATTTCAATCTTTTGCAAATCCCATCAGGGAAGAGAAGCCAAATCGAAATCAGACTCAAAATCCCTTGATCCGGCAATCCGCCATCATTAATCACGGAGCATCATTCAAAACTCGCCCAGAAGTCCATCTGATGGATCGCGGGGGTGCCAAACATTTGAGTTGAAGGGGGAATGGGTGGTGGGTGGTAATAACCCCAGAGTTAAGTCAGAGGGAGAACTTTCCGAAAGGGTGGAGGAGATTTATTCGGGAGTTGTTTTTGGAACTGAACCGGATGCATTCACTGTGGAGTGATTCTGACAACGGGGTTATCGAAATTGGTGTTGTTCCACTGCCGTTTTTAGAGTAATAGAGGAATCTCCTTTGTACATAGTTTTCCTTTCAAGAATTAACTTATTTTCTCTCAAAAGGGATTGCCAGTTTTTTTAAGGAAAAATATTGAATAAAAATAACGCCCTTGATTCCCAAGAATACCTATTGTTTCAAGAATGCTCGAAAAGTACCTAAACTCTAAAATTATTAATTTTATCAAGGAAAAGTACTTTTGCTGAATTAATTCTCAAACCATGTAGCGAAAAAAAATTTTTTAAAACTATTTACATCAATAAAATCCCGGGAATGTAGGGATATAATAGTATAAAAACTCATGGAAATCCCTTTAAAAAGAAAAAAAAGTTTAAATAAAAAACCATTCTGGTCTAATCTGTGTACATTTATAAAAATGCAATTCAAAGAAAGCAATGTAAAGGAAACTATTTTCGTTCGCATAAATAGCACTTCCCCGTGCACAACAAACTCACGAAGTGATGTGCCATGTAATATACAGTGTTTAATATAAAGATAGATGTTTCAAATTAATAATAATGACCAAAATGTTAACATGTGTCTCGATTTTTAAATGAAGTCAAAACTGCCTATCACTTCTGCTTTTGTCCTCATACTACAGTCAATACAATTCAATTCTCAGTTTTAATCGAAGAGTTATTCAAAAGATCAAAATTTATTCTTCCGTTAGTTTTGGGGGTACATTCTTTCCTAAATTTATTTGTAAAAATAAACAACGTAAATAGAAATAATAAGAAATATTTATCGTATTGATAACATTTTGCTGACTCTTGACATTTAAGACTTAAACCTACTAGCTGATATATTCCCTTTCCATTCGGTTCATTCGCAGGCGTCGTTCCGAATTAATCCCTCCCATTGCAGTGGTTTCCTTTGATTATCTTAATGAGAGGATTCGATAACGTGATTAAGGGGGACAAAACCGCAGCTGAACGGATGCTGCCGCGGTTTTTGTCCCACAGACAAAAGGAAGAGCGCCTGCCGCAGACAGAGGGGAGATAAGGTCTCTCTTTTGTCCCTTTTGTTCATTTCTCTTTCTCGTGATATCTCTGTGCTCTCGACAGCCCTTTTCTTCAGAGAGAGCAAACAACACGAATGCTCTTTCTGGGTTTGTTTTGGGAGGTTTCGATGGGACGTGTGGGGGTAGAGAGAACGAGAGGGGAAAATCTACGGAGTGTAATAATGAGTGAGATATCGTGATTCAGGCGGTATGAATAGTTTCTTTGTAAATAAAATAGGGAAGATTTAAAAGGATATGAATTATACAGATTACGATTATTATTTTAGTTCAATTTAAAGGAGTATTCATGGGATTTAAGTGAATTTAAGGGATTAATAAATGTGCACAGAGTACAGCTAATTGAAAATCTCTCTTATGTATAAAGCTTCATAAAACTACTTGAATAGTCTGTATTATATATGTTTGGGAGTCGAGGATTTCATACCGTATTTTTATACAGGGTGTTTCAAAATTGCGTTGCACGGCTTTTATTCGAAATCAGCGCCTCCTAGGGTCATGGAAGTAAGGTCTACCCCTAGGTAAGTGACCCTTGATAATCTACTGAGATGACTTACAGCGCCCCTAGCGGCGAAATTTAAAAGTTAAAGAAATTAATTTAAAAACTAAAGGAGGTAGAGCAAAAACCTCAGTGAGAGTAATTTTGCCAACGTCAAGAAGAACTCATTGAAAAAAATTTGATCAAAAGATCTTGAAAATTCCCGGAGATATTAGAGTGTGAAAATAGCACTTTTTCGGGGTCAAAAAGTAAAAAGTTGGCATATTAGCAAATTTTTCAGTGTTATTGTGTAGTTTTGTGTTTTTTTAGTTGAAAGAACACAAAATTTAATCAAAAAATCAAAAAAATTTGCAAATATGCGAACTTTTTACTTTTTGACCCCCAAAAAAGTGCTATTTTCACACGCTAATATCTCCGCGAATATTCAAGATATTTTGATCAAGTTTTTTTCAATGAGTTCTTCTTGACGATGGCAACAATACTCTCACTGAGGTTTTTGCTCTATCTCCTTTAGTTTTTAAATTAATTTTTTTAACTTTTAAATTTCGCCGCTAGGGGCGCTGTAAGACATCTCAATAGATTTTCCAGGGTCACTTACCTAGGGGTAGACCTTATTTCCATGACCCTAGGAGGCGCTGGTTCCGAATAAAAGCCGTGCAACGCAATTTTGAAACACCCTGTATATGTTACCGCTAAAGTTGAAAATTAGTTATTCTTAAGAATACCTAGTTAAACTTTAGATTAACTGATTTCTGTCGTTAATGTGCGGATATTAGAGTTTTTCGCATTTTACCTAGGGAATCTACACTATAACGGCCTCTTGATAGTTAAAGTTCAAAATAATTTGTTTCGCTCAATACTTTCTGTTAAAATGTTGAGGTGCTCACTGCGCCATGCGCTTACCCCTGCGCAGTCGGGTTTCAATACGTTGTTTGTTGTCATATTTGGTGTTTTGATTTCAAATTTAGTGCGTAGCACAGGTAGTTGTCATGTTGAATGTTAAACAAAATAATACAAGCAAGTAAGTACAGTAAATTTACATGATTAAGTTCAGGAAATTACTACTAAAACGGGTATTTTAAAACAATTGTGTTGAAGCTCCGACTTCAGAGTGACAGAGATTTCTTTTAACGAAAGCAAATGTCCCAGCTGTTGAAATATCTTTTCAACAAACGTTAATTCAATAATCGCTGGGACCTGGGCAAGGGTTTAATATATGTAATCGATCGCGAATCCTAGCAATAGTTCAGGGTAGGCTGGCAGCCGATTACACCGCGCTTTCATTAAGATTTGCTAGTTTAAGTGCTCATTGAAATACGCTGTCAAATCGAGATCGAAAAACCACAATTGATACAAATCTCAGTTGGTACATTAATATTCTATTATTATTGCTTTTATATTTTAGTATTAAAATTGCTATTTCATTACTATTTTTGTGGGAATTGCGTGTTTTGTGTAATTTGAAAAAAGTACCGATCCCCTTTTTTTGATTCGTCATTGTTACTGTTCACCCCCCAAACGAGTTTGGTTATAATTAGGGCGGGGGGGGTTTGGGGGGGCGGCAGCCCCCCCCAACCACCTTAAACTTTTTATAAAAATAAAATAAATTTTTGTACTTTAACGGATCACCCTCGTTAATATGTAAAATAACTGATTACAGGTAGTATGCAGATTAACGAGTGTCTAGTCGGTAGGGTGCAGAATACCTAGGTAATTTCAAGATTACCTAGGTAATCTTAGAAATTGAAAAAAATTTCGCTCTTTAACGGATCACCCTCGTTAATCTGCAAATTACCTAGGTTTTCTGTAAATTAACTGATTTCCGGACTTTAACTGTAACATATGTATAATTGTAGTCTGTATAAATGTGTTTTACGAAATAAGTGGCTTATTTTAATTTGGGGGTATTATGTCTGATTCTTTTGCCGTGTTCGTGTGTTGTTCTGATATAAAAGTTCCCTTATAGCGAAACTGCGTGGTAGTATTTTCACTACTTCAACCTCCAGAATTATTAATTTATAAAATATTTTTTACACTTTGTTGTAAACCGTATACGTAACTTTCTGTAAAAAAAACTTTCTAATTTTAATGTTTAAAATCTGAATTTTTCTTAGTAAGTTTTTGCTTTTTGAAAGAATTTTTAATCAAAACATATTATTATGCATTAAATTATTCACATTTCATGAAATAATAATCATGTTTTCAAACAGTTTTATCCAAACTTTTAACGGGCTCAAAAATATAATTCTAAGTATCCCTGCTACTTTTAAGCAAAATGTGAAGTTATTAGGTGTTTAAGAGAATATTTTCCATCTACAACAAGCCTAAAAAACGCAACTTTTTCAGCATTTTTTTATCAGAAAATTTATTAAAATATTGTTTAACACCAACCATACTCAAACCATTCAGATTATTGTAGCAAAGAAGTGATTGTGATATTACATTTCTTTTTTTTTTTGGTAAAAACAATTGGATTTTTGGTAAAAACAGTTGTATTGGAAATAATTCCTATTTACAAAAAAAAACAATTCAAATTCTGAAACATGGTAAAATGCACTTTATAACATACATTCCCTTGACATAATTGCACCACTCTCCTCCGGGTTGGTCTCATAAGTCAAAAGTGACTGATGACGCCAATACGAAAGAAACCGAACACTGTCGAATGGAAGTCGCTCGTTGACTGTTGCGAATCGATGTGTTTTACTGGGGAAGTCGGTCAAGCAGTCTATCAAGGCTTATCGGGGCCCCGCTATCTGATGGACCCGCCCTCACAATGGAAAAAAAAGATTGATATGGGCGAACCCCCCTCTTTGTGTGCTTGAGGGTAAATTGAGGGTGGAGGGGGCTTATTGTAAAGAAGGAGGGAAGTATCTTCGCTTTGAGCTTTTTTTTCATCACTCTGAATCTTTGGGAGCTTGTGTGGTTAGGAGTTCCACCAGAATGTGTGTAATTAATTATGCGGCCCGCGAACCACATGAATTTGCGGCCCGAGCACTATCTGGATTTTTCCTGTTAATCCCTAGCTTTTTTATATTTTCCATATTATTTCCGAGAAAAATGACGATTTATAAAAAAGATCGGTTTATAAAAAAGAAAAAATAGGAAAGATCGCAATTTTTCGCGCAAGTTTCGTTTGGCTTGCGGAGTGCTCCGTGCCTCCCGCGACCCTAGTTGAAGTAGGCGCTTTTTCTTGTGTTGTAAGCACGATGTGGAAAAAGCAACTTTACAAGCGGTAAATGCCATCAAGGGCAGAGTTTAGGATCACATTGTGCGAAAAAGTCGAAAAATAGCGATTTTTCACTAAAGTACAGTTTTTTGGCGCGTAGTTGCAGTTGGCTAATTTTCATATTGTAATTGCGGTGCAGAAAAACCTTTAGCGTGGTCAGAGGAGCCTAAGAAGTCCAGTGATACCTCTCAGATTGCGTTTTTATTTATTTTAGAATGTATTTTCAAATAATATTTCTTAAGGATTTCCTCAGTTGTAAATTTTTACTGAAACATCTTTTTGAAGCAAGATAAGTTAATAATGCAGTCCTTTTTAAAAATCTTGTTAAATTTTAACTTGTTTCAGATATGATATCAAGGAAGACGGCAGGGGACCTGCCACCCCCAAAAAAATCAGACTAGGTGTCCAAAACAAGCTAAAAACCCTGTTTTATAAAGTCAAATTTTCAAAATTCTTCTGGGGGAGGACCCCCAAGCCCCCCTTTCCACTTGGATTAAAAACTTTTTTAAATATTAAGTTTATGAAAATGCGAGGTCTACCTTCAAATATAAGTCCAAAATTTGGACCGGGTATACTAAAACTAGTCAATAGTTTGTCTTTTAGAGTCAAATTTCAAAATATTTTCTGGGGAGGTCCCCTAGACCCCTCTTTAGTATACTTCAATCTCTATTACACACATCATAGCTGTATGTTTAGTTCCTCAAGATGCAAATTCTACCTAAAAAGAACCAAATTCTCTACCTAATTCTACCTTTTATAAAAAAGCTGCACATGCCTATTGTATTGAGTCTATCAATTTTACTGTTTTTTGTTTGCGGCCGTCAATGTCTCAATCAATAATGTGAGTGGCCCTCCTCCCAAAAAGGCATCCCTAGTATATACCATTTTACCCAATAAATTGACAGTAAATAATTTTGAAAAAATAAACGATTCATTTTACTAATAAATTTAAATGAAATTCCTCAAACTTTGTTTCCTTCTTAATACAAAAATAAAAAGATTTTCTTAGCAATTAACTTTTTTAGTATTACCATAGTAGCCTGTTAAAGTAAAATATATTTGCTTTCCAGTATGACTTTTAAATTTCAAAATTGAAATTATAATTCTAACTTATTAACTAACAGAAACGAAAACCATTTCAAAATACAAACTATAGACATGAAGGCGTAGCAGAAAGAAGAAAAAGGAAAAAAATATACAAAGAAAAAGAAAAAAGCATTGCAAGTGATTTCCCAAAGGAGCCAAAACTTACTTTCGAAGGAGTTACTTTCGATGGAATAAATAACAATTAACTACATGATTTTGAAATAGAAAAAAGAAATTAAATAAATGCTTTAAACTCATTTTGAAGGAATCTGATGAGGATATCACTTATCAAAGCTAGTAAATTGAGTTTTTAAAAAAGCTAGCAAATGGAGATTATTGAAATAAATATTTTTGTAAAAGATGCTTCAATCCTTAAATAAATCAACAGCTCATTCAAAATTTAAAAAAAAATACATTTTACCAAACATTATTCGCACATAAAACGAAGCCAAAACATGGGTATCTCACATTACCTTATTTCGGTTTCACTTAGCTGATAGAGATGGAACATCTGGCGCCATCTGCCGTCTTTATTCATAATATACTTTTAGAATTATAGTCAATGTTTGTTTTTATACTAATTTGTGTAAATAATTTCTTACAAAAACTAATTATGAGCAAATATAAATGTTTTTCCTTCCCGTTTTCATCCAAACAGGTGGAAAAATTATTTTGATGAATTCAGTTTCTCTAAAACATGATACGAAAATTCTGAATTTAGTCTTTCAAGTCTTTATTTCTTTAGTTATTCATGTGATAAAATAAAAATGCTTTTTTCATAAGTCGTGGTTTAGGTGGATTTTGTATAATCATTTATTTCAACACGATTATTATTCACAGTGAACAGAAGTGCAATCGAACACTTTACTAAGGAGCTAAAAATATGTATATTATCTTTTAAGAAAAAAAAGCTCACTCAAAGAAATATAGAGAATCCTAAAGTTGTTAATAAGTAACGTTGCAGTTTATGAAATTTCAAAAGACGAAAATTAAGTGTTGAGAGCGGAATTTTCTTTCATGTTTTCCTTGATTCGCACTGGGGCGTCCTGGCACGATTATGACTTTGTTTTTCTTCACTAAAATGACGGTTCTCCTCTGTCATTTGTCCCGACACTCTTTCCACTCACATTTGCATAATATCTTTAGGGAAAATGCATTCGGTCCCCGCGCCGTGTCAAACGAAATTAAGACAGAAATTGTCAATGAGGAAGTTGCATGATTTTTTTAATTTTTTTAATCGATTCTTGCAAATTTAAGCAACTACCCAAAATTGGAGGCTGATCGAGAAATTTTTTGATTGCCAAAAAAATTAACAAAAATCCACTTTTTAAAAGGCGCGAAAACGCCAAGAGTTTGGGATCATCGTATGTTGACGTCATCATACGATAAACATTGTTGGAAAGCAATGGAGTTGATGGTATGATTGTTGACATCTTTAAACAATAAACGTTTTCAGTCACGTGTTTTTTTTTCGACTTTTAAATTAAAATATTTAATTACCTGTACATTTTTTTTTGTAAAATTGACTGGATATTTCATTTCACCATACAAAAAACCATACGGAACACTTGTTTGTTTTTGAAAATCTGACACATGCAACTTCCTTATTGTTCATGTTGACCCATAAAGATATTGCATTTAGAGAGAGATTTGATCACTCTTGTTTCCATTGTATCGAGAGTGATCAAAGGCTAGTAAAAGGTTACAGGAAAACTACTTTAGGCACTTAAAAAGTGATTACTCGAAAAAAATAGTGAGGAAATAGTAAACTTTAAATATTTTATAGAATATTTAGGGAAACATCATGAATAAATTATTAACTTAGTTTACTTTTTCGAATTTGATACTTTGTTTTATGGAATTTCGATTTTCATAGGATATTCTGTTCAGGGACCGGTGGGCCCAGTGGATACAAATCAATGTTCATTAAATTCTAGATTTATCTTCTTTTAGTATTTGGGACATCAAGATCCTAGGAGCAGAAAATTTCTAGGCATTTAAAAGAACATATGTTTTTTGATACTACATTAGGGATCATCATCTTCTCAGACAGCAGGTTGCAAATAAGAGCCTCCAATTCCCAGCCTACAGATTATGACTTGCTCAGGCGTTTCAATAATGATCCGTGGTAAATCATCGGAATGATTGAATGTAGCTTCTTCCCATTAACATAGGCGTAACGAGGGGGGTATTGGGGACGTAACCCCCCCATTGCATAGCTCCCTGAAACCCCCCAAAAAAAGTAGCTTCAAAACACTTTTTAGCATTTTAAAATTTTAAAAAAATTTCTGGGGAGGACCCCGAACACCCCTTATTTTACCTTTAGGTTATGGAAAAGCTTTGTTTTCAATGGCGAAAAATTAATTAAAAGTTCTTATTTCGAGAGGCAGGTTGAATATAACCTGAAATCCCCCCTGAAAGTAGCAAGGAACTTGTGTCAACCTTTATGTCGAGAAGGGACAAAATGGTGTATTCAAAAATTAGGTGATATTTTTAGGGAAATTTCTTGAGGAAGGCCCCCAAATAAAGTAATATTCAGTGTTAAAAGTTGTATAGGGTAAAAAAATTATATATCCTCAGAAATTTTTGAAAATACACAATAGTAGCTGCACAATGTGTAATAATATGTCCCTCTACCGCTGGAAAAATTCTATACTATAAGACTCTACCCCCGATCTAAAAATCTATCATGGATAAAAAGAAGCCACAGATTACATTGGGCCCACCACTTGACTTTTAATTTTGATTGATGTCCTCAAGGACTTAGAAGTTGGAAACCCCTGTTCTTAAACATTAAGAACTGATAAAATTTTTCTAGAAAACTGTGCGGTTTTCAAGGAACCGTTCTTTTCGGATTGAACCCTTAGAGCCTCAAAATGAGCTTAAACACTATTTTAAAAGACAAATTTAAAAAATATTTCTGGGGGAGAACCCCCAAACCCCCTTCTGATATTTTGAGGTCTTTTATACTGTGTTTTACCCTTGGAAAATTCAGCCTCTTAAATGAATTTTTGACCTTTGGTAATTTATAATTTATATAAATACATTTAAAAGCTATTTCTTGATTGCTCTTCCAAATAACATTAATGAAAAATTATGAACTATTTATTTAATAAAGCTATTGATTATAAACTATGGGCAATACCACTATTTTTTATATTTTTTTATTCGATAGAGGAACACTTCGGAACACTAGAGCGGAATATACGAGCAAAAATTTTTTAATTACGATGATTATTTATTTTTTTATGTAATTTCAAAGTTCGACTTTAAAAAAGGGCGTTAAATCGTACAATTTCCCAATGTGACGTACATATACCCTATACATTGATTTTAAACAATGCTTTTAATTGTTTAAACAAATCAAAGTCATTGTTGGGTTTCTCGTTAAAGTCTGTATGAGTCAGTTGTGACGTACTTATACCCTATATAGTAGGGCCGTTAAAGGGGAGAATTGTTCAGATTTTGATAAAGGCACCAAAATTGGTGGAAATGTAGTTTCAAACATGCTGAATCCAAAATGGACCAGAACCACTCTGGCGGAAGTCCCGTTCGGGACTTCCGGTCAATAACAAAATGGCCGCTCGCTGGCCTATTTTCGGTTGTTTTAATGATACAAAGGCAATTTTGGTGTCAAATATTATGTTCTAAGGGTCAAGGAACATTATTATGATGCAAAAATTTGCAATTTATTTAAAAAAAAATTGAGTAAAATCTAATAAAATCTCTTAAATAGCGAAAAATTCTAAGTTTAGAAATATTTAAATTATGTATATATTTTCACATATAATAAATAATTTAGGCATTAGTAATAATGGAAACAATTTAAAATAATCATATTTATATTTTTATTCGGACTTTATTTACATTTTCCTTTGCAAGCGCAAAGATCAGTGCGCAGAAGTTTAGGCCTTGTGCCAACCGCTTAAGCAGTTCATCAGGTTCACTTGCTCATGTTCAGAAGGTGGCTTAAATAAGAAGGCAGGCTTTGGATAAACTTAACAAATTTATTTGAACATTAAAAATCAAGGTAAAGGCTGTGCCGGCACGGCAACAAGAAGAGAAGGCAAGAACGATTAACAACAGTGATCGCCTTTTATAAGATAGGGGATGTGTTGCCACACCCATGTACTAAACTTCATAACAGTTCATTTGCATAAATTACACTGGAATTTACAGAACATTAGAAGTGGGACTCGAACCACACTGGAGATTATAGAACAATAACAGTGGGACTCGAACCGTAGTCGAACTTTAGCCGCCACAGTACCCCCCCTCAGTGACCAAGGGGTATCCTGAAACGGATTCGCCTTCCGGAACGACTAACAGTCTCTGCGGGTTGAACAGGAACAGTCCGGGGATGTTGAGAGCTTCCCGTCTCAAGCTGTGGCTGAAGGAGGAACGCTGGCTTAACTCGATCAATCGAAACTGTTACCTTGTGGTTACCACGCTGTATTTGAAGGTTCTTTCTATTCCTACGGAGAATCTTGAATGGACCCTCGTACGGAGGCTGAAGAGGGCGGCGCACTGAGTCGACCCGAACAAACACGTGAGAGCATGTACCGAGTTCCTTGTGGACGAATACATCTGGTCTGGAGTGACGTGCCACAGGAACAGGCTTCAAGAGGTTCATGCCTGTCCGGAACCGCTTGACGCAGTCATGAAGCTGGCGAGGTGTTGGCGTGACCGTAGCCTCTGCGAAGAACTCACCGGGCAGGCGTGGTGTCGAGCCGAATACGAACTGAGTGATCGAGGCGTCCAAGTCTTCGCGGATGGCGGAGCGCAGACCAAGCAAGATCAAGGGGAGTTTCGCAACCCAGTCCTCGGAGGCTTGACAGCGAATCGCAGCCTTAAGACCTCTGTGAAACCGCTCAACCATGCCGTTAGCTGCGGGGTGGTAAGCGGTAGTCCGAGACTTTTCAGCTCCCAAAAGGTTCGAAAACTGCTTGAGAAGTTGAGACTCGAATTGTGCTCCCTGGTCTGTGATGATGGTCTGCGGACATCCAAACCTGGCGATCCAGACTGAAAGGAAAGCTTCGGCAACTGTCTCAGCCGTCTGATCCGGTATCGGGATCGCCTCGGGCCAACGAGTCCACCTGTCCACACACGTGAGACAATAACGATTGCCACGCGATGGAGGAAGAGGACCCACAATGTCCATGTGTATAACTCGAAAACGATCGTCCGGCTCGGGGAAAGTTCCAAGAGGTGACCTAGTATGTCTAGTAACTTTTGACTTTTGGCACGGCACACATGACCGGGCCCACTTGGCGCAGTCTGCTCGTAAATTTTTCCAGACGAATCTTGACCTCACCATTCTGATGGACGAGCGAACACCTGGGTGAGCCAGATTGTGCACACTGTCAAATACTTGACGACGAAACTCTCTTGGTATATACGGCCGATCTACACCAGTTGAAACGTCACAAAAAACATTTAAATTTGTTCCGGGAATCGAAACATCTTTCATGACCAGGTTTGATCCCGGACCACGCAACACCTCTAATTCTGGGTCATTAAGTTGACTATTAGCTAACAATTTATAATCTATTTGATTAGGAAAATCTAAACTGAAAATTCGTGACAGAGCATCAGCAACCACATTTTCATCACCAGGTAGGTACTGGATATTGGTGGTAAACTGACCTATGTACTCTAAATGTCTCTGTTGTCTTGGTGAGCACTTGTCCGATCTCTGCCGGAATGCGAACGAAAGTGGTTTGTGGTCGGAAAAAATTACAAATTCTCTACCTTCTAAAAAATGTCGAAAATGCTTGACTGCCGAGTATGCAGCCAATAACTCTCGGTCATAAGCGCTGTATTTAATTTCAGCAGAATTTAGTTTCCGGGAGAAATACTGAAGAGGTTGTACTTTCCCACCAACCACTTGGTTCAACACAGCTCCAACAGAGACCGAAGAAGCGTCAACCATGAGAGAAATTTCTGCATCCATTACTGGATGAGCTAACAAAGTAGATGTCGCCAGACATTCCCTACATGCCTCAAAAGCATTAATGGCTTCTTCGTGCCATTGAATTTTTGACTGATCGTTCTTTTTTTTGCTGTTAATGAACGCGTATAATGTGGACTGGATCTCTGCTGCCCTTGGGATGAAACGATGGTAATAGTTAAGCATCGCAAGGAAACGTCTCAGATCCTTCACAGTCTCAGGACGAGGAAAATTAGCTATGGCTGATACCTTTTCGGGTACGGGTGCTATACCAGCAGGGGAAATGAGATAACCCAAGAACACTAACTCACTAGCACCAAAGATGCATTTATCAGGGTTAATAACCAACCCGTACTGCTTCAGCCTGCTAAATATTTGCTTTAAGTGATCTTTATGAGATCCCTTGTCCTCTGAGACTATCAATATATCATCCAAGTAGGAAAAGCAGAAATCCAGCCCTCTAAGCACTTCGTGCATAAACCTTTGGAAGGTATTCCCTGCATTTCTTAATCCAAAAGGCATTTTAACGAACGAAAAAGAACCGAAAGGGGTTGTTACTGTTGTTTTTGAAACATCGGATGGCTCGACAGGAATCTGGTAATACGCCCTAACTAAGTCAATTTTTGAAAAGACTGTTTTCCCCGAAAGGCAGTGGGAAAAATCGTGAATGTGGGGGATCGGATAACGGTCAGGAATGGTGACAGAGTTTACCCGCCTGAAATCCCCACAAACGCGCCAAGACTTATCTTTTTTGGGAACCAAATGTATTGGGCTGGCCCAAGGGCTGTTGGCCGGAACAACAATGCCTTCCGCGAGTAACCTTTCAAACTCCTGTCGAACGATCTTCAGTTTTTCTGGCGACAATCTACGAGGCTTAGAAAAAACGGGTGGGCCCGTCGTCTGAATACAGTGGGTAGTGGTATGTAATACGTTGGTAGTTGATAGGTTTGCGTTTAGAATCTCGGGAAATTCTTGCAACAGGTCATGGTAAGGGGAATCGTTAGACACCAAACTCAACCCAAGAGAAGGACCCTGGAAAACTTTAGATTTAATGCTGAGAGTTGTCTCCTTATCGATTAATCTTTTGTTTTTAACATCTACAATAAGACCAAACTTATGTAAGAAATCCGCGCCGAGAATGGGCCGGGTGACTTCCGCAATCAGAAAGTTAAAAGGAAACTTACGCCGCAATCCAATGTCAACGTTTACGAATTGCATGCCGAAAGTTCGTATGCGCGAGCCATTTGCAGCATACAGGTTAACGTTTTGATTTGGCTTCAAATTTTTTGATTTATCCTTCGGAATTACGGAAACACCCGCCCCAGTGTCGACAAGATAGCGTAACTTGGTGACTTTATCAAAAACAAAGAGACGACTGCCGCTAAACTCCCCTCCTCCGTCGTCGCGAGGGTCGGGTTGGCTAGTTTTCCGAACCCCTCCAGGTACATGGCGGGTTGCATTTACGAGCCTTCTCGCCGTAACGAGCATGATACCAGCACAACTCGCTATCCCCTTCATCCTTTGGCCTCGGGCTCTTCGAGCGAAATCTACCGCGTGATTTCAAGCGATTGCGAGATCTACCTATTCTCGAGACCTGCTCTCGCAGCGCCGAAATTTCCTTCCGCAAAAGAGCTAGCTCGGAAACCTCACTATCTGGCTTTCTATCTATCGCAAAAGCCCCTGCACCTCTAGAAACCTCCAAAATTTTGTCCGCTATGTCAGCCTGCGCTAACACGTCTTCCCTTGAAGCGCTGAGGATTTGCTGTGCTGACACCGGTAAGCGCTGTAACCAAAGCGTTTTCACAGACTCATCCGAAAATCCCTTTCCCAATTCAATCATTTCCCTTAATAAGGTACTAGGTTTTTTATCCCCCAATTCCAGATCGTGCAATAACAACCGCAGTCTCGACGTCTCAGACTCGGAGAACTGATCGACCAAACGTTTCTTTAACGCGGCATACTTCCCCGAAGCAGGAGGAGAGCAAATTAGATCACTGACGTGAGAAAGAATGCTCTCATCCAAAGCAGCTACCAAACAAAAGTACTTCGTCTGATCAGCACTAATGCCGGAGGTGGCAAACTGTGCTTCAATAAAGTGGAAATATGGTACCACATTTGATTTCCAAAATTGGGGTGGCTTAAAGCCGACTGCGTGGACTTCATTTTGATCAATCGGGACATTGGGGTTGGGAACGGGGGCATTGGTTTTTTCGGGAGATTGAGACATACCACCTCACAGACGACGGCTCCAAAAAAATTCAAAAAAGGCACAATATTTCATACTGAATAAATATTAATACTAATAAACCCTATCAGAACCAGAGGTGTCACGCGGTGCGAAAATCAGAAGGGTTACCTGGTTTTAAACAAACTCATTTCCAGTTCAACTCACGTCTAGTCACCACTGTGCCAACCGCTTAAGCAGTTCATCAGGTTCACTTGCTCATGTTCAGAAGGTGGCTTAAATAAGAAGGCAGGCTTTGGATAAACTTAACAAATTTATTTGAACATTAAAAATCAAGGTAAAGGCTGTGCCGGCACGGCAACAAGAAGAGAAGGCAAGAACGATTAACAACAGTGATCGCCTTTTATAAGATAGGGGATGTGTTGCCACACCCATGTACTAAACTTCATAAC
Source organism: Tetragnatha versicolor (assembly GCA_024610705.1). NCBI lineage: Eukaryota > Metazoa > Arthropoda > Arachnida > Araneae > Tetragnathidae > Tetragnatha > Tetragnatha versicolor. The sequence goes on from JANDEH010000001.1 coordinate 1,406,117, forward strand.
AGTTCATTTGCATAAATTACACTGGAATTTACAGAACATTAGAAGTGGGACTCGAACCACACTGGAGATTATAGAACAATAACAGTGGGACTCGAACCGTAGTCGAACTTTAGCCGCCACAGCCTCAAGCAATTGCAGCGCGATGAACACATTGTTTTGCAACCACAGAAAATGAGTTCACGGCAAGATGCAGATGCTTCTGACAAAGATGTCCAATAGGGAGTCCATTTTTCTTGAACTTTATACCGAACGGTATTAGTTTTGGAATTGGCAGGAATGTAAAAATATATTGTCTCAATATTCTCACAGTCTTTGAAAATTGTAAAAGCTCTTTTTCGCTGAAAGATACAGTTGAATCATCTAAGGCATCTGCAACATTTTCACGAAATGCCAAATATATTTCTCTTCCTTTAGGGTACTTCATAAGTCCATTAATCGTTTCAAGCAACTTCTCTTTTAGTCTGGTTGAGTTCACTCTATACCTTCGATTTGTAGTCCTTACTTGACTAGTGTATTTCAATATAAATTAGTCATGCCAGCTAGCCTAAAAAATATTCTGTCTTACCTATATTCTTCAATCATATTTACAATTTCTACAAAAGCTAGTGACTCTATTTCCGTCTTGTCATTGTGTTGTGGCCTTCATTGGAATTTAGACTCTTGTGTTTGATATCTCTTACGCCAGTGATGCCCAACCTACGGCCCGCGGGCCAAATGTTGCCCGCGAGGCTCATCTATGTGGCCCGCGGACTGGTTAAATCTTAGAAACAAAACACACTTTCAGAAATTTTCCAAGAAAATCACGACATCATGCAAGACATTATGGCACTTCCATCTAAAAAAAAAGATGATAAAAAAGGAATTCTTCAACACCCGGTATTAATTTTTTTCTTTAATTTTCTGTTTTGGTTTTTTCTAGATACGGAGAATTTGCCATTGGATAAATATTTTTAGTATCAGTTAGCTATTTGAATTCAGTTTATAAAGATATTTGGTAATCTCCTTAAAATCCGGAAAAATAATTTTGATGAAAGGCTTCAAGATTTCAATAGACTTAAAGAAGAAATACGTTTATTCGAGAATCCTTTTTATGCCGATGTTCAACAGTACCAATTTTAATATTCAACTGGAATTAATTGCGGGCTCCTCGCTGAAAAGTTCCTAAATCTGCGTAAGCACGGGATGAAAATTAACTCCACTTACGCGAGCACCATATGTTTGTAAACAAACATTCTCTGTTCTGAAAAGAACAAAAACTAATGCTCGATCTCGACTTACATATAAAATCATCTCAATTCAGTTTTAAGGATTAGTGTTACAAATTTGGAGCCGAATTTACAAGAACTACGTAGTATCCTCCAAACACATGCAAACTTCTCATTGAAAAGGGGAATGTAATTTTTTTTCATGTTTAGAAAAACCCTTAAGAGTGTTTTTATGTGGCCCGCGAGATAAATCTTCATAAGCAAATTGGCCCTCGAGGAAAAAAAGGTTGGGCACCACTGTCTTACGCGATAATTAAAAGAAACGAGGCATCGACGACGGTGGTATATAACTCCGGACGATATCACATCGTCAACAGCAAGCTTAGCTAATAAATTTGGATCTTCCATCAACTTTGCAGATTCCCACAGCTTTTCACTGAATGAAAGGTTCGTAACCAAGTGATGCTGTTCATCTTAAATCAACTCATCCCAAAATAAGCAGTGCCTTTTCTTTAGTGGTCGAGTGTATGCTCGTTTTGGATCCTTCTCGCTTTCAAGGGGACTTTCGAGGTTCTCTTCTAGTTGTATTAACTTCTTTATATGTCTTTCTAGCTTAACTGAATTATACTTAGCTCGACAACTTTTATGTCACACTGCCCCTTTTGTTAACAATATTTCAGAAATACTTTGAGGAGCTTCACATAGCCGGTCAAGATTTAAAGTTGTTAGTATAGCATTTAATTTCTGAAAGTCGATCAGATTTTCTTCTAGAGTAATATAACTCGAAGCTATTGGATACACTACAGATTTGGAGTCATCAGCTACTTGGCAGAAAATACAAGTATCCCAATTAATCATCGGTCGATGATCTTCAATGTGATTAGAAATAGTTTGATGATCAAACCATTCTGCCATTAGAGATAATACCTTGATTTTTATCTTCAGTAATGCAATAGTGGTCAGGAACTTAATATTTCTAAACTTAGAATTTTTCGCTATATAAGAGATTTTATTGGATTTTACTCAATTTTTTAAAATAAATTGCACATTTTTGCATCACAATAATGTTCCTTGACCCTTAGAACATAATATTTGACACCAAAATTGCCTTTGTATCATTAAAACAACCGAAAATAGGCCAGCGGGTGGCCATTTTGTTATTGACCGGGAGTTCCGAACGGGACTTCCGCCAGAGTGGTTCTGGTCCATTTTGGATTCAGCATGTTTGAAACTACATTTCCACCAATTTTGGTGCCTTTATCAAAATCTGAACAATTCGGGTGTTTTTTTCCCTTTAACGGCCTTACTATATACAAAGACAAAGGGCTTGGCGATTTTAATTTTAAATATTTAATTAACAAAATTTTTTTGAAACTTTTCATGTGGATTTTTGGATTTAGATCTATTTCCTTTACTGGAAAAATGCATTTTTTCTGTTTTCAAAAAGTGATGGTATTGCCCATTGTCATGAGAAATCTTTTCTGGAATGAAGTGATAAGTTGAAGTGGTTCACTGGTGGGATTAACACCCCCCATGAGTAAACTCAAGTTACGCCACTGCCCATTAACTAAGCTCATTCCAGTAAGTCATGACTTATAGAACAACAAAGATTTCACCGGGAGTTGTTTCCGAACGTGGGGTGCAATTTTACATTCTAGGGGGCAATTTTAAATTTTTTAACCAAATAGTCTCTCCAGGTTAAAAAAAATTCAAACCTTTTCTTGGGGTGATCCCCCAAACCAGCTTCATATCTTAGTCATTTACTGTTTTTCCTAAAAATTCTGCCGCTTACAACGAACTGGTCTCTTTGGGTGTAATCTAAATTGTCTCAAATGAACTAAAACACTATTTTAAAGGGCAAATTTCTAAAATGCTCCAGACCCCCAAGTTGACTTGTTAAGTTATTTTAAACTCGTATAAATTTCGTATAAATAACTCGTGTAGATAAGTACTCGTAGGGATGTACCTGAAAAATTTTGAGCCAACCCCCCCCAGAAACTATAAAGGCTGGTTACGGCTATACAATTATCTCATTAACATTGTTCTGATAACTCTGTAATTAATGACTACTAAATCTGTAAAATATAGGAAAGGTTATTTCATTAAAATTATTTTGTACTTCAAATTTAGTTCTCTATTTTGTGTTTTGAAAATTTACTCACTAGTTTTCTAAACATGTCTGTAATATATTTTTTCAAATATTAACCAATTAATTTTTATTTTGAGTACAAAAAATTATGTATGGGGGCGTGGAAAACTTGGATAAACTTTGGTGGGGTTTTTGTTTATTTTAATTTAAGTTTGGTGGATCGAAAAAGGTTGGGAAACACTGCTCTAAGGTCTGTGATGGGGACCGGGAATCGATCTTGGTGTGTGTCCTTCCTATGTAGTCTCAATATTCTCGATCAATTCCTATGTTATCTCATATTGTAAAAATATGTATGATTTTCACAAAAAAAAACATTGTTTTCTAAAACTTTTTATAAAATAAATAATGAAAGAGTTTTTAAGTGAATATAGTAAATTGAAACTAAATTAATCTTTACAAAATTCCTGTTAAAACGAGGGGTGATACATTTTTCTAGGTTTTAAAAGGAACCGGAGTTAAAATTAAAGATACAGAAGTTGGGTTTTCTCTGAATTTTCAGGGGTTTTTTAAAGTTAAAATCTGATAGGGGCAGGTTTAGAATTTCGAATTTTATTTTTATTTGACATGGCATATGTCCTTTACGACTATGAGTGGCGTTTGAAATTTATTTGGGAATCCATGGTAGAGATACCTGATTTAGGATAGTCTTTCTTCATCACAACTTGGATGGAGAATGACTCTGTATCTGCATTTTCCTCTTATTATTGGTTAAATTTCTCGTCTCTTTTTATGGTATAGAGAGTTTTCTCGCATAAAAAGTTATACTCCGAAATTCACCAGTTGCGGAGTTCTCGGCCACTAACCATGATGGTATCCTCATGGCAAGGTATCCTCACTCACCCAAAGCTCCGTCTACATTTTCTACCTCTATCCTTCCTTAACAGTGTTTAAAAACGTCGTCTCAACACAAATATAGATTCTGTCCTTATTTCCATAAGATCAGAAATATTTCCTGTTTGAATCAGTGAAATATCACCCTTCTCCAGAAAAGTTTAGACAGCATTTCGAAAGCACAACTTTTGAATTATTCAGAAGTGATCAATAAATTTATGTTCATTTCCATAGTCTTCTGAAAAAAAGTGTATTTTATTATTGAATAAATCAAAAGAACTATTCCTTTGGAATTTATGGAAACTACAACTACAAAAGGAATAACATTTTGTTGATCAATATATGAATAGACATAGACTTAAAAACTATTTTCATATTTTTAATTCAAAAAGTTGAGTTCTGTTATTAAGAACCTGAAATAGATAAACTGATCTTCTTTATACTCCCTGTAATTATAATATGACATCACGTCTTTCAGCTCGTCACCTTGGTAACCATAAAGGAAATATTAACAACCGTCTTTTATTTTTTTATACACCAGTTAACCCCGACCTGAAATGGTGAGTCAATTTAGTTACTTTATTTCTTTGTTCTAAACAACTAACTATCGATTATAAATTAATGTGCTTTCGTGATCGTTGAAAAATTATTCTAATGTCTCCCTATCTTATTTATCATTACAATTATTACTGAAACGTTCTGAGTTACCGGAATGCTGTTGCCGGGAGTGGAAAAAAATTCACAGTTTTCCGAAACCCTGGTATTGCAAAGGGGGAAGTACGGGGAGTGGAGAAACCGCGTGACTTCTAAACCGCTGATTCAAATTACAAAGACTCAAATAGGCTTAATTTTTATAGTTCGTGAAAAGGTTCAGTACTTAATTGTTAAGGTTAATTCAAACTATTATTGGTGCATTGGATTAGTGTCTTAAAATACCTCCCCTTTCCAAACAAGTTTACTTAAAGGTTTGCATTTGTTAAGATGCATCTGTGCCAAATTACTTTAGAGAATACTTGGCTATCTAGTGAAATAAATTTGCACATACGGCACTGCAGCCTACACCCCTCAATTATGCAAGTGTCATCCTGTGCTCATATAAATGGTGATGACATTATCATTCATCCGCACTGTCATTAATAGAGAGCGATTCCATGTCCATCTGGAGAGGGGAGTTTTTTTTCGGGGATAATGCATTAATCTGTGAAAGGAGCAGTTATCTTGTCATCCCTCCAATTAAATACTCCCAGGGTTAATTTATGGACCATCTGGAGTACATCAATTCGGACCTAATTGGTTGCTTGCTGTATTTCTTTATTTGCCTGAATGAACAGAGTGCAACACTTCAAGAGACTCCAAGTTATTGTAAGGCTTCTGTATCTGTAGTCACCGTTAAAAAAAAGATGACTTTCACAAATGCGAAATATTTTTGAAGGTGAATAGCTTTCATAAAGGAAAGATATTATGCAGTTTGATAGAAATATCCAGGATTTTTTCATCCATAATTATCCATTGAAACTGTCTTATAAAACACAAACTACGAAAAATTGTTCATTTCATTAACTTAACAAAATTGGCATCTGGTTACTGAAGTCCATTCCATCCTTTTTAGCAACGATTTGTCTCGAACGGAGTTTTTTTTTCCTGCATTGTAACTGATAGCGTAAAGAAACCCGTTCTACAGGCGATAGTGGGCTTTCTTGCAAACCTCCTGTATTCATTCTCTTGAAGGAAAACTTCACGTCACAGGGAATTTATACAGTAGAAAGTGGGGCAGTTGGATACAGCAAAATTCAAATCCATTTTTCGAGTAGAAAAAATGACTTTTTCAGATTATTTTCTCTTAAAATTTCTAATAACTCAATTTTATGAAATCATTAGAAAAAATATAATGAAAATTAAAATATAACGACTTTTATAAAAAAAATCATTTTGTATCTTTGTGCCCCAGAGAGCAATTGGATACATTACACGGGGTATTTTGATACAGTGATCAAATTGCTCAAAAATAATAATTAATAACAAAAGTTTTGAAAAATAAATAATGCAGGTACTTTTATTGAATTGTATCTGAAGCATATTTTTTACACATTTTTTCAAGCATGAAAAATAATTTTTTAATTAAACTATCAAAAATAAAAAAAATTTAAGAATTTGACAAATGGTCCTTTTTAACAAATCCCTAATTGAGGAAATAAAATGCTAATTGTCATAGGTATAGTTGCTCCTGAATTAGTTGAATTAAAATTTCTTTGCTGATAATCAGTATGGTTTTATAAAAGGTCGGAATACGGAAATCGCTCTAATAAAATTCACAAAATTTTTATACAACAGTATTGATAAAAATAGGAAAACGGTTGCTGTTTTTCTTGATATATATAAAGCTTTCGACAGTGTGAATCAGTGGCGGATCCAGCGGGGGGGCACAGGGGCACGTGCCCCCCCGTCATAATTTCAACTACCTAAAAAATATCGATTTTTCGTAAAATAAATGTTTTTTTTTTAATTTTTACAAAAAAAACTAAAAAGAAATCCAAAATTCCACCCAAAAGCGTGAGCGCTTTCTTCGCAACGTGGTATCTCCAATTCTGAGAAAGAAGATTTCGGTTACATGCATCTTAGGGTGGGTCATTTTCCTATGGCGAAAAAAAAGTTTTGCAAATTCTATCAGGCACAGCAAGAAAAGGGTGCCAAATAGTCTCAAACTAAGGGCTGTATTCTACTCGTCCACTTTGGTGAACTCACCGGGTGAAAACGCTAAAAGTGTATTCTACTCGATTCTACTAGACCTTCTTCTCGCCTCTTTCGGGTGAATTCACCGGCAGTGAGTTCACCACCTCTTGGCTCGGGGAGTTCGGCGGAGTTTCGAGTGAAGTAGTCTCTGATTGGCTGAGAGGTTGTTCTTGTTTGTTTTTCTGTTTACAATCTCGCCGCGCCAATTTTTTTCTGTTCGCGTCAAGTCAGTTTCATTGAAATTAACATCAAAACTTTTTGTTAAAGGAAACTTCTAGCAATTACCAAATAAGTAGATAAAGATTAAATTTTAATTTGCATTAATCAGTCAAATCTGTTATGTACATCAGATCTTTTGACACAATTTTCACAATGTGTCCTGGCCCATGAGGTTTTACATTATCATGTAAACTTATGTCTACAACTGAATTGTAATCATGTAAAATTAAAAATAATTTTTATTTATTTGCTCTTGTCAAAGTGGCTTCTCGGTGACCCATGTGAATTTTTACTACACATCATTTTGTAATACATAGAAATATCCAATAATTATATACAATTATTTTTTTAAAACTTACCATTGGTGGTCCATCAATATCCCACATTTGGTCTGTTACACCCAGGGCTCGATTTCAGCCGGAACGCCGTTCCGGAACCCCTTTTTCGATTAAAATTTTAATATTTTATTTCAGGGGTCTCCTATAACTGCAGCCCGCGAAACCCTTCAAGCCCGTGAAAACCTTTCTATATGTACGAAAAAAAAGTCTTAAAATGAATTAAAACCCTGTTTTAATTTTTGGGGGAGGACCCCCAAACCCCCCTTTTGGTATTTAGAACTCAACTAATCACATTTATCTTCAGATCAAGTTCATAAAATGGAGAATCTTACTAAAAAATAGCATTAAACCTGTAAACATGCGTAAAAGGGGTTTAGAGGGAATTTCGAGTTTCTTCCCCTCCCTGTGCAAAAATTTAACTTGGGGCCTGATAGTGATTTTATTTTCTTAAAGGATATTTGGGCCTCTCCCAAAATAAATTTCTATATACGCCACTATGATCCTAGATTTGTTAAAAAAAACAATTTTCTGTTGTTACTATATTAAACTTATTTTCAAGGATTCACTGGTGCATATTTTAAATTAAAAAAAAACTTTAAAATGCATTTTTACCTTTTTTTGCAAATAACAATAATTTTGTGATTTAATATTAAGGTTATTACTTAGTTGTGTTTTTTTAAAACATAATTGTGATCCCCAATTTGAACTTCAAACACAATCCGCTCCTGGTGTTGATTCTTTTTTTATTTGAACCAGATTTGTCAGATTGCTGGTCAAATTTGCCAAGAAAATTTACGATACCTTAAATTCTACAGTTTAAGGACTTTAACTACGCATTATATTAGTTAAACTGGCAAAATATACGACACTATTGGTTCATTGATGATAAACCGTCCCGCCTTTTACAAGAGGCTCCCTGTTGGAAAATAAAGTAAACGCACTGTAAAAAAAGGTGTTGAAACAAAAAAATTGCCAAAATAGTTCATCGTCTTATACAATAATTAAGTTAGAAAATTCTTCCTAATCTAGTTCAACACATTTGAATTTATTTTTTAAATTTAAAAAAGATGCTTAAGTTTTTGTATTAAAAAGTATTTGCTTTTTTCAGTTTTTGAGACTAATAATTTTACCGTTCCGGTACCTCTTTTTTTAGAAATCGAGCCCTGGTTACACCTAAAGACGAGGTCCCAATGAGGTCAAATACCCTCTCTTCTGTGGGTGTCAAAACGTCTTTTGACCCCTCTCCACCTCCAGTAGCATTCCTCTTGTGGTTTATTATGGCATACTTCTTCCTAACTCTCCTTCTAAGATCCATCCATTTTCTACGTATGTCTTTGCCTAATCGTGTGTATTTCGAAAGGCCCAGATAATTTATTTGGAGGGCAATTTTGTCCCAGGCCTTTTTGTGCTCTGCGCAGTCTGGTCAGGAAACTGATTTGAAAAAGCCCCACTCACGAGCATGGGGGTAGCCAGGGTTCCACTTAGGGGGGCAAGCAGGGTCGACTTTTATATGTTTCTGGAGAACAATTTTAAAGCCCCGTGAGAGAGGGCCGTAGCCACAGTATTGTTTCGTGAGGGGTTTATGACCTTAATGAAATTAATGTAAAATTTTTGTGGGTAGCGTGGAAACAATGATGGTTATTTTTAGGTAAACATTTTTGTAATCTGTCACTAAAAAGTAGTTTGTGACTTTTTTGGACATAGGGGGCCATTTAGGCTGCAATACAGATGGATCATTCTTTGTATATCTTCATTAAAAAAATGTCAAAATGCAACATAATAGACATAATAATTTTGGAATGGGGGTCAACTCCTTACCTTCCCATGGGTATGGCCACGGGTGGGAGCTCTAACTTTTAATTTTGAATCAGTGCTGGTAAATAAGGAAATTTATTTCGGGAGGCGCCTAAAAATGTTATTCAGCCCCTTTCATCTATAAATTCTACCCAAAAAGTGTGGAAAAACTACATTAAACCTATTGATATAGATTCTATATCAATAGGTTTAATGTAGTTTTTCCACACTTTTTGGGTAGAATTTGCGTATGTGAATAATTTATTTAACAAAATTTGTTTAGTAAAAAAGGTCCAAGTTTCGAAGGGGGGTCTGGGGGTCCTCCCCCAGAAAATTTTTGGAAATTTGACACAAAGAACAGGGTTTTAAACAGTTTTTTAGTACAAGTAAACCTAAATTTGGACCAACACTTTTAGGTATAAATTTTATTTAATGAACTTATTATAAAAAAACGTGAATAATAAGGGTTTAAATACTAAAGATGACCATGGCTTCCCTATCCCCCAGAAAATGTTTGCAAAATTTGATGCTAAGAACAGGGTTTCAAGCTGTATTTTGGTACATGTAAACCCAAATTTAGACATACATTTTTGTTAGAATTTCTATTTTAATGAATTTTTTATAGAAAAAGTGTTAATTATAAAGGTGTAAATACTAAAGGGGGTCTGGGGGGCCCTCCCCCAGAAAAATGTTGAAAATTTGACCTTAAAAATCTGGCTTTTAACTTAACTAAAAGCAAAGTAAAAGTAAATTACTTAGGACTTAAGGGGGGGCAGCTGCCCCTCCCTACCCCCCTGGCTACGCCCATGCAAACGAGGCCCGGGTTGCTCTCCAAGAAATCTATGAGAAAATATGTCTCCTTTTCCCAAAACATTGCTAAATTACGCAATTACAATAATTTATCTTAGGGCCATATTCAGATCTTCGCCGACGGCGAAAAAGTTCAGCTAAATAGTTGAGGCGATTTCGAAATATCTATTTCGCCTTGAACTTTTACACCGTATTCAGATCTTCTTCCGAAATGACGCGGAAATCTCGGAGATTCAGCTCATTGGTTAGTTGTGTTGTTGATGTGAAACGCTTAGCGACCAATAAATCCCTCTCTAAAAAGGCGGGAAAACATCACTGATGCATTCACATGCTCTCAAAAGTGTAAACAAACTCAATCTGCACTGCAAGTCGCTTGTTTGTGTTGTTTGAGTGAACTAGAAACCAAGCTGAAGCTTTTAGCTGAGCGCACATATTAAAGAGTTGATAAAAACAATAAAAGAAAAAGAAAATATTTCATCTTTTCTTATTTCTACAACCTTTGCACCTTTTAAAGGAGCGTAACCAAGTAATTCTTGTAACTCATAACAGTAATGCTTCATTTCCCAAATTTAATTCCAAGTATGTTTTGGAAATTCATTCTTGCATGATTTTGAAAGAATGGTTATGAAAAAGAGAGATAATAGCTGGGGTAGAAAACAAAAATTCAATAGAAAAAAGTTATTTCATAAAGTATGATTACATGGAAATATCTTTTCATCAAAGGAATTAATTACTCATTAAATTCAATATAATACAAGATGTTAGGAAGTAGGAACTATAATTCATAATTCTGGTTGATAAGAGTTTAGTACAATACTCACCTTATTGGTACAGTAAACTAATCCTTAATTATCATTTCCCAATTTTAGCTGCACTTTTTAAATCTATAAACTGAAACTTTGCAAGCTTATAAAACAAAATAAATAAGTGCTTATACTATTTTCATTTCTACACAATATTTGAAAGTTCCCTTTTTTATTTTTACGATAGATTCAATAAAAGTTTAGGAATTTTGTATTAAATATTCTTCAACTTATTATATTTTAAACTGCATACTTAATTTGCTGGAGAATTTTCCGCTCAATGGAGCAAAAATTATTTTTTACAGTTAAATGTGTGAACTATTGCAGTTACTCTGTATTAAATTGAAATTTATTAGTACAACATGTAAGAAAGAATGAGGCAGATTTTACAAACAAATTTTTATTAATCCAGTTAGACCAGCGGTTCCCAAAATGGTCCATATGGACCCCCAGTGGTCCACAGCGACTTCCAGGGGGTCCACGGGCATGAAAATGAAAATTGGGGGTCCACAGCAACTTCTAGGGGGTCCACAGTGACTTTCAGAGGTTCAAGGGAAAAATTTCATTAAAATGGAAAACTTTGATAGGTTTAAAAAAATTATAATCAAATTTTAGTAATATGAAAAGTTGGTTAACACCAAGTCCTTGCAACGCGAGCAAGGGCGATGGAATCATTTCTCTCATCGCGGTGGAGAGCCCCCGACCAGCCTCGCATAATTCAATTTCATAAATTAAAACTAAATTTCCGTAATGTATAATTTGACTTCTTTTCATAGTTGAACTTAATTAAATATTATAAAAGCGAAGACTTTCACAGCCGGAATTATTACGATAAAACATTTTTTTGGGCTAAATTGTTAAATACACTAGCGGAAATAAAAATCCCAACACCAAGAAGGAAAGGAGATATCTAAGTCAAATTTATTTCTATGATTGCACATAGTATCAATGTGAATTGATTGAAAAATCAGCCTTCCTGGATGTTAGGGGGCCGAGAAAACCAAGGAGGAGAGTTGTCTCCATAGGTGTCCATTACCGCCGTCACACGTCATGGTATTGGGTGACAGGAGCTCTAAATGACTTTTGAGGGATTGGAGGACCATGTTGCCTCCTCAGGTAGTCCAAATTCATATGGTGCACCAGCGGACGTTGCATACCGGGCTAGGTGATTTCTCCTCATTGACCGGACTTGTTTTGTGAGTGTTGGTTCTAGAGAACGGGAAAGGCGGGGTAAAAATGCAACCTAGGGAGTTAAGAAGAAAACTTGGACTTTGCATACAACATGTGGTTGTGCATCTTTCTCTTGAAATTTGTCCCCAGGACAGGTCTGAAGGTAAGGACGGTCTACCGGCTGCAAAACCTCAATGACGCAGCTCTGGTTGGAAAAAGTACTGGTGAATCATACTCAGGAGTTTCAGAAATGGAATCCATTGCATCCTCACTCCGTTACCCTGCATCACCACTCCGTGGAACGATTTGAAAATCATCAGCTGAGTGCGCTCTCTCCATGTTGTCTTCAAACTCATACCCAACCGTTGTGGTGCTCAAAACTGAAGCAGGATTCTCTCATAAACACAATGTCATGAAATTGGGATTTTCATTTCCTTATTTCGCGCACTATTGGAAACAGAAAGGCCCATTTTCAGCCCCTTGTTTATAGACAAAGATTTAAGAAGCTACGCGGACAAAACGGACAATCCGCAATACTGCAAACGACATCCATCCCACTGCCGCTTGTCCTCAGTATGATCTACCGGTACTTAGGCCAACCAGAGCTGCTTCACTGAGGTTTTTTAGCCGGTTGTCCGCCGTTACCTTCAGACCTGTCCTGGGGACAAATTTCAAGAGAAAAATGCACAAACACATGTTTTATGCAATGTCCAAGCTTTCTTCTTAACCCCCTATGTGGCATTTTTATCCTGGCCTATCCGTTCGTAAGAACCAACGTTCACAAAACATGTCCGGAGAAAGGAAAAATAACCTAGCCCGGTATTCAACGTCCGCTGGTGCACCATATTAATTTGGACTATCTGAGGAGGGAACATGGTCCTCCAATCCCTCAAAAGTCATTTAGATCCCCTGTCACTCAGTACCATGACGTGTGACGGCGGTAATGGACACCTATGGAGACAACACTCCTCCTTGTTTTTCTCGGCCCCCTAACATCCAGGAAGGCTGATTTTTCAATCAATTCACATTGATACTATGTGCAATCATAGAAATAAATTTGACTTTGATATCTCCTTTCCTTCTTGGTGTTGGGATTTTTATTTCCGCTAGTGTAATTTCAATAATTAATTGCTTAATAATTAAATATTGTTTGTTAACATGCCATATATTAATTGTAATTATTTCTAAAATTTTATGATTTGGTGAATGAATAACTCATAAACTCATAAACCATTAACTTTGACAAGTTTGCGACCAAAATGTTTATTGGTATAGCTGAAATTTTTTGCGCCTAGAAATGTAATGGTATTAAAAGTTTAGATTTGTTTTTTGTTTCAAACTTTTTGAGTGTTTGATTTTTATAATTTCATCAAAAATGTTGTGCAACCATATCAATGGCAATTAGATTCCTTTTCATAGTTGAACTCAATTAAATATTGTTTGTTACATGCCATATATAAATCGTAGTTTTTTTTCTGAACTTTTATGATTTGGTGAATGAATAACGCACTCATATAAGCCATTAACTTTGACAAGCTTGCGACCAAAAGTTAAAATTAAAAGTTTTTGTGTCTTGAAATGTAGAGATATTAAAAGTTTAGATTTGTGAATGTTTGATTGTTATAATTTCCTTAAAAATATCGTGTAACCATTTGAAGGCAAAAATTAAAAAAAGAAAGGTTTTTTTAAATATGTATAAGTGTGAAATCAAATGCTTATCAATGCACGAAAGAAAACTTGAAAAATATTTCAAAATTTATGCGTGGTTTAGAAGTTTATAAAAAAACATAAGATTTTTAGCTACTTTTTAAAAGGTCCCTAAGGGGGTCCACGGGGTACGAAAAATGTCGTCAGGGGGTCCACGGGCTAAAAAAGTTTGGGAACCCCTGAGTTAGACTAAAGTGTAACTTGTGATAATTTCAAAGTATATTATATGAACTAAATCTTAAGAATGGAAAAACTCCTCTAATCACAAAAAATATTATTTATTATCAACAAAAAAAGTAAGCACTACACCAATTTGTTCCAACATTTATACAACTCTTTTCTCAATAATGATTCTGTTTGGTTAATTGAGTATGGATTGTCACTGTTTTTTTTCATAAATTATAAAATACAATAACTATACCTCAAAACAATTTAAATGAATAATTGATTAATTTCCATTACTATTTATCAAATATTTTTTAAAAGATAACTTTCAGTTTATATAGAAGTTTCATCCTTTTAAACTTTAATAATTTTCCCTTTTCAATACTTCTTTCTGGATTCACAGAAAACAGCATTTTAGTTGAACTGGAAAAAAATTATACTTGCATGTAAACATAAAATGAAAATATTAATTACTTACAAGAAAAAATTATTTAACAGCATAATTGATTGTTATTTAATTACTATTTTGAAATGTTTATATTCGCATTCAATGATTTTTATCTTGGTGTAATCATCTTAATTTAATTAATACTATCCTAAAATTAAAAAATACTTTTTTGCTGAAGGAAGCTAGTTTAATGGAAAGCGATAGAATAAGAATTCTTTAAATATGTGATATTCCAATGCAAAAAAATGCTATAAGCTGTACATAAAAATAATAAGAATTACAAGTAATAACTAATGCAGAGGTTCTCAAACTGTGTGCCGCGGCACCCTGGGGTGCCGCGAGAATATGCCAGGGGTGCCGGAGCAATAACCAAAAAAAACTTGCAAAAAATTACGAAATTTTAAATATGGAACAAATCTTCTTAACTGTTTATGGGGGGGGTGAAAACACAGTGAATATTCAACTTTTTCACTCTTTTTTTCCTTTTATTCTTACGTTCGTAGAATGCCAAATATCTTTTTTATAACTTACGCAATAAAACGATCAAAAACACTGCTTTTCACAGAAAAAGGGACAAATACATACTTTTTTTTCTTTTTATTTGGTGACTGCAAGTTGTACAAAAGTAACAAAAATTTGTTGGAAATGAAAAAAGTACGGAAAGGAGTATATTAGGGGCCGAGAGTGACCTGTCCCACCGAAACTCGGACTTGCTCAAACCATGATTTTTAGCATCAATTTCTGGGGGAGAACCCCTAACCCCTTTCGTACTCAAAACTTTTTATAAGTTCATCAAGATCAGACCTCTAAAAATACAGGGTGTCCCATAAATGTTGGGTCACACTTCTAGGGGGGATAGTAGACACCTAGACGAGTCAGAATCACATAGGATTTGGGGGTCCCAGACCAAATACCAGGGAGTTAAAAATTGAGCGACACCCAAAAAAAATGTTTTTAATTCTATTTGTAGAAAACTACTATTGGTAAAAATTTAATTATGGTCTCAAAAATTGTGGTTTAATATGATCTTTAAAATTATCTTAAAAGTTTTCAGTTTAAATTTTTTTTATTACAAAAAAGTTTAAAAACCACAAAAAAAATGTGAAAACTCTGCCAGAACTTTATTTTTTATTTCGAAATCCTTTCTTTTGATTTAATAATCTGAAAGATCATAGTCGAAAACCCTTAAGTCCAAAGTGTCACGTAAAAACCATCAATATTAAATGCTTGAGATGCTGTTGAAGCATGGTTTAAGTCCGTTTTTTGCATCCACCAGTTTGCGCACACAAAAAACGAACTTTAACAGGATCTCAAGCGTTTAATACTGACGGTTTTTACGTGAAACTTTGGACTACGGGGTTTTCAACTATGATCTTTTATATTATAAAATCAAAAGAAAGGATTTCGAAATACAAAATGAGGTTTGGGCAGGATTTTCACATTTTTTTGTGGTTTTTTAACTTTTTTCATAATAAAACAAATTTTAAAGTGAAGACTTTTGAGATAATTTTAAAGATCCTATTAAACCACAATTTTTGAGACCATAATTAAATTTTTACCAATAGTAGTTCTTCTACAAATTGAATTTTTCAATAATTTTTTTGGGGTGTCGCTCCATTTTTAACTCCCTGGTATTTGGTCTGGGACCCCCAAATCCTATGTGATTCTGACTCGTCTAGGTGTCTACTATCCACCCTAGAAGTAAGACCCATTATTTATGGGATGTACCTGAAAATCGGAGTAGGTGTACATCAAAACCAAGGAAAGCCCTGTTTTTAGGATTAAATTTCCAAAAAAATTTTTGGGGATGGCCTTCACATCCCCTTTTTTACTTGGAATTTTATTATTCACAACTTTTTTAGATTAAATTCATCAAAATGCAAATCCTGCCAAAAATGTAAATCTAAATTTTGGAATAGGTGTGCTAAAACTACTTAAAAACCTGTCTTTTACAGTCAAATTTCAAAAAAATTTAGCTTTATTGCAATCTTTCTTATATAAAATTCTTTTACAACACAAATTCTACCTAAAAAACAGAAAGAAACTACATTGGACCTATTTAATATACATGGAAGGGTTGACGACCTAATTTTGGGCCCCTCCTGAAATAAATTTCATAATACACTGCTGGAGACTTATGTGGACACCTTTTTTTCCCCAAAAAATTTTAACCTTTTTTTGGGGGGTGCCCCGAATTTTGTTTAGCTTGCTAGGGGTGCCTCGACTGAAAAAGTTTGAGAACCCCTGAACTAATGTATTCTGTGCAAAAATGATAACTTTCATGAATTTAAAACACAAACTATTTCTTATATTATTACAACTGAAATAAACATTTAAATATATCTATTTTAAAGCTTTCCATTTATAACTTTCTCTGAATAAAAAAAGTACTGAACACATCCACCTTCTTAATTTAAATCTTGAATTGGACTTCCGAGTCTATTCAGAATTCTTAATCTTAAAATATAACAATTCAAAAAGAAATTTGCCACGTCGATTTGTGTAACATTAAAAACATTATAAATTATTCCATTTTATACTAAATGAACATTTTTATCCTACTAATATTAGTAATAGTTGAAGCTATGTTTCTAATATTTGATACCAAAACAAACTTGGCGATATTTAACGGAACATAACCTAATTGATCCGAAATATTGAATACACAAACATTTACCAATTCTGAAAGATTCCATAAAGAGAAAATTAAATAAAAAACGATTTACATACCTCAAATTTTTCTTTGCTATCGGGAGTAATCTGAAGCAGGGCAAGAAGTGTTGGTTTGGCATGGTCGACTCTTATCTCAGCTGTGCCATTTTTCTTCTGTGCTCTCTCATTCTTGTTAAATTTATCAAATATTTTAATATATCAATCCAGACATTAATGACTCTACATCTTACTAATCAAAGCATGCAAATTTCCCTAAAGATGGACGCCCGATTTTTGTTACGAAGTACAACCAAATGAAGAAAGTAAACAAACTGTTTCCAAGGTTTCAGCGCAGTTTCAGCCAATGAGAGAAGAGAAAGTCGGTAATTTTCGCCGTCAGCGATTTCGAAAAAGTTAGTCGAGAAAAAGTCAATATAAATACCGTTTCAACTATTTAGCTCAACTTTTTCGCCGTCGGCGAAGATCTGAATATGGCCCTTAACTTTCGTTTTAAAAAAACCGCGCTGATCGGGATTATTGCTGTTGATTGTTGATGGTAGTAGCACGTGGGTCTAGATTTCCGGTTTGTTCTGATTGGCTTAAAAGCGTTGTTACGCAGAGTCTTGACGTCAGCCAGAACAGCTAATAAACCGGAGATTTAAAATCTCCGCCCATTTCACCTGCCACGTTAGAATACAAGAAATGAACTCACCAGCGAATTCACCGAGGTGAGGGGAGTTCGCTAGTGTGGTGAGTTCACGAAAAAGTAGAATACGGCCCTAACATGTGTAAAGTATTATTCGATTATAATAACTCTTTTTGCCTCCGGATTGGCCTCAAATAGAACAAAAATATGTAATTTTTAATATTTTAAAAAAATTTTAGAAATTATATTTTTTGTCGAAAACTTATTAAAGTTCACAAATAAGGGTATTTAAAAGCAATTTTAATCACATTAGTCACCTTCATGCATTATTAATACAAAAATAACTGCCAAAGTGGCAATATAATATGCTATCATATTAACAAGAGCCGTAGAATATGAGAATCTCTTTTTATAGTGGATTTTCAGTGGTACAGATTTCAAAAATTGGTAGTTCATATACATTCTCCCTCAAGTTTGGTCAGTATAAAACGGAATTTTTAATTTTTCAAAATAGAAACAGTTGTGTTTTTCATAAATATGCCGCGCTTTCGAAATTCAGCGGACAGTTATTTCACTGGCTGGTCTTGGGATCCAAATATGATCGCAAAAATATGTTGAAACAATTTTCGAATGGATAGTTCTTTCATAGGCAATATCAGTTATGATTCTCTCAGTCATGATTTACCTAATTTTTTATTATAGCAATTGACTGATACCCAGGCCCATGAAATTATACTTCTTTGAGGATTGACTCAAAATAGCTTCTAAGCATTCCCTTATGCGTTCATAAAAGTTAAAATATAGCAAATTTAACTGTTAAGGATAATTACAAGTAAGTTTTGAAAAGTAATGTATTATTATGCTTATTTATAATGTAATTTAATCTTATAATGTATTTAATGCTTATTTTAAAACTTAAGGGATAATACTGAGCTTTATGCTGAAAACGGGGATCTACCGCTCTTCTTAAGAAAATATTTCAAAATTTGACTCTTAAAATGTGGTTTTAATTTATTTTTGGACATTAGGGAATCACATGGGGACACTTGTGATGGATTTCTCCTAATATGCCAAAAAATTTCAAGGAAATCCCAACTTTTAAACTATTATCCAAATGTTTTCCATGGGGTTGAAACCTATAACCCAAAAAAGGTATCCACCTTCTGACATATCCATTTTTATTAAAAATTTAATGTTTTTACCATCCTACTCAACCGACAATAAAGGTTTCGCACATTTTTATGATTCCAGCAAGAAATTTTTGATTGCCAGTTCTAAGTATTTCAACTTTGGTTTCATTTATAATTATTTTATAGTCTTCAATGATGATTTTTATACCATTTTGCACATTTATATTCATGACGGATTTGTGCAATCGAGGTAAAAGCTTGATTTTCGTTCGTCAATATTTGCATGAAATTACTATATTAATCGAAACTTTGAAGCCAATCCGGAGGCAAAAAGAGTTATTATAATCGAATAATATTTTACAAATGTTAGTTTGAGACCATTTGGCACCCTTTTGTCGCTGTGCCCCTGGGAAAATGTGAAAAAAATATTTTTGACCCACCCTAATGCATATTCCAGGAAAAGAACTGGGCGAGAGGGATGCCTTTTCCTTTTCAACGGGGGGGGGGGGCAACGGGTCTCGTGAAGGGAACGCTTATCTGGACGCAACATGCTGATTGAATAGGCCGGGCGACAAAAGGGCTGTTATGTAATTACTTCTTGGAACGGGGAGGGGTGCGTTCCCTGTTTCGACCTTTTTCTCACATCGGTCAGCGGTCAAAACAGTGCCTGAGCAGTGACATTCGGGCCCGCGTGAGTCTCAAGCTGTAAAGCAGGTGCCTTCTTTTGGTATTCGTTGGTTTTAAGTGACTGAAACTCCCACTCTAGGATCTCTAACTGAAACTGAAAGTTTCATGAAAACAATTCAAAATTTTGGTGAGTACAACTGTTTTAAAAACATTTTTATCTACTCTATTTGAAGAATAATATGGAGGAGAG
Source organism: Tetragnatha versicolor (assembly GCA_024610705.1). NCBI lineage: Eukaryota > Metazoa > Arthropoda > Arachnida > Araneae > Tetragnathidae > Tetragnatha > Tetragnatha versicolor. The sequence continues at coordinate 1,425,791 of JANDEH010000001.1, forward strand.
AGGTTTTTGATCAGGTGAAGGAGAGAGAGAAATAAGCTCTGCATTTTTTCGATACAATGAAGGCGATTTTTAGTAACTTTTTACCTATTAGGAAATATTTTGATTTTCTGGATTTGTGTTATGGAAGCCACGAGCGTTTAATTTTGCTAATTTTTCACCTAATTAAGTTTTATTCATGTGTCGAAATTCTATGGAAAAGAAAGTTGAAGATTCTTCTGACGTTTAATCCAGCTAAGCAATAACTAACACAGCCTTTTTACCTAAAACCAGCCGATTTTACAGATTGGACCAAAATGGGTCTATTCAACTTTCACCTTACTCTCGCTCCATTCACGTTAATTTTTCTTCGTACTTTCTTTGTACTTTTCTTATATTGTATACTATTTGTATACTATATAAGGGTGGCGAGGGGGCCCTGGCCCCTCCTCGAAATTCTGACTAAATATAAAAAAATTAAAACCCTGTTTCTTTAAGGGTCAAATTTTCTTTAAGGTCCCCCCATTTTGCACTTGGAACATTTTATTATTCACAACTTTTACATTAAATTCATCACCATGCCAAATTCTACCTAAAAATATGTTTACAAAATTCGGGCTAGAGGTACCAAAACTAGTTAAAAACCTGTTTTTTAGGGTCGATTTTTACATAATTTTCTGGGGGAGATCCCCCAGAACCCCCTTGAGTACTTCGAATTTAATTATTTACTACGTTTCTTATATTCAGTTCTTTAAGACGAAACTTTCACCTGTAAAGTTTTTAAAAGTTCCATTAAACCTATTAAATATGCATGAGAGGGGCTGAGGAATAATTTTGGGCCCCTCCCGAAATAATTTTATAAATACGCCACTGTTTCTAGTGCTGATACTACAAAATGTATTAAGAGAACCTGTTTAAAGGAGTAATATTTTCAAAAAATTTCTTGGGGGCATTCCCCCGAACCCCCTTTTATAACGGTTTTACCATTTGGATATTTGAATAACTAGACATTTGCTCTTAATCTAATTGGGAAATAACTTAATTAAACAATATTTTAGTTATAATTTAACCAAAACATAGACAGATGGGACTTATAATATTGAAGATCATTTTTACTTGCAAAAAAGATTAATACAAAAGTGTAACTTGTGCCCCCCCCGTCAAATTTTTCTGGATCCGCCACTGGTGTGAATCATTATATATTAATAGATAAATTGCAAAATGCTGGTTTTAGGGGAAACATTTTAGAATGGTTCATCTCATATCTTTCAAATAGAAAACAAAGAGTAAAAATTAGAGATTCTTACAGTAACTTTTCTATTACAAATCGTGGTGTTCCACAGGGCTCAATATTAGGACCATTATTATTTAAAATTTTCATAAACGATTTTTGCAAATTAAATCTCTTTGGTGAAATGATAACTTATGCTGATGACTCAGTTTTGCTATATTCTTGTCACGATTTGAATGAATTAAAAAGACAAATTGAATCTGATCTTATTTTAATTAGAAAATGGTTTTAGTCAAATGACTTAACTCTGAACTTAAATAAAACTAAATATATTTATTTCACATTGCAGGAATGCTCCATTGACTTAAATTTCAAATTTCACAGTAATACCTGCAATTTTAATCAAAACTGTAATTGTTATTCATTGCAACGCGTTAATACCATTAAATATTTGGGTATTCAAGTAGATTTTAACTTGAAGTGGAAATCTCATATTGGTGATTTATGCAAAAAAAATACGCTTTATCTTAATTAGATTTCATCACTTGAAGAATAAGGTAAATAAGCTATTTTTAAATACATTATATTATTCTTGGTTTTATTCTCTATTAAACTACGGTATTATTGTGTGGGGAGGAGATTACAAAACTAACTTATTTCCACTAATCTCCCTTCAAAATAAATGCTTCAAAATTTTAAATTACAAACCCTCGCCACCCAATCAGCCCAAAACTATAAAACTTCTACCTATACGCCATATTGCTTTCTTTCGTATGATTTATTTTTTATATCGTAATAATACAATATGTGAATATAAAATCAAATTTTAGATCGGATACCTAATGAGATATACCAAATACCGCGCTTTAATAAAGAAATCTTCCGCAAACATTTTTATTTAGCACCTAAAATATTTAATGGCTTACCTTTGAACCTACAAAACATCTCAAATAATCAAAAATTTAAGAACTTATTATTTAATTTTTTATTGGACATTGATGATTTGTTATTTGTATCATTTATGTTTAAGATAAAAAATTTTATTTCTCATCGGTACTAATTTTTTATAATCATGTTTTTCGTCAGCTAAATGGGCATATGCCCCAGTCTGACTAATATGTTTTTTCTCCAATTCTCATTTGTATCGCATTGCACACAAATAAAGTTATTATTATTATTGTTATTGTTATTTTTATTGTTATTGTTATTGTTATTGTTATTGTTATTACTATTACTATTACTATTACTATTATTATTATCATTATCATTATTATTATTATTATTATTATTATTATTATTATTATTATTATTATTATTATTATTATTATTATTATTATTATTATTATTATTATTATTATTATTATTATTATTATTATTATTATTATTATTATTATTATTATTATTATTATTATTATTATTATTATTATTATTATTATTATTATTATTATTATTATTATTATTATTATTATTATTATTATTATTATTATTATTATTATTATTATTATTATTATTATTATTATTATTATTATTCAGTTCATTGATTTCAGTTATAAGCGCTTAAAAATGCAGGAAAAACAACTTTACAACAGTTCCTTTGACATTAAAAAATTATTACTATCGAAAGATGGGTGATAGAAGAGTGGAACCTGGAACATTATATTAGCTTCTCATAAAAGAGTCATGAACAATATGTGAGGGCTTAATCTTTTGGTTAGTTTTGGTTTTTTAGTTATTTTGTAAAAAAGTCAGCCAATTTTTCAAAGTTTAAGTGCGATGCTGGGGCAGAAGATATTAACAAATCGAAAAAATATTTTACACCATTCTTATTGGACCCAAGTGGCACCCTTTCCGCACTATTAGAACAGAAATAAAAATAAAAGTGTTTTTTCGGCTCACCCTACTATCCAAGTATCCTCAAAACATGTTTGTTTTTTAAGTTTTAAATTAAACGTGCAAAATGAACTAAGTTTTGTTTCCGTAAGTTCATATGTGATCTGATATTAAAACGAGAATAACCAATGATGACTTTCTCTTAAACTTCCTTAAGGCGATACAGTACCCAAAAAATCATTCTAAAAAAATACAGGACGCTTCAATTTCCAGAATAATAACGAACTCAACCTATGCCCGATGAAGTAAGCACATTTTCCCTGAGTGCTTGCCGAGTTTCACCGTTCCCAGCCCGATAGACCTGCTTAACTTTGGAAACTGCGGAGCTGTTGAATTGTTATTACTTCTTATCGCCTCTTCTCTAGATGGATGGAAGGAGACTTCTCGTTTTCTTTCTTCACCTTTTATCTTCGGTTTTATGAGATGATTTATAAGGAGAAATTCACACAGGTAAACTATACATTGAAAGCCCTTTGGCGAGGCGCCCTTTATGCCTCTGCAACAAAAATAATTCCATAGACCAGGGTAACTCCTTATAGGCTCCTTATGAGTACTTTCATACACTCTAGTTAGATAACTTACTCATAATTTTAATGTTTGGTGCATTTAATTTCAAAATTTAGTGATTATTGTTCAAAGTAAAATTGAGGGGTCTGGGTCATCACTCTAAATATCAGATCAAATGAAAAATTTCACTTTTATATGATCTTTAAATATACTAACTTTTAGTGATTAACACAAGTAGAAAAAAGAAATTTTCTTGTTTTCTGGTAAGAAGGTAAAAACTTGACGATTCTACATACTTTAGCTTGGATTTTAATGGTTCAATTCACAGCATTTTTCTGCACAAGATGTCTTTTTGTAGCAATTGTATGTTTCACCACGTATAATTAGCACAACACCTTTGGATATTATACGTTGCACTACAAATTTGTAATATCCTTTTGTGCTGTATTTCTAATTTAAAAAAAAATAAATAACTACTATTGCCGCGAGAGGCGTAGAAAGTAGTTTCATTGTATAGCGAAAGATCATTTTACTCTACTAAGACAACACTTTTATGGCTATACAGTAGGGTGGTCCAAAAAAACTTTTTTCAAGCTAGCCCAAACGTCGCCCCCTAATTTTTTTACATTTACCAATAGTATCATCCTCCTTTAATTTTAGCTTTCTACTCCTATTTTTAGGGGGTGCTCAATGACCCTTCATTTTGACACTTTTTAAAATTCTATGGATTTGCTTTTAGACATCACGTGGATAAAATGCAATTTTTTTTTGTAAAACCTGATGTTTCTAAGCGTTAATATGTCTAATTATATTGTATTTAGTTTAATTTTGTTATTTATCAAAAATTTTCTCCGGATCTGCAAAAATGCCTTAAAATCATCTACGTTAAAATTCAGTTTTTCAGTGCGTTATAACGGCAAAACTATTCTTTGAAAAATTAAAGTTAAATAATGCATTTGTAGGAAATTTTGTTTACTTCAACTTTGCAATTCAAGTTGTTTTCGTGAAACTAATATTTTTCGAAATAAAAGAAAAAATCCGAAGGTAGAGTGAAAATTTTGCAATTTTTTCACATATTTTTGCGTTTTTTTTCATATGAAGCCGACCTTCCAAGTGAAAGTGAATTGATTTTAAGGCATAATCCTAGTAGTCCAAGAAAGTTAGCTCAAAAAAGCGGTTGAGGTGGAACAAATTGTAAAAGAAAGTTTGATGGGTGATTCTTATAGGAAATTTTCCGTAGAAAACGATGGTGAAACGTATACCAAAATTAACCTCGGCCTTTAGCCAATATGGCGGATTTTCCAAAATGGCGGACAATCGTTTTTAACTTATAACTTCCTAAAAAATTTTAATAAAATTATAAATTTTGCAGTAAATGATTAGAATTTAGTAGCAAAAACAATGGGACACTGTTTTTTTCTCTTACGATTTTTCATTTATCCAATATGGCGGATTTTCCAAAATGGCGTCCACTAATGTTTATAATAAAAAAAATTATGATGATAAATTCGTAATTTTTTCAGGATATGGTAAGAATTAAGTCATAATAATATTCATATCAATTTCCTTTCCTCAATGTATCAAATATGGCTGATTTTTCAAAATGGCGGACAATCGTGTTTTACTAATATCCTAAAATTCGTTAATAAAATAAAACTTTTGCTGTAAATTATTAGAATTTAGTAGCAAAAATAATGTGGAACTGTTTTTTGTCTCTTACGATAAGTCATTTATCCAATATGGCGGATTTTCCAAAATGGCGTCCACCTAATGTTTAAAATAAATAAATTATGATAATTAATTCGTAATTTTTACAGAATATGGTAAACATTAAGTCATAATAATATTCATATCAGTATCCTCCCCCTCAATGTATCAAATATGGCGGATTTTTCCAAAATGGCGGCCACTTATTTAGAGCCTTTTTAATTTTTAACGTTTTTACATATAAATAAATTTTATTTTGGTATAACATAATTTTTTAAAATATAAGTAAAATATAAGTAAATTTTAGTAAAATATAAGTATTCTGCTTATATTTTACCAAATAACATTTAATATTTCTAATTATTAAGAAAAAAAATTAAAAATTAAAAAGGCTCTAAATAAGTGGCCGCCATTTTGGAAAAATCCGCCATATTTGATACATTGAGGGGGAGGAAATTGATATGAATATTATTATGACTTAATTCTTACCATATCCTGAAAAAATTACGAATTTATCATCATAATTTTTTTTATTATAAACATTAGTGGACTCCATTTTGGAAAATCCGCCATATTGGATAAATGAAAAATCGTAAGAGAAAAAAACAGTGTCCCATTGTTTTTGCTACTAAATTCTAATCATTTACTGCAAAATTTATAATTTTATTAAAATTTTTTAGGAAGTTATAAGTTAAAAACGATTGTCCGCCATTTTGGAAAATCCGCCATATTGGCTAAAGGACGAGGTTAATTTTGGTATACGTTTCACCATCGTTTTCTACGGAAAATTTCCTACTTACTTTTACAATTTGTTCCACCTCAACCCTTAACTTTCTTGGACTATAGTGAGTTTACAAGAATAATAAACAACTTGTTAAAAGATGGAAATTTTCCAGACAGTTTGAAATTAGCAGTTGTTACCCCAATTTTTAAATCTGGAGATCAAGAAAATTTAACAAATTATAGACCGATATCTATTTTACCAATATTTTCTAAAATTATTGAAAAACTTATGAGAGATAAATTAACTTGTTTTTTGGACTCAACTAGTTTCATTGCTAAAAATCAATTTGGCTTTAAAAGGGGTTTTAGCACCGAAAATGCTTTACATAAGTTTTCTACCTTAATTTATAATAACATTAATAATAACTTAAAAACTGTTGCAATTTTCATTGATATATCAAAGGCTTTTGATTCAATAAACCATGATATTTTATTTGAAAAATTATCAAGGGCAGGTATTAGAGGTGTGCAGCTATTGTGGTTTAAATCATATCTCAAAAATAGAAAGCAATGCGTAAAACTTGGTGATACTTTAAGTGATTTCGAATTAATAAAGGAGGGAGTACCTCAGGGCTCTATTTTGGGCCCGTTACTATTTCTGATATATATAAATGATTTATGTAATCTAAAACTATATGGTGATATTTTATCTTATGCAGATGATACTGTTTTAATATATTATGCTGAAGATCATAATACCTTAGAAAGACAAATAAATTTAGATCTACTAAAACTTAAAGATTGGTTTCTAAAAAATGATTTGTCAATAAATAGTAACAAAACGAAATATATTAACTTCAGTTTAATTTACAGAAATAGTTTTGATCTTAAAATAAAATATCATGATTGTTCCAATATTGTTAATAATTGTAATTGTCGGAACCTTGAACGAGTAAGTAGCTTTAAATATTTAGGATTACACATCGACCAAAACTTAAAATATGCATCACACATAGAATTTTTAATAAATAAACTCCGTTATTATTTATTCATATTTTATCATTTGAAAAATTATGTAGATAAATCCTTTTTAAAAATCTTATACTATTCATGGATACAATCTATTTTACAATAAGGAATTATTTTTTGGGGGGTGATTATTTGACAAATTTGCTACCTTTAATAAACTTACAAAAAAGATTACTTAAATATTTAAATAATGATCATCTTTTCTCCATAAAGAAACTTTTTTACTATAGAACATTAATTTATATTCATAACAACTTTATTTCGTTTGAAAGCTCTAATATCAATTATAATCTTAGAAAACCTCCTCTTCTAAACATACCGAAACCAAACAAAGAAATTCTTCATAAAAGTTTTATCTACCAGGGTCCTTTCTACTATAACAAATTACCTACACAATTGACTACAAACTCCAATAAATTTTCTTTTAAAAGGGAATTATTCAATTTTTTATTAAACTCAGATGAATTTATCTTTTCGTGATTAACATTTCACCTTTTGCCTATTTATTTCTCCGCCCAAGATCTTTATCCAGTGTCTTTATATATATATTTTTTTTCGAAGTGTGTTTATATCATTCATTTTAAATTGGGTTGTATTTTGTGTGGAGCCATATGAATATTGTTATTTTCTAGGCTGTCCTCTTGCCAAATTACTTATTTTTGTATTTTTACATTTATGTACTTAATTTTTTTCTCTCTTTTTTTCTTTATATATAAGTATTTCATAGTAAATTTTTGTTTCACTTGGAAGGGCCAATTTGGCCCCTTAGTGAGCAATATGGTTTTTTTTTCTTTTTACTATTTCCTTTCCTTTTAATGTTTTGTATTTTGTAAATGTTTCAGAAATAAATTATTAAACATAAAAAAAACTTATAAAACCGTCGAAAAAAAATAACTTTAAAAAAATTTTTTTAAGCAACTGCCTGTCATTGGACTGTATTACTATTTTGAGCTTTTATTGAATTTTAGTTACTTTTTAAAACAAATTATACATTTTGAAATCAGAATTATGTTTTTTCACCCTTAAAACATAATATTTGCCCCCAAAAATGTCTTTCTACCATTAAAAGAACCGAAAATAGGCCCGCGGGCGGCCATTTTGTTTTTGACCGGAAGTCCCAAATGGCACTTCCGCCAGAGTGATTCTGGTCGATTTTGGATTCAGCATGTTTTAAACTATATTTCCACCAATTTTGGTGCCAATGGTTGCTTCCGATTCAATAAAAACCTCACTTGTCAATATTGTTTCTAAACATTGATACTTAAAAAAATGATACTGTTAACTATTTATTTTCAATGTATAATCATATATTAAGTGTATAAATAAAGTATATGTCAAAATAATTCATCTTTTACTTATTTTTTAGCCAATTTAGCTAAAATTTCGAAAAAAAACTAAAAAGTGCAGTTTTTTTAGGGCTGTTGAGCACCCCCTTAAAACGAAAGTAGGAAGTTGAAACTTTGCCAGAATAATACTATAGGTAGGTGTAAAAAAAAGAGGGGGCGACGTTGTGTCTAGGACAAATTTTATTTTTTCCCATAGGAATGTGGACCACCCTACTGTGCACCAGCCGGGCGTGTGGGGGCGACTCGCTAAAGGCAGGGGTCCCCAACCAACCCTATGCCCGCGGACACCATGGCACCCGTCGATCGATCTAGGTGCGCCCGCTGCTTGTGCCCAACGATAAAATATTTCAGTTTTCCACTATCCCATAAAATTCTAGAAATGAAATAGCAACATACATTTCAGAGTTTCTTCAAGTAAGGCGAGAATAGAAATTTTGGATCTTCAGAATGACACATTATCCTCAAAACTATTATCAGATGATATGAGAAATTCTGGAATATAGTTGATAGAAATAAATTTCCATTCTTAAAAAGAGCAGCATATAAAATAAAGTAGTTCTTTAGTTCCACACACTTATTTGAATCATTTTCGACAATGAACATAATAAAATTTTAAAAAACTAGGGAGCTACCGCCCCCTGCTCGCTATCGCTCGCCAACCCCCGTAAACTGCTGACGCAGGACCTTTTAGAATTGCTTCGCAATTCCCACAAATTCCAACTCGCTAAACGTAATACACTTTATAAAACAATTTACAGAAAAAACGTCAACCAACTTTCCAAAAATACTTCACCAAATCCCCTCCATGAATAAATCTCCCTTAAAAGTTTGAATATATTATATTAACTCGAACTTATCAAAAATATAAACGAAATGTTTTTAAAAATATCCATCTTAATTATTTTTGATCTATGGTTATAAAAATAACTAATTATAATTGTTTATCAATATTCAGACCAAACAAAATCCATTATCTTAAAGTAACTCGTTAGTAGTATTATAGTGACTAGAATAAGGTAGTGTGTTTACCGCTCATAAGTGCCGTTTACATGAACCAATTACCCGGGAAAAAGGCGAGTTCAACCCACCTTTTCTACCCAGCAATCCCTGCAGAGAAAAAAACTTACGAATAACCCGGGTCGAATTCAACCCAGCTCGATTCCCAGGTAATTCCTTCCTACCCGCCTTTCCCATGATGCCTTTCGTGTCCCACAATCCCCTGCGACCTGCGTTCGGGGTGCATAGTCCGCCATATTGCCGATAAGTTTAAATTGTTTTGTGTTGATGTTTTGATTTGAATTGAATCATAAAAGCTGTCGTAATGACGTGTGGAGGTAAAAATTTTGTTGGAGAACGTTGGAAAGATTATGATGTATTCGAACTTATAAATGTTTTGGAGGAAAAATTTGACGGAACTGTAAGAAACAAAAAAAATTTTTGATGCTCTTGATCGTATTTATAGTGATCGCGATAATGTGGGGCCGCCCATCTCATGTGACATCGGGATAAAAAACGATGATGAAGGTAAGTATCATAAAGATTTATAAGCCTCAACTTGTTAAAATGTGATCAAATAGTGATAAAATTCTGGAACAGCTTTAGAAAGAGTCCTCCAGCTGCCATGTTTATCAACAGCTCAAATCATGACCATAGAACCAACTTATATTAACTATATAATGAGCTATACAATAACGATTGTCATAATGTTAAAGCATAGGAAGTTAGCACTCCAGGTTTATATATAGATCAGTGATGATGCGACAATTTTAGCATGTTACTGTGGTTACACATGCCAACTGGAGGACTCTTTCTAAAGTTCCAAAATTCCTAGGATATAGGATGGATTTTAGTTACCATCTTGCGACACATTAATGCACACAAATGCGATCACATTAAGCAGATTCGACTGTATTTTGGCTTGCCCTCTCACTTGAGTGTTTTATTTAAATTGTTGACAGTTTTCATTTTTCTAAAAGCCATCAAGTGTACCGTTATGACAAGACAAAATTTGGGTTTAAAGTCATTACACTGTCTTGTTAAATATCTTTAGTGTATTTTCACGAATAATATTTTTCAAATCTCCAAAATTTTATGAATTTTTTATACTGAAATTTGATTATATTTTGTTCAAGTTCAATCTAAAACTATTTTTATCTGTTGGTGTTATTACTTTGGTTTCTATTTTGAAAGTAAAAAAATTTTTGGTACAAAAGTTAGCGACGGACCATTTCAGCAATAATTAAATTTGTCGTAAAAAATCTGAAGAAATATGTTGTAATGTTGAACTTTTTTTCTAGAAACAGTTTCTGTGTTCGCAAATGGGCTGATAGCTTAGTAGACAATTAGTAACAGCAAGAATTTTAAGTAGAAAGTGTGATAACACATGTGCAAAATTGAAAAAGAAATTTGAGATAACTCCCTGATAATTTTTACTCTTGGGGGTTAAATTTGAATTTAAGGTTTTTAAACAGTATTGGTTATAATCACCTTGTTATTTTTTTGTGAATTATGTTTGATTTCAGAAGGGGAAAACAACATAAAACTGGGTGAGGTTTGTTTTTGAATGCTTCTTTGGAACATCCAATAACAAATCTTTCTCGGTGTCATCAATTGTATCATCATCAGAAGAGTGTCCAACATTTGGCATCCCCAACAGCTTGGCAATATTTAGCCTTACAGATGACAGAATATTGAACTGTGAAATGTTTCTATACTTTGTTCGAAGTTAATTCTAAAATTTTTTGTTTTTATCTGGTTTTAATATTACTTTTGTTGGCTTCTATTAAGACCATTTTTTTATGATAATGATAAAATGGTCTCCTGATTTTGGTCTACTTTCAAATTTTTTACAGACCATTTTATCTATGATAAAACTATTGCCGAAATTTTTATGTACCTTTATATTTTATTTTGTGTTGTGAAAACTTAAAGTAGAATGAGTGTGATGTGTTCAAAACTGAAAAAATAAAATATTTTCTAGCAGAAAAGTCCTCATATTTTTTAGTAGTATTGGAAAAATTTCCATTTTAATTTTAAGGTTTTTTTTATCAATATTGTAATAATATTTATTTTTGTAATAATATTAATTTTTATTTTTTATGAATAATTGATTGTTTTAGGAGATGGAAACTGAATACCTCATGTGAATTTACTAACTTTCAAAAACATTTTTAGTTGACCGCTTACACTTAAAACTGAGTGAGGTTTTTTTCATGTTTATTTGGAACATCAATTGAAAACTTTTCCCAGTTCACTGATACATCTTGTATTAACTACCTATGTCTTAATTTCTTATTATTTGCAATATCCATTCACCTCTAATTTGTTCAGCACTGTTTTTTTCTAAAAAATTTATTTGTAATAAAATGAAATACACATGGCTAAAAAATTAAGTTAAAATTTTTTCAGTACATATTACCCACTTTAATACATAACTTTACCCCCTTAATATTTTTAACCCACTTCATTACTATCCGATCTTATTCATTATTCAATATGTACTTAAGATTTTTAAAAATCAAGCATTTTGATTTTAGATATGGTTTACCTGAAATATTTATGAACCAAATTTTAAGTTTTTGGGGGAAAAATGTAGTGTCATCAACTTTTGTTTATCCATCTGCATATAACTTTAATTTACAGAGGCATAAGCTTTTAATTAAAAAGTACCACAGCTCTAACAATTATTCCTTGTGCCTTGTCTTGTGAATGATTTTTTTTATAAAAATTGTTTTCTTTCTGTGATATCATTAGAACTTAAATAATATTGAAAGTTAGGATTTATTTTCTTGAATAATACATAGCGTTATTACTATTTATTGCAAGTTTTATTTTTCTCGCTTCTGTTCGCAAGACAAAAAGGGAGATTAGGCGAGTTATACCTCAACACATAAAAATTTTATATCTTCATATTTTTATTGTGCATCTATTCCTTTTGAACCCATGAGCTTGTATTGTATACCAAAAAATTTTGGAATTATCTAGAATCTAAATTTGATTGACATTATTAAATTGACACATACATATTTGATTTATTTTATTTAAAAAATTCCTTTTTTAATTAACTACATTTTTAAGGTTGTAGAGTCCTAAATCCTAATCATCCAAGGAATTTTGGAGAGTATATATATTATTGAGCAATCGAAATGTTTGCTCAATACATTGTTCCCAGTGTAAAGCTTATTATTTTGTTAATATTAATTATATTTTGTTGGTTTAAAGCAATTTCTACCCTGTTAAATTAATTAGTCTAAATCTGCATCATGCGAAATTAAAAAAATAAATTTCGAGAATTGAAGAGAAAACCCGAATTACGCAATCGGGATTTTTTATTAACCATCAGCTTAAGTTATTTGTCTAAAAATACCTTCATTTCTTTTTATTTCTCAAAATATAAATTAACAAAACATTAATGATCGATGGGAGAAATTTGCGTAACTTCGACAAGTCACGTGATCAGTGACGTGACTGGAAAATGCCGGGTTGGATCACGTCGCATATAAACGCCTTCAAATTTCGTTACCCAGGTAGAGTTGGAAAATCCCGTCTACCCACCTAAAACCCGGGTAGCTTAGTTTGCGCATATAAACGGGACTATAGACACCATTATAAAAAAGTGAACCCAAAAAAGGCGCAAAAATCCAGGTGGCGAACGATCGCTTGTTCCCACTCTCTATGATACTATTATCTATGATCCGTACGGTCTCGTAGTCTCGTCTTTGTTTACAATTACGATGAATAAAAAACGAGAACAGAAATGCTTTTGTGCCTTGCTTGTTGAATACCATCTAGATTAAGATACTGAATGGAGTTTATATTTGAAGGCTTATTTATTATTGTCTCAATTATAAACTCTTTTCAGTTAAAAGGAACTTCAATCCAGATCACAAACATGGGTAGTATGCGAAGTGTTGATAGCTTTGGTATGATTGTTATTGGTTTTAACGTTTAACCAAGCTAACAGTTCTTAAACACAACTTTAACCTTTACATTTAAATTTTATTTAGCTTATCTTAAAATATTTTGTTGTATACATACCTACGTGCTTTTTACATATCAAGTCTGGATTTATATATTAGTTTAGGTAGCTATACTGCCACAAGAGTATTGTTCTAAGAACAAACATTTAATTTCTATTTCGATGTGATTCTACCTGTTTCTTAATCCTAAACATTCTATCTGTACTTCTATTCTTTCTTACTGTAACAATATTACTAGTATGTGTACTTTCAATGTATTATCTATGCATCTATTCCAAATTTCTTTTTTTTTGTATCTATGTTTAATTTCTCATTCTTAATTCCATCTGTGCTTTCTATGTATCCTTCCTTCTATTCTTGATATGTTTACATTTCTATTCTTTTTTCTATGCATTATCTCCATCTGTTTCTATTGTTTCTTTGTAATTTTCTCTGGCACAGCTGCGATAAGAGTCGACCAGCCACCATGTTTACCCACAGCTCAAGTTAGATCTATATGGTTGCGTGTCATTATTTGAGCTGGGGGTGAACATGGCGGCTGGTCGACTCTTCTCGAAGCTGTGCCATTTCTTTTACATGTATTTATCTTTTATTTCATTTTATCCAAAATAAATGTTTAGTTGTTCATTCTTTTTGTGTTGTTTATTTACTAATAGTAATATTGATATCCTTTGCAATAAGTAAGATGATAAGTTACAATTAATATTTAAGTTACAAATACTTCTTTGTGAATCAAAACAGCAATAGACTACTTTAATGATGACTAATAAGATCATGCATTCTTGCCCATTTCTTAGTGTTATTTCCATATAATTAAGATTACTAAAACACTTTGTTAAAGATTAAGTAATCATTCCAGTAAATCAAAATATTGGTAAGTCAAATTTTAAAAATTACTTTTTTTGTCCATTTATAAATATTTCTATGCTTCACTTTTATTGTTAATTTTTCTTTCACCCATTTCTCTCTCTAACTTTTTTAAATTAATATCCGTGGTGGCTCATAGCTAAAATTTTAGGGTGTGCTGCTCTAGCGACACCATGTTGACAAAGTGTACAATGAGATACAATACCAAATTAATCTAAAAAATGCGGATAGCGACTGCTTTTTTTTACTGCGATAGCGATTTACTTATAGTAAGACAGAAAGGAAATTTTAAGCAGTTGAAGTTCACTTACAGTCAGAACTCAATCCTTGGAGGATGTTATTAAATAAAAACATCGAAAAAATCAAATTAGAGATGAGGACAATATTAAGTTTTAATTATACATCTAATTAACGTGTCCAGGTTTTTCAATCTAAAAAGCCACTGGACTGAATTTTTTTAAGCAACAGAATTTTGGTGGAAAAAATAAACTAATCACCAAAACTTGAAGGGGGTTGAAACTTGTAGCACCCTGAACACACACCCTTTTTTAATATGCTACATTATTAAATCCTTTGTTTTTAAATTTTGGAATAACAATTCATAAAAAATGAATAAAAGCTTACCATTTAACCCGTTGGGACTTGCGCCTCCCGGGCGAACGTTGAGACTCGCGGGGATTATGGAATAGCCCCAACCTTTTTCGCTCTTTTTTTTTACATCGTTTAAAATATTTTTTACAATTGGAAGCATAAATTTTTAGACATTAAAACTTAACTGATTAAGAAAACTTATAATTTGAAATATTTTTTACGCTGAAAAATAATTTTTGAGTTTGATATTAATATTTCTTTTTACACAATACACACATATGAAACAAAATAACACAAATCATTTCAAAATACTACATACTGAATTTCTTTAAGCTTTCTTTCGGTAAAGACAATTATCACAGATGATATTAATGCGAGCTTTGCAAAAAATAAATTTAACACAAATTACAAAGTAGTTTTTCTCCTAACACTCAAACTTAGATATTTTTTCTTCGAAAACTTGTTATCTCAATACACTTTCCTAGATCCTTCCCCATTCAATACAAAAGCAAAGAAAGTAAGGGGCGGGGTAGAGTGGTCTGGTGAATTACAAGTCATAAAACTGTCATGGGGACCAGTATTGAAAGTACTTGTACTTGCACCTGTGTCTTCCTTTTCTTTGTACTAAAATGCAATAGAACCCCCTGAGAATTTCTTGAAATTTGTTTTCCAATGTGTTGGGCCCGTATCAGTGGGTTGTATAGAAGGCGGAGTAAAAGAGAATGGATGCACAGCACTAATGAAAAGACTTGCGGGGTCATTCCATTACCCCGAAAGCTAACAAATTGCGTCTGGCTTTCCACTTACACTTAAGGCAAACCAAACAGTCAAGGCATTGTCAACCTGGTCAAAAAAGTTTGTGCTAACCTTAAATCCTACATTACAGAGTCACACAAATTTCCGAAAATTTTCGGGGGGAGGATCCCCAGGTACTGTTTGGATTTGGAACTTAATTATTCACAACTTCTTTACATTTTTTTTATTTATAATAAATACACATGACTACTTTTTAAGGTAAAATTTCCAAAAACTTTCCTTCTTTCCTGGGGCATCATCTATGTATTTTCAATAATAGGTACAAATTTTCAAAATTCTTCTGGAGAAAACCCCCAACCTTCTTAAAATGTAGTTGCCCCCCCCTTAGGTCGAGGCTGGATCTGCTACTGCCATGGAGATGCAGGAGGAAGATTATCCAAATGTAATGTCTTCCAATCTCTACAGGACGAAAAATTACTATCATCGTCACTTTCGATGTAATATCCATTGGTAAAAATATCGGTATCCAATTTGCCGAGGAACCTAAATTATACTCCTCATCAGTATCTAAATCGGACATTGCATAAAAAACTAACTGAAACAAAAGCAAAACTCTTGTCTTTTGTTTATCAATCTGTTTATCTGAGCAGCTGACAACAGTCACATTTTCCCTCCCTTGACTGAAGTTGTAATCGGTGAAAAACCATGACCACTAATGCCATATAGTTGAATAGGAAAATTGTGAATTAAGTATCCTAAAATAGAAACAAACTCAGCTCAGGCTTCACAAAAATATAACGTTAATTTTTCTCCTTTCCGAACTCGGTTCAGGCATCACAAATACTGCACATAGTAGTTACCCGAACTAGACTCGGGCGACACTGGCAAGGGGATAATTACAGTTACCAAAAGGTGTTGGTAATTAATTTTAACTGGTTAAAGTGATAAATCATCATTACTAAAATAATTATAGGATTAATCACAGTAACATTTATACAAATGTATATCTTGGTTTTTCCTAAAAATTTTAAGTGTTCACAAATTGAATTCTTATTGCTTTAAATGCAAGAACATGTCTACAGAAAATAAAAAAGGGTAATTTTGAACCTCATATAAAACAAAAATTTATTTCATTTTAAAATCAAGACAGTATGATTTCACGATCTCCGTCCAGTGGCATGCCTTGAACCCAAGCATGTACAGCAGGGGTCGGCAACTGGCGGACCGCGGTCCGCATCCGGACCGCGTGAGGTTATTTCCTGGACCGCCATACCATTTTGAAAATAATTTATTTGTGCTTTTACGGAACAAATATTAGCTTTGACATGCTTTTTAAGGGTCTAATTTGAAAAAAATTCCTGGGGGAAGCCCCCAGACCCCCATTTTAATGTGAAAATTTCTAATCATATTAAATTTAACAATTTTATTTAGCAGGTAGCATACTCAAATAACATCTTTATAAAAATTTATGTGCAACTGAAGATAACAATTTAAACAAGTAATAGTAGCCAATTTTTTCTCCGGACCCCGATGAAAAATTTTCAAAATTATTTGGACCCCAAGTAAAATTACTTGCCGACCCCTGATGTACAGAATACTGTACTTAAGAACGCGGAATACTGCTCTTCTTCATAAGTAATCAAACAGGGAATGTGACGTCACGAGCCTGATTGTGACTTGACATCCATTTCGAGAGGAAGTTGAAAAACGTTTTTAAAAATTAAAATTCTTTTCTCTGAAAATAAAGCTATTTTATAAAATTTTAATTTCATTCTTTTCTGTTATATTCAACAACAAATAACAAAATGTAACAAAAAACAAGCAATTTATGTAAGAGTTAACACTGACATTTTTACTCGACTGCCAAATTAGAGGTTCTTAGCAGGTTCTAATGATTATGTTAGATGGCCTTAAAGATTTGTTACTTAAATAAAAACAAAGATTATAAATTGAACAAATTGTAACCTTAGTTTTTGTTTAACATTTGTTATTGTAACATAATACACCTGCTCATCACAAGATAAACCAAAATTATGGAAACAAAATAACATTTCCTTCTATCCTTCTTATACTTCAAAAGAAAATATCTAAAAAACGATTTAGCTTTTCCTGATGTACACACTAATATAAAACTTTTGACATCTAATGTTATTGGACACTAATCTTTTACATCACAAGAAATCTCCGAGCAAAGAATTTATATTAAATCCTACCCCTACATATCAATTCTCCAAAATATTAAGAAATCAGGTAAATGAAGCAAACTCAAGTCATTCATAAATTCCTTAAAAACATTGAATTGAATTAGCTTAGCTTTCTAAGCACGTTTGTATTTGTAAACCAGTGTAAACTAGATAAACCAAAACTATGGAAACAAAATTTAATTTTATTCTACTTTTCTTATACTTCAAAAGAAAATATCTAACAAACTATTAAGCTTTTCTTGATGTAAGCACTAATATAAAATTTTTGACATCTAATGTTATTGGACACTTATCTTTTACATCACAAGAAATCTCCAATCAAAGAATTAATATTAAATCCCTAACCCTAGATATCAACTCTCCAAACTATTACGAAATCCTAGGTAAATAAAGCAAACTCAAGCCATTAATAAATTTCTTAAAGAAATTTAATTGAATTAGCTTAGCTTTCTAAACACGTTTGTTAACGTAAACAAAACATATACATCGCGAACGATACAGCACGGATCTCGGAAATCATAGATAATAGTATCATAGAGAGTGGGAACAAGCGATCTTTCGCCACCTGGATTTTTCGCCTTTTTTGGGCACACTTTTTTAATGCGGTAAACACACTACCTTATTCTAGTCACTATAGTAGTATAATATGCCTAGTGTTTATCATTCAAATATTTTTTTAAACCTAGACTTGTTAAACAATACCGTTTAAGCAATTGAAAATAATCAGAGACAAAACATCACTCTATGTTTACAATTAATTTCGATAAAATCAGACTAAAAATTATAAATATTGGACAAAAAGTGTGAAATTTTAGTATAAAATGGCGTTCATGTAAGTTTTTAGAATCTGTTTTCGTCAGTCTGAGTGATATTTCATCAAGAAAGTACTTTTTTAAAAGGTGAAAAAACATGTTTCATCTTAAAATATAGCGTCAATCGGTCGTTGTGATTGGATGCATAATAATTTGATTGACAATACTTGCTTTGTAACTGCGACCTTATCCGTTATCTAGAAAAATGGAAATATTTTAAAATTGAGAATTTTTTTGAAAAATCGAAGGGCTTACTCGGAAATCCGGAAAGAATTCGGACATTTTGATACCATATATGTGTCATTCGGTTCAGTAATTAAAAAGCCTTTCTCTGGAAACCGTTCACTAAAAACTTTTTTTTAGAATAGAGAGATATAGATCTCGACGTACAGATGAACACCTTGACGATAGCTTGCAGGCAAGAATTTCATCATAATCTCCTAATTATGAAGCGCTGGCCAGTAAAATGCAATGTTTTTTATATATTTTTTAAATAATTTTTATACTTCGTATGTTTTGCAAGCAATTTAGTAGTAACTTATTTTACAAAAGAATATTAATATTAATTATACCTATTCATTATGTTAAATTAATTTTTAAAATTAAATTTTTTGTGCATTATATGTAGTGTGTATTATTAACTATGTCCACCAACTATAAATTTATCTTGAAAAAATAAATGGGGCCCGCCATTCGACCGATATTCTGGTATGTGCTCTTAGGTTCAAAAAGGTTGGGGACCCCAGCGCTAAGGTATAAAGCGAGAATACTGATTGGGTTTTTTTTTTCAGGTAAATATCATTCTATATATGAGACTACCCTACCCACATTGTCTTGCGAACGTTTTGATTGGCTTCAGTAGAGAAAGAAATCTTCTTAAGTGAAATTTAAGTGGGCGTGCCGCTAATACAAAGGGAGATGTTCAAAACGCGCTCTATATACAATACTTCTATGACATAAACCGACGACAGTGGTTTTATCGAACCTCGGAAAACACGTGCGGTTATACAACCTGGCTTATAAATTTCACTCAAACTTCTAAGAGAAAAGAAGTTATTTTTTTCTCTCCAAACTCGGGTGCCTGATAGAGGTTGCGTAGGTGCCTCGTGGTATATAGCACCCCCAAAAGAAGTTTTTCATCGACCTCTGTGGGGAGGAAAAGATTTCTCCTTTTCGGTAATACCTGGGTTTTTTCTGTTGCTTAAAGGGATATTTCTTTTGGGGTATATTCAGCAGATGAAGAACTGTCCTTAATAGATCACTTAAGATAGATTATTGTAAAACATCTCACCAAAACGTTCCAAACTATTATAATTATAGTTAGAAAAAAAACTGTGAAATTTTGGAATGAAGAAAGTGGTCCCAAGCCCAGGTGAAAATATTTTCTCAGGTTACGGTAGAAAAAAAACAAGAATTAATAATTTGTTTTACAATAATTCATAATTGTAAAATAATTTATGAGAAATAATGGTATGAAAGTGGTACATTTAATGGTAAAAGCACAAACTATCAGTGGCGGATCTACGGGGGGGGCTTTCGGGCTGAACCCCCCCCCCCCCAAAAAAAAAACTTTAATATTTTACTAAGTTTGTCAAAACGCAAAAAATCTATATCCGAAATTCCGATGAGGCGCACCCAAACGAGTTGAAAAAGTGGGGTTTTTGACTTAAATTTCCAAAAATTTTCTGGGGGAGGACCCCTAGACCCCCCTTTTAGTGGTTTGAGTAGGATAATTCACTACCTTTTTCGTATTACCATTGGCAAGAAGATTCAATTGGATTATGAAAATTCTTAGCCCTCCAAAAAACCAAATCCTGGATCCGCCACTGCAAACTATTACCTCATTTATCTTCTGGTCTAGGTTTTTGCATAAATAAAAATTAATGACATTTTTACTTCATTACTCCATATATCCTTCTTTACTTCATTAGAAATTGGTGAGGTATTAACAACTTGAAACACCATCGTTTATCCACTCTTAAATATATGTACTTGATAAAATATGTCTTTTGTAAGTTAGCATAAGGGGGGGGGTTCAAATCTTCAATAACTTATTTTATATACTCATACCCAGCAAAAAAAATCAGCATGAAACCTTCAAAAAAAGTACCCTTTTGAAGGTTTCATGAAGTTACCTGCAGTTTTTTTGAAGGAAGTCAGATCCATGCAGATTTTGTAAAGGTAATGTGCAGTGTTTTTGAAGGCGTTGTGAAGGTTTTATGCAGCGCAATTTTCCCTTTACAAAAACTGCAGTTTTGATGCAGAATAATGAATGAAGATTTTGAACTTAATGTTTCTTTCAAGAAAACGGCAGGTTTTGTGAAGACATATTGCAGGTTTTATGCAGTGCTATTTTCCCTTCACTAAACCTGCATTTTTATACAGAGCAAATAATGAAGATTTAAAACTTTACTTTTCCTTCATAAAAACTTCAGTTTTTATTAATTTTATTTTTGACGAAAATTTGACGCATGCGCATTTCCAAGTGTTTGCTGAATCCGATATCCGAAATAAAGTAAGAACATTTTTATGAATAATATAATTTTATTAATCACATAATTCTATTCTACAGACACCAAGGAAACCTGTCCCTTTTACTAATGCAAAGCACGTTATTAAGAAGAAGATGAATGATTTCATTTTACTTCAATACGCAGAGATGAATTCACAGAAGATCTGGTGGAATAAACTCAATGATCTTCCCATGTGGCCAAGACGTAGACAGTTGCTGAGTTTCGACTGGCCACAGGTCATGACTGCCTACTCAAACATCTTCACCGTATTAATATTGTACAGGCCCCTTTCTGCACGCTCTGTGATCTTCGGGAGGAGATGGATGCTGACCATATTCTCCGCTGCCCGGCACTAAAGGCTTCCTCTTTGAGCGACCGTTATTGGCAGGCTAGGGATTTATTGGGTTCATAGACTTTTCTCGCCATATTTTATTTGTTTGTTTTGTTGTTTTTGTTTGTATCTCTTTGTGGCGTAGTGGTCTTTTTGTAACCTTGGCCATTGGAAATAAAAAAAAATAATTTAATTGATTTAATAATTAAATAAATTAATCAAATTTGTTTTTGTCTTTATTTTAATCATCCCGGAATTCTGACGATGTTCTGCGCAGTCCCGTGTTTATTGTGATAATGTCGGTAGGAAGTAAGCAGCGTTGAAATCGGTGAGCGGAAAGTTATTTTTCTGAATCTTAATGATTCCATACTTATTTCTTGCTATAATATGATTAATATTCTTTTATGTGCTCATCAAATTTTGCCCTTTTGTTATAGAATGCTATTTATACATTGTAAGGTATCGTATTTAAAATTACTGATTTATTTATTGCTTTGGTACCGAGCTTTATACATTTCGCACAAGTATTATTTACAAGCTTATTGTATTTCTTCTCACTTCAATCGGAGTAATCGTAAAGCACCTGAGTATTATCATTTGAGGAGTGGTAAAACATGGCGGCCGGTATATATAGCGTAAAATGATCGGATCTCCCAAAATTTGTACAGAGGAAACGTTTGCAAGCATGAAAATCACGCGTTATTTTTGATGGCAATCGGAGAAGTTTGATGACAATGTATATTGGTTGTCTTGATTTCCCAAAACTTATCTTCCGTTTGAAAATGTTACGAAATGGGTATAATGCCACTTATTTAATTTTTTGGGATATAATTAGGAAAAAACACAAATTTTAGCAATGTAAGCGAGGTTTGAGTCAATGATTATGTTTTGGTTCACTGTTCAATGCAATATGAGTGGTAAGTAAATTATATAAATAAATATCTTTATTATTTATGGAAATAGTTTGAGCATTAATTTATTTCCGCATACAAGCTGAAAGCATTAATTTTCCATAAAAAAAAACATAATCAAAATTTCCACAATAGAGTAAGCCTATTTCCCCCCAGCTTGTTATAATTTTATGCTTGGCCCTTTTTCGGATATGAGAATTATGTAAATGTATGAAAAAAAGATAAAATAATTTTTAAAGATTGTTTGTGTTTTTGGTACAGTATTTTTGTAGGGTGTGACGCAGAGTTTTGTACCATTTAACTCTTACCAAACCAGGATGTTAATAAAACTCCCAAAGCTAGACTAAAATATTTTAATATCCAATTAGCAAGGGCAGCGAGCCTGGATCGTGAAGCTATCCAGGAATTGCGGATTAGTTAAAGAGTGAAGCAAGCAGAGGGTGGCAGCCCCTTAGTCACTTTATATTTAAGGATAAATTTATATTTAGGTTACAGTTCAGAAATCTTTCAAGTTGAGCTAGCTCTGTATATGTGGATGATATTCAATACACAAAACTTCCTTTTCCCCTATTTTTCTATGATAATGTTTGTTGATGAAAGTAGAATTTACTGAGCTGCTGCTGAAAATGTTGAAACGGTATTGATACGAAAATGTTTTATTATTCAAAAAATCAACAAAAATTATTTTTTCTATTAATGTGTGTTATATTTTATTATGTTGATTTTTCATACCAGTTTGCTTATTTTTTTGCTAGATGCAGTTTAACCGTATCCAACATTAAAAAATTGCAAAAATCCTTTTAAAAAAACTTGCAGGTTTTTTGCATGAAATTCGGACAAATTAACTGCTTGAAATCTGCAGTCAAGTCAAAGAAATCAGCATGAAACCTTTAAAAAAATCAGCATGAAACCTTCAAAAAACCTGCAGGTTTTCTGCAGGAAATTCGGACAAATTAACTGCAGGGAACCTGCAGTCAAAAAAATCAGCATGGAACCTTTAAAAAATCAGCATGAAACCTTCCAAAAAATCAGCATGAAACCTTCAAAAAACTGCAGGTTTTCTGCATGAAATTCGGACAACCTAACTGCAGGTAACCTGCAGTCAAAATATACAGGTTTCTTGCAGGTTTATTTGTCCGAATTCCTAGCAGGAAACCTGCAGGTTTTTTTTGAAGGTTTCATGCTGATTTTTTTTGCTGGGTATTCAAATATTCTTTAGTCAAAAATGATTTTAGTCTGCTCTTGAACTATTAATCATTGAGAAACATTTTGTTCAATTTATTTTAACCAATCTTTCAGTTAAAAAATATCTTTAAAATCGGTTTATAGTTAATCTTTTTGAGGCAAATTTTTGGTCGGTGTTTTATTTTGTCAACCTTTGTCCGGTCTACAGTAAAATATATAATTTTAGTTATTCTATACACAGTTGTGTAGCTAGCCTGGGTGTCAACCGGGGCGGAAGTTCTCGGTGTGTCACCCCCTTTCAAATTCAGTTATAAAAGGTAATTAAATTTGCGATATCAGTCTAGAACTGAGGGTCTCCAGTGGCACCCCGTTTTAAATTTGTGTTCTTGTTTATGCCTTGTAATTAATAATTTTAAAATTAAATTTCGAAATTGAAAGAGTTCAACTTTACCATAGCCTTTTTTTAAATTTTCCTACTTTGCAACAATTAGTTATGATACAAGTTATTCTTCAGTTAAAAAACTTTCGGATAATTCAATCCGTTGGTGTACGTTAGAAATTTATTTCGGGAGAAGCCTAAAATGTCTTCTTAAAAAGTTACGCTTTTTAAGCCCAAAGCTAGAAGGATTTGAAATTATTCCTGAGCATTTTTAATAGGCTCAATGTAGCCTTTTAATACATTATTTGTTGGTAAAATGTGTATTTTTATGCACTTAACATAAATAATTGTTGATAATAAAGTTCAAAGCATCACTCTCCCAGATAGTCTGATGGGTAAAACCCGATTTTTTATACCCTAATATTAACATTATTTAAATGTATTAACTTATATTCAATTGTACAGGGTGTTTCAAAAGTCCGTTTCGTGGCTTTTATTTTGAACCCATGTGTCCTAGGGTTACGGAGATAAGGTCTACCCCTAAATAAATGACCCTGAAGAATTCACTGAGATGGTTTACAGCACCCTTAGCGGCGAAATAAACAAGTTAAAAAAATTAACTTAAAAACTATAATAGATAGAGCAAAACCTCAATGAGAGTATTGTTAACAACGTTATAAAGAACTCCCAGAAAAAAGTTTCATGAAAATATCTTGAATATTCACGGAGATATCAGCATGTGAAAAAAGCACTTTTTCAGACATCAGAAAAGAAAAAGTTCGCAAATTTGAAAATTTAATTGATTTTATGATTAAATTGTGCCTTTATTCAACTAAAAAAACACAAAACTACTCAATAACACTGAAGAAATTTTAAAATTTTCGAACTTTTTCTTTTTTTAGGTCTGAAAAAGTGCTACTTTCACACGTTAATATCTCAGCGAATATTCACGATATTTCCAGGACATTTTTTTTCTGTGAGTTCTTCATAACGTTGGCAACAATATTCTCATTGAGGTTTTTGCTCTATCTCCTTTAGTTTTTAAATTATTTTTTTAACTTTTTTATTTCGCCACTAGGGGTGCTGTAAGTCATCTCAATGGATTTTACAGGGTCACTTACCTACGGGTAAACTTTACTTCCAAAACCCTAGGACACGTTGGTTCAAAATAAAAGCCGCGAAACGGACTTTTGAAACACCCTTTGTATTACATTATGTAAATTAATTCTTATTTTTTTTCAAGGAAAGCATACAATTTGAAAAGAGTGCCAATTTCACCGGTTTTCCCGGGGCGGACTGAACCCCCCCCCCACCCTCGTCGCTAAGCCACTGGATCAGACTTCAGAAGTTTGAAGAGAGTTACCTAAAACGAATCCCTTCTGAATTTTAAGTAATAAAAGGAGGAATAAATTTCAATTAAGTTCTAAACGTGGTAAATTGCAGCGAAAAAGAATATCGTTTTCACAAATGATCGTTACGTATGGTAAAATGACATTAAATGAGTGGCGGTACTTAGGAATCATAACTTTTTGAAATCCATTCAAATTTACTAAATTACCTTTCAGCAGCGCTTCTCATTACCGTCCGAGACAAAACCCTTAATTGATAATAATTTTCTAATTACATATTTAGGTTCAGGGATCCCAGTACCCAGTCGAGGAAAAATTTAAAAGAATCATCATTAATTTACCCCACATGCTATCTTTTTTAACTTTGTTTCCTTCCAATGGTCATTAGTAACAATATCTCAAACATTTAAATTTTCAAATGGAGGGGGAAACACCAAAAAAAACGACAGAAAACTCCTTGTGGTCGATAAAATAACAAAAGCCACTCTCTGAGGACATAAAAGAGTACATTTGTGTTATCTACAGTTTTTTTTAATTCGTGCAGATTCATATTAATGGATTTATAACGACTTTCAACAGTCTATTTCTACGCACGCTAAACGCTTATTTGGAAAGAAGGGAAAATTTTTCATTAACTATCATGATGTCTCTTTTTTTTTTGTCCCTTTGCCCCATTAGTCTTAATAACGGAACGATGAAGATGTTTCAGGGCGCTGAAAAGGGCATTCAAATGTTCTTTCCCTTTTAAAGAACAAACAGACGACGCGCTGGTGGAAGATTCATTAAAATGTTTTTATATTTCGATTGCGCAGTAAAGGTTTTATTATCCGGAGAATCAACCATTTAAGCTATTTGCTTTAATTTGATGACAACGTTATTCATTTCTAATGAAATGTTGGCTGCTTTAATTCAATTATGATTAACTGCTGTTTGAAATATTAATTGTTTTATGGTTTTGTTTCATAAAATTACAACGCAAAGAAAGGTTTGCTTTTCGTGAAAGGAATGTTAATACATGTTTTGCATACATGTTTAAAATGGTAAAGCAAGGGGACACAGAGGGACTAGATTTCAATACGGGTAATAGAACAAGGAGTCACAATTTCAAATTGAATAAAGTAAAATTTAAGACGGATTGTAGAAAGCATTATTTTTTTAATAGGGTAGTATACAGGGTGATTCAGAAATAATCATCAATATTTTGGGGGGAGGTAGAGGGGCCCTAGACAAGCATATTTCGAATAGGGATGGCGGGGCGCAGCCTTACCGTTAAAGAGCTAGGACCTAATGTAGTGCGAGCGCGTTCCAAAAGGCCGTTTTTAGAAGGACCGTGTGACGAAACTAAACATAATAAAATAAAAAAATCTATTGCATTAGGTAAGAAAGTATCCCTACTACTTACACCATGAATTCCATAGAATTTGAACCACTTTCTAAACCGTGGAGTGAGTTTCAAAAGTGCAATATTAATCTTTTAGTCAAAGAATGGAGTTCCCTTAATGGTACTTAGAAAAATGATGATCGGGGAAGGAATTTTCAATGATCGTAACATTGATCATTGAAACTATTTGATCATTGAAAATTCCTTCCCCGATTATCATTTTTCTTAATACCATTAAGGGAACTCCCTTCTTTGACTAAGAGATTAATTTTGCACGTTTTAAAACTCACCCCACGGTTCGGCAAGTGGTCCAATTTCTATCACATTGAGGATTTAAGTAGTACGGATACTCCTGTACCTCATGCAATAATGTTTTTCATTTTATTATGTTTTGTTTCGTCACACAGGCCTTCTAAAAAAGGCCTTTTGAAACGCGCTCGCACTACATTAGGTCCTAGCTCTTTAACTATAATTCTGCGCTCCACCATCCCTATTCGAAATATGCTTGTCTAGGGTCCCTCTACCTCCCCCCAAAATATTGATGATTATTTCTGAATCACCCTGTAGATGGAATACGTTTCCTGAAACAATTGTAAATTCAAGTGGGGTAAACGAGTTCAAGAGGAAAATTGACAGATACTGGGATTCCGGTAGTTTGGGTTAAAAAGACTGGACCAACCTTGCTGGGCTTACGCCTGTAGTTGGTCGACTTAATTTGTATTTGTATTTGTATAAATCTAGTATTTCATTGCTGCGAAAAAATAAGCGAGAAACAGACTAGATCGAAACGTCGAAACGTCGACTTTATTTTGATCATACGTATATGAGTATATACTACTGTAGTACTGAATCTGTTTTGTTAAAATTTACTGATTTTGTTTATCGTAGTATTAAGAGTAGTAAATTAACAATTGATATATTCTTGGTCATAAGCAAAGCTTTTGATCTTTTGATAGTGTTAATGACAAAATCTTAATACAGTGCTTCTAACTTTCAATATTGGAGAGTAATTATGCAGCTTTACATTCACTGTAATTTACTGAATTAATTTCACTGAATAAATTTATAAAAATAATATTGAATTCCCCCTACAGATTTCAAACATTTTACCATTAAAATATTTTTATCATAAGCATGCTCATTCATATACAAACATATGTGTAAGAAAAATTTTTATTAGCGCAAGAAGTCTAAAAAAGGATGTTATTGGCAATGAAGTCTAAAAAATGTACTATCCACTAAAGAAATTATGTATTAATCACTAAAGAAATCTGGGCCCACAGTTCTGCCGTCCTAAGCTAGAACGTCCTAAGTCCATTTTTCAAGTTTTGAGATAATCAAGTTTTTATAACAATGCAGCCAGCAAATTTAATGAAATGGACATATTACAAAGTAAATTTTTATGGCTTCCTCGTGCACATAGGACTTTCTAGACTAGCTTAAAAGAGGCGCGTGACCGAGATCTACAAGACCACGTCCTTATCTAAAAAAGTGAAAAAATGGACTTAGGACGTTCTAGCTTAGGACGGCAGAGTTTTACTATAGATTACCACTAAATATTCAAAACAGTGTTACCAGTAAAAAACCTTTAAAACACTTAAAATCTTACCTATTTACATTTACTAATATTGGACCGCTTTTATAAACTCCCCGACACCGCACCATTTTTAAATAAATGTTTATTCATTTCTTTTACATTTTCTTTTTAAACACCACTCCATCTGATTGATCTCCACGGACACGACAAAAACAACATTTTCTTTTTTTCCATCTACTTTCATTTCTATATACTATATGTATTGTCATTATTTCTTCTATTTTTACTGTGATAACTATTATACCTGTATTCGATCACTTCCTCTAGGTTATTTATTTATATCTTCAATTTGTAAATTTTTCTTTCTGTCAATAAATAAATTTGTTTATTTGTATATAATGCGCACTTTACTCTTAATTCTTGAAGACCAAATTGTTCTTAATACTGCTGATTGGCGTTTCTTTCCCTCTTTCACAGTAAAAATATTTCCCCCTATTTTATTTTCCAGTGGGGATGTGTTCTAATGTCTTAAACAGGCAACTGGAGCCGAGTTGTCAGGCAGTCTCATTTTGTTAAGAGAAGAAGAGTTAATTTGCAATTAACTCCGAGTTAGGAGAACTTTTAGAAAGAAAGTTTGCCTTTTCCAACTTGCTCTTTTTAGTAATTTGACAGTACGAAGTCATTCTAAAAGGCTATTTAATAACTGAAGGGCTGCGCTTTAATTTTATTTTTCCTACGCTATTGTGTCTGTTAAAGAAAAGTTAACTGAAGCTATCAGTGCTGTGTCTTCATTTTACAGTCTTCTAAAGCTTAGCTTTTTTCCAACAAATTTTACTACGTGCATAAGTGCATTGCATTTGTGAAAATGTGGAACATTCAGAATTTTTGAACAAACTTAACATATAACTGTCTGTCCAGAGTGCACCTGAAGTGGGAGAGCAGAAATTGGAGCTATCGCCTAGCCTAGCCTCATCATTTCAGAGAAAGCGATTAGAGATGCAAATTGCGTGTGATTTTGGATGCTATAAATGCAGCGGCTGTGTTCTCAACAACGCTTTTTGCTTTTAATTTGTAGTGGTTTTACTGTTTTACTGATTTATAATAACTTGATCTTTAAAAGTGTAGTTGATTAAATACACTGGTGTTCCAAATTAAGAGAAATTGCACATTTGTTCGAATGTGCAGGTGAAATAACCGTCAGAGTTAAAGGATATCAAACAACGGTTCCAGAATAGAGCAAAATAGTGGATTTTAAAGGGGTGTGACTGATACCCTTCCACTATCATGCAGTTCCCCTTCAAATATTTTATAGCATGAATAAGGCAGATAATAAAATTTCCTGTTCATAAAGCCTACTTTCTCAGAAACACAGTTTTGGGGATCTGAAGGGATTTTGGAGGGGGGGTAGTGAAATGAAATCTAAATGGTTGAAGTCTATAAATCTGGCTGCCCATTCCATCTTCCATTTTAATGAAAATTGCTAACCTCATGAGCTCCATAAAGTGTAGCTTTGGTTGGTTTGATAGATTTTTTTATGGCACAAGATCCAGATTAGGCTATATTACCATAAAGTGAAGGATTTACATCAATTGAAAAGAAATTGAGACCAACAGGATCTTCAAGATACACTACCAGAAACTGGCAGGGTTCTTCTTAGAAAGACATGAAAAGATCTGCAATTGTTCAAATTAATACAGAGATATCAGGAAAAGTTCAAAAGGTAAATATTCACCTCTCTGTTAGGTCTCAGATCAATTTAACCTCTGATTCTTGATGTTATCTCATGTGGAGAGAACCAGAAATGCTCTATCAGTCCTTCATTGTAGGTGAAATTGACCATTGTTAGAAATTTGATTCTCCGTGAAAGAATACTCTAAAGTCTATTCCAAACCCCCTACGTCTTTCAAAAGTGAAGTGGGTAATCACGATTGCAGGTGGTGTGTTGATATCTTAAAGATCTTTATTCACTTTTGGGGGGATCCTGTCGGTCTTAATTTCTTTTCAATGGATGGAAATCCTTCATTTTATGGAGCTCATGAGGTTAGCAATTTTCATTAAAACGGAAGATATTCGCCATCATATGGAATGATCGGCCAAATTTATAGAATTAAACCCTTTAGAGGAGATACGGGAGGATCTTGACAAGGCAATATCATCTCGCTTTCCCCCTCCAAAAACTCTTCAGAGCTCCAAAACTGTGTTTCTGAGAAAGTAGGCTTTATGTGAACAGGAAATTTTATCATCTGCCTTATTCATGCTCTAAAATATTTCAAAGAGAACTGCATAGTAGTGGACCCCTTAAAAATCCACTATTTTGCTCTATTCTGGCACCGTTGTTTCATATCTTTCAACTCAGACGATCATTTCTCTTGCGCATGCGTGTTAATTACAATTTTTGAAAAACTCTTCATTCATCAAAATATGTCAACTAGATCTTGAGAAAATCGAACACAAATGTATAATTTCTCTTAATTTTGAACACCAGTCTATATTGATTATGAATGGCTGTGTCATCTTGCTCGGAGACAGGGAACTCTTACATCTGGGTGGAAGCGGTGGAATTCGATCCTACGCCTCCAATTAGAGTTGTGTTTACAATTTAAAAAGTTATTATAAAATGATAGATATACTAAATAATTTGACCTAAACGCAAATTGAAGTTGTGTTTATGAAGGCTCAGGACCAGCTCGAAGTTCGTAAAACGAGAGTCGAGTTTGTGTGATAAATAATTATATAAAATGTTCATACATTGATTTTTTAAAGGAAAGAACATAATGCTCCCTTTCTGAAAGTAAACCTTCTCTCAGAAATGAACGAGAAGATGTCGATGGACGCTGTGCGTGTCTCCTGGTAAATACTTAAGGGGCTTCTTTATTACCAAGTGTCCCTCACTATGACAGGAAGAATCCCCCTTTATGAACCAGGGGTGGTACACAGCCACCCATCATCCAATTATCTCGCTGCTCTCACGTCCGCCTCAACGAAGAGCTCTCGGAGAAGGAATTTATGATCTTTGTGAAAGGCTGGGATTTGTTTTTGCTCTTAGAGGAGTTGTGTCTGGGAAAGAAGACACATATATTATTATATATTACACATTTAATATTACATTATTTAAATTGGTCCATGTGTTTATTTAGTGGTTCTCTTTTTTGCAACTCACATCTCGCCACTGGTAGAAACAATTTGTAAATATATTTTGAATAATGCCATTTTATTTTTAAAAAAATAGGTATAAAAGCTTTCGTAGAGCAGGAAGACAAGAAAAGAACAGAAGGAACTGCTTTCGCCCTAGAGATTAAGTGCGAACAATCTCAAGGATCTGATCTGATTCAGATCAGAGAGGTAAGAAAGAAGGAGAAAAACAAAGAGGGAGAGAGAAATAAAATAATTCCTTCGTGTCGTTTCGGTTCGACTAAATTTCTGTCTGACGATCGTTTCTACAAAGAAAAGAGCTCTGGATATGTTTCATCCTAGTAGTGACAAGGCAAGTGCACGGTTGGTTGAACAGAACATCCCACGTGCAGCAGAAGCTCTCTGGAATCGATATTAGACGTAACCAAAGAGAGAAAAAAGTAGCTCCGGGAATGAGGGTTCTCTCCGGAAACTGGATACTCCGGAAATGGGAATAAGGGAGGATCCGGAATAGGTTATTGGCGGGAAGCTCTCCTTCCCATTATGGACGCGTGCGACACACGTGGTGGACCCAAAGGATCTGCGGAAGTTTATGAAATGGAAATACCTGATTACATATGGACACACCTGAATCTTTTTTATGTAAACGCTAATACTTGGATATTGGTAGTTAATGCAAAAAAAATTTAATAAACAAAATTAAATTAAAAGTTGTTATATTAAATGGCTGGGGTGACCATTCTCTGGACCATCGCATCAACACCCCTAGGAACTTTAAAGTGTTTCATTTAATGGGGAAATCAGAATCGGTATGAAATGTAGGTTAACTTTATATTCTTTTACGGTATTTAACTGCAAGTTTTTTTTTCCAAAGGGGGGGGAGACTTTAACTCAGTGTTTCCCAATTTGGGGCGCACGACCCACCGGAGGGCCATTTGATTTTCTAGGGGGCAATTTGAAAATTTTAAACCAAACTTCCCCTAGATGAGGCTTGAACCACCAGGTTTTATTTATTTTCCTAGAAGGATTTTCGAAAAAATAAGACATGGGCATGGAAAATTTGGAAAGCTTTTGGTGGGGCCCGGCCAGAAAAAGGTTGGGAAACACTTGCCTTTACTGGTATTTTATTTCTACCTTTCCTTAAACTATGGATGCACTCTCCGTATAAATATTGAAATTACACTCAGTATTTGTGGTTTAATCAATGAATATAAACATAAATAAAAATTATTATAAATCCATTATTAGGAATATTTGTATCTTAAGGGGACATCCATAAATTACGTGAGGTGTTTTTTCCAAAATATGGACCCCCCTCCCCCAAGTGAGATTTACCTACAACGTTTAAATATAATTTTCTATCCAATTCGTTTGCATTTTGTGCTTCAGAGCACCTACACTTTTCCATTATTAATGATGTGGGGGGAAAGGACATTATTCCGCCTAAAAATCACCACAGTATCTTATCTGTGGGTATTATTCCTTTCTCAAACTTAAAAATTTTTTTTTAATTTCGAACTTAAAAAGTTGACGTGAGATTTTAATCGACCCCCCTCCCCCCTTGGTGAGATTTGGTGAGATTTTTCCAAACCCCTCCTCCCCCTTTTTGACCTCACGTAATTTATGGATGTCCCCTAATGCCGAATTAACTCTTAAATGTTAGAAACGCTTTACAAAAATTCATTTAGTCAAACTCTTAAGAAATTAACCAAATAGTAATTAAAATCTGTCAAAAAATCAAACTTAATAGTACCACCCATTTATTTTTTACCCGTTTAGTAAAGGACATTTAAAATTATTTTAAACGTAATACAGCGTTTTCAAACCCTTGTTGACAAGTTAATATAGATGACAACCAAGTATTAACATTTAGGAAAACACTAATCCTATTAAAAAAGAGCTTTAAATATTCGTATTTCATTTTTACAAAATTAGCTTTTGTATTGCAATTTAAATCCAATCGTTATGTATTTGTTTCGTCAAAAAATTGAAATGAACCATTTCAATGTGATAATTCATCTGCAAATCGATATGATGAGAAAATTAATCCTTGATTACTTGTCAGATGGTCGAATATTTTTGGTTTTTCAGTGTAACTAATGATCAGCTAATTACTACATTTCAAAGCTATAATAAATCGGTATACAAGAAAAATGTAACATTTAAGTCATTTTTTAACTAGAGACTTAAATACACCGTTAAGTTACCTACCGACTTAAGTTACCATTCTTTCGAACCCATGTTGTCTTTGCTATGGATTAAAATGAAATGATCAAAGCTCTTTACAAATTAGAAGTATATAATCCTCCCAACAAATAATTAATTTAATTTTACACGAACATCGATTACTTATAATAGCTGACAAAGACTCCCCAGAAAGAAATTCCTTGGGTTATTACAAAAATGCGCAGCCAGATTCGAAGCTTTAATTTCCCTTATTTGAAGAAAAAATAGCTCTGGCAATATCCCTAACTCAACTGTCAACATACCACATTGAACCCAACCGAGTGGGAAATAATTGGCTATTGCCACTTAAAGGATGGCGTCACGAGGTTTTCATTTCTATACACCTAGAGAACAACCAACAGTTAATCAAAATCGATTTTGTTAAACTATTTTTATAGCCACCGATGGTTCAGTACCACGGGTATTTATATTTTCAAGTATTAGAGCAAAATAATTTTTCTGTTCAAGAAATACTAGAAGGTACGCCTGCCATCTTCCAAATAGTACCTAGTAATGTTATCACATGTACTATCCCTCAAACAGACCCAATAAATCATTACCAAGAACACCATCGGCTGTTGATCCCCGGTACTCCCTCGCCCCAAGAGCCGATAACGCCCTCTCTGGGGCACGAGGGGGCTTATCGAAGGGATGTCAGGGGGTACCGTCGGGAACTCCCTGACCGCCCTGGGTCCAGGGGGTAGGTTGAGATAAAACTGGGCCCTCTCTTCACATTCGACGAGTTCTTGTCAGTTCCTTTTTTCAGATAGTACTATCCCATTCGAACAGAGTTTAGTGAGTTCTTATGAATGGGACGAAAAGTTTTGAATGAAGAGAAACTGGGTTCTCGAAATCCCCCAGGTCTCACGTCTTTAAAATTTTATCCCTTATTTTGAAGGTAAAAATTTAATAAAGTTGTAGGGTCCCCTTAATGGACACATTTGATTGTGGGCGCTACGTACTATATCGTAAATGTTACTTACGAATATAATAAACTACTTTTTCTTTCATGTGAATATGTAAAATGACACAAAATATATCAGTTTTAGTGGAACCCCTGGATATTAGGTGGAATAAAAAGGTCGGTCTCCAGTGATCCCACTTTTCCAGTTTCGTCTGCACTTCTCTCTCATCAAGAGAGGAGAATTTAAAAAACTCCTGTTATAGAAAACTTAAATGGGGGATGACACGTGAGTTTAAACCTGCTTCTGTTCATTTCTAAGGAATCGATCGCAAGCCCAACCAACTCGCGCAAACTTTATCGGGGGACAGACGGAATATTTTTTTTAATATCAGCAGCAAGGCTTCCCATGAGAAACACAATCTCTGCAGAGAGTAATTTTTATCTGGAAGCTCGTGAACTGGGTTTTCAATGGAGCGTTCGCACTCGTTGAGCAGAAGGGGAGGACCCCTCCAGTGGGGAACGAAATATTTTTCGAAGGGTTCGATAATGCCATCGAACCTTTTTTGGTAGCGTTTCTGAAAAATTCATGAATTTAAAACGGTTTCGGAAGTTTGCTGTATTTAGACAGCTGTCTAAAACTTTAGATGCTGGCTGAATGTTTATGGTGGGAAATTTTTACAATCTGGGGCACAGTAAGACTTTTCTATTTTTTTAACTTCTTTATTGAGTACCCATTAATTGTTTTTCTCCATGACAGCCAATATTTTCGAGATAGTCAGTAGAACATTTGACTATTAAATAATAAAGCTAGTACTTTTTGTTTAAATGAAAAAATTTCTATATGTTTCAGTTATGAATTTGCAACTGCACTTTTCTTATAATCTTAGAATTTTTGCCATTGATTTAATTAATAATTTTTGCACAAATGCTGTCTTTTATGTAAAGCCTTTTATAAATCTCGCCCAAAATAAATTAAGATGTTCAAAAGAAAATAAGAGCCGGATGGCAGTAAACAAAACTTCTTTTTCTAGTTACTTAAAAATTTTGGCGTATGATGTTTCTATCACTTCATGATAAAATAATATTTTTTACATGTCCATAAATTCAACTAAG
Organism: Tetragnatha versicolor; assembly: GCA_024610705.1. Lineage (NCBI taxonomy): Eukaryota > Metazoa > Arthropoda > Arachnida > Araneae > Tetragnathidae > Tetragnatha > Tetragnatha versicolor. The sequence continues at coordinate 1,461,370 of JANDEH010000001.1, forward strand.
TATATCTAAGAAATTAAATTCATTTAATTTAAAAAATTAAAACACCACGAACCGTCCAAAGTTATTAATATATCATTATCGACCAAAAAACAATCATTTTATTCAGTTCAAACCCAGAGAACCCAACCTTTCATTAAGTCGCGAAAACAGTCATTTCAAAATTTCGGACACATTTTAATTAGTTTGAATTAAGTTTGCTTAATGATCAGCTGAGGAATTCAAATCAGAATTTTTTGCATTACATTTCAAAAAGTTTTATAGTTTTTAATTAAAGGTCCAGTTATTCTTTTCAATGCTGCGACTAATGTATTGAAGCATAGTTTAAATATCCTGCGGAAAAATTATTTCACATAGAAAATGACGGTTTTTAATTATTTAACAGACAGTTTTTTATTAGTGTCATGCCTTCTTATTAAAATTCAGTTCAAAAGTAATTATAATAAATTTTTCCCATCCAACTACAACTCCACTGACTACTACTAGTTGATAGCTAGAAAGTTGATTTTTGATGTATATGGATGTGGTTAGAAATCATGTGCAAATATTTGACAAAATCCGTTGAAAAAATAGAAATTTTTCTTTATGTGGTACTTATTGTACTAAAGCAGCCTAAAACTATTAATTTATAAGAAATAAAAGCAAATTGCTTTGAAATCACTTTCACTCCTAATTAAATTTTTAGACATACCTATTTCATAAGTGTACTTTTGGCTCTGAAGACTAGATGAGGTTTTTGCTAATCTAAAACTAATTTTCAAACATTACAGTAACAGCTTTTGGTCTCAGTTTCAAAACTCCTTATCCAAGCTGATTGAAAAAAAGCCCATTTTAGATTCTTGTTTATTTTTAGATACTTTCAAGTTTCTCTCTTTATCCCTTAAGCATAAGAAAACTCATAAACTAATGTATAAAGTAACGTAGTATAATAAGCAATAATACTGCTCAAAAGAACTCGTTAGTCTGTTTAAGACTTTCTCCCTTTCCTTAAATTTCGTGCATCAAAAAAAATAACTTTCTCGAGAAGAATGTTTTTGAGTTTTCTTTTTTCAGAGGCTCCGTTTATTAAACTTCTTTGACGTAATAAGGCAAAATAACTACAATAAATCGCTCCGGACTATCTAAGGAAGTCTAGAGTTCATGAAAGTTTCTTAACTTGAGCTTCTCAGAAGGAGAGTGATCTAGATTCTAGATCTAAAATTTAGGTTTCTTTTAAGGACCTTTATTTCGTATGGTGGTTGTCTATTTACGAAGTTCTTATTAAGTAGTTTAAAAGAGGGGATAAAGGCCAAAAATGGCAAAATGTATTTTTGTGAGAAAGAAATATCCAAGCTTCGTTTTACATATGAGAGGGATGGGGGAAAAATAACTACCACCTATAGGCAGACAATAGCCTTTTGAATTTGGTGAAGTTAACATTCATTTATGTTATTATTTTATATTTGATTTTCAATTTAAGTTAATTTGTCTTTCTCTTCTCATGCCCTGTGCTGTAAACTAAGTTAAAACATAATTTGCTTTACTTTAAAAGTGTTTATCTAGGGACTGTTTAACTCCATTGATATTCTCCTACTCCATTGGCATAGCCCAAATGACTTCAGTTTCATAATAATTTTCATCTTATTTGTTAGTAAATTAATATTTTTCTACTTATATTTATAAGTTTAAAAAAGGGGAAAAGTCCATCTACGTTTTTTGAACATATACTTTTTTTTTTCGAAGATTGTTCCGTATTTTAAATTGGATTCTGAATTTCAAATAAAAATTTGGTAGTTATGCCATGAAGATTACATCACTGAGGGATTTTTTTATTCCATTTTCTCAAAACTTGGTTTTTGGTTCAAACTTCCCTTTTTCAAACTGACAGTTCAAAAGGTCTCCAAGAGAGCTGCCCCGAAAACGTTTTCTGCACAGGGAAAATACGAGAGGCCGTTATAGTAAGTTGAATATTTCCCAAAACGAAATTTGGAGTGACTTGGATCGCTGTCATTCTGAGAAGCTCATACGGAAGCGGCAAAAGAGCGAAAATTTTAATTTTAAAACTGTGACTCGTTGGGTCCTTGAACGTAAACACGCGACGGGGCAAACACGCAAAAATACTGCCCTCGTTGTCATGGAAACGAAGAAACTGCTCTCTGGAGCTAAGAGGTTGATATTAATTTTGGCATCCCGACAACCATTCGGCTAACAACTCGGTTGAAGCTGTTATATTTGAGAGCCGAATGGTTATTTGGGGTTTGGAATACACCGACAAGTGAAAATACGATATTCTTATTTTCCAAAAAACGGTACCACCCGTCAGATGGTGTTGAAGAGTTTTAGGGGGCGGTGATGGTTTGATAGAAAATCTGGGATAGTTATTAGGAAATAATCACTTTTTAACATTCTAAAACTCAACAAATTCCCGGGTGAAGACCCCGGAACCCTCTTTTATCTATGAATGGAGGTAAATAATTTAGGGTCGTATTCAGAAACTTTAACACGAGATGGAAACGAGATGAGAACAAGATGGAAACGAGAACGTTATGGAAACGATGAATTTGAAACGATATTTTCCCGAAACACTAACGGGAGTTTCCGATCCTTTCCCTCATTGGATAAAATCTCCTACGTCACCAAGCTGACCAAGACGAGATTTTTTTTCAGCCAATCAGAGTCAGCTAAATTTCTCGCTTTTGAAGAGACGGGTGCTCTTGAACGACCATTTCCAATTTATCGTTTCGTGATCGTTACGTGAGATTTTACAACGTTTTCATCTCGTTCTCATCTCGTTTCCATCTCGTGTTAAAGTTTCTGAATACGGCCCTTAAGTGGTTTTTAAGATGAAAATAAGAAATTTCCAGGTAGCGGTACTAAATTTCCTTGGACGTAGCAAAGCTCAGGTATCACTAAAAAGGGGGTTCTATGTATTCAGAATTAAGGGGGGGGAATTACTTTTGAATGAAATAATAATTGAATTTTATAAAAAGTAGATAATACTAAATAGACTCATTTTCCACAATTGCCTATTATCAACTCTACGGCCCTCCACGTCATTATAATCTTTGAGTTCGGCCCGCAGATACAAAAAGGTTGCCCATATATACAGGGTGTCCCATAAATAGTGGGTCACACTTCTAGAGGGGATAGTAGACACCTAGACTAGTCAGAATCACATAGGAATCGGGGGTCCCAGACCAAATCCCAGGGAGTTAAAAATGGAGCGACACCACAAAACAATTATTGAAAAATTCAATCTGTAGAAGAACTACTATTGGTAAAAACTTAATCATGGTCTCAAATTTTGTGGTTTAACATGATCTTTAAAATCATTGTAAAAGTTTTCATTTTAAGAATTTTTTTACTACGAAATAACGTCAAAAACCACAAAAATATGTGAAAAATGTCCTTTCTTTTGATTTGATAATCTTAAAGATCATAGTTGAAAACCCTTAAGTCCAAAGTTTCACGTAAATACCATCAATATTAAACGCTTGAGATCTAATTAAAGTTTGATTTTTGCTTGCGAAAACAGATCCAGAAAAGAAACGTTGAGGGAAAATCTACGAATTACGGATTGATGCTCGCTAAATTTCTCGCCATTATTTGCGATACGAGATTCCTCGCCAACTTTCGCCAACAACAGATCGCCCAAGCTGTCTTGGCGATCTGTAGGAGCTTGGTATGTTTCGCCAAACTGGGAGAGAAAAGAAAGTTAGCGATTATCTATCCGTAACTCGTAGATTCTCCCTGAACATTCGTTTTCTGGAGCTGTTTTAGCACTCAAAAAACAAACTAACAGGATCTCAAACGTTTAATATTGATGGTATTTACGTGAAACTTTGGACTTAAGGGTTTTAAAATATGATCTTTCAGATTATCAAATCAAAAGAAAGGATTTCCAAATACAAAATAAAGTTTTGGCATATTTTTCACATTTTTTTGTGGTTTTTTGACTTTTTTTTGTAGAAAAAAAATTTTAAAGTGAAAACTTTCAGCATAATTTTAAAAATCATATTAAACCAGAAAATTTGAGACCATGATTAAATTCTTACCAATAGTAGTTCTTCTACAAATTGAATTTTTCAATAATTGTTTTAGGGTGTCGCTCCATTTTTAACTCCTTGGGATTTGGTCTGGGACCCCCAAGTCCTATGTGATTCTGACTCGTCTAGGTGTCTACTATCCACCCTAGAAGTGTGACCCATTATTTATGGGACACCCTGTATACCTGCACTAAACCATTATATTTCATTATGGAAATCCGGATATTTCAATTTCAGTATTGATAAAATTACCGTAAAAAGGAGTAAATTTGGTTCATATAGAGAGGTTTTTTTGACATTAAAAGCAAATAAAAGTTGTATACCAAAATATATTTGAGAAAGTCATTTGCTTATATTATTTTTAATACATGTTCAACTGCAATATCAACCGTTTTGAAAATGTGGATTAGAATTTTAAAATTTTTTTTCTTTTGAAATGTTGGGCCAAATTTAACTTGAATTCAGATAACTTTGGCCCAGGCATCAAAAACCAAAAAGCTAAGACGTTGAGTTCGGTTCAGGCTCAGGCAATTCTATACTACACTGGTGTACAAAATTAAGAGAAATTTCACATTTGTTCGATTTTCTCCAGATTTACTGGATAGATTTTGATGAAATTTGGAATGAACATTGGTTGATATAATAACACATTAAAAATTGTAATACACACGCATGCGCAGAAGTAATAACCGCCAGAGTTGAAAGGTATGAAAAAGCGGTTCCAGAATATAGCAAAATAGTGGGTTTATAAAGGGTATGATACCCTCCCACTATCATGCATGCCTCCTTGAGGGATTTTATAGCATAAATAAGGCAGATTATAAAATTTCCTGGTCATTAAACCTACCTTCTCAGAAACCCTGTTTTGTGGCTCTGAAGGTATGTGGAGGGGGGGTAGCGAGATGCAATTGCCTTATATAGAGTCCCTCATACCTTCTATAAAAGGGCGAAGTCTTTGAATCTGGCTGCCCATTCCATATGGCGAATATCTTCCGTTTTAATGGCAATTGCTAACCTGATGAGCTCCATTAAGTGAAGGATTTCTATCGATTGAAAAGAAATTAAGACCGATAGAACCCTCTAAAAGGAGAATAAAGGTCTCCAAGATATCATCACACTACCTTCAACCGTGATTTTCTCTTTTCGAAAGGTGTAGGGGGTTTGGCATAGACTTTAACAACATTCCTACAACGATCATCAAATCTCCGATTCCATTATGGTCAATTTCTCCTATATTAAAGGACTGACAGAGCATTCTGGTTCTTTCCACATGAGATTGAATCGAGAATCAACGGTTCAATTGATTTGAGACCTAACAGAGAGGAAAATATACACACTTTGAATTTTACCTTAATAAAGACAATTTTTGCATAATTTTTAACAGTTGCAGATCCCTCCCTGCCTTTAAAAGAGGAACCCTGACAGTTTCAGGTAATGTGTATATATCTTGGAGACCTTTGTTCACCTTTTGGGGGTTCTATCGGTCTTAATTTCTTTTCAATCGATAGAAATCCTTCACTTAATGGAGTTAGTTCATCAGGTTAGCAATTAACATTAAAACAGAAGATATTCGCCAAATGGAATGGGCAGCCAGATTCAAAAACTTCGCCCTTTTATATAGGAGGTATGAGGGACTCTATATAAGGCAATTGCATCTCGCTACCCCCCTCCACATACCCTTCAAAGCCATGGCCGGATTTAGATGGTGAACCCTGGGGGTGCGTACTGGAAAACCTGGGGGTGCAAGCTGTCCCCGATGACTTTGAAAACATGATTTTCCCCTATAAAATGGAATTAAAAAGTTGCACCCCCTTAAATCCACTCATGTTCAGAGCCCCAAAATGGGGTTTCTGAGAAAGTAGGCTTAATGGCAAGGCAATTTTATAATCTGCCTTATTCACACTATAAAATCCCTCAATGAGGAATGCATGATAGTGGGAGGATATCATACCCCTTATTAACCCACTATTTTGCTCTATTCTGTAACCGCTTTTTCATACCTTTCAACTCTGGCGGTTATTACTTCTGCGCATGCTTGTGTATTACAATTTTTGAGTGCTTATTTATTTAATATTATATCAACCTATGTTCATACCAAATTTCATCAAAAACTGTCCAGTAGATCTGGAGAAAATCGAACAAATGTAAAGTTTCTCTTAATTGTGTACACCAGTGTATTTAGATGCGCTGCTGTATTATCTATGAATAATAATAATCTACTCAACTGCAACTTCCTTTTAAGCTTAATTTGTAAAAAAATCTCAATTAATTTCGCATACTAAACTGATTTCACTTTTGAAGTAGGGAATAAAATAGCTTTCATTAGGTAGCGCGAGGCAAATGACTTTCATTAATAAAATACATGAAAAACATAAGATATGCACTTGGATAAGGTAGGAAACCCCCATGTATTCAAAAATTGTTATAAAACTTTCTTAAGGTTAATTATAAGTACACATTACCCACCCCGATTGTCCCAATTTACGTAATGAATGGATTATAACCTTCTATTTTACAATTGCGTGAAAAGCTCATAAATGTCAAGTCATTCACGAGAAAATCTTCTCTGAAAATCCCCTCTCTCTCCAATTAATAAAATGATCCAGATATATTGGAGATTAAACACAGACAACGCTCCCAATTACAGTCGGCTTTCATGACGCCCCCGAAATTCCATCAAAAGGCGACTTTCACGATCAACGGCCCCGCGGCACTTTTTGGAGTAATGTTGGTTTATTTCTCCGAGGCAAGAGGGCTCTAAACGGTGAGGTTCCAATTAATATGCAGGGGAGATTCGATCGAATTACTTCCTTGCGAAAGCGGGGACAGAAAAGTTGAAATTAATTTAGCGATCGGGCCGAGCGATCCGGTTTCGAGATTTATTCGGATGTTTTTCTTCCATGGTGGGGGTCGTCTGCAATTTGAACAGACGTATTCCCTCCTTTTACTCGAATAGCTTCAATAACCTCCTTCTAATAAAATGCTGCAAAAAATATAACCACTCTCATACTTTTTTTATTTGAACTCAAAGATCCAGACATATTTGGTCAAGTTTAGGGAAAAATAAGAAAAAAAATATCAGACGGAGATACAAAAACATACTAAATATACCTATATTTTTCCTTTGAAATGATGTAAATAAATTTTTTGAAAAACATTTTAATGAATCAGTGTAATTTTTCGTAACTGAGTCTCAACTTTTTAATAATAATAATAATCTTTATTATCACACACAATAGGACATAAAACACAATCAAAAATATATTAATCGCCAAGGGGAAAGAACCCGTACAGGCGAAAGATATGTTACTAAATAAATTGAAATTAAATATAATGAACACAAAAAACAACAACATAAACCTAGGCATTTTTAAACAAATATGGAATGATTTGTAAATATAAAGGTAAATTATTATATAGTTTTGGTGCTAGATAGAAAAAGTGCTTACGAAAAATTTCCTTGCGGAAATTAGGAGTTTGATAAATGAATGTTGGTCTTCTGTCTGAAATATTTTCTTTTGAATTACATAAATCCTTTTTACGAAATAAAAAAAGTATAATACGAAAAAAAGCAATGTGGCGTATTGGTAATAGATTTAAATTTTTAAAATTTGGTGTTAAAGGAGAACTTAATAACTTAAACATTTTGTTTTGAATTGATATTAATGGAAATAAATTTGTTTTATACTCACCACCCCAAATTATTATTCCATAATTTATTAATGAGTAAAACAATGAATAATATAAAGTGAACAAAAATGATTTATGAATTTTATTTTTAAGATGATGAAATTTTATTAAAACAAAGCGAAGTTTTCTACTCAATTCTTTAACATGAGTTTTCCATTTAAGATTAGAGTCTATAAATATTCCTAAATATTTTATGCTTTTTACTTGCTGAAGTAAATGGCAGTTACAATTCAGAATTAAACCATTGCAGGACATAGAATGGAATTTGATGTTTAAGTCATTGTTTGTCTGTCTTAAATCAAAATGAATAAATTTAGTTTTTGTGAGGTTAAAGTAATGTCATTAAAAGAAAACCATTTACTTATTTCAATCATATCAGATTCAATCTGGAGTTTTAACTCGCTAGAATTTAAACAAGAATAAAGTAAAACAGAATCATCCGCGTAAGTTATAATTTTTCCAAAAAGATTTAACTTACAAAAATCATTTATGAAGATTACAAATAAAAGAGGGCCGAGAATCGAACCCTGGGGGACACCACAATTTGATAAATTATAATCACTAACTGTTTCTCTGATTTTGACACGATGCCTTCTATTTGAAAGATAAGAAATGAACCATTGTAATATTGGACCTCTAAAACCTGCGGTTTCTAGCTTTATGGTTAGGATTGAGTGGTTTACTGAATCGAATGCTTTAGAAATATCTAAAAAAACAGCAGCAGTTTTCATGTTTTTATCTATACTATTATAAATAAATTTAGAAAAGTCAAGAAGAGCTAATTCAGTGTTACGACCCTTTATAAAGCCATATTGGTTTTCTGCAAAGAAACTTGATTTATTTAAAAAAAACTGTACATTCTAGTTGATAAAGCCTTTTCAATTACTTTTGCAAAAGTTGGGAGTATAGATATGGGTCGGTAGTTTGAGAATAAATTTTTATCACCCGATTTATGTACAGGCGTAATGGTTGAATTTTATAGAGAACTTGGAAAATATGAAGAATAAAATGACTGATTTAAGAAATTTGTTAAAAAACTAATATTATTTATAGCGAATGCCTTTAAAATCTTTATACTGATACCTTCAGAGTCAACAGAATTTACATTGGAAAACGAGTTTAAGACACCAATTACATTACAATTACAGTTTCTTCTAAACCATCTTCTCTTTCGGCCGTAGTCACTTGACCGGAGGTTAACCGAGAGTCAAACCTCTGATTGGTGAAAAACTAGTTTTCCTTCTTTAAGAGCCAATCAGAATTTTGACTGTCGATAAACCGCCGGTCAATTTATTGGTCGTTAATAGAGTCACCAACGACGTTTTTGAAACGAGAAGGAATAATCCTATATACCTACCCACTTTTAACTCTAAGCGCAAAGAGTGGAGGGCCCCTTAGAGGGGAGGTATCGTTTGACCAGGGGCGAAGAGTTCTGGGATGTTCCTGATGGGATTGTTTCGGGAGAGAGAGTCCTTATAATTGTTCCCTCCAAAACTCAGGATAAACGAATAGCGAAACTCGTCTGAATGATCGGTGATTGCGTAGCACCAACGCTTTCATATTGGCATCAGAGCTACAACGCACGAAGATCCGAATTTAGTGCATTTGGAAATGCAGATGATTCGAGGAAAAATGGCAATGGGAGAATTCAGGAATATTCGCATACATATGGATTTATCATAGTTAAAGTAGATTTAAAGAGAATGTAACATTAGCAATCGCTGTAATCTAATGGAGGGATATGAATGAGATTTTAAATGAAAAGATGATAGCATAGAAATGCTAGATAGGTTATGGAAAAATATTTTTCAAACAATACAATAAGTTTACCTTCCTAAGAAAAACAAAAAAAGAACTAACTTAAGGAAAAAAAACCTTAAATGACCTTCACTGGACAACTCATCCGTGTAATTTTGCTGCATTGTGACTTTCAAGTACTTTCACATTTATGTCAACTTTTTGTATACTAAAAGGTTCTTGTTCTTGCATATTTCAAAATAGTTATATAAATGTTTAATATTATCTATTTACTGTTAAATTTTAAGTATCATTCATCATTCGGTCTACGTTTTTCTTGGGAATTTATAATGTGTAAAGGATTTTTTTGTTTTCGAAACTTATTTCAATGATTATCTTTCCTTTCACAAATTTATGCATTACTTTTAGATAACTTAAATACTTTTCCTTCAAAAGAATAAGTTGTCCAAAAAGGTTAACACTATTTTTTTGTGTAATTTTCGCCCGAAGTTACTAACCAAAATGAAATTCAATACACAAAGTGTTTATCCTATAAGTTATAAGTGATTAACCACACAAAGAATTAAAGCTTGTACAAGAGTATAATAGGGGAGAGTGGGGCACATTGGCACAAAAAGTGCATTTCGGCATATTTCTCTGGATCTAGATGAGATATTGAAACAAACTCGGATTCAAATGAAAGTTAAGACCTTTCCCGATATTTTAGAACGATAGTTGGTCGCATTCATCTAGAATTTCTAACCTATATCATCAATCTAAAAAACGAGAAATTTCGTGCGAATGTGCCCCATGGGTGGGGCAGTTTTGCACAAGTGTGGGGCACATTCGTACACATGCAAAAAACATAAAATAATTATTTTTACGAACTAAAAAGTTTATGGCCCTTTAAAGTAAGGATAATTAAACGAAATATTTGGCACTTTTACATATTTTCCCTCTAAATTGAAGATTTTTTTACAAAAAGAAAACAGCTTCAGAAAACATTGAACATCTAAGTTTTTGATAAGGAAAACAATTGTAGTAATGAAGAGTATATTGCACATTGAAATACTTAACATAATATAATTAGTTAGAAAAAGTTTAACCAATATTTTAACTGTCAGGTTTTATTTGAAAAGAAAAGTGGAACCAACAGCTCGCTTATTAACACCTGAAACTGACGGTGTGGGAACTTGTAATACGATATTATCTTTTTGTATGAATGTTGAATCATTTTTACTGGGAAAATGAAAGTTTCATCATTAATTTTAAAGTTTTTCATCATTAATTTTAAATAAGCACCATTCAACTCCAAATTGACCTGCAAAACAAAATTTTCTTTTTAGTAGCAAATTCTACTAGAACAAAATCACTTACGTCCAAGTCAATTGGTATTAAACAATTATCAGGGACATTAATTTGTTCAATGTTTAAATCTGGGTCTAAATTCCTTAAAACTGAAGCTTTCTTTAAGATGTTATTTTCTATTATCACCAAATTTTGAAACAATTACAATAAAAAACAGTGAAACTTCAAGTTATTAAATATACTGCACTTATAAACATATAAATCACTTTCATAATCAAAAATGGGAAAGAATGAGGCACATTCGCACTGTCCGAATCTGCCCCATCTTTTGGTGTACGAATGTGCCCCATCTACCAGTTCAAGCTTACCAAGTCTCAACAAGATATTTATAATTAAAGCAGGGAAATAAAACCTTTCTAGAAACTTACTTTAGTAGTGCCTCTACTGAATAAAATGCTGAATGTCCACTTGAGAGTTATTTTTGATTGATATTTTACGCCAACAAAATGACAAGAAAATTTACTTTGCTGCTTCTAACGCTAGCAAATTTCTAGTACGTATACAACAAAATGGCCCAGGGCTTTGAAAATTCACGCATTAGGTGGTAGTCATGCTTCCATCTACTGGTATTTTTTTCATATTTTTAAATTTATAATTACTAGGGGAAATGCCGTCTGTCCGAATGTGCCCCATGTGCGAAATAGCCCCACTCTCCCCTACTCTACAAATACAAAAGTTTAAAAAATATATACCGTAAAACGGGGTGAATCGGATCACTTTTGAACTTTGAACTGCTGCCAAAAGTTTAATAATAAAGATTTTGGAATGCTTTGAAAATAATATTTCGAGTCCCAATTAATACTTTAAGAACCCGTTGAAAAAATTAAATTATCGTGAATGGTTTATTTTATACAAATTTTTAAGAGCCGTGATCCGATTCACCCTCAATGCGGGGTGAATCGGATCACAGCCAGTTTTTGTGGAAAAAACGCAATTTTTTCGTCTTAAAGTGATACAGGATCCTGAAATTAGCCTTAAAATAGTCTAATAAGGTAAAATGAATAAAATTTACTAAAATAATGAAAAATTTTTAAATAAAATATAGGGTTTTATGAAAAGTTCTGATACTTTTTACCCAAGGTTCGTGTTTGAAATTTTTTTTTGAAAAACTGGTAATAGGTGGAGATTTCAAATCAAGGGTATTTTGGTTTATGTATATTTAAGAATATAATGTATGGTTTTGGAAGTTCTGGTGGTATTATTTCTTTTCAAAATGGCGGTTAGAAAAGAAGACCGCAAACGACTATTTTAGTAAACTTTTTTTCGGCCGCTTTAAAAACTGTGAAGAATGCATTATTCATGGCTAATAAAAGTTTTGCTGTATATTTGCAATGTTTATATTAATATTTCAAAGTTTTGAGATGATTTGATAAGTTTAAGATAGTAAATTTAGCTTTAAAACTGCATATAACTGGTAGTTTTCCATAGTTCTTTAGCACTTCTCTCGCTTAGTTGAGCAGCTGGGATCTGGTGTACGAAATAAAATCAAGACAGATGTTTTGCAGATGTTTTTCTGAAATAAATTAATTGTTAAAGCATTGAAAGTTTTTCCATAGCATTATTGTTTTATCTGTTTCCAGTTTCGAAAAATAAGTGTTACTTTTTTTAGTGTTTTCATATGAAGAAAAGAATAGCTTCGTTCGCTTTACCATTAATTTAGCGAATGCAATTCTCATAAGCTAAAATAATGCGCTCCTAAATATTGCACTGATTTCTACACCTATATTCAAAGATAATTTAATATACGGCATATTACTAAAAAGCTGGGTCTATATGTAAGTTTTCTTGTTGATTTTGATGTCGTTTTCGTAAAAATTTATTTCGATTGACCAACAAACACTGGGAGAGGTTTTTCGCAATAGATATTATGTTTTAGATCAAAATTTCCCATCTATAACTTATCGGTTAACCTTAAAACTTTGACACATTAATGTAAACATACAGCAAAACTTTTATTAGCCATGAATCATGCATTCTTTCCAGTTTTTGAAGCGGCCGAACAAATTAAACAAAAAGAAAGATGAATGAAATGAAAGATTTATGAGAAGAAATAATACCACCAGAACTACCAAAACCATACATTATATTCTTAAATATACATAAAACAAAATCCCTTTTGTTTGAAATCTTCACCTATTACCAGTTTATATCGATTGAAAAACAACGTTTATTTTTACACAATTTATAAAATTTTTTTTTAAAAATGTAGACAATTGTTTCAAATGGAGTTCTTTTCGCTATATTACCAGTTTCTCAAAAAAATTTCAAACACACATTTTTACGACTGATCCGATTCACCCCGCATCAGTAGTCGGAATGGACTTGTATTACTAAAAAATTCAGCAAAAATCGGAATTACCATTTATTTAAAATTTGATTGCAAAGAAATCTTTGGAAGAGATGGGACCACACGGGGGATACTGAAAATTGTGAAAAGAAAGTTATTTTTTTGGTGCAATAAGCAAAGTTTTGACAGCCACGTTTTTGTGACCTTTTTTATATTCAGCTTCAAAGCCGTGGTAGACCTAAGATATTATCGCAAAATAACTTTAGATGGCTGAAACAACTTCTGAACAATATGTAGAATAAGTCAGAACCTATCCTGATTTTATAACTCTAACACAACCGGAGCTATGATGATTTAAAAAACTTTTTTCAAAAGTGATCCGATTCACCCCACTGATCCGATTCACCCCGTTTTACGGTATGCATCTAAATTCTTAAGAAACAAAAAAAATTAACCGAATAAAGCCTACCATAAATCACTTTACCCACGCCGTGAAAACCCCGAATGCCAAACACAAAGATTTGGATTTCTTTGAGTCACTCGAAACACTCCCAGATAAAAGAAAATCCCCTTCCAAAAGCAATCTCAGAATCTCCCGGATTTCAAAAGAATCCGAAACCCCCAGGAACTGTCGGTTGGACGTCCCCCTGGTCAGTCTCCAAAACTAAGAGAGGAAGAATAAAACCTTTTTGGAAGCTGTTCTTTGGAGATAGCTCTGAGTGATGCATAGCGCCCTTCAATCTGAAGAGGCGTCATTTTGGGACATCATTCTAAGTCACCACTTTTTAGAAGACTTGATTTCTTTTATTAAAAAGGAAAGCTCGAATATTTTTAAGAAACGAATTGATCGGATGTATTGCGGAAAATGTATCGGGTCCGCTTAATAGGGTGTATCGAAAAAAAACTTTTTTTTTATTTTGATGACGCCTTAGTGCGGAAAAGTTGTCTAAGGTGTCAGAGAGTACCTGTGAATTTTTTCAGAATTTTCGGATAATATCTTGAGGTGCCGCCAAGGCCCTGAAGGTCCCTATGTTAATCCAATGGAGCGCGCAAGCCAAATTGGTTTTTCGCCCCTCATTTCTACCCTAATCACACGACGAATGTCTTCACTCGAGTTATGGACCCTATATGATCTAGGCTATCCGACAAAACTTGAATAATAGCCTAAATCTCTATATTACGATTTTTTGTATGCTCCAATTTCTCGTATTTTCTCGTTCAAATCAGAGCCCACAATCAACATAATATAGAGATTTAGGCTATTATTCAAGTTTTGTCGGATAGCCTAGATCATATAGGGTCCATAACTCGAGTGAAGACATTCGTCGTGTGATTAGGGTAGAAATGAGGGGCGGAAAACCAATTTGGCTTGCGCGCTCCATTGGATTAACATAGGGACCTTCAGGGCCTTGGCGGCACCTCAAGATATTATCCGAAAATTCTGAAAAAATTCACAGGTACTCTCTGACACCTTAGACAACTTTTCCGCACTAAGGCGTCATCAAAATCAAAAAAAAGTTTTTTTCGATACACCCTACCGCTTAACTATTTAGTCCTTTAATCCAGGTATACACGATTTATATCTTTTTCTTTTATTTGAAATTTATTTTACAATTCCACATGGTACAGATGTAAGTGGACAAAAGTACAAAAAACACATTAAAAAAAGAAATGGAGCAAAATTTAATAGTTTAAGCTATAAACAAAATTTTGTGCAGAATATTTGGATTTTCAGTGCAAATTACAAACAAAGACAAAACAGGTGGCCAAGAAAAAACCAAGCATCTCAACTCCTTTTTTAAACTATCTCTTTATAATCTATCTTTATCTATTCTTTCTAAAAAAAAATAATAAAATGTTTTCTATAAAGTTTCAAAGTCATAACCACAGGAACAAAGATTATTATTTACTAAATTAAACCTAAATAAGTAGCTATTAAAATTTCCATATCCTGTAAAAATCTGAGGCAACTTAAAATCGGTAAAAAAATTTACTTTTCAACCTTTGAAAAATAGATTGAAAAATTTTTTAGTCAACATAGATTTTGGTGAAGCCAAGAATTCAGTACTCCAGTTCAAAACTATCTTTATCTGATGAGATAGTTTTCTCCTTTTAATATTTTGGAGTAATTAAAGGGGTTTTTTTGCGTTTATATGTTGCGGGTAGAGACTTCATTTTCCCTCTATCAGCATAAAATGCACAGTCGACTATCTGTATGCAAAACATATTTTAAGAAAATTGTGTTAACTCGTAAACGCGCGTTGATCAATTTAATTGGATGTTTCATCCTCGTATTTTCAGACAATCTGTTTTAGTGGGAAAAAAATTCAAAATCTACGTTCTTTTTACCATAAAAACACATTGGATTTGGATTAGTAAATCACAGTTATGATAATTTCAATTCCACCCGAAAATGGGGTTCGTATGGTCGTTCATTAGTTTTTGCGTACATTTTTTTTGAAATCAGAAGATTTATTTTATGATATCTAACATTAGAAATAATGTTTTGATCCCACGATTGAAAACTCAGAGATTCAGATACTTATGTACTTTTTCAATGTTTCTTTTCCACAGACTGTCCCTAGCCTTTCCCTTCGATACATTTTCTCTTATTTACTCTTTTCGTTTCCCTTAAACACTATGTTATCCATTCCCTTTCTAAAAGAGGAAAACAAAATAAATAAGTGCTTCTGATCGTCGATTGGATGTAATTCTATACAAAAGTACATTCCTCAAAACTTATTCCTTTTAGCTCTAACTTTTTTTTCTATTTAAATCGTATCCCTCAGACTGCGCTCTGTAGGGCCCCTAAATACAAAATCGATATCGGACTGATGTCAACAAAAGCTGATCTCCGTGCATTATGTGGCTCACCCACCCAAGTACTTTCTCGCGTGTAGAACTCTCTCCCCAGATCAATTACCCGAACATTGACTATTTATCATCATCCAATCTAGTTGAAATCCCTCGCCCGCCCCCAAAACAGCAATCGATTATTCCATACAGAAGGGAAAAAAATCTGCCCCCGAAAATTACAGACGGAGAATTCGCCCCTCGAGACGAAATCAAGAATATGTTCTTTTCTCGCCAGGGATGGACCCCCCTCCCTCAGCGAATAAGAAAATAAACAACGCCGGAGCCCAGTTTAGGAGAAATAACATTAAAAAAATCCACTTTCCTCATGGTAGTCGATCCATTAAATGAAAAGAAGAGAGACGCATATTTCTTTCTTCCTCCCCTCTCCAAAGCAAACGATACGAAGGGGATGGCAGAATTTTTGACAAATGAGTTTAATATTCAAAGGAAATAGCCTCCGCTCAATGGCGAATAATGGACTTTTTTAGTTTTAAAGAGCTAATATGAAGAGTCGGGCCACTGTAATTGCAACCCCAGAAAATCTCCCCCGTCACTCAAATGAGAGGGCCTTCCAAGGACAGACACAGAGCGCCACCTGGTAGGAAAATGGAGCACTATCTCATAGGTGGTAGGTAGTAGGAGGCACTAAGATGGATGCAAACCATTCAGGAAAAAATGTATAAATCTCCATTGTTTTAATTTTTGGTAGTAGACTCCGCTTAATGTGATCACGGTTAATGTTATCAAAATCGGCTAGTACCGATCACTCCTACTTAATTTAAGACAAAAAATATATCCTTTTAAGTGATCAATATATCCCCTAATGTTATCAAAATTTGAAACCACCTTTTCCCCCGTTTGAGAGCAAATTTTAATGCATAAAATACAAAATGAGTCATTGATTTAGAAGTGTTTCATGTGATCCATTAAATATTTTTTTAAAGAATGTTTAGGTTCCAAAGAACATACAAGAAAATCGCTTTAAAATAATTTCAGTATATAGGACAATAGACAGTCGCGATTTTGATGCAAACACTCGAGTTACACTGTTTGCCACTTTTTAGTGAAGAATCGCTTATTATATTATCAATCGGTTATAGTGTTATCATTCGTATCTTGGTCAGATGTGATCACATTAAGCGGAGTCGACGGTATCACTTTAAAACCCAATTTCGGGCAGAATAACTGCTAAAACGGAGGTAAAATTAGGGTATATACAATGTATTATTAAGGTATACCCCATGTCACACTGAGACCCTTGTTGTGAAGTCACAGTTTTGTAAAAAAGGTTTTGAGTTTCATTACATTTTCTTGAAATGGAAGGGGTGGTCGTAGACTCATCTAAATTGGGTTCTACTTTCTGAAGTGATGTGATGAGTAGGATTACCATATTTTTTCGGGACATGTTTTTGAAATTTCTTTATAATTGCCATATCAAATTACCAAAATTTAAAAACTAAGAAAAAACTATTCAAACTAATAAACATTAAATAAAAATATCGAATTTTATTTTTTCATTTAACATTGCATTTTCAAAAATTGTTGGATTGACTTAATTTTTATCCTAATATTCCCTGAGAGTAAGTTTTCTTAAGTTATACAGACGTTAGAAAACGTAAAAAAACGCAATAGTTTAGTCAGGATATTTTCATAAAAATGTCTGGCAAATCAATAAATGTATGAAACCCCGGTCATTTTAGAGTCCCAGGACATTTCCCTGGACAGCTCTAAAAACCCTGGACTGCCCGGGGTAATCCCGGACGTATGGTGAGCCTAGTGATGAGCAAGTTCCGTCAGTGAGAAACACAAAATGCCGACCACTTCACGCTGAAGTTGATTTTGCTCATGTCGTCCTGGCTCAAACTTCCCCTCCAAGCACCAGCTCTGTACATCCCATTTCACTGCGGCCCGAGACTTAACGCAGGGAAGCCAAACAGTGTGGGGTTATAAGATTTTAATGAACTAATTACATTGTAATTTCATTATTAGATCCACTTATCACATTTTGCAAACCATTCAATTAATTTATGCACTTTCAATTGAAACGCAAGTTGAAAAAAAATATAAAGATTAAATTAGTCCAAAGTAACTTTATGTTCTAAGTTTCCCTCTTTACGATCCATCAACCTTAAAAAAAGCAAAAAACTAAGTTATTTTTTTAAAATTAAAATCCTTCATTCTAAAAAAATCAAAATTTTCAAGAAAAAGTGATTGGCTTGGGTTCGATTTTTAAACTTACGATTAAATTTATCATTTAAAGAGATTATAGTTTTAAGATAGTTATTTTTCAACGATAACTAAGATGATATGAAAGTAATTCGAGGGAAAAGAGCAACAACGATGAAATCAAAATGCCGCTTGATAGAAGTTCCATATCCAATCAGGAATCACTTTCGCATTTCGACTTCTCTGATTGGCTGCTACTGAAATTAATTATAATCTGGGAGCAGGAATTAAATTAAGGGGGTCCGGGACACTTCTGAAAAACATTTTTATTTATAAGTTTAAAATTTTGAAATTTTTTGTGAAGATAAAACATCGATTTCATTGTAAAAATCACTACTCAAAACTTTTCAGAAAACTTCCATTTTAGTCGAAAAAAGAGGGGTAGTTTAAAATTGATATAACTAAAAATATTATTAATCAATTTTCGAAATTTTTTCACTTAATCAAACAGAAACATATTATCTTTATTTAACATTCAGTATTTTAAGAAATATTGATAATTTAGAAAAATATAAACAATTAAGTAAAAAATTCTTGAAATCTTTACGTTACCTTTTTTTTAAATTCATATTTTAAAAACTAAACAATTTTTTTTTAATTTGCTGAATCACAATTAAAGTAAAATGTATGAATAGCATGTGTTTCAAATTTCAACTCTCTATCTTGAACGGTTCTTGACTTATATCAATTTAATGCAAAACATATAATGCTAGACTACCAAAGCAGCCGGCAACAAAGGATTGTATCTCCGGTTCTATTATTATGAAAAACGTTCAACCTTCCACTGAGTCATTCCCGTACCTGACGTGCCACCGCATGTTCCCGTCCGGGACGCGTATTCGCACATCCCAATGGTTTGGTCCTGACGAGCTTAGTGCGCATGCTCGGGGAGAAAAAAAGGATCTTCTTCGGATAATTGCTATCAATAATGAATCCCCGCTGGTGCAGTGGTAGAGTGCGTGCTTAGCATGCGGTAGGTCGTGGGTTCTGTCCCGGATTTATTGTTTTATTAAAATTAAAAAAAAAACAGCTAAAATAAGTCCACACGCATGCGCACTAAGCTCGTCAGGACCAAACCGTTGGGATGTGTGAAAATGCGTCCGGGACTAAAGGGTTATACTGGAGTTTGAAGGTCTAAAAGATCTAGGTACTCTTTCGAGTATCCCCATGTTCTTTTCGTAAACTCTTGATTATATTATTGTTTTATTTTCATAAATATTAAAGAATTCGCAAAGAGGCACTATAAAAAATTCTGTGGCAAATAAAACTGATTGGAGAACTTTTGCGTAATAAATAAGCAGAATAGCCTCTAATCCAGTGGTTTCCAACAGGTGGTCCGTGAGGTCTTCAGAGGTGGTCCGTGAGAAGATTTTTTAAATAACTTATCCAAAAAATGTGGGAAAATTTAAAAAAAATAGTTTTCCTAATCACGAATTCCAGGAAATAGTAAAAACATTACAGATACAAAAACATAAGTAAGAAATCATGCGTCTCATAAATAAAAAATGTAATGTTCTCTTTCTCTCCTATGAATCATTTGTTTCTATTATTTTGCACAGTTTTATTCAACAGTAGTTTATTACAGAGTAGAAACGGAAATGTGATGATGTGGAAAAGTAATGCATTGGATTAATTAAAACTGAGAGGCGTCGGGGAGGGGCTAATAAAGAATCGAATGATCGGACTTATACTTGGTTTGGTTCGAGGCGAAGCTTGGAAGTGTTGTAAGATACTTCAAATTGGGATGCTATGGTCAGACAGAGGGTCTTTGAGAAATCGTGGTATGGAAAGAGGAAACACGTGAAATAGGTTTGTTCGAAGATATGAGAAAAATTTATTGCCGAAAATGCGAAAGCTTTTGAACCCATAAATTATTTTCTATTTTAATCGTTCCTTTGAAATATATATAATTATTTACTTTTGTCCAGTTGTAACAGACCCCCTCTCTCCTAACTCTGAAACTAAGACGAGCGCCCCTAGCGGCGGTTATGTGCATTTGCAGATGGACGCCGAACGCTTGGAGAGGAAGGACGTGCCTTCCAATCCGTCCGCCACCGAACCCTAATTCTTGATATATCCTTTTTTTTATTTGTCGTATTTGTATTTTTGTGTGTTGTTTGTGATGTGCTATTCAATGTCATTTAGGTGTTATCATTAAACTAAATGTTAGCTGTTTTCCTTGACTCTTATTGCTAGCTTTTTTTATTAACAATCAGTTACAAACTGACGCCCTGTACGTGGTGCCTTTCTTCTATCCCCGAGAACTTCATGAGATCTGCTCAGTGCTCTTTGGATAAGTTATTTTTTTGTTTAATGTTATCTAAGAATAGTTTTATATTTTTATGGTTTTGAAAGTAAAAAGGGCTAATACAGTCGAGTCCGCTTAATGTGATCGCAATTGTCCGAGACTAAACTGATAACATTATCCGATCGATAACAATAAGCGATCTCATATCAAAAGCAGCAAACAGTGTAACTAGATTGATTGCATTAAAATCAAAATCATGAAATCGTAATAAATGTTTGCAAAACACTATTTTTAAAATAGGTAAAATTTTTAGGGGAAATTAGGGGATTAGGAAAATTTTAAGGGTAGTTCAATTAATAAAAGTAAAATAATCGCTTACTTTGTATTTTTATTTGTATAGAAAGGTCTCTCTTTTTCCACTTCATTATATCCTTCCACTCCAAGTAACAACTTATTTATTAAACACAAGGTAAAATTATCTTATAAGACAACTGCAATGCGTCAATCTTGGTGGTTTCTTTAACCAATAACAAGCATGGATTCGGATCCCCCATAACCGTTTTCTTTAAATGTATGCGGAATGTTTTCTTTATCTTACTCATACTGAGTTTCAGAAAAAAAAGAAGCGCCAGATGCTCTCATGGGGAAGATATTTACCTACTTGTAAAAATTGACCTTCAAAATGAAACTCGAACTCAAAAGAGGTCGTTTTAAAGGGAATATGGACAAATTTTGATAATAATAAGCGGAGTGATGATTCATAGTTGATCACATTAAACGATGTATTTTACATTAAATTAAATAGGAATGATCGGGTCCTGTTGATTTCGATAACATTATCCGATTGATAACATTAACCGTGATCACATTAAGCGGATTCGACTGTATTTTGAAGTGTTCTGTGAATGAGCATCCCAATTGTGAAATTGTGATTTCATGCTTTCGTTTCGAATAGGAGATAAGGCTATTATTGTTAAGGATATATTATTTAGTCCAGTGTATTTGTACTTAATCAGATGTGTTTGAGAATATTTTCGGTTTTGTAAATGTTTAAGTCGTTATCGGAATCGCCATATTTATGGGTGTGGTGTATCTCAGAATAGATAACCTTGAATACTTGGAGTCAATCTGTTTCAGTTACATTTTTTCCCTGCCAGCTGCAGTTTCGTTCCCCCCCATGAACATCAATGCATCGGTGTGATTTATTTGTTTTTCTTTAGAGTTGTTCTTTCATGCTGTTAAAAAAAGGAAATAGTTCGATGTTGATATATTTATTTAGTTATTTGGTATTTCTTTCGTTGAGAATATCTTAAATCGCATTTGAGTTTTGTTATGATAAGTATTGCTAAGCTGATTTAGTTTTGTTTCATGTTCTTTAACATTGAGAATATCTTTAATCGTATTCGAGTTCTATTTTTAAAGTGCTAGTTGATTGATCGAAGTGTGTCTGTTTTGTTTATTGCTTTTTTCGTTTTTGATTCTCACTACGGTAATAACTTTTCACGGGATTTAACCTTGAAGTTGTAAGTGGGTGATAGGAACATTTTGAAACTCTTGCATCTAAAAGTAAAGGATGGCGTTTTTGGGTAGAGCAAGAAAAGACGATTTGAGTACTCTGGCGTTAGAGTTGGGTCTGGCTCCGACGGAAAATCTCACAGTGGTCGCTCTTAAGGATCTCATAAGCAATAGTGAAAAATATGAGGAAGAATTTGTAAAGAATATGCTGGAAACCATAGTCCAAAGTGGAATAGAAGAAGAAAAAGTGGCAAAGTTAGAGAGGGATAAAGTTCTAAAGAGGGAGAGAAAAATAAAGGAAAAAGAAGAAGAGAGTAAATTAAAAGAGAAAGAATTAGAGCTTAAGTATGAGATAGAAAAGTTGAAAATTCAGAAGGGAATCGTAGAACCTGCAGGCATTGTAGTCGCGCCAAGTCAAAACCTGGATCTACAGAGATCTATTCCGGATTTTGATCCTAAAAAAGCGGACATTAGTCTTTATCTTGTAATGTTTGAAAGGCAGGTGGGAAGAGCTGCCATTCCTAAAGAAGACTGGGTGACATATCTACATCGTTTATTGCCTATAGAAATAGTGCAGTTAATAGCACGAGAAACTGAAGAAGTTGCCAGCGATTATGACAAAGTTAAAGAACTTCTTTTGCAAAGATATAAATTAAATCCTGAAACTTTCAGACAGAAGTTTACCCAGCACCAGAAAACAGTAGATTGCTCATGGAAAGATTTCACATTTGAACTAAACAATTATTTGAATGAATGGCTTGGAGGTTTGAAGGTAAAAACTTTAGAAGAGCTAAAAGATCTTATGGTCACCGACCAATTAAAACGAAGAGCGAAACCTGAAGTGAAGGAACATTTCATAGATAAGTGGACGACTATCAAGTCCTCTTCTGAACTGGCCACACTCCTTGATAACTATGAAGAAGTTCGAAAAGTAAAACAGAAGAATGGAGAAGGAAAGGAGCAAAGGCGACCGGTACTGTCCGGGATCCCCAGTCACAGTAGGCGGGATCCTTATATGGACAGAGGCCGGGATACTTATATAGACAGAGGAAAATTCCAGAACTCTTACATGGACAGAAGAAAATTCCAGAACTCTTACATGAACAGAGGCCAATTCCAGACGTCTGCCGTAGATGAAGACCTACTTCCGAGACCTGGAGTAAGATGCTATGGATGCGGAGCTCCAGGAATCATCAAGTCAAAATGTCCTACCTGCACAAGGACTGAAGAAAAACAAACATCAGTGAACTGTATGACATTGTCAACCTTGAATTCACAATCATATCCCTCTAGCATGATAGTACTAAAACTTTTTGGAGAAACGATTGCCGCGTGTGCCGATACCGGGGCTTCTCATACCATTGCGGGTGAAAAGATGTATAAATTCCTACGAGGGCACAACGTCACTTTTGTAAACAAAAGAATTTCATTTATGATGGCTGATGGAATTCGACAGACCATCACGGCTCTGCATACGGCCGTCAACCTGTACGTAGAAGGAAAAGTTGTACCGACAGAATTTCTGGTATTACCCGAAGCTAAAAGAAATAAGACTCTTTTGGGAAGGGATTTTCTTCTCGCAGCCGGAATCGTTCTTGATGTCCAAGGTGGGAAATGGCATTTTTCCGAAAATCCTAGAGTTCAGTTTAAGTTCTTCAAGGAACCCATTGAAGATATTTCCATCAGATCATTAGAACTTCGAGAAGAGGAGAAGAAAAATCTGTCACTGGAACAGGTTCAAGAACTCAACGCGCTTCTGAAAAAGCACGAGACATGTTTTCAGCCAGGGGGAGAAACAACTCCCTTTGTGGAACACCACATCCACACCGGAGACCACCCTCCTGTAGCTGTACCTCCGTACCGTATGCCTCCTGCAAAAAAGGAAATTTTAAGAGAAGAGTTGAATAAACTTTTGGAGACTGGCGTAAAGGCCGGTCCAGACGCTACGTTTTGCACAACCTTTTGTCTGCACAGTTCAACTCGTTGCAGTTAAAACTTAGCGTGTGGACAGGAAAAATGCGCAGTTTTGACATCGGCGCGAAGACGTTGCAGTTAAAATGAAAACTGAGCTAAAGAGCATAGATATCCATGAACTGTGCAGTCAAGTCGGCGCGTGTGGACGGTAGTTCAGTTTTCGATTCATTTTGTACCTCAGTTTCTTTGTATATTGCAGTGGTTCCTAAACTATTTTGGTCGTGGAACCCCCGAATTCGTTACCAATGATCGCGGAACCCTGAATATTATTTAATCAACGACTTTTCAAAATTTAATATATGATATTAAAAGAAATCAGGCGCGGATCCAGCACGGGTCCAGGGGGGCACTTTTCCAGACAATCACGTTTACCTTTTGGCAAAAATATCAAATTCTTGGGGATTTCTAAAAGTAATCACGCAAGATTAACACTAAAAAATTCTTTAGCAGTTCTTTTAAAACAGACTGAATTTAATTATAAACTCCCCGACACCAAACCGTTTTGCCACTTAGTTCATCTCTTTTTTTTTCATATGTATTTTTTTCTTTTTTCCATTTCTATGGATTATTAATTTAATACTTCTTTTTTTTTGTATATCACAAGTAGTTTTTTATTGTATACTTACTAGTGTTTATTTTTATTGTATATTAACTTCAAGTATAATTTCATTGCACTTTCATGTTAGTATTATACCTGTATAGGATCTTTTCCTCCAGGTTATGGGTTTCTTCTTTCTCATTTTGTTCATATGTCAATTGTCAATAAATTATTATTATTAAAAAAAAGATCCCGCTGGGGGATATGGGGGGGTCCTCCCCCAGAAAATTTTTGAAATTTGACTTGTAAAAGTAGAGTTTTAACACATTTTAAGAAGCTTTTTGGGCCAAGAGGAGAATTTTCCGGACCAAACCTTTATCTTTTGACAAAAAATGTCAAAATGTTGGGGATTTTCCAAAAAGTATCGCGCAAGATCCCCTTGTGATACGGTTGGGGGGGTCTTGGAATCCTCCCCCAGAAATCATTTTGAAATTCGACTGGTAAAAGTAAGTTTTTAACTCATTTTGAGAACATTTTTGGGTCCAAGGGAGAGGCGCTGTCCATTCTTATTTCTTTTTACACCATTCTAGTTTTTTTTAATGAAATAAAGTTTGTCCCATGGAACCCCTACATTTTTTCGTGGAACCCACTTTGGGAACCACTGGTATATTGTATAGGTTTGTTAATTTGAGCGACAATGGTTGATCTTCGGCAATGTTCTCGGGAATTTCTCACAGAATTTATTGAAATTTACGAAAGTTCCCCATGCATTTGGCGTGTCAAATCCAAGGAGTATAGTGACAGGGATAAAAAGGCGCTGACTTATGACTAGGTTCATCACGTACGTAATTCACGCAGTAATCTAATATGGGAAAAGTTCTGCCTTCTTAGTAGCCACTTACGCGACCACCTTAAACGTACCCGGCGTTCCAATCTTTTATTTTTCTTAACAAGACAGCATGCCAAAGTTGACCAGAGTAGTACCTCCTCCATGACGATGGGACTAAAACTGTGCGAAATATACAGTTATCACTGCACCGTGTGGACACTCTAAAAGTTGCTACGTTTTCATTCCGTCTTACGACTGCGCAGACAAAAGGTTGTGCAAAACGTAGCGTCTGAACCGGCCTTTATAGAGGAGTGCAAATCCCCTTATGCTGCCCCAGTTGTGTTGGTTCCAAAACCCAATGGAAAAATGAGACCTTGTATTGATTACAGAGGACTTAATGCAATAACCACTGCCGACTCCTACCCTCTACCTCGGATAGATGACTTACTTCATGAAGCAAAATCCACGCCGTTTATGACCACCATTGATTTAACATCCGGATATCATCAGGTGGCTGTTTCCAGACAAGATAGGGACAAAACAGCTTTTGTCTGTCCATTGGGACTTTTAGATTCAATAAAATGCCTTTCGGATTGAAGACAGCCCCAGCTACTTTCCAAAGGCTAATTGACCGATTTCGCAGTGGGTTAAAAGATATCCTGATATTATCTTATCTAGATGACATCATAGTTTTATCTGAGACATTTGATGGGCACATCAGAGATTTAGAAAAAGTGCTGGAGAGGTTGACACTGTTTAAGTTACATGCCAACCGAGATAAATGCCGTTTTGCCTGTGACCGTGTGAAATATTTGGGGTTCTGGATAACGAAAGATGGAATTGAAGCTGACCAAGAAAAGATAGCAGCTATCCAGAAAATACCCGTACCTACCAATGTGAAGGAGGTTCAATCGTTCCTACAAACCTGCTCATGGTTTCGTCGGTATGTTCAAAACTTCGCTTATAAAGCGCGTCCGCTTAGCAACCTTACCAAGAAGAAAGTGAATTGGCACTGGGGGCCAGAACAACAAGAATCTTTTGAGGCATTGAAGATGTGCTTAATGTCTTCTCCTATACTGAGGCAAGCAGACGGATCAAAGCCTTTCACTATCCGTACTGATGCAAGTAACTTTGCACTTGGTGCAGTACTTCTCCAGGGAAGTGGATCTGATGAATACGTCATCGAATACGCAAGTCGTCTTTTGAATCCAGCGGAGCGAAATTACTCCACCACCGAACGCGAAGCTCTAGCAGTGGTATGGGCTTTAGAAAAATTCCGTGGTTATGTTGAGCATCAACAAATACTTATTGCATCAGATCATCAACCTCTTAAATGGCTATTGAGTATGAAGTCACCGTCTGGCAGACTGGCCAGGTGGGCCCTGAAAATTCAGTCCTTCAATCTGAAGATTGATTATACCCCAGGGAAAGTCAATGTAGTTGCGGATATGCTCTCAAGACCGTCGTATGTTGAACACAGTACTACGAATGCCTATGCTATCACCGTTGATATGCCATCCCGGAGACCCAGTGACATTCGAAAGGGTCAGCTGGAAGACGAGGAATTAAAGAAAATCATTGACTGCTTTGAGAGAATGGATAAAAATGAAGATTTTGCAAACTACACTAGTCGTGGATACCTAATGGATCAAGGTATCTTGTATAGGTACTCATCTGAAAATGACGAAGAAGAAGCTCAATTAGTAGTCCCCGTTCAAGAGCGAGAAAGAATACTTCAGCAATACCATGATTCTCCCACAGCTGGACATTATGGAGTAGAAAACACATACAAGAAGATAGCATCCAGATACTACTTTCAAGGTATGAGAAATTTTATCTCAGAGTATATCAAGATGTGTCCTGAATGCAATCGGTACAAGCCAACAAACCAAAAACCTACAGGACTTCTCAGGACACCCGTCTACGCCCAAAGGTTTGAAACACTGGCCATTGACCTTTTTGGACCTCTTCCAGAAACCCCATCTGGTAAGAAGTGGGTCTTCCTAGTAGATGACACCAGTACAAAGTGGGTTGAACTGTTTGCGCTCGAAGAAGCTACTGCTGCCACTTGTGCGAAGACTCTAGTCGAGGAAATTTTTCTAAGGTATGGACTTCCACGTAGACTGATAAGTGATAACGGACCACAATTTGTTAGTGCCGTGCTGCAACAAACTTGTAGTTTTCTTGGAATTAAGCAAGACCTTATTCCTGTTTACCACCCACAGGCTAACCCATCTGAACGTAAAAACAGAGATCTGAAGCCAAGACTCGCCATGTTAGTCCAAAATGAACATGATGCCTGGGAAGATAAATTAACCCTCATACGTTTCGCTATGAACACGGCCAAGTGTGATACTACAAACCACACCGCAGCTTTCTTACAGTTTGGAAGGGAGTTACGAACACCAGATGATGTTACCCACGACTTGAGAGCTCTGATCAATAATGACAATTTTGTCGCAGAGATAACACCGTACCTCAAACGATTTGCAGAACGAATGACAGAGGTTAAAGACCACGTCGAAAAGAAGCAAGATCAACGAAAAACATATTATGATCGTCAACGACGTCAATATTACTTCCAACCCGGTGACAAAGTATGGGTTACCCTGCACCCTGTCAGCAAAGCCCATAACAAGAAGACCAGAAAGTTCATGCCAAAACGAGAAGGTCCATACATCATCCTCACCTTGAGATCACCTACCACATATGAGATAGCCGACCCCGCCAGACCGGACCAAAGCCTTGGAACTTATCATGTCTCTGCCCTAAAAGATTATCAAGATCCTACAGACTCCAGAGACGCTGGAACTGTTGTGGCTCCTCTGCGTAGACGAGGTAGACCAAAGAACTCCTGACTCCTCGCCGGGACTTCTTCGGAGTCTGAGGGGGAGTTTGTAACAGACCCCCTCTCTCCTAACTCTGAAACTAAGACGAGCGCCCCTAGCGGAGGTTATGTGCATTTGCAGATGGACGCCGAACGCTTGGAGAGGAAGGACGTGCCTTCCAATCCGTCCGCCACCGAACCCTAATTCTTGATATATCCTTTTTTTTATTTGTCGTATTTGTATTTTTGTGTGTTGTTTGTGATGTGCTATTCAATGTCATTTAGGTGTTATCATTAAACTAAATGTTAGCTGTTTTCCTTGACTCTTATTGCTAGCTTTTTTTATTAACAATCAGTTACACAGTTTGCTTTTTTGTTATCAACAGAATTCCTGGTTATCTCATTCGTCCTGCAGTTTAATTTAAAGCTAAGTACTTTCTTTCAAATTTAAATATACTAATTAACTAATTAATAATATAATATTACCTTATTTGTTGGTTATGAAAAAGAAGAAAAATAACTATTTTATACTGTTGTTTTTTTAAACCTGTAACTTTTGTGTAGGTGTGAACCCATCCCAGGGTTAATAGATAAAAAGGTTTGATAAAAATGGTTAAATGTCTTTTATAAAAGGCATATTTTTAAATAATTAGATATAAAATTAATGTAATGTTAATTTTCCTTTTAAGTTTAATAGATTATTTGATTTTCTAAATTATATTTAGAAACATTGTAAGACTCGGTTTCCCTTACTTCAGAAAAAAGTCAAAATTTTAGACCCTCCATGAGGAATGAATGCACTGAAAAAAAGTTAAAATTTTGAAGATACAGTTAGGGATAGAGATTGTCCGCAGAAGTTCAAATTTAAGTGAAGTGGTCTGCAGACATATTTTAGTTGGGAACCACTGCTCTAATCCATCAACTTTTGTATGACATGGACCAAAATATCGAAACAATCTCCCCAGCTTCCACCGCAGATGCTCGAGCGTTACTAATCTGCATCGGCCGCCCTGTTGCTTCAGAGCATTAATCGCCAAGACAGGGCTAAAGGGAAAGAGAGCGAACGTGACGAACGAGATAAATGGGGGTAATCAGAATGCGCCCTTCGTCTTAATTACCCTCTGTTTACCCCATGCTTCGCCGACTTTCACCCTTTCGGCCGTGCACCAATCTCGGCTGAAATATTGATTCTATGAAAAGCGCCTTTGTGAGGGTTCAAAGTTGATTGAAGTGGAAATTTTCCCATGGGCTTTCTGAATATGCGTTTTGGCATTCAAACGAAATGTGAGTCCAAGTTTTAAACAGAGAGAGAGAGAGAGAGAGCATAGAACATCTGTCCCCTTTGTAAAAACGATCATTTTCTTGTCACTCAGATGGCGGGCGGGTTCATTTACCGGGCAACGAGATTTCCGTATCTTGGATTTTCCTTCCAATACTGGTAAGAGAAACACATGTGACTAATCTTAGATAAAAAGGTTTCATATTACTTGATGTGGATCATTTCAACTTAAAACATCTTTCCTAACAACCAAGAAATGCATTTTAAAGTTATTCCATTAAAGTACGTGGCGTGTAAAAAAATTTATCATATAATCATCAAAAACACCTCTGATGAGAAAAGAAACGGAATAAATCTAGATTGGCTATTTTATAATGAAGGATTATTTTAATCTTTTTTTTGCAGAAGGAGGTATTCCCAAACCCATCCTACTAACACTAATGATGGATTCACATGCATTGATTTCGAGCGTTTCTATTCATCTGTCAATAAGCGTTTGCGACTTGAACTAAGCGCCAAGAACCAATGTGAAAGGATCAGATTCTACATTAATATGGATAGGACAGTTTTCACCTTTGACGTCCCGGTCTCTGCATGTAAATTCCCCCGTTTGGCGCAGGCTGCCATTGTACTTCCCAAGGCCCGTCGTGTTAGATTGACGTCGCATGAGAACCAGGGCGACGCATGAGAATAGCAACTGGGTAAAAATAATCTAGATTCTTAAAAGTGGGAATTTCCGTAAATCAACACAACGCAGAATCTTCTAAATAATCTCCTTTTCTAACATTCCAAATATCAATCTAAAATCTAATCAATCTATCACATTCATCTTATTTATGCACAAATTTAACAGTCAAAGATGCAGTTAGGAGTTAGGGCGCCGCAGCGCCACTAACTTGGACCCATCGAACTAGGTACTGCAGCGCCACCCAACTAGGGTTATTTAACATTCCCCCCATGCATCTTTTTAAGAATGCATAAACACAATAAATAACCTAAAATTTTAAACTCTTAAGTAAACACTTCCAATAAAACATATTTACATTTTAAAACCATTTGAATACAATAAAATCGACTTAAATCTGAATTTCATAACAACTCATTTAACAAAAAATATTTACAGTTTTATTAACAATCAATCACTCATGTACCTCTAAATTGTATAGTCTTTCAATAGGTCTCTTAACACAATTTTTTGCAGTTTGGACCCCCCAAGATCTGATTCTCCCATCTCTGCCAATAAATACTTCCTTGATTCTACCCAATTTCCAACTACTTCTTTTTTGATTGTCCTCTCTAACCAAAACAACATCATCTACCTTAAATTTTGGAGACTTCTCAGGTGTTTTAGAAAACATAGCTGACCTCAGTTCTAACAAATATTCCTTTCTAAATCTTTTCCAATAATGTTCCAATAAAAGCTGTCTATGTTTCCACCTTTTTGAAAGAACAGATCCAGTGGGTTCCAAATCAACCTTACCCTTTAGGTCAAGTAAACTCGTTAGTCGAGTACAAGTTTCAAGAGGTTTACTACTTTTAATAAGGTTCATTTTCGAACCAAAATTACAAACTTGTACAGTTTTAATCCAATAAGTAAAGACCTATTAATCTCACACATTTTCAGATTACCTTTTACTTTTTCCTTAGATAAATTATTAATAAATCGTAACACATAACAAGTTCCTCTTAATAGTTTTCTATAGCTACTATATTTGTTTATGTCAATCAAAGGATCTATAGTCAAAAGTACTTGGGCTACCTGAAGCTGAATCGCAGTACTTCCCTGAAGTTCCTTCTCAACTGCCTCTTCCCCCGGATGGTCAATCTGGTTCCAAGTGGGCCAGTTCTCAGGAGGCAGGGTGATCCAAGGAGGCCCTAGCCACCACAGTTTGTCCTTCAAGACATCCTCGGCGCACACCCTTCTCATCAATTTATCAGCTGGGTTTTCAGGACTAGGACAATGACTCCATTGACCAGGTTGACTCCTCCTCTGGATCTCTATAACACGATTCGCCACGAAGCGCTTCCATTTCTGTGACGAGCCCGCGATCCAGTGCAACGTTATAGTAGAGTCAGTCCAGAAAAACACTTTTGCTTCCAAAAATTGATGATGTATCGAGCTGATGACTCTGGCTCCAATCACCGCAGCCATGAGTTCCAGTCTAAGAAGAGTCAATTCCTTCAACGGAGCAACCCGACTCTTGGCCATCACCAGGCGAGAAGATCGCAGGGACAAGTCATCGCCTGCTGTCAAATATACAACAGCACCATACACCTTGGGGCCTGCATCACAGAAACAGTGTAATCCTACTTTCACAGGATCTGAAACCTCAAACAGCCATCTATACACTGC
This sequence comes from Tetragnatha versicolor, assembly GCA_024610705.1. Taxonomy (NCBI): domain Eukaryota; kingdom Metazoa; phylum Arthropoda; class Arachnida; order Araneae; family Tetragnathidae; genus Tetragnatha; species Tetragnatha versicolor. The sequence continues at coordinate 1,493,119 of JANDEH010000001.1, forward strand.
AATTTTAGGGTTCTTCAAATTGCTTTCACTGTCCAAGTCCATCCATAAAAATCTCATGGCATCTCTATCCTCTGGAGAAATCGATATCTGCAAGAATGCCTTCCGAATGTCCGCTGTTACAGCAATTCTGTGGCTTCTGAAACTAAGCAGTACTTGTAACAGGTCGGGCAACAAATTGGGACCTTGTAGCAGGCAATCATTCAGAGAATCCCTACCCCGTTCTCTTGAAGATTCATCATAAACTACTCTCAATTCGGTAGACTCATGATCAGGGGGAATCACTGCTTGATGTGGCAAATAGTAAACCCGATCACCAACAGGGTGTTTTAGATTCATTTTCTCCACAATGCCTTCATTTAGCTGTTCATCTATTACTTGCTTATAGGTCTCGTAAAAGCTCGCATTTGCTTTAAACTTTCTGATAAGTCCATTCAGTCGTTTTCATGCACAGCAATTCTGAATTGGTTAAAAAAGTCCATCCATTTACTTGGATCCCCATAAAAAGTTCCGATCTGAAGACGTGGAAGGTTCATACCCGAGTGTTCTCTGCAACTCCTTTTGAAATCTTCTGCTTTCTTACCTAGTGGTGAATCTGGATCTGTAGCCTTCATAGCCTTTTTCTCAATACTTCGTAATCTGTCAGCCAAACTAACTCTTCTGTTGCAAATTCCCTCACTATAATCGCTAGCTTTCTCTATTTTCTGGTCTACTTCCGCTGTATCCAAAGACATCAATATTTCCCGATCAAGTTGCTTCAATTCCCTTGATTTCTCTTCGAGATTCGCCAAAAGTTGTTCACACGTAAGCCTTGACATGTCGTCTGACTCCAACCATCTGTCAATCTTTGCATTTAGCTTCGTCGTGCTTTGCCGTAAACCTGATCTAATCTTTATCCTTTTATCTAATTTCTCACTCTTCATCATCTTAAATTTCCAAATCTAAAGTCCTCAGTAATTCGTTTCGGCACCTGGTGAATAATCTAGATTCTTAAAAGTGGAAATTTCCGTAAATCAACACAACGCAGAATCTTCTAAATAATCTCCTTTTCTAACATTCCAAATATCAATCTAAAATCTAATCAATCTATCACATTCATCTTATTTATACACAAATTTAACAGTCAAAGATGCAGTTAGGAGTTAGGGCGCCGCAGCGCCACCCAACTTGGACCCATCGAACTAGGTACTGCAGCGCCACCCAACTAGGGTTATTTAACACTGGGTGAATCCACCCTAACGGACTTCAAAAGTCACCGAGGATGTTCTCTGTAGTCACCGTACAGGGTGCTCATTCCGAAGTGCTCTCTATGCATTATCCCCCCTGCGAGGCGAGTGGAAAGGGAATTTATCCTCCGATTGGGAATTAAAATTTTAGTTTGTGTTGTGAATGCCGCAATTGTTTCCGATTGAAAGGTAGCAAAAATTTGTAGGAGGGGAGGGGAGCTCAGCTGTCGGTTTGGAGACTAAATAATTCAAATTGCATTTTCAATTAATACTCTCAAACTCTACAGGTGGTCATTGTCAAGTCACTCAAAAACCTAATAGATTATGAGATATAAAAATTAAAGCATTGTAACATAAACATAGATAGCTAAATTATCTAGTATTCAATTTTCCTGTAAATTACAACTATAAATTTAATAAATACCGATTCCTTCGGTCTACTACTATTCGACGCGGGCGTTTCGGCGCGGGGCCGATTCGGCGCCAGATATAAATTGAAAGTAAATAGAACTCTTTCATAAAACTTCTAAAAATTAGAAGAAACAAATTTGTTTCGCGTCGAAACGGGCCGGCGCCGAAACGGCACACGCCCAAACGGGCAGCGCCGAATCGGCCGCGCCAAATCGACCCATTCCACGATTCCTTTTACATTTTGTTGATTTCCATAGAAAAAACTAGCTTTGATGATTTTGTTATTGCATTTCAGTGGCGGCTCGAAGGTAAAAATATAAGGGGTGCTGCCCCGGTGGTACCAAGTTGGCAACGCATTTTAAGCGATATAATGCCAAACTATATTTCTATTAAACAAAAATGTGGAAAAAATCGAATAGAAAAGATGGGAACAACATAAAATTTCGATTTCACACTAATTAAGCATTCAAAAACTGTCACTTACCTATGTTTAGCTGATTATTACGAATATGAAGAATCTAAGATGAGGTCTATTTCATTTAGCATCTCAAAAGCAAATGAAACTAAAATCAACATTTCGAATTCAGTTTGTTCATTAGGGGACATCCATAAATTACGTGAAGCGTTTTTTCCAAAATCTGGACCCCCCTCCCCCCCTTGGTGAGATTTAGTGAGATTTTGCTGGACCCCCCTCCCCCCAAGTGAGATTTACCTATAACTTTTTAAAAATAATTTGCAGTACCTTATCTGTGTGTATCCCTTTCTCATACTAAAAAAAAAGAAAATCGTATAATTTCTAACTTAAAAATATGACGTGAGATTTTAGTCGACCCCCCTCCCCCCTTGGTGAGATTTGGTGAGATTTTTCCAAACCCCTCCCCCCTTTTTGACCTCACGTAATTTATGGATGACCCCTTATAAAAAAAATAAAAACTTGGCTACAAAAAAAGTAAACATAAATCTTTATTGACTTGCCGAAACATCAGAAAATATTTGTTCTCTCTCTGTTGAAAGGAAAAAAAGAAGCTATAAATAAAATATTAAAACAGTGTTGGAGAGAGAAAAAAGCTAAAAAGCCAGTGTAATTTATTAGTAGTAGAAATCGTTTATTTTTCTTCTTCCTCACAGCTCTCTCAAGAGAAAAGTATATCATTCTTTTGGTCGGAGCTGCTGAAAAGCAGCCCTTTTTCTCCTAACAGATTCGCATGCTAAATTCTTGATATTTTGATTTGATATGATAGAGCTAGGGTTTTATACCACGATTGGTATATCTGCGGGGGCTGATCGACCCGGAAAGATATATGTTGGCGAGACGGCATAGCAGAGAATTATTAATTGTAAAAAGGAAAATAAAGGACAAAGATTAAAAGGGGAAATTGATATTTTTTAAATATTGTAAAGCAAATAAAAATTGGAATTTCGGTAAATTTTGGTTGGGGGTGCTGCAGCCCCGCAGCCCCTATGGACGAGCCGCCACTGTTGCATTTATTATACTTTTTCGTAGATTCATACTATAGCTTAACACTCGAAAAGAACCGGTTAATTCTATTACATTTTTCTGTTAGTATTACGAAATTTGTTATGACAATAGTCTGTCCACTCAGTGTATATTTCAACACTTGAAGTTTTATACTATAACGGCATCTGTCTTTTTGTTGATGGAAAGGCATAATTTTATGGGGCGCCTCTTAATAGCCCATTGAATACCTGACTAGTAAAACGTTGCATGTAGTGGAAGTTCAATATTACAGGAGCGCTTCCAAAACGTTTTTCCACCAAACCCAAGCATGATTCCCAATTTTCTAGCGCAGGGATGGCGAACCTTTTTCGATTAGTGTGCCATTTATATTACGGTTTATGATTTTCAGGTGTCAAGTGTGCCACTTGTTATTTTTTTTAATAAATTATCTTTAAACCCTTGGAAAATGAAATCCGTCTTTGAAGGTCGATAGTTTAGAACAGGAGTTTCCAACTTACAAGTACTTAAGGGCCCCAATCGAAGGCACATGTCTTGTGGTGGGCCGTAAAGTCAGTGGTGTATATAGAAATTTATTTCGGAAGGGTCCCAACAGTTATTCTTCAGTCCCTTCCATGCATCTTTAATAGGTTTAAAGCACCTTTTTAATACATTTTTGGTAGAATTTGCATTTTCTAGAATTTAATTAAGAAAAGTTTTCAATAATGAAGTTCCAAGTAAAGGGGGTCAGGAGGTCCTCCCCAGACAATTTTTGAAAATTTGACCCTATAAAAAGGGTTTTGAACTAGTTTTTGGTGCATTTATTTTGAATTTTGGACATACATTTTTAGGTAGGTTTTGATTTTCCTGAGTATTATAAAAAAGTGGTTAATAATAATGTCTCAAGTAGAAAAGGGGGGTTGGGGGCACTCCTCCAGTAAATTTTTGAAAATTTCACCCAAAAAAATGGGTTTTAACTAGTTCCTTGTAAATACCTTTTTTTGGAGGGGCAGGGCCCTTTCACCCCCCTTATGTACGCGTCAGGCTCCCTTTGCATCCATGGTTTTGTTTTCTAACGGCCTAATGTCAATTTCCTTTATAAGGGCGGTTGTGATTTGCTTAAATGACCAAGAAAATATGGTTACATAATACTTTAATGGCCCAACGGCTCCTAAGAGATGAGTGGGGAGGTTCGGGGGTCCTCCCCCGAAAAATTTTTGAATTTCAGCAAGCTAAAAAGTATTTTGAAGCTGGTTTTGATGAGTTTTCAGTTAGTAGGAAATCTCTAGTCCAGAACTTAAGTTTTTTGTGTCATTTTTAGTGAATGTCGCGTGCCACCGAAATACCGGTCACGTGCCACCCAGTGGCACGCGTGCCGTAGGTTCGCCATCCCTGTTCTAGCGCATTATAGGCTATCTAGCGGTTTGAAAACTAACTACTTCAAGGTTGGATTCGATCAAGCAAGTGACACAGATCGTTGTCCATCAAAAATCGACTTTGTGAGAAAAAAAAAGACATGCAGGGCTTTTCCAGCCACCCATTCAATTATCAAACTTCCTACATATTATACAACTAAACTATGTAAAAGAAGAGATCTAAAATAAACTTTGTCTAAAATTTTCCAACTTCTGAACGGGGCACATCTCAAATGACAGCACCTTTAGAATTTGATTGAAAAATATAAAGAAATCAGATTAAATTTCACTTGGATTGACGTCAAATCAGGCACGTGGTTCCATCCGAGAATATGAGACACATTTGTTTTCATTAATATTATCGAGAACGATGTGTCCAGAACATTATTTCTGAAAACTTTTATCAAAATTTATAAAATTCTCCGAAGCTAATGCTCAAACTAATCTCGTCCATTGAACCTCGACAGCGAAAAGACAATATCTCAGTCTCAACCATAAATCAACGTCTGATGCTGCATTAACCTTTTGCCGTTAGAGCGCGTAATTAAAATTTTATCAATTTCGCATTTTCGACACAGTTTTCTCGTTAAGTTCTGTTGCTCGGAGTTTATATTCATATTTTGAGCCGTAAAATTTTTACGGTCGTTTTCATGCACACTATTTTATCATTACACTAAAATCAAAGAGATCAATCTAACTTTACAGCACGTGTAGAGATACCCTGAGCCTGACACAACCATAAAACCCAGTAGTTTTCGTTGCCCCCAACTCATGTATCAATATCGGTCTCGTGCACATACGAGAACAAGGGAAGGAGCAAAATAACTTGAATAATTTCGACACACACCTCAAGGCTAATCCATTATACATGAGAGGGGGAGGGCCAATTGAATTGAGGGGCTCGTTAATCAGCCACTACTTTAATTTCGGTTAATCGAAGGAGGATAGCATTCCATTTCGCCACCCGATTGATGGATGAAGGGTCATAGGGGGTGGAGAAATTTCGTCAAGTTTGCAGTTAACAGGAGAAAGCCGTAGTATTGTATTAGCTGCTATACAAAATTTGAAAAGACCACGGATTTGAGTTGTTTAAGACCCAATCAGTGTTTCTTAACGTGGAGAACACGTCAGACCAGGAGGGAGCGATTGGATAAAACAATTGGTCATAAAAAAATTTAAATAACTTTCAAAGAAATGTACGGGCAAACTATCTAAAACTACTTAAAAAAAAGAAAGGATCCATGTTTTGACCCAAAATTAGGGCAAGAGAAATTGAACAATTTTTTTACGGCAAAAGCAATTCGAATTGTGTATATAGCATGAGTGTTAATCTGAAAATGTTTTACATTTTGTTTACACCTGTTGCCATTAAATTTTGTTTAAATGATTTAAAAGTATCGGGAATCCGAACTCTAAAAAAAATTATACTTTTATCCTCCTCAGACCCGAGATAAACATTAAAACTTGATAATTTCTCCCAGATAGTTGTTTAGATCATTATAAAGTAAAAACAATACAAAACAACAAATAATTTTTCCAACTGTAGAGGTTAAAGAATTGGTCGAAAAATAGTTTACCCTGTAGACTTATTGTTATGGAGAAACCTAAATATCTCTATAGACGGAACTCCTAATATGTAAATGGAACTTCACCCCTTTGATATGTACGCACCTTAAAAAATATGCGGATAGAATTTCGAGCAGTCTTAAAGTTAGATGTTGGTCGAATGATGAGGTTTTTTGGCACAAGTGCTATACCTTCCTTAAAGTAATATACAGGTAGTTTCACAAGTCCGTTTCACGGCTCTTATTTGGAACCGAAGTGTCAGGGAGGGTCATGTAATTAAGGTTGCCCTCAAGGTTAGTGGCCCTGGAGAATACATTGAGATAACATAAATTACAGCGCCCCTAGTGGCAAAATAAAAAAGTTAATAAAATTAATTAAAAAACAAAAGGATATAAAGCAGAAACCTCAGAGGATTTATTGTTGCCAATGCTTTAAAAAACCCACTGAAAAAAATTTCCTGAAAATATCGTGAATATTCGCGGTGATATTAGCATGTGAAAATAACTTTTTCAGGCCTCAAAATAGAAAAATTTCCCAAATTTTTTTAATAAATTTTGTCTTTATTAACTAATAAGGATCTTAAGCGTATGATTTGAAAATAATAATAACTTTATTTGTGTGCAATGCGATACAAATGAAAATTGGAGAAAAAAACATATTAGTCAGACTGGGGCATATGCCCATTTAGCCGACCAAAAACATTGATCAGTTTGTTTTATTGCTTGTTTGTAATGTAAGAAGCTAAGAAATATACTAAAATTCAAGAAACCTCCTGTACTCAGAAGTCCATCATTAGCCATCTCTAGCTATATAAACCGAGTTCATAACCTACTCCTAACTGCTCATTTAACACTGTAAAACAATACATCCAATACCTAATCATTTGTTCCAAAAATAAAAGATTACATTTGTGATTATTTCTTTTAAAACCTTCCCTTTACATCAGCTTGACAGTTCCTCGCATCCCACCCTTAGTGAAACTACCTTAAATCAAATTTCTCCTCCGGGATCTCTGAAAAGATTCCTTGGTGAGGGATATATTTCACATATATTTTCTCAGACAGAGTAGTTGACAGTCAGATTACGAGGATCGATTACTTTCACCTGTGTCAAAAAAGCGTGGTCTGTCACAACTACGATAGAAAATGAAATGTTACGGCTGTTGGTTCAATCTTTTTGTTTCAGACGATGTAAAAGATACTGATATGTTACGGATATAAAATCGTATTGCGGATATGCGTGGGACACGAATATAAGTATTTATTCTCATTAGCTTTAGACCCACTTCAAACAAAGAAACGTTGGTTGGTTGGGGTTTTATGGAGCAAAATCCAAAACAAGACCTGAAAAACAAGTCTAATATTAAATATTCAGCGAGCTAAAAGCTTTGGTTTGATGTATAATCTATACATCAAAGAAAAAAACCTAAAAAATGCAAGAAAGTTAAATCTGAACAGTGTAAAATATGAAAAACTAATCTTGTTAAAAAATCATACATGATGGGTAAACCGATGAGGTGAATAAAATTAAGAACAAGTTATGCGTTATGGTGCAAAACATCAGGCATATTAAAATTGGTACGTATAAAAACACGAAACCTTTGAATATTAAAACGAGGACATTCACAAATGATATGACGAATTGTAAAAGAAACTTGACAGAAACTGCAAATGGGAGCCTGCTCCCCTCAAACAAAAAAAAAGAAACCCGTCATATTCGAGTACAACTATACATGCTTTTACATTTGAAACCAACACACATCCTCAATGTCGAAATGAAATCATCAATCCTCTCAAATTAACACAGCGGAACTATCCTCAAGGGCAATGTCTTACTTAATTATTGGACGGCCACAAACTAATTAGAGCTTTTTCAAGTAGTATCTTGACTATCGAATTTAAGGGGGGGGGAAGAAGACGCGCGGAACATCACATGGTGTTTGATGTCCTCCGAGTGATCCCATTAGTATTCTTTTCTTTAGTTCGAAGCGAGTCAGGGCATGATTGTAAACTACTAGTTAATTACCTGTTTAGTTTGTTTTGCCTTAATATTACTGAGTGCATCGGGAGAACTTGTGAGATAAATGTGTACTAGGTCTGTCTTAAAAATAATGAGGCTGATTTTTTTTAAGTCGAAGCAGACAGTCAATGAAGTAGATTTTGTTGGTGATGCGGAATGCCAGTCATTAAGTCTGGGAGATGCTTTAACGAAGTTAACACTAGAACGTAGTTCCAAACTCGAATATGTCGGCGGACCACTTCACTTCACTTAAATTTGAACATCGTGCGGACCACAGAGTAAAGATTATTCAGAGAGTCCATTTCCATAGACGCTAATGGCAACTTTTTTAACATGGGTTTTCCCATAGACGGTGGCGTTTCTATGTGATAACGGTGGAACTAACCAGATAATATGACGTAACGTTGTTGACTCTCTACAATCGAGCTACCGCCGCATACACTCTGAGGCGACACCGCCAAAAGAGCGCTCAAGCGCCAGAAGAAAGACTTTTGGCGAGCGCAACACCAGCGCCGCGAAGCAACCTTGCCCGGGCAGCTCTCGCCGGGCAGAACGACATTCCTCAACGAACGACGGACACTCTGCGCGCTCTGTTATTTCTCTCGTCCTCGTATCGCGGCTAAGCCTAAACGCCACGCGCGTTATTGTTATGTTTTTAATAAATAGTTCATAAAAAGCAATTAGCCTTAGCTTCATTTATCAAGTAGATGGTGTAGTACTAAAATCTTATAAGCAGTAATCCAGACCACCATCTCAGTGGTGACCAAGACGTTCAGTGGTGATACGGACGTTCCAGGACTTTGGATTTTTCTTCTTCTAATGGAGTCAAGCAACGACATGCCATGTTCTAAGTAAGTGCGTGATTTTTTTTTCGTCTCGTTTGGTCAGCCCTCTTTCTTTCCCTTACTTATCTTGTAATTTATAAGAATTAAAACTAAATATGGGTAATACTGAAGAATCTAATGAAAATGAACAAGGGGTAACTCCTCCCGCAGCACAGATAGCTAGGGTAGCGTTAAAACTTCCCCCCATCTGGAAAGCCAACATGCGTTTGTGGTTTATCCAAGTAGAACAGGGATTCGAACTTTCGGGAATTACTGCAGACACAACAAAATATCAGAACACCGTAGCATCCCAAGATCAAGAAACGTTAACTCACGTTTCAGATATATTGTTCAACCCCCCAGCTCAGGACAAATACTTAGCCCTAAAAAAAAGGCTTATTAACGAATACACTGATTCGGAAGCGAAGCAGTTCCGGAAACTCGTCTCCGAAATGCAGCTAGGTGATGACAAGCCGTCCCATCTCTTGAGAAGAATGAGAGGTTTGGCGGGCTCATCAGGAGTGAAGGAGGAATTCCTAAAAACGCTTTGGATGGAGCGCCTTCCCCCTGATGTGCAAACGGTTCTCTCCATTAGTTCCGAGGGATTGGACTGCCTGGCCACGATTGCCGATACTGTGTGTGAAATCAGTATGAGGACCCAACAGAACCAAATTTGCACCATGCAGCGAGGCGAACCCAATATTGCTCCTAAAGAGGACCAGCTGACCCTAGAAGTAGCCAAGCTGCGAAAGGAAATAGCCGCTTTAACCCAACAGGTTGCCAAAATGGGCAGGGAGCGAAGTAATTCTCGCTCCCGGTACTCGCGGTCCCCCCGTAGGAGACGGCATAGGTCCCCGGTACACACAAACGGCGAGCTATGTTTTTACCATGACCGTTTCGGGGACGAGGCCCGTAAATGTAAACCTGGCTGCCCCCGGTTCGTAACAATCCAGGAAAACTAAATTCGGCTGTCGGGGTAAACATATCGGCAGCAAATCTTCCGACAGCCGCTAAATCTAGCCGCCTGCATGTTTACGATAGAAAAACCCATTTTAAATTCCTAATTGACTCTGGCTCCGACGTTTCGTGTATTCCGGTCCCTAAAAACAGCAAATCCTTAAAACCTGATTCTTTAGAGCTATATGCAGCAAATAACTCAAAAATTTTCACCTACGGTACCAAATTACTCAGCTTAGATTTAGGTTTCAGGAGAAATTTTGAATTCAAATTTTTAATTGCCTCCGTACCAACCCCTATTATTGGTGCAGATTTTCTTCAGCATTTTGGCTTACTCATAGACTTAAAAAATAAACGTATAATCGATAGCACCACAAAATTCAAACGACAGGGGATAATAGCATCAGTAGATAACTTTTCGGTCAAGGTAATCTCTGGAGATTCCCCGTTCCATAAAATGCTCGGAGAATTTCCAGATTTGTTGAAAGTTAACCCTAATGTAACAAACATAAAGCACAACACGGTGCATTATATTGAAACGTCCGGACCTCCAGTCTATAGCAAACCCAGACGACTAAATCCTAAATTGCACAACGAAGTAAAAAACGAATTCCAACACATGATGCAGCAAGGGATATGTCGACCCTCTAAATCTCCTTGGTCGTCCCCTCTCCATGTTGTCACTAAAAGTTCAGGTAGCATTAGGCCGGTAGGAGATTACCGAAAATTAAACTCCTCTACCATTCCGGACCGCTATCCCATTCCTCACATACAGGATTTCTCCAATGCTCTCTTTGGCAAAAGTATCTTCTCAAAAATCGATATCGTCCGCGCATATTTTCACATCCCTGTACACCCAGACCACGTACAAAAAACAGCCGTGTGTACACCATTCGGACTTTTCGAATTTCCTTTTCTAAATTTTGGCCTTTGTGGAGCTGCTCAAACTTTCCAAAGGTTCATGAACGAGGTACTTGGAGAATTCTCTTTTTGTTACGTCTACTTAGACGACATTTTGATTTTTAGTGATAACGAGACGGAGCACGAGAATCATGTGCGCAGTGTTTTGAAAAAATTAAACGAATACGGACTCACTATAAACGCTTCGAAATGCGTGTTTGATGTCAAAGAAATCTCATTTTTAGGACACCTAATTTCTAAAGACGGTACAAAACCCTTACCGGAAAAAGTGCAACCTATACTAGATTTCCCCCGACCTACCACCATTAAGGAACTACGACGGTTTCTGGGATTTATTAATTTTTTTCGTAGGTTTTTGCCAAAAATTGCCAGCAATCAAACCACATTGAATGGGTACCTCAAGGGTGTTAGGCAAAATAAAAATACTAAAATCGACTGGACCGAACAGGCAGAAAAAGAATTCCAAATTTGTAAAGAGCTCCTTTGTAATGCTACACTATTATCCCACCCTAAACCGGATGCAAAATTAGTGCTACAAGTAGACGCCTCTGATTTGGCTATAGGAGGTGCCTTGTTCCAATCAATTGATATCGAGTTACAACCGCTCTCGTTTTTCTCTAGAAAGTTATCAGAAACTGAGCAGAAATATAGCGCGTACGATAGAGAACTGCTGGCCGCGTACGCAGCAATAAAACATTTCCGACATATGCTCGAGGGCAGAAATTTCACCCTTGTCACGGACCACAAACCCCTTACTTACGCTTTTCGACAAAAAGCGGATAAAGGATCACCGCGTCAGAGTAGACAACTTGACTTCATTTCCCAATTCACAACAGATATACAGCATATTAAAGGAGCCGAAAACATAACTGCTGACACTTTGTCCAGGATAGCCACGATAACCATTCCAAGCGCGATCGACTTTAATGAAATTGCACAGGCTCAGCTGAGGGATACAGAGCTAGGGGAGCTACTAAAAAATCCCCAGGGTTTTCAGTTAAAAACAGTTACCCTCCCAGAATCCCAAACCCCAGTTTACTGCGATATCTCAACGGGAGCAGCCAGACCATTCATTCCCGAACAATTTCGCAAACAGGTTTTCTTAAACTTGCATAACTTGTCCCACCCCGGCACTAGAGCCTCAACTAAACTGGTCAAATCTAGATTCGTTTGGCCCTCAATTAATAAGGATTGCACCACTTGGGCGAGGGAATGTTTAGCATGCCAAAAATGTAAAGTGTATAGACACACTAAGACCCCCCTCGGTTCCTTTCCTGACCAAACGAGGCGATTTGACCACGTACACATAGACTTGGTTGGACCCCTGCCGCCATCCAGAGGATATAGCTACGTCCTCACCATGATCGACCGCTTTACCCGATGGCCGGAAGCCGTGCCTATCCAGGATATCACTGCCGAGACAGTGGCACAAGCGTTCTACACCACCTGGGTGTCAAGATTCGGCGTTCCAGCGTACCTGACGACGGACCAGGGCAGGCAGTTCGAAAGCCAGCTGTTCCGATCCCTCTGCAGTCTTCTGGGCGTCAAGAGGATCCGTTCCTCTCCTTACCATCCGCAAGCCAATGGACTCGTGGAGCAGTTCCACCGTCCCTTCAAGGCGGCATTGAAGGCCCACAGCACGGAGCAGTGGACCTCTGCCCTCCCGACCATCCTGTTGGGCTTCCGTTCCGTCTTCCGGGAAGACCTACAAGCGACCACCGCAGACCTCGTGTATGGGCAGAGCTTGCGCCTACCAGGCGAGTTCTTTTGCCCGTCAACTGACGAGACCACGTCGTCACCCAAGCAGTTCCTGGAGGACCTGAGGAGCTCCTTCGCCGACGTCCGCCCAACCCCCACTTCCAGCCACGGCCAACGCAGTGTTTTCGTGCACCCACACTTGGAAAAGTGCACACATGTCCTGCTACGACATGACGGTGTACGCACACCGTTACAACCGCCTTACGACGGCCCGTTCGAGGTAGTTTCTCGCCGAGAGAAAAACTTCGACATCGTTGTGAACGGACGCCGAACAACGGTGTCCCTCGACCGTCTTAAACCAGTGTTCCGAACTGTAGACAAGGACTATTTGGTTACTCAGCGCGTATCTACGCCACCTCCAAGCAAGTGTGATAGTGACAATTCAAAGACTGTACAAGATACGTCGCCGACTGAGCGACCGGTGACAACACGCTCGGGTCGAAAGATTACCCTTCCCAGAAGATATGTCACATTCCGTTGACACTGGGGAGGGAGTGTGAGGTGACACCGCCAAAAGAGCGCTCAAGCGCCAGAAGAAAGACTTTTGGCGAGCGCAACACCAGCGCCGCGAAGCAACCTTGCCCGGGCAGCTCTCGCCGGGCAGAACGACATTCCTCAACGAACGACGGACACTCTGCGCGCTCTGTTATTTCTCTCGTCCTCGTATCGCGGCTAATGGAGGATTTACACCACTGCTGTAAAAGAGACATAAGAGACATTTTCGGTAACGATATTTCTCCCAAAAGATGGCGTTGCCAGCGGGAGCGGGAAAAGCGATAGGTTTTTTGATCGCTCGGCGGGAAAAGCGACTCCCTGTGAATCGCTTTCAGTCGCAGGAATGGCGGCCCGGATTTTCCTTCACATTGCTTGTGCTTTTCCTAGTCCCTTTCTATGTGACTTTATGTCAAACAGAATATTGAAATTTTCATTTGAAAACAAAAAATCAAGCCTATGTATTCACAAGTAGCCTAAATAATTAACTGAGGCTGATGAAAAATATTTTTGGCTGTTGAAGAACTGATGAATTTTCTCATTTGAACTAGATGGCAGCACATGTTCTGCTCTGCGACTACGATTTCATTACTCCTCAATTAATCGGAACGCTCTGGTCAACTCTGGTTATGCAACAGCCTTTGAATTTCAAGGAAGCACGATATTGATATTAGAAGATAATTTTTGCATTTCTATTAGAGAAATCAAGTCAACCCAGATCTCCCGCCGGCTCAAGAAAATGGCCGCCAGTGATCGTAATTACGTCGCTGATGTCGTAGCGATTTTTTCCCAGCGATAGTTTTCGAGGCTTCCTATTGGTGCTTTTGAAAAAATTTTCGTCGCTATTACAGCAAACCGAAAATGTCGCTTTTACAGTAGTGCTGTAAATCCTCCATAAGCCTAAACGCCACGCGCGTTATTGTTATGTTTTTAATAAATAGTTCATAAAAAGCAATTAGCCTTAGCCACAGACAATAAGATACAGACCGGTCAATGGGCGGCCTACGACACGAACGCCCTCAACCCACGGTACCTGCACTAAAACTGTGGTTACAGTTAAGCTTTTAGGTTGGCAACCATGGAGACGTTTTGCGAAGACGTAATCCATCAACCATATAATCACTAGGATCGCGATCCTTGGCGATCACATAAGCCCATTAAATGGTTTTTAAAATTAAAAAATATCTTTTTTTTTTCAACAATTTTTTAAAATTTGCTATTATAATAGAAAATTTAAATTAAATCATTAAGGTTTGTTCATCAACAAAATTTCGTGATCGCATATGATGAAAAACTCGATTGTAAAAATACAAGCTTAAATATAAAGCAATCAAGAATCACACAAGTAAATAATGAATCTAAATGATTTTATTAAATCTCATATTTCAATAACTACAAATATTTGTTATAACCCTTTGGCCTTTTAAGACAAACATGATGTGTAAATGAAGTTGCAATCCTCGTGAATCTAAACGAACACATCTTTTGCAAATACGAATCCCAGATCCCAGGCACATTTGAAATTAATTCTTGACAATAAAAATATATAATACAAGTATACATTTTCATCTGAATTAAATACATACGCCTATAATTAACGCGAATTATACTGAATTATATCAGGCTTAAAAATCAAGTTCAAGAATGCAACACAGATTTTCCAATGGATTGCAAAATAAAGAAGAAACGAGATAAAATGTGCCTTAATGCAATAAGACACTGTTAAAATGATTTATAAATCTTGCAAACAATTTAAAAGAGTACGATTAAACGGTTTACACAAACTTCATGTTTACTTTCGAAATCGAATATTGCAAGTTTCGTCAACAAAAAATGTATAAGGATTTCGATTAAAAAATATTAAATTAATCGATTAATGCCGGTACCGCTTGTCGCAGGCGCCACTTGAGCTCTCTGGATAAGCCCCGCCTATTGACCGGTCTGTCTCTTATTGTCTGTGGCCTTAGCTTCATTTATCAAGTAGATGGTGTAGTACTAAAATCTTATAAGCAGTAATCCAGACCACCATCTCAACTCTCTCAATTAACCCCGCCCACTTTCAAATCGCTAAAGAGGGAAAAAAATTTTATATTTTCCCGGTTATTAAAACAGTTGCGTGTATCTTTCTTTCGAGCATGCGCTGGGGATAATTTCTTAGACATTACAAGTCTCTCTGATGTCACGCTCTCCAGGGACTCACCCAATGTTCTGCCCAGGCTCAGATCTCTCGCCGGCTTTTATACTGATCTGCCCGTGACGTCACTATCTCGCATCTTCTTTAAAGTGACGATGGACCGTGAGTTTCTCTGGAATCGAACTCACAACTCCAACTCCACATTTAATTCAATTTAAACATATAACTACACATTTAATGATCATTTCTGCGACCACAATCACTGATAAGAGATATTAAACGCCAGAACAAACGACATCAATGTTTATAATAGGGAAAGTTTAGTAACTGTCAGGGAAAGTTTGCAACCACAAGGGAAAAGTTTCATTGATCAGGGGAAAAATAGCAGAGATTGAGAAATTCAAATGCAGCCTCCATAAAAAGTTCTAAGTCCAATGAGAATCACTCGTTTCCTTTAGTCCCCGCCCACACTAATGATTGACAGCTGGAGGGTCGGAACGCCACTATGCGATAACTGTAGAACTATTTTAGTAAAATCGCGTTTTGGACTCTCTGAATATCTTTACTCTGTGGTGCGGACCATCCCTATCACAGAGAGTTCGTGGCCATAGGCGCTAATGGAAATCGAAAAGTTGGATGGATGTGGGGCTTTTGGCGCAAGTTCAGAGTTGCGTATGCTTGGCGATTTTTGGCTGTTTAGCGGCACATTTAGAAGCCAAATGACTCTTTTAACATGAGTTAGGGTTACCATATTAGTCATCTTTAACGCTAAAAACTTGGCGCATACGCAACTCTGAACTTGCGCCGGGCTTTTTTGGCTCTGCGATCGCATCTACGTCACGAGAGGCGGGAGGAAAAAGCCTGATTGGCTGAGAAAAACTTTTTCCTTCTCCTTCGAAAATAGCAGATTAAGTGACAGCCAATCACAGGTTCAAACACCAAAATAAATATTAACCTTTTTTTAAAAGCATTCTCTTTCTTCACATAGGATCTGAAGTTTGACTTTTTTCTTAAAGGAAACCGAGTCTTCAATAGGGCAGTGGTACCAATAACTGACACTTTAAGAGCAATAAAATTATTAATTAACTATTGCTACTTAATAAAAATTTTCAGGAAAAAACTTTTTGTTTTGAAGATTTATTTAGAGTACAATTTGTTTGAATAAGTAAACATTTTAAATTTTTAAAATATTTTTTAAGTTGGCCTTGTAGCCGCATAAGTAACTGACAAATTGAAATACCTTTAATAAATAAGCTTTTAATTACTAATTCAATCAATCAATCAATTTATTAACAAAAAAAACAAACATTTACAAAATTTGAAACATAGATTCACAAAAGTTTATACAGAATTAAAAGAAAAAAAAAGAAATTGCAAATACATCCCAAAGGAGCCACAGCTCGTCCATGAGTTCACAGATTTCCAATTTTACTGAGTTGTTAAAAAACAAAAAAAAGAAAAGAAAAAGGGGGACATGGCTGGCTAAGGAGTTTATTTAGTAAAAGTATATATTAATTCGAATATGATTTTAACCTGACTGATTTAAAATGTTTCCTCTGTATTAATATTACAAATAATAAAAGAAATGAAGAGTTTTTTAAAGTAACGGATATTAGATTCCGATTGGATTTCAGTTGGTAGTTTATTGAATAAGATTGCAGAGAGGTATTTGAAATGTTTTTTAAATACACTGCTCACAACAATTAAAGGATATTGGTAGTTTGGTACATATTGGCAAGGAAATAAAATATTTGCAGTGGTTCAAGCATTTTCCATTAACTTAGGGCCATTTAAAAGCTAAATCCATGCAGTTATCAAAATAAAATTTTATTTTTACTTTTTTTTTATCAAAATTGGAAAATGCACATTTTGTGTAGTTAAGCAAAAAAAGTGAAATGTCAATCAATACTTAATTGAAAACCAATTTCGCTAGGGGTATGCTTTCTCCTGACTTAAAACAACGTTGTGGGTCTGTTTGCCACCAGGTTTGTTTGGTTTTTTATGAGGGGCTGGGGTATTTTCTCCATTTTCCCCTTTTAGAGCATTTTTCAGCACCTGAACTGTTTGGGAGGATTTGGAAGGGCAGCAATTTGTTTCTCAAGCATGTCCTAGACTTGTTCTATTGGATTCATGTCGAGAGAACGTGCCGGTCTATCCCTTTCTAGCGATTTCTTCATCTTGAAGAAAATCTTTAACTAGGGTAGCACAATGTTTTCTGCAATTACCATCCCTGAAAGTTAAATTATCCCCGATTTCTCCTGCATGAGGGGCAACCAGATGTGTAAGGATATTGACCTTATTAACCTGAACCACCAGAAATGGTTCCTTTGGCTGTGGGGGGTCTTTATTCCATAGATAGAGATGGTGCTCTATATCATTACTCGATACCTTCAATTCTGACAATCAGTTCATCCTTATAACTTCTGATTTTTGCCGGGAGGGTACAAGGAACACAAAATAACCCATTTTTTGTGCATGAAAAAGTCATATTTGAAGATGTGGAGTGATGATATAGAGCACCATCTCTATCTATGGAATAAAGACCCCCCACAGCCAAAGGAACCATTTCTGGTGGTTCAGGTTAATAAGGTCAATATCCTTACACATCTGGTAGCCCCTCATGCAGGAGAAATCGGGGATAATTTAACTTTCAGGGATGGTAATTGCAGAAAACATTGTGCTACCCCAGTTAAAGATTTTCTTCAAGATGAAGAAATCGCTAGAAAGGGATCGACCGGCACGTTCTCTCGACATGAATCCAATAGAACAAGTCTAAGACATGCTTGAGAAACAAATTGCTGCCCTTCCAAAACCTCCCAAACAGTTCAGGTGCTGAAAAATGCTCTAAAAGGGGAAAATGGAGAAAATACCCCAGCCCCTCATAAAAAACCAAACAAACCTGGTGGCAAACAGACCCACAACGGTGTTTTAAGTCAGGAGAAAGCATACCCCTAGCGAAATCGGTTTTCAATTAAGTATTGATTGACTTTTCACTTTTTTTGCTTAACTACACAAAATGTGCATTTTCCAATTTTGATAAAAAAAAGTAAAAATAAAATTTTTATTTTGATAACTGCATGGATTTAGCTTTTAAATGGCCCTGAGTTAATGAAAAATGCTTGAACCACTGCAAATATTTTATTTGCTTGCCAATACCCAGGTTAAAATTTATGCTAGTACAAGCAAAGAAAATATGCTAGTTCTTGCTAGGTATGCTAGTTTTTAAGCTAGTTTTTGCTAGTTTTTGCTAGCTAGCATGAGATGCTAGTTTTTGCTTGCTAGCATGATATGCTAGTTTTTGCTTGCTAGCATGATATGCTAGTTCTTGCTAGTTTTTGCTAGGTATGCTAGTTTTAAGCTAGTTCTTGCTAGCTTAGGTTTCAATAGCATGCCATGCTAGTTTCATAGCATGGTAAGCTAGGTACCTTGATTTGCTAGTTTATGCTAGCTTGGGTTGATCAAATATAAGGGGTCTAGGGGAAAGAAAAAAAAACAATTTGGGGGGTGCCTAACATGTTCATTAAATAATAATTTGTTATTTGAGTCTAAAAATTTAATAATCTTTCATCCATGTGGTCTGAGCAAAAATTCACTTAAAAACTTAATAAGTTTTAACTTAATAAGTCTTAATAAGTACTTAATAAAACTTAATAAGTCTATTAGTACTTTTTAAACCTTTAAGTATATTTTGGGTTTCAGTTGGGGACACATCATCTATAAAAGCAATAGAATTTAATGAGTGTGAAACAAAATCCCGATATTTGTCATTTGTTTCAGTAATATTGCAACCAACATTAGAGAAAAAATCGTTCATCGAGTTTACATCAGTTTCTGACAATTTAAATGAGGATGAATCATTTGAGTTGCATCCTATTATTTCGTTAACAATATTCAATTCTTTTTTTGAGTTACCAGCGCAATTATCAAATTCTCTTTTAAAATAATCAGATTTGGCTTCTTTTATTAGTTTACTTAATTAAATAATTAAGTTAATATAATTAAAAACAGCTGTTTATACGAAGAAAAAAAAATATTATATTGGGTTGTCCCATAAGTTCTGTTACTTTTTGCGAAGTTTCATGTTTGAAAATTTTTTATGAAAAACTGGTAATAGGTGGAGATTTCAAACAAAGGGGATTTTGATCTATGTATATTTAAGAACATAATGTGTGATTTTGGTAGTTCTAGTGATATTATTTCTTTTGAAAATGGCGGTTTTAAAAAAAAGACCGCAAACGACGATTTTCGCGTAATTTTTTTCTTTTGTTTAAAAAATAGGAAGAACGCATAATTCATGGCTAAAAAAAGTTTTACTGTATATTTGAAATATTTCGATTAAGGTGTCATAGTTTCAAGATAATTCGATAAGTTTAACTTCGGAAATTTCGGTCTCAAACATACCATCTATTGCAAAAAACTTTCCTCAGTAATGTTAGTCATTTCAAAGAAATTCTCACGAAAAATCATCAAAAACAATAAAAAAGCTTACAGATAGACCCAAGTATTCAAAATATGCAGAATATTAAATTATCTGTGTAATTAAGTTTAGAAAGTAGTGCGCACAATTCAAGCGCGCAACGTTTTAGCTTATCCGAATTTCACTCGCTGAACTTATACGCTATACGAACAAAGCACTTATTTGCTTCATACGAAAACACTACAATAAAAACAACTCGTTGGAATTTAGAAATAAATCTATTCAACTATAATATGAAAAGATGCTTTCAATGTTTAAACTGTGTAAAAAAGCATTAGGGTTCAAAAAACATCTTCCTTTTATTTGCTTCATACCAGCTGCTTAGAAAAACAATGGGCGTGCTTTAAAAAACACGTGAAATTAGCAATATATGAAGTTTTAAAGCCAAAATTTCCTACCTTAAACTTATTGAATCATCTTGAAACTATGACACCTTAATCGAAATATATCAAATATACAGTAAAACTTTTTTTAGCCATGAATTATGCGTTCTTCCTAGTTTTTTAAACAAAAGAAAAAAATTACGCGAAAATCGTCGTTTGCGGTCTTTTTGTCAAACCGCCATTTTGAAAAGAAATAATATCACGAGAACTACCTAAGTCACACGCTATGTTCATAAATATACATAGATCAAAATCCCCTTTGTTTGAAATCTCCACCTATTACCAGTTTTTCATAAAAAATTTTCAAACACGAAATTTCGTAAAAAGTAACAGAACTTATGGGACAACCCAATACTAAAAAATACGATAATGAGAACTTTTCGGAACATTCTTTTTATCATAAAATTTATTTCGCTGTTTTGCTTTGCCAAACTTTACCCAGGTCAAAATTTATGCTGGAATTTCTTTGCTAGACTAGCATGGCATACTACACTGCTCACAACAATTAAAGGATATTGGTGGTTTTGGTTCATATTGGCAAGCAAATAAAAATTTTGCAGTGGTTCAAGCATTTTTCATAAACTTTGGGTCATTTCAAAGCTAAATCTATGCAGTTATCAAAATAAAAATTTTATTTTTACTTTTTTTTTATCAAAATTGGAAAATGCACATTTTGAAATGTTAGTGCACGTTAAGCAAAAAAACTGAAAAATCTATCAATACTTAATTGAAACCCCATTTTGCTTGGGGTATGCTTTCTCCTGACTTAAAACAACGTTGTGGGACTGTTTGCCACCAGGTTTGTTTGTTTATTTTTGAGGGGCTGAGTGGTTTTCTCCATTTTCCCCTTTTAGAGCATTTTTCAGCACCTGAGCTGTTTGGGAGATATTGGATGGTCAGAAATTGGTTTCTAAAGCATGTCCTAGACTTGTTCTATTGGATTCATGTCGAAAGAACGTGCTGGTCGATCCCTTTCTAGCGATTTCTTCATCCTGAAGAAAATAATTAACTAAGGTAGCACAATGTTTTCTGCAATTACCATCCCAGAAAGTTAAATTATCGCCGATTTTTCCTGCATGAGGGGCAACCAGATGTGTAAGGATATTGACCTTATTATCCTGAACCACCAGAAACGGCCCCTTTACCGGTGGGGGGTCTTTATTCCATAGATAGAGATGGTGCTCTATTTCATCACTCCGCATCTTCAAATCTGACTTCTTCATGTACAAAAAAGTGGTTATTTTGTGTTCCTTGTACCCACCAGACAAAAATCAGAAGTCATCAGGATGAACTGAGGGGGTCAGATTTGAAGATGTGGAGTGATGAAATAGAGCACCATCTCTATCTATGGAATAAAGACCCCCCGACGGTAAAGGGGCCGTTTCTGGTGGTTCAGGAAAATAAGGTCAATATCCTTACACATCTGGTTACCCCTCATGCAGGAGAAATCGATGATAATTTAACTTTCAGGGATGGTAATTGCAGAAAACATTGTGTTACCTTAGTTAATGATTATCTTCAGGATGAAGAAATCGCTAGAAAGGGATCGACCAGCACGTTCTTTCGACATGAATCCAATAGAACAAGTCTAGGACATGCTTTAGAAATCAATTTCTGACCATCCAATATCTCCCAAACAGCTCAGGTGCTGAAAAATGCTCTAAAAGGGGAAAATGGAGAAAACACCCCAGCCCCTCAAAAATAAACAAACAAACCTGGTGGCAAACAGTCCCACAACGTTGTTTTAAGTCAGGAGAAAGCATACCCCAAGCAAAATGGGGTTTCAATTAAGTATTGATAGATTTTTCAGTTTTTTTGCTTAACGTGCATTAACATTGCAAAATGTGCATTTTCCAATTTTGATAAAAAAAAGTAAAAATAAAATTTTTATTTTGATAACTGCATGGATTTAGCTTTGAAATGGCCCAAAGTTTATGAAAAATGCTTGAACCACTGCAAATTTTTTATTTGCTTGTCAATATGTACCAAAACCACCAATATCCTTTTATTGTTTTGAGCAGTGTATATTTAACTCTTTGAATACGGCAAGGGAATCAGAAAAGTGCAATTTTTGCACTTGTTTGAGCTCCTGGGGGCAACTGCGAAGAGATATCCATTAGATCATGATGTGTTTGGAGGCACAAAGGAGCATTTTATTCTGTTCCTTGAAGTTTTTCAGCACCTGGGACATAATGTTGCCTCAGTCGTAATTTCAAAATTTTTCCACCGTGGGACAGCATAGTCCCAGCCGGTGCGAAAGGGTTAATCTAGGAAAAATAGCATAAACTAGCATTAATGTTTGCTAGTTCCAGCATAATCACCAATGCCATGTTGTGTATTGGCCCACTTTGTATGGTACCTAGCATAAAAAAACTAGCATGTGTTGCTAGAAAAAACGATCGTTTTCTAGCATGTGTTGCTAGGTAATATTTGGTATTCTAGCATGTATGCGCTGGATAATGACCGCTATTCTAGCATGTGTTGCTCGAAAATGATAGATTACATAGCATGCGTTGCTTGAAAATTGACGCTATCATAGCAGGTAGTTTGAAAAGTTCTCGGCCTGACCATGAAAATATTAACTTATGGTTTCAAAAACTGTTTATTTTTCAACATTGACTCCTTTTAGGCTGCCTCACTTCTTGGAACGACAGTCCTGTCTTATTTTACACTCTTATGGGGGTGTTCTAGAATTTCGTCATAAAAACCTACTTATCTCACAGTTACTTCTTAATTCGAAGTAAAACGGTGACCAGTGGGAGAAAATTTCACTTTGGGGGATAGAAGAAAGTTTGAAGATACCAAATCTGGGTAATAGGATGGGTAATTTTAAAATTTTTAATCGATATTCCTCAATTTTTCCAACGCCAAAACACATTTCTTAACATGAGCACTATTCTGATCAGAAATGTTATTTTAATCTGCTTAATTAATTTTTTTCTCGGATATTCTCATTAACAGTTTAAATTAGTATTCTCAAATTATATTCATACCCTTTTCCCGATAATTTATTGATAAAATTTCCTTGAAATCCTCAGAATTCTTACGCCATGAATTTGGCAGCCGATAGAACCTTTTGGTGCTGAAAAATTGACTTTTATCCATTGCATTGATTACACTAGTCGACAGTGGTTTCCTAACAACAACCAAATTACTCTTTTTGTTACTAACTCATGTAGTTATTTAAATATATGCAAGTAAAAAAGTTCCACTACGTCCCATTTTTGCGTAACAAAAATTTTCGATTTTCTGCTTTTTTTCTTAATTTTTGCGTTTTAAGCGTCATTTTCGTCCAATAGCAACCCTACAATCCCATCCAATTAATTTATTTCTAGTATCCTAGTATGTAAACATTCTTTTAAAAGTGTGGCGATGTTTTTGTACTGCAGTTCATTTTGAAAATTGACGAGTTTTCAGTGTAGATTTTGCACTTTTATGCACAATACGTTTTGCTAAATTTGGGTACGGTTTAAATTACAATTAAAAGGTAATATTTAATAGAAAAAGTGTAAAAAGGTTTTTCCCACTGATTTGTGTCCAAATCGGTGACTAAAATGAAATCTGGGTTCCTCACGTGTGTTAAAGAAGTTAGAATGTGGCTCTTTTTTAAGTGCGTAAGAGTCAACAGTAGTTCTGTGCAAATTACTATCCCCATAGTATGGGGGGAGGACATTCAAATTATCTTAGTTATTTAATATCAATGACAATACAGAAAAAACATTTCAAAAAAGTATTTCAAAGGACTTTTTTCGCCATTAAGTGAAGGCAAACTCAAATTCAGTATGAACCTCTGATTAAAAAAGAATTCACGACCCTGCTTATGAAGGAAAATTTAATAAAAACACATTATCAGCTAGGAAATGGTTTTTAGGAGAGTGGTAAGATGATTTTCAGAAAATAGGACCGATTAAAATGTTTTAATCCCAATAGAAGGTTCTCTTTAGTCTTACCAAGCCATAGAATGTTGAGCATCACCCAAAATTCATATTTTACATCCACGTTTGAACTTATTTCCGGAAATTATCACTGTAGTCAATCATAAACAAGGATAAATATTCCCTTAGGACTATTACTCGATACATAGGTCACTGCGAAATAGCAATTTTGGGCTACAGCTCTTGGTTCATTGAAAGAGGAGATTTAACGCCACTTAAGAGACAAAAAGTGATAAAATTGCATCGTATTTAATGAATGTTTTATGATTTTTAGTTTTATATTGTCTGGAACATGTATATAATCTTAATTATGATAGCATTTTATGCTAAAATAATGAGATTAATTGTTAAAAATGAGTGTTTTCAACACTTTTGTCCATTTCTTACAGTACTAGTGCAATATTTGTAACAAAAAAACTGTACGTGCTACAGCTTTTTCACAACTATTTCTGAATTCTACACCCTGAAATTAGTCGGAAATACCTAATCTCACTTTTGTTAGCGAAAAAAAGTTGAAATTTGTCGACTAGTGTTATTATTTCGCTTACAGGTTCCAAGGCAGTGGCGTAGCCAGGATTTTCCCATGGGGGGGGTCCAGTGCGAAAAATTTACCATTCGATATCAAAAAGTTTCTACAATTAGTGAAATAAAGTTATAATTTTCACATTACTTTTAATTTCTTCTCTGTGTTAATTAATAAAATTGTGTAATAATTCAGATTAAGTATTAATTCGATTGAAAGTTCTGATCCACATAATTTTTTTATTAAGTACATAGACCGTTAAGAAACAGATTAAGAGTTTTCAGTAGCACCATATTAAAAAGGGGGGTTGGGGGGACTACCCCCAGAAAATTTTTGGATATTTGATTTTGAAAAGGAGTTTATTTTACTTCATTTATGAGGTAATAACCGAGGAGCACCGCTCCTTGTAAGCCAGATAATTTTTTAGGAAAACATAGAAAATCTGACGTTTCTGAGGCAGTAGTTGATCCAGAATCCGGTTTTGGGGAGGGCTAAAAGTTATGAAAATTAAATTGAATCTTCTCAACGAATATAATATTAAAAAGGTTGAAAATAATCGTGTCCGAATTACCTTAAGGGGGGTTTGGGGGACCTCCCCCAGAAAATTTTTGGAAATTCAAGTCTAAAAGGCAGGTTTTCAACTCGTTTTGATACACCTAATCTGAATTTCAAACATTATATTTTCAGAAATATATTATTTGCTAGGAGTTTTGTATTTTGACGAACTCATCATAAAAATGTGTTTAATAATAAAGTTCCAAGTCCCAAGGGGGGTCTGGGGGTACTCCCCCGAAATTTGTTGGAAATTTGACCCTAAAAACAGGGTTTGGTTTACTCGTTTAGTACCCTTTATCGCCACCTCCCCTTATATCGATCCTCAATCAATACGTTTGTTATGGGGAAACCGGGGGTTCCCCCGGAAAATTTACGATTTTAACATGCAAAAAAGGTAGTTTTTAGACACTTTTAAGGGACATAGACGCCCTCTTTTGAGTAGGCACTGGAATATTTAACGCATAAAAAGGGTTAAAAAATTTGGGGTCGGGCCCATGGGGGGGGGTCCGGACCCGGGGACCCCCCCCCCTTCGCTACGCCCCTGTTCCAAGGTATGTCCATTTGTGCCTATAGACGTAAAAAATCGCTTTTATTTTGTGTAAATCGCGTCAAAATTCGCATCGAAGTCGTCATGTCAATGCATTTTTGGGCCGCAGTTTGCTTTCGCGGCACACATCTTGCGCAAAGTGTTTTCACGTGCAATTGTTCGTGCAAAAAATAATTTTCGCATTCCTTTGATATCCCTAGACTGTTAGAAATGTCCCCCACCATTCTTTGTCAATCTTCAAAATCATGGGGGGTAATTTTCTATGATTTCCGGTATGGTGGCTCTTTTTTAATGTTTTTCACATGGTTCTTTAGGAACGCTCTCACAGCCAACTTAAAGTTTCAAAGCTAATTTTTTCACGTGGAAAACAAAGGTAAAGAGTCCCTTTACACATTTATGAGCTTAGAATTAATTCCATTTGGTTATAACCCTTCTTTTTAAAAGAATTTCATCACAGCTCGATACTTGTTTTTCCCATTGTTGAAAATATGCTCACCTTAGCCCATTCAAAAAATTGCCAAAAGCAGAATTCTGGTCAGAACAACCCCAAAAATTAATTTGGTTCATTTGAAGAGTTGTTCTCAAAGGAGAAAAAAATTCGCGTGAATTCGAGCGCGTGTTCTGGGTGAGGCCGAGAACTTTTCAAACTACCCTCGTATTGCTGGAAAAGGTTCGCCATCCTAGCAAGTATTGCAAGAAAAAGCTTGCTATTCAAGCATAAAAATCTAGCTTGTGCTGCTAGGAAAAGCTTGCTATTCTGGCATGCAAAAACTAGCTTGTGCTGCTAGGGAAAAGCTTGCTATTCTGGCATGCAAAAACTAGCTTGTGCTGCTAGGGAAAAGCTTGCTATTCTAGCATGCAAAATTAGCTTGTGCTGCTAGGAAAAGCTTGCTAGACCTGCCTGAGGTCATCAAAAAACAACGTGCTGTACAGACGTATGTGGCTCAAGAAAGACGAGAAGCTAGTTTGGAATTTTTCAATAGATTCTCCAGCCTGACAAAACTGAAGAGAGTGCTAGTCTACTGCAAGCAATTAATTTTCAATGCGAAGAACGCTAACAATAGACATCTTGGCTTCCTGAATGCAATGGAGTTGGATGAAGCTTTCAGGCATCTCATTTGTCATGTGCAAAATGAAATGCTCCATTATGAAATCCAAAGGCTCACCAAGGGAGAAAGTCTGAGCAGCAAGAACAAGATTGCTACACTCAATCCTTTCCTTGATCAGGAGGGTATTCTTAGGGTAGGAGGTAGGTTGCGCAACTCCAACTTGCCAGATGACCAGAAACACCCTATCTTAATACTACCCAAAACCCCTTATTTAACAGAGAGAATTATAGTCAATGCTCATTTGACTTACCTTCATGCGGGTCTTCAGCTGTTGATGTCCATTTTGCTCGGACAGTTCTGGATTTTATCTGCAAGAGATACCATCAGGTTCCACCTCAGTAGATGCGTCATTTGCACCCGGCATCGTGCTCAACATTTCATGGGTGATTTACCGCGAGACAGAGTCGTTCCTAGTAAGCCCTTTCTGCGTACCGGAGTGGATTACGCTGGCCCTTTCTCACTGAAGGCATTGAAAGGAAGATGACGTTCCACCTACAAGGGCTATGTTGCTGTTTTCGTGTGCTTCGTCACCAGAGCTATTCATCTAGAACTGGTTGGAGACCTAACAGCTGAGACATTCATTGCTGCTTTGAGACGTTTCATCGGACGTAGAGGGAAGTGCATAGATATCTACAGTGATTGTGGCACTAACTTCATCCAAGCATACAAAATCTTGAAACAAGAAAGAAACCTATCTAGAGATGACAAAACTTGGATAGCTAACTGTCACGTTCGTGCAGAGGGTTTTGTAGGTATAGGTCATGAAAAGCAGCTTGTTAGGAATTAATCATTTAATATAATATATACAAGAATTTACAAAGTTAAGAGATTAACATTCGATTGCCGGTTCCGTTATTCGGAACTCCAAAACAGAACTAACTGAAGTACTTCTACAGTTACAGTTAACTTATACACTACAGTTCCCTCCCCTTAAATTTTCACAAATTAAGTTTATCGGGGGGTCGAATTGTTCTTTTCGATCTTCTTAATTCCGGAGGCTCTGGCGGGACTGGATCTCCCGAAGTCATGGCATCAGCTGTGGCACCACCAGGTTCAGGATTAGCTGGGGTCTCCAAAGGCTGAGGTTCCACGCTGGCTCCTGGATCTGAAGATTGGTTATCTGCAGTTGCAGACACTTCTCCTTAAGGGTAGGGGTCCGCGTCACAAGTGACTTGATTTCCTGCCCCTCGAATCTGATCAATATGTCGACGAAGTAGGTTTCCCTGCACATTGATAGTGTAGTGGAGGGCTCCATCCTTGCTTAGAACTTCACCGAACTTCCATTTGGCATTTGGAGAACGGTAGTCTCTTACAGCAACTCGGTCACCAACCTCGAAGACTCTATCCTTGAATAGGTGTTCACCTTTCCGGATTCTTTCTTCGACTCTTTTCTTTAAGTTTGGAACCACCAGGTCTATCCGCGTTCTTATTTCTCTTTTGAGGAAAAGCATCGCTGGAGTAGCCATGGTTGTCAAGTTGGGTGACTTCCTGTATTGCATCAGGAACGTGCTGACTTTCTGTTGGATACTTCCTGGGTACTCCGACATGGCACGGAGGGATTGCTTCAGGGAGAATACGTAGCGTTCTGCCTGTCCATTGCTTGATGGCTTGAATGGAGCGCACGTCTTGTGTTTTATCCCGTTGTTCCGCAGAAACAATTGGAACTCATGAGATGTAAACTGTGCGCCGTTGTCACTAACTAGCACAACGGGAAGACCAAAACGTGCGAAGCAATCTCTAAGACATTCTATGGTTTTCTGAGTAGTGCTGGTTTTTAAGGGGTATACCTCTAACCACTTAGAATGGGCATCAACGATTACCAAAAACATGTGATTGAAGATAGGTCCCGCAAAGTCAATATGTATCCTTTCCCACGGTGAACTTGGGTATTCCCAGTAGTGAGTTTTTGCTTTGGTAGGGTCAATCTTGTATTTCGCACAAGCTATGCAGTTCCTTGCTGCGTCTTCAATGTCGTTGTCGATCCCTTTCCAGTAGACGTACGACCTTGCTACTGCCTTCATCTTGACTACTCCTAGATGTCCATGATGTAATTCATCTAGGATCCTTTGTTGATACTTCTTCGGGACCAGGACTCTTTGCCCGTACATGATACATCCGTCTTGTAGGCTGTACTGTGCTTCCTTCCCCTCCAGACTTTCCCCGGAACGCAATGCTTGCAGTAGAGGTCCCAATTCTGCATCCGTACTTGTTGCCTTTGCTAAAGCTTCAGCTTCGACAGGAAGGGTTTCGACTTGATTTAGGTGGAAAATATCAACGTCGCTTCCTTGCTGTAGATGTTCAGAATTGACAGGAAGCCGCGACAGAGCATCCACGTTTCCGTGATCCTTGGTGTTTCGATACTTGATCTCAAACTGGTATCCCTGGAGTATCAGCGAATAATGAAGTAGTCTCGTCGCGGAGAGCACTGGTAACCCTTTCTTGCATCCGAAAATGGCCACAAGAGGTTTGTGGTCCGTAATGAGTGTGAAGTTGTTTCCCTTTAGGTAGAGATAAAATTTTTGAACGCCCCACACTATGGCCAAGGCCTCTTTGTCAATTTGGGAGTACTTTTGCTCCGTAGCGCTTAGAGTCCGTGAAGCAAATGCTATAGGTCTCTCTGAGCCGTCTGGGTACTTATGAGACAAGATTGCTCCTAAGCCAACTGGACTTGCATCAGTGGATAGCAGTAAAGGAATCTTGGGGTTGTAATGCGCCAGTATTCTATCAGAACAAATTTCCTTCTTGATGTTTTCAAATGCCCTTTGACATTTAGAGTCCCAATTCCAGGTAACATCCTTCTTAGTTAAGTTGTGAAGAGGATATGCCAGGGTTGCAAGATCGTTTGAAAATCTGGAGTAGAAGTTAACCAGACCCATGAAAGACTGCACCTCCTGCACGTTTTCTGGAATTTTGGCATTCTTGATGGCTGCTACTTTTTCATTGGTTTTCGCCAATCCCTGAGCATTTATCTTATAGCCCAAGAATTCAATTTCTTCTTGAAAAAACTTGCTTTTTTTCCTGTTGAGTTTCAGCCCATGCTGGCGGCATCTTTCTAGGAATTTTCTTAATATGTGAAAGTGTTTTCCTTCATCTGGAGCCGCAATTCTGGCATCATCAAAGAAGACTTCCACACCTTCCAAACCCCTGAACACACTGTCAATGTATTTTTGCCATATAGCGGGTGCGGCATTTACACCGTACATTAGTCTTTTGCAGACATAGAGTCCTTTTGGAGTGTTGATGGTGAGTAATTTCTGGCTGTCAGGATGTACCTTCATCTGTAAGTACGCTTGACTAAAATCAATCTTCGAGAATATCTTTCCATCACTTAAGGAAGATAAGATTTCTTCAATGCGCGGCAGAGGATGTTTCTGCACCTTCAGATTTTTATTCAATGTGACTGAATAATCAGCGCATAATCTGATTGCTCCATTTGATTTCACCACTGGTACTATAGGAGTTGCCCAATCCGAAATATCCGTCTTTTCGATTATTCCCTCCTTCTCGAGGCGATCTATTTCGTGCTCCACTTTTTCTTTCATCGCGAAAGGAATCTGCCTCGGCCGGCAGAAAACGGGCGATGCATCAGCGCGGAGTTCAAGGACACATTCGTAGTTGTTTATTTCTCCTGGTGATTCATCAAACAGATCTTTGAATTCTTCTAATAAATTCGAAAGATTTTGCTTCTTATTTTCGGTAACGCGAACGTTTTTAATTGCGTTCCAATCCAGATTGATTTTGTACAGCCATTCCCGACCGAATATAGTGTCCAAATTTTCTTTGACTATATAAAGATTTAAGTTATGTTTTTCTTCCTTGTACATGACATTTACGGTTACATAACCCAGAGGAATTATTTTCTCACCCTTATAGGTTTTAAAGACTATATCTGTTTTTTGAATCTTTTTCGCCGAAATTTCTCGGAATTTCTTTAAGCTCATGACCGAAACCGTTCCTCCCGTGTCAACTTCCATTTGTACTGGCTTGTTTTCAATTTTGACAACTACCATGATGGGGGGTCTTTTCGGTTCTTCCTCTTTAATGATTTCTGGTTGGGTTTCAAAGGAATATAAAGGTACTGTTTTCCCTTCTTCCCCTTCTGTGGGTTTCCCCGCCTGGACTTGTTTCTGTCTAACAGGCTTTTCTTGTTTATTCTTTTTCCGTAAACAAGCTCTTACAATGTGTCCAACCTTTTTACAATAGCTGCATTTAGCTGACTTATACCTGCATTCATCTCTGTTATGGTTAGTCCCATCGCATCGTGTACACTGCTGATGCTGAGTGAATTTCTGCTTTTGATTTTGTACTCGCGGTTTCCTCCCGGCGCTAAATTCTTTAATTTCAGTTGAACTACCCATCATTTCTTTGGTGGATTTCATGGCCTTTTCCATGGCTAAAACAATCTCAAGGGTTTTATCGAGATCGATATCATCTTTTTCAAAAAGGCGATCCAAAATAGCTCGTTCTCTTAAGCCGCTAATGAAGACGTCCCTGAGCATCATGTTAAGATCACTTGTCGTGTACTTGCACGGTATTGCTAACGATCTTAATTCAGCCAAAAACTCACTCACTCCCTCTCCTTCCCGCTGCTTCCGATTGAGGAAAACATGCCTACTGGGAATAATTAAAGGTTTGGGGTTTAAATGGTCTTTTAGCGTGGACGTTATTTTTTCATAACTTTGCTCACTTGGGTTGTCTGGGGACAAAAGATTTTTCAATAAGTTATACAATTTAGCTGGGAGACTAGAAATCAGCGTTTTCGCTCTTTTTTCCATCGGTACGTTTTGGATATCCAAGAATGCATTGAATCTTTCTAAAAAAGAACTAAAGTCCTCGCAAGTTTCATCATATTTTTCGAAACTAACGCCCGAAACGTTTTTCCCGGTACTTTCGGTTTTGGCTTGGAGCGCCTCCATTAACGCTTTGTTTTGCGCAATTAATTCTTCTAGCAATTTCTTTTCCATGCTTAGAATTGGAAAGCTCCTACCTTATTTGCAGTTTTCGGGTTCTTCAATACCCTAATCCAAGCGATTCTTGAATCCAAGCGAAAGCGTACACAACAAAAAAGTTCCGCCGCGAGACTAGCGAGACTGCGTCTTATCTTTCAACGCGGGTTCATGAATAAAAAGCCAACTCGTCGCCACTTGTCACGTTCGTGCAGAGGGTTTTGTAGGTATAGGTCATGAAAAGCAGCTTGTTAGGAATTAATCATTTAATATAATATATACAAGAATTTACAAAGTTAAGAGATTAACATTCGATTGCCGGTTCCGTTATTCGGAACTCCAAAACAGAACTAACTGAAGCACTTCTACAGTTACAGTTAACTTATACACTACACTAACCATCTAGCTAAAGAGGGAATTATATGGCACGTCAACCCACCAGCAGCGCCTCCCATGGGAGGCTGGAGTGAAGTCCCCATCTTCGTCGTGTAGTGGGACAAACACCTTTATCCTATGAAGAGCTCACTACAGTCTTGGTTCAGATAGGATAGAGGCTTGCCTCAACTCACGACCACTAAGCCCATGTCAAGTGATCGAAATGATCTGTCTGCTCTAACACCAGGGGCTCTAGCACGATGGTGTGGACTATTAGTCACTAGCGACAAGTTGTCGGTAGTGACTATACAAAGACCCTGGACTACGTTGTCCAGACCTGCATTTTTGCCTTAGCACCATCCCCATAGTGAGAACTTTCTCCCCGTTTCCTGTGGAGAAGGGAACTGACCAATCAAATGAGAGCATCTTCTCACCAACGATAAAAATCGTTTAGCCTTCCGCGGTGCGTGATATAATTATTAACTAGTGATATATAGGGCCGTATTCACGAACTTTAAGACGAGAGAGACACGAAACGCAAAAGATGAAATATCTTACGTTTCGATATTGTTTCGTACTCAAAACGATTATTTTGGAAACGTTCGTCCCGGAGCTCCCGTCTCCTCAAAAACGTGTCGTCCGCCATTGATCTGAGATTCCGAAGCGCATTCCGATTGCTTTTACACTTTTTGTGGCCCGTTTTAATAGTTTCAAAAAATCTAAAACAGCTATTTTTTACCAAAATAAGTCCTCAGACATTAATATATTACGAAAGTAATGGACATCTAGTACTAGTGCCTGTAAAAACTTGTATTAACAGTGTATATTACTTGTGGTGTTTCTTAACAGATGGCAGCACAAAGGAAGCGATGTGGTCTTGAAAAAATAATGTATTCATTAATATAATTTTTTAAATTTAATATTTTATCTAATAACTCGTCAATACAACTAGTGTTTTATTAATATTATTTTTTCAACCCAGGTCAAACAATACCTATAAAACTTGTAAAAATAAGAGGGAAAACCCGACATTCAATATTTACAAACAATTTCAGTTATCGGACTGAAATTTACAAATTTGAAGCAAAATGTGTGAAAATACAGCATTTAATAGTATTTTGTACTATTCTACTGCACTTTTGCATATTATCCTCAATCCTTTCTGCTAACCAGTGATGCTAACATATCACCGATGGCCATAAAACCTTTTCACTCAGATAAAAACGAATTAAATTTCTGCGACTACGCGCTGAGAAATAGTTCTGCAGCAAATTACTTAAAACGTTCCATCGAAGATCTATATATATAAAAACAAGCAATTTCCCGGTTGAATTAAAAGCCCGAATGTGTCGAAGAAATATATAACAAAAGGATATATACTTTTCTCTCCACTGTGGACAAGCGTTATCGAGTGCTATCGGCATGAGGAGAAGAAACTGAATAGTCGGTAGCAATAGTCACTAGTGAAACGTAGTCGAGACCTTCGTGCTAAGACATTTTTGCGACGTGTGGGAATGTGACGTCATGAGTAATTTTATCACTAGTGACTGCGTATTCCACACCTTCATGCTAGCGCCCCAGGGAATTTTTTGACTGGTGACTCTTCCAGAGCAAGATTTTTCTACGAGCGGTGCTTCATCCTTACGTCACAGATGGGACTTGGTTCAGAGAATGTCTCAAGGGTTCTGGAGTCTGTGGAAAGCTGAGTATCTCTCCAGGCTTCAGCAGCGTCCCAAGTGGCTCTCAAAGAAGGACAATTCCAAGGTTGGGGACATGGTACTGTTAAAAGATGAACGTTTACCACCTGTTCAGTGGACATTAGGGAGAATACTTGACTCATCCAGGTAAAGACGGTATTATTTGTGTTGTGACACTCAAAACTGCAAATGGTGTCTTCCCAAGTAGCACAGATGGTTGCAAAATTATGGCAAAACTGTCACACGGTGGCAAAATCATTGCACGTAGCAAGCTGCTACAAAATAAAACGTATTTTTATTCAATCATGTGTAACAATCCCTCCTCTGTTGCAAGCTTCTACCAAATAAAACGTATTTTTCTACAATCATTTGCAATAGTATCTCTTTTTCTAAAACACGCACGAGGGGGTCCTGCATTGGAGGGGAGGGGGCTTCAGAAATCAGGGGGGAGGCGGAGGACGAAGGTTGTTTCAAGGAAATACCTCCAGCAAACAGGTCCCTTGACCTCCCCCTGACCCCGGGGAGAGCCAACAACAACGTGGAGCATTTTAGTTCGGGGTTCCCAGATTGATCCCCTTTTGCGCTTTTGTTGGCAAGCGAGGGCTATGCGTGTTTCACAGAGAGTGGACGGTTATTTTTGTATTAAATGACAAAATAAATAATAATTAATGAAAAATATTTAATATTACACTACCATGATATACAACTAGTAGTTATGTAAATATAATACTTGTTTCAGTAATTCTCGTTTTTTTTCAGTATTTTTGTTTAACCCTAATGATACCAAAAACCAATCATTTTCCATGAAAAGATAGGTCCACTGGATTTTACTCGAAAATGGGCTATTCAGAGTAGGGGGGTTCATTTGGGGGTTTCAAAATGGGATATATACGCTCCAACTTTCGGACAAAGTTCCACCAAACGAGAAAAATATTGACTAAAACCTAGATTTTTTACCACTTTTTGTGGCAAAGAGGTATTTTTCAATAACTTTCAATTGGTTAATTTGAATTTTTAAAAAAGTTAATTTCATGAAGCATTAAAAAAGGGTGGGTGTTCCAGAGTCGAATAAAAATTGCATACCAAATTTCAAAACAAACGCGAAGTTTCAATCATCACATCTTTAGGCGATCATTAAATGCTAAATTTAACTTATGTGTGTGCGTGTGCGAGTATGGAGACCAGGATTTGGAAATTATTTTACTTATCCAAAACTTTTCAACCAATGTTTAGTTATGGGGCTGTTGAGTTTCATCCAAAATCTCCCGTTTCTCTGTGACTTTGACTCTCCCGTTTCTCTGTGACCTCGTAACTGATATATCTCATTATTTAAAAAACCAGGTCACATTAAACATGGAATTACACTCTAAATATAGGAGAAATTTAAGGCATAGTCAGCCAGTAAAATAAGGATGGCCTTGGCCAAGACTCAGGATTGATTTTAATTATCTTGATTCAAAACACAGTATTGATTTTTATATTTTAGCTCGTCCTCTAAAATGATCTTAAAGTTTCTAATTATTGAATTAAATTTGTCTTAGATTTTTTGTGAATAACTGTAGCTCCATATTTAGAAAATGTCATAAAATGAATTAAAACCCTATTTTTAGGGTCAAATTTCCAAAAAATTTGTGGGGGAGAACCCCCAGAACCCCCTTTTTTGTATTTAGAACTCCACTAATTACATTTATCTTCAGTTTAAGTTCATAAAAGGACGAATCTTACTAAAAAATATTAAAAAAGAACATTAAACCTGCAAACATGCGTAAAAAGGGTTTAGAGGAAATTTCGAGTTTCTTCCCCCCCGTGCAAAAATTTAACTTGGGGCCTGATAGTGATCTAATTTTCTGGAAAGATATTTGGGCCCCTCCCGAAATAAATATCTACATACGCCACTATGATCCGAGATGTGTTAAAAACAATTTTCTGTTATTGTTACTATTTAAAACTTATTTTCAACGATTCACTTGTGCATACTTTAAATTTAAAAAAAATATAAATCTTTTTGCAAATAGCAATAATTTTGTGATTTAATATTAAGGTTAATATTGTGTTCAGGGCCGGACTGGGAAGAAATTTCGGCCCGGGCATTTTAAGTCTGAATCGGCCCACCGCACAATTTTCACGGAAAATATAACTTCATAGAATTAAAATTTTCGGGGGGATCATGGTACCTCCCCAAAAAAATCTTTTGAAAATTGACCCCTAAGAAATAGTCTAAAATCCACCTTGAACTCCCTAATTAATTTTGAATACGTAATAAACTCAATATAGACTTTTAATTATTTGTTGGTAAATTCAGTGGGTAGAAAGAATTTCCATCTTGACGAACTTAATATTAAAAGAAATTGTGAATTATGTAGCTCAAAATAGAAAGGAGAGTCTGGGGAGTCCTCCCCCAGAAACATTTTGGAAATTTTACTCTAAAAAGTACTGTTTTAACTCATTTGGGACCCTTTTGGGTGACATCCGAAATGGTTCGCTCCTTTGTATGCCGTAGAATTTGTAAAGATGAAACCAGGAAAATTCGTTCATAAAAATATTTTAATTAGTAAAATATGTTTTTGAATTCAGTAATTTATGCCATCATTAATGAATTTAATTCCTGGTAAATTAATGGTTTGGTGGCCGCACAATAAGAATTCGTGGGCCGCTAGTTGGAAATTCCTGCGAAGTGTGGATACATTTATTCAGGATCTTTTTCATTCATACCACTGTAAAAATATTTCGGTTGTAGGCGGCCCACAAACGGCTCTCGATGAGCAGCGGCCCACCGCGGGCATTTGCCCAAATGCCCGCATGGCCAGTTCAGCCTGATTGTGTTCTTTTAAAACTTAATTGTGAACCCCAATTTGAGTTACCCACACAACATGTTGATTCTTTTTTTTATTTGAAACAGATTTGCCCGATCGCTGGTCAAATTTGCCAAGAAAATTTGCGACATCGTAAATTCTACCGTTTTAGGACTTTAAACGCATTATATTCCAACTCTTTAACGACGGCTCTCGAAAAACGAAAACACATTTCTTCGACAAACAGCTAAGGCCGTAGGCCGGCGATTTCCTTCCCCCCAAGAACAGAAAAATGGTTCTTCTCCCCCTCCGAAGAGAAGGGCTTGTTCTTGGAATGGGTGTCGGGAGTTCCTGGGAGTGCGACATATATGCAAGAACAGCTTTTGCATAACTTGTTTTGACGAATAATTGGATTTTATTAATTTACCCAAAACTTCTAGATTGGGTAATATAAAAAATTGTGTAGTTTATAGCCTCTTAGATAGGCTCCGTACACCGTTAAAAATCCTCCAAGAAATGCATTTTCTCATTGTGCTTTCAATAGTTTAATTTTCTAAAAGCATAATATTCGATTGAGATTGCGGATTAATTAAATCTTATCAATTATTCATTGGTATGCTCTTACTGAAGAATTTTGTAGTTTAGCCTCTTAGATAAGCTTTTACAACGTAAAAATTCCCCCAAAAAACTTGCTTTGACAAATAAATGGATGTTATTTAATTTGCCAAGATTGTCTGGGTTGGGTAATATCCCCCAATCAACGCATTTTCTCATTGTGCTTTCAACAGCTTACTTTTCTATAAGCATAATATTCGATTCAGATGTTGGATTAATTAAATCCTATGGATTATTCTTCTTACAGACTTAATTGAAGTGTTGAAATCTTTGAATTTAGTCTTCTACATTCATCCAAGAATATCGTCCTATTAGACGAGATTGGTGTATAGACAAAATAATCTTTCAAAAATTATTGCCTTCGATGCCCATGTACGAATACAAATCTGTTCGTAATTATTGAATAGAGACGATTACAAGTCTGTTCAATTTTAGTTTTCAAAATACCTCGAATTTGATAACAGATCAGTTCTTTGATTTGATATAAGATAAATTTAAAAGTTTATCCTTTACAAAAACGCTTTATAAGTTCTTTCCCTTTGTCATCAAAAAATATCATAAACTGTCCTGAATCTGTATGAAAGCTATTTCATTTCTCCTGTCCTTTGTATTTTCCTAATAGTTCTGTGAGTTTGGGTTTTCTGCATTGAAAGATGTATAAGAGATCAAAAACATAGATATTCTTAAAAGATGTAACGCAAGCTTGTTTGGTGACTTATAACAACAGCGATTTTATTTAACGTTTTACAAATAGAAACACTATCTTCCTCATGAATTAAACTTCGAGAATAAATATTTTTGTTGTAAAACTTTTTTCATACTCAGGTGCACTGCAAATATATCCAGATAATTTGTGTGTTGTGAACTAAATAAAGTTGAGAAACAGAGAGAGAGAGGAACTGAAAAACATATCAATGATTAGATTAAACTTGCACGAATGCTATCAAATTAAATAAGCAAACCTGGTTAGTGTGTAATTTATTGATTATATATACAGAATATTCATTTTTGAATGAAACGAATAAAAATAATTATGTATTGCACTAAAACGCTAAAAATTTCCAAAAGCATAAAATATTCTGAATCATTCAATTTAAAATTTATATTTGACAAATTTAAATTTTATGTCCCGGAAGCACAATGACATTTTAGTTCCCGGAGGTCATATCTTTTCATATCATATCACCTCTTTTTTTAGAAATCGAGTCCTGGCTATATCTATATGAAAGAATGTATTTATTACATATTCAATGCTAGGGATGACGGGTAGAATTATTGTCAAGATATCCTTAAAGCGGTGTCTTGATATTCTTAAAATACGATCACTAGGAGTTTTTCAACGGGAGTAGTATCAAAATGTCTATTTTTGTTCACCTTATAACTTTTCTTTGGAAAGGCAATAAAAAACATGATTCAAAACAGCTTGGTCATATTTTTCTCTCAGTTATGTAGTCCTCTAACAGTTTTTGATGCCATTATTTTGTTTCACTGCGTTGCTTGACAGTTATTTAGGTTTTATTACGTTAGGGTAACTTTGGCCCACAATTTGGGGTTACTTTGACCCAATGGTATCTGCTGAAATAAGCGAAATACTCATTGAGTTCAAAGAAGCAGCGGGTTAGAACGGCTGAAAAATTAATTATATACCCGAAATACATTCAAATCATAAGGTAGCAAGCGTAAAATATAGTATTGTGGTTGTGGAGATGAGATCATTATTGTGAAATCGACGGTGTTCGAAGAAATATCAGTTCTTTTCAGCAACCAATCTATCAAAATATGTACCATATACCTAGGATGTCAAAATACTAGAAATGTTCATTCCTTTCTTTCCTTAAAAAATTTATTATAACTCTAAAATGAAATCAGTTTTCTGTATAAAACATGCTTTATTGCTTTATTTTCTTATATTTAACTTAAAATAAACTTAGAATGGATTGTTATTGTTATCATTGATAGGTAACTTAGAAACACATCTAAATAGTTTAGCGTTGGCTAAAAGTAACTCATACTCAACGCCTGAATTTTGGGGTTTTTGAGGTCTGGGCCAATGATTCCCCAACTCAGGGTAACTAGGGCCATAAATTCATTAAAAATATTTAAAATTACACTTTAATAGTGGTTTACATTGAAGTTGGCCAAAGTAACCCCATTTTACGGTATGAAGGGATTATAGTGGTGTGTAAGAAGGTTGGGTTTTTTCAATAAAACCCTAAAAAAAACCATATAAAACTGGGTTTTTTCGGAAAAAGTGTGGGTTTTTTCAAAAATCAGTGGTTTCTCCTACATAGTAAGTGGTTTTTTTCAAATTTTAGTAAGTTCTTTCTGTGTTAAATGTTCTTATTACGGATTCTATGATAGTCCGTAGCTTTACCGAAAAACGTCGATAATTCTTAAATAAAGCACAATATTTTTTAATAATGGTTTAAAAAGTGATTGTTTCTTAAAATATACGTCTGTATGCACAGCTCATCCGATTTTCATGAATATGCCTTCCATATTTAGTAAGTTACTAGAGTTTGAAAAAAAAGTCCTCCGTATCGCGTTAAAAAACACAAGTCCGCATTTCGCTTATAAATAGATAATAATTATTTAAACAATTTTTTTGATTTTACTTATGAGTAAAGGACCGTTATGGCAAAGTTTTTCTAGAATTACGGGTTGTCACGGTGATTAGGACGTATTTCAGGATTTTTTAAGGCAGAATATAAAGTCTACTTGTCCATAATGCCAATTACTCCATTTTTTCGGCTGATTTCTAGCTCAAATTTTGTTTACATTTTGTTCGAATTACAAGTGTTATACATCGTTGTAAAGGTAATTAAAAATACTTATTAATAATTGCGGCGTATAATTATTGTTGGGCGTATTTTAGATCAAAGTTTGAAAGCGTAGTAGTATAAAAATTAAACCTAGTTAAATTTTGAAAAAAAAACCATTAAAATTTTAAAAATATCCTAAAATTTGAAAAAACCCATTCAATTTTGAAAGAATTCTATTTATCTTAGAAAAAAATCTGAAATTAAATAATCAAAAATGAAATGAAATGAATGATCAATAATGAAAAAAACCTTAATTATTGAACCCTGGTTGAAGTTTTGAAAAAAACAGTTCTTGGTATGCTATTTCGCTAAATGTTTTTCTTCAATATTAAAACTGCCAAAATCTTGATTTTTCTTGAAAAACTCAAAAATGGGTCCAACAAAATGAGGGTTTTTCCACATGGGTTTTTTGAAAAAATCATTGGGTCCAATCCAGCCAACCCTATTCTTAGAAATGGATCGGAAAAGCTTGGGCAGCCGGACTAGACTAACTTGGATGAAAATGTATTGATGTATGAATGATGTATTTTCTGATAGGTCGTTAAGAACTTTCTTCTATGTAACCATTGAAATAACAATATACGTACTTGTAATTTTTACTCCGATTATTCAGATGTTTAAGATGCAATGCCCTATGTCTAAAATAACACAATGCCCGAAACAATAATTTTCAATAACATTTAACATTTATTTTTATTTCGGTTGATTAAGTTTTTAAGTCCCAACTTAAAAGTTTGTAAAAGTTTTAGACACAAATCTTTATCGTCTGCGATCCACCGAAATTTAGATGTATTTTCGAAGCTATTTTTCGGTGACAAAGTTTGGCTCTTTTGTGGGGGATGGATGCATGGCAACCCTACCGTGGGAGAGAGACGAGAACTCGAGCGCATTCCTCAGAGTGGTAGTACGATGTGAGCAGGCGAAAATGCGAAGACAGCTCGGCGTGCAGTGTCTCTCTCGTCTCTTCACCGGACGCCGCGATAGCTCAAAACAGACGGTCTTGTGATTCTGGCCCTCTCTCTCTCTGGATTGTCTCTTTGATCTCTTATGTTTTAACTGAAAAAATTTATGTACAACAGTTTCCATATAATTTCTTATGCTCTTTATTTTCAGATTGGAAGACCCGTATGGATTCTTTAAAAAGACATGAAAAATTCTGATGAGAGTATCCTTTACAGACACTAACGACACTGATGAGAGAGTATCCCCTTCAATCTAAAACTAACTGTTTAACTCTTTATAAGGATTCATCAAGTTGCCACACAAATCACATTCGCCCATATACAAGTACTCCAAGTATTCTACCGACCGTGTGAATAAGGATCTTCAAAATGATCAGTGTTTTAAAGGGAGAATCCTGGATTCTCATTTAAGAATTCTCCATTTAAAACACTAATCATTTTGAAGATCCTTATTTACAGGGTAATATACTTGGAGTGCCTGTACATGGATGAATATGATTTGTGTGTGGCAACTTTATGAATTCTTATGAAAAGCTAAATACTTAGTTTTTAATTTCTTAATATAGTTTTAGATTGAAGGATAATTTAGTTCATCAGTTTCTGTAAAGGATACTTTCTCTCATCAGAATTTTTCATGTCTTCTTAAGTTTCTTTTCTTAATTTTATTTTCAGAAAATTTTTAAGCATTCCATGTGATGTAGATGGCACATAGATGGCACTAGCTCGAAGAAAAATTGAAGATGAAAATAATTAAAACTATAGTTATGGTAATGTAAATTTAATTAGAAATAATAAAAACTACTGAGTACTTCTCGCAATATAACGCGGGAGGGAAAAGTGAAAAAAGAAAGAAAGAAAAAAAAACACTCCCCCCGAAAATGAAAAAAACAAAAATAAAAATATCCCTCCCCTCAAATAAAAAACAAACAAAAAAGTATACCCTATCCACACGAAACCGGAGACGATGAGCGTGGCAAAGTGCTACCATTATTTGTGGGAAATGCTACGGAAATATATGATAAGCGTGGCAAAGTTCTACCATTATTAGTGAGTAATGCCACGGAAATATTTGATAAGCGTGGCAAAGCACTACCACTATTTGTAAGAAGAAAGTGTAGAATTTAAACTATCGCAAAACTGTCGCGGTTTGTGACAGGTGAACGTTATTTTAGACCAATAAGTAGTGAAGTTTTGCAACTATCTTTGTTACGTGTTTTGGCAGTTAAAAGTGCCAAATGCCACCATCTGTGCTACTTGGGTTACAGAGGCCTTGTAACAAGCTAATTTACTTACCAATTGATTAATTTCGTATTGTGATTTGTGATATTAACATTGTGTTGTGATTATTTGTCATTTGTAGTATTACTCAAGTTGTGTTTGTACTTAGTATTTTGAAGGTACTTCAAGGTGGGCGGAATGTTCTGTCCGTTATTTGCTGCTTCCGTTGGCAGCCTCTCCTGCATTGTAGTCGTGACGTCAATGAGTCTATTTTTTGAGTGGTGCTTTCAATTCGCAAGGAGAAAGATGTCTGTGAGGAATGAGTTTTGTTTTCATGAGCACGGTAACGGTCTCGACTCCAGTGCAGGGTAAATGTTTTCCTTGTAATTTAAGTGTCCTTTTTTATGTTTGCAATAAATGTGTTTGTCAACTTTGGTGTATTTAAGGCGTGAATCCTACCCACAATCACACCCCCACACACAAAAGCAGATTTTCAACTGAAGTTGTTGAACCGCATACGGCCTTAATGTGCTTATCAAAGCAAAGCTCGTTTCTCCCACAAAAATTCACTCAAATTAATGTAGAACCCAACTATAAGCTTGAATTTAATGAGGAGTTGGAAGTATAATATGTGTGGTCAGCAATTTGAGGATTTTATATGCCACATTTTTACTTTAAATGTTTAGGTTTTCTTTGAGGGAATATAAGTTCATGAGATCAGAGTATAAGCTGATCCTCCCCAATTTCAAATACAAATTTTATGGCGATTATTGAAAAAAAACATTTCTGAACCACCTCAGTCTATTATGGGTGATTCAGTATTTTATAGAAAAGATCTCAACCCTCTTCGATTGAAATAATCTTTAGTGGCAATGATCAGAGTAAATGAAAGCCAATATTAAAATATTCAATTAGAACATAGTTTAAATTGTTATGTTCAGCCTTTATTAGAATTCATTTCAGTATCTTACAGGCATTTGTCAAATATTAATGAACACACTAAACAATATATACACATTGTATTAAAATTTTTTAATACACTCCAGTATAGATAAAACAGCGTATGTGAGAACCATGCCAATCCAATATTTTGAAGTCTGTAATTAAAGTCATTGTATAACTCATGCTAAAATGCTTTGAAGATATTCCTACAAATGGCTGAAGAACTCCCGGCACACTTTCATCGTTTGTTGTTATTAAATGGAATTGCTCGCACAGGAGCTTTAAAGTTTGCACTAGCTTGTTGCTGAAGTTGATATGCCAAGGGATGGATTTTAAATCCATACAATCTGGAAAATATTGGTTACTTAGTATTAAATAATTTCAGATAATATCACATCAATACAAAATAAAGTTAACTTACCTAGGGACAAATTGATTTGTGGGTCTCTTGGGTCTGTAATCTGGATGAACCATATACAACATGTGTGGAAACCCAGTACCAAAATAAGCACCATCTGTTTGATTGTGACGGGATGATTTTGGATTGTATACATCAGTGCATTTAGGGCAATATAACTTAACCATAGACTCGCCAGGAACATCAGATAGCCCTAAAAAAAGTGAAATTAAGTATTTTGTAATAAAAAATCACTACACTAAAACAATGACACTTTTAAACTAATTGTACCTAGTAAAAAAAACTTTTAGCAACAGCAACTTTTAACTTATAGTCTTAAGTTCACAGTATACCACTATAGTTAACAATACAAAATAAAATATATAAAAAGCTATAAACTATTTAAAAAAATAGAAGTGATATTTCAGCTTATCTCAGGATAAATTGTAAAATTGTAATTGTATTTAAAATATTTTGTTTTGTGACAAAAAGGTTTAAATTTCATTTGTTAGTTTTAACAAGGAATTTATTTCACTGTTAAATTTTAAGGGGGAAATATTTCTCCACAAAAATAACCTCCCAGGTGAAATATTTTGGTCGAGAGACTTAAATTTGCTCAAAGGAATTTGTCAAGACACAAAACTGAAAGAATCAATGTGCAATAGGGTGGTCGCAAGAAATCAACTTTCTAATTTCTTCGGTGGCAACCCCCTAAAATGTGCCAATAGGCTAGAAAATAGTATTGGCAAAGTTTCAGCCCAATTGGATAATATTAAGACCCGCCTCATTGAGGTCAAAGTTGAGAAAAACAGTGATTTTTAGAAAAAAATCGTAGTTTTTCGGCTATAAAACGGAAACTATTCGTCTCAGAAGCATGATTCTTATCTCATTTGATAGTAAATTTTATTGGCTTGAGGTTAGACCCCATCTACATTTTTTAATCTCAAAGTGATAGGGGGCATATCAGCATTTTTTCAGGTGAGATCGAAGAACAACGCCTTGAAAGTTAGCTTTCCTGCAAAAAGCAAAAACATCATATTATTAAACCAAATCTATTTTTTAGATTTTTATGTTGGTATTTTTCATTTTGTTCATTGAAAAGGCTTCAGTTAGAAGTATTTTCAAAAGAATATGCTACAATATATAAATTTCAAATATTAAAATTAGGGGTAAATTTGACGAAACAAAGGGAAATAACACTAAGTGTTTAAATGGGAATTATTAACAGATTCTTATGTAAAATGACCCCCTGAATCCAAATCTGACCCCCGTGTTTCTCCATCATCCTCAGATTTTCCCCTCCCCCTTGTTTACGTTTTTCGATGATTTAATGAGTTTGAATTCGATTTTCATAGTCGAAAAGCATTACT
Organism: Tetragnatha versicolor; assembly: GCA_024610705.1. Classification (NCBI taxonomy): domain Eukaryota; kingdom Metazoa; phylum Arthropoda; class Arachnida; order Araneae; family Tetragnathidae; genus Tetragnatha; species Tetragnatha versicolor. The sequence goes on from JANDEH010000001.1 coordinate 1,537,960, forward strand.
TTAGTATTTAAATTACTCCCAAGTGGACAAGAAAGGTTTAAGTTTCTAAAATATGAAAGTTTGAAGAAAATGGAAAAGTTTAAGGGGTGATTACCTCCCTAACATGCAAAAAAGTCGTGAAAATAGGTTATTTTGCATTATTTTCTGTAATTTTTTACGCATTTTATTTTTAAAGGGTCCTTACCCTTCCTAAAGGACCCAAATTTAATGAAAATATGCTTAAATATTTTTTACTAAAAGCGGTTGAAGTGTTAGTTCCCCTGAATCACCCGCATAAGGGTTCAGAGGACTATAGGAATTATTTCACACTTGTGTCTTTAGGAATTAATATTCATGCCATATATGTGATTACTCTGACAATAAATTGGCTGAAAATATCAAAAAAAAATTCGATGACACCTAGATTTTCCATTTTAAATAGAGGTAGTCCATTGGCTTCTACTTCCCGAGATCTATGATTCAAGATGCTAGCATCATATTTTTTATCTTAAATACTAACTGCTTTTCATATATTTTCGATAATTTTTTTGATTTTATTTTAAATTCATTACTGGGCAACCTTTGCGGCCAGAGTTTTTAGTAAAAAAAGAATTGGAAAATCAGAAAGTGGAATTTGAGTTTTGCAAATCGAATTGTTGGACTTTTAATTTTGCAAGCAAATTGGCGGATTTCCGCCAATTGGCGGAAGAATCACATGTATGTCATGCTTTGGAAAGTTTAAAATGAAATAATTGTTCAATTTTAAGCATTTCCCAAGTTTAAAGTGCAATTATAAGTTTAAAGATGTTATTAGATGAGCGTGGCTGATGATAACAATTTAGCACTTAAAAGTTTAACTGGTATACTAGGATTGGTTGGAAGCACCCCCTAAAAATTGGGGAGTTGGAAGGAAAAGGGTGTCATATTTGAATTCAGAATGTCATTACAGAAATTCTGTTATTGACTTTCTGACTTTTTTGTACTCTAAAATGCTGCATTTGTATCTGTCCATTGACAGCTTGAAACATGGACTCTCCCCTCATATACCTGGTCAGTTACTAATAAACTGAGGAATTTTCCCTAAAAAGCATAAACATAAATCCATGTCATTTTAAAACTTTCCAAAGCATGCATATTAATTCTTAAAGACAGAATGTGAAAAAGATTCCTATAGTCCTCTGAACCCTTTTGCGGGTGCTTCAGGAGAACTAACACCTCAACCGCTTTTAGTAAAAAATATTTAAGCATATTTTCATTAAATTTAGGTCCTTTAGGAAGGGCAAGGACCCTTTAAAAATAAAATGCGTAAAAAATAACAGAAAATTAATGCAAAATAACTTATTTTCACGACTTTTTTGCATGTTAAGGAGTTAATCACACCTTGAACTTTCCCATTTTCTTCAAACTTCCATGTTTTAGAAACTTTAACCTTTCTTGTACACTTGGGAGTTATTTAAAGACTAAAGTAATGCTTTTCAACTCTGAAAATCGAATTCAAACTCATTAAATCATCGAAAAACGTAAACAAGGGGGAGGGGAAAATCTGAGGATGATGGAGAAACACGGGGGTCAGATTTGGATTCAGGGGGTCATTTTACATAAGAATCTGTTAATAATTCCCATTTAAACACTTAGTGTTATTTCCCTTTCTGTTTCCTCAAATTTACCCCTAATTTTAATATTTGAAATTTATATATTGTTGCATATTCTTTTGAAAATACTTCTAACTGAAGCCTTTTCAATGTACAAAATGAAAAATACCAACATAAAAATCTAAAAAATAGATTTGGTTCAATAATATGATGTTTTTGGTTTTTGCAGGAAAGCTAACTTTCAAGGCGTTGTTCTTCGTTCTCACCTGAAAAAATGCTGATATGCCCCCTATCACTTTGAGTTAAAAAATATAGATGGGGTCTAACCTCAAGCCAATAAAATTTACTATCAAATGAGATAAGAATCATGCTTCTGAGACGAATAGTTTCCGTTTTATAGCCGAAAAACTACGATTTTTTGCTAAAAATCACTGTTTTTCTCAACTTTGACCTCAATGAGGCGGGTCTTAATATTATCCAATTGGGCTGAAACTTTGCCAATACTATTTTCTAGCCTATTGGCACATTTTAGGGGGTTGCCATCGCTGATCCGGTTAAAAAAATTTTCCCCATGTTACTTGCGACTTGCGACCACCATAATGTGCAAGTTATATAATTATCAAATTAAAAACATTATTTGTAAGTGAAGACATTTAGCTTGTCTTTTTTAAGAGGTGCCTATTTCATGACAATTTTTCACACAAACTTGTGAAAATTTAAGTACAAAATTAACATTAAAAGCTAGAGAAAATTTAGTCTGCAATGAGCAACAATTACACAATAAGGAAATTGCATGATTTTTTTATTCTTTTATCGATTCTTCATGCAAAAATAAGCAACTACCCAAAATTTGAGGCCGATCGAGAAATATTTTTGATTGCAAAAAAAATTTTAACAATAAACGTTTTCAGTCAGGTGTTTTTTTCTCGACATTCAAATTAAAATATTTAATTACCTGTACATTTTTTTGAAATATTTAATTGATATTTCATTTTACCATACAGAACACTGGAATGTTTATGAAAATCTGACACTTGCAACTTCCTTATTAGGAAAATATAGCTTAATAGAAAACTCATTTTTAAAAAATTTATTTTGTAAAGGTACCTCCCCCTTAAAACTGAATTTGTGAAAGTACTTAAAAAATGTTAGTAAAATCACTCTGGACCAGGGGTCGGCAACCTGCGGCTCGCGAGCCGCATGCGGCTCTTTCCATGTTAAGTTGCGGCTCTCCAGTTCCAAACGAAGCAATTTATAATTTTCATCAAAACCAGTAAAAAATCAGAAAATTTATTTTTAAGTACCTAATCAAATCAATGTGACTCAAAAGGAGCAGTGTAACCCAAAGTTCTCAAGATGAGTCAAAACACTACTTTTAAGGGTAAAAAGAAGGTGAAGGTTTAAAAGTAAAACTCCAAACAATTTCTGGGGGAGAAATCCCAAACACCCCTTGCTGTTTTTCCTTGAAAATTCTGTGACGTATGAGAGACAAATTTCCAAAATTTTTCTGAAGTAGGACCCCACACCCCTCAAATTTTTGTGTTCATTATAACTATGCTTTTACTATTTTTCCTTGAAAATTCCGTCACTTAAATAATGAGCGTTGCTCATAGAGTGCAATCCAAAAAGGTCTAAAAATGAGCTAAAATGCTATTTTAAAGGGGAAATTTCAAAAAAAAAATTTCTGGGGGAGGACCCCAGACCCTCTAACTTTTCTTGAAATTCACATTGTTCACAAAATTTTGATAGGAAGTACTTTGGGGGTACTTTAGTTGGGTAAACCTCCCCAACTAAAATCAAATATGTAAGCAAATTCTATAAAATTGAAACAAATAAAATAAGTGGCTCTTTAAAAACTGGGACATTTTGTAATTTTGGACTTTCGGCTCTTCCGTTTCAAAAGGTTGCCGACCACTGCTCTGGACAGATCACTGATAAACATTTAAGAACTTCTAAAGCTTTTTTAAAATAAAATTAAAGGATTTTCCAGGCTATTAAAACATACTACACTTTTCCCATGACAATCGAGGTCTTGAAATTCATATTTTAAAATTCTGGACTTTTACACCGTTTTTAAAGCTCAGTCATGTCAAGTATCAATATTCTCCCTCTCCGATGCCTAAGTCCAAGCGGAAATGAGGCAACAGCCAGTCACAGGAGATGACATTTCTGAACAATAGTGAGAGATACGGCCCCCCTTTTGATGAACAACCCTGAGAACCTAAAAAGAATGCAGGAAGGCAGAACCTAGACTTCCTTTCATGGTTAGGAAGGTCAATAGGATCAGTGGGCACCTTTGACCCTGACACAAAAACCTATAAGAAGGTCGCTAATTATATTATGTCAAGAGCGACGACAGTACCTTACTCCAACCTTCTCATATGGAAGTATAAAAAAAAAAGACTATCTCTAGTTTATTGAGGATCAACCTGTAGAGGAGACACCCTGTTATGGGTCTGAGTTAACCCTTTTCAAAGACTTTATCTGAGATTTGGATTACAAAGAATCGCACAGAAGCTCCCCCGAAGATCAGTTGGTCGTCTTATATTGTGATGCAAAAGGCTAAGAATTGATATAAGTATTTGTAAATTGCACTTTAATGAATCCAGAAATAAAAATAATCTTGATTGTGCTCTTGTAGTTTCTGTAGTTGCAAATACGCTACAATAGAAACCCTAATATCCATCTCATCTATTACACAGAGGGATATAGGGCCACATTCAGAAACTTTCGATGGGAAAAACACGAGATGGGAAGGAGAACGGGACGTAAACGAGATATATTTATACTCCACGTGGCCGCGGTGGTGTAGTGGTTAGCATCTCTGGCTACGAGCATTACTGACCCAGGTTCGATGCCTTGTGGCTCCTGCTTGGGAAGCTGGTCATGGGTCAACTCAGCCCTTCATCCTTTCGGGGTTGATAAATGAGGACCAATCTCGCTTGGGGCGGGAATAGCCACTCGGCCTGGACACAAGCTAAGTAATTAGCACCCCAGGCCCAAAGGCTAATGAAACGGAGACGGGCACCGCCTGATAGGCCACTAGGCCTGGACAGATTTGATTGATTTCTACTCCACAGCTGTCGTCCGCCATATTGTTCTGAGATTCGAAGCGTATTCCAATTGCTTTTACACTTTTGTGGTCTGTTTAATAGTTCCAAAAAATCTAAAACAGCTATTAATTACCAAAATAAGTCCTCAGACATTAATATATTACGAAAGTAATGGACATCTAGTGCTTGTAAAAATTTGTATTATCAGTGTATAATTATTTGTGAAGTTTTTCGACAGATGGCAGCATGAATGCTCGAAATGGTCACTTCCGAGTTCCCATGAATTTTTCAACGTTTACGTATCGTTTCCATCTCAAATTAAAGTTTCTGAATACGGCCCTTAATAAGATAAAGAAGCAAATTGTTTTAACAATGCTAATATTACCAAACCCAATAAACTTGATTAACCTTTTACAGGCCAAATTAAGATCCAGGTATATTTTAATTAATTTTTTTGCATAACTTACCTTCTAATGCTCCAATTAAGATATTTTATTAATATGAAAGTGATAAAAAATTTTCACATGCGCTTTTCAAGATGTTCCCAATTGGGAACATTAGCCACTTCCGACTATACTTCTCCCGGGGAAGAACGAATAGACTACAGTGATAAAACTATCGAATAATAACCCAAATTATATGTAATAAATCACAAATTTAACCTTAAATGTAATTTATATTTCAGTTGAAGTGTAATTTTGTATAAATTTCATAATTTTAAAAAATAATAATGGCAATTTCACGTTACACATCAGAAAAATACCCTGCTTCTAAATTTTAAACACTAGCCTGAAAAATACAATTTAAGAATATGGATATCAAAAAACTAAAATGTGAGATTAATATTAATTTAATTTTCGGCACAGCTGGGATAAGAGTCGACCATGCCAAATGGAAGACGCGGTTGCCAAATGGAAGACTACTTGGCGCTGTATCACGGCCGAGCGGCAGGTCGCCCGTTCCGGCCGCCATGTTTCCCCACGACTCACTCAAATGAAGATTAACCAAAGAAAAAGGATGTTATAAAAAGTTATTACGAATTCAGTATTATGATGCACGCTCTGTATCCGGGAGATACATATTTTGATCACCGGTAATTATTTATTTAAAAATAAGAAAAAATTATATTTTGGACGTGAAGATTTGACGCATGCGCATTTCCGAGGGTTTGCAAGATCCGAAATTCTATGATCCGAAATAAAGGAAGAACAATATTATTATTAGTCATATAATTTAATTGATTTAATATTCAAAACAATTAATCAAACCAGTTTTTGTCTTTATTTTAATCATCCGGGAATAGTGACGATGACAACGTTCTGAGTAGTCACGTTGTTGTTAAAAGATCTTGTTTGTTGTGATTATGCGGTACGAAGTAAGCAGCATATAGAAATCGGTGAGCGTAACAATATTTCTTTGAATTCTTTAAATTTTATGAATCGCTTCTTATTTCTTGATGATTATTATGATTACTAAGATAATAAAATAAGAACAGAATTATATCTTTTGAATGTGAAGATTTAACGCATGCACATTCTGAAGGTTTTCAAGATCCGATATCCGAAGTAATAGAAGAACAATATCATAAATAATATAATTATTAATCACATAATTTAATTGATTCAATAATTAAATAAAATTAAAAAGACAAAACCTGGATTGATTAATCATTTTAATCATCCCGGAATAGTGACGACGTTCTGCGCAGTCTCGTTAATAGATCTTGTTTATTTTGGTACCGCTATGAAGTAAGCAGCGTAGAAATCAGTAAGCGAAACGCTATTTCTCTGAATATTATTATTAACTACTTATTTTTAGCTATATATATGATAAAGAATCATTTATGATGTGCTTTTGTAGTTGCATGCAAATTGTGCTTTTGTTATCGCATGCTATTTTACTTGAGTCATTTTAATAACGATACATGACAATGCATGCATGGTACAATGTTAAGTTGCATGTTTATTGTTTTAGTACTATGCTTTATACATTTTCGAAAGGTCTTATTTACAAGCTTAGTGTATTTCTTCTCATTTAAATCGGAGCCATCGTAATGCATTGAAGTGTTATCATTTGAGTCGTGATAAAACATGGCGGCCGGAACGGGCGATCGGCACCTCGGGCGTGATAAGCGCCAACTAGTTGGCGACCGCGAAGCGGTCGCCAAATGGTTGACGCTTATCCCAGCTGTGCCTAATTTTCATATAATTAAAAAACAAATTATTTTATTGCAGACAGGTAAAATATTGAAGATATCATGCATTTATGAATAGGATTTTAAAATAGATTATAATAATTAAATTAGTACTAAAATAATGATTAAAAGTTTGAGTAATGGATGAAATAATTGATTTTTGAATGTAATATTTATGTATTTAAATGAAAATTTCACTCACATTGCTTAAAAGAATCTGAAACCTTTACACTTTTAGTATTCCCCAGACAGAAATCATTTCAGAATAAATATTTTCCAAATTCATTTCTTATGTGTAATAAATAATACCGAGATTGTGATGTATCTGAATCTATTAAACTTTTTGTTATGTGTACAATAGGGTGTTTTGATGACGTAATAGTGCGGAAAAGTTGTCTAAGGTGCCAGAGAGTACCCGTGAATTTTTTCAGAATTTTTGGATAATTTCTTAAGGTGCCACATTGGCCCTGAAGTTCCCTATGTTAATCCAATGGGGCGCGCCTAATCACACGACGAATGTCTCGTCTCGAGTTATGGACTCTATATGATGTATGCTACCCGAAAAAACTTGAATAATAACTTAAATCTCTATATTATGTTGATTGTGGACTCTGATTTGAACGAGGAAATACGCGATTTTCGACGAAATTTGAGCATACAAAAAAACGTAATATAGATATTTAGGCTATTATTCAAGTTTTGTCGGATAGCCTAGATCATATAGAGTCCATAACTTGAGACGAGACATTCGTCGTGTAATTAGGGTAGAAATATGGGGCGAAAAACCAATTTTCGGCCTTTTTGGCGGCGCGCCCCATTGGATTAACATGGGAAACTTCAGGGCCAATGTGGCACCTTAAGAAATTATCCAAAAATTCTGAAAAAATTCACAGGTACTCTCTGGCACCTTAGACAACTTTTCCGCACTATTACGTCATCAAAATCGAAAAAAAGTTTTTTTCGATACACCCTAGTGTACAAGAAAAAATCACCTGAAACTATAAACTTTGGATCGTGGTTTATTCACATCCGTCATTTCTTAGAGCGAAATCTTAGATTCAAATAAAAAAACAATTACTCAATAAAAAACATTCAAACCAGCTACTTTCTCTTTAAAAGGGGATTCCCCTTCAAACAATTATATAACCTTCTTATTCTTTTTTAAAAGAAATTTCTGAAATACACCAGTTCTATCGTTTCAATGATATAAAGTGGTACAAGAAACACGGATTCCTAAGTATAGCGGCGACAGGCCAATGTTCCCTATTGGGAAAGTTAAGTTACAAGTTTAAGTTAATTCTTAAGTTACTTCAAGCGTGTATTTAATAGTTATAATTAATAATGAGGATATCTATTTAAGGTAAGTCTTTTTCAATATTCTTTCCAATTTTTGGAAAATTAAGACAATATTTAGATTTTTTATGAATTTTTTTGTTGGAACCTGTCAAAGAGCATTAAAAAGGGCAATTCTAAGATTATTTGCAATTTTTTCCAATAAAGATATAAATTTTGTTTGAATTTTAAAAAATCAAATCATCTTTCAACAATATTTGGTAAATTTTTCAATAGTATACTGATAGTAGTTATTTTATTATGATTTTTCAAACATGTTCCCAATTGGGAACATTGGCCTGTAAAAGGTTAAGAAAACTACTTACCAATGGGTAGAAGAGGTTGATTTTCACAATATACTCTAGGACAAGCACCAAAATCTCCATTCTGATGTTTTTCAATCTAAAATAATTATGGAACATATTAAATTAACAAAGTTAATTTGACAGGGTTTGTGCAGAAATTTAAAGAGTAAAATTGAGTACTTTTTAACCCTACAGTGCATACTGATGCCATTTGGCAACACGACATTTTTCCCCATTTCCTACTCGAACTTTCATTTCCAAACGAGAACACCATGCAATAGGTACATTAGATATAACATTTCATTGTATTAGCACTTTAGATTGCCAGTAAATGGCAGCAGGGGTACTATTTTGAGACATTTGTTAGTAGCTAGTGAGACGAAAGTCAAGACACAGAAAACGCCAAAATAAAAGGACCATCTAAATTAAAATAAAAAAATTTTCAGCTTGAAAAAAAATTTTTTTGAAAAGATTTATATTTTTAGATCATTTGGTTTTATTTCACTTCACAATTAATTTCACAAGAGACAAATTTTAAAAGGACTAAGTTTTTTGCCAATCAAAAGTAGAAAAAAATATTAATTTTTTTAGTATTTTTTTACTAATTTACACCATAATAGAAGTCACATAAATGATTTTCAAGTGAATTTAAAAAATCATGCATTGTAGGGTTAAGGACTTTCCAAAGACATTTTGAAAAATTTTAAGGACCTTATTAAATGCAATTTATATTTAAACTGTAACTAAAATGCTTCCAACAACTTTTCAAGAATACTTAATACATTTCCCTTTCATAGATAGGAATTTAGTTTGTTTTTCTCTTTCCTTGTTTAATTTGCCAGTTATATGGTTTTTAAATTTTACTGACACAATAAAGAACAAAAAAGAGCTTTTAAAAGTCAGACATAAAAATCACAAGAAAAATGTGATTGTAACCGTTAAGCAGATTTTTCTGCCTGCCGTAGAAATGTGCAAAGCCTACTTTACAAGCAAAAGTTCGGAAGCTTAAATGAAAATTCGCGATCTTTTATGGAAATTTCGGACCGTAATAAGAAAGGACTTTCATATAATCAGTTAACTCCCTGAAGTAACTTTGAAGCCTTTTAGAAATTAAGATTCATGGATTTTTTTAAGGATCTTAGTATAAAAAAAAACTTTCATGACATTCCAGGCATTGAAAATAAAGTTAAAAATTCCAGAACTTATGATGCAATGTTTTAAAGATCTCATACATGCTTTGTTTAAAATCAACATCACTGAGAATTAACAAAACGGGCGGTTCTGAGTGAAAATTCCTGATTTTGACATGGTTGTGTTGTTTTACTAGCAAAACAATAGAAACAGTATCAGTAAAGCCGACTTTTCTGCAGGTGGTTTACACCAACACAAGTTTTCTGGGAAAAACAACTTTTAAAATTGATCAGTATGAGTAAAAAATACGGAAGCGGCATAAGTAAACAGAGCATCATTAATTTCTCTCTTTTGTCAAGATCATAAATTTGTGTTTCACAATGCTATTGGGTGACGAGTCTCCGAAACTCCCGATGAAGCAGTACATTTTAAATAACCCTTTATTTTTGCTCTTTTGTTTAGTTTGAAAGTTGCAAAAATCAATGAAATTTAAGAAAGAACTAGAGAGAAAATTATAAAAATCTATCTCTAAAAATCAGGAAGCAGGGAGAAATAAGAACAAACGGGGATTTGATAACTATGAACTATTAAATTAAGCTGCAGCTAACAAAAAGTTTAAAGCATAAAAACCTCACAAACGTAGAACGTTAGCACACAAATAATGAATGCTGGTCCGAGAAAGATCATTAGAATCTCAAATTTCTGACCATAGGTAAAGTTATTTGTTCCACATTGCAATCAGAACAACCAGCATCCTGTCAAAGGAATTCGCGAGTGGAGCGGACTTACCTCTTCCTGAAAATTCCTAACATGCATCGGCAAAAAAGGAAGGCATAACTTTAAGAAAAGTACGCTAATATTTTTGATAAAATCCCTTTAAAAAATTGACATAAAGAGAGAAAAACTGCTTTCTTCTGAAAAGTGAGGACTAATGTGGAAATTATAGGGATGAAATTGACAAAAAAGCAACAAGTCTGAAAAACTGCATGAACGACATTTTCAATATTGTTTTCCAATATATTTTTAGGTAGAATTTGCATGTTAATGTGAGCTTAATGTAAAAAAGATTTGAAAAATAGAGGTCCAAGTACAAAAAGGGCATTTGTGGGTACTCTCCCAGAAAAATTTCATCCTTAAATTCAAGGTTTTGGCTTATTTTTAACACCTTGTTCGAATTTTTTGCGGTGGGAGGTTTGAGGAAAAAATCTGAAAATTCTCGAAAAAATTGGAAAATCCGACAAAAATATAAAAGAATCTCATGCATGAAATTAAGGACTTAAATGGCCCTTTTTTAATCTAAAAGAGTTTTTAACTTTAAGAGTTTAAAGACTGTGTCCACCCTGATTTGATAATATAGACTGATTTGATAACCGTTTGAACAACAATTAAACCCTTTGTGAACAACAAAAATATAAATATTGTTAAAAATAACACAAAATATATTTTTTAAATTCGTGTTATAAATAGAAAGATGATTATTTAATCTATTTGAATATTAAAAAACCAGTGAAATATGTTTTCAATTGTTTTAAAATTCATAGTTTCTTGCTTTGTAACTGCGACCTTATCCGAAATCTAAAAAAATGGAAATATTTTAAAATTGAGATTTTTTTTAGAAATTCTAAAGGCACTTTGCACATCCTCAAAAGAATCCGGACAGTTTGATACCAAATATGTGTTATACGGATCAGTAATTAAAAAGCCTTTCTCTGGAAACCGTTCACCAAAAACTTTTTTTTAGAATAGAGAGATATTCCAATTTGAATATCTAATATTATTGTAGTGAATAAAAATCAGTGTTTTTATCTTGGATAAATGGTTGAAATAATCAAATTATTTATCTTAATTATATACGGATTAATTTATGAACTTAAGAAATTTCTTTAGAAAGAGAAAATTTTATTTTTTAAATAAGAAGTAAAAGTGAAATAAAGCAACTAATGTTAATTGAAATTGGATAATTGATAAAGATAATTAATTTGATTAATTATTAAATGGTAAAATAATCAAATAAGTTATATGGATTAATTTATGAACTTAAGAAATTTCTTTAGAAAGAGAAAATTAAATTTTTTAAATAAATAAAAGGGAAATGTAAGCAACTAATATTAATTGAAATTGGATAAATGATTGAGATAATTAATCTGATTAAGGAAATTAACGGTTTTTTATTAATTTAGTAAAAAAAACAACTGGTTTTTATCTGTTTATAAACAAACCAACTGGTTTTTAGTTTTTATCATTAAAGAAATCAACAGTATTTATTTATTTAGTAAAAAACCAACTGGCTTTTATGACTGACAAATAAGACAAATTGGTTTTATCAATTAATTAAAATCCAAGCCATATTTTATCAGTGAAAAACAGATAACTTTTGTGTATCTTTAGTTACTCTTTGAAATAATGTTTCATTTTAAAGGAAATTAATAAATGAACTATCTCTTGCAACATATAATAAGTTTAACTTAAGCATTTAAGGTTAAGTTTAGAGAGAATTCAATAATTAAAACCATTAAATTTAGAGATTTCCGATTTTTAATCACCTTAAAATCTCAATTTTTTGATAAATTTGACCTTTTAATTTTGTGCAAAAGATTATACTTAATAACACTTTCTTTAAAAAATCCTGAAAATATTTTATAATTTCTAAAAAAAAACCAAGTGTTTTTTTTAAACCATGGTTTAAACCGGCCAACCCTGTTTTTAACGATAATTTTTTTGGGGGTGAGTCTTCAATATGAAACTTTTCCAGCAAAAGAGGGACGAAGGTTTACATATTTTGAATGTATGCACTACTGTATTTTCCAAAATTCCAGAGGATTTATGAATTTTTTTACTCTTATACAACTCGTAGGAATACTGAATATATTAAATATTCTGAATATTACTTAAATGAAAAGGTCTTCCTCAAGAAAATGATTGAAAATTTTCCTTAGAGGATTGTTTTATCTAATTTTTTGATACTCCATTTTGTCCCTCCTTATGATAAAGGTTATAAAAGCCTTCATACCCCCTTGCTACGCTCTGGGGGAATTTCAGGTTTTACAAACGACCTCTCGAAACTTCAAACTTTTACTTCTTGCACCATAGAAAACGATCGAAGCTAGTCCATAATTTAAGGGGGGTTTGTGGGTTCTCCCCCCCAAAATTTTTTAATTTTAGTGTGCTAAAAGGTGTTTTGAAGCTACTTTTTGAAGGTTTTTCAGATTGCTTTGCGGGCCGCCAGTTGGAAACCCCTGTTCTATATGTATGGTTACCAATAAAAAAGGGGTTGACACCTGAAATATTGTTTGCTAGAAGGGGTGAAAGTTGCAAAAAAACTTTTAAGATAGAATGTTTTAAAATAAAAAGGGGTCTCAACACAGCAACTTTAAATAAATTTTCTAAAAAAAAATAAAGGAGTTTTTCATCAAAATGTTTATTCAAGGCATTTTGTAATGAAAATATGTTAAGGTTTACAAAGCTAAGTATTAAAAGTATATCATCTTTATAGATTTTGAATAAGGGATCCCTTACTGTATTTTGAAAAAAGTTAGGGCCGTATTCAGAAACTTTCGATGGGAACGGGACGTAGAGGGGTTATTTCTACTCAACAGCTGTCGTCTGCCATATTGTTCCGAGATTCGAAGCACATTCCGATTGCACGTTTTGTGGTTCGTTTAATAGTTCCAAAAAATCTAAAATAGCTAAGAGCTCTCGAAACGGTCACTTCCGCAGTGATAGCAGCATGCTCAAGAAAAAATATAGGATTTTCTTCAAAAAAATACAGTAGAACTCCAATTATCCGAATCAATTGGGACCGAACCCCATTCAGATAATCAAAAATTCGGATAATTGGATTTTTTCCGAAAAAAAGGGGTTTACTATTATTAAAACCGGTAAATAATCTTCAAGATAGGAAATCTTCGCCCCTGAGTGTCCCGCGCCTTCTCCACTTTGTGCGCGCGCACAGAACGATCGGAAGTACCGCCCCGATCGTCGTTGAACGCCTGGTCAGGAGCAGGCGTTTTAAAACGTTACGAAATACGGTTCCCTAGAACGTTTCTACGGTTCATTGAATCGTTACAGAACGTAGCTGCATTCGGCCCTGAATAACTAATGAATAAGAACACGAAAAAAGAACAAAGCGAACATAGAAATGTCAAATAGAACGCGAAAAAGAACATTAAAAACGGCAAAACTCGCGGCGGAATTTTTTTTATTAATTCTGAAATCGATTCGGATAATCGGCGATTCGGATAGTTGGAGTTCGGATAATTGGAGTTCTACTGTATAGGACATTAAAATAAAACTAATTTTTTATTTTATCATAATGTCATAATTTTAATATGTATTTTAATAGTAACCCCTTAGTATGTAATATTACAAAACAATTTATAGAAGTGTTGATAAAAGTATTTTTACAATAATCTGGATTATTTCTAAAAAATGCTTTCATTTAAATAGCATGCCAAATAGTAATAACTTTAAAAAATATAATAAATATCTCTGAAAGTTACTTTAACCAGTAAGCTTCTCAATGGATGGGCGTGGGCACTGTCTGAAAGGCTACTAAGTCTAGAGTTTCTCCAATACCGTCACAGGCTCCTTTCAATGACACGAAGCAAAGAAGTGCCATTCTGCCTTAACACCATGATCTTTTTCGTGAAAGCTCGTTAAAACTTTTAAAAGTTTTTCATCCAAAATAAAGTGATGTATTCTTTGAAGGATCATAAAATCAGTCTCAGATAATGCGGAAAGGAGAATCAGTTCCGTACACAAAGTTTTTTGAAGTTTTTTGCAAACTAAATACTCCATTTTTCGCTTTAAAATAAGTTTTACACTATCGCATGTAAAACGTCTTGTAACTACCACTGATAAATAATCCATAATTAGAACTAAAACATTCCACTCCGATAAAATTTGCAGGCCATATACTTCGACCAATTGGATTTTACAGTACCCATTAATATTAGAAAAAAAAGGTTCAGAAATAAATAAAACACTTCATCCCTGAGAAACAGAGATCCCTCTGGTTGACAGGTTCCATGAAAGGAGCCGGACACCCCCCCAGCTCTATGATAAACAAACTAGGAGCACGTTTTCACCAGTTATATATTTTATGTGTCTGGTTATATAAGGGAATCAGAACATTTAATCAGAAAATAATTAAAAATCTAGTTCCAAAATTTATCCAAAAATTATTTTTCAGAAGGATCTCCATAAAGAAATGAAATTTTAGCTTTGAAAGTAAATGTAGCAAAAAAACTGAAATGTTATTTTTTACTATTTACGGCTTTAATTCTTGCCTAAAATATACAAAATACACCAAAATTAAATAAATGTCCAGTTATAGCCATAGTTTAACGCGAAATCCAAACGATTGCGGTGTAAGATGCACGCACAAAAAAATTTTCTCCAAAAAGACAAAAATTACGTCTCCCAAATTTTTTAAAAATTACGTTAACATCTTAACATTTTAACAAAAAAATTTTTCAACCTAAATATTTCAGATTTGCCGGATGGTTGATTTTTACTAGTGGGTTGATTTTTGCTTAAAATTTGAAAAAAAATTGGAGGACCCAACCCAATCACCTTGGTTGATTTCCGCTGGAATGGCCCACTTTCTTCGTAGTAAACTATCGGTTTCGCTCCTTCGCCATCTCAGATCGAAAGCTATCAACGAATTTCAAGATTTTTAAAAAATAATAGGGTCGTTTTTCAAACAATTTAAATTTTTGAACACAGAAAATAAGGAAAATATAGGACATTTTTCCGGGTTTTCTCTAAAATATAGGAATTATAGGACGGCTGCTATCACTGCTTCCGAGTGGCCGTGGATTTTTCAACAATTACGTCTCGTTTCCATCTCGTGTTAAGTTTCTGAATACGGCCCTAACCATAACATTATTATCCAATCCTGAATATTGGGGACAGCCAAACATACCATCTGGGCTATTCCTCTATTTGTTAAAATATATCTTGCATGTATCAATCCATAAAGTAGCTCAGCGGCTTGTTCGATAAGATCACTCTGAGTTGGGTTATCTTCCAGTTCATCATCTGCCAAAGAAAACCACAGATTACAACTGTTCAATCAAGAAATTTACAGAAGCCTGATCAAAGCAATGATATGATTACACAAAAATGGAGAAAAGGTTATCTTTACAAAACTTGGTTGAAACAGATGGGTTTTTTACACAAAATAGTTCTTAGGATGCATTCAAAAGCTTTCCTGATATTTTTAATGAGTCTTGAGAGGTTACCTTATATTAATTATTCTGCAAAACAGGGTTGGCAATAGGTGTAATCTCACAACTCTCAAGCGTCACCTCCAACCGTGGACTGGTTTCGTCCTTGTTAGGACTCATCAGCACGGTCTAGGATGGTAACGCAAGAGAGCGGAGGGCAAGTACTAGTCTAGCCGACTATAACTGAAAAAGTGGTGACCATTGATTAGTCCTCCACTCTTCTGCTGGAATGACAATGGCATTCCTAGGACAGATTTAATTCCAGAAAGGCAAATGATTCAATGGTCACCACTTTTTAAGTTATAGTTGGCTAGACTAGTACTTGCCCTCCGCTCTCTTGCGTTACCATCCTAGACCGTGCTGATAAATCCTAACAAGGACAAAACCGGTCCACAGTTGGAGGTGACGCTTGAGAGTTGTGAGATTACACCTATTGTCCGCTTAACCAGCAATAAATGGTGAAATTCTCCTTTCAGGATGGGCAAGTTTTAGCTGCAGGTGAAACAAACTCAAATAGTCCTTGCAAATATAGGTTCTTTCTAGCACTAACATTTTGCACATTAAATTGGTTTTTCACTTCTTCCACCTGTTGCAAATTTAAAATCACAGTAGTACTAATAAGCATTGAAATGATTACATAATACCCAAATCTAAATTATTGGGAATAAGAATTTCATCTATAAAAATTTTTAAAGTAAAAAAAGATCTGTAACAAATTTATCTGAAGAAAGATACACAAACATCAACTTACTGCCATCAATTTACAAAGAAGAATCTCAATTGATATTAAAAAGACATGAAGCATTTAATTTTCAGCAAGTTTTAATTTTTATAAATTTTCTAATTATGTCAAATTAATTACAGGATAGTTGGAAGATAGTAAATAGATCTATATTTGTTAAAAACATGATTTAAGCGTAAACTCACAACTCTCAAACGTCACCTCCAACCGTGGACCGGTTTCGTCCTTGTTAGGACTCATCAGCACGGTATAGGAAGGTAACGCAAGAGAGTGGAGGGCAAGTACTAGTCTAGCCAACTATAACTGAAAAAGTGGTGACAATTGATTAGTCCTCCACTCATCTGCTGAAATGACATGGCATTCCTAGAACACCTAGAAACCTTATTGTCCGCTTAACCAGCAATAATTGGTGTAATACTCCTTTCATTTACATGATTTAAGCATTTAAAATTTTGGTTCTTACATAATATCATTTCGACCATACCGCTGAATCTGTGACAACCTTATTACATCCATTGACTTTTCTATAGTTGTACCATTGAATTTAACACCTGGTGAACTGTCAATGGAATAATACTTAAGCCTTCTCTTTCCCCCACTGAATAGAAAACTTGACTTGGGAATTGTCCATACACTATCTTTTAAATTTTTTTTGTTTAATTATAAAATAGTCTTGATTACAAAACTTCTATACAATATGAGCAAATTAGAGGCAAAAGTTTGTAAGGGGGAAGGGGGTAAATTTCTTCTTCAAAAGGGGGCGGTAGTCTCAAAAAGCTTGGGAACCTATAAATTAGACAAATTTTTGGAGCAAAACAATAAAAGTGCGAAAATATGGATAAGTATAAAAGGGTAAAATCCTAGGAGAGCCCACACCCTTGGCGATATACCAAAATAAAGCGTCAAACCAGGACAAGATGGCGCCAAGCGCCATCTAGTGTGTTAAAGTAGGGTTACCAAGATGGCGGAATTATCGCCATTTTTGGCAGGGTGTGGGCTCTGCTAGGATCCAACCGTATAAAAGAGTGGAAATATGAGGAAGAATCATCCCTGAAAAGTTCAAATATCCTTGTTGTTATTCACAATATGATTGAGTCACATTGGCAATTCATAACCTTAACAGAAATTATGGCTAGGCTTAGATAATAAATGCCAACATACTAGAATTTCAAGTAGATTATTAAATTACATTTGAATTTAAAATTAAATAAATAAAAATCTTGAAAAACCATACCAGGCTCTAAATCCAAAATCATGTCTAGAGCCTGACGATAATGAGGTACTTGCTCACTCAAGCCAGTGAGATTGAATTTATCTTGAATGTAATCTTCATCAACCTAAAAAGAAAATTAGTTTAATCTCCTTGCATAAATAGGATGGGTCAATAGGTTTTTGAGATTAAAACCCCCTGAGAAAGAGGAGGGGATGAAAATAACATTTTGAATGATTTTTTATGATCATTCAAAATATCATTTAGTTTATGGCATTCTATCTATTCAGGCATTTTCAACAACCCTTCATTAATTTTAGGATAAGAGATGGCACTGCCTGAAGCCCCTTCCTTGAAACTATGCCTGATTTACTGTGAAAGAAAAAAATAAAATAAGTAAAAAAAAGATTTTTTAAAAACGCTTTTATTGAAGTGTTCTAAAAGGTCAAAAATAATTTTTTCGGTTTGACAAATAATTTATTGGGAAGTAAGATTTTTTAGTAAGGAAGTAAGAACTTTTTGGTAAGTAAAAAAAACTGATTTTCTAATCATTAAAAATAAAAGCGTGGGCGCTAGTAATTTTTTAAATTTAAATTTTTTTACAGGACAGTAACAGTAACATCCCTGACGAACGGGGATTCGAACCCCAGACGTACGGCTTTGCAGTTAGATGCTCTTACCACTAGGCCATTATGTCGGCATTTATGTATAACTTTATATAAATAAAAATACCTAATAGATAATTTAAATTGAATCCATCCCACTCAAAACTCATGAATGAGAAATTTGTAAATTTAACCTCATAGAACATAGAATAAAGAAGTTAGAATAAATAGTGAATTAAGAATTACTAGCGCCCACGCTTTTATTTTTAGTGATTAGAAAATCTGTTTTTTTTACTTACCAAAAAGTTATATTCTACTTCCCAATAAATTATTTGTCAAACCGAAAAAATTATTTTTGACCTTTTAGAACACTTCAATAAAAGCGTTTTTTAAAAAATCTTTTTTTTACTTATTTTATTTTCTACTTTTTAGTCATGGTATTTTTTAACAAAAACTCACAAGAAAAAAATGTACTTATTTCAACCATATTTAATGTTAGGTTAGGATGGAATTTTAGTTTCATGTATAACAAAAAATTTTCACATATCTGACAAAGTAGAACAATCCTCTGAGGACTCAGCAGGACAATCAACTCCAAAGATAATTAAAATCTATTTAATATTGATGGGTACGTTATAATAACAGAGCTGAGCAGGAAAAATACCTCGCACAAAGAATATACCTCGCATCCGCTCACTCGCCGATGAAATCCATCGATATCAAAAAGATTCACAATAAAAAGAAAGCATTTAATAAAATTAAAAAAAACAATCGTAAAAAACTCAGAATTAGTGTGTGTGTAACAAGGAGCAAACAGTACCATCCAGTCTTTTCAGTAGTCAATAAATTATAAAAGTAGCATATTTTTCTTCTCTTGCCATTCCTCGGGATGGGACACCTATTTTCGGCGATTTCTCGCTCTTCTGGCGATTTCTTTCTCGCAGTTATCTTAAATCGCTAATTATCTTAATTGTTCATTGGAAGGTAAAAAATCACGTTTTGAAGATTAAATATTGTAGTTATATACCTAGTATATTATCTTACAGGTTTTGGGAGCCATTGGCTTCACGGAAGTGTCTCAAATATGTATTAAAAGGATAACTAAAAACACTCGTTAATTACCTAAATTACGGAGGTTTTGACTAGTTGATGATTGAATATTGCATTGTCATCGAGTTTCCACCAGGCTGCAAAGTTTCAGAACTTTATATCGTTTGGAAGTGCCTGAAATTTTATGTACAAGAATACGGAAAGAAAAATGTGATTAATCGTCTATAATTATCGTAATTACTGGGCAATTCTCGTTTTGACTTTTGAATATCATGAAGTTATGCCTTATAAACAATTGTGCACGGTTTAGGGAGAATAGCCCCTTGGGAAAGGTCTCAAATTCTGGTTTTTCTGTTAATTAACTTAATCCTTTGGTTGTTTGACTAGATAATGGTTGGATATTGGAGTGTCATGAGGGTTACACCGATGTGTAAAGTTTCGGGGCCCTGACATATCAGGAAGTGCCCGAAAATCGAGTTTTAAAATTCCACCCGTAAAATGCCGCCAAAAGCAAGTAGAATAAAAGCGTTTAAAAAAGGGAATATTTAATTCAAGCCTGATAAATTGCATAACCTGAAGTGAATGCACTTTAGATCAGAGTTTCTCAAACTGTGGGTCGCGACCCACTGGTGGGTCGCCAGTCAGTTTTTGGTGGGTCGCGAGAAGATTTTAAATTTTTCTGAATATGAAGTTTTTTATAGCTTTACAAACGTGTTACTGACTTTTGAATTATCAAACTATTATTTGAACTTTTGAAATTTATCAAATTACCATATAGTAAAACGAATAAAAATCTGAGGAAAAACTGCACTACTTGGTGTCGAACGGAAAAGGCAATTAATGTAAATACGTACTATGTGTGTCACTTTAATGTGCCGATAGTGCAAATCTAGTCGGCTATTCAAATAAGATTTGATAATAAATTTTCAGTGTTTCTCCCCATCCACACCGAGGGGAGCAATGCAAATTTTAAGAATTTTCTTAGGAAATGATGCAATGGACTATCTATGTTTAAAATGCGAATTTTTGAAGCTGCAGACTATCCACCAGTGCGGATAATACGCTGGTTTTTCACGGTTATAATCGTTAAAATTTAAAAAAACACGCTGTTGTGAACTGACGATGATATTAGAACTGTTCAATTCTAATACCAATGAATCAGACTTTGAAGGTTTTCGTTAATGTAGTAGAATGTGTGATTAATTAAAATATGATTAATTAGTAAGCACTGTTTTTTATTTGTATTCAGCGTTTTATTTCTGAAGTTATATTAGTAAGTACTTTTTTTCTATTTATACATAGTTCTTTGTTTCTAAAATACATTAATATTGCCGTTATATAAAATAACGTAATTTCGGACGTATAGCCCACAGACTATCCGGTGGTGCGGACTAGCTGACGATTTTTGAAAAAAAAATTGCGTAAAATCGTGACTGCGGACTATACGATGGTGCGGACTATATGCTCAAAATTACAGTATTTTAAAAACTAGTTTCTGGTGCGTTACAGATGGGCTTCGGCAGTCCAAATGTGTAGCGCTAAGCCAGACGTTACCCAGACTAATATGGCCCCGGGCAGAGTGAGAAATAGTTAAATAAAGAAGCTTTACACTACAAAAATTGATTTTAATCTACAACAATCAATCTTATGCCTACAAAAATTGGTGGTCTTGCCTTGATGTCATGCATGAAACATGGGATTTTAAGCAGAAAATAGACCAAAAAAGTTATTAGGATGCTTCGATTTTAAATTAGTTTTCATCATAAATTTTCCAGGGAGCAAGCAGAGCAACGTGGTAAAGGTTAAAAGTTAATAAATGTTCGAAAAGTTTAAAACTATAAAGGATATACATACAATCGTTGATTTTTATAGATACAGTAAACTCCTGTTAGTACGCCGTTCAAGGGGATTTGTGAAAACGTCGTAATAAGCGGTACGACGCTATATGCGGAATTCCATAAAACACCGTTTCGGCGATATACCTAAAACCCGTAATACCTAATCTTACCTAGAAACCTTTTTAAGCGGTATTTTATCACTAAAATAGAAATGAGACTAAAATATAAGAGATGGGCAACCCTTGTTCATTTGCAAATTGCTGCTTATTCATAACACCTTTCGTCTTGTCATAAAGCTTGATTTTGATTATCTTCAATTTATCATCGAAACTCAAAGCTGTCCTTTTACTTCCAGAAGAACTTGCCATTTTAAACTTGGTGAGAAAGAATGGATACTGAATACGGTATCTGAACTTACACAACAGTGGACTGAACACTGAGCTGTATGGAATGCGGAAGTCGAATTGGAGGAGAGGGGGAGAATTTCCAAGAAATTTAGGGAGTGTTCTGATTTGTCACAGGACAACCCACATGTCCTGCAAGACACTGGTCATCCTTGAGGGCGCAACGGGGGGTTATTCGAGGAAAAAGGGGAGCGGTTGGGAAAACCAGTTCTACCATATTGTTCTACTCGCGTTTTCAACGGTTCTGTAGCTCATACAAGGAACTCGACGATGCAATAACCAGGATTTTTCTTCGAGGGACTGGAGAAAAGCGTCGAAATATGCGGAAAGTCGTAATAAGCGGGGGCGCTATAAGCGAATAGTTTTTAATGATAAAAGGCCTATTGGTACCAGGGACCGGAGAAAAATGTCGTAATATGCAGGACGTCGCACTAAGCGGGGGCGTACTAACGAGAGTTTACTGTATAGAATAAAAAAGACACAAATCTTAGATGCACTATTGATGTATAATGTTATCTAAAAAAAGTTGACTGACTGTAGTTGCCTTTGGCCAATGTTTTTTACCCTACATTTGCGAGTAGCCATGAGCCCTAAAAAAAATCTAGCCTTTGTCTAGAGCCGGGCAGCTAAAAAAATCTAGCCGGGCAGCCTTATAAAATCTAGCCTTTGTAAAGTTACCATTCTTAAAATACTTAAAAACAAGTGCATAACAGGTTGCCAAATGTAGAGAGTTTAAAGTTCTTTTTGCAATGCTTTTTTATTTCACTTAAGAATGATGGCGGTTCTTGCGTTTTAACACCACGCCACAGCTACAGATTTGGTGTGTTTAATTAAGATTTTAGATATATTTATAAGATAGATTATAAGATTATATCGTTTTATTATTATAATTATTAGGTTAGATTATAAAGGTATCTTTAAGGCCAAATCTGTAGCTGCGGTGGCGTTAATAAGCAAGTACCATGATGGCTAATTTTTTAAAACTACTTTCCCTCTATATTAGCATTTAATAACTTAGAAAGATTCCTGGGATTTAGCCTTACAATAGTTAGCAGCAAAATGAATCACAAAACAATCTTTAAATCCAGTTAGGGGCCGTTCAAATATTACGTAAGCACTTTTTTCTCATTTTTAACCCCCCTCCCCCCTTGTAAGCAAAGATAAGCAAATCTCAAACCCCCCCACCATTAATTACGTAAAAACTGCCAGACCCCCCCTAAAATTTTGACATCCCTTTTAGTAAGTACTGTTTTTTTTTCTCCGTGAAAATTAGGTGACTTATACAAGGAGCTGTCCTTTTTGGGTATAACCCTTAAGGTTCAAAAATAAGTCAAAACACTACTTTATGAGGTTCAAATTTCAAAATGTTTGGGGGATCCATCCCCAGAAAAAGTGCTTAGCTACGTCAGATTTCCAAATTCAATTTTTTTTTGTTAAATTTATATTTGATTGAGTTTTGAAATTATTGCCAGAAACAAGATATTTTTGAAAATGCAGTATCTTACTTAAGCATCACTCATATTCCCCTCCCCCATGTCAGGAAAAATAAGCAAAGAGCAACTCCCTCCCCCCTTAGGTGCTTACGCTATATTTGAATGGCCCCTTATAGTTAAATGCGCATATTATGGAGTGAACCTCTCGTTAAACAACCCATCATGAATAATGTCAGAAAGGGAGATGACAATATCATAAAAATCCCTTCCAAATTTTCATTCCCTTCCTTATCTTTTATCGGTAAATGAAGCGAATCCGGTCCGCAAGCTGAATTTGCCGATTTTTTTTGTCGCCAAGTGGAAAACCGATGGCATCCGAGCATTAAATTGTTATCGCCAAATTTGGCGCTGAAAATCTGCGGTCCAGAATCGCTTCATTAACCCTTTTTCATAACAAAATAAACACTGTGAATTTTGAAATCATGTGACCCATTTTCATTCACTAGCTTTACTATTACTGACATACACAGCTTCAATTTGTCTGTTCTCAAAGTTTTACACCAGAGTTTGAGAAAAAAATAAGTTGCACAACACATAACTTTGATTCAGGAATGCTTGAAGAAATAAACTGAATACACAAACCATTACCATTGACATTCTGCATTGTTACATTTACCAATAATTAAAACATAATCAAACTCACTTCGCAAAAGAATTCATTTCCTCGAAGTCCACAAAACCATGAGATCCAAGAAACTTCCTCAGACGAACTCATTTCTTCACTCCCCGGGGAATCAATTTTTGCTGCAAGTAAATGGTTTCATTATTATGTTTGACACATCTAGTATTATTCTCAGATCCCTGTTCACAAATCACCCTTTTGGAAATTACTTAATTTTAACCAAATTAGTCCGAATCATAGCCAAACTTACCGGATTTATAGAAAATAATACTTAAAAAAGAATATTTCAACTTCTGGATCACCTCACAAACTACAACAAAGAGTAACTGAATATAAAAAAAGGAATTAATATCAGGTCGAAAGTCTTAAACAAGAAAAGAGATGAGAATGATAAACATCTGTTTTAATTTTACCCTTAGATATGTGTACGTGAATTGACGAGAAATTATTATTTATATTTAAAATTTAGACAGATATTGAGCCGAGCTTCGGGAGTGACTAAATTTTAATGCCAACGAAGCTACACTAATTTATGGAATTCTTTAGAGATATTCCAACATTTCCACTGAAAATTTCTCGAAACAAGATAATTTTTCAACGCTCACAAAGAGCTCAGACCAATAATAAGAGATCTTTAAAAACTAAAAATAATGACAATGTTTAATTTTTCAATGGATATTTAGAAAATTTCACAACTTGATATGATTATGAAGTTCTTGCTTGAAGGCTTGAAGAGGCTTTGGAGATTTCATCCTTCAGCTTCACTGCGATGAAGATCACGTGATACAATTTGGCCAATTGCTGTCACTGATTGCAGTGGACTTATGAGTTGAGCCTCTTATGCAAAGTGTCTTTCATGCTCATTTTATGTGTTTATTTTGTCTGGGGGCTATTTATTAAAAATCCAAAACAAAATCTTTAAATTTTTTGTATGAAACAAAATCAGATCATGCGGTAGAATCACTAAAAAGAAAAAAACTGGAAAATATTTCATGCGCATGCGCTTTCGAAAAAAAAAACTACCGCGAAAACATGGCAATGGGTTTCATTGTTGTTTTTTATTTTGATTTCGAAGCCACTGTATTTTGTTTGAATAAAAGGATCAACTTGATCTTAATGAGTTGTATTTGTCTCTTTAATTTGCAATCAAAGTAAAGGGAAAAACGGCACTCCAATAACCCAATTGTTTTTGATTGAAGAAGATCTCCTTCGCGGCTTGTTGGGTAAGAATTCAACTCCGAATGACCGGTTCCATCCTTATTACAAGTCACTTTTTATTAATTTAGTTTATATACCTATATGTTTTAATTTTTCTGGCTCAGTTAGATTCGGTGTTTAAATCCTCTGTATTAGCTACGATGATTAAACGACTGTGTGACGACTTTTTGGGATTGTATTAAAACCTCAGCAAAATGATTTGATTTCGGCATTTTTTACCTAAAAACGGTTGGATCCTAGCAGAGCCCACACCCTGCCAAAAATGGCGATAATTCCGCCATCTTGGTAACCCTACTTTAACACAAAAGACGGCGCTTGGCGCCATCTTGTTCTGGTTTGGCGCTTTATTTTGGTATATCGCCAAGGGTGTGGGCTCTCCTAGGATTTTACCCCTAAAAACCATTTAGGAGATGAAATCTCGGTAAATGAAGCGAATCCGGCGATTTTTTTCTGTCGCCAAGCATTCTGCTTGGCGACAGAATGGAAAAATTAATAAAAAATTGCTAAAAACAGCGATCTTACCTTTTCTAAGTAATCCGATTGCGTTGAAAGGGGATACAATCCCAACAAAAACTGCTGATGTCACGCCGGGGAGATTACAACGTTGATGCTACGGGAGAATCCGCGGAGGTTGAGGTGGATGGGTCAACGGACGCCGAAGCAGCCGGAGGATCCAACTCTTAGGGCGGGTACAATTTCGAGCACATCTCGATGAATAATAGCATTTTCTCAGCTCGTGAGACGGAGCTCTATCCAAACGTACTCAGAAGGATAAGAATCAAATAGATCCTTAACCCTGTTGGTACCCCAGCATGTACTCATGAGACTGGTATCACCAAAAGAAATTGCTGACCAAGACGAACTTGCATTTGCAATAACTCTTGGAGAACATTGGAATCACAGCTGAGAAAATCTAGCAATCATAGAGAAATCCAAGAAATTTGGTACCTGAAATGCCGAAGATGGACCGTTAAAGCGTACTCCTTTGTCCGTGCAGCAGAGAAAAATTCTCCCGACACCCTAGAGCAGCATCCACAGCGAAATGAAATGGCAAGGGGCAAAAAAGCATTGAGAACGCTTAATTAAATTAAAACAAGCGGGGTCCAATCATTTTTAAATTTCAAACCACTGGTTTTTGATAAGGAGCTGTCAAACCCAAGGACACAGCATCGATAAGCTTGGATGAGGCGGGGCCGGGCGTGGCTAAGAAGAAAGAAGCGATAAGAGAGCAGCGGGGTTGCCATGGAGGAACCGGTGGGGTCGGAGCAGTCGGAGAGAACCTCTAGGAGAGAGAAGGACCAGAAACAAACCGCGATCGCCAAAATTTGGCGACTAAAATCTACGGGCCGGATTTGCTTCATTAACCGAAATCTCAGCTCTTTAATTGGTTTAACTGAATCAATGATTTTAATTCAATCTTAAAAGGTTTCATGTCAATTTTCACAGGGAATTTTAGGTAAATGAAGCGAATCCGGCCCGTAGGTGAATTTGGCGATTTTTTTCTGTCGCCAAGCAGAATGCTTGGCGACAGAATGGAAAAATTAATAAAAAATCGCTGAAAACAGCGATCTTACCTTTTCTAAGTAATCCGATTGCGTTGAAAGGGGATACAATCCCAACAAAAACTGCTGATGTCACGCCGGGGAGATTACAACGTTGATGCTACGGGAGAATCCGCGGAGATTGAGGTGGATGGGTCAACGGACGCCGAAGCAGCCGGAGGATCCAACTCTTAGGGCGGGTACAATTTCGAGCACATCTCGATGAATGATAGCATTTTCTCAGCTCGTGAGACTGAGCTCTATCCAAACGTACTAAGCAGGAAAAGAATCAAATAGATCCTTAACCCTGTTGGTACCCCAGCTTGTACTCATGAGACTGATATCACCAAAAGAAATTGCTGACCAAGACGAACTTGCATTTGCAATAACTCTTGGAGAACATTGGAATCACAGCTGAGAAAATCTAGCAATCATAGAGAAATCCAAGAAATTTGGTACCTGAAATGCCGAAGATGGACCGTTAAAGCGTACTCCTTTGTCCGTGCAGCAGAGCAAAATTCTCCCGACCTCCCTAGAGCAGCATCCACAGCGAAATGAAATGGCAAGGGGCAAAAAAGCATTGAGAACGCTTAATTAAATTAAAACAAGCGGGGTCCAATCATTTTTAAATTTCAAACCACTGGTTTTTGATAAGGAGCTGTCAAACCCAAGGACACAGCATCGATAAGCTTGGATGAGGCAGGGCCGGGCGTGGCTAAGAAGAAAGAAGCGATAAGAGAGCAGCGGGGTTGCCATGGAGGAACCGGTGGGGTCGGAGCGGTCGGAGAGAACCTCTAGGAGAGAGAAGGACCAGAAACAAACCGCGATCGCCAAAATTTGGCGACTAAAATCTACGGGCCGGATTCGCTTCATTAGCCGAATTTTACAACTTCCCATGCCGGCTTATAACCCCCCCAGCTTGTTGGGGGTGCATTTCCAACCCCCCCCCCATTCCTATGTGATTCTGAGTCTTCTAGGTGTTCCCTACCTCTCCTAAAAGATATGAAACACTTATCCAGGGATGCAAAAAATGTTTTTACTTCCAAGATTTGCCTCAATCCATACAAAAATTTCCCCAAAACTTTTTAAAGTGATAAAGACCTACAAAAATTCTGAATTACTGTCGGTATCAACATCTGGTAAATTTTTATTACTGTACTGAAATTCAGTATTATACTTTTCCTCAAAATTTCCCCTGATGGCTGAAATTTCCCCCGATCCTAGATCACCGAATCGGACATATTCTGCATCCCTGCACTTATCTGAAATACCCTGTAGAAACAAGTGTATCAATTGTCAATAATAACTTTCTTGTTCTTTATTTAGAAAAATGGCTCAAAAAGTAGAAGATTTCAATTTACCTCCTTCAGCAATTTCTAAAATTGTCAAGGAAGCTGTAAGTTTCTCTTCTAAGTGTTATATAATCTAAAGTTTTATGCATCTATTTCCAGCGTTCAAAATTGTACTGGATTGCTGGTCCGGGACAACCAAAAAACGGCTCGGACCAGTGGAATCAGAAAATCACTGGTCCGCTGGACCAGTTGTGAAAAAATATCCCACCCTCCAGTTTAAGTCTGCAATTTCTCTTTGCTTGGAATTGGGAGAAAGGCAAAAAAAATAAATTTCATTAAATAAACCAGATTACAACCAGTTTGTCAACTAACAATGTAAAACTAATTCGAAGTTATGTATTAATTTGTGTGCAATAATATTTATTCAAGAAAAGTTTTTATTTTTTGCCAATTAGTGCAATTGTATCCAATTTGTATGTCAATTAGAGAAATTTTATTTAATCAAGAAGATTATTGTATTTGTATGTCAGTTAGTGGAAATATTATTTAATCAAAAAAGTTATTTAATTAGTAAGATATTTTTTAAATAAGTGATTATTTGGAGCTATTGCTTATTTCTCATAAATTTATTTTATTACTTATTTTATATAATCTCATATTTACAGCTGGTAACTTATTATTGAATATGTATTAATTTTTAACATTACCTATTTGGTACTCACATTCAGTGCAATAGTTACTTATTAATAGTAATATTTAAACTGGTCCTTTTTAATTTGTCGGACCAGTAATTTTTGTTGCGGACCAGTAAGATTGGTGAAGCACTGGTCCGCAGGACCATTGGATTTTTTTCCCAATTTCTAACGCTGTCTATTTCTCAAAAAATATTTTTACCCTAGACATTAGGTATTCCTCTAATGTTAATTACCATTCTTATGTCAAAGATTTTTCGTTAAAATATTTGTTTTGACAAATATTTTCCAAAATCCAAAAGGAATTTTCTACATTTGTATCATTATTTGTTTAGGTAATGACTGTTAGCAAGAATTAGCCCAACTCTCAAAAAAGTTAAGGGCACCCAAAAGTTAAAGTATTCCTGGGGGTTCAGGAAAAGCAAATTTAACCAAAACAAGATAATATTGCATTGTTAAATTGTCGCCAAGATTTAAACTATGTTCAAGTCTAGCTCATTAAGAAATTAGTTTAAAATCTATTTCTAAATTCCACCTGAGCAGACAAGATTGAAAGCAACCTTATAAAAATGTTGTAATTAGACCTGAATTTAGACATTTTACTCATAATTTCTACATTTTACACTACATGACCATATTTTGTAATTTTCCTAGCTTTGGAGTTCGTTCTCATTATTTTGAGAATTCTTTATCTCGAAATTTTTTCTCTCTGACTTCATATTGAGAGTATAATGTATTTTGAATAAGAAATTTTAAATAATACAGTGCAACTTCTTGTACAACTCAAATGTCTTAAAACTCATAATTTACATGTTGTGGAGTGGATAAGTTTTATTTTGGTCCCTTAAGCTTAGTGGTACATCAATCAATAACAAAAAAAATCCCAGGCTTGCTGTTTTTTTATTAAAAATGTTTTTAAATATACCAACTTTTTAAATTAAAATTTAATTTCAGAAGTTTTTATCAAATCTGGTTAAAAGGACATTCATAATATAGTTTATATTATAGAATAAATTTGTCATTTTTTATTATTACACTGCAGTTATTTTTTTTTCATTTTTTTTGGAATCAGTTTTGATAATTGGTGCGATTACATATAAATTGTTTAGTGAAAATTATATTAGGGATTTTCAATTACTTTGAATTGCTCCCAAGAAATAATTGTACTATTATTTACTAACATTTTAAATCTCCTTAATAGTTCTTTAGGTCCTGTACGCTTCGCGGTGGAGCTTGGGCATTCCAAGTGGCATAAGAAACAACAACAACTTCAATCAAAACTTGTTAAAACAGTTTTGCCTTGATTCTTAATAATCTAATTAAGTATAAGAACAAAGGCTTTCATGACCGGATGGGTTAGGATAAAAGTTTTCTTCCGGGCAATTAGGCCGTGGTCGAAAAGTAGATATGTTAAAAGTCCAAACGTTTCGTCTGCAACTTCGGCAGACATTATCAATGGAAATAAAATGTCCAGTTGTTGATGTTCCTACTGTATATAACCTTCGACCACGCAGACGGCAGTAATCTTAATTTTAATTTTGACTTTCTAAATTTTTAGCATTTAATTCCATTGATAATGTCTGCCGAAGTTGCAGACGAAACGTTTGGACTTTTAACATATACTTTTCGACCACGGCCTAATTGCCCGGAAGAAAACCTTTATCCTAATCTAATTAAGTGTTAAATGAAATTGTTACTGGCTAACAAGCTTGAACTTATCAATACAGATAGGCAGAGAATAGATAAATTTTATAATACTATTTTAAAAATAATAATTATTATTGTGTGTGTGATTTTATTTTTTAGTATCTTAAAATTTTTTGAATTTCAGATCCCTGAAGGTGTTCAAGTGACTGATGAAGCAAAAAAGGCTCTGAACAAGGCTGCTAGTGTTTTTGTTTTGTATGCAACATCAAGGTGAATATAATTTAGAAATATTTTATCCTTGGTGTAAAAAAATGTTTCCCCTATGGTGTACTCTATAATTGAAACTCATCCAAGAAAAAGGATTTAAAGGTTCTCCTCAAAATGAATTCAGACGAGTAGAGGAAAATTTCTAAAATTTTTATCAAAGAATTACAGATATCTAAAGCTTTCTCATTTTTCTAGAATTTTAATACTTAGAACTTTTATAGCTTAAATGATTAAAATTTGTTTGTCATCCTTTCAAGTTCTTAAATATGTGGTAGAATTTTCACTTTTTGATTTCTATTGTTTTTTTCTGGTAAATTATTTATTTTTAATAATACATACTAGGGAGCTACCGCCTCCTGCTCGCTATCGCTCACCAACCCATGTTAACTGGTGACACAGAACCTTTCGAATTTCTTCGGAAAACCCAAATCACTGAACTTAACTCACTTTATAAAACATTACTAAAAACAATTTGCAGAATAAACAACAACCAACTTTCCAAATATACATCACAACCAGCATAATTAATTTTATCTGTTATTATTATATTAACTATTGCTAATAATAAAAATTGTTTATCAACATTCTGAAAAAAAACAGTACTCCAATGAATATTTAATTGTACCTAGTAAACACCAGTGTTTTATCATTGATATATTTATGTTTCAACCAAGACCTTGTAGACTTGTTAAACAATACTTTTTATTCCATCTTAATATATAAAATAGAAACCCGGAAATAGAGTTTGAAACCCGGAGTCCGGAATCCGTACGGTGTGGAGTTTGGTTTGAGCATTTGATTGGTCGGTTTCTTGAAAGATTTGTCCTCTCAGGCTATCCTAATATTAAATTAGTCCTGCCGATAGCTGCCGATAAGCAAAATTGCTTCTCTTTGAACCTGGCAACAGAAATCCTACTACGGCTACTGTTTATTTCCGGTCCGGTGTACACATACATCTACATCGCTGATGAAGCGCCGAATGCAAACAAAACGGCGATTTTCAGCTAATTTCATGTGCTCTTTACTTTATTTTAAGCTTGATTATTCAAAAATCTTCTTCCTTCTCTTAGAGTGGCTGACTTTCAAAAGATTTCCCGTATCAAAATTTCCTAATGTGCAGACGGTAAAAATAGTAATCCTGTCTGTAAGCAACGTCCGTCGATTGTTTACATCTAATTCTCTGGCATGTGTTGTGTTTATTCGGGTTGATAATGTGATGCTTGATCTTTTTCTACTATTGGGATATCCTATCCAGTTACCGATTCTCATTTTATTATTTAAAAAAAAGTATTTAGGCTTTCTTTTTCTTACGCTTAACAAAGTACTTTACTTTTGATTTTATTCTGTTGTGCATTTCTTCCAGTAGTAGCAAGTACACCACAGTTCCTTTTGTTTTGAAGTAGCTCAGGTTTACTTTTGTTTTATTGTTTGTGCTTTGTTCATTCTTATTTTTTTCAATCAATAGCATTTTTGTTGTTTAAGTTGAGGTTTTGTTTCTTATTACTGAAATTTTACTAATGGTTAATTTCAACTTCTATTTGGTAGTGATTTAAGGTTGCTTAGGTAGTTACTTTGGTTCATGAAGTTAATCCGGGCTGCAGATTTTCATTGCCTAATTTGGGGATAACAATTCAATGCTCGGATGCCATCGGTTTTCCACTTGCCAACCAAAAAAATCCCCAAATTCAGCTGCAGCCCGGATTCGCTTCATTTACCGTTACTTTTTATTGAGTTTTCTTGCAATCACAAGAGAGGAATTTATATTTCAGTACTTTTCCTTTACCCGGGCACAAATTTCGCTAATTGTGACCTAAACGCGAGCCAAGTCGCCAAGCAATGCGAATAACTAGGCTTACCATATTTTCTTGGGTCCAACCCAGGACATATTTTTGAAATTTCTTAATAAGTACCATATTTAATCATCAAAGATTAAAAAATAAGAAAAAAAATTCAAACTAATAAACATTGAACAGAAATATCAAATTTTATTTCTTTATTCGACATTTTTTCAAAAATTTGTGTGATTGACTTAATTTTACTATAAAATTCACTGAAAGTAAGATCTCCAAATTTATACGGATGTTAGATTATGTAAAACAACGCAATTTTAAAGAGTTTTGTCACGATTTTTCATAAAAATGTCTGGCAAATCTTAAAAGTATAAGAACCCCGGACATATTGCGACCCCGGACATTTCTCCGGACAGCACTAAAAACCCCGGACTGTCCGGGGTAATCCCGGACGTATGGTAAGCCTACGAATAACGGTTGTAAGAATTTGCTGGAATTCTACATTATTTGGCGATTTTTCCCTTGCGCTTGGCTAAAGGAAAATTGTACGGGCAAAGCACATCCCAATTTTTCATTATAATGAGCACGGCGAAGCTACATCAGAGCACATTTTGTCAAGCACGTTGTACGGGAACCCGTCAATATTAGGGCAAATTTACATTTCATTTAGTCAGGCGTGTTGTATAGGCAAAGCCGATCCAAATTCATCATCATAATTAAGGGCAAATTAATATTTCATTTAGTTAAACATGTTTTAAGGGCGAAGCCCGTTCAAATTTTAATAAACATGGGCGAAGCCTGTCTATGGGTAAATTGCATATAAAAATTCCACATCATAATAATCAAGGGCGAAGCCCGTCAATATCGGGCCAAATTTTTATTTCATTTAGTCAAGCATATGGTACGGCGAAGCCCGTTCAAATTTCATATCATAATAAACGTGGTCAAAGCATGTCTATATAAGGGTAAATTGCATTTTTTTA
This sequence comes from Tetragnatha versicolor, assembly GCA_024610705.1. Taxonomy (NCBI): domain Eukaryota; kingdom Metazoa; phylum Arthropoda; class Arachnida; order Araneae; family Tetragnathidae; genus Tetragnatha; species Tetragnatha versicolor. The sequence continues at coordinate 1,571,170 of JANDEH010000001.1, forward strand.
AAATTTACACCGCTTGGGTTTTGCGTTGTTTTAATATTTTTAATCAATTATAATTATTCTATTTGAATTGCTATAAGTGTGAGATTCAGTCAAAGGCATGTTGAGCGGGCGAAGCCCGTTTACATCGCCCCGAGCAACGCCAGGATTACATCTAGCAGAACTTTTTTTAAATTCTTTTTCCACTTTTTGACTGGCCAAGGCTTTCAAGTTAAGCAAAAGGACTACTGTACAGGCGAAGCCCGTCTATAAAATACCCCGAGCAACGCCAAGATAGCGCTTGCGCTAGTTGAAAATAATTAAGAGACAAAACCTACACGACACTCAATGTTTACAATTAATTTCGATTATCAGACTAAAAATTATAAATTTCAGAGAAAATGTATGTAATTTTAGCTTGAAATATCGTAAGTGTAAGTTTTTAGAATACTTTTATCGGTAATTTAATGCTATTTAATTTGGAAAGCACTCTAAAGTACATTTTTAAAAAGGTTTTGTTTCAGGTTTCATTATAAAATATCCATTGTTAGTTGTGATTGGATGCATAAGTTGTTTAATAGTACTTGCTTTGTAACTGCAACCTTATCCGTAATCTAAAAAAATGGAAATATTTTAAAATTGAGAAGTTTTTTAGAAATTCTAAGGGCTTATTGCACATCTTCAAAAGAATCCGAACAGTTTGATACCAGAAATGTGTTATATGGATCAGTAATTAAAAAGCCTTTCTCTGGAATTCACCAAAAACTTTTATTTAGAATAGAGAGATTAAGCTTAAAATCTATATATAACTAAAAACGTTTGTGGCTGTGTATGTGGGTGGAGGACACATCTCCTCCAAAACCACGCCGAAGGCGTGAACAAAACTCGGTACTTAGACGTATCTCGAGGTGTCGATTGTCACTGTCAAGTTTTCCAAGCTCGAAAATCAAACAATTACGAGTAATTAACGAATTTATAGCCGAAAACGCTTATTTCTCCATTTCTCTACCAGAGTGGATCTGCTCGACTCACTATTGTAAGCGAGATGGAAACCTTCAAAAATTAAATATTTTAACAGGAAAAACTCTATAATTGTCCAATTAAAAACTATATCAGTTGTAAAAATACCAAAATAATTTCAAATAATTCATTATCAAACGTTATTATCCTTTATTTTAAGATTTTTTTCCTTTAAATAAAAATATTTATGGAAAATTGTAAATTATTTTTTCATGGAAAACGAGTTTAAAATAATACATTGTTTCAAAAGACACGGTTCACTAGACTCTTATACTTACTACTAGAACTAGACCGTTTATTTCATTTCCAAATTGGTTACTTTTTTCACTAGATTTATTAATATTAACCAGATATTTTTTTATAGTTGTTCCGAATTTGTTATTTTATAAAGATGGAAAAAGACACCGGGATATTAAACATTACCGGGAACACAGGGATAGGAAAAATTACCGGGAATACTGGGTTAGGAAAAATTACCGGGAATATCGGGATATGACAAATTATCGGGAACACCGGGATAAGAAAAATTACCGGGAACACAGGGATAGGATAAAATTACAGGGAACACCGGGATAGGAAAGGCGTCTGGGATACCGGGATGATCGGTAATTGTTGATTTACAAAATTATAGGAATATATTTTAAGAAAACTTAAAAAATTGAATTTATACACTCCACCCGTGCAAGGCCAGGCATAACAGCTAGTAGACTATAAAAATACATTATGTTTGTATCCACCCCTCCTACTTTAGAATGAGAAATATTTACAAAAGTTCTGGGCTTATTAACTGTACAAGCCAAGAATTTAAGGAAATATTTTTTGATGTGTCCTACTACTTAGTGCTGTTTTGGTTTTCAAACTTAGTTCTTGTAATATAAGATAAATTCAAAAAAAGTTGGTTTAACGTTTTCTTTATAGTAGTTGAATTATTTCCTATAAATATGATGTGTTTGATGTTCTTATTTTGTTACGTTTCTCAAATTTCCTGTTTTAGTGCAAACAGCCTTGCCCAAGATAGTAATAGAAAACGATTAGTTGCACAAGATGTATTAGATGCATTAAAAGAACTTGATTTGGAATTATTAGTGCCACCACTACATGTTGCTCTTAAGGGTATGTTTTTTAACTCTTCTTAAGTGGTATATTGAGACTATTCAACTACAGTCAATCCTGGATAAGTGGAACCACTCAGAACCAATTTTTTGTTTCACTTTTCCAGGTAAAAATAAAATTTTGATAAATTTCACACTTAAAAATTTTTTTTTGCAAATTCTAATTAGCAATAATGTGAAATCCCGTTACAATGAATGCAGGGGTAGCAGTGACATCTAAAAAAATAGGATTTTTAAAAATAAAATATAGGAATGTCAAAAAATCTTGTTTGCAATCACTTTCCAGGGATGTGATTGACCAAAAAGCATAGAAGAGGAAATCAAAAATGATATACTTACTTTTTGGTATTTAATTTTAAGATTTAGCATAATACCGTCGAATCCGCTTAATGTGATCACGGTTAATGTTATCATTCGGATAATGTTATCAAAATTGACGAGTCCCGATCACTCCTATTTAAATTAACGCAAAATGGATCGTTTAATGTGATCAGTATATCGTTTAATGTTATCAAAATTTGGTGAAATCCCTTAAAAACATCCCTTTTCCCGTTGAAAGGCCAATTTTAATGAATAAACAATAAACATACAAAAGGAGTCATTAATGCAGTAGTGATATATGATTCGCTCTTACATTTTCCTTTAAATTGCAATATACATATTAGAAAATAGATTTAAATACGTAAATTAGGACTACACAGTTGTGATTTTAATGCAAACACTCGTGTTTTATTGTTAGCCACTTTTAATTATAGAACCGCTTATTATTATCAACTGGTTATTCTTGTCATTCTGATCTTGGACAAATGTGATCACATTAAGTGGAGTAGACAATTAAAAAAAGTGCTGAGTCATAAAGTTCCAAGTGTAAAGGGAGGTCTGGGGGTCTGAAACCCCTCCTATCTTGACAGGAATCTTCCTTCCTGTCAAGATTGGGGACTAGGCTTTCTCCATGCTTTTTTTATGGAGATTGATTCCAGTAGCCACAATAAGACGCTCAGTGTGTTTTGCACCTTAGGACTTAGGAAATCCTTAAGAAAAATTAGTTGATACCACTGACTAAATTCGATAAAAACGTGATCTGAGAGGTATCACTACTTATTGGGCTCCTTTGACTCTGACTATGCTTAGGTTTTTTCTGCATCGTATTTACAATGTGAACAGAAGCCAGCTTCGACTAGATGCCGGAAAAACGGTACTTACGCGAAAAAGCGTTACTTTTTCAACTTTTCTGCAGGATGTGATCCTAAACAACGGCTAACAACTTGATGGCTTGTTTGAGTTGTTTTTTCTACAATGCAAGAAGAAGCCGATTTCAACTTGGCACCTTCCAAGAAAGAAGTCGCGGGAAGAACGGAACACTGCAAGCAACATGAAACTTGCTTACAAATCGTGATTTTTCCGCTTTAAATCGTCATTTTTCTCAGAAATAATATGCAAAGTAAAAAAGTCTAGGGATTATGAGAGAAACTTCTCTATTCTTTAGGGATTGGAACGTTTCAAGGGCGAAATTTAGTGCACCAAGCAAAAATATAGGAAATATAGGAGGTTTTTTACTAATTTTTCAAAAATATAGGATTTATAGGTGTGAGATATTTCGCACGATTCTCATCAGGGTCGGCCGGTTTAAACCATTTTTTTTTTAGAAATTGAAAAATATTTTCAGGATTTTTTGAAGAAAGTGTTATTAAGTATAATCTGTTGCACAAAATTAAAAGGTCAGAATTACCTAAAAATTGACATTTTAAGGTGATTAAAAATCGGAAATCTTTTAATTTAATGGTTTTAATTATTGAATTCTCTCTATCTAAACTTAACCTTAAATGCTTAAGTTAAACTTAATATATGTTGCAAGAGATAGTTTATTTATTAATTTCCTTTAAAATGAAACATTACTTCAAAGAGTAACGAAAGATACACAAAAGTTATCTGTTTTTCACTGATAAAAGATGGCTTGGATTTAAATTAATTGATAAAATAAATTTGTCTTATTTGTCAGTCATAAAAACCAGTTGTTTTTTTTACTAAATTAATAAAAACCGTCAATTTCTTTAATGATAAAAAGTAAAAACCAGTTGTTTGTTTATAAATAGATAAAAACCAGTTGGGTTTTTTTACTAAATTAATAAAAAACCGTATTGATTTCCTTAATCGGATTAATTATCTCAATCAATTATCCAATTTCAATTAACATTAGTTGTATACATTTCACTTTTACTTCTTATTTAAAAAAAATAAAATTTTCTCTATCTAAAGAAATTTCTTAAGTTCATAAATTAATCCGTATATAATTAAGATAAATAATTTGATTATTTCAACCATTTATCCAAGTTAAATTAACACCGATTTTTATTCACTACAATAATATTAGATAGTCAAATTGGAATATTTTAAAAACAAAAATTATTTTTAAATTAAATTAATTTAACTTTAATTAACTAATTAAATTATACAAATAATTTATCAATTATAAACAACCCCTGAAATAAATGTCTCATTTACAACTCAATATCAAACATCACTTAAAATAACTTATTCTGAAAAAAAAATTATAAAAAAACTTGGTTTAAACCAAATAAACCAGGTTTTTTGCCAACCCTGCGTAGTGCATATTGTCTATTAAAGAAATACAGTTACAACGAAGAAATTTTAAGGTCTCATGAAGTTATAACTGGATTTTACTCTGTATGTTACCCCTATTCCCATGCATCTTATCTTTCCACTAGCCTTGTGTTTTTGAACACTAATAGGCACGATTTGAACCTTGGTGTTAATAATGTTGGTTTATAATATGCTAATGGATATGGTTTATAATGCATTTATTTTTTTATTCCATAGAAGTATCCTAGAGCAGAATAAATGTGCAAAATTTTTTTTATTACGATGATTATTTACTTTTAAATTTAATTTCAAAGTTTGACTTTAAAAAAGGGTGCAAAAACGTCAAATTTCAAAATGTGACGTACTTAAATCCTATACATTGATTTTAAACCCTTTAATTATTTTAAGTCATAGTTGGGTTTCACTTTAAAGTAAGGCCGAATCAGCTGTGACGTACTTCAATCCTAAACAAAGACAAAGGTCGATTTTAAATATTTAATTAACTAAATTTTTTTGAAATTTTTCATGTCAATTTTTGGATTTAGATCTACTTCCTTTACTGGAAAAATGCATTTTTTTCTGTTTTCAAAAAATGCTGGTATTGCCCATTCTAAAGAGAAAATGAAGGGGTGCTGGGAATTTTTCTAGTTAAATCTTGAAATTAGTATTTAAACTTTTTTACTATTGGGATATTTTGGATGACACCTGATGATATCTTCTTAATGTATGCAGCAAAATTTTCAAGGGGGAAAGCAGCATGACCTTGCTTCCACTTACTACTTATATTTTTATTGACATCTTTAATGCATTAATTTTGGTAAAAATTGCTATTGAATTTTTACATTTCAGCATATCATAAAAGCATGGAAAGTAAAAAGCAAGCAAAAGAGAACAAGAGAATCTCAGGTGCCATGGAAGAGACAGCTGAAGAACCTGAAGTACAGATGCTTGCTGAAAAAAGCGAAACGTCGTTTGAAGAAGATGTAATTGTTTTGGATAGCAGTGATTCAAACAGTGGCAATGAAGAAAGCAACGATGAAGAGAGTGGGAGTGATTAATCATCACTCTGCAAGTCGGTGCATTTGTAATATAGATCATATTTTGAAAACAGCAAATTTGTGTACATAATTATTCTCCAATAAATTCTTGCATCTTTTTAAAACCTGAAAGCAATGATTTATAGGTTTTTTATATCTAATGTCGAAATTTGGCCAAAAATCACAAAAATCCCTCAAATTTAAAGTTTTTACCTAAAAATTCAGATTCAAAATGAGGTGAACTATTGTATTAAGAGGCAAATTTCAAAAAAATTATCAAAAATAAAAAAAATCTGAGGTAGACCCTCAGCCCCTCTCAAAAATTAATGTCTATTAATATTTTTTACTTCAAAATTCTGTGGTTTACCATGACTCAAAATGAGCTGAAACATCACTTTTAACCCGTTGGGACTCGTGGGGTCATTTTATAACCCCAAGCTCACACAAACATTCCATTTAACGGAAAACTAAACACCTGGGGATTCTTTACTTCTCAGTAGCTGGGTTTCTGACCCTTATCTACATGCCTGAGAAGTTTCGTGGAATTTGGATTATTTTTCCGCCCCCCAGACGCATTTTGTTAGCTTTTGGGGTAATGGAATGACCCCCGCGAGTCTCTTCGTTAGTGCTGCACATCCGTTTTTTTGTACTCCGCCTTCTATACAACCTACTGATAAGGGCCCAAAACATGTGTAAACAAATTTAAAGAAATTCTAAGGGGGTTCTATTTCATTTTAGTACAAAGAAAAGGAAGACACAGGTGTGGGTACTTTCAATACTGGTCCCCGTGACAGTTTTATGACTTGTAATTCACCAGACCACTGTATCCCGCCTCTTACATTCTTTGCTTTTGTATTGAATGGGAAAGGAGCTAGGAAAGTGTATTGAGGTAACAAGTTTTCGAAGAAAAAATACCCTAGTTTGAGTGTTAGAAAAAAATGTTGGAAGTAGGATAGAAAAACCACTTGTGTCTGTAATTTGTGTTTAAATTTTTTTAGCAAAGCCCACGTTAATACCATTTGTGATAATTGTCTTTGATAACTAAAAGTGTTGTTTTGTTCACCACAATTGTAACTGTGTGTTTAACTTTGTTTTGATATTCTGATTACTTGTTTAACCAATGTAATTTCTGAGGTTAAGAGTTCTAGTGTTATGTATTCTAAGGTTAAGTGTTGTAGGGTCAAAAGTCTGTTTAATTTTGACTGTCTAGTTTTGACTATGTAACTGAAGTGATTTGAGTCTGTGATGTCATCACCTCTGATTGGCTTGGATTGATATGACATCACATAGTATTTCAGATAAAAGCCCTGTGTGAGGCTAGCTGCTTCTCTTACCTTTGTGCACTAATTATAGAATGTATTCTTAGTTTTCTGTTTTTGTGTCTTTGTTCCTGCTAGTCAGGATGACACGTTTAATCATGTTTTGTCTTTAGATATTATAGGGGTTTTTATTGATAACTAGATGTTTTCTTAGGTTGGCCACATGTCAGTCCTAGTTAAATTTGTTTACAGTTGTTAAGTTATGTTTACATTCGTTAATAAATTAATCTTTGTCTTTTTTAAAGCTCTGCTATTATTTTAGTCTACCTTATTAGAGTTTAAGGGTATCAAGGGTTATGGGCCCAGCCCAACCCTGTAGTTGTAATTGATTGTTGTCCTTTTGGATGTCTGCCGTGGATCCCTGGTGACTGGGGGGCGGTTCTTCAAAATTTGTTTGAGTCATGGCTTTGGTCACGCCAAGTATTACGAAACTAAATGGAAAGAATTATTCCTCTTGGTCGGTGGATATAAAATTCTTATTGATAGAGAGGGGCCTATGGAAAATAGTGAATGAAAAGGAAAAGGCACCCACGAGTGCTGATCAGAAAGACTCTTTCGGCGACAAATGTGATAGGGCTTTGTCAACCATTTACTTAAACATAGAGCCGGAGTTTAAAAGGTTGATTAAAAATGAAGTTGGTCCTGTCGAGGCTTGGAAGAAGCTGAAACTCTACTTTGAACCTGATGACCGGGTCCGTCATCAGATTCTGTTCAATCGGTTCCTTGAGGTGAGGCCGGCTAAACAAGAGGGTTTGGCTATCTACTTTGCCAAGGTTAGAGAGATCGCAGATCAACTGGAAGGAATTCGCCATCCGATGGACAAAGACAGGATCATATTCCATGTCCTGCGATGGCTCCCTGATGAATTCTCATCGTTAGTACAGGCCATCATGGCCTGGCCTGACCCGAACTTCAGCTTCAACAAGGTCGAGGAGGCTGTCCTGGCGGAGGAGGCCAGACTTCAACAGCGAAGAGCAGACCGGGCGGAGATTTCGGTCCTCTTCACCGAATCAACTTCAGGCTGCCAAGTTCCGGCATCTGACCAGCGGAGGCCAAGGTCGGGGACCCGACAAAGGGCTGTCACATGTTACAGATGCGGAGTAGTAGGCCACATCGCACGGAGGTGCAATGAGCCAAAGGAGAGATCCGTCTCACGGAAGAGGAGGAACGGTTTCTCGCCAGTCAGAAGGAACCAGTCACCGGGGGTACGCGGCAGACATCAAAAAGATAAGTATACCTGCTTATTAGTACAGACTTGCCTTTCAGAGACTGACTGTGATGCGGATGCATTTGTTGTAGACACAGCCGCATCGCATCACTTTTGTAAGGACTTGTCTTATTTTTCTACTTTTGAAAAAGTTAGTAACGAGAAGGTCCAGGTAGCTACAAATGACTCAACCTTCATGGTTGAGGGTAAAGGAAATATCCATTTAAAATTCAATGAGGAAAATATTGTTTTGAAAAATGTTCTGTATTCACCTTCACTAAGGAGGAATTTGATTGCTGGCAATATTATAGATAAAGCTGGTTTAAGTTTTAATGGAGAGGGTGGTGTAATCAAAATTCAAAATCATGAAAGAATTTTGTTTTCGGCTAAATTGAAAGATGGAATTTATTGCACCTACCCTGAAGTGATCAAAAATTCTAATTTTGAACCAGTTTTGTCGAAACCCAAGAAGTCTGTTACATTTGAGACTTCTGTGTCTGAAAAATCCAGTCCTCAAAAGTCCAGTCTAGAATTATGGCATAGGAGACTGGCTCATGTTAGTCAGGGTTTGATCTTAAGAACTAAAAATAATAATTGTGTAAGGGGATTGCCAGATCTGCCCAATCTATCTATTGAGTGTGAACCATGCAGATTAGCTAAAAGTAAAAGGAAAAGTTTCAAACCAATTGGTTGTGTAAGGTCTAAGAGACCGTTAGAGCTTCTGCATATGGACCTGTGTGGCCCTATAACTCCTGAAGGTAGAGATGGTCAAAAATACCTTTTTGTTATTGTTGATGACTTCTCTAAAAAGGTTAATGTGTTTCCAATTAACAGTAAAGCTGACACCTTTGAAGTATTTAAGAAGTTTTTGACTAGAAATGAAAGGTTCTTGAACTCAAAAGTTGTTTCTGTAAGGAGTGACAACGGAAAAGAGTTCTGCAATAATGAGTTTAATGACTTTTTTGAAAGTCTAGGTATTATACATGAAAAAACTAATACCTTTTCCCCAGAGCAGAACGGAATGGTTGAGCGTTTTAACCTAACTGTCATGGACTCTGTAAAAGCTATGATTGAAGAGTCAGGTCTGCCCCGAGAGTTTTGGCCTGAATGTGCCCTGCATTTCACATATACGTGGAACCGGGTTTGCCACTCGGACCAAACAGAAACACCCGTTGAGTTGTTTAGTGGCAATAAGCCCTCAGTAAAACACCTAAAACCCTTTGGGGTTAAAGCGTATGTGGGTATTCCCAAACAGAAAAGGGGTAAACTTGATAATAGAGCCAAACCGGGAGTAATGGTTGGTTATGCTTTGGGTACGAAGGGGTACCGGATTTGGTTACCAGATGAAAACAGGGTGGTTGAGACAATCAATGTAAATTTTAATGAAAAGGAAGTGTTTAAAAATTTCAGTAACACAACTAACTATTTTGTTGATAAGGAAGAGGCACCTTTAGATTTTGGAATTGCTTACATCCTGGATGATGAGTGTTCTGATAGAGGTTTAAATCAAAGTTTTTCAGATTATCCCAGAGATTATCCTCTAGAAAGTGAACATCATCCCGACATTGCTGGACCGGATTCTGGGAAAGGCGAAACCAGCGACGAAGAGACTGAACCTGAACTTAAAGAAATCCCATGGAGAAGAGACGCTGTAAGAAGATCGGACAACTCACGCGTCGACATCTACTTCTACCCAGGGGACTCCACTAAAAGACTTCGCTCATTAAGGGAAGTGGAGGATTATTGTTCAACAAATCAGGTAAAGTTTGATCCTTCAATTTTTGATTTTGCTGGAAAGAACGAGTACGTCGGCCCGATCCCAGTCTCTGATGTCAGCCAAAGCTCGGCGAGTCTTACGTCCTGACTAGATGTGGTAGTTCCGAACACCTTCAAACAGGCTGTGAAGTCGGAGTTTAAAGAGGAGTGGCTAAAAGCAATGGAGGAGGAACTTCAAACAATGAGAGACAGGGAGGTATGGGATTTGGTTCCAAAACCATCTGGCACGAATGTTTTAGGTTGCAGGTGGGTGTTCACGGTCAAACGTGATGATAAGGGACAAGTCGTACGGTTCAAGGCTAGACTTGTAGCCCAAGGCTACAGACAGGTCAAGGGTGAGAGTTACGACGAAACGTACAGCCCTGTCGTTAACTTTAGCATAATTAGATTCTTCTTCTCGTTGCTGGTATGTCATCTAGGATGGGTTCATCGCCAGTTTGATGTTAAGTGTGCATACTTGTATGCTCCTTTGAAAGAGAATATATTCATGTCACAACCCCCTGGTTTTTCTGATGGTCATAGAGTTAACTTAGTCTGTAAATTAAAAAGGGCTATTTACGGTCTTCACCAAAGCGGTAGAGAGTGGTTTTTCGAGATGGATAGGGTTCTTTTGAGGATTGGATTTACCAAGTTTGATTATTGTAATTGTGTTTACAGTTATAGTAACGATGTGATTCTGCTTCTTTACGTAGATGATTTTGTAGTTTTTAGTAAAACAGAAAGTAAAATTAATAGTGTAATACAGTTATTAAGCAGTAATTTTGACCTTAAGGCTTTGGGTAAAACTAGGAAACTCCTCGGAGTAGAATTTGAAGAATATGATAATTTCTTGTTTATGCATCAATTAAGTTACATTCATGAAATTTTTGATAAGTATAGATCTTTCAGCATTCCAATAAGGTCTCTACCAATATCAAAGGGTATAATCTATTCAAAGAGTCAATCCCCACAGACAAAGGAGGAAGAAAACCAAATGGAAAATTATCCCTATAGAAATTTGCTTGGGTGCTTGTCCTTTTTGGCTAATAGAACTCGCCCTGATATTGCGTATGCGGTTAACATTTTTAGCCAATTTCAGAATTCTCCTGGCCTAGATCATTGGAATGGCTTGATTGGTTTGCTCGGTTATGTTTGGAGTACACGGACATTTAAGTTGAAGTTTTTCTGTGAAAACCCCAAAATTGTAGTTTACTCTGACGCCGACTTTGCGGCCAACCGAGATGATAGAATATCAATGGGAGGACAGATCATCTTTCTCGGTAATTCCCCAATCCATTGGAGGTCATTCAAAGAGAAGTGTATCAGTCTATCTACGATGGAGGCCGAATTCGTAGCAATGACGGAGGCTACTAAAGAGTTGGTCTGGTTCGACAATATCTTTAATGAATGTATTGCTAAAAATGTTATAAATTTAAAGAAACTAAAATCAATAATGTATATTGACAACCAAGCAACCATAAGTTTTGTTAAATCCCCCATAGAAAACTCTAAGTCAAAACATATTGATATAAAACTTTTATTTGTTAGAGATCTGATATTTAAAGAGTTATTTTCTATATCTTATGTAAGAAGCAAGGATAATTTATCTGACATCTTCACGAAACCCCTTACAAAATTGGCTTTGGATTCTTTTGTTAGTAGAATCTTTGAATTTGGAAATCGATGATTTAAGTTTTGTCTTTTGCAATTGATATGTTTTCTCAATTTTTTGAACTATTTTTTTAGGAAATAGCGTCGGATTTTGGTGCTAACCTGATGGAGATTGAGACTTACGAAGAAAACATATAAGTTTGTTTCTCATCTCTCATTGTAATGGACACCATCTTCCTGACCTCTGGGACTTTTTGTAAACTCATATCTAGTTGGATGCTATGTGAAATGTATGTCTGAGGCAACGATAGGAAATTGAATGTATATGTTGTAAAATATTGATATGAATGTACCATACCAACTAGTAGTTGTAAATATTATCATCATGTTTTTAAAATGTTTTTTGCTCCCCGGGGAGGTATACCTATTTGTATTTTTGATACTAGTGTCAAGAGTTGAAGTATTTTTCTATGTTGAATTTTGTAAGGCTGTGGCCAATCTGGAAGGTCTGGTTAGTTTGTAAAACTTTTGAGAATTGTTTAATTTATTTTGGTCATCACAATTGTGGTGATGGGGGGCATTGATAACTAAAAGTGTTGTTTTGTTCACCACAATTGTAACTGTGTGTTTAACTTTGTTTTGATATTCTGATTACTTGTTTAACCAATGTAATTTCTGAGGTTAAGAGTTCTAGTGTTATGTATTCTAAGGTTAAGTGTTGTAGGGTCAAAAGTCTGTTTAATTTTGACTGTCTAGTTTTGACTATGTAACTGAAGTGATTTGAGTCTGTGATGTCATCACCTCTGATTGGCTTGGATTGATATGACATCACATAGTATTTCAGATAAAAGCCCTGTGTGAGGCTAGCTGCTTCTCTTACCTTTGTGCACTAATTATAGAATGTATTCTTAGTTTTCTGTTTTTGTGTCTTTGTTCCTGCTAGTCAGGATGACACGTTTAATCATGTTTTGTCTTTAGATATTATAGGGGTTTTTATTGATAACTAGATGTTTTCTTAGGTTGGCCACATGTCAGTCCTAGTTAAATTTGTTTACAGTTGTTAAGTTATGTTTACATTCGTTAATAAATTAATCTTTGTCTTTTTTAAAGCTCTGCTATTATTTTAGTCTACCTTATTAGAGTTTAAGGGTATCAGTCTTTACCAAAAGAAAGCTTTAAGAAATTCATTATATAGTATTTTGAAGTAATTAAATTATTTTTTACGTTGAAATGATTTGTGTGTATTGTGTAATAAGAAAAATTAATATCAAACTCAAAAAATTATTTCTCAGCGTAGAAAATATTGCAGATTATAAGTTTTCTTAATCAGTTATGTTTTAAAGTCTAAAAATTTAATGGTTCCAACTAAAAAAAATATTTTTAACGATGTAGAAAAGAGTGAAAAGGTTGGGGCTATTCCATAACCCCCGCGAGTCTCAACGTTCGCCCGGGAGGCGCGAGTCCCACCGGGTTAAAGACAAACTTCCAAAATTTTCTAGGGTTGATCCTTATTTATACTTGGATCTCGTTAAAACCACGATCATTGACAAAAAAATCTAAAAATTGATTTATAGCAATTGATCCAACCACCAAGTTGTTTCAATGCTTGTGTACATAATCAGTAGTGTGTATCTGTATCCAGGGCTCGATTTCTAAAAAAAGAGGTACCGGAACGGTAAAATTATTGGTATCAAAACTGAAAAAGCGAATACTTTTTAATACCTAAACTTAAACATTTATATTTAAATTTATAAAATAAATTCAAATGTGTTGTACTAGATTAGGAAGAGTGTTCTAACTTAATTATTGTACAAGATGATGAACTATTTATGCACCTTTTTTTACAGTGGGTTATCCTTTTTTTCCAACAGGGTGCCTCTTGCAGGAGGCGGGACGGTGAATGAACAATGAACCATTAGTGTTGTATATTTTGCCAATATAATGCGTAGTTAAAGTCCTTAAATGGTAGAATTTAAGATGTAGCAAATTTTCTTTGCAAATTTGCCCAGCAATCTGGCAAATCTGGTTCAAATAAAAAATAATCAATGCCGGAGCTAATTGTGGGAAGTTTAAATGGGGGTTCACTATTATTTGTCTGTCCTCGCTTGGCACGAATGGTAAACCCAAACGGGAAAGGCCATTCTCTCCCTGGGGTTGGATAGGTAGGGAGAGAGAGCGCCAAACTGGTTACTTCTCGCCAAGAACTACTCCACCTCCCTTCCCTCTCCTTTGCCAATGGGGTGCATAAGTAGCCAAGCCAGCAACCTTGATTTCCCGCACCCCTACCCGAACTTGGATCTCCCCGCTTCCCTCCGCCAAGCGAGCGCAGACAAATAATACATAGAGGTTCACAATCATGTTTTAAAAGAACAATTAAGTAACAACCTTACAATTAAATCACAAGTATTGTTATTTGCAAAAAGATAAAAATGCATTAAAATGTTTTTTGAATTTGAATTATGCCTTTTTATATTCTTTAGGTAGGATTCTTACTGTTATGAACTTAATCTGAAAATAAATCTCATTAGTTCAGTACTAAGTACAAAAAGGGGGGCCTGGGGGTTCTCCCCCCAGAAAAATTTTGGAAATTTGACAGTAAAATCATGGTTTTAATTCATTATAGGACTTTTTTTCGTACATAGAAAGGTATTCGCTGGCCTGATGAATGGGTCTCACGGGCCGCAGTAAGAGACCCTTAAATAGAATAAAAATTTTTTTTCCGAAAAAGAGGTTCCGGAACGGCGTTCCGGACCGTTCCGGCTGAAATCGAGCCCTGTCTGTATCAGTTGTGAACATAATCAGTACACACACCCTGAAATAATTAAAATTGGGTGGTGGAAAAAAACTTTACTTCTAAAAAGAAAATATTTTAAGGCTTCTGAGGTAAGTAATAGGAAAAATGTATGTATAGTATCATGGGTTTTTTTATAAACTGTCATTCCCTTATACTACTACTAAAAAATTATTACACATTTCTTACTACTTACACAGTACCTTTTCTAGTATTTTACTTCAAAAAATAGTTGCAACTTCAGACCTGTGTGTAATTTTCTAGATCATCTCATCCGGTTTTCAGATAAGATTTCTTTATTGTTAGTAATTAAAATTTTATTTACATGAAGATTTTTATTTTAAATTGTTAAAACAAAAAAGAAATCATTGGAAACCTGAGTTTTGTCTATTTCTAGAACAAATGGTGTATAAAAATTTAAAAAGACAACCTTGCTTAAAATCATGTATATAATCTTGTAACATGAGATGCATTTACAAATCTTGAAAGATCCAAACATTGAAATGACAAAATATATAAAACAAGCCGTAAACAAATAACAATCAAAAACGTATGATTAAATACATGTTGCTAAAATATTGAATCGTATATATTTAAAAAGAAACATTTAAGGCATTTAAATAAGGCTTCATGTGATGAAATGTTCAAGAAACAGTTAAAATAAATTTTGAAGCAATGGTTGTGCGGCACATAGGACACAACTCCACTTGACTGGAACAGTTTTGGCAACAGCAGACATGACCACAAGGGAGGAATACAGCTGATGTCTATAAGGAGATAAAAGCAAGTTTTAGATCATAGATATAATTTAGTTTTAGATATAATTAATAACCTTATTTATCATCAGGCATAAAAGTAAGTAGTGCTTCCTAATATACTGCCGTCCTAAGCGAAATGTACGTAAACGAGTTTTCTTAAAACTTCATTTTCTTTCTCCCTTGGCGCGTTTTAAATTGGCGAGTTTAAATTGGTTTTAATTTTAATGTATTTCGCTACTTCCAAGCCACTAGAATGGTTGGCAAGATTATGAAAAAAACTCCTTAAATATCAGAATTGAAAGCAAACTGATATTTTTGTAAGATTGAAATTAACATCAATTTAAATTGAAAATAATATTTAAACTAAAACGGAATATTTTTAAACATATTGTTTTAAGAACATATAATATTTCAATGTTATTATTACATCTGGAATATGCTCGAGTTCGCAGCTGAAATGCTAATAATTGTGTAACTGAACCCTGCTTGCCATAAATATATACGCATTCCGGACCCTAACGCAACCCAACGCTGCAACTGATAACAGATGAAGACTTATGGGGAAGAATGGTTTTTGTCCATTTCAACACATCTTAAGTATAGGTTGACGGTAGCCATGTTTGACCACAGCTTAAACTTTAGACCCGGTGCACTAGCCTAAAGGAAAAAAATTGAAACTTTGAATCTTAATCATTCTAAAACTAATTCAAATTTTATAAAAAACGAAACGACAATCTTTTTGCAAAAAAATAATTGTATGTGTGTAAAATATTGTACTTCTACCATGATTAGTTTTTCTTTTATAACGAAAAAAGTGTTTCGATTATTTCATTGGCTGCTGCGACCCGAGTTAGCACGAGTGACCGAGTTTTGGCGTCGCGTCGCAGGCCAAAAGTTTAAGCTATGGTCAAACATGGCGACCGACACCCTATACTAAAGATGAGCTCAAATGAACAAAAAGCATTCTTCCCCATAGGTCTTCAGATTTTTTTTGGGCTTGGCTAATATTTCGTCACCTTAGAATCAAAAACTACTATCTCCGTTCGGCAAACTTCGGGGATCCCGATCCTGGGCTACTTAAAATCAGACGCCAATTCAAACCACTACCCATAAAAAATCCACCAATTAATTGCCACTAAATCAAAAAATAATAATAATTACTTCAGATCGTTGCAGGTGCTCATTTGATTGGTTTGGCACTTTGCCAGCTCGATGATGTCACGCTTACAAACCAATGAAATGAGCTTTCTTGCTTGCAATTCCGAATCAGACCAGAAGGCAGTATTATTTGATTTTAAGATGAAGAAAATATTGCCAAACGATATCAGACCGCCAAGATTAACATTGAATCTAGCTTGTTTCGCAGCAGCCAATGAAATAATTGGAAAATTTTTTTATACTATAAGAAAAACTAATCATTGTAGAAGTACACTATTTTAAACACATACATGGGCGGATTTAAGGGGGTGCATGGGGGGGGGGCATTGCACCCCCAACTTTTTGAGAAAATTCCATTTTTACTGGGGAAAATCATGCTTTCAAAGTCATCAGGGGCAACTTGCATCCTCAAGTTTTTCAGAACGCACCCCCAAGGTTCACCATCTAAATCCGCCCATGAACACATATACAATTATTTTTTACAAAAATATTGTTGTTTCGTTTTAAAAAATCCGAATTAGTTTTAGAATTATTAAGATTCAAAGTTTTAATTTTTTCCCTTTTTAAGTTTAACAAAATGGATAACAGCCAGGGCCGTATATAGGCACGTGCAACATGTGGCACAGGGCGGCAAAATTTTGGGGGAGGCAGATTACAAGTGCATCAAGGCAGTGGCATATATAACGGGGGGGGGGGGCTTAAGGAGGTCCGGCCCTCCCCCCGGAACCAGAATTGATGTTCCAAAAACAAGCTAAAAACCTGTTTTTTTAGAGTCAAATTTTCTGAGGGAGGACCCCCAGATCCCCTTTTTTAATTGGAACTCCGTTATTTTCAAGCTGTTGTATATAAAGTTCACCCAAATGCAAATTCTATCTCTACAAAATTTCAGACTAGGTGTACCAGAACTGGTTAAAAACAGTTTTTTGAGTCAAATTTTCTAGGGGTGAACCCCCAGACCCCCCTTTCATACTAGGAACTAAATTACTCACCACAACTTTTTTATATTAAGTTCTTTTAGATTTAGATATAAATTCAAACAAACAATTTTTAAAAAGCTACATGGACGCGATAAATTTGATTTGAAGGGTCTGTTAAATAATTTTGGGTCTCTCCCAAAATAAATTTATATACAGTAGAGCCCCGATTATCCGCGGAATTGGGTGGCAAGGGTACCGCGGATAATGAAAATCGCGGATAACCCGAAAAAAGACTAAATATGAGGTGAAAACACGAAAAAAATATTTCAGACTAAAAACTAAGTTTTATTGTACAAAAAACATAAGTAAAACTTTTAAAATATGTACAGTACACAGCAGAAACCTTTGTTCTACACCTAAAATTTCTCTAATCTCGACTAAAATTATCTCTCATAATTAAAAAATATTTTCGTAGCACTCGCGGATAATCCGCACCGCGGTTCATCCGCTCGCGGATAATCGGGGTTCTACTGTATAAACGCCACAGCATCAAGGGAAAACTAATAGATAAACAAGGATATTTTCTTTTCTTAATTAAAAAATTACCTTGCAATTTACTTTTAAAGAGATGTTTTGAAACCCTCGATTTGTAATCTGTAGAAAATTTAAACCCTAATTCATGTTAAATAGGATTAAATGCTAATTTTCACTCTAACATTAAGCAGTTAGACTTTTTAAAGGAAGAAAAGGGGGGAGTATTTTCTTGAAATAGAAAATGAAAAAGGGGGGCGGCAATAAATTGATATGCACAGGGCAGCAAAAACCCTAAATATGGGCCTGATAACAGCAACCCTTTAACAACGCCAAAACCGCCAAGAAAACGAGCAGAATGAACAACTAAGCTGCGTGAATTTTCAGAGATAGTAGTTTTTGATTCTAAGGCGACAATTTGATCTTAAAAGGAGTGTCTACCGGTGGTTCCTAAACTATTTTGGTCGTGGAACCCCCAAATTTGTTGCCAATGATCGCAGAACCCTGAATATTTTTTAATAAATGACTTTTCAAAGTTCAATATTTGATATTAAATGAAACATGCAGTGCTAGAAGTGCGGGGTGACGTGTCCCCCTACTTTTCATAAAAATACCCATCCATACCCATACTTTTCATAAAAATACCCCCCACTTCTATTTCTACTAAAATCCATCCCTTGACTTCTGAAATCCCTCCTTCCATTAAAAAAACTAGAAAATGTTACTCTAATATTTCTTTTGTTAGTATAAAACCTGCTTTAAAAATAAGTTTTTCACAAATTAAATGAATATGATAATTTTAGTTCTTTCTGATTATAGACTAAGAACTAAATTTATTGCATTGAATCACAGGTAATTGAGATCTGTTGTAATCAGTGGTCGGTCAAGTGTTCTGCTAAGTGTTCATTCACTGGGCAGATCACCCTAGTTTTTAAACGTTGCTTTTAATTAACTTTTCCAAATTAATACCTTTTCTGTAATGAAAGGAAATGTAAATGAAGTTCAGGATGTTAATGAATATTTACTTGATTTCCATTTTTGAAACAAGTTTTTTACTGATATCTTCATTATAAAATTATCTATGCATACTACTAAGATCCTAAAATTTCTATA
Source organism: Tetragnatha versicolor (assembly GCA_024610705.1). Lineage (NCBI taxonomy): Eukaryota > Metazoa > Arthropoda > Arachnida > Araneae > Tetragnathidae > Tetragnatha > Tetragnatha versicolor. Next base: position 1,590,076 of record JANDEH010000001.1, read on the forward strand.
CCCTCCAGCTTAGCTTAATATTCAGACCAGTGTGGTAACTGCTCAGAACACCAAAACTACCAACTCATTAGTTAAAAAAATAATAGAAAAGCTACCTGTACATCCAAGCAAACAACACATTCTGTTTGACACCACAATTTGACTTCAGCATCAGGAGACATGGGAGGTGCTGATGGGTCCTCTGTTGGCGTTTCAGGTTCTGGGGGTGCTGATGGTTCCTCTGTTGGAGTTTCAGGTTCTGAGGGTGCTGATGGGGCAGGAAAATTAGAAAATTCTGGAATGCGATACTTCATGCCTGGACCCAAAGTTAGATTGTAATGCTCTTGGACTTTTAGTAAGATGGCGTTACAAACTCTGTTGTCTAAAATCCCCATCTGTAAATATTAAAAATAAAATCAAGAGTTTAACAAATAAAGAGAGCAACCAAGATATCAAAACTTATCCCTGACAGAATATGAGTGTTGATCCACAAAATGCACATTTCAGTTATAAAAACATTCTGCATGGGTTTAAGTCAGAAAATAAAAATAAAATTTTAACACTATTGTGCTCTGTTTTTTTAGTCATTTTCCTAAATAACAATGTGTTATAAAGCGATTGCCATGACTCTAATATAAGGTGTTCAGAGGTTTGTAAAAAATGACCCGATATGATATTATCACAAATGCATCCATGTTACCTTCTTTAAATCTTTAAGAGTAAATTTGAGCAATTGAGAAAAGGTTATTCTTTTTGAAGCAAACAAAGGTAAGTATTCAGTTGCTCCAACATCCAGTAAGACAATCTTTACATCATCATCTACTCCCAACTCCTATAAATACATTAAGTAAATAAAATAATATCATTCAATTCAGTAAAGAAAATCTATACAGATGAATTAAGTGATTGAATTTACTTACAGCATCTATAATGCCCTTGGGTTTTCTGTCTAGCAAATTTTGATACTGAATCAACCAAAAATCTTCCATTTCAAGAGCTCGTTTCTCTTCCATTTGATGCTAAAAGAAAGGTTAAATGTAGTTTCATTTAAAAGATAATTTCTGCAACAGGGTGTATTACCTAGTGATTAACAGAATGAATACTTGGGTATAGAAGAGTATTTTAGATATTAAATACTCATATTTCAGGGACTTTTATGAAATGAACACATTTAGAATAATCCCTGATTTTAAAAATGTTGTGGCAATATATTCCAGTGACAAAGCAACCATGGAGGCTCTGCTTCTTTAACTAGTTTCATAAACAGAAGCAGAAAGATAAAGTAAATTCTGCTCTAGTTTATTCTCATACTCGAATGATGTTGGTCATTGAAATTTACATCTTTAACTTTTTCCTGAACTTTATGAAATCTTTTGAATTTTGTTTACTTGCGCGCATAAGCTTAAGAAACAATGTTTAGTCTCAAAGAATAATTTTAATTTTTGAGAATAATAAATGCAAGTGTTTCAGTTTAAAAAATTTGTTTCATCAAAAAGATATTTTACTTTTAACCTTCTTACAACACTAAAAAATAATTAGTTGGCCAAAAATATCATACAAAATTCAAATAGCTAAAGAAATTATGATGAAATGAAAGCTAATAATGTGCAAGCTCAAGGACGCTGAAGGTTGGAAATATAGAATGTTACCATTCTAAAAAATTATAATTATTTTTCAAATAAAATGAAAATGGAAGCCCCCTCCCCTCATTTTTTCTAATTACCGCATCATAATATATTACCAATCGCTCTTTCAATTCTATCTCTCGTTCTTCTTTAGCTAACATGAGATCTGATAACAAAGAGGCTAATGCTATTCTATGATCAGCCAAAACATTCTGAAAAGAGAAAAAAAACAAGTTTAGAAGAAAAAATACAACAAGTTTAAATATTTATATTGGAGTCACATAACATATGGAATTGTTATTTTAATGAGAGTAATGATAATACAATTCTCAGTAAAAAATAAATTTGGGTGTAGTGTAGTGAAATATGGATAAAGTTCACTTTGGTTACCATAACTTACAAGTTCAGAGTTTATCTTTAGATCTTTCTTTTTTAATTCAGCCACAGTTAAATTGGAGAGTTCTTTTTCAATAAGTTCAATCTATAATAAACAGTAAAATAATTTATATTGGTATCAAAAATAAAAATATGTCAAACTTGTTATGTTTGATAAAAGAGTATTTTTGAAGTATAGTACAACTATGCATGCAAAAATCTTACTTTGTGAGCTATTTCTTGATGTCGAATATCTTTCTGCAGTTGCAATACCTCAAATGCTTCCTTTTGATATTCTTCCTAATAATTGGATAAATAAAGGAATTAGATAAATTATAATACACCTATTAAAAAGTCTTTAAACTAAATATTACCTCTTTTAAAAGTTTGTCCATAAGAATTTGCTGATCAAGGTCTCTTTCTCGGAAAATATTGAATAACTTTAAATTATTTTCATTGTCCCTAAATTAGGAATATATTAAAAGCGCAATCATACAAGTAAAATTTATAAAGTAATTAAAGAAGAAATCTCAAAATTTACTTAAAGTAAATTCCTTACTCGTTTTGCAGTTTTTCTACCATATTGGATCTTTCCAATTCATTTTGGGCAGTTTTTTCAGAATACTGAAGCATTTCTGTCATAGCCTCTAAAATGGTGAAAAATTCCATTATTTAATTTTTATAGACAATACCTTAGGTCAGAGTTTCTCAAACTGTGGGTCGCGACCCACTGGTGGGTCGCCAGTCAGGTTTTGGTGGGTCGCGAGAAGATTTTTAATTTTTCACAAACGGTGTTATTGACTTTTGAATTATCAAACTATTAGTTAAACTTTTGAAATTATCAAATTACCATACTATTATAGTAAAAAGAATAAAAATTTGAGGAAAACTACACTACTTGGAGTGGAACGGAGAAGGCAATTTTTTTAAGGTAAATATACGTACTATATGTGTCACTTTAATGTGCCGATAATGCAAATCTAGTCGGTTATTCAAATAAGATTTGAAAAAAAAATTTAGTGTTTCTCCCCATCCACACTGGGGGGTCAATGCAAATTTTAAGAATTTTCTTGGGAAATGATGCAACTGATGTAATTTATCCCATATTGCTAAAAAACAAGTTAAAACCATGTTTTTAAGGGTCAAATTTTAAAATTTTCTCTGGGGGATTACCCCCAGACCCTCCTTTTTACTGTAGGGATCATTGTTAGACCACAATTAAACTATTTCATACCCTTGTAACTAAATAGTTGGTGAAAACCCCCCAGTCAGAGAAGTTGAAATTCTGTGGGGAGGGGGCATGAGATAATTATCTCAGTTCAGTTAATTATAAATAACTGAAGTCGGTGGGTCGCGTTAGATTTTGTTTCTCAAAAGTGGGTCGCGATGTTAAAAAGTTTGAGAACCCCTGCCTTAGTTTAATAATTTTACTCCTAAAGAATGACTTTGAAATAATGAAAATAAATAATTTTTTCATGTATAGTATTTTGTTTATTTAGATCACACATGGGCAACCTTTAGATATTTGCGGGCAAAACGTAAGAATATTAATGAAGTTTTTTACAATTAAAAGTTAAACAATTATATTTTTGGTTCATCTATTTAAATTAGTAAATTGGAGTGAAGCATTTAGTTGCCAAAAAGTAGTAGACAATAGATTAAAGGTAGCTGTAAAATGATACCAAAGGACAAATTTTTGAAAGGAGTCATTCTGCCAGAGGCATAAAGTTGAGTCCTAATTTTTAGAATGTTCAAAAGATTATTTTAAGCTTTTCCTTCTAAATTTTATGGGGTAATGTATTGTTTCTCTCCCAAATTGTGTTTTAAATTCAAGAAAAAAGTCAGAAAGTCTAGGGAAGGCATTATGCACATGATAAGGAAATTTATTCCATAGAAAACACTTACCTAAAATTTCCCTTTTTCTTAGCTGTTCTAAAGCCTCTTGCTTTATTGAAAAAATTTCTTCATTTTCAATTCTTGTTGAAAAAGAAAATACAAAATTACTAAATTTCAAGCATTCTTATGCAGTAAAAATAGTTAAAAGGAAATTATTATTTTGCAATTTATATATACTATAAACATTATTTTATTTGTCATTAAATTTACTTTCAAAGTTTTTAAAGTTCATTTTGTTTTCACTTTCAGAGAATAATTTAACTGTCTTTTTATCGCCATTCCCTAAAATTATTGGGTATTATTAATAATGCTCGCGAATAAACTGTATTTATTGAATTGCCTGAAGTGGAACTAAAAGTAATTATCAAATTTATCAATTTGCCTTTAACATATGTATTTATTACATCATTATGGCATACAATTTTAAGTGTGGTTTCACAATGTATTTCAATTTATTCCTTTAGGTAAATAAACTTCTATTTATTTTCGAATCAAGTGTTTTTATTAGAAAATTAATAGCATGAAGTAAAATGATCTGCTTTAGAAACTAAAACCAGACCGAAAGTTTTACCTGTCTCTTTCTAATACAGCTGCCATCTTCTCCAAATCTTTTGTTCGATCATTAAGACTCATCAGTGTGTCAATTAATTCAGCTGAATGATTTTCAACTGAAAAAATTTTAAAACCAATGAAACACAAGTGATAGGTATCCAAATCAAATACTGTATACCTGATTCATCAGGACTGATCTATGGTAATAAACAAAACAAATCATTAGCCATTAAACATCTCATTTTTATCTTCATCTTACACAAATCATTAAGGAAGCACACTTACCATATATTACAATAAAAAAACGGTTTGATAACAAAATTACATAAAACTATTTTAGAAAATTAAAACTTTCTATAATTTTTTAAGAAATAAATCAAACCATCAATCAAAACTGTCTAGATCTGATTAGATAATATGGAGATCGAGGAAAATGAGGCCTAGATAAACAAGGTGTCACTGTACAATATTTTACAATTTACCAATTACAACTTTTAAAAGAGAGAGATAAACCCAATTAATAGTAGTTTATGTTTATAGAACACATTGGTTTTGGTACATTTTGATTAGCTGGTATAAGCACAAAGTGATTTGAAAAGCCAGCAAAGAAAAAAACTGGACATCTTCGTGTGTCTTTGTAGACTACCCTTTTGCACCCATTGAAGGAACTGCAATACTATGGGAGGCATCTATTTTTCACTGCAGCATTCTTTGATCGAGTAGTAATGGGAAGCAAAATTAAAAACGATGATTTTTTTGTATTTACATTCTTTGCTGTCTTTATTTGAACTCTTTTTTTCAAGTTTTCGTTCATTAGAAATAAATATTGATACATGTAATTTGAAAAACTTCCCTAATAAAGTCAAATTAGTGAGAATAGACAATATGCATGATTTTCAAATTCATTTTAAAAAGAAAGAGCATGAAAAATTACGTTGAAAAATGCTAATTAAACTGCAATTCATTCAAATAAATTCAATTTAAAGTTGCTCTGACGTCACTATCAACAAAAAACTTCAGTGCTTGACGATTCTGACTTATGACATCATACTTCAGAGGTTCAAATTACGAGCGAAAGGCATCCATTGAAAAGCAATGGTGTTTGCATTTATGTTGGGGGTTTTTGGTAGCCTGTAGTTATTTCGGCAGCTATGGACGGTCCTAAACAAGTAAAAAAGTACTATAAAGGATGTTTAGTACCTATGTGCAAAAATACAAGTGTTAGAACACCGGATGAATTGTTTTTCTCAGTACCAAAAAATGAAAGAATTCGTCATAAATAGTGTTGGTTGGTTGGGTATTTTGCTAAAATAGTGTAACTTTATGCTTAGACACAAAGAAACAAACAAAAACGTGATGCCAGCTGCATAAAATGTAATAATGCATAGCAAAAGAAAACTAGAATTTTTGTGATACTTGTACATTGCCATTGCTATAAATGGAATGCTTGATTATCATCAGTTTAAATTAATAAACGAAAGAATTTAATGAAGTCAAATAAATTATTTACTGTTGCAACAGTTCAAACATTCAAAGATTTTTTGGTTTTTAAATGTGTTTTACATTTTTATTTTACTAGTGATTTTTTAAATATTTTATACTGACTATAATTAAACTTAATATTGCGAGAAAAAACCTACAAGACATTCATTATTTATTTACAAAATTTCCAAAGTTAGTCCAAATGCTAAGAAACTGAATGAAAATACAAGAAATCTGTATAAAAGGAATAAAATTTTAATTCTAAAAAGAACATTTTTGAGTTTCAAGAATAGTGTTATCCAGTCTTAAACAGATGCATGACGGGAGAATTCAAAAAGTAAGTTTTATGCTCCATGTGCTCATAACAGTATTGACTGAAACAAATCCACTGAAGTATGACGTCACACAAGGTTACGCCCCGTTTTGAGTCAGGTGACTTAAGGGATTTTTTTAAACACTTTTTGCGCTTAAACTAAAACTTTTTGTGATTTTTAAAGTTGATTTTTGGGTTTTTCATGATCGAATTGGTAAATTGGGTAAGTTTTAGGATGTTTCGTGACATAGTGCATATTGTCTATTAGGCCGGGCTAATTGAAAAGTACCATTTCAGCTTTCATAAAATACCAAGAAATTAAAATAAATGTGTTCTCTCTTTAATTTTAAAGTTTATTCAACTATGATTTAAGTTTGACCACACTATATTAAAATATAATCTAAGACTTCATAACTATAATGCATTTAACATTAAATAATAAGTTTATCTTTTAATTTTATGACTAAATTCACTAATAAATTCATTTTTTATATTTTAACCTACTATTTATGAGAACACTTAAAAGACTTTTCTTTTCTTTTTCCTTCTTGCTTTGTAACTGAAGAATTTCACTCTCCATTCTTTCTTGATCCTAGAGTATAAAAAATAGGGTGAGGAAATTAATATTTCATTACCAAATTAATTTTAAATTAATTAAATTAAAAGTAAGATAAATTATGTATGCAACAAAACATTTATATAATTTTAGATGTCATAGAGGTATAATATAAATGTAAATATTTAAAAACAGGTATTTAAAAAAATATTTTAATTACTTGAACAATATCATTTAGTAACTTTTGGCGTCGATTAGAAGAATCCGCAGTTACACTAGACTGAGCGGCAAAATTTTCCTTCAAAGCTTCTTCCATAACAATTAAATCCTGCAGTCTTCTTTCCTACATGCCAAATTTTATCAATCAATCGATTACTTCAAAGAAAATTAACTTGTTTATAAATAACATTGTAAATATATCCCAGAAAAATTTGAAACATACTAGATTGAATATTATCCAGAAGTTTTAATATATTATTAACTTATTAAAATTAAGGTATTTCAAAATGGTTCAAGGATAAAAGTAAACAGAAATGGCCCTGTTTCCAGTACTTATTATTAAAAATACAATGTGAATGCTATTATTTAACAAAAATATTGAATATATTTTAGACAGAAACCACAGGAACTTGATGGCTGGAAAGAGCCCTTTGACTTCCTATGCCTAATGAAATAAGTAGAAGTGAGGTTAAGAAAATGTATACCTAATTCATCAATCACTTGGGAAGCAATCAAAGAAGACTTCTTAAATAAACGGACACTATCTCAACATTTTTTCTTTAATTATTAAGCATTTATATTTTGAATTAGATTCTATTATACTGGGTGCTAAACCAACTTCACCCAAACTCTACACAGAAAGATTATCTAGGGACCTGGAAAAAGTGCCTGAACCTACGAACCTGGTTCGGGGGCAGCCCCTGCCGGCTCCATAGGAGCAATACATAAGGTTTGGGGAAATTCTATTAGGTTCGGGGGAAGGTTACAACTTTTTCCAGGTCCGATTATCTGTGTGGAGTACATAAAAATGCCCAAAAACTAAATCTCTATGAAGACTTTTAATTTTCAAAAAATGTGACATCATATCTATATATATAAAAATCAATGTCTGTCTGTCTGTATGTTTGTATGTATGTATGTATGTATGTTTGTATGTATGTCCTTTATAGTTTTAAACTTTTCGAACCTACATTAACTATTAAACTATACCACGTTGATCTACTCCCTCCAAGGAAGGTTTCTGAAGAATAATAATTTAAAATCGATGCATCCTAACAACTTTTTTGGTCAATTTTATGCTCAAAACCCATTTTTCGTGCCTGACTTCAGGGCAAAACTACATTGTTGTAAAAAAGATGTAATTTTAATTGTTGCAGGCATATTCTCGATTGTAGGGCAAAACCACATTGTTGTAAAAAAGATGTAATTTTAATTGTTGCAGGCATATTCTCGATTGTTGCAGATTGAAATCGATTGTTGAAGTTTAAAATCCATTGTTGTAACATAAAAATTAAAATAGATCCTTTATTTAACTATTTCCTTATTTGGACTGGCGAAGCCCATCTGTAACACACCAGAATAGTTTTTTTAATGGACTGGCGAAGCCCCTCTGTAACACACCAGAATAATTTTCTTTAAAAATGGATTAGCGAAGCCCATCTGTAACGCACCTGATGATATTTATTAAAAAACGGAAACCCGGGCGAAGCCCGGGTCTAGCGCGTCAGCGCTACTGCGCCCGGGCAAAGCCGGGTCTAGCGCTTTAGCGCTAGTATCTAATAAAATTAAATAATTATTCCATTCCATGGCTCATATAAGCATGAACATTGGATATTTTTAACATCTTAGTCTGAAAACATATCCAGATACCATGATATTCCATTAACCTTTTTTTAAGCTTAAACTGCGGATCATCATACCTTTGTCTGAGCTCATTTTCTTGAAAACTATGGGTTGTAGAGGTATAGTTCTTTGGGCAATTTTTATGTATTCCACACAAAGAATCTGGATGTGTAGAGTTTGGGTGGACTGTTTGAAACAGCCAGTACAATAAATAAATGTTTCATTTAATGAAGCAGTGGGTAAACAAAAAATTACAGCTTAAATATCTGAACATGCAAAAAATGGTATGACAAATGTAAGATGTAATAGTAGGATAAAAATTTAATTATAATTATGTAACCAATATCATGGCCTGACAATGATTATTAAATTTTCAAATGCAGTACTGGTTAAACCTGAAACTGAAAAAAGTATTGCATTATTTTAAAATTAGCACAAGCATATCATAATTTTTTCAGCATATCTTAATATATGAAATAGAAACCCGGAAACTGTCAGTGTGTGTTTGTTTCTGTGTGCGTTTCGGGATATTGATTGGTCTTCCTTGGAGTGGCTGACTCAAAGATTTGCCCTGTCAGCAATCCCTAATGTGAAGACAGTAAAGATTAATTCTGTCTGTAAGCAACGGCGATTGTTTACTTCCTGTTCAGTTCTCTGCTATGGCGTTGCAGCGTGTTTTTTCGTGTTTATTTATGAGCTTCGTACTTTGCTCTTTGCATAGTCATGAATATAGCAGAGGTATAAAATATTAAAAAGCATACAATTATTAGGATAATGGAGCATTGCTGTTACATTTCATCTTTAATGAACTCCTTAAATGAAATAAAAAAGCTAGTTGATCAGTGTCAACACATAATAGAAAACTATAATTTAAACCATAATCATTAATTAACAATTATTGAGTAACATAACTGTGTAATGAAGAATAACACAAATATTTTTGAATAGCAAATATAAAGCATGTTATTAATCATGAATATGAAGAAAAGTAGTTATAAATTTAATCTGTTGCTGCAACCCCAAGATTGCACTCATTTTAAGTCCATAAACCTAAAGTGTTTGAATATAAAGTAATAAAATAGGTCCTTTATTTTACCACTGGTTAGTTGAAAAAAAAACTTAAAGCAACATCTCTAAATGGAAACTCGAGAGCTTACATTTTTACTTGTAGTTTTAATATCAAAGTTCAAAAGAAAAATATGATTGAAGATTAAGTTTCATTAAATAAAAATGTATAGCTTCTAAAAATATATTATTTGAGCTAAACTTCAAAAGAAACAAAAATAATCCAAAACTAACTCCAGATCTCTACTATTCCTATAAAATTAATTAATAAATATATGTATCAATATATATAACGCTGATACTTTTCTTCCAATATAAATTTAAAGCAAGATTAAACTATACCCAAGTTAAGATAAGGGAACGTACCCATACTACGAGACCCATTCAGGGGAGGGAGGGGGGTCTTCAAAATACCACGCTCGATCACAGGGGGGAGGGGGGGCTTAGGGTTTCGTCACGTAGTCAATTTCTTCTAGTCAATACGACAAAATTAAGCCAAATTAATTATTGAAATTTGCCAAATTAAGACTAATTAAGCCAAATTAATTATTAAAATTAGACAAATTAAGCAAAATTAATTTTTTTAAACTTTCTGTTTACAAAAAATGAAGGCAAACCGTATTTATAAATTACTACGTGAAAACTAGAGGGGGAGGGGGGGTCATGGCATATACTACGGATGGTCACCAAGGGGGGGAGGGGGGTCAAAAATGGGTCACGTAGTATGGGTACGTTCCCTTACCATACTATACATTTTTTAGAAGTAGAACTCAAAATACAATAATATAGAAAATAGTAAAAACCAATTATTTAATTTAAAAGTATTATTTAAGAATGGAAACAATTTCCCTGTAATTACACAATAATATCCAATTGGAAATATAATTTTTATGTTACATAATAAAAAACAAGTGGAAAAATTATCAGGGTTTGGATGATAATTGGGTTATCATTCAGTCATATAGTACAAAAGTAACAGTATAAAGATAAACATCTTATCCAAGAGTAAATAAACACATTAGACTAATTTAAAACTTAATATTTTCATAATTATGTAAGCACTAATTTTAAAGTAAACATATAGTATGTATAAGTGAAAATTTAAAAGGTAACAGATAGAACCCTATTATTCTATATCAAAGAGACATCATAAACTGATTGCCATTATTAACTTTATTAATAATTAAGCTTGTATTATTACAGTTAAAAACATATTTACAAAGATGAAACACTTTTGCTTTCAGTTTTCAGTGTGAGCAGCGTGCAAACTAATGTAGCAAACTAGTTGTGTCACACATTGGTTAGAGCTTTACAAACAATGTCATTAAAAGCATGCAAGAAAGTGCTCCATAAAAACATACCATATGGCATAATAGAAGCATAAAATTGTGTAAATAAAAATAATTGTAAATCAAAATACAGAAGCTGCTACATGCCTTTGTTCTTTGGTACTGAAGATAAGATGCCTACAATAATAGTAAAACAATATGAGCAATCTCTGTAAAAGTGATTCCAAATTTTAATTACATGCAAAAGCATTGCAAAAATGTACACATGTAAAAGCTAGTGATTATTTCTATTTAAAGCACAACAATTCAACATAATTACCAACCATCAGGTAAATATTCAAATTAAGATGAGAGTTAATTAAAATTGAATTGATTGTTACAAATAAAGGTGAAAGTATTTATAAATGTTATGTGGTTAATTCAAAACCTATATTCATAATAGAAAATAAAAAAATGTTAAAGTAATTAGAAAATGTCAATCACTAATTACAGACATGATAAATTTCTAAGTTTGAAAAAAGGGACATTCTACTCAAAGTAGAGTAGGGAATGCACAATAAATTAAATGAATTCATTAGGTATCTAGAATCTCAACAAAAAAGCTATTTCTATGAGAGGAACTTTCTAAACTCCTATTTACAAAAGATCAAACACGGTACACTCTTGATATCACATATATTGTAGATTTAAAATCACATTTTAAAGATAAATTAAAGATATTGTACTATTTTACCATAACCAAAACATTTAACACAACAAACTACAAAATGCAGACAGGAGTTTTAACACCCTCCTGCTTTCAGTAAAAATCATTTGCTATGTATTTTATAATTTTGGGGAACTTGGGATAGGATCATTTGGATGAATTATGTGAAATTTTTGTGAAAAAAATAAGTGTAAAATAACCTATTTTAAAATTATTTTTTGCATTTTTAGGAGTGGGATTACCCCTCTTAAAACTGAGGTCATATTCTAATTCACAGGATAATTTTGGACCCTTTTAGTAGTTTTTTGCAAACATTTCCAGATATTATACTAAATAGAATGATTACAAAATATCAAGAGTATACTGTGGTAAATTCATACTTTAAAGAATCATAAACTATTTTAAAGAAACTTCTACATTTGAAAAAGGATAAAGCAATAATCATAAAAGAATTTACAGATAAGTCATCCACATTGCTTGTCCTTCTTTCAGAACCGGGAACCTCAGAAACATCACAATCTGCAGCTTCAGATATGCTTTCTACATCAGTAGGGCAATACTCCCTGCCCATTTCTATTAAAAGGTTTAAGTGATACTAACTAAAACATACTAATGTAAAGCAAGTTCTTTTCCCTCAGTGTGGAACCACTTAGGGAAGTTGCCTAATGATAACAATGCTGGTTTTAACCAAGGTCATTACAAAAATCTTTTTTTCTTGTGCATTTATACTAAAGTTTTATAGCCTTCAATTCAGACTTAACTTACTTATGAATGCCTAACTTAAAGAGCTGCAGTGTAATAAATTAGAAATTTCAATACAATTTAAATATGTGTTACATTGAATAAAGTATGAATTATAAAAATGCACCGCACAGCAATAGATACAGTATTTTGCATTGATACATATTTGGCTACTTATATAACATGGTACCACACTAACAGAAAAGTACATAATTGATTCTTTTCAAAGGTGTACAGCAGGGGTGGGAATACAATATACTCTTAGTCAGGGCCAATGGCAAGGGGGTAAATGCATCTCATTCACACTTTTTGAATGCAATATTATTTTTCTTCAAAAATTATCCTATACTATTTTTTCTCAATACTTTTACTGAAAAATGAAATGTTGATTTAAAAAAAGAAATAAAAAAATATCTCAAACCTATTTATCATCTTAATTTTATTTGTTTTTATAAACATGATACTACATTTGTTTGTAAATCAGTAATTTTTCATCTTATTTTCTTAAACTATCAATTACGTCATCTACATTTACATTTATTTCTCAGTGAAGACACTTTAGAGAGCTAAGCCATTCAGCTTCATATTCCCAGTAGAATTTTTCATGTAGGTTTGGTGAGTCACTTTTGGGTAAAATTTTTTTTCAGGATTTGATGAGAGAAAGAGTTAATTAATATATGGAGTAAATATATATCTCGCTATACTTGACGAAACCTTGAAACAAATGCAGAGTTCATTCCTTTTTAGCAACTTTCCTCCACTCTTATATTAACTCTCTGTCAAGCACAATATTTGACTGCTGCTTCCAGTCGCAATATGCCAAAACGCACAATAAAAAATCCCCACAATATTCCACCTTTTAATTTTAATGATGGTAATACAGTAAGATATATCTATAGTACTATACTCTAGAGTGGAATTTTGATTGATGGTTATAAAGGAATTTCTACATAAAATGAAAAGAATACTTCCAAATCAATTGCATTTATCTCTAGACATCTGCTTGGCATCAATTCCTGAGACTGAAATTTATTTTGTATGCAAGACAACTGAATTGCTGAGTTGTATAAATAGATTATTTAAAACCTTATGTAATGAGTTATCTTGCAATGCTCTTAGCAGATGACATTTTCATAGTACTTTTTTCCCAATTTTCATAGACAAATTCCTCTCTCCACCATTATATACTCCTGTTCATAAAAAATGCAACACCATGAAGGACTTATTAGATTTTGATGAAATTTACACAGCAAGTGATCTTTGTGGATGCAAATAAATTATATAATTTTCAGAACAAAGGAATAAAATTTAATATCGAAAATTGGTGTTTTATGTCTTCCATACGCGCTGCAATGAGAGCCTTTATACGACAGGTCATAGAATCAAACAGATTGAAATTTTGACTGAGGATGTGATTTTCATCTAAGATTCATCCCAAACCCAAAGTTTGCCAATATTGGCAACATAACAGTGGCGAATCCAGAGGGGGGGGCTGTGGGGCTGCAGCCCCCCCCAAGAATAAGACATTCAAGTTTTGGTAATAGCACTAAAGCAAAAAAAAATTCAACACGTTGGGGATATTCAGTGGTGTTACCCAAAGGGTCTCAAATGAATCGGAACCCTACTTTTAAGGGTAAAAATTCCAAAATTTTATGGGGGAAGACCCCCAAACCCCCTCAAAATTTTGGAATCTAGTAAATCAGTTTTTCCTGAAACTTTAGGGATTTACAAAGAATAATCCTCTTTGATGTAACCTAAAGTGCCTCCACATGAGTGAAAATGCCACTTTTAGGGGCTAATTTAAAAAAAATTTCTGGAATAGGAACCCCTAAACCCCCTAGAAATTTTCCAATTCATATAATACCGTAAACTTTTATTCTTGAAAATTCTGCCGCTTATGGAGGATTTACACCACTGCTGTAAAAGAGACATCAGCGATATTTTCGGCTTATTTTAGTACCCGCTACTCACAAAAGATGGCGCTCGTCAATTGGTTTATTGGAATAACAATTCCCGTTTCTTCCGAAAATATCGCTGATGTCTCTTTTACAGCAGTGGTGTAAATCCTCCATTACAATGAGTGGTGATCTTTGGGTGGGATCTAAAGGGCTTCAAAATGGGCTAGAACACTATTTTGAGGGGCAAATTTCCAAAATTTTCAGGGGAGAACCCCCAGACCCCCTCCTCTTACTTGACATTTTTACACAATTTTGAAATTTAGTGCTCCAAAATTATACCCTTACGAAGTCATCTCACCTAAAACCTAATATTCCTAAAGTTAGACCTCAGAAAAGATGTTGAGTAACCCCCCCCTAAACAAAAATCTAGCTACGGCACTGGCTCCACCCCCCTCCCACTTCAGTTGCTCAGATAATATTTGAACAGCACCTAATAGCAATTAAGTTATTTGTAAAACTCAGCCCCCCCCAGACAAAAATCCTGGATTCGCCACTGCAACATAACAAGCATTTTAATCATGAGGACAAACCAACAAAATTTTATTCGAGTTCCATGGGTGAAATTTTGGATGAAGAAGTTTGTTGAGAAAGAAACTGTCTTTATTGGATGAAATGTAAGTTTGGAACCTTCCAAGAAACATATGTACGGGATTTGTTCTGATGAATTACAGCTTCAGGATCGCTTTAAAGGTAGGGTATAACGTTTGGCTCCAAACAGTTTTAGAAACTTTTTTAAGAAATGAGATTGCCCTCATTTTTTATCTAATGAGATTGCCCATGGTACCCAATAGTGCTCCAGGTCAAAACACTTCTCTTCTTCACCAGACTCAAGTTCCAGACTCAAGTTCCAAATCCATGCTCCGAAAGAATCCAGTGAGTTCCGACCGATGTACTCCGATTTTCGGCGCCGAAAATCGGCATGCGGATGAAACTTTGGCAACCAAAGTCGCACGGAAAAAACTCGCTTCGGTACCGAATACCGAATTCGATACCGGCAGCGTACTTGTAACCGTGCCGAAAAACGGCATCGTATCAAAACCGAAACAAACAAATCCGATCTGGTGAGTTCAGCTTTAAATTTCTTTAGTCTTAAGTTTATTTTTATAGATACTTACATGGGCACCACCAGGATTTCTTTTAGGGGGGTGCATCCATCTGTGTTTACAAATTATTCAACTAATTCGTAAAACAGGATTTATAAGTCTGCATATTTATTTTCCTTTAATATAGAAATTTGTTTGGGGAAGGGCCCAAATTTTTTTCTTCCCGCTTCTCATGAGTGTTTAATGGACCCAATGTAGCTTTTAATAAATTTTTAGGTAGAATTTGTGTTTTAAAAAACTTATCACAGGAGAAATTTCGCGAATATAATAAAGTTCCAACAACTATAAAGGGGGGTCTGGGGGGTCCTCCCCCAGAAAATTTTTGGAAACTTCACTCTAAAAAACAGGTTTTAACTAGTTTTGGTTCACCTAGTACGAATTTTCGATTTACATTTTTAGGTAAGATTTGCATTTGAAGAACTTATACTCTATTCATCTAGAATTGGCGCTTGAGAAATAGTGCTTTCCCCCACACTAGAAGCGTAACCATAGTTACGATCGTCGAGCAGCCAATAGTAAGCCTTCTTCGTCACTTTGACGTGGATAGTTGCTATGGTTACCGATCGGTGGTGGGGGAAGGAAATATTTTCAAGCGCCAGTTCAAAATGAACAGAGTATAACGGGCAGATTCAGTATTTGTTTTTTATTTGCATAATCCAATTTAATCTTCTTGATGATCTTAATATGTAAAAGGTAGTGAATTATCTTGCTTGAACTACTAAAAGGGGGGTCTGGGGGCCCCTCTTTTAAAAATTTAATTAAAACCCCAGAAATTTAATTAAAAAAAACATTTTTTTAATTCGTTTTGGTACGCCTCACCCAAATTTCCGATATAGATTTTATGGTAGAATTTTTACGTTTTGACAACTTAATATAAAATAAAGTTATAATAATAGAGTTACAAGTACCAAGGGGGTCTGGGGATCCTCCCTCAGAAAATTTTTTAAAATTTGACCTTAAAATATGTATAACAGGGTTTTAACTCATTTGGTGCATAAAATACCATATCATATATAGTGTAAAACTTTTCATTTTTTGGGAGGAGCTAAAGCCCCCTAGCCCCCCTGGATCTGCTAGTGGAACTTAATATAAAAAATAGAGTTCCAAGTACAAAAGGGGATCTGGGGGTTATCACCCAGAAATTTTTTGGAAATTTAACCCAAAAAACCGAATTGAAACCCTTTCTATGTGGTTTGGGTACACTTAGTCCGATTTTTGCCAGGGGGGTGCAAGTGCACCCCCTTGCACCCCCCTCCCGGCACCCATGGATACTTAAGAACTATTTTAGTACAAAATCTTTAAAGTAATTGATTTTAATTTAGTGACGCTTACGTTTTTCCAGCGCCGAGAAAAAGTCCATCCATGCCGGGCCAAAAACCGGCTTCGGCATGCCGGTTGAATACGCCTAGCCATTGGTCCGTAGCACTCACGTGACCTCCAAATCGCCGCGTTTTTGGCTTCGGTATGGGGATTTTTTCTCGCGCCAAGAGGCCGCCACGCCGGAAAAATGCATATCGGCGCCGAAAAAAAGTCGCTCACTTCGGCTTTTTAGAACGGGAAATGTTCGGGAGGGGGATGCCAGGGGCCGCGCGAGATTGTTTATTTATTTTGCTCTCTTGCGCGACCCTGCAGATTGCGCGTATTTTCGATACGATACAGCCGCAGTTATGTTAGTAAACAGACGCGGTCTTTCTGAGCTTTTTTCGGGAATTGTTCCGAAAACCGGATTTTCCCGTAAACCGGACTGATGCCGGTCCCGAGCGAGCCGGATATGGGGTCCTATACTGTATAAGCATATTTTTTGCTGACATTTTAGGTTTTGAATACATGGATTTTTCTTTAAAATTCAAAATACTGTAAGGATCCCTCTGACTCTGATATAGTAAGAGTATACTGTATAACATTTGGGGGGTGCAAATTTTTTAGATTAGGTATTTTAAAACAATTTAGGACTTTGGGTAAAAAAAATGCTATAAGTAATAAAAAAGAGTAGAATGTTGTTTTATTAATCACATTTAGACCATAAAAATCCATACAATATGTCATTTCTAGTCTTTTCTGTTTAGAAGGGGGCAAAGCTACCTTATAGCTCCTCTATATGCGCCCCTGGTGTACAGGTTATAAAAAATGCAAATATATATCTAATGCTTTAATCTTTTCTATGAACTGCATCAAAAATTATGTACAAGGATATATTAAATTAAATTACATTAAAAACGTATGTACAAGGAGTTAATAAAAGTTATTAGATATGATCTACAATCAAACTAATATGCAAATTTTTTAAAGATTGAGATTATATTTGCATAAGTGACACCAGAGGTAAAACCTGAAACAAAATACAACTTCAAATGGCAAGCATTGGAAGCAGCATCGAAATATCATTAATATAATGGAGCAGTATAAAAAATAATATATTCTCAAAGAACATGCAACACACACTTCATTAATTGCTTACAAAATACTTTAATTATATTATTTTAAATTATGGCAGGATAACTGCACATGCAAAGGATTAGATAAAAAGAAAATAATTCCAGTCAAATTGCACAAAATCCCTACCCAAAATCTCAAAATCGAACTAATTTATATTATTGAGAGGTACCTGTGCCCCCTAATATACACCCTTTACATGAAGAAATTAAAATTTTACTATTAGTTGGGTGAATTTATCACAAGAAAAATTCCATACTTAGGAGCATTGATATAAATTTGTTATAAGAAAAAAATATAAGCAACTTACCTTCACATAGATATTGCATAATTTGTTCAGTTCCGCCCAAGCAAATGTCTAAAGAAAAAATTTTATAAGCAAAATGAAATACAATAGAATCTGTTTCCAGTAAAATTCTTTATTTTACTGCAAAATAAGCCTAGTTTATTAACATTATTGTAACATTTAGCAGTTCAAACAAAACTCCATAAAATATTAAGTTAGTAAACAAACATAATAATAATAATTTATTTTTCATAATGTACAAAGCAAGATAACATATATATTTAAACAAATAAAGCATAAATATTAAAACAAACATATTCATGATTACTAAAAATAAATTTACTCACAAAATATATTTACTCTAAAAAAGGTCTAATCAGTGGGAAAAATTGGTCACTAAATAAAGTTAATGAAAAATTATAAATTATGTGCCTACCCTTTCAAAATACACTAACACATAAATATTTGATTGAAAAAAACTAGTGACCATATAAAGGATTAAAATAATTGCATAGATAAAACTTCTCTCCGATGTATTTACCTTGAGTAGGATATGTGAAGTTTTCAGCATCAATTTGTAAATCTTTCAGCATTATTAATTCACATAATTCTTTTGGCAAAGTTTTAATTTTGGGGTTATTGCACAGATTTAAGGTTTTCAGATTATGCAAGGAGCATATATGCAAAGGAAACTCTAAGAGCTTGTTACCTGAAATAAAAAATATATGATCTAACTCTATACCAATGTGCATCAGTTTAATATGAAGACCCATTAATAAATATTGGTAAAAAAACCACATAATTATGAGTTTTTATTTTAAAATTCTACTTTAAATCAATAATAAGATATATACTTTTTAAATTCAGATGCCTTAAGTTGATTAGTTTTTCAAATGATAATGGCAATTTTTTCAGCTGATTATTTTCAAGATTCAAAACCTGAAATAAAGAAGACACATGCGTAATTGGTTTCTAATACAAATTATTACTAGCATAAAAGGCCTGATAAGAGTAAAATATTTTTTAAAGTCCGTATACCTTTAACTTTGTAAGGTGACTTATGTCGTCTGCTAAAGAACTTATTTTGTTATCTTTCAAATCAAGAACCTAAAAGTATAAAAGTTCTAGTAAATATCTAAACATATCTACATAAGATTATTGTTACATTAAGTACATGGATATAATAAAAATACTTTTATATTTGAAGGTGTAAAGAAAAATGGTTTTCTAAGTTTGTCATCCAGCTAAATATTGAAGTAATAATATGTTTCTGGGACACATTAAATGTTTAAATCAGATGTTTGAAACTTTCACCCCCCCCTTTAGCAAAGAAATTGAAGTTAAAATAAATTTAAAAGCTATTATTTCCTTTTTTTATATAAAAGCACAGCATAACTCAAGCATACCTGTAATTGGCTCAAATCTTTCAAAGATCCTCCCCCTAGTAGATTAGTCAGCCGATTATTTTGTAACACAAGTCTCTAAACAAGATGAAATAAAACAGTTAAAAAACTTTGTGATTATCAATGAAATATAAAGGATTGTGAGTGTATATATATATAAGCAAATACACTCTGCTTATTCCTATTGAAGGCATCATAGCTTCATGATCTCATTCTTTTAATTCATTCATTCTTTTTCAAATTAACCATTAATAATTAACTTTTTTCCTTCTCAATTAAGATATTTTGAAATGATCTTCCAATAAAAAATATCACACATTTTCTTTTTAAGATCAAACCTTGATATGCAAATTTTTTCTTATCCCTGTTGACATCATACACTATTTTTCAATGCTCAAGATAAAATTCCTACAGTATAGTATAACATTTTTCACAAATTTGCATATTAATATACTTTGCTTGAATTCAAATTTAGTTTTGGAAGAATTCAAAAATTTTTAATTTCAACTAAAAAGGAGCTATATAAACTATTTTACCTCCTTACGAAACACACGACACATTGAATAGACTCCAGATGGGACCTAAAATTTTAAATGTGATCAATGTTACAAACTTTATAGGTTCTACAAAGATAATTGAAGCAGAAAAAAACATCTTACTTCTGAGAGATTGCAGTCAGCTAGATCAAAAGTTTCATCAGGAGCTTCTTTTGCCTAGGTAAAGAAAATATTTTGTTCTCTGTTTGAAAGCAAATTTATTCAATTTACAAATTCAATTATTATTAGGACCATAAACAGTAAACACTTTTAGACTTCTTTACTCTATTTTTGCTATTATATTTTACGTGATTTTTTAAGACCAGCTTCTTTTATTATACATATATCCAATATTATGGGATGTTTTCATGTGCAATTTGTTAAATGTTGCCAATAAATTCTGACGGACGAGATTTGTACAAACTTATTCTAAAGTATCCAAATTTTAATAAACTTACTATGCACATTTTATGTTCAAGCTTTGCTTTAAAGTTTTCACTCTTAGAGTCCTTCCAAAGAGGCATCTAAAATAAGTAAAAAAAGTATTATACTTTTCTTATCACACACACTTAAAGAATTTTTACAAGGTATTCCGGGATAATTATTTACAAGTCATTAAATATAAATTTAATCATATACGCTTTCAGTTCACTTCCATTAACTGTCCCGCATAATATCGACAAACTGTATTGCCAAGTCATATATTTAAATATTCACAAATTTTTATTGTTTTTATTGATGAAGCTGAACAGATATTGATATAACTGAATGTTAATTTAGTTTAAAACTATTTAGCAATATTTCTAATTTTTGGAGTTCGAAATAGCTTGGCGGAATTTAAGACGGTTTACAAAATAGACGTCGGCCTTAAAAATCAGTTTCCCAGATAAGCCCTGCTAAATGCGCATGCGTGTGGACTTAATTTTTGCTGTTTTTGAAAAATAAAATAACTGGGAATAGAACCCATAAACTACCGCATGCTAGGCAGACATGCTACCACTGCTCCAGCAGAGGCTGCATCGGTATCATTAAAACTTAACATGTCTCATTGGCTACAGAAGTTAAGGGGCCGTTCAAATATTACATAAGCACCTAAGAGGGGAGGGGGTTTGCTCTTTGTTTATTTTTCTTGACAAGGGGGATATGAGTGATGCTTACGTAAGATACTGCATTTTTGAAAGTATCTTGTTTCTTGCATAAGGAATTTAAAACATTCAACCAATAAATTTGAAAAAAAAATTGAATTAGGAAATCTGACGTAAACACTTTTTTCTGGGGATGGACCCCCAAACATTTTGAAATTTTAACCCCGAAAACTAGTGTTTCGACTCATTTTTGAACCCTTAGGGCTACACCCAAAAAGAACAGCTCCTTGTATCACCTAATTCTCAAGGAGATAAAAAAACTACTTACTAAAAGGGATGTCAAAGTTTCGGGGGAGGGGGGATCCGGCAGTTTCTTACGTAATTAAGGTGGGGGGGTTTGAGGTTTGCTTATCTTTGCAGACAAGGGGAGGGGGGTTAAAAATGACCAAATAAGTGCTTGACATATTTGAACGGCCCCTAAGGGGTGAAGCTGTAGGATCTGGCATACCGTGGTATTTAAGCCTACTAACAAAATAGAACCAAGTTTTCTACTACAACTTAACTAACATGCAGCTACTAGAAATGCAATGTAAATATCAGTAAAAATATAGAAGTGGGTTCGGGTTGGCGCCTCTTGGCGAATTTTTAGTCGCCAACTTCACTTGATACTTAGGCGCACTTTGGCGCTACTACTTCGATTGGCGTTTGAACCCACTTCTAGATTTTAGCCTAAATAATTATTATCTCTGTTTTTGATATGATTGCTTACATATAATGATGAAATTTTTAAACTAATTTGTAAGAACCTAAGAAAGCAATCATTAAATAGGATATTAAGAACTAAATATGGAACAGCTTTCGTCTACGGGTACGGCGACTTTCAATCTACTTGGCACTTTTAGAAGACGCCAAGTGGCCATATATCGATACCACGTATCCAAGGGGTTATCGCCGTACACGTAGAAGAAAGCTGTTCCCTAAATATATTAGGTTCTCCAAACTTCCTCAAAGAAAGAAAAAACGTAAATGAATGCCAGCCGACGTTGTAATATATATGCTAAAAATTTTTCGTCAAGATAAGCAACAGGAACAAAACAATACCTTAGGTATCTTAAAATGATCTAAAATCGAACTATAGAAGCCAAAATGTAGAAGAAAACCACAAATAAATGTAATTGCTTTGTATATTTTTTCCTGAAATTAATGAAGTATGCATTTTGTACTCTAATGAGCTGTCAAGTATTGATTATTTCTTGCATTATGCTGCGCAAAACCAGCTGTTTTTGTTTACATCTGAATTGAAGTTTCGACTTGAACAGTTATAGTTAAAAGAGGGTGGTAGGGAATTTTTGCTAGTTTTAAATCTTGCGTGAGTGTACTATATATAAATCAAAATATTCTATTTCAAGAAAAATCTATGGAACTATAAAAAATAGATATAAATAGGGTGTAAGAATACGAAATTTATAATTTTTTTATAAACATCTATTTTTTGAAGTTTTTTATTTCAGCACAGCGAATAAAAATAAAGAGCGCGTACTTACTTTAGCCGCTGACGTTTAGATTTGTGTTTTGGATTTGATGGTACAATGGGTACAATATGGTATTTTGGTGAAATAGAGACACGTAGGCAAATTAATATAAAAGTACTGTTTTTATACTATAGCGTAAGGTTTTAAAATATTTCAAAATGGATAATACTTCAGAAAGTGTGTGTGAAAAGGATCAGAAGTAAGAAAATTATATTAATTTTCTCCGGTACTTTAGAATTCCCCGGGCGCAAGTGTCTAATGTTGCGATAAATCTAATATGACCAGATTTTTCAATGTAAAGAGCGGGTCATTTTACTGACTAGGGGAGGTTATAAATTTTTCTGGGATTCAATTCATTTAACGTTCCCACTATATACAGAGATGCACTTTTGGACACCCAAAAGTAGAAATGTTGCTAAATAATTTCAAACTCATAGATTAAATTGTTTAGTTATATGAATAAAAATTGAAAAAAATGGTGGACATTTGAATAAATGGCGTTTATATTATAAAAACATGGCGATATTTAGCGGGAACATTAACAGAATTGAACCTTTCCAGGTGCTTTAACCCTCTCGGCACCAGATCATCAAAAAAGTTAAACTTTTTTTTTCTTCTTCTTAATACATTCAAAATGCCCCTATAATTTGTCTGGGAAATTTTTTTTTCTTGTGTGCACTCCTTCTAGTTATTTTTATGAGCCTCATATGGGCCATATATTTTTCATTTTAACAGAAAATACTTGGTTTAGAACTTATTAAAAGACATGGTCATAATATTAGACCATTACGAAATAAGAAAATATCTACCAACCTATAAAAAATGTTCTACAGAAGCTAGTATCTAGCTAGTATTTTCTCTTTACAAGCATCACAGATTAAAATGTAAAACGTTGAGGTATAAATCATCTTGCTGCCATTTAGGAACGAATTCAGAAACCATGTAGAAGTCTCATATGTGATCTACTTGAATCAGTGAAGTCACTGATGAAAAGAAAATAAATTTGCGTGTTTGCATCATACCGAAATTGAGCTCATAAGTAAGAGCCTCATACGAGGCCCAGGGTGGCAAGAGGGTTAATATTTTAAAGAAACGGGAGATTTTAAATCTTGCATGGGGATAAATTTTGCAGGAAACACATTTATACATATTTTTTTTCGGATTTAGGGTAAGCAAATACCCTTTTTAAACACTGATATCTCACACACACTCATAAGGTGAAGAACTCTTTTATTATTATTTAAACTTTGTATTCAGTTTAAAAAGTCTAGGGTAAATTACCTAATTAAAATTAGCATTAATCTGTAAAATAGGGGCGTCTGGGGTCCTCTCCCAGAATATTTTGAAAATTTGACTCTCTGAAATAGTGTTTCAACACATTTTCAGATAATTGGGATAGATGACTTTTTGCTACATAACAAAATTTTTCAAAGGGTAAAAAAACTAATCACCAAAACTTTGAAAGGGGATTAAACCTTATAAGAGCACCCTGAATTCAATTCTTTCTTTTATGATGTATTATTAAATCCATAATTTTTAAATGCAGCAAAGCACCGTTTATACGTTTCTTTTTTCAGTAAAGCACAGACTTTTCCATTTATACATCCTTTTCATGAAGTCTTAAATTATTCTCGTTCATTTTAATGCAAAATAAATGAATCTATGATGCGCAATATCAGTTATACACGTCGTTTGTCTTAATGAAGGATTTTTTCAAAAAAGTGTAATAAATTGAAGATTTAATATTCATATACAATGCAGTGTATTCAGATGTAGTGTTTAGGGGATGTGCAATATAGTACTCAAGATATGGAAAATAAAATAAATATTTAGGTTGAACTAAAAAGGTATATGGTTTGTTTCATTTTTATGTTAAATGTTTTAATATTTTAAAATTTAATTATTTTCAGTTTATAAACTGTTTGGAAGTAATTTTTTCCTTAGAAAAACCTTAAATTTATTGTAACATAAATCTCCATTAGGAGTCTTATAAACCTAAATCAAATATGTTTTCAATTATACGTCGGTCCCTTGAAAGACGTATATAAACGGTCCTTTACTGCAGTGGTCTGCAACCCCCGGTCCGTGGACCGGTGCCAGTCTGTGGATGGTACCGGGCTGCAGGCCTACCATTTCATTGAAAATGAATTTAAATTCCTAGGTTTATACTCAAAATTAATGAATGAAATTAATTATAAATCACTTTATATTTATTTTTTTGTAACTATTTTATTTTGAAAGCATGTTTAAATACAATTAAATTAAAATTAATAAATCAAAATAATCTACAATGTAAACATTCAACGCCCCCCAAGTGGGCCGCAGTATAATTATCAAATGTTGACCGGTCTGCGGTGGTGAAAAGGTTGGGGACCACTGCTTTACTGGTACCAATTAATAAATGAGGATACTTACGGATTATACTGTCGACCGTTCAGCAGCCGTTAAAGTCAGTGGTATAGTAGCTATAAAACAGTCAATAGGATTTTAAACGTTTTCGGATTCAGCAGCAAGGTTGACGGCATAATACGTAAGAACCTTAATGAGTAATAATTCAGCATACCAATAAAGAACTTTTAAAAGATTACCCCCAAAAATTAAAAAAAAATTAGGTTTTATTTAGAATTATATTCGCTGTATGAAACTTAATCAGAAAAGCGGGACATTTAGGTAGGACAGCGAGGGAAAAGCAGGACGTCTGGTCAGTGGTCACCCTTGATAAATCGTTAAAAATATGCAAATTTCAGAATATAAATAACAATTAAAACATCTCGACAATCTGTGTTTCTTTCAATATTTTTTATTAATTCGAGGCTAATCCTGAAGTACCATTTCTCCTAAGAAAGAATGCATTGATTCATCTACTTTAATAATTGTATTTTATGTGTGTGCTAATTTTCACATAAAATTGTTTTATGTTCTTTACTTTTGTTATCCTCCCTCTATTAATGTCAAAAAGCATTATTAAGCCAAAAAGGCATTAGCCAAAACCAATTAACTGTGCTGCTGAAAGTGATGGGTGAGGGAATAATATGCAAGAACTTTACTTTTTCATTCTGAAAGTGGGCAGCAAGACATGTGAAAATTTTCTGAAACAACTGCTACCATAATTTTTCAATTCAGACATTCATTGTTATCATCATTTTATGCATTTAAAAAAAATTGTGTTTGCCTATTTGAGCTATTTATATAAACTAATTGATGTTGGAATTCAATTATTATTTAATTTTATAAATTTATTGTTTAAAAAAGTTTTACTGAAATTAGTATTTCTTAGATTGACACCAAAGGAATACTTCAATGAAACCTTCACCCTGCCATCTTTACAAGTTTTTCAGGTAATGAAATGCTTTATTTTGTTATTTATTCTTTTGTAGAAGCCCACTTTTGTTTTTGAGATTCTATTACAGCCTCAAC
The DNA here is from genome assembly GCA_024610705.1 of Tetragnatha versicolor. Taxonomy (NCBI): domain Eukaryota; kingdom Metazoa; phylum Arthropoda; class Arachnida; order Araneae; family Tetragnathidae; genus Tetragnatha; species Tetragnatha versicolor. The sequence continues at coordinate 1,616,250 of JANDEH010000001.1, forward strand.
TTCTGAATAAATTATCACAATCTTAGTTGAAACTCGGTCTTAGAAACTGCCTTTCCAGGCAAAAGAAATAAACCGTACAATTTTTAAGGTGTCACAATATGGACAACTTGTAGGGTTCATATATTCACAGGGTGGTATTCTAAAATAGTAAGGCAATTGCTTACTCTTTTCCCCATCCATTTTCTTTACTTAGTTTCAAACTAAGTTGTTTTCCAGGGTTACTCAGAAATTACTCTTATTTTCTATTGAGTAAATTTCAATTGGAGTTCAAAAAAGTATGAATCCTAGTATTTGAGGTAGAGTTTTATTTTAAACAAAGTTTTCAAAGAAGTTCCTGTAGCAAATGGCACCACATACCCATCCAAAAAAAATTTTTCTTGATATATGTTATTTTTAGTTTGGAATTACAATATAAAGTATCAGTTTATTTACTGGAAAAATCTTGTTATTTTAAAACATTTTAGCTGTGATAAACTTTTGGCCTTCTCTATTCACTGTCCATAACTTGGTCTTTTGAATTTTTTTTACATATTTGAGATCTGCTTTAGAGTGCTTCCATTCATTTGGTTCTTATATGATTCCAAATTTATAAATACTGCTTACTTGCTGCTTCTTTCAGACTTGAAGAGATAGCAACATCCTTCCTTATTCACATCCTGTCTGCATTTCCTCTGGGCTCTTTACTTTATCTGAGTGAAAGTGAACTATTTATATACAATTAGAGTTTGAAACTAAATTTTATTCAGGAAGTTCTTTTAGATTATAGAAGAAATTAAAACATAAATATGGCTTATCCCAACCTAAGTTCATCTTTGAGAGACATGTAATTACTATTGGTTCCTTCAGTAAAGTTTTAAAAAGTCGTAAATTTTCCCCCTTATGTTACTATAATCATCCATGGATATAAATTTTTTGGAGGATATTGCCTGTTGATATGCAATTTTCATATCTGTATCACTCCAAGTTTATGCACTTAATACCTATTTTCCTGAATATTTCTTGTCTTTTAACTAATGCTAACTGTTTTTTTAGTGTGAACCGATTTTAATTTTTTAAAAATAATACTAAATTTAAAATGATTTGTTTCCTTAGTTATATTATGTTTCTTTCCTTTCTTTTTTGTATTTTATTTTTATTTTCATTATTTTTAGGTGCGATCCTGATATGATTTTTGCAGTAAGTCTTGAACCAATCGTAAAGTAATACATCTGTCTTAATATATAATAGTTAATTATATTTGAAATTATGTTTGTAAATATTCTTGATCTGATATCTCAAATTTTGATAAATTCCATTATATTTTATTATGCCTATAATTATTACAACAACAAAAAATCATCCATCCATAAAATAGTTGCTAATTTTAGATTAATTTACCCAATTTCAAACTGGTTTACTGAGAAACTATTATTATTATTATTATTATTGGACTGTTAAAATGGATTAATTTAATTTTTCTGTGTTCAGATATTTGAAAAGGAAACACAGACTGGAAAACTATTACAAAAATACATGGGATTCAGATCTGATTCTATTAGTTTCAATATGTTCTAGCTGTGATATTTTTAAGTGCAGTACAGTAATAGTTCTCATGAGCAAAGGTCTTTAGTATAAAAATGTAAAGGTAAAACAAAAAACTAATGTTACATTCATTTAAATTATTTGAAAGAATATTTTATCCTGGAATAGGAAATATTTTGAGTTAAATTAAGTTGCTAGTTAATTAAAGCACTTAATTTCAAAGGTTCAACGAAAGTTTTTATCGGACCAATAAACAAAAAATTTTATGTTTTCCATAATTCAAAAACATTGAAAAGGTTTATCTATTATATTTAGGCAAATAAAGGATATTTTTAAGTTCTTTTTTTTAAAATGATTGTCTATTTCAGAAATATTTAAATTAGGAATTGACTGTGTGTGACAAAATATTTAATTAGTTTTGTGATCATTTTATTTTAGGTGAATCCAGATCCTTGTCATATATTGAATGTTCATGTGATTGAAGCTCATAAAATCACGAAGGGTTGGGTTGGAGACCTAGGTAAATATTTTAAACTTGAATTACATTTACTGATTTCAATACATTTATTGCATTTCGTTATTTTCATTTACAAAATATTTTGGGAAAATTTGGTTCCTGTGTATAACTTAAACCTAATTGAAGTTTTCTATATTTAGTGGACAAGCCTGATCCATATGTCATATTAAACATTCCTGACAGTCAAAATGAAAAGAAGAAAACCAAACACATAGATAACTCTGCTAGTCCAACATGGAATGAAGAATTTTCTTTTGTTCTGGATACAAAAGTGAACAAAGAACTTGGTAAGATTCATAAAGTATTTCTATTCATTATTAAAGGTAAAAATCCTTTTAAGTATGTTAAAAATTTTTATATACTATTTTAACTGTTTGTGTAGTATATAAGATTTTAAAAATAAAGTGAAATCCCGTTAGGAGCCATTCATTAATTACGTAAGGGTCCCGAGGGGGTTGGAAAAATCTCTTCATACCCTTACATGGGGGTGGTAGGGTCAAACCCATTCTTACGATAACATTCTTCAATAACGATTCTTCAATAACATTCTTTTCCATGTTAATGTAAACAAATTCCAATTATTCTAATCAAATTACTCTTGAATAACCCCAGAAAAATGCTGACGATCTTGGTATATTATCGAGGGTTTAATTTTTAAAAAAATGAAGGTATATTAGATTATCTTTTTTATTACAGTAGCATTAAGTTAAGATAAAAAATAAAACTGTTGAATCCATCTTCCAGTTGTGAAAACAAAACCAAAACGAGAGAGAAATCTTTATTAGTTTTGGTTTCAACTTTTTTTGTTAATCATTTCGTGCACTGAAGAATAAAAATATTTCTGTTGTAAAACAAAATGGAATCTTACGTAAGAATTGGGGGGAGGGGTTTGAAAATCTTACGTATCCTTACATTGGGGTAGGGGGGTCAAAAATTGCTAAAATCATCCTTACGGAATTAATGAATGGCCCCTTACAACAAATACCGATACAATGGAAGTCCGTCCCATGAAGTTTGTTAAAAGGGATTTTACTGTATCTACAATAATGCAGAATTATTCTTTAATGTTTTTTTTTAATTTACTAGGGGGCTCTGCCCCCTGCTCGTTATTGCTCATATACCTCGCTCATATCATACCTCAGAGTATTAGGCTGCAAAAAATCTTAATTCTGCTGCTAATAGATTTTGCTGAACTGGATTACGTGGCGAAAAAACAAAAGCTTCAACTTAAAAATACCCCAGAACTAATTATCACATCAGTTAGCTTTTTGTTCGAGAATGTGCCCCAAATATTCCTCTACACACTTTTCAAATCTCAAAATTCTCTACCAAGTAGTTTTTGCGCTGTGAGTGTTCAAAGAGTTAGAAAATAACATTTTCTGAAACAGCGGCGGTGACGGTATTTTTTTTTTAATATAGAGAGATTAAAAAATTATGGGTAAATTTCAGAGAGAAATTACTTAAAACAACACATAAGTTCAGCATAAACTTAATTATTTTAATCATTAATTAAGTAGAGAATTCAAGAAAAATAATTATTTTTTTTCTTAAACTAGGGGGCTCTGCCCCCTGCTCGCTATCGCTCACCAACCCCCGGAACTGCTTCGCAGTTCTTTGAAGATCGCTTCGCGATCTTAGCGAGCAGAGCTCGCTTGTTTCATCTTAACTATCCGGTAAAACCTGGAACTTGGCTGCTTAGTTAATCATCATTTAATATCGAAACTTTTTATCTCTCTAACTTATCAAGAACATAATTCGGACCATTACTACAAAAATATCAAAATAAAACTGCAACTGAAATATCCTTGTCAATAATCCTTGTTTTACTTGTCAATAATTTAATCGAAATGTTTTTAAAAAATATCCAGCAAGTCTACTAATTATCATCAAACCATCTAAGAGAAAAAAAGCATGCCATTAAAATCTTTTAAATTTATAAAATGCACGTGTATCTAGTGAATCGTCGAAAGTAAAATAAATCAAGAAATCAGACTCATAAAAATCGGCTGTTTCTCTAGTGAACGACCAGAAAGAGATGAAAAAATTGAAACTTTGAATCTTAATAATTCTAAAAATAATTCGAATTTTTTAAAAAACAAAACGCCAATCTTTTTATAAAAAATAATTGTATGTGCGTTTAAAATATCATAGTTTTACTGTGATTAGTTTTTCTGTTATAACGAAAAAACAGAAAAAGGGTAAAAAATTTCGAAACTTTAGAATTTAATTACTCCAAAAATAATTCGAAATTCGAAAAAAGGGCGACGAGGTGCAAAACTTCATACCTAAGAGTATGTGTCTGCAAAAAATCATGTTTCTGCTGTAAATAGATTTTGCTGGGGGCGAACTCGCAGCCGAAAAAAATAATTTTCGACTTTGACATTAAATAACTCCAGAACTAATTATCTAATTAATTAGGTTTGGAAACTGAAATGACCCTCATACATTTGTCTACCAATGGTCGAAATTTCATAATATTCCTTCAAACAGTTTTTGCGTAGTGATAGTTCAAAGTGTTCAAAAATAAAATTTTCAAAATCAGCGGCGGCGGTGACGGCGGCGGCGGTCACTGTTACTTTTTTTTAATATAGAGAGATAAATCATACCTTAATTTTTTTTGACTGAACTAAAAAGTTTGGACCATGGGATATGCAAGTTTGCATTTTAAGTGTTATTTTTTTGTCAAGCTTAAGATTTTTTTTTTTTTTAGAAGTTACTTTAATGGACTCAAATTATACTGTTGATCAGAAGTTAGGCTTTGAAAAAGTAAACCTTGAAGATTTGGTTCTAAATGAGGAAAAGTTAATATCTGTGATCTTCAATGAGGTAAGAGAAATTACAAACAATAAGAAAACTTTATACCATCCTAAACTTGGTATACTTTTCAACCATCTGAAAATTTGTAATAAATAAAAATTTTCTTATGATTAGGTCTCAGAAGTTAAATTAAAGCTCCATTTAGTGATTGAGTAAGTAGCTCTTATTTCTTTCTAGTTTTAACTAAGTCTTAACTTTAGTCTGCCAATTAGTCTTCACTAGTCTTGTTGATTTTACCAATTTCACCAAGAGTTTGTTCCTAGTTTATTAAGGTTTATTTGAACCATCTATATTAAGTTTAAAAAAATAATAAGGTTCAACAGTTGTTCAAAGAACTAGTGATGGGCAGGTATCGATACCAAATACTTAAGTACTCGATACCTAAAAGTATCGAGTGTATTCGATACCCAAAAAAAGTATCGATACTTTATTGACATATTTCATTTTAAATTTTTCAATGAAATAATCTTTAAAATACCTACTGTAGATCAAACGCAGACTGTTTCTGTTTTCATTTTGCAACGGCCAAACCCGAGTCGTTAATCATCCGCGAGAGAAATTTGACGCGGCCAGGTTTTTCCAGCGCATAATCCTTCGCCTCTATTTACTGATACTTTTTTCGAGATCAGTAATTTTGTTATCAAAGCTGCGGGTACTTTTTCCGATATCAGTACTTAAGTAATTGAATCTTATAATCAATTACTTGGTGTTGACATAAGATTTGATTATAAGATTGCTTACTGAATATTTTTAAACGAATAGTCCATATTTTGTTTGCACCAATTAATGGTTAATTAGAATAGTCACCAGTATTTGTTAGGTTTTGTAAATAAAATAATACATTATGTTTTAACGATTATAATTCACCTGGTGTAATTCACATCTGCAATACTATTGGTATAAATTACTAATTGAATCCGTTAATTTACCACCTATGTTTATAGGCAACCATAAAATAAACTATTCAAATTAATAATAGATAATTTAGGTTTTTATTTATCTAATCATTTCATTACTATTTACTGGTGAGTATGTATTTCGATGATTTTGAAATTAGATTACCAATTTTATTTGTAAAGCAAGAAGGAGTAAAAAACTATATTTTAGGCAGGAACTGTTTATGAAGTTCCATATAAGTTAATAGAATTTGCGTAGAAGGAAGTTTTCTAGAAATATCTCATTTAAAAAAAGTAGATATAAGAGGATATCTGGAGGGTGCAAAACAAATGTGGCATAATTTTCCCATAACTATTGGATAGATCCGTATTGCATTTAGTATAAATCATTCAGACAGGGTTTAAGTTTATAAAACTCATCTCTTGACCCAAGTTTTAAAATTTCATTTATACTATTTTTATTTATGAATTTTTTTTAAGGATTTTATGCATTCCCAAGAAAAGTCTTTTATATGCTTTATTGCTTTAATAAAATATTATCATCAAAGTAAAAAGTATTTAAGATTAAATATAGTACTCAAAAGTTTTTAAGCATAGTAATATTTCATCCAAAAAACATTATTTTAAATGTTTAATTCAAAAATTATATATTTAATTACAATTTTAATGCAAAACGAACGAGTAATTAATAAGCATGTTTTATTTATTTTGTATTCCTGCTATCTGACTTTAACTGCGTATAATTCTAATCAACTAAATTTAATTTTGTTTTGATTCTTTAGGCTTTGAAAACAAACTATTCAGCAAGGTTGTTAAAGTTACTTTGAAATAGTATTTGAGTACAAATACAAGTATTTCAGAAAAAGTAACTAAGTATTAAGTACAAATACCCGAAAAAAGTAACTAAATAGAGTACAAATAGAGTATATGAAAAGTATTTAAGACTACCTTCAGTTACTTTACCCGCAAATTTTAAATTTAAAATAAAAATTATTTAAAAAATAAAATTTAATAAAATAAATTAAAAATTTAAATAAAATTGAAAATCATACTTAATAAAATGAATTCATTTTAAAAATAATTTTCAAAATTAATTTTGATTGATAAAATTTATTTTAATTATTTTTTAAAAAATTGAAATATAATTTTAATAATAAAATAAAATTTTAATATTTGAATTAAAACTTAATTGAGAGATCGATGTCTTCTCAACAGGAAGAAGGTGGAAGCAATTGATACGCCAAATTTTGGAATTTTCGACTACATAATAAGTTAATAATTTAAACCATAATATTAAAATAAAAGGAAATTTAATTATAGATTGCTAACGTAAGTTTCTACAGTAAATTGCTAAAGTTTTTAAAAAAGAAGTTACTGCATTTAATTTAACTCAAGAAAAAATTTAAGGTTACTTTTACTTCCTTACCTTTCATTATTATCCAATTTTTAATAAAATAATTATTTTCATAAGCTACTAAAAAAGTTTTTCATTTTCTTTTCCCACTCTTTCTTTGGAAATTTAATTTAATTTAAAAATTGAAGCATTTATATTATTAATACATTTGTCTTAAATGCTTTAATATTTCCACACATATTCTATACATTATTGTAAAATAGGCCTGACAAAGAGGCCTGGTAAAGAGCACTAAAAAGTTTTTAACAGGAGTTTTTTTAAAAAAAGAGTCGATTTTTAAGCCAAAAAAATGGAAAAATTAAATTTTTTTTACTTGTCCCATTTTTGTCAATTTTAGTGTGTCATTATTTAGGTCATTTCTAAGGGAAAAACAGGTGAATTACTTCTTTTGCAGTTATTTTGTAGTTTTGAGCAATGTTTTAATTTCTTCGATTATCAAATTTTTGAAATTAATCTTTTAATTGATATTTTGCCTTTTTTCAATTCAAATGGAATATTTATATTTAGCAGAAAATTATTTTGATCATTTTTAAAAAATTAAAAAAAGTTAAATTTAAGTCAGTAACTATTTTATTACTTTTAGTTTTTCTTCAAGAAAGTGAGAAAGAAAGAATGTTATAAACTTTTAAGTGAATTTTTTTATAGAATCTTGTAAGAATATACTACATAAAGGCTTGAATGAGAGTAAAACGTTTTTAAAAAAAGGCTTTTAACCCTTTTGGGCAAAAGTGGGAAAAGTTTTAAGCTGCATGTCATGCAAATATCAAAACATAAAAATCAATCGTAATTATCTAGATAAAAATATAAAGAAAACATAAATCATCAATTCCCTCACTAGTTTTTTTTTAAAATTATGAAAAAACCCTACCTCTTTTTGGGACATTATACTTCTAACAAACAATGTTAATCCAGGAATCAGGAACGGAATGGGACGATTCGGCGCGAGACAATAAAATAATTGTCTATTTTTTTAGAATGATTTTGAAAAGGTTCTATTTAATTTCCTTTTATTTCTCAAGCCGAATCGTCCACGTGCCAAAACGGCGCGTCGAATTGAAGTAGACCGAGCAACCAGCAGCCTTTCGGAGAGCACAACAAAAAAGCGACTGAAAGGCATCTTCTCGTAAAATTTGATCTGCCGTGCCGGTAAAAATGCCCCCTCCCTTTGGTTCGTGGAAAACAAGAAACTACGAACAATTAATGGCCATAAAAGGGTGTCATATCGGCTTTTCGATCTCCAGCAATTCGACCTTGCGAGGCGGACCCCCCACGCGCCGGCTCCTGGTGACCCCCCAAGGGTGGGTGAAACAAAAAACGGCACTTTCTTCAACACAGGGGGGTTATAAATATTCTTAAAGGATTGTCAGCGAGGGTATAGAGTTACCAAACTCTCTTCTGTGTCGCCGTCTGTGGGGTGGCCGGTCGGCCGGTCGGCCACCGCCGGGGACCCTTTTTCCATTCGAGCTATGCGGAAGCAGGAGAAGTGTTTGTGTTTTGTTCCCATCTCCAATGTTTGGATTGCGTTTTTTTATTCTGGGTTTAGAAAGTAACTGAAGTACAGCCTAGGTACTTAAGTAACAAGGATTTGAGTTACTTTTAAATTTTTGTAGTTAAATACCAGTTCGATACTGAAAAAGTAACGAATGGAACTAAATACTTTTAAAGTATTTAAAAAGTATTTCCGTTACTAAGTATTTAAATACTTAACAACCTTGCTATTCAGTAACGCGGAAGAAAAGATCAGTTTATTTTACATTTGAAGAAATTAATGCTTCATAACACGAATTTCTTCAAAAAATATTGCTAATTCAATAATACTCACCAGTAAAAGATATTGAAAATTAAATTTAGATTATTGTAGTCTATTTTAAATGGATAGTAATGATTATCAAAATCTTTCTGTGTTAGTAGATAAACGAAGCTTCAGTCGAAGGAATGAATTAAAAGGTGTTATAAATAAGTTATTAAATTAAATAGTGGTGACCACTTATTCCGCACAATGTATTATAATTGTTATTTGATAGATCGCTTTCAGTTTTTTAAATTTCAGATCGAGTATGGATAAACCTTAGAAAAAATGGTCCATTCAGGTTCATTTCCCAACATTGAAAAAAAAGTACTCGATACCTATAAGTATTCGATACTAAAGTATTCGATACCTATAAGTATTCAATACCTAAAATTATCGATTTTGCCCATCACTACAAAGAACTTGTTAAATGTGTGGCTAAAATTGTGGTTGAGTTTCCAAATCATGCTTTACACTTATGAAAATTAGTTTCAATTTTGTTTCCACCATCTTTTTTTAAATTTATAGTCAAGACCCTGATCTGCGATATGGTTTGTCGTTGTGTAATGAAGAGAAGGATTTCAGGAAAAAAAGGAGGAGGTGTGTGATGCAAAGTTTAAAAGATTTATTCCCTGAAAACCATCCTGAAAAGGAAAGTGAAGTATGTGTAGCACAGTAGTTTCATATTTGTATTAGTTGGGTTTATTTATTTGGCACAAAAATTATAACTAAGCTTAAAATAGATATCTTTCATAAAGTATTAATGCAAAAACATACACTCCAACTCATACGGAATTTCCGTAGTTGCTACGGAAATCTAGTGAAAACTACGGAATTACGGATTCATACAGAAAACTACGGATCATCCGGTGGCCCGCGATTAAATTCGTCTTTTTTTTCAGACAATTCATACTTTTTTAAAGTTTAATTGGAGTGTTCTGATTCTCCCCCGACTGCTTTCTTGATCGGCCGACGGATGGTGACCATTCAAGTTGGCTTCTTCTTGCGTTGTTATTGCGATGTAGAGAAAACAACTTTACCGTGGTTAAAAGCCCGGAATTCGGAAAATAGCAATTTTTAGCGTAACTTCAGTTTTTCCGCGACCTGTGTCTTAATATTTATCTTTTTTATGCTTGCTTAACAGCTTTTTAAAATAAATCATGAAAAACCTAAAAATTTAATTAAGGGCTTGTTATATTTGCTGTTTTAAAGTGTTGGATAATTTTTAGTAAATAGTTAATTATAATCAACAAAATTGGATTGTATTTTCTTTAAAAAATATATATATTTCAGTTCATTTATTAAGTCTTAGGATAATTTAAAAATAAATAATATTGAATATTATTTCAAATGTTTATATTGTTATTTAATAACATAATTAGCCGTTAATATGGATACGCATTATGTCGGTAAATGCACTACTGATGAAAGGGTTACCAATGTTGGAGTGTATGCAAAAATCAATGTTTCATTTTCAGTTATTAAATGCTGTTTCTAATATTTTGAATTTTACTCATAATAATCTAAAATATTTTCAGTACCTTAGAATAAATAAATAGTCGTAAAATTAAGAAAGTTAGCCTAAGCTATTAAAATTACTACTAAAACTAATAAACATCTTATTGGAGAGATCAATATTAAGTCATGGTTTTAAATATGTTTGAATTGATTTGTGATAAAAATAATTTCAACAAAAAAATTTACTAATTTGTTTACTAACTTTTACTTTCAAATTATTCATGAAGAAATCAGACTGTCTCAAAAAAACTGTGAGTTTGGTATTGTTCAAAGTTATAATTAAAAATGTCTCTTGTGATGATATATATATATATATATATATATATATATATATATATATATATATATATATATATATATATATATATATATATATGTTACCGTTAAAGTGTGTAATATGTTATTAATTTTACACTTTAACTAGTTATTCTATGAAATAACTAGGTATTCTATAAAATAACTAATGATAGACAGTTAAAGTGTAAAATAAGCAATTTATTTAAAATGAAATTAAACTAATGATATAGTAGACAATTAAAATGAAAAAAGAAGGAATTTTTCTACTTTATGCAGCGTATAAATGGTATTTATGGAAACGTACCATAAAATCCTTTTTTACAACGAGGATTAATAAAATGACACTTGGAGTTATAATTAATTAATTCCCTGTGGCCTGGAATAGTTCATAAATGCAGTAGGTAAATGGAAGGTAAATGTATTAGTCGTGCGAGATATATGATATAGATTATTTTGCTTCTACCCCTAAATCCCGGCACCCCAAAATCCCGACAGGTCAAAATCCTGACAATCAATTGCCCGGCATGTAAGTGGCCAGATAACTCATATTGGTCTCTAATTTTAAGTAAGGGCATTCTATTTAAATTTTATGTTGCTTGACCACAGGTCAAGATTTCTCTTTTTGGCTAAATATCAGTGTAAAATAATGATGAAGTTGGTAACTAATATTTTGTATTTCCTATATTTATATAGCATGTCTTTTTGGTTCGGGCTGACCATTGGTCAATCCAGTTAGCTTTTTGGTACTGCTATTCTTTGGCAGTGAAGTAGGTCATGTGGGGGCTCAAACCAAATGCCTTGAGACGAATAACATTTTGATCTTGACCACTGGTCAATATATCTTGACCAGTGGTCAATCCAGTTTTTATCGCTGTTTTCAGCTTTTCCAACCTTCTCTTTTTGTCTCGCTGTTATTTTTTTAGGGGGGGGTCCCTATCCTTGTGTTACTCCCATTTAACCATTGGTAATTTCTGAATTTTTCGGCTTAATAACTATTATTTATCTGGGAGCCTCTCTAACGGCATAATTAGCTGGTCAATAGTCATAGGAACATTTTTCGCTTAAACACAAATTAAAAATTTGGTGTCCTATTATATTGTCAGTTTTGGTTAAAATATAAAGTCAAAAAAATTCAACAGTTACCAACGGTCCAATGGGAAAAACACAAGGTCAGGGACCCCCCCCTAAAAAAACAGCGAGACAGAAAGAGCAGGTAAGAAAAGCTGATAACAGCGAGAAAAACTGGATTGACCACTGGTCAAGATATAATGACCAGTGGTCAAGACCAAAATGTTACTCGTCTCAAGGCATTTGGTTTGAGCCCCTACATGACTTACTTCACTGCCAAAGCATAGCAGTACCAAAAAGTTAACTGGTCAGCCCGAACCAAAAAGACATGCTATATAAATATAGGAAATACAAAATATTAGTTACCAACTTTATCATTATTTTACACTGATAATTAGCCAAAAAGAGCAATCTTGACCTGTGGTCAAGCAACATAAAACTTAAATAGAATGCCCTTACTTAAAATTAGAGACCAATATGAGTTATCTGGCAACTTACAAGCCGGGCAATTGATTGTCAGGATTTTGACCTGTCGGGCAAGTGGCTTGTCGGGATTTCGACCTGTCGGGAAAGTGGCTTGACGAGATTTCGATCCTGTCGGGATTTTGAAGTGTTGGGATTTCGACCCTGTCGGGATTACAACCTGTCGGGAAAGTGGCTTGACGGGATTTCGATCCTGTCGGGATTTTGGGATGTCGGGATTTCGACCCTTTCGGGATTTTGGGGTGTTGGGATTTCAACCCTGTCGGGATTTTGGGTTGTCGGGATTTCGGGGTGTCTTGATTTCGGCTCTGTCAGGATTACGGCTGTCGGGCAAGTGGCTTGTCGGGATTTTGACCGGATACCGATTATTTTACACTTTAACGGGCTGCAAATCGTTATTCTATGAAATAACTAGTTAAACCATGAAATACAAGAGAATTATACGCTTTAACGGACACGATCAGTTATTTCATGAAATAACTAGGTATTCTATGAAATAACGGATTTCATACTTTAACGGTAACATATATATATATATATATATATATATATATATATATATATATATATATATATATATATATATATATATATATATATATATATATATATATATATATATATATATATTTATATATTAACCCATGGACTGTGCAGCTCAGATAAAAATGTTTAGCTTAAGCCCCATTAACTGTGCCACTGAAACTGGTGGTAATAACCATGATGCCACTGAAACTGGTGATTGTAATAAAAATTCATAAATATTTTCATTCTTACACTGTACTTATTTAATAAATTAAAGCACTTTGCTAATTTTTGTGATTGAAATTGAGTAACATACTGATTAAACTAAGTTTTTCTAATTAAACTTTCAGGTACCAGTCATTGGTGTCATAGGATCAGGAGGTGGATTTCGAGCAATGACTGGCATGAGTGGGGCAATGAAGGCCCTTGCTGACACTGAGATGCTGAATTGCATTACCTATTCGGCTGGATTATCTGGATCTGCATGGTACATTTTTTAACATCTTAAATTCATCACAATGCCTTGATTTTAGCTTAGTTTCTGGGTTTAAGAGGTCTTTTTGGTCTTTAGGTATCTATCAACACTTTACTCACATCCAGAATTTCCTAGCAAGTCTCCTGGTCAGTTAATAGACGAGCTAAAAGCTAATGTTCGACACAGTCCCTTTTGGCTTCTGAGTCCACGTTGTTTGTATCGCTACATTTCGAGAATTAAAGAGAAGCATAAAGCTGGACAACCTGTCAGCTTTACTGATTTTTTCGGTCATCTGCTTGGAGACACATTGCTTAAAGGAGTAGGAAATGGATTTATTTAATAAACTGTAAAAACTTAAGTTTATAAAAGCTTTTAAGTTTATTTAAACTAAAATAAGTATAAGGGGTCGTTCAAATATTACGTAAGCACTTTTTTGGTCATTTTTAACCCCTCTCTTCCCTTGTCAGCAAAAATAAGCAAGCCTCAAAACCCCCCACCATAATTACGTAAGAAACAGCCGGACCCCCCCCCCCGAAAATTTTACATCCCTTTTAGTAAGTACTGTTTTTTTCTCCTTGAAAATTAGGTGACTTATACAAGGAGCTGTTCTTTTTGGGTGTAACCCTAAGCGGGTTCAAAAATGAGTCGAAACACTACTTTTTGGGGTTAAAATTTCAAAATGTTTGGGGGGTCCATCCCCAGAAAAAATGCTTAGGGCAGATTTCCTAATTCAATTTTTTGTCAAATTTATTTTGGTTGAGTTTTGAAATTATTTATGCAAGAAACAAGATATTTTCGAAAATGCAGTATCTTACGTAAGTATCACTCATATCCCCCTCCCCCCTTGTCAGGAAAAATAAGCAAAGAGCAAACCCCCTCCCCCCATTAGGTGCTTACGTAATATTTGAACGGCCCCTAAGACTGAAATCGGTTTAAAAAAAGAACATATTAAGTAAATCAAGCATGTAGCATTAACATTTTTTAATATACAGAGGAAAAATATTGTTAATCTTTAAAAAATAATTTTAAAACAATTTTATTATAAAGGAAGGAATTAATTTTATAGGTATTGTGTGATGAATTTTCTACAGAGAAAAAAATAAGAAATTAATATCATATTGTACTTTTTCTGAGTGTTTCATTTTAATTATTTCTTAACCTAATAAAACTAATTATATATTCATTACCCAAGTTGATAATAATTTACTTCCCAAGTTTTATTTATGAAGCATATTATACTAGACAGCAACATTAGTTAACCCTACGCCGTCACTAACAAACAAAGTAGTTCCCATCGTCTGAATTTTGAGTAGTGATGGGCAGGTATCGATACCAAATACTTAAGTACTCGATACCTATAGGTATCGAGTGTATTCGATACCCACAAAAGTATCGATACTTTATTGACATATTTCGTTTTAAATTTTTCAATGAAGTAATCTTTATAATACCTACTGTAGATCAAACGCAGCCTGTTTCCGTTTTCATTTTGCAACGCTCAAACCCAAGTCGTTATCATCCGCGAGAGAAATTTGACGCGGCCAGGTTTTTTCCCCGCCAAATCCTTTGCCTCTATCCACCTCCAGGCCCGTAGCTACGGGGCTTTTTGATGGATCGCTTTCAGTTTTTTTAATATTAGTCTGTTTATGGATTGGCCCTAAAAAAATTGTCCCTTCAGGTTCATTTCCCGACATTGAAAAAAAGTACTCGATACCTAAAAGTACTCGATACCTATAAGTATTCGATACCAAAGTATTCGATACCTATAAGTATTCGATACCAAAGTATTCGATACCTAAAATTATCGATTTTGCCCATCACTAATTTTGAGGGAAACTAAGAATGTCAATTTTAAGATATGATTATCTTGTTAAAACCATGTATAACCCTTTTTATCACGATTTGCGTACCAAAACTCCTCCCAACAGGCTTTGTGTTTACCCACTTTCTCCTTCCGCGTAGTGACGTACTAGGTTCAGGAAACGTTGCTGTTGAGTATAGTGATATTTTATTTAATTCCTTTATTTATTTTGCTATTAGAGGTATGAAGTTCATCTCTCTGATCAAAAAGAAACAGTGAAAGATGGAAAAGTTCCCTTGCCCCTTTACACCTGTTTGCATGTAAAAAGTAATGTATCTGCTAAAGTGTTTCAGGGTAAGCATACAGATATATTATTTTATTATAAAATATAAGTAATTATTTAACACTGAAAAAAAGGATATTTTTTAATGTTTTGTCCAAACTTTTGTTTAAAAATTTATTTATTAAAAATTTTCAGACTGGTTGGAGTTTTCTCCATTTGAAATAGGCATAGCTAAATATGCTGCATTTATGAAAACTGAAGATTTTGGGTGCAAGTTTTTCAAAGGCCGAATTATGAAACGTTTTGCAGAGCTTCCACTTCACTATTTGCAAGGTTTGGCTATTTAATATTAAAATTTCAAATAGGAGTATCTGATAAGGTTCATTGCTCTATAGAATTATTTAGGAATTGTGTTGAGAGAACTTTTGAAGCATATTATTGGTTTGTACATTAAATAAAATGTATGGCAATTGGGAAAAATTCTTCATTTTTTCAAACTGTTAAAAAAAGGAGTCATTAATATGAACCAAAATATTTATATATACTCTCCAGTTACCATGACTATTGTTTTTCATTTGTCTAGTAGCTTAATTATTTTAATTTTTTTTATGATACACTTTTTTGTGATTAACATTTTAAGGTTCATTTTTATTTCAGGCATATGGGGAAGTGCTTTTTGTATTCTCTTTAGACGGCTCATTCAAGAGAAAACTAAGATGTCATTAGATTTAAATACTTGCCAAGAAGCAGATTCTGATGAAGAGGAAGAAATTTTCTTTGATGCTGAAGAGGAATTTCAGCCAGAAGAAGAAACTTTTAGAGATGCATTTGGTATTTATTTAAGAGTTTATCTTTTGCTTTTATTGATATTACATTATTTTTTTTGCTTACAATTAAATTTTTGTGTTAATATTAATTTTTTTCTATTTGAAAAGAAATTAAGGTTTTCACAAAAACATAATCAAGGAAATTAAAACTTAATTAGCAGCAAATATTTAATGAAGTTATACTATAACTAATTTTAAATGAACAGTTTATATTTGTCATTTCATGTCTGTTGCTTTTGTTACTAACTTAACACATGATATGGATCTCCTGACCTTTTAAAAAAACTTTCATTGAAATATCTATTTTAAATTTAAAAACATGCTTTATATTAATATTTATAATATGATTTAGGGCAGTTAGATCTGAGTTGCTGTGATATTGATGAGGTACCCTCTGAAAATGATGAAAATTCTGAGAATAGGTAAAGATTACCAAATTACTATAAAATCTGTTTAAAATAAATACCTATTATAAAAATAAGTTATTCAAACACTTTAGTTCTGTACAATTATTGTCATATCCTAGAACTTCATCAACCTTTGCTCTTTAAGGAAAAAAATTTCACTTTTTTAAGCAAGTTTTACTATCCATGTAAAGGTTATACTTATTTTTCTAAAACCTGCACACACGCTATGTGATCTCTGCAGGTTTTAAAGGTATTACCAAATTTACTATATTTTATTTCCTATTTTAAATGAAATAAAAATTAGATTACTAATCAGCTTTTTGTGACTTCAAAATCTGTATTATTTTTAATTATAGTTATTAGTTTTATGGAAACCCATTTTTAAACTGCATATGTATACTTGTTTTTGAAATTTGAATTTTGTCACAGTACCAAATTGATGTTTTGGTCCAGTCTGAAACAATTTTTCGCAACAAAAATAACTTCAAGGTCTTTAGCGTCACATGTTTATACCCAAAGGAGAATCCAATACTATGGAAAAAGGTATAAAGGATAAAAGCTTTTCATTAGAGCAGCAGCTTTATTAGCAGTGAAAGCACAATGCTTCAATTTTACATTTTTGCCTGTAGACTGCAAGTTTTCATATTTTATAATCTTTAAAGTAATTATTTCTGCACTTTATTTCCTTTTTGATTTGCAATATTCATCCACTTTGTTAGTATTTGTAAATATTACTTATTTATTTCAACAGTTCTTTCAAGGGTTACATTTTTGTTTATGTATATAACAACAGTCAACAATTGGCAGGCCATAGTCCACATCTGGACAACATAAGGTCACTTCCTAGTTTGCCAAAGCTTTTGTTATTTAAATCGAAAAAACATATTCAATTAAAGTATTTTTCACATGTAATTAAACCACAAAGAAAGTAGGGTCATTCCACGTCAAATCAACCAAAAAAAGTTCAATTTTGGACCTTTGGGTCTTAGATTTTCTAAATTTTTCGTGAGCTTGTTGTACTCATCCATAGGAGTATAACAAGACCAATTTCAGATTCTTGGGGAGAGTAGTTTTTGAGAAATCCACTTTTAAAGAGGCAAAAATCGAGCGATTTTGAAAAAACATGACATTTTTAAACAGCTGATGCTCAAAACCTATTTGACCCAAAATTATGAACTAGGTGTCGTTTTCTTCTGTTTTAAACAAGCTTTTAAATTATATAAAGCATGATAATTAAAAAAAATATTTTTATTATCTTTTTCTATTTTGAAAAATATTTTTTTTTGCTAGCAAAAATACATCCAGGGATGTTGCGGCTGCGCCAATTGCGCCAAACTGCGCCAAATCCTAATTCATGTGCTAAACTGCTACAAATACCGTATTTTGAGCAAAATTGCGCCAAAACTGCGCCAATTAACGATTTTCCTGAAATGAAATTATCAAACTCTTCTCTCACGTGACGAATTACTTTCATCCTCAGGAAAAAAAAAACTCAAATCGTCTATGGCTATGGATGGAATCTTTTCCACATTTCTACCACTTGAAGTCAAAACCGATGACGTCAGCCATCGAAACCAGATATAAATTTTTTTTGTAAGTTTATCTCCTTTATAAAATAGGTTTTAATTCGCTGCGTTAAGTCCGTTATAAAGTCGAAAAAATCGCAATTTTTCGCGGAAGTTTCGTTTTTTTTTTGCTGAGTATTCCGTTTTTACCGCGATTTTCGTGGACGGCCGCGGGTCGGGTGCTGATTCAAAATGGCTTCTTCTTGCGTCGTTATGGCGATATAGAAAAAAAAATTGACTGGTCCGAAACCCACAAGTCCGATGTTCCGGAAGTCGGAAAATTAGCAATTTTCCCTGGAAGTTTCGGGGTTTTTTTTTGCGGAGTGTACCGTTCTTCCCACGACTTTCGTGGATGGCCGCGCGGGTGCCGATTCAAGTTGGCTTCTTGCGTCATTCTTGCGATATAAACAAAACAATATTACCGTGGTCAGAAGCCAACAAGTCTGGTGTTCCCGAAATGGGGAAAATGTCAGAGCAGCCTGAGAAGTCTAAGATGATTTTTTCTCTATTTTATTTAGTAATTTCAACTTAGTGGATTTTCTAAGTTGTAAATTTTTACTGAAAGGTCGCTTTATAGAAACTTAATTTAAATTAGAAGATTATAGTGTTTTTTTTATCTGATTTAAGATTCTAAAAATACCTTTAAAAATACTTATTTCTTACTTTTTTGCTCTACTTAACTAAAAATTCTTGACAATATCGTTTTTGCAATTTAATTATTTCTTAAATAATTCTGTTAACTAATTTCTTTTAATTTTTTATTTCATTTTAGTTACATTTTGACTTTTAAAGTGGTTTTAAAATCTGATTCAGGAATATAACTGGCATAGTGTGTGTTTGAAGCTGTGTAAAAATTTTTCTTTCAAGGGGGTTCAGTACCAAAAAAATTTTTTTCTCTAATAACAGGATTTTGTTATCTTTTAAAGGTGTTAAATTATGTGTATACTTCATACTATTTCATATTTAGCCCAAAAATCGAGTTCAAAAATTTATTTTTTAAAAAAATTACAAAAACTTCAAAATAATGCCCAAAAGTACACTAAATTGAAATTGATACTCCTCCCTTAATATATGTTCTTTTGATTTGATTTTTTGTCTGGACATAAATCAAACATATATAAACACTTGTAGGCATGGAAATTTGATTATCTATAAAAGTTTCTGAAAAATAAAAAAAACTCTGAAATTTGGCATTTTTTTTCGAAAAATATCCTAAGTTTCCACTTTACTGCTCCGTAAAAAAAATCTAATAAATATATTATAAAATCCATGCCTGAAGATGTTAAACACGTGCTACTGATAATGACTACAAAGTTTGAAATGGTTTGGATGATTAGAAAAAAAAGACTTGTGATTTTAAACATTAAAAACCTTGTTTTGAGAAAAAGCAGTTTAAAGATAGAAAACTAGGATTCTTAACACTATCTAGGCTTCAGAAATCTCAAAATTTTCACACTTAGAATCCCCGTATCATTATGAAACTTGGTATGGATAATTCTAAGGGAATTATCTTTATTTTTATTGCAAAATCTCAAATTCGGAATTTTTACCAAATTTTGGTACTGAACCCCCTTAGTTATGTAAAAAGTTACTCCTTGAATTTTTAAAAATACTCCTTGAAAACTCCTGGAATACTCCTTTATTTTGATTTCTGAAAATTTGTATGAACCCTGCATTTGGCGTTTTTGTTATTAAAATTAAAAATTTTATTTAAAAAAATAATTAATCTTAAACAATTACTTTGTTTTAAAAACATCATAAATTAATTAAAAGTTTGTTCAGAATTACCATTTAACCTTTAATTTAAGATAAAATGGCTTATCAGAGGTTTTTAAATCTATTTTGTGATGGTACTTTTCCCCCTTTTTTGAATTTGTCGAAGGTACCTTTAAAAAGTTGCAATTTTGCTTACAGATCTCTAGCTGTTCAAACACTTGTTTTGCGTAATTCGTCATCAACTTTTAATAGTTAATTAACTTAATCATGCATAGTTTTAAGTAGGGATAAATTATCAGTATATTTTAGTAACAAGAACTATTAACCCTTCTATGGATTTTAATTTTTGATTGCTGCAAAAAATTGATTCGACTTGCTACAAAAATGGTTTATTCTGCTACAAATTTTAAATTTAGCTGCTACAAACTGCTACAAATTTTAAATTTAGCTGCTACAAAAACTGCTACAAAATGCTCAATGTGGTGCAACATCCCTGTACATCCCCCTTCGATTTTTAAAAAAAAAATATATGTTATAAAGGAACTATCCAACTATATCTGTGCAAAATTTCAGAGTGGGACCGCCATGGGTTCTTAAGAAAAAAGTTATTTTGTAAGACGGAAATTTGAAAAAAATCGTTTTTCATGTTGAAACCCTATAAAAAATCAAAATTTTTCTGTTATTATATTAAGCTAACTGGTTGAGACGCTTTAAAACTGCTTATATATTTAATTTACAATAATTATGAAACAATATTTCCCTATCTATAACAATATTGGGTAGGAAATATCTACAGGGTGTTTCAAAGGTCCATTTCACTGCTTTTATTTGGAACCAATTTCTCCTAGGATCATGGAAGTAAGGTGTACTCCTAGGTAAATGACCGTGCTGAATCCATTGAAATGGATTACAGCGCCCCTAGCGGTGAAAAACCTAAGTTTGAAAAATTAATTAAAAAACTAAAGGAGATAGAACAAACACTTCAATGAGAAATTAGTTGGCAATATCATAAAGAATGCACAGCCAAAAGTTTCATAAAGATATTTTATATATTCGAGGAGATGTTGAGCCGTATTTTGGAGGCAAGTGAATTAAAGAAAGAAGCCCCCTTCTTCTTTGGGCCTGAGGTTTTAATAATAGGATTCGGATAAACAAAACAAAAAAAAATTGTCTGTGGATCCTGGTATCTGATTGGTTGTCTGTTGGGTGTGGATGGGATTGTTTGTTTATATAAAGTGTGAGGGTCTCTCTGCAGATTTCAACCCGATCCCCGAAGAACATCTTGAAAGTGACAGGGAAAGGGTCATGACCGCAATATAAAATGGCGAGACAGCTATTTTAAGGGGTGAGAAAACCCCTAATTTTTACTAGGAAAAACAAAAAACCCCTATAAATTTTATATGAAACTGGGCTAAAATTTTCCAGCGATTCGGAATCCGTTTGAATTATCTCGCTATCTTAGTTAAACTTTTGCATCTTTTGAATCCACAGGGTCTAGTACCGGTGGGGGAGAAGGAGTTTCTTATCTTGTGGTGGCGTGTGCCGGCCTCCTGTTTGGATTCATGGGTTGATGGTTTGTACTGAATCATCCAGAACTCGTGAACTATAAATGAGACTTGATTCTCACCAGACACTCCCAAAAATGGGATAGAATAGCGCCGAAAGCAAATTTTGAGGAGTAGGGAATCTAATGGAGAAATAGGCATGCTAATATCTCCTCGAATATTTAAAATATCTTTATGAAACTTTTGGCTGTGCATTCTTTATGATATTGCCAACTAATTTCTCATTGAAGTATTTGTTCTATCTCCTTTAGTTTTTTAATTAATTTTTCAAACTTAGGTTTTTCACCGCTAGGGGAGCTGTAATCCATTTCAATGGATTCAGCACGGTCATTTACCTAGAAGTACACCTTACTTCCATGATCCTAGGAGATATTGGTTCCAAATAAAAGCAGTGAAATGGACCATTGAAACACCCTGTAGATATTTCCTACCCAATATTGTTATAGATAGGGAAATATTGTTTCATAATTATTGTAAATTAAATATATAAGCAGTTTTAAAGCGTCTCAACCAGTTAGCTTAATATAATAACAGAAAAATTTTGATTTTTTATAGGGTTTCAACATGAAAAACGATTTTTTTCAAATTTCCGTCTTACAAAATAATTTTTTTCTTAAGAACCCATGGCGGTCCCACTCTGAAATTTTGCACAGATATAGTTGGATAGTTCCTTTATAACATATATTTTTTTTAAAAAAATCGAAGGGGGATGTATTTTTGCTAGCAAAAAAAATATTTTTCAAAATAGAAAAAGATAATAAAAATATTTTTTTTAATTATCATGCTTTATATCAGCTGTTTAAAAATGTCATGTTTTTTCAAAATCGCTCGATTTTTGCCTCTTTAAAAGTGGATTTCTCAAAAACTACTCTCCCCAAGAATCTGAAATTGGTCTTGTTATACTCCTATGGATGAGTACAACAAGCTCACAAAAAATTTCGAAAATCTAAGACCCAAAGGTCTGGACCATTGGTTGATTTGACATGGAATGACCCAGTATTAAATTTATTCCCCATTTTTTGAACTGTTGGTTTCCTTTTTTGAACCCTTTGATGGCAATTATATTGGTTGACAGACCCGAGATTGACTGCCCTAAATTCAAATTGGGAATTTGATTTTTCTTATATATGGCCCAATTTTCTTTTTGATTAAAATTTTCTAGACTCTAGGTCCTTGCATTTTTATCACTGATCCAATTTACCCCACATCAGTTGTCAGGAAACACTTCCATTACTAAAAACGTGTACAATGTACATACTATTTATTTAAAATTAAATTGCATAAAAGTCTGCAAAACATTGTGGGTACATAAGAGAAACCAATAATTGAAGTAAAAGGTTACTTGATTGGTAATAAGAGTAAAGCTCTTCCCAGGCATTAAAAATATTAAAGGTGTCGTGTAAGAAATTAGTTCAGGAGGGTTTCAATATTTCGAAGATTTAATGCTACATTATCTCTAAAGGGTTAATGTTGTAAACTGTATCACAGTTCTTATAACTCCCACTAGGTATTTTGTTTTTTACTTCTAATCATTGTATTGTATTTTAACTACATTTATCTCACTAAAAAAGGTATTTCTTTAGAAATGTATACCTAACAATTTTTTAGAAAAAACTCTTGATGATTCAAGTTAAAAATCTTTTACTTATATGTATGTTTTCATTTTAAATATTGAAAATATTTTATATATTTTCCTAAAACAGCAATGTGTACATAACTTTTTACTTTAATGTTGTGGTATGCTTGTTTAAAGTTTATAATTTATACAGAATTTTTGTCATTTCTCTATTAAATTAATTTTTTTAAAGCATTTTCATTAATTTTATTTATATCTAATAATTTTTTGCATGTTCTGAGACATGCTAGTTTTACATTATCTTGATTTTTGCTACTAAACTTATTTTCTACTATAATATCATTGATATATTTTTTAAATCCTTACTTCATTTCTAGTATTAATAGTTTTCAATGATATGCTAAGTTTACAGCTGCTTTACAAAAGGCATGACATTATTGCTCTATTTAGAACTGTTTTGAAAAGAAAGTTCAGCAGTTTTAGCCATTTACCTTTTAAATTATTTTCATAAACTCCCTTTTTATTTTACAAGTATTTTATTGTGTTGTTTTCATCATTCTTTTTTTACATAAATGATCATTAGCTCCTACTTATAATGTATTTAGTAATAATGATATCTCTCAAACCTTAATTATTTATCTAAAGTTGTCATTTTTTGATCTTTTAAAGTTACTATCTATTTCAACTTATTTAAAGTATTGGATCTAATTTATTCTATCTAAAATATTGTGTTGCTTGTTCGAATAAAACACTGATACAATTTGCAGCTTCTAATTAAGATAAAATAACATCTAATTTCAATAACCTTTTACAGCACTGTTCCACCTACTGAGCCACCTGAAGCAAGTAGTCAAGGGATGTGGAAAGATTTTGTAAATAACATTTGCTCAAACTCAATATTAGATACTCGAAAAGGTAGAGCCGGACGCATTTTGAATCCATTGAGAGGTCTTTCACTTATTCCATGTTTCCCATTTTCACCCTTTTCTCCAACATCCCCCAACGATGGTTAGTTTTTACCTTTAATGTCAGTTTTAATGTTGTAATATCTAGCTATTGATAGGTTAGAGTTTGTAAAATAAAGAATGGTTCTAAACTGTAATTCACTTGAAACTTTTGTGATACTTGGTAGTTTCACAGTTTAATTGTTTCATGTAATTTTTTTCAGATCAATAACCTACACAATTTACGGAACTAATGCACCATCAACTCTTTTATTATTTTATTTTAAGAGACACACTACTCACTAATAACTTATAACCTTACAGAGAAAAAGAAAACCTTATCTTAAATTGATCTTTGCATAAAAATAGTCTGTTTCAAACCATTGACATATTATATCATTAAGTTTTTAAAGAAACAACTTATTATCATTTTAACCTTATTTTTTTGCTTATGATATGCCTGTATGAGAAATTTGTACTGCATATTTGATTTTTTATTATATTTCTTAATTTGGTTTGATTTTTTTGTAGATACTCTTTTCAAAGGCCTTACTGAACCAGCACCTACCGAGTCAAAGACACTATATCTAGTTGATGGTGGTCTGACTTTTAACTTACCTTTTCCTCTTCTGCTTAGACCTCAACGTGCTGTAGATATATTTTTAACATTTGATTTTAGCAGCCGTGAAACTGATCATACGGCCCCTTTCAAGGTGTGTTGTAAATTAAAAAAAGTTTTTTTGTTAAAGTACATCCAATGTTTGTACTACATTAACTGTCAATAACACTACATCCCAGAGTTGGATCATAGCATAGGGTAATTCAAATAGGGGTTTGGGGGTTTAGGGGCCATTCATTAATTACGTAAGGGTCCCGAGGGGGAGGGGGGTTGGAAAAATCTCTACATACCCTTACTTGGGGGGTGGGGGGGTCAAACCTATTCTTACATAAGATTTTCCAAGTTAATGTAAACAAATTCCAATTATTCTAATCAAATTACTATTGAATGACCCCAGAAAAACTTAAAAATGCTGACGATCTCGGTATATTATCGAAGCTTTAATTTTTTTTAAATGAAGGTAAGTCAGATGTATCTTTTTTATGGGAGTAGCATTAAGTTAAGATAAAAAATAAAACTGTTGAATCCATCTTTCAGTTGTCAAAAGTCGAAACAAAACAAAAGCAAAAAGAGAAATCTTTATATTTGTTTTGGTTTAAACTTTTTTTGTTAATCATTTCGTGCGCTGAAAAATAAAAATATTTCTGTTATAAAACGAAATGGAATCTCACATAAGAATAGGGTGAGGGGCTTGAAAAATCTTACCCTTATGTGGGGGTCAAAAATTGCCAAAATCATCCTTGCGTAATCAATGAATAGCCCCTTACACTTATAACCTGAAAATTACTTAAATACAGACCAGGAAAAAGAGGACCTGTTTGCTTATTTATAGACAATTATGGTGTGATTTTGATAAAAATCTAGTTTAATATCCTTTTAAAATCTAGTTTTCTATTTTGTCACTGAAGTAATATTTTGACCAAAATTATAATACTTTTCCAATGAATGAAGAAGGAAATTATTGAAACAATTTTAATCTTACTATCACTTACAAACTAGAAATAAGGCAATTTGAAAACTAACTATAAATATTACTAACACAAAAAGCACGCAAATGAAACTGGTACAAAAAAAAGGATTTTACAGATTCAAACTTGCGGGATTGAAAAGGTCAAATTATATATGTAGGTAAATTTCTTCGACCAAGTCAGCTTTGGAAAAGCTTTTCTGGGCCCCTCATGCCATTGAAGGTGAAAAAGTTGTAATGCATTGAAAGCTCTCAAAATGATTGTAATTAAGTTTTCTTTTATGACATTAGAAAAGCAGGGAGGCTTAAAGCTCATCCTGGTTATGGTACATTTTAAATGTGTTTTAATTGATAAAAATATTTAGTTTCCACTGGGTTTCCATGCTTGTTTGTTCAATGGATGAGCTGTCACTGCCCCACCACTTTAATTGGTAAAAAGGATTGTCAAAGTATCCCCACTATATTGTTTTCCTTTTTCAAACTGAGCATGTTAAAAAGTAGAAATGTTTAACAAAATAAATTTTTAAATTACATCAATATACCCAGTGTTTGATCATACCCATCTAGAGCCAGGAGGCCATGACAGAAGAATAATGAGTCATCCCTTCCGACGAAAGCTATCATTGCGTTCCCATAGACGTGTCGATTTTGGAGGGGGAAAATCGCTATAAATCATAAACAAATGATCGGAAAAAGAAAAAAAGACCTGTGTGTGATGTAGGAAACGAATACTAATGATTCTGAGTGAAAATGTTTACATTACCGTGAAAATATTTTGATAGATGGGATTTTAAAAAACCTTGCTCAGAGTACAATCGACTTTCACAAGCTTTATTCGATTAGATTCGGCATAATTTCAGTTAAATTACTTCTTGTATTATAAAATGAACATTTTTGGTTAGATTGTATTCGTTTTTCAGTCATTCAAACCAATATTAATATTCGAAAATTTGCTATTAAGTTGAGATTCGAAGCTAGCTGAACCGGGCGGCGTATTAAATAAAATATTTCTGTTTTATAATAACAAAAATCCTGTCTTTATTTTAACAACTAATAGATCATGTCCTATCTTAAGATTTTTAACCTTACACAGATAAATATTAACCATATTAACCCCCGCCTTGTAACTTTAAATAGGATTTAAATATCAAGTGAGTATTCAAAATCAGCCGCTCTCTCTCTTTCTGGTACTATACTATATCTCCCTTGGGGTTTGTAACCTTTTCCTTTATACATGAATAATCTAATATTTGAAATGGATAAATGTGATTTCCATTTTCAGTCAATAAAATGTACTTATTTATAAACTTTTAAAAGGTAAAAACATGAAACGCAAATAACTGATCTAATAAGTTATAAGCATAACATTTAATTAAATTATTAATATCTATTAGAAAACTGTTTTTTTTGGGAGGCAAGATAATACCCCCAAAACTTTTACTTTACAAAATAATACACATAGTAAGACAAATTAAAGCGAATTGAGCTCTCGGTATTTTCCGAAGCCATAACTGTTTTCTTCATCTTTCGAAAAGGAAAAAACACTCACACTGCTGGCACTTTTTGTGTAATTACTCTTACATCCAGGCACACAGCAATGCTTAGGCATAGTCAAAATATGGGTGTGAAAAGAGCCCGGGAAACACGAGAAAAGCACGGTTATTCCAGGTTCGCGCGTACGCTCACAGCGAATCTATCGACGCCTTGAATGACTCATTGCGCCGGAGACGCGGAATTGGCCAGGCCTCCTCGTTCTAGAAGGCTATGGTTTGATAGGGTAAAGGAAGAAACCTAAATCACAGGAGGGAAAACTTTCAGTACATTCTTTACCCATATTATTCCTCAATTATTTTACTATTGTTTCCTATACTGCCGTCCTAAGCGAAAGTGCACAGAAAGGCAATTTCGTTCAGATTTACTTTGAGAAAAATCTCGCCAAAAGAGTATTTGGCAGATTTTTTATTCTGTGAGGTAGACCCTCCTTTCAGGAAAAAACCTTAGTAATTGGCTATAGCATTGGGTTGCATTAGAGTTCGGAATTAGGAAGGCAAATGGGGTTCGATTACAAGTTTGCAGATAATGAAAAATACGCATTTCAGCTGCAATTTCTAGCAACTCGCATATTCCAGATATAATAACTGTACTCTTATATATTTAAAAGTATTACACAATGTGTTTCAAATCATCTGTTTTAGTTTAAATATTTTCTATTTTAATTCATAGGAATTTCAATCTAACAAAGAAGGGATGAGTTTGCTTTCAATTCTGTTATTTGAGGGGTCTTTTCATGATTTTGACAACCATTGTAGTGGCTTGGAAGTAGCATGATATATTCTTGCCAATTAAGAAATGCGCCAATGGGGAAAGAAAGTGAAGTTTTAAGAAAACTCGTTTATGTGCAATTTCACTTAGGACGGCAGTATAGTACTTCACATATTAATTTCTGTTCTGTTTTTAATAGGAATTGCTGTTATCAGAAAAATGGGCTAAAATAAATAATTGTTTATTTCCACCAATTCATGATCTTGCTGCTGAATATATTAAACATCCTCCAAAAGAATGCTATGTTTTCAAGCATCCTACGAATGAGTTGTGTCCTATTTTGATACATTTTCCATTATTTAACCTGAATTTTAAGAAGTTTAAGAAACCGGGTATGTATGTTTTTAGTGCAGTACCTCTTTACAGTGGCCCCTCCAATATACCTACCCCTGTTATAACGACTAGGAATAACAGGGCTCACACGCCTGCGCCAAACTGCGCCAAAACCAAATTTTGATACATACTGATACAAATTGCCTATTTTACCAGCTCCTGCGCCAAAACTGCGCCATTTTCAGAGACTACTACTACGGATTCTCCGTAGTTTCTACGGATGCCTTCGTAGTTTCTACGGATGCCTTCGTAGTTTCTACGGATGCCTTCGTTAAACTGCAGACTACGGATAACATCGAAAAAGCTACGGAAAATCGGAAATTTATCACAACAAGCACTTAGAAGCGCAAGTTTTTTCCCAATTATGCTCTATTTTTAGGATATTTTTTCTTGGACGGCCGGCGGAGTCCAAGTTGAAGTTGCCTTCTTGCGTTGTTAGTGCGATGTGGGAAAAAACAACTTTATAGTGGTTAGAAGCCGTCGTTCGGTGTTTAGGATCGCATTCTGCGGAAAAGTAGAAAAATAGCGATTTTTCGCGCAAGAAGAAGGCTTCTTTTCACATAGCTGCCAAGTTTTACGGATCGTCCGTAAAATTTACGAATTTGCACCAAAATTTACGGTTTTACGGATCGACCCGAAATTTTTACGGAATTTACGTTTTTTTGCATTTTTCCTCCGTGAAAACGTAAACAAATCTTGTTGCGCCAAATTGAATTGTCTGCCTTTTCTAGGCGTTTGGAAACAGGTAAATCGCGTAAAGCCTCTACTTTTCGCGAAAGTTTCTTTTGTGCGCTGCGTGTTCCGTTCCTTCAGGCGGAAACAAATTGGAGCCGAGCGGCGTAAGCGAACAGCCACGAACACGCTCTGCGCACGCGCAACTCGGGCGCAGAGCGTGTTCATGGCTGTTCGCTTACGCCGCTCGGCTCCAATTTGTTTCCGCCTTTCCGCGACTATTTTCGACGGCCGCGTGCTTCATCTCGTGTCAGTATTAGAATGCAGGAAAAACTACTTTAACGTGGTCAAAGCCAACATTTCCGATGGGTAGAATCACGATCTTGAAAAGCCGAAAAATAGCGATTTTTCGTGAAAGTTTCGTTTTATTCGCGATTGCTTCCTACCGGCGCCTAATTGAAGTTGGCTTCCTTTCACTATTTTTTTACATTGTAGTAAAAACAACTTTACTATGGTCAGAACTAATTACTTAGGAGGTGAATATTCACTAGACCAAATAACCTCAAGTAAATAAAAATTGATAAGTTAAGTATTTATGAATTCAATCTATACGCACATTATTTGTCTTAATCTAAATTAAAGTTTTCATGTCTTACGAAAAGTTTTACTGATGCAAGTTTAAAATATAATTAAGGGAAAGCTTTTGTATTTCTAAATTACAAAAGCTTCCCAGCAATCAAATTGCTGCAAAAGGCGTTTTTTGTGATACAAAACTTAGTTTTACCTGATACAAAAGACATTTTTTGTGATACAAAACTTGGTTTTACCTGATACAAAAAACATTTTTTGTGATACAAAACTTGGTTTCACCTGATACAAAAATTGATACAAATATTTTAAAGTGAGTGTGAGCCCTGGAATAAGATCACCAATTGTTTTATTATAGTGATGATTTTATTCTGTATAAAAAAATTTAAACTGTAAAGTTATTATTCCCAGAAGTATCGTTCTATCAAGATATCTGAATATATATTTTTTGAAATACTCTTTTTTTCTAATCCGACTTAAAAATTAATAAACATCCAATTTAACTAGGCATGAAATATTTGCACTATTCTCTTCCATTCAGATAATTTTATTAATGTATTGAAGTTCTGCTCATAGGTGTTCCTAGAGAAACAGAAGAAGAGTTTGAATTTGCAGATTTCAGTATCTTTAGTGATCCTAAGAAAACTTATTCTATTTATAATTTTAAATATCCCACTAAAAAATTTGATCGCCTATCACAGTTGATGGAATTCAATGTTTTGAATAACCTTCATATCATCAAAGAAAATTTACTGGAAGTTATTGAAAGGAAGAAAAAATTTGTATCTCCGGCATCAGTAGTGTTATCCGAATGCATTAAAAAGTAAAAAGTTGATGTAACCCTAATAGTAATTTTTTTTAAAGTTTTATCAAATTAAATAAGAAAATTCAAAACTGTACATATTTACTACTCATATATAAACAAAAATACAAATAAATTTCTGCATTCAAAAAACATTAGTGGATTTCATATTTTACTGTAAAATCTGTTACATTGTTACATAAAGGGATATTTTGTTTAAAATGTGTGTTTTACATTCCTGGATAAATATCACAACTACACTAAGAATTATTTTATTCTTTTCTACTTTCACTATTGATTTTGTTATTTTTGAAAAAACTTTTAAGTGTCATATTTTTCTAAATAAAAGTAGTACTAATACAACAGAATGAACATTTTCCCTACTTAAAGTTTCTATAAATCAAGATCTCAACATTTTATTATCCTTCTCTCAGGGCTATATATTTCTACACTCATCTTGCAAGGGGACAGCAAGACCTCAAAAACTGACTTTGGGTTTTAACTTGGTAGTTTTGTTGTACAACCCAAGGTAACCTACCCTGGCAGGAATATGACTATACTCGAATGCAACTTAAGTTGAGCCTGACGTCACGGCCGCACGGAAGAAAATCTGAGTAAACAGAAAGCTCGCTGGGCTCTGTAAGCTCTTATTGGCTGGCGAGTTTTATTCGAACTGTGGTGCCGCACGGTGGATGTTCTTTTTTCGACATTTTCTTTTCCCAAAACTTTTGGCAACACCACCTTTATATAAGATCGGCATCTGATTTCCACGGTACTCCGCTTCATCAGGCTGCCAGAGCATTTGGCTATTTTTTATATAGGATTTGGTTTTTAAGATATTAATAAATTTTTTTGGTTTAAAACCTTCTGGCTTATTCTTATTTAGAACACGCACTAGTCTTCCTTAACACCAACCCTTTCCTTTATAGAACAAATGTACTACTACGCGCTGGGCCACTTGAAAAAATAATACTCAACATTTTGCAGATCAGGATGAAAAGACGCTTAATATACGCGGATTTAAAAAACTAATCATGTTTTAAAATTGAATCTCTTAATTTCACTCAAAATTCCGACACCGCACGGAGATCTGCTTTCTTTGGTGGATCTCAGCATATTTCTACAGGCTCAAGTTAAGTTGCAACTGAGTATAGCCAGTAGTCCCCGAGAAAACATCCCCCAAAGTTCTACCCACCAGTTAAAATATTTAAATTTCATTTCTTCAGTAAGAGCCAAACAGCCCAGTCGGTAGCGAACTCTCCTCTCAACTGAACGTCGTGGGTTCGGTCCTACCTTAGGTGATTTTTTTTATTAAAAAAATATTTTAAAAATAATTTTTCAAACCAACTGCTTTACTTGCACTATATGGTTCCATTTAATGATGGAATTAATTTTTTAAAGACTTTATAATTTGCAACCAAGAAATCATCAAATAAAAACAGGATTTTACAGTTGAAAACTCGAATTAACTATGAATATCTTATTATTTTAGCTACCTAACAATATTTCACTAAGTACACAATATTCAAAACATCATATTTATAAAACTGATCTTTGCAATACACTCCTAAATTAAAAAAACATTTAACACATATTTTTCTACAATATCGTTTGCGCAGAAGAAAACAAAATTGCTAGGATTAGTGTATGAACTAATTAAACAATTTCATTAATAAGTATAATTGTTACTATTTTTGGCAGAATTATGTAAATATATTTTCTTAAATTATGAGACAACAAAAAATATTTTATTAATTTGTAAGAGCAGAACAATTCAGAAATATACTACTATCAATCAATACAACATGTACGAGATAATATGAAGTATTCAAGTTACTTTCATAATGTAGTGCTCAAATTTAACTTTTAACCCTTTAGTGCGCAGCTTATCATATATGCAAAGCGATGTATCTAAGCTAATTCTCCCCCTCCTTTTAAACTTATGCTCAAACGCGCGGTTTACCACATCTGTAAAGCAGTGTTTTTAAATGTATGGCACGAGTTAGCTAATTTATTGCTTTACACTCAAGTAATAAGGCCAACAGTATTGAAGATTGCGGAAATCACAGATTACCAATTTTGGGCTAATTTGATTGCAATTAAACGTTAGTGAAAGTGTTCAGATAGATGTGATGATTTTTCATATCAAAATTTGGACCTTTCTTGTCATATATTTGGCTTTGAATCTTCAGAGTGAGTATTTCTTGATTCTCTAGGGCCGAATTTAACCACTTATCATATCTGCAAAGGTGCGCATTTAGGTTGCTTTTCACATATCATTATTAGATATTTGTCTCAATGTTTCTATGAATCCATATTATTATTTTAGGCAAATTTTACATGGTTTACGAGTTATATCGTTGGAATACATTTTTAGATATCGATATTAATTTTTTTAAGGGTGGATAAGATTTTTTTTGTAAGAACTTTTAATTTGTTTCATTTTATAAAAAAATTGGTTACAAAAAAATTTTAATTTTTTACCAAAACTTTTTTACCAGTTACAGAGGACTGAATGAAACCTTCAGCCCCTCTGGATCCACCAGTGTAAGAATATATTTAGCAATTCGTTCAATATGTTCTTAATTTCTGTATTTGTTTTCTGTCCTTGTGAATAAAGATTATTATTAATTAACTCATTATCGCCCAGCCAGGGGGCATATTTCTAGAACCCTAGACATAGCGTGAAAGATGCACTTTTAAATGACCTTGGATTTATCCCATGAGAATCAAACTTCACACGTGGCAAGACAAAACATTCCTTCAGAGGTTTTGAGGTTTCTTTTCAGGTTGTTATGATTTTTTACATTTTGAATCTTTTTTTTATTCTGCTATAGTGATGATAAGGCAGCGTTTGTCTGAGTCTGATGGTTTCGTTTTGATGTTTTTTTGTGTGTAAAAAAAGAGCAAATATTGACTCAGGGTGGTTTATTATGTTTTATTTTTTATCGATGTAGTTGTAGCTATAATACTGCGTTATAACGTGGTTATTATGAAAAAATTAATATTTTTAGTAAAATTACAGGTTGAAATGTAGATAAATAGGTGGGCGTTGGATCCACCTTTTTCTGAACTGCTAACTGTTAGTGAACAGAATATTAGGAAAAATACAGGATTTTATTTCTCTAAGTTCGCATTAAACACATTACAGTTTAGTTTTCTCAAAAAAAAATCAGATAGACTTGTTTCAAAATCCCTGAAAAATTAACCCTGACAGCGGAAAAAAGCCAGAACCTGATGTACAGACTGGTCTTAAGTCTAAAATTAAGTCTAAATAAAGATAATAAGTGATTAAGAGCTTTAAACAAGTTGAAATAAGTATTTTTGTGCTTAAATAAAAAAGTTTCATTCTAACTCCATTGTTTTTAATAGTGTGTTCAAAATAGACTTAAATGCGCAGCTTTGCATATATGCAAAGACTAAATAATTGCCGATAACGATAATTAAAAAAATTATTAAGAGGGAATTTTTTTAGTATTTTTCCTAGTGTTTAGGGCTCATAAGTAATCAATAAAAAAATATTGACATTAATTGGAAAATGTGCGCACTAAAGGGTTAATTGTTGGTTTAACTTTTATATTTTTTCCTCGGAAATAGCATCCAACAGGAAATGTAATTTTATGCAAACATTTTAAAATGCAACTTGAATAAAAAAAAACAGGCAGGATTGAACATTGGTCGTTCAGTTGAGAGGAAAGTACGCTACCGACCAGGCTGTTCGGCTCTTCCTGGAGAAATGAAATTTAAATAATTTAACTGGTGGGTAAAACTTTGGAGGTCGTTTTCTCGGGGGCTACTGGCTAGTGCATCGTATTACTGCCAGGGTAGGTTACCCTTGGAGTGTACACAACAAACCTGAAGTTTGAACCCGAAATCAGTTTTTGAGGTCTTACCGTCCCCTTGTTATTGTCATCCAATTGCTATTCCTTGCATTGGTAGATATTTTTCCTGAACTAAATACTACAACAAAGAGGTAAATAACAGCAGTTCCATCCATTTTATTTAGCTGGTTAGCTTTCCAATGTGATAAATACAGGGTGTTTCAAAAGTCCGTTTCGTGGCTTTTATTTGGAACCAACGAGTCCTAGGGTCACGGAAGTAAGGTCTACCCCTAGGTAAGTGAGATGACTTACAGCGTCCCTAGTGGTGAAATAAAAAAGTTACAAAAATTAGTTTAAAAACTAAAGGAGATAGAGCAAAAACCTCAGTGATAGTATTGTTGCCCACATTATGAAGAACTCACAGAAAATTTTTTTAAGAAAATATCGTGAATATTCGCAGAGATATTTGCATGTGAAAATAGCACTTTCAGGCCTCAAAAAAGAAAAAATTCGTAAATTTGCAAATTTTTCAGTCTTATTGTTTAGTATTGTGTTTTTTTAGTTGAATGAAGACAAAATTTAGTCAAAAAAATTTGCAAATTTAGGAAATTTTTTCTTTTTTGAGGTTTGAAAAAATTTTATTTTCACATGCTTATATCTCCGCAAATATTCACCATATTTTCATGAAATTTTTTCAGTGAGTTCTTCATAATGTTGGCAACAATACTCTTACTGAGGTTTTTTCTTTATCTCCTTTAGTTTTCAAATTTATTTTTTTAACTTTTTTATTTCGCTACTGGGGGCGTTTTAAGTCATCTCAATGGATTCTCCAGGGTCACCTACCGTGGGGTAATTCTTACTTCCGTGACCCTGGGACCTATTGGTTCCAAATTAAAGCAGCAAAACGGACTTTTGAAACACCCTGTATATCATGACACTAAGGTGTTTAAAAAGGAACTAAATAGAAAAGATAGAATGTTTTTTTGTATGTATTTATATGTATTCAAATTTTGTTTTTAAAAATTTTACAGTTTTATTAATTTTGAGTTTCCTATTTTTATTTTATGATATAATAATCTAGTCATAAACTATTTTATGAAATAACTTATAATACTGTCTTGTATGTAACTATACATTTTAAAGTTTATAAATTTTATTTGTGATGCTCTGGTCAACCTAAAATTGACTATACTATCACAATATATAAAACCTTGTGTAAAATTACAGTACACACTTATACAATCTCTGTAGGTTTGTATTGAATTTTCCCTGGTTACATAGCATATTTATACAACATTTTCTATTGTTACTTCATGTTTATAACTTTTTTCTATAAAATCAATATTTCAATAAGGAATCACTGATTGTGTGTCATAAACCAGGTGTTATTTAGAGTTAACCTTTTACCATACAAAATGATGGCTCAACCACTGAAGTACATAAGCATAACCCCCCCCCAAAAAAAAGTTAAATTTAAACAATTTCAGTTTCAGGCTATCTTTTGATTCCTTTTTTTATATCAGTAGAAAGGTATTATTTTTCAAATGTAAGATTTTCCCTTTTCCTTAATGGTCAATTTAACTGGAAAAATCCTACAATTTGAAGTTGTGCTGGCTGCAGCTGGGAGAAAATGCAAGTCTTATCTTTGAAGATTTCAACTGCATACCTTACTGTTAGTGTAGGAGTTCATTTTTTATAACTACATTCCTGGTAATCTCATGTCTTCTGTATGTTGAATATTAAGCCTAAGATTTTTTTCAACTTTCCTACTTTTGTGTTAGGTGTATGAAGTATAGTTGTTAACAGTTGAAAATGTGTGTGTGGGTACTTTCTAAAATAAATGTTTTAAACAAAAACTCAATTTATTTTTGTAATTCTTAGAAGACCCTATTTTAAAGAGCCTCTTTGTTTCTAAGACGGGTATTGAATGTACTGATTTTCATCTTAATAATGTTGGTCCCAGAAGAGGTTGTTTTATGATCTATAATATTAATGTTCTTCTAACTGTCAGATTCTTCTATAATCTAATATCTTATGAAGGTTGGCTGAAAAATAATGAACACATACTTGTAGATCCCCCACGGTCAAGAAAGCGAAGATGGGCATCGTTGGTCTTGGCCCACTAGGGTTGTTACGTCAATGAGTTTACTTGTAGATTGCGAACAAAGATCGGGCGAAAAGATACATTCTCTTTCTCCAATGCTTTTGAGAGGTTTGCCGATCATTTTGAACCAAATCATTGATAAGTTTGCTGTGTTTATTATCTAGGATAGTGATCAGACACCCAATGCGAGTTTACCAGGCTCGCAACCACAAAGTTTTACTACCCATCAATTTACAGAAGACCTATCAACAGCTTCATCACCATAAACAGCCTTTAAACAACAATAAACTCCAGATCAGATCACTTATTCAGTAGTTTAAAATCATTGTTTAATTTGTATTTACATAGTAATAGAACATGACTCCCCATTTCTGCTTTTCAAAAAATACAGGATGAATATAACTTCTAACTTACAAAAATGAATGTTGAGAAGGAATTTTACTTCAAAAAAAATTCCATCTTTTGTGATTCTGAAGGACTTTTTGTTCACAATCTACTCAAACAGTGCATTACTTTTCAGCCCACCCACATACAACTAAAATATTAACTGTTTTGTAAGTTGTAATGTAAGATATTGTTCTAATCGTGATAATATCCATAAAACACTTGTCAAAATACAACCAGTACATTATTCACTTTACTCCAGCTCCAATTCAAGTTACTCATGTTAAGGTTTAAAGTTAAGTATGAAATTAAAGGATGGGGTCAGGTAGAGTAACTGTGATACACATAAAAATATCAAATTATAGCACTATAATTTTGTTTGATAAATTTTTGTAATAAGTTTATGTATATTATATTACCTCTTTGAATTAAGATATGCAGGATGAATAAGATGTCTTAAATAAACTATGGTGTTTGAAGGATTTATAGATTTGTCCAGGCTTTATGTGTCTGTAATACGATTACAAAATTACTGAAATGAAGTGTTTATACCTCTTGATATGTTGCTAAATACTTTACAGATTCTATTTTTTACTTTCTTAGAAAGTTCTTTCACACAATATTTACCCTCTCTAAGTCATAAGAGTATTGTTAAAAATTTATGGTTGCATTAATTAAAGTTCAGCAAATTACTTTATCTGACCCTAAAATACCAATGATCTCTTTCTCAATAAATCTTTTTTAATTTAAGTGGTTTCTTCATTTATTTTTGAACAAAATAGTATTTGAAATGTTTTGAAACTTGCATAGGAAGTTATTACACAATACAATATTAAACCATATATTATTCCACATCTAAATAAACACTATTTGTTACAGATTAAAATACCTTTATTTGAATTTCACTATACACACTTATACATTTTGGAATTAAATGGTTTTTCTTTAGAAGAAAGAAGTATTATAAATAAAAGAATACACTCCTACATATGTTTTTCAAGATATAATTATGATCTTAAAATACAAAGTGCCTAAATCCACGAAAGTTGACCCATGCTAAAAGCGAAATTCGTTTGAGTTGAGTTATTACTTTCGAGGAGCTAGACAGTGCCATAGGTTTTACTAGCAAAATTTGTTAGAGTTGAGTTGTAACTTTCGTGGATTTAGACAGTGCCTTTAAAATATTTGCAAAAGTTTCTTTAAGGTGACACAGCTACAAGGCTGCCATGTGGATTATTTGGTTGGGGCTTTTAACATTCAAAATAAAGGAACATTGCTGTTCTGATTGCTAAAGTGAGTAGACTAATATTTGAATGTAAATCAAGTTTGAAATCATTCAACAACTGGTACAGCTGGTTTAACAGCTAAGACTAAACATATTTAGTAGAAGGGGGTACCTTAAAATTTAACACTTCATTACTAAGAGTTCGACTAGATTTTGGCATTCAAAACTTTTTATATTAAAAAGTTTACTACTTCTAAAATATAGGAAAAGAGAAGTACAGGAAAAAGTGGATTTAGGATTTAAAAATCTAAATTTTTATTTAAATGAACCTCCAAACCATATAAATCTAGAATATACTTCTTTATGGTTGTATTTTAACTGATAATCAGCTAGCTGGTTTTAATTAAGTTTAGCTGGTTTGTTAGGGAAATACCTTATCAATCAAGTTACGGGATTTACGCCTGATCTTGCTTGTTCTTCATTAAAAGGAAATTATAAACATCCGTCAAAAATTTCCTTTTAATTTTTATTAAGTTTAAAAAATAAATATAACAAATGAAATAGCTTGTAAAAATGAAATAGTATGTAATTACAGATAAAGCTCATTTTGGAACAGTATGATAGGTTAACCTATCATACTGTTCCAAAACTAGTATCTTCTTGTGATTGTCAACTTAAAACATTCATGCATTATTTTAAGTAAAGATGTAACAAAAAAATTAAAAGTTTTGATGAAATTTGAGATGTGATATTTTTATGTTAATTTTTGAGGACAAGATCACGTTTAACACCTTCATGCTTTTGGTACAAATCAGATAGCAGGTTTGGAAACTGAACACCTTATACTCACATATCAACATTTAATACAGTAACCCATAACAAAGAATAAAATCTCAATGAATTTTCATAAGTTTTCTTCCATACCAAAATAAATTTTTAGACTCAGAGGTAAGTCTAATCAGACTTTCAATGGGCAAAACATTAAGCCATTTGAGTCTAATCTTTCTTATTTCTTTGGACAGTGATCTGCAATGTTCAGCAATATATTGCTCCATTCCAGCGAAGAGGTCCCATAAGTACTCCTAAAAAATCATGTGTTGCTTTAAAATTACAAATAAAAAATATGACTTAGGAAGAAGACAGGCCAAATTTCAAAGTCACATTGTTTTGGAATGATTTTACCTTGGTGATTGCCTATAGTTACCGATTAGATGTTTTGTGGATATAGTTTGCCCATGCTCAAAATCGCTCATTTTAAAATTGATTGATTTAGATCATAAGGTGTAACCAAGTGGGAGAGATTTCGGAATAGTTCCTCTAAAAAGTAAAGAGTTAACATTTCAGCCGCAGAAAAAAATGACTTAAAATATAAATACTTCATTATCTCCTTCTGAAATGGAAATATCCTCCTCTGAAATTTTTTATGGCAACTACTGCCACTAAAAATGATCAGATCTAACTGAATCTATCATACTGATGTCTTACCACCGATTTAGGCACTGATCTACCTAAATGGTTATTAGATGATTAGTCAGGGTTGGAAAAAAACATGTTTTTTAATAAAAATAAACAAAAAATGTTTTATTTGTTTAAAACGTGTTTTTGACAGAATAAACAGAAAAAATGTATTCTTTATGAATAAATAGTTGAGTTAAGCCTAAAAGCTACAGTTCTTTTGAAAGAACCTATTTTTTAAAACTGTTGTTACCGGGGTGGGATGGAACACCATGACTTGGGGTGGGATGGGCCATGCCCAATTCCTCTCAATGCCTAAATAAAAACTACTGCATACAATTCTTTAGATACCTTTGTATTGGAACTGTTTAGTATTGCAGTTGAAAACATATTTTTTAGATTAAAGAAGAATTTTAACTGTTTTGTATTTTTCACTTTAAGTTAGATTTTTCAAAGTAAATATAGGGTAAAATAACTGATGTTTTTGTAATAAATCTTTAAAATGTGTAAAATACTTCTATCTTTGTGGTTTTTAATCATATATTTAAAAAGTAATCATAAATTTTAATTTTAAAAAACATGTCCCATCCCACCCGGGGTGGGATGGGACATGCTTAGACTTACTTTAATTTGTTTTTAAATCTTAAGTTTTATTTGCTATCACATTGGTTATATTTTTTAAACATGTTAAAATGTTTCAAGATGTTATTTTGAAAGTTTCAAATGTATACAAGGAAAACTGAATTTTTAAAAAATATTCTTGTAAAAATTGTCCCATCCCTCCCTGGTCTCCCCTACCAATCCGAAGGTCATATGACTCGAAGTTATCATATGACTTTGGAGTTATAATCACTTCAGTCAGTACAAAAGACTCTTATAGTGGTGAGTAAGCTCGTCCACAGGGTCTAGCAAAATCTCATCAGAGGGGAGAGGGAATATATTAAAATATCTCACGTCAACTTTTAGATAAGAAAATATACGTATTTTCCTTTATTTTTTTAGCACAAGTTTAGAAAAAATGCACAGATTAGTCAAAACAGCAAATCATCAGCCAGTTATTCATAATTAAAAGTAGAGACCATGTTTTGGATTTCAATATGTATTTTTATTGTATTAAACCTTTTGATGCTAATAAAACAAAAAAATGTGGCTTGAACGTATTAAAGAAATTTATTTACTAAAAAGTTATAGAGAAAATATCACATGAGAATTAGAGGGGGGGTCCAGAAAAACATCACCATGGGAGAGGTCCAAAATTTTGAAAAAACTTTTTTGTAATTTATGGACATTGCCTTAGTATATGGTGTTTTAAGACCTGCATAAAACAAATCTATTACCAGGCCTCTCGGGCCTGGCTCGAGTACCCGCGTACGTATGATTAGTGCACACCGGGTCAATAAAATAGAAGTTTTTTTAAACTTTACAAAAGTTTTTAAAGGATCGAGATAAATACTAGAGATACTAGCAATTATAAAAATTTAAAATCACTCTAAAATTAATAGCACTCTAAACTAATTGTAATTATTTATTTAAAGAATTTGTGATTCAAAATAAATCCCAAAATTTAGAAACCTGGATATATTTTGGTTTTTGTCATGCTCATCATATAGTGGGTATTAGAAACATAAAAATTAACCTAAACATAATGGATAACTGCAGCAAATCTTAAAATTTTAAATATTCAATTTTAATTTATTAAAAATTCTCTCCTGATTCCAAAAATATGCTTGTCCATCCCCACAAAATTTTTTTAAGGTAATTATGACATATTTTAATGCAGAAAGCTCCTAACAATGTGACGTCACATGTGCCAGTGGAAAATACCGTTTTCATCGATATACTAGTCTGTAAAAAAACTAGTGCTCATTGTTTCAAAGCGGGATCAAGCAAACAAGCGGGAACAAAGCACATTTCACGTCACAAGCTGTTTCAGCTCAGACACAAAAGAGGCTGTTTTTAATTGAAAATAACTTAAAATTTAGGACTTTGAAAAGCAAATGAAAACATTTTTTGGAGGTTTTAGGCCATTCTGAACACATCGAGATTAAAAAAAATTTGACTGCAGTTATCCATTGCATTTAGAGCTGGTCTTAGGTACAAAGTAAGAAAATTTATAGGTACAAAATTTCTATATAAGAGTGAGAGTTAATGGGCTTAATCATAGTTGATGACTACGTTTTGTCAATAGATGACGTAGTCAGAGATAGATGCCAAGTCTGGTGATTGCAAGTGGAATGACGAACGCAAAGTGCAATTCATCTTAAACGACTTAAGAAAGCACTCTTGTAATCTGTGTTGGGTTGGATCCTAGCAGAGCCCACACCCTTGCCAAAGTTGGCGATAATTCCGCCACTTTGGTAATGGGACATCCATAAATTATGTGAGGTGTTATTTCCAAAATCTGGACCCCCTCCCCCATGGTGAGATTTTTCTGTACCTCCCCCCTCCCCCCACGTGAGATTTACCTACAACCTTTAAAAATAATTTTCTATCCTATTTGTTCGCATTTTGTGCTTCACAGCACTTAAAACTTTTCCATTATTAAAATTGTGGGGGAAAAGCGTATTATTCCGCCTAAAAATCATTCCTTTCTTATACTTAAAAAATCGTTTAATTTCTAACTTAAAAAGTTGATGTGATATTTTAAACGACCCCCCTCTCCCCTTGGTGAGATTTTTCCAAACCCCTCCCCCCTTTTTGACCTCATGTAATTTATGGATGACCC
The DNA here is from genome assembly GCA_024610705.1 of Tetragnatha versicolor. NCBI lineage: Eukaryota > Metazoa > Arthropoda > Arachnida > Araneae > Tetragnathidae > Tetragnatha > Tetragnatha versicolor. The sequence goes on from JANDEH010000001.1 coordinate 1,658,271, forward strand.
CTAACCCTACTTTAATACACTAGATTTTGCTTGGCGCCATCTTGTTCTAGTTTGGTGCTTTATTTCGGTTTGTCGCCAAAGGTGTGGGCTCTCCTAGGATTTTACCCTGCATTGTATTGTAACCTTCCAAAATATCTAATTGCAGAAGGATGACTAACGATGATGTCATGCTGTGCGTAGAATATGTGCGGGTTTTTTTTTCAAGTATTGTGAAGTCTGTACATTTTGAAATCAGTTATTGTTTTGTTTTGGTGAAGGGTTCAAATAGGATTTTACAGAGTTAATGAACCTTCACACAGTTGAGTAATATAATTAGAACTAAATATTATTGTGCTGACAGTTGATAGGCAGTGACATAAGAACCATTATTCAAATAAAGTTGGGTGACTTGCTACAATTTCTTGAATTTTGGCAAATTCATCAAGCCTATAGAACAGAAAAATTCCTATATTTACCTCTATATGAAATGGAGACTGAACTGGGTATGCATGATCAAGGGCTTCACTGCTGTTAGCTAAAAGAGGAAATTGAACCATCATAAGGAAACTTTAAAACATATTCTCACACGAAACCTGAAAAGTTACTTTTCAGAAAGATATTTAAAAAATTTAACTGCAATACCGAGTATAATTTACAACACGTAAATAGATAAAACAGGTAAAACTTTTATTAACACATAGGATGTACACATACCGGGTATAACTATTTTAACACCCATGAGTGGTAGGTTGTTTTTACTTTTCCGACATTAATTACAACTTGGCTTACAATAAATCTGGTTCAATAGCCTATATATTTTCCTCTTGTATTAACTTCAAGGTAGTAGTGACAAATTGTTCACAAAAAGTTTACCCTGTGAACAAATATTAAAAACAAAATAAACAAACTATTGGTTATTGCCACTGAAAGTCTAACAAACCCAATTATTTTATTCATTGTTTAATATTACAGAGAAGTCCATAAACTTTTAAAAAAGAAAATAAAACTTTGTCATTCATAATAAAGATGAAACAATTAAAATTGTTTGAAGTTTTACCATTTTCTCATATTGGCAGGTAAAAAGCACATAATTTCAAACAGTTTCATTTTATGTTTGATAGAAATTCTAATGGCAACGTTGTCAATATTTCTTATAAACACTACTTTTCTGCGTTTTCGTTCCCCGAAGATGACGCTAAATTTTTTCTCACGTCAAAAACATTGTTGTTATTATTATTTATTAAGTGTTTAAGGAATTTTATCCGAAAGAATCTTCACAAACACTCCCGTTTCCAATTTTTCCATACTTCAAGGCCATGGGATATACTTAATGATTCAGAATGTGAACGCAACAACTGTGTTTACAGGTAAGAGAGCATAACTCAATTGATTATGGAAAAAATGAAAGCATTTCACATTTTTTTCTTTTTTTTAAATTTTTTTCCTTAAATTGATTATTTTCTTGGATAAGTAGGAGAACTAGTTAAATTTTAACGGAATTATTAATTGATTCTCCACTGCAACTAAAAGTTATCTTATTATTCTGAATACATTGTCATTTAATTCTTATTTCACTGCTTAGTAAATTAAATGGTGTGCTAAACAATTTATTCTTACATTTTTGGTTATGAATGAAGTTGGAGTAAGGTTTTTTTATGGTGACGAATTTCATAAAAAATATCCATGGAAGAGATTCAATAGTACAGATCCCTCACATTATAAACAATTGTAGTCACCAAGAACTGTAGGCCAGACCAGCCTAATTGACACTTCTGCAAAGAAAGCAGTCTCCAAAGTTGGTAGTCGTTTCGTTTTAAGTAATACGAATTTGTAAAAATGTTAAAAGAAGGGTTCAATTCCATTAGTGTTCCCAGTAAATACCACCATGCTCTTTTTTACACTGTAATCGACAAACTTTTCTTAATTTTATTGATAAACTGAACAGTTATTACAGTATAGTTATTTTAATATGTTTTACATTATAACATTAAGCATGATTCAAAAATTTTAAATTATGATTTCAATGCTTTATCAATTAGTTTTTTGATAGTGTCTTATTTTTGGATGAATCTCAAAGGAACAACATCCAGACTTGATGAAAATACTCCAGTTTTGTTAATTTTTTGCCTCCAGTTATCGGAAGTTTAATGTAACAAATGCTTTATAATATTTTGGGGCTTGGAAAATTTTCAGTTTCAAAATTTTCTGGAAAACCCACCTCTCTACTTACATACCAGATCACTGTGCAGATTACCTACCAAATTTCCTTGTTTCCATTTGGGATCATGGTGAAAATCAGAGGTAAAAGTTTTTTTGCTGTTTTCATATTTTAACCCCTTAACTGCCACGGAAATCTGCAGCAAGTGGCTCCCCAGTGCCAGCGTTTTTCTCCCGCTCGCGCGTACTTACAATTTTGCAGAGCGCGCGTTTCTTTTTCAACTCGTTAACTTCTCAAAAGACTGTTTATTTCATTCATATAAAGAAATTGCACCCTCTCAATGTATGGAGTACCATTTATAACTAGATTCATGACCTAATAAAGAAAAAATAGTAGAAAATAAGAAGTAAATCAAATCGATCCGTTATAAGCATTTTTCTTATTTCCTTGCAGACAAACAAATTTTAAAAAAATAAAAATCCATTTTCTATGCAAAAGGAACTAAAACGGAAGTGTTAGACACAAAATATAGCATAAAAAAGAATAAAAAAATCAAAAAGAAACACAGGCCATAACTTTACAGCTTTTATTTTTATTGCTAAAGAAAAAAAACACAGTTCAAATTCATCCCCCCTACTTCAGAGAAATAAGAAATTCATTTGGAAACACTGTCAAGGTTATTCCTGTTATTATTTTTGGTAAAAACACAATGCAACACATCGTACTTTTACAAAGCGTAAATATACGCCATTGGCACTTAACACTCGGGATTTCCAAACCGTACATTTACGTCGACGGCAGTTAAGGGGTTAATGTGTTTAAAGCATTAGAAGGTGAATTATCAGGCATGTGATTTTTCTGCTAATTAGCGGAAAACCGCTTATTTTAGTGGTATTGATTATCAGAATCCCGAATTTTGTAATTTTATATTCCATTCAATTGTGTGCGAAATAAATTTTTCAAAGCGGGAAAAAATCGGTATATTTTGCTTCTGGTTAAAAATTAAAGTGTACCAAAACAAGTTAAAACCCTGCTTTTAGGGTCAAATTTCAAAAGAGTTTCTGGGGGAGGACCGGACCTGGAAAAAGTGCCTGAACCTACGAACTTGGTTCAGGGGAAGCCCCTGCCACCTCCATAGGAGCAATACAAAAGGTTTGGGGAAATTCTATTAGGTTCGGGGGAAGATTACAACTTTTTCCAGGTCCGGGGAGGACCCCCTCACCCCCTTTTGTATTTGTAACTCTAGTATTCACAATTCTTTTTAGATTGAGTTTAGTAAGATGAGAATCCTATCTAAAAGTATTCAAAAGCTAAATTGAACTGTATATGGCAGTGGTGCCCAACCTATGGTCCGCGGGCCAAATGTGGCCCGCGAGGCTGATCCATGTGGCCCGCGGACTCGTTGAATCTTAAAAACAAAAACCACTTTCAGAAATCTTCCAAGAAAGCCACGACATCGTGCGAGACATTATGGCACTTCCATCTAAAAAAAGATGATATAAAAGGAATTATTCAACATCTGGTAATAATTTTTTTTACTTCTCTGTTTTGGTTTTTTCTAGATACGGGGAATTTGCCATTGGATAAATATTTTTCAGTATCAGTTAGCCATTTGAATTCAGTGTACTATAAGGCAGTGGTCTCCAACCCGCGGACCGGTGCCGGTCCGTGGATCAAATGGTACCGGGCCGCGGATCGAACATTTCATTGAAAAGGAATTTAAATACCTAGGTTAATACTCCAAATTAATGAATAAAATTAGTTATAAATCACTTTATATTTATTTTTTGGTGTAACTGTATTATATTTTGAAAGCATGTTTAAATACAATTAAATTAAAATTAATAAATCAAAATAATCTAGAATGTAAACAATCAAAGCCCCCCCAGCGGGCCGCGGTAAAATTATCAAGCATTGACCGGTCCGTGGCGGTAAAAAGGTTGGGGACCACTGCTATAAGGTTTTTTAAAACCTAACTTCGAAAAGATGTCCGATCGTAAAAAGTTGAAGATTCACTCGGAATGCTAAAACTTTCAAGAAAAGTGGACAAATTCATATTTTTTCATTCAGCGAAAAAATAAACAGTTGTGTCTTGTATGTAAGGAGACTGTGGCAGTGTTTAAAGAACACAATATCAAGAGACATATCCAAACGAAACAGATAGTCATCTTAATCCAGTTTTAAGGATAAGTGTTACTAATTTGGAGCCGAATTTACTAGAACTAGTATCCTCCAAACAGATGAAAACGGGTATATAATTTTTCTTCATGTGAGAAAAATCCTTAAAAGTGTTTTTTAAGTGGCCCGCGAGATAAATCTTCAAGAGCAAATTGGCCCTCGGAGGAAAAAAGTTTGGGCACCACTGGTATATGGGAATGGGCTGAGGAATATGGGTCCTTCAGGAAATAAATTTCTACTAGGGGCTAGGGGGCTATCGCCCCCTGCTCGCTATCGCTCGCCAACCCCCGAGAACTGCTGACGCAGTTCCCCTAGGATTGCTTCGCAATCCTGTGCTCGCTACGCTCGCTTGCCGTACGCTGGTACAGCCTAGCTGAGTTTCATTACCCAACTCAATTTATTGGTTAAAATAGAGTTTTATGAATAGTAATATGCAGCAGGGGAACATTAAATATGTGTATGAAAAGTATGTATATACAGTGTTTATCAAATTCATGGGTACTGTTGCATTAGCCAAGAAAAGCCACCATATATCAGCCAAAAAAATAACATGTATATGTTATACTTAAAAGTTGATATAGGTGCTTTTACTTACCCCATTATTTAATCACTCCTCTAAAACTTCTTTGTTAACACAATTGTAAATACTCCTGCTTAGAGCTACAACCGTCACAGATTGGGATAGTAATTTCTAGCTCTTCTTAAATCCATCTTTAGATTGCTTTTAAATTTACGAAACGTAAACAAAACAAACCAACCGTTGCCAACGGGAGAAAACAAATACCGCCAAAGTTGAGCGTCATGTAAGAGAAATATATATATATAGATACCACTGTAACTTATCTAAAAGTTTCAAATAATTTCTTTCTTGAGCATTCGCATGCCTGATTATTTAAAAAATTAATTAAATTGTGGTTCAATTCCGTTATAGTTCCTGCTAAATATTGCCAATCTCTTTTGGACACTATAAAGTATAAATATTGCTAAATGATTTCAAACTCCTGGATTAAAATGTTTAATTAGATCTATAACTGTTCAGTTTATCATTAAAAATTTTAAAAATTACGGTTCTTGCGTATTATCCCGTTGACCGTACCGCTTAATCAAAAATGTCATCAAAACCCATTGACTTTTCTATTGATGTGCTGCTGAATTAAACGGCCTCTGAACGGTCAACAGTATACATTTGAATATTTAGTGTTCGAGAGATTGGCGATATTTAGCAGAAATTATAACGGAATTGAACCTAAATTGTACCTGGATCTGAATTTAGCCTGTAAAGGGTTAATTTAGGAGCTTGCCGCTACAATTAGCTTACTCCTGCAGCTTAACGTTGGTGTTAGCTCATTGTAGCTGAAATCACCTCAATTTAAGAGTTACAGGAAAAAGCTTTAAATACCTAAATAAAATACAACATTTTTACAAATTTGTATTTACTTAAAATGACTGCCAACTTGGAGACTGCTTTCTCTGCAGCAGTGTCAATTAGGCTGGTCTCCAGTTATTGGTGACTACCACTGTTTTTAATGTGAGGGATCTGTATCGAATATCTTCTGTGGATAATTTATATGAAATTCGTCTCTATCGAAAAACAACCTATCCAGACTCTTGATAATGCACCACTTTTATTCATAACCAAAAATGTAGATTAGAGATTCAAAACTAAAATTCTTAATGATACCTAAAATTGCTCACTAATTCTGTCTAAAAACTTAATTTAATTTATATTAGCATCTAACAAATAAAAAAAATTTATTTTTCATTCATTTGACACTTTTTTGTAAATTATGTGGAAAAACAGGATTTCTTGATACTCTTGAGCAGTCTTATAATAATGTTATTATTTTTGTTTCAAATTTTTAAGTGTCATTTTCGCAAAATAGAGAGGTAATGCGACTAAATTTTCGATATTTTTTTTGCAGTTTTTGAGTAAACAACATTTCTTGATGCTCTTAAGCCAGTCTGTGAATATTAATATTTTTTCTTCAAGTTTTGAACACTTTATTTAATCGGCCCTTAGTTAAATTTTAAAAAATAATATTTGTAACAGTCTGAACTATATGTTAAGACTAAGAAAAGTGTTTGATCTGGGAATCATGCATAATACCGGATTTGTAACATTTGTAACATCTATATATATAGAAACAAATGGTTCTTATCAGTGATAATTTTAACGCTTCTGAGAGCGTTTTCACGCATTGAAAATAGGAAATACGCTTTTTAAAACTAGGCAGGCGTATTTTCACGCTTTGAATTTTTAACAAACGTTTTGCTTAAAAAACGTATGGCACCATCCAAAATCAAAAAATCGTTCTACTCAAATTTGTTACATTAAATAAATATTTCATTTATAATGTTTAATGAAAAAAAATTATTTTATTTATAATGTTTAATATTTTCTCCTTATATTAACAGTAAGCTTTAACTGTTAAGAACCAAAATAGCATCTTCATTTTTCTATTTCAGTTTGTCCATTAAAAAAGCGTTTTTATAAAAAATTTGTCTCTTTATATATGGTTTATGCTATTTCCGGGGGGTATTTCACTCTTCATAAATGAATTTCACGCCTCCTAAAAAAGTCAAGGAGTATTTTTACTCCTCCAAAAAAATCCTAAGAATAACACTGGTTCTTACCTATTATTCTGTTGACCGTGCCGCTAAGTTTGAAAACGTTAAAAAGTCTATTGACTGTTCTGTAGTCATGCCGCTGAATTTAATGGCCTCTGAACAGTCGACAGGATACTACGTAAGTACTTAACAAAGTCATGCTAGTAAACTTTAGTTGTCTGTCTATACAGGGGGACTTCTCGACCACATTAAGGAGCAAACAATTAATATTTCACTTTTCTCTAGTTTTTGAATAAAAAAAATAAGATTTTAGATGTTTTCCAAAATAGTTTTTGTAAGGACTCGCAATCCACCTTCTGTTAATCCATTTAAAGTAAAGTACTATATACTAATCTAATCAGTTAACATACATGGATAATATAGACACAAAATTGAATGCCAAATGTGGAAAACTAGGTTTTTCAGAAAATATTTTGAAGTAATCTATTTCTTCCTACTCTTGTGCTGCTCAAAAAGCAATATCAATATTTAAGCGAACAATGCGACTGTTGTAATATTTTAAGTCAAAATTTAAAGGACTTGTAGTGCTTAATTTATTTGCAGAATTTTTTTGTTTTGTTCAAGTCTGTTCAATAAGTCTATTCGTTCCTTTATCAAAGCAAGCTATAATAACTGCTGTTTGAACCCAGAGCCATGGGTGCCGTCAGCAAGCAGCAAAGGGAACATATTGGAATTTAATATAAAATAATGTTTTCTGCTTTCCTGGTTGAAATGTGTCTTAATTCAATTAGAATATGGTGACCCCTCATTCCATTATCTATACTGAAGTCCAGACCCTTTGTGTCCCCTTGCTTCATCATTTTAATAAGTTGAATCAAATCCCCTCTAATCCTTCTTTTCTCTAGAGTGAAAATATTTAGCTCATTTTAGTACCCCTATGCTGAACCCTTTCAATTAAATCAATGCCTTTCTTCAAATATGGAGACCAGAATTGTACCCCATCTAGAAAAGGCCTCACCAAACCTCTGTACAGTGGCCAGATTATGTTCCCTGTCCTTGAAGAGATATTTTTAAATATATATCCCAATATCCTATTTATTAGCATTTTTACTAGCAGCTGAGCATTGATGAACCATTTTAAAATCCTCATTTACTATTACCCCCAGGACCCTGATCATATCTCCTTCTTTTATTTTAGTCCCTTATTACCCCTTAACTGTCAACTAACATTAAGTTTCTAAACCATTTAATTATCTTTTTCTATAGCTTTTGTGAGGTATCAATAGATTTATATTGGAAAAAGGGTTTGTCTGGGAGCTCGATTTTCAAAGCATTTTTTAAATAATATTGTTAGCAGGGTGATTAGTAACTGAAGAAAAGCATAAATAATCGTTTCTTTAATTAAAATTGGTTACTTGGTAGAAATTTACTTAAAAATTATCACACCTGCCTCCTCAGAAGCTTTATTCGAATGAATTTTAATAATTTAATTCGGAGTGAAGTTGAGTTGTTGTCAAAAAGCGATCAAAAGTGACGCCAGGACCACTATTTTGAGCGTCTCCTGCCAAGACCCTCTATATACATGGCCATCCAACTCCGGGTGATGACGTCAGACGTGGGTGAAAATTGCCATGTTAAGTCTATGGAGTGACGTCAAAGATGAGTGAAAGTTATGACGTTGCACGGCCGAGTTAGGAGGCCTTTATAATAGAGGGTCTTGCTCCTGCCTTATAAGTCTAAACTAGATGACAACTTTTCTTGTCAGCGACGTCACCGATTGACGTAAGATCACACCACATTTTCTAGCAACCTAATTGGTGAAAAAGACAGAGCGAGCGAGAGTCATCTCTGACTCGCCAATAAGTTAGCTAGAAAGTGTGGTGTGATCTTACGTTAATCGGTGACGTCACTGGCAAGTGACAAGAAAAGTTATCGTCTAGTAAAGGTGGTTATGATCAAACTGATAATTAGATATATTGGGAATACATACCTAATCATTTAGAAAATATTCAGATTTAATCCTTCAATTCTAGTATGAAAAAATATTTTGGATGTTTTTTTTGCCAAAACACTAAATATTTTTAGGGATGTCCCCCATCTCAACACTGGCTTTAACCTCTTCCATATTTCAAGGGAAGTTGGCCCCTCTCTAAATCAGAGGACAGTCCCCCTCTTATATACCTTCGATAATTGGCGACTTCTACTAATAAAGATGGAGCGACATTATTCGGGGAACTTAAGGTCTCTCCCCTGAAGTTAAAATCTACAGAATGAAAGGAGAAAATTAAGTTTTATTTATTAAAATTACTGTAGGACTCTCCCCCCTTACAGAAATGATGTCCGATCCCAGGGCCGAGCCGTATTTAGATTTTTTTAGTAATCCTACTACTCGGGTAACGCTGGGATGTGTTAAATTTGTCTGAGATGGAACAATATAGAATTTTAAAGATTTACATTCTCAATAAGTCCATAGGGTTTGATATCAGTAATACTATGTGATAAAAAACGCTAATAGTAATCCTATTCCATCTGTCCTCTAATAGTAATATCATCGGCATTTCCTTTACCTGGAAAGACGAAAATTCCTGTCCTGAACATAATTTAATGCATCATTTGAGGATAGGATGTTGGGCTTCTCAAGAATTTCGTCATTCTTGTTTTTTTTCTTCATTTTTTTACCAGACTGCTGCACTATGCTCCTGCAACAATGGTCGTTGGAAAGACAACCCGGATATTACAGTTTTGGTCAGGTTTTCAACCTCTCCTTTCGAAAGTTTTGCAATCTCAGCAGCCCATTCTTTCTTTTTTTCTCAAAAGGTATCTCTTACACCGACTGCTACTATATGAATTATTGACCTCTTGCGGCCTACTTTGCCTAAATAGATAGGGTTTTTTTCCTTCTCGCCGCATACTTTCTCTCTGGTGTGGATTTGTCTCGACCGGCAGTAATGAGAAAAGAAAGGAGAAATAACTGGTTGGCTTTTTCTCACACCATACGGGTAAAGCCGCACTTTTAGTGCTCTGCTTGCCTTGACCATCACGTTCAATTATCCCGTTCTCACCTCTCTTTCTCGAAAGCCATTTCAGGTATGTAGGTCTCTTGATTTCTAGCTCTTTTCCAGAATCGTTCAGATAAGAAGTTTTTCTCTTTGGCAATGGTTTAGTTAATTCCATTCCGTGATTTGAATTGGTTGGGATTGTGTTCGATCTAATTTGGAGACTGCATCTACATTCATAGCGATGATCTGTAAATAAATGACGTTGGTTGCTGTTGTATAGGGTTGCGAAATAAAATCTAGTTAATCTAGGATTAGTTTTCTTTTGCATTCATTTCTTTCATTGGTTTAGGAATAGTTTGCAAGTCTCTGTGTCCGACTTCTAAATTACAATTGATTTTCTGGTAAGAAAATTTAAGCATCGCGATTATTGTTCTGCTTCCTCCTACCGTTACTTTACTTAAACATTACATATAGAAAGCACCAAGCACCCAATCATAAACGCCAATACAATTAAACGAAAGCACATGTTGTACTATTTCCGACTCGAATGTTAAATTTAATTAGTTGGTTCATAACTAAGGACCGTGGCATAGCCAGAAATAAATTTCGGAGGGGGATATTGGTATTTTGGGGGTTATATGGGATAGCGTTAGGTACCTTCTGTATTCATATAAGGAAAATTTCCTGGTTTCGTTGGGATGTATCCTCAATTACTCTCCTCTGGCTCCGCCCTTGACTTAGAAGACCCATATTCAATCCTACAGCACCTGTCATTACAAGTTAAGGCTCTAGAAAGGTTTTGGAAGCAAACTAGCCAGGTATATCTAAGGGCATAAATGAAAACGCTAGTTATGAAATAAACTCCAATGGTCTTATTCACTGCTACCTGCCTGACCAGCCGTCAACCATCGGTTAAAGAAGGATTCCACCGATCATGGTCCGCAAAAAGCTCATTTTCTTTCTTTAGCTGCTGGTCAGGCCGTGAGTGGGCTGTGAATCTTGAAAGGAAAACTCTGAACTGAGCAGTAGGTATACTGCAGAATATTTTTCCCAAATAAATCTCTGGTCGCAAACAAATGCAGTAATATCTCACCTCTCGAAGAAAATAGATTCTGTGGTGAAAGAAGTGTCGTTAGAGCCCTCCCCGAAAAAGAACCCCCAACAGGTGCGATAAATGGGTTGATTGGCGATATTCCCACCGATCCGATCAGCCTCTTTGTTGTGCCTCTAATGAACGGGCGGCGGCGGGACACAAGAGCTCGTCATGTTGCAGGTAGCGGTATGGTGGCCCGGGGGCAGGTCGTTCACTGGCCACTACCTGTACGGCCTTCGACTGGCTCGGCCCGGTTGCTGCTGGCTGTCTCTCGGAGGGAGATTTTTCTAAGTAAGCGACTCGAGTCGCGGAAACCATGTATTAAGATATTTTCCAACGGTGAGAAGGAAGAAGGGGAGTTGAGGGGCGATGCACTAGACTACTCTTGTAGCGGAGGAAAACGGGTGTCATCATTTTCCAACCACACCATCTCCTCTCGAGTCCCCTCCTCTTTCTCCCCTCCGAAGGATCTTAATGTCTTCCACGACTTTTGTCGCTCCAGTGTGGGCAGACCAGCGGGGAATGGTATTCCTGGAAACTAGGAAACTCAATGGTACCAAAATGCCTGTTGGGGATAAATACGACAAGTTCTATGTTTTATGCGGAATCAAGTCTGCTAAGGAGTGTTTTTTCTGACCCGTAGATTCCCTTTAATTATTTTCTGTTTCCATTTGGTTTCAATCAATTCAAATCTGATCCAGCGACTCGTGTCAACGCTGCTCATATTCCTTGTGCCAACTATAGTGTGGGTTCTGGGAACTTGTCAACACACTTCTTTCAAAATTATTTTTTTGATCTTAAAAAAACTATTTAACCTTTTCAGTCCTAGACCTCCCTTGATTCGGCTTGAGGGGCGGCTTGGCTACGTATTACATTTTTAACCAGAACGTCTATAATTTGCATTATAATTTCTTTTAGGTGGTGGGTGATGTGCAGAGTGATTCAAAAAATCAAAAAACATAGGCCAGTGTTCTCTACGGTTCCTTCCTGTTGTAAAATAAAGGAAACTAATTTGATTACATCAATTATAACTCCATTTGAGACGCTGAAATTTTTAATCTAGCAGTAGGTTAAAATTCTCAATAAGGGAAAATTCTTATTAATTTCTTAATAAATAACAAAATTACCATTTCGACATCTGTAAAATTCACTGAGATAATAAAGCCAATTTTAAGTGAACATTAATTTGAAATTTAGCGAGTGCTGTCTAAATTTGAACTAAATCGGGTGCTTGCCACAGGCAAAATTCTTGCCAAAATCTTTTGGGTTCTGCAATAGAATTCTAACTTAACAGTAAATTTCGCGCTTCGCTGAATTTTGAAGACCAAATGAGGACAAGTTACATAAATGGGGTTGCAAAACAAATGTAGCGGGGGTTGGGAAAAAGACATTTTAGCACAAAAGCCATCTTTTCTCCCCTCCTTGTTAGTACTATATCAGCTAGTAGATATTGCCTTCTTTTGATTTTCAAAGATTTTTTTTCACTTATTTAAGTGTACTTTTTAGCACCATATGTGTCGGATATCCATTAATAAAATAATGTTAAAATAATGTTTTAGTTTGCAAAGATTTTGGACTTTTTATAGTCTTTTCTGATTGTGCTCCACTGAACACTTAAGAGACTTGTGTTAGTTTTTGAGATTACAAAACTGCGCTAATGCCAATCATGATGTTAATGTTTAATTACTGGTGTCCTCGTTTAAAGTGAACCAATGGCTAACTTCTTAATTGTTCGTTATATATAGATACTACTTTCAATGAAAAAAATGTTCAAAATATAGTAATGAATAATTTTTGATGGTTTATTGATAAAAAAATATTGATGAATTTCACTTTGAAGACGATCCCTTTAACTAAGATTTATAGTTTGAGCATTTTGCTCCAAAATCCCGATATTCAAAGTCTGTCAATTCTCCTGTCGTAGAAGTGGAACTTTTTTTTTGTTCGACTTATAAAGAAATAAATATTTTTTACTGTGACCAGTAGACCATGTCAAAATTTAAATTTCGTATTTTTTTGTGTAATTTTTTTTCCTAAAATCCGTCATAAAAACCCCATATCTTTACTTCATTTTGAATATTTTGGTCATTGTATTTTGGTTGGCCGTAACATCATGGTAAACAGCGGCGCATTTAGTTCTGTAATCTCGAAGACCAAAAACGAGTCTGTCCCAAAGTGTTTAGTAAAGCTGTATAATGGTAATGCGATTGTGTTCTTTAAATATTAGTTTAAAACAACTGTCTCGTGATAGTGAACTATCGTTGGAGGCGTTCTGATCAAACTGTCTTGTTTGTTTCTTAAATGAACTGCATGGATAGTGCGCAACACATTACATTGTCTCTATGATGGAACGTGTTGTGCGGTTGAGTGACCGCGACAATTTTAAACTTGAAAAATCGCAACCGTTTTCAGTATTTAGAGTATCATGTCAGCCGTCTTTTCGTCTCTCTTTCTGTTGTGACCGGATTAAGGTTTGGGAGTACAGTCTCGCAACTGCAGCTTTTTTCTTCTTCTGACTTTCGTAAGTTGCCCCGAAATTGGCGCTTTTCCTTTCACAGATGTCAAGGAACTCTTATTCTGTTTAGTTTCGCAAGGAAAAGCATTCCTTACCGATTGCATTCAGTCTATAGCCCAAAATCGGACAGCGGTTATTAAAAAAAGGTAACTCTTGAAAATCAGTTCAAGATTGTTTTACCTATGAAATTCTTGAAAATGGAGTGAAGAGTTGGCGAGTAGATCCTTCCGTATCTAGGTTGAAGGTTGTCCACTTCAAGCCTTGTCAGTCTAAGAATGCTGATGGCTTTTGACATGGCCGTTTTTGATGCAAGATTGGTTGGTGTACTTACAACTGGAATAGAAAATATGTATGCTAAGATTTCCATGGTGTTTTTATCACAAAACCTGCCTCCAGATTCTTGGATAGAAACTCCCAAAATCTTTATGCATTGTCTTTTTGGTTCGGGATCTAAGTTAAAATTTATAAGAGAAAAAATAAATAGTAGTAGAAGGTCCAGATGGGAGATGGTTTAGGATTAGGTAAACAAGCTGCGGAACTAAAGGTTTTCATAAGAGGCAACACAACACTAAAGGGGTGTTATATTTTCAAGGTCTATGTATATTTTATTCTATGTTTGAAATTTAGAATTTTTTTCATTATGTAATGTTTTCCCAGCGATTTAGTGAAGATATACAGTTCATTCAAAGTGCACGTTCAGTTTTTTCATTTACGTGTTAACTTTATGTGTAGCGTTGTTAGTTCAGAAGCAAGTTAATAAAAATTTTATTAAAAACAAAATGTTTAATTTGCAGAATTTTTTCTGAGATACCAATTACATATAGCAACGCACGTATAGAGTACAGATAGCTAGTTAAAATAATTTCCATCTTGTGTGAGTAACTTTCACTTGGATTTATTTCTCCTACCTTTTTTCGTCCTCTTGACCGGAAAGATGAAAGCTCTCTCAGACTTTTTAAAGTCGCTAAAAACCCTTTTCCTCCAGACAGATCGATGTGAAAATTCCCGCCGGTGATTTAGTATTATCCATCATCATTACTGTAAGTAGCTTATATTCTTGTTTAAATCTTTTTGGTCAATGTCTGGAGTTGGATCTCTTGTTTCTCTGATACTTTTTTGAGTAATTTTCATAGAATGAAAGATCAACATGTTTAATTCCATGCATGGCCCTTTTTTTTTCATATGTTTATATATGGATTTAGTCTGAAGGCGAGGACGTTGGAACGTGAGCATGGCATTTCTGTTCTTGAGATGCATGTTCTCTGAAGACCAAAGGTATGGATTTTATGGAAATAAAGAGATTAAGTTGAAATTGGTGAGCGGTTGATTTTCAATTAACGATTGACTAAATAATGAACGGGAAACAGCTTTTCCCCCTGAATACTCACCTCTACTAATGTGAAAATGTCGTCTGAGGGAATGTCATAAGTTGCCGTGTCATTTTCGTCTGAATTCAGCCCAAAAGGAGTTCACGAACTCGGCTGCCCGGTCTACAGGGTGGTGACCTGCACTAGGCGTTGTCCGCTACACTCAAACATTCATGCGAAACGCCGCGTCCCCACACAACAGTAGCTCTTAAATCTCACCTTCGTCCGTATTCTCGCTTCAATGAAAAAAAAAGTCATTTAAACCCGATTCATTTTCTTTGCGAAACAAAAGGAACCCTTTTGCATGATGCGTTCACCCGAAAATTGCCCAAAAACTAATTGTTATAAAATCAGGTTGTTGTTGGTGAAGGACCGGGCACACCACACTTTGATTCGACAGGTGTAGGCGTGGTCCCGCGAAGGATCTTCAAAGGCGCCGGTGGAGCCATTAAAGGTCTTGAGCAAACACCGCCAGCTGATCTGGAAGGGTGTAGCTGCGAATAGGTCGTGTGTCTGTTCGTAGTACACCCTTGTTGATAGATAACCTTCGCGGTGAGAACGAATTTCCCCATTCGGGTAGTTAGTTGCTGACACAATATGGGCACTTTAAGTGCAATTATGTTTCGTAACTGAAATTTATATCTCTAAATATACAGGGTGTCCCACGAGAAGTGGCCCAACCCCTTTAACTTTTGAACCCCTACAGATATAGTCATGAAAGTGGGGTCTAGGTATAGTAAAGTGACCATGCTCCATCCGATAAGATAAGTTTCAATGCCCTCTAGCGGAAACTTTAGGAGTTATAATTTTTATTTTGAAAACTATGTAAGGTATGTGACAAAATTCAATGACTAAGTTGTAGAGCAGCATCGATTCAGTAGGAAAAGACACCTTAAGCAGAAAAATATCTTGAATAAAACCCCTTAAACGCACGCTCAATTAGCTTGAATTTACGTAGATTTTACGTTTTAAAACGCTCCTCACGAGGCAAAAATGAGAAATTTTCAATTTAAAGAATTAATAATACTTTTAGTCATTGACTTAAGTCATAAAAATAAAAATTTCTCATTTTCGCCTTGTGAGGAGCGTTTTAAGAAGTAAAATCTACGTAATTTCAACCTAATTGAGCGTGCGTTTAAGGGGTTTTATTCAAGATATTTTTCTACTTAAGGTGTCTTTTCCTACTAAATTGATGCTGCTCTACAACTTAGTCATTGACTTTTTTCACATACCTCACATAGTTTTTAAAATAAAAATTATAACTCCTAAATTCTCCGCTAGAGGGCGTTGAAAGTTATCTCATCGGATAGAGCATGGCCATTTTACTATACCTAGACCCCACTTTCATGACTATATCTGTAGGGGTTCAAAAGTTAAAGGGGTTGGGCCACTTCTCGTGGGACACCCTGTATAAAATAGAAGATTGGTCCATTGGGCTGCCTAAAGATCTTGCTGAGGAATTAATTTTTATTGGGGAGGATCTTTGAGTTTATGCCGATGAATTTTTAATTAAGTGATATAAGGTCCTATTTTGGCAGTTTAATTTCTTGTCCTGGTTATTTTCTGGCTACTTTTTGTTGCATGTATACACCTGTGAGTTCTTAACTTTCTATAGTACACGATAGTGACTAGTTTTTCCCGAAAGGACTCCCAAAAATGTGCAGTAACGACTTAACAGAAACTTAAGCCCATGTTAACTTTGAATAGAAACTAAAACTTCCTTGTGGGGAAAACTAAATGTTATGGAGGTTTGGGATAGAATTTTTCATACTCGTTCAACCAATGCTTTGCTTTGATGAAGTTCTGAACAATGACTGAATGAGCTATTTATTATATAGATTTACTGAAGCTAAACCCTCAATTTTGTTCCAACTTCTCATTTCAACCATGTTCATCTGCATCCATCACTCTGTTCATTTAGAATTGGCGCCTGAAGCAGGATCAAAAACGCTCAATAATGGTTAATAACGCTCATCACACACCTTCAGTGACAGATTTTTTTACGCTATTTTAACTATTCTTTTGTTTAAGCAACCTTTTTATTGCAGAAGAAATATTTTTCGATGATAATTACAATAGTAACTGCTTCTAATACATTACGTCTCAGGGGCCTATTCTAAATGAACAGAGTATAACTGGGTATCAGGGGCGCCCATATGTTAAAACTCAAGGGGGGGCCCCAAGAAAAATTTTTGGTTTTCAGTCAGGCATTTTTTTTGTTTCGAGGGGAGGAGAGTTTGGTTCGAAGTTATAGAAGTTTGTTTCACTCATGTATTGTGCGTAGTATTTTTTAACACCTTCTAATTATAGTTTTTAATATTTTTACACTTAATGTAGAAATCTACTTGTTCACAATATACCTAGTCGATACTAAAAAGAGGGTGTCTGGGGGTCCTCCCCCTGAAAATTTTTGAAATTTTACTTTTAAGAGTAGAGATTGAACTTATTTGGAACACTTTTGGGCAGCAACCTAATTAGAATTGTTACCCATGATTTTCATGATACGAGTAGAATTCAGGATTCCTAGAATTTGTTATTGGGGTGTTGGATATGGCAATGTTTCAGTGTATGAAATGTTAGAAACAATTTTCATATTGCTTTTGAATTAGCTTAAAATCATAATAAAGTATTGATATAGCAGAAAATATAAAATAGAATGTTGAATAAAAATTATGTATTATGGTTAAATGAAGATTTTATGTAAATTTTTCGGATTCCAGGGGGGGGGCCCGGGCCCCCCTCTGCCCTTATGTATGGGCGCCCATGCTGGGTATAGAATGTTCGTGTGTACCTCGTTTGATTGTTTCACATCCAGGGATGCCAACCATTCCGGATTTTGCGGAATCATTCCGCATTTCGGCCCCGAATTCCGCAATTACGGTTAAGCTAGAAAAACTACGGAAACTACGCTAATTATATTTTAAAGACAATGTATTAAATATTTCTTCTTAATTCCCTGTTTTTAGCTTCAATCCTTTCAATACATATTTTTTTTACTTAGAATTGCGAATAAAAACGATAACGCTAGTCTAGTAACTGATGAGATGGGCAATAATAAGGGGGAATCAATCGGAACTCGGAATATTCTAATCTGCATGGATGACTGATTCATAGGAGGAAAAAAAGTATTTTTTAAAAATATTTGCGTTTTTGGGACTTTTCTGAAACTTTTCCAAATATTAGGTCACTTTTCTACGTGCAGAAGGCGTGGCGACGGTCGCCAAGCCACGTGTCACGCCGGATTTTTTTTTCGGGTGGGTGTGATTACGGATAAGCGTGGTCTCAGGTTGGCATCCCTGCACATCTAAATCTGTGTAACTAATTTGTTTATTTATTTTTTAACCCAACAAAATTGATGGTTTTATCAACTTTAAACTTTATTTTAATAATGAGAATGATGGTTTTCATTTCATACCACACCAGATCCATTTTCATTGTGTCCTTCCTACCATTCTAGTTCATGTAATGAAAGAAAATTCCTTGTCCTGTGAAAAATTTATGACTGTTTCACTGCTCCCAATCAAATGATAACAATTTAAGTGGGAGTGCAACTCAATGCGTTCATCAATCACCCGCAAGAACGGCCTCATGATGCATTACGCTATCTATAACTGCTGTGTGTGGGGTATCTTATGGGCGCTTACAATACAAAATAACCCTTGAAACTGAAACCAGTCATCCATCAAACGTCGATTGTTGAGTGAGGTGTGGTCATTACCTAATCGAACTGGTCAATTTTTTTTGTTTGAATAACTTGATTTTAATTGGGTCAAGGCATGCTCAGGTGAAGACAACAGGGAAATGTTTTTGACATCGAGATGGCCGATTCCAATAAGAAGTACAAGACCGCTGCGCACCTACAGTGCACGTGATTAAAATGTATCTCAATTTAGTAATTTATTAAACTTTTTCATTAAATTTCATTGTTAAGGGAGTGTAATAATCTGGCAAAATTGAGGTCCTCGTGGTAATGAATTAGTTTTTAAATGACCCTTTGTTTTTCCAAGGTTTATTGGTTCTATTGTTGTCGTAAGTACTCTTTTATACATTCAGAAAGTTTTTTTTGTACCACCTTGCCCTTATTTGAGTATTCTAAGCATTAAAAAATCAGGCCCACCTATGCCTTTCGCCACTATTTTAAGACACAGGTAAATGAGACATTCATTAGTTTGGTGTAAGTGTTTTTAAGAGTTCCGTGAAGTTTCCTCTCACGTGGCCAATAATCATTACCATTTTCAAATACCATGCCTATATTTTGTGACATTACTTGTAAGTAACGAAGCAGTCTGAAAAGTTAATTGCTTTGGTTTTTTATTATGAACACTGCTAAAAAGCAAGTTCCGAAATTGAATCTAGTTATTGAGTCGTGAAAATCCTTGAGACGTTTACGAAGTCATTCGGGAATCTTTTGGCTGTATCATTACATTATAGGGGTTAGGGTAGTAGGAGTACATGATTCGAGTCTGGAAATGCCAGGACGGACATACTATAAATACCTCCCACTAATAACACTTCTTGATGTGTTACTCGATTAAAAAATGCCTGTGGCAAGTTATTATCCATTTAGAAGCTTTAGATGGCTTTTCTTCCGTTTAACGCATTTGCTGTAGGAAAGATGTTGGTAAATATCAGAATACCTTGCTGTGTGTATCTATAGGCGTGGCCCGTGCATCACTAAACCCATTATTTTCACATTCCTCCCTGCAAAACTTCAAACTTTTCTTTTTTCATCATAGGAAACGACCTTAAGTTTTCCATAACACCTATCGGCCGTATTCACCATTATCTTAACCTGAGGTTAACCTGGAATCCAAACTTATAATTGGTAGTTGAAAAAGGGAAACAAGTTTTAAGCCAATCAGAGTTCTTAATTCTGGGTTAACCTTAGGTCAAGTTTGTGGTGAATACAACCGTAAGAAGTAGGGTGTGGGTTCTCGGCGTGGTCCTCCATTGAAATTTTTTTGAATTTTACCATGTGTATGCTGGAAATCCGTGATCTAGCTTGCACTTGTTTTACGTTCATTTGCTGGGAGTTCAGTGTTGATGTACCATATGACTGGGTGATTGGAGCGCACTCTATAAGTACAGAAAATGTTTTGTAAATAAATGGGCTTTAATATTTTGTTATTGTTTAGTAAGCATCATATATCAACTCCCCCTAGAATTGCGCTTAAGGTTAGTTCAAATGTGAAGTGAATAGAAGTGCCGCTGTGTCCATTTTAACCATTGAAATAACTTTAATCTCGCCCGGATACAACAACCGATTACTTTTTACAAGATCCATGATTTTATTTAACTGAATCCAGCGGAAGATCATCTGCGACTCGGTTCCTCGCATACCTGTGGCTGAATGAAAATATGACGACGCTTTCGAGCTGTCTTTGTTCTACTAAATCATCCTCTGGCTACGAACTGACCGCATTCCTCCACTTCCTGCCTGTTTGAAAATTCTCAATGACAGTCATTAGCGGAGTCGACTCCTAAAACGTCTGTTATTATTTCTTTTGTTTCCCCATTTTTCCCAGCTAACGAAAAATAACTCTTGTTTTGTTAATTGCGCCCATTTTCGGCATGTCTCTGCAACTACCTATATAAAAGAACGCTGCTAACTAAATTAGGGTTATTAAACGAAAGTGTTCATCGCAATAGATATAATATACAAACGGCGCTTACAGTGTTACAAAATTATTGGTAATAAGCGGAATTTGCTGATAATATCAATATAATTGATATTGCTGCATAATATATTGCAATATATTGATTGCTGATATATATAATGAAAAATAGTAGTTTCCCACAATTTCATATTAAATATGAAATTATGGGAAACTACTATTTTTTGAATGTTAAACATTATTGCATCATATCTCATAATCGAAGGGACCCTTTTCGAGATATCAAGGTTAGGGGCCGTTCAAATATTACGTGAGGTGAGCACCTAAGGGGGGAGGGGGGTTGCTCTTTGCTTATTTTTGCTGACAAGGGGGAGTGGGGATATGAGTGATGCTTACGTAAGATGGTGCATTTTCGAAAATCTCTTGTTTCTTGCATAAATAATTTCAAAATTCAACCAAAAATAAATGTAACAAAAATTGAATTGGGAAATCTGACGTAAAGCATTTTTTTCTGGAGGTGACCACCCAACATTTTGAAATTGTAGTAGTTAAAAGTAGTGTTTCGACTCATTTTTGAAGCCTTAGGGTTACACCCAAAAAGGACAACTCCTTGTACGAGTCACCTTATTTTCAAGGAAAAAAAACAGTACTTACTATATAGGGATGTCAAAATTTTTTTGGGGGGGTCCGGCAGTTTCTTACGTAATTATGGTGGGGGGGTTGAGGTTTGCTTATATTTGCTGACAAGGGGGGAGGGGGGGTTAAAAATGACCAAAAAAGTGCTTACGTAATATTTGAACGGCCCCTTACCTGCAAGTGCAAATATAAAATTAATAAGTGTTACATATTACAGCCTAACTATATTTTAAATTTTTGTCTGTATAAATTTTATAAAATTTATAACAGTGTTTCTGGGGAACTGGATATATTTTGTATGGCTTTTAATGTTTTTAAAGCTAACTGTCGGAGGATATTCTCATTGTAATGTTTTTGTTTTTGATGTTTTTCATTGTGTCTTTTATGATGTGCATTGTAATTGGATTTTTTCTGTTATGTGCATCTGAAACAAATAAATAAATAATACTCAAGAGAAAAGCGTTTTTCGAGATAGAAAGGTTTTCGAGTTATCGAAGTTCGAAAAAACGAGGTTACACTGTTCCAGTTTTACTAGTGAATATTTATATAGTTAAAGAATTTAATTTTTTGAGTTGAGGGGAAATCCTCTGAAAATCCTTGAAGGGGGATAAAGAGATAGCCAATGAAAAAACACGGTTATAGTTATGAGCTCTCTCTGGTCGAGGTTACATTTTGAATAGAAGAAGATCCTCATGGGTTCACTGGGGAAAACCCCCTTTTGTGTGTGTTTGAACACTGGCGTCTCCCATCTCTTGGAATTAGGGCACGGAAGGATTGAAATTGGGTTAGTGCGTCCCTCGTTCCACAGCCACGTGAGCGACGGTACTTTTTCACCATGTAGCAGCGCATCTCTTGAGTTGTTTGGAGGTGTATCATCATGCACACAATGGGTCACAACTTCTTTAAGATTCGAAGTTTGCTAATTGACGTTAATATTTTTCTCGTGATTTCTATTCAGGGGTCGTTCCAGGCGAAAATTGGGACCGTTTTGCGGCCCCTTCACAAAAATTAGCTTCTATAAAACGGCCCCTTCACAAAAATAAATTTCGGAAGAACGGATCCTTCACAAAAATAAACTTAGTAAAATCGGCCCTTTCACAAAATTTCTAGTGACAAAAAATTACCACTTTCAAATTTCAAACGAAGCCCTTCAAATATTCTCCGAAACGAACGCGATTCTTCGGTTGAGAAAGAACCATACAATCCATAGATCGACGAAAACAGCAGTTTGCGTTTTCAATCCGGCAACCCCCTATGCTCTGCAATGAATTACGGAAAAATAAATTTTTCACAAAAAAACACAATTTTCACAAATATAATTTCATTTTCACAAAAATTATGAAAAACAGGCCCCAAAAATTAAAACCTGGATCGACCCCTGCTATTGTTGGGGATCGACTGATGGTTGTTGATGGAACTCTGGAAATGTTTGACAGCTGTGATGAAAGTTTTCTGGAAGTGGGTCTGACACACGCCATTCCTTCTTGCTATTGTGGAACTCCTTAACTTTCAGCCAAAGTGAACAGTTTTGCTGGCGAGTAAATTTTAGTAATAGTGCGTCAAATGCACTTTAACTTTAGCCCTAGTCTTGCCCTCTCTTCTTCACAAGATAATCTTAACGTCCCTCACTGAAGAAAGTTAGTTTCTGTGTTTTTCTTTAGCATTAAATGATTTTCTTTAATTTTAAGAAGCATTTCTTATACTTCAAATTGGATTTGAATAAATCCTGGCTAATTCTGTTTCTTAGCATTTTAATTGTGTTTGCTAATCTCAGACGCAGATTTTATCGTTTACTATCCCGTTATAGACTACGTTTTTGTAAACTAGTGTTTCATGCACAAATTAAGGTCATACACGTTGAATATGATACGGATACGTGTACCCAAAAGTACCAATTTTACATAATTAAAAAAAACTTTTGCAAACTAACTTAAATACAGTAACTATAGTCTGTTCATTTAGAATAGGCGCCTGGAACAGGATCAATAACGCTCATCACGCAACTTCAGTGACAGATTACTTTACAGTATTTGACTACTTCTGTCTAGGCTGCCTTGTCATTGCAAAAGAAAATTTTTTCGATGATAATTACAGTAGTAACTGCTTCTAATACATTTCGTCTCAGGCGCCTATTCTAAATGAACAGATTATATAAAATTTATTGAATCCACTAGTATTCCTTCTGCTCCTAACTAAAAAGTAGAAGACATAAATTCAACTGATGGCACTTGACTTCGAAAACAACATTGAATTTATAAAAAAAATTTCCTTTTATAAGAAATGTCCTTAAAATCTACTTATAGTTATAATAGCTATTAGATTCATTTAATACCGGATTCATTTCAGTCTTATTCAATCTGGAATTCATAGCGTTTCCTCATCACCTATGACCTATTTAAATTTTCTCTTCTTAATATCCATTAAATATTTCGCTTCCTGTTGGCATTCTCTTTTTAGTGACTGTTGGGTCAAAGTTGTGGCTACCGTTCAGGTGGTCTGGATGACTCACCTTCCCAGTACGTAGTTTATAACCTTGCAGTGTTTGACGCGTAGGTTCTGTGCCAGAAGTTAGCCTCGTGTTAACTGTAATCCGGTTGCGGTTTGCATCTGTGGTTAGTGTAAAAAAATGAGGCGAGGCCCATATTGAATCGAGATACTCGTGATAGTAGTGTTAATCTGATAAAGCGTTTTGTTTTATTGAATGGGTAGAATTTAGGACTATATTTGTCGATTTGGCTTCGTTCACTTTCTGAAATTGAGGTGCTTTGATCAGCAGTAACGAGCTAACTTCTACAGCTTTAATTGGAAGTAGATCGTTATCGTTGGAGCAAGCGCGCCTCAATTCCTATAACCTAACTTTTTTTTTCGTTGTGATTAAGCATACGGCTGTAACCAGCTAGATAACATTAAAATTATATTGTTGACCATTTCTGGCATCAGTCTTGATGGCTGAGTGGTTTTGGTTATAGTGTATGTCTACTAACCCAGAGGTCTTTGGTTCGAATCTTGGGTGCCGCTTTTATTGAAGATGCTCATACTGAGCATATTTAGTTCATATTTAGCTTTTATTAGCGAAATTTGTTAGAGTTTAGTTGTTACTTTTGTGGAAATAACCAGTGCATTTTCTTTACTTAGATTTTTGGTTTATATTGTTATCTGGTTGCTTTTATACATGATAATTTGAACTACTCAAGGGGATTTTTTATTCAATTAATTTACGAATACATTTGAATGACATTAAGTTGGTAAATAATTGAAGATGTCCTTATTTAATTAGTAGTTTTCCTATTTAAAAATTTGTTACGAATCTTAGTTAAGTCTAAAATAGCTTAGTGATAAAAAGCATCACAAGTTCTTTTCAAATATTACCTTCACTTTCATGCGACAAAGGCTTAAAATCTGAGCATGACTCAACGCACACCTGGTGTACTACCTCGTTCCTATTTAGGATGATTCATTCTTAAGGTGTTCGGGGGCCCTAACTAAGGGACAGACCCGATTCTCCCCCTTTTATACTTTCATATCACATACAATCTTTTTTATGGACACTGTTGCCCATTCTTGAGGCCCCCTACTTTCAGGAACATCGTTTTTTATGCGATTATCTATATTGGCGATTTGAAATACAATAGTGTTTAGTTCTCCAGGGGCTATATATAAGTTAAGTTTCTCAAGGTTGGTATGTTTTATTCCAGCGGTTCTCAAACTGTGGTCCGCGGACCCCTGGGGGTCCGCGAGTTACCCTGAGAAATTCCTCAAGTTACTTTTAGAATTTCCCAAACAGTTTCAAAATTAGATGAAACATTAGTTTTAAGAGGTAAATTTCAAAAAGAATTTCTGGAGGAGATCCCCCAGCCCCCTCGAAAATTTGACTTCAATGCATAATTTTTTCCTTGAAATTTCCAGACCATCACCTCAGAGACTTGGAGTAATTCAGGGGCGTATATAAATGTGGGTGAAGGGAGGCCCTGCCCTCCTTCTGAAATTTGGACTTGGTGTATCAAAACAAGTTTAAACCCTGTTTTTTTATCAAATCTCCGAAAATTTTCTGGGGGAGGACTCCCGAACCCCCTTAGTACTTGGTACTTTATTATTAAATACTTTTTAAAAATAAGTTCATCAAAATTGAAATCCTACCTAAGAATATTGTCTGAAATTCGGACGAAGTGAATCAAAACCAAGATTAAATCCTGTGCGTTTTGGGGGATAAATTTAACTAAAACTTTTCTGATGATGACCCCCCAGATACCTTTTTGTTCTTATAACTCTATTATTATAAACTAGGGCTCGACCGATGGCACTTTTTTGGCCGATGGGCCGATGCCGATTGTTCGAAAATTTCCATCGGCAAGCCGATGGCCGATGGGTCTTTACGAGGCCGATTGCCGATGCCGATGGCCGATGCTAAAGGCCGATGGTAAAAATTGCATTAAACTAATTTAGTCCAGTAAGTCTAACGAAAAAAAAAGGAAAAAGGGGTAAAACCAGTAAAAATTTCAACATTTAGTTTTTAACCCGGGAGCACTCGCACTGGGTATGTCATACCCAGGCGCGCATTCTTAGTCTCATAGCGTTCCCCCCTTTTTTTCAAAATGTATGGGGTCTCGTGTAGCTGAGTTCAAGGTCACATTCTTGAAGTTTCAAGGTTAGATAAGAATTCAGGAATACGCGGTTTCCGGGAATCGAGGCTTTTGGGTATGAGATACCCGCGCGCGTGCCGGTAGAGGTGTTAGTTTTGGCTGTGGATTCCGTTCGATTGGTCGGTATAGCAGCTTTGTTCTTTGCTTGAGACAGTTTCTACCGATGATTTTGATT
Organism: Tetragnatha versicolor; assembly: GCA_024610705.1. Taxonomy (NCBI): domain Eukaryota; kingdom Metazoa; phylum Arthropoda; class Arachnida; order Araneae; family Tetragnathidae; genus Tetragnatha; species Tetragnatha versicolor. The sequence goes on from JANDEH010000001.1 coordinate 1,684,194, forward strand.
TTTTAGTGAAAATTAAGAAGACATTGGAGTTTATGATGTCCATTGTGATAAATAAACAATTGAAGTGGCTGAAGAATGTGTGATGAAATTGATGAAGCAAGTTCATAAAGCCTCGATTCTCCGGAAAATGGAGAATATTACCTCGGTAAAAGTGGATCAAAATAGATAAAAGTAAAGTTTAGAACCAACGTCAGAGTGGCGTTGAAAAATATTATAATAAAATTATTGAAAATAAAAGTGATTATCGAGCGCCTACTAAGACGCAATCAAAAAATGCTTTTGATACATCATCAGAAACTACCTCAGAAGAAGGAAACAATGCCAAATTGTAGAAAAAAGGGATACAAAAGATGTAGGGATTACTTTAGCAAAAGGGACTTGAAAATAAAACGCTAATGTGAAAGGTTACAGAAATATATTTGTGTGGAACACAGAACTCCAATTATGTAAGGATTGCACGAATAAACGTGAGAAAATTATATTCATTTAAGATACACAAATGATAGTTTATTGTTTGTGTCTTATTTAAAGTAATATTATTTGTAAAACCAAGCAGGTTGAGTGCTAAAACGCGAGAATTCATCCCTGGGTATCACATACCCACCCGCGAGTTCCCGCGTTCGTTTCATAGGTGCGACTGCTCCCGGGTTAACGGTTTTCACTTGAGAATGATGTTTATATACTCATGTTCATAAAAAATGCAACACCAAGAAGGAATAGTCCGATCAACTTTAAATTTTCAGGGTATGTTCATTATGGTTTGATTATCAAATGATATCAAATTCAGAGCTATAGCGCATGCGTGAGCTGAGCAGTGTCTTCTCAACCACTGATTTATTCGTATATTTGGGGATCTGTAACGGAACGTTAAGGGCTTGTAAGAAGGTTGTCTACCGTTGATTATCTTGTCATTAAATGTTATTATACCCCTTAGACCTAAACGGATGTCCTATGAACATTTAACATAGTTTTAAAGAGGATTAATGTTAGGCCTCCCGGAAGGGTGTTTTTCACACTGTTTTACCGCTGGTCAGAGGAAGGGAAACTGGAAAATATTGATATGGGTTTGAAAGCAGAGGTCCAAAAAGGGTAAGGCGAGTGGAAAATTGGGGTCTAGACCCCTTATAGTCACGTCAGCTCGGGATGAAAGAGGCTTCATTCGCATGGCAGTGCCGGATCATTGAGTGACTTTTCGACATGTTTCAAATTGTTAGAATGCTGCTACAGGTCTATCATTGTCTGCTCCATCAGTTAATCGGTCGTCATTGCACCAAAATTCACCAAGTATCGTTTTTTTACAGCGCTCCATCGATGGAATTCCATCGGTGCTTAAAGCTACCATGGGATCCACAAAAAATATTTTCGCATGATTACTGATAATAGATGGTCCTTTTAAAGAAATTCCCCTCCAATTTTGGTTAACATGACACCTAAATTAGGTTTGGACGCTATGCCGAAAATTGCAATTTTTTGGAGTGTTTTATCTTGAGACTGGTGAAGAAGAGAAGTGTTTTGACCTGGAGCACTATTTGGTACCTTGGGCAACCTCATTAGATAAAAAATGAGAGCAATCTGATTTCTGAAAAAAAATTCTAAAAATTTTTGGAGCCAAAAGTTATATCCTACCTTTGAAGCGATCCTGAAGATGTAATTCATCAGAACAAATCCCGTACACATGTTTTTTGGAATGTTTCAAACTTACTTTACATCCAATAAAGACAGTTTCTTTCTCGACAAATTTCTTCATCCAAAATTTCACCTATGGAGCTCGACTAAAATTTCGTTGGTTTGTCCTCATGCTTAAAATGCTTGTTATGTTGCCAATATTGGCAAACTTTGAATTTGGGATGTATCTTAGATTAAAATCACCTCCTCAGTCAAAATTTCAATCTGTTTGATTCGATGACCTGTCGTATAGAGGCTCTCATTGCAGCGCGTATGGAAGACATTAAACACCGATTTTCTATATTAAATTTCATTCCTTTGTTTTGAAAATTATATCATTTATTTGTATCCACAAAGATCAATTGCTGTGTAAATTTCATCAAAATCTAACAAGTCCTTCATGGTGTTGCATTTTTATGAACAGGAGTATAGACTATTTTTCACTGCTGTGCTGATACGAATATTCTATTTAAATTTTTTAAGATTGAAATATCAATTCAAATTTATTTCAAAAATTTTATAACCATCGGCCAAACATCGGCATTTAGATGTTTTTTTAGGCCGATGGGCCGATTTTTTCAAATTTTAGCATCGGCCGCCGATGTCAATGCCGATGGCTATTTTTTCAAACAATCGGCGCCGATACATCGGCCAAGCCGATGCATCGGTCGAGCCCTATTATAAACTATTTTTTACATTAAGTTAATCAAAATGCAAATCTTACATAAAAATTTATATTAAAAAAATTCTAACTAGGGGTATCAAAACTAATTAAAAACCTGTTTTTCAAGTTGAATTTCAAAAAATTTTCTGGGGGAGGACCCCCAGACCCCCCTTTCGTAGGTAGAATTTAATAACCCATAACCTTTTTATATTAAATTCACTAAGAAGCAAATTCTATTTAAAAATGTACTAAAAAGCTACTTGGACCTATGAAATATATATGGGGGGCTAAGGGTTAATTTTTGTCCCCTCCCGAAATAAATTTCTATATACGCCTCTGGAGTAATTGTAAAATTTAATATAATTTTAATTAATCTTTAACTCAAAACAAAAGTCTGGTTACGTTTTTGGTGTTTAAAATGTTGGGGGTCCGCGATGTCTGGCTGCTACATAAAGGGGTCCGTGACGTTAGAAAGTTTGAGAACCGCTGTTTTATTCGATTGGATTATCCCCTTGTTGGGACGCCACTCTTAATTTTTATAAAATGTTATAGACCTTCTTTATCATTGATTTTGGACATTTATAATCCTTCCATTATTTTCTTTTTGCTTGAGAAATGATTATGGGAAATTTCCAGATAGGGGATAAAAACATTTATTATTTGATAGCCAAGATTATTTTCGCAGTACTTAAGCGCAACTTAGGAAGAGTGTCATTAAACGATAGCTAAATAGCTTAGCTACACAGTAAAAAAGCTTAGTTTTTTATAGATTACAATAACGAAAAAAATTTCGTGTCGTCATATACGGAAAAACTACTATTTATACCAGAAAGATAAACCTGCGTCCAGTAAGATAAACCGAACATCAGATTTGTTGCTGTATTTTACACTGGTATTTTAGGAACAATTCTGTTTTTGTTTGATTTTTCCGCAATTGCAACCATTGAAGTGATAAGTTGATCGCACAATCTATTATCCATTAGTATTGCTTAATAGATCCCACTTTAGTGTTTTTCTGTGACCTTTTCAGTTTCGCTGACTGGTATCATAGCTATCAAATTCTAGTTAGCGTGGGCTGCGCCATGGTAATTAAATCTTCTCATGGAGCCGTTTCTGAAATGCGTCCCTAACTCTTAATTCTGTGGTTCAATGAAAATCAAAGTCAATGTATTTTCCAACTCATTGGGCGAATACAGATATGAAGTTGTTCCAGATAGCGTTTTGCGAAATGTGATGTATATTTTTATTTAGGAGTGTGACACAAATGTAATTCGCAGATCTGGCTATAGAGTTAATGAAATTGGCGGCTCGTCACCATGGCAACCCATTAGAAACGCAATGGGAAATGTCTAGTAGTGAGCCGCCTATTATATTTACACAGACTATAACTAGAGTGCATTTACGTCATAGGTTACGAAACCTTACCCTTACACCAATATTTAAATAGATTTCTCCTCAAATTGTTTGAGTTTAGCCGATCTTCTTCCAAGTCAGCGTTACGATTCCACCTATATCATTTCACAGCTTCTCCTAAATGTGATTAATCGATATTGTGGGCCTCCTGTCCGTGCCCTCGTGTGTTCCCGAGAAGGATTAATAGAGGTTCCTCTCTCACGCAGCTCTCGCCCTGTTGCGAGAAGCCATGCAGTCTGGCGAGTCTGCAGCAGTTGCAAGAAGAAAAAAAATCGCTGGCCGGAGGTCCGTCCAACGACCTTCCCGCCGAAGCTGCGTCGATTTCAAAGAAGCGAGCCAAAAAAGAAGCACGCAACGCAGATATATTTAAAGATGGCGGCCCCTTCTCTCTCTCTTTCGCGACCAGTTTTTTTGCTAGTGTTTGGCAAGGCTTTCTCGATGGATGGAACAGCCCAATCGGCTCTTTGGGCGTGTGTGTGTGATTCACTTGTGGTCGGTTCGCTTTTGTGGTTAGTTGCTGGGGGCCCACCTTAAAAGATGAGACTTGGTGGAAGTCTGAATGTCTCTGCTGGTGATAATGACGATAGATGGATTGGTAAAAAAATATTTTCTTGATTTTCTGCCCAGTGTAATGAACATTCCTTCCAATTTCTTTGGGTGTCACACTGGACTAGGGCTTTTGGAGTCATGAAAAAAAAGGAACGCTTCCCTCCCTCTCAGAGTTAAAACTTTCCTTTCTGAGTCTGGTGGATTTTCAGGATATTTGAATCATCATTGAAATAAATTTTTTGTGAAAATAAAGCAATCGTTTTCATATGAAAATAGTTATTGAAACAGAGATCCAAAACGCTTATTCAGGGGGGTCCTCCAACTTCCAAGCATTGCGACCCACTTTTTCAGAAACAATCGAAAGCGATTCACTAAAAATGACTGAAGGCATTGAAATTGTGGGTTTCATCTAGAGTGTTTTCAGGTGACATCACGACCATTCATTTTCTTTCTTGTTGTAGGTAAAACAATATGTTGCTAAGGCCGTTGCTAGGTGCGGCGGTATCTGTTGCTGTCATGTGATTCCAAATGCTCCAATAGAAGCATTCCATGACCAGTTATTTTCTTTAACTGTTGTAGGTCAAGAAATCTGTTGTTAAAGCCGTTGCTAGGTTCAAGTCATGTGATTGAAAATGCTCTATTAACAATGAAATCATACCGAAGTGAAAAAGGGCTTGATTTCCGTTGAAATGGCATTTTCCGCATAGGACAACTTTTTGATTGTTTAAAGTTACTAGAAATATATTGGTATGGACAACATATAAGGGGCAGTATGTTATTATCTAAACTGTGATGTAATTAATTAATTTTTTTCAATAGGTTCTCAACCTTCTGTAGTAGTAGTATTACATCGCAGTTTCCTTGGTACTCCACTGCCTCAGTCCAACTTGTTGCTCTCGGTCTCCATTGATTACCTGTTTATGCAATGGGACGAGAAAGAATACAATCCAGAGCTGCCTGTGTTTATTTTCATCTCTTCTCGAGTGTGTCGGGCGAGCCCAGGTTGAGTGTTTCGTAGAAAAAGCCTCGCTTGGCCGCGCATGCACTGTTGTTTTAGTGTATTCTTTTAGTTTCCTTTGTTTTCTGCATGGGAAATGAGTTTACTGAAACCCACTCTCTCCTGTTCATCTAACTGGGCTGAGCAATCGAAATACTTTCCAAAGAATTATAAAGAAATCGCACATTCTTCCCACCAGACAGTAACATAATATTTTGGGAGGATCTCTGTTCATTCTCTTACCTTTTTGTCGTCAATCAAAATAATTTGTTCCAATTTCTTTCTCCCTTTTAAAACTAGTCCAGTTTTTTAAGTTGTTATATAAAAGAAGTATAATTGTTGAATTATTATATTGGGTGTTAAGACAAAGCTTGACTAAGAAAATGAGTACTTCTGGGTCACAAAAAGTTTTGATTGCCCTCACACATCCTCGTATTTAATCCCGAGTTTTTAATGTGGGATAGCTTCAATCAAATAAAGAAGCTTCTTCAAAGCTTGAGGAGAAGTGCTGGGGAGTGCTTTATCATTTGTCAAAGAGCATATCTTCTCTTTTCTCGACTGGATTGGATAGTCTCTGGGTTGTATTAGAGAGCGGTTGTATTACTTCTGTGGATAATATGTAGGGTGGAAGATTACCAACCAGTTCATAACTATGACCTTCGAGTTATTTTTGATTTGAAGCTAACATCAGTGGGATTAAATTTTAACTTACCATGAGTTAAGCATTTAATGCAAGATTACATTCAGATCAATTCATTTTTATAATCAGACTGAAAAAAGGCCATGAGATTCTACTATTCAATCCGCCTAATAGCTTTAACAGTCACAAGATGACCACCGTGACGCATTACTTAACATCTTCTCACCACACCAAAAGTTTTATACACCCAATTTTCGATGACTCTAGTCTAGTGTTTAGTCATCAAATTGTTCCCCGAGAACTCGCAGGTTTCTCCGCCATCGTTTAGAAGAGGACCCCCTCGTTTTCCTCGGCTATTTTGTGTCTCTGTATCGTCGCGGCCCTTGTCTCGTTACGCGGCGGCTTTCATTTCTCGTCGTTAACGAGCCTATTTGCAGCTGGAACAAAGGGAGTCTTTTTCCGTGCGAGTCCTTTACCTTCGAATCTTTGGCTTGCGGCCACGCTTTTTTCCCCGAGCAGAGCCGATCCCTCGTTCAGTCACCCTCAGTGAGAATAACAACCAAGGACTGCTGCTGTGGACAAGAGGCAGCTGTGTGTTTGTAATGTAATATCTGCGAGACGTGACATCGAAAAAGAATCTATTTCAAGAATATTTCACTGTGACCATAGACAGAGAACCAATAAGGGGACATTGGTCCTGCCTGACGTGTTATTTAATTTATTTAGAATTATTTATTTTTGATTTTTTAGTAGCCAGTTTTCTTGGGGTTACTAAAGATTCAGTGACGGGCCAGACATTTATCCGAAACAGTAATGAAATTATGGTAAACATCCTAGTTCCAAAAGGGTACATGGATATCATCTTTTCTCTCATTAGACTCGGGCCTTTTGTCGTGTGCATGAGGAAAGGTTCTCTATTGCTTTTTTTGTTAAGATGTCTATTTATTGGACCAGACATATGATGTCAACTTCTTTTCTGAACATAAGGCATTCCAAGTTGTCCGGGGGGAGTCTTCGGAAAATCATGAGGAAACATTTGCAAGACTAGAGATCGAAATTCTCATAAGTAGCTTTACTTTTGGTGGTGCATTGGCCTTCTGAAGCGTGGGTACTCATTTTCAGTGAGCATTATTAGTTTTGTTTGCTGCATGTAGTTTTTTTTCTGAAGGTGGAGATTATTTCTCTTTAATTCATTGGAAAGCAAGCATTCTTTCATCAACAGTGACATCAGTCAATAAATCCTTAAAAGCTGAATCACAAGCTGTTCTTAAACCTACCGAAATAAATATTTATTGAGAGGGAAAAGTTAATCATTTTAAATTTAGAAATTATTTTCATTGCATGTCTAATCATGCTCTTTGCAATACTGCTGAGATAGTCAAAACTACTGTTGTTTCTCTTAAGCAGCCTTGAGTGATATTCCCTCCGATATTTTCCCGACGCAAATGTGCAAAAATAATGGTGTCAGAAGTAAAAGCTGTGCAAGTAAAAAATCAACCGCAGCCAGCGTCCTTGGGATCTCTTGGTGGGGGCCAGCTTATGCAACGCGTCTGCGCACAAGAGCCTTCAATTACTTTTGAATTCATCGGCGAGTCTATCGTTGCGGCACCCAGGGTGAGTAGGACTCTCGCAGGTGCGCATTGTCTCCTGCAGATGAAGTAACCCGTCTTGTTTTCTGCTGTCATAATGAGGTCGGCCCGTTGCCCTCTCATCTTTTCTTCTGCGCAGAGAGAATTTTCTTCTCTCGTAAGGCGGCCTTTGGAAGTGAAGAAGCGGACAAAAAAATGCAACGACCGACCTTCAGGTTCTAATTTAGAGGACAGCCAGCTGCGGACTGTTTCGAAATGACATTATTACACAAAACCCGACGAGAGGAACGATGTTTTTTTCCCTTCACCTTTTCCGAGCGAGATGGTCCGCAAAAAACAAAGTGCCAGATCGCGAAGGTTTTTTTTCTGGGGAGTTCTTTTGGCGCGTTGCCACACTTCTTGTGCTAAACTGTCGGTAATATATACTACGAACGTTGGCAAAGCGCGGACGGTGGGATAAATTTGCAACTTAGCTCTCTGGAGTCGGCTTACTTGTGTTTGATGTGATAGCGGTTTTTGTTTCGCTTCACCTTTTTCCAAATGGCCCGTTTCAACTAGAGACAAATGCTGTGCATAAATATCCAGACAGATTTTTTTTCTTGATGGCATCCTTGGTGACTTAAGCAGCTAGATTTATTTGTGGCTCAAGTGAGAGGATTGGTCTGTAAGTCTTCCCGCTGCAAAACTGAAACTTTTGTTGACTTAGTGTAAGCCCAGTTTCGAAATGTTTTCAAGTTCCTGTTAGGCTATTTATTGCATAGTGCGAAAATTATCTTTGAATGAGGACACCCGATTTAACTGTGACACATCTGGCACAGTTTTTAGTTTAAAACTTAAAGTCCGTAAGTAACTTACGACTGCTTGTACACGTCATCAGTCTTCCCCAAATCCGTGTTGTATCATTAACCCCTTAACATTGACATTTATTTTAGAAAAATTGACCAAATATGGAAAATTTTTTTGACTGTTTAATTTTGTTCTTTATATTATTATTAGTGTTAGGTTTTTATAAAATAATCAAAATTTAAATGAAATTACAAGTGTATTAATTATTTTAACATACACATAAAAAAGTATTGAATTACACGCACATCTTATTAAATTAGGAGGAAGATTATCCAAATATGATGTCTCACAATCTCTAACCGACGAAAAATCACTATCATCATCGAAACGAACTCAGTTTGGGCTTCACAAAACGAAAACGTTAATTTTTCTTTGCCTGAGCTCAGCTCGGGTATCACAAATTCTGCACGTAGTAGTTGCCCGAGCTGAGCTCGGGCGACACTGTTAAGGGGTTAATGGATGAGAAGGAGTAGGCCGAATGGTGCATGTGACGGCAAACCTGAACTGAACTCCCCTTAGAAAAGTGAGGGAATTTTCTTTTTTTTTTGTTGCTATATAAAAAATCTTATCCTTTTTCTTGGGAGTGGGAAAATCACAAAACACAAAAAGGGAAAATGAAGGTTGCAATTCAGCAACTTCTCCTGTGACAGTGAGGTAAAAGATACCTGTGTCTATGTAGTTCTTAAATTTTTGTAGCGAATTTTTCTTTAGGAAGTTTTAAAATCAGGGAGGATCACAAAACGCAATATCCTTTTGATATAGTTCACCATCAATACGACTCTTTTTTTTAATTCCTTTCATATTTATTTTAATTTATCAACTATATTTTTCACTCGGAGTTCATATGTGTTCCAAAGATCGAGCCGCCACTTGACCGGTCATTCAAAATTAGTGTGTTTCGTATCATCAGTGGCGGCTCGTCCATAGGGGCTGCGGGGCTGCTGCACCCCCAACCAAAATTTCCCGAAAAAGTGTTTTTTCCTGCATTGATAAGCATTTCATTTCACACTTTTACATTTTAAAAAAAACTTTTTTTTATTTTTGCCTTCACACGATATTTTTAATGAAATTATTAAAATCAAACATTTTTAAAGTTAGAAGTAAAAACAAATATAAACTTTTAATATCACTACATTTCAAGATACAAAAACTTTTAATTGTAACAATAAGTTTTGGTCGCAAGCTTGAAGTTAATGGCTTATGAGTGATTTTTTCATTTGCCAAATCATAAAAGTTCAGAAATAACTACAATTTATATATGGCATGTTAACAAACAATATTTAATTGCGTTCAACTATTGAAAAGAAATCAAATTGCCATTGATTTGGTTACACAACATTTTTAATGAAATTATTAAAATCAAACATTTAAAAAGTTTGAAACTAAAAACAAATCTAAACTAAAGTTTCGGGGCCCTGACATATCGGGAAGTGCCCGAAAATCGAGTTTTAAAATTCCACCCGTAAAACGCCGCCAAAAGCAAGTAGAATTAAAGCGTTTAAAAAGACAATTTTTGAAACTTATCAAAGTTTTCCATTTTAATGAAATTTTTCCCGTGAACCTCTGAAAGTTGCTGTGGACCCCCAATTTTCATTTTCATGCCCGTGGACCCCTGGAAGTCGCTATGGACCACTGGGGGTCCATATGGACCACTTTGGGAACCGCTGCTCTATCATATCAAATCAAAATATCAAGAATTTAGCATGCGAATCTGTTAGGAGAAAAGGGGCTGCTGTCTCAGCAGCCCTGACCAAAAGAATGATAGCTTTTTCTCTTGAGAGCTGTGAAAAACAAACTGAGGGAAGAAGAAAAATATACGATTTCTACTACTAATAAATCACATTGGCTTTTCTCACTCCAACTCCAACACTGTTTCAATTTTTTATTTATAGCTTCTTTTTTTCTTTTCAACGAAGAGAAAAAAATCTTTTTTGGGATGTTTATCCATTTAGCTGATTATTACGAAGAGGATTATCAAGCGAATATGAATTCAATTTGTTCATCATAAAAAGAAATAAAACCGTGGCTAGAAACCATAGAGGTATAAGAATAATAGAGACGGCATGGACGGCAACCCTGTGTTCCAAAGATCAATGCTAGGCAAAAAGAATTCTTTAACATTGGAGCTCCCATAGACGCGTCGATTTCGAAGGTGAAAAATCGTAATAACTCATAGAAAAATGATCGGAAAAAGAAAAAAACACTTGTTTATGATGTAGAAGGAAAAGACTAATTATTCTGAGCTTAAAAATTTATAATATCTCCGAAACATTTTTATGAATGGGATTTTAAAAAAACTTCGCGCCGAGTTCGTTCGACTTTCACGAGCTATATTCGATTAAATTTGACATAATTTCAGTTAAATTACTTCTAGTATTATAAAATGAAGTTTTGTGATTAGATTGGATGTGTTTTTGAGTCATTCAAATCAATATTTCTGGTTGAAAATTGTTTTTTACGAAGTTAAGTCATGAAATGAGCTTTGGCGGCGGTTGGCGATCGAGCTTGGCGCTTGTTTTGTGTTGGTGCGGGTTTAATTTTAGCGCGTTATTATTTTTTATTTTGCCTCTTTCTCAAGAATTCAAGAAGATAATTTCCAATAATTATTAAGGAATAATATAAATGCATATTCCTATTATTGAGATGCAGTTTCTAAATAATTGTGATTTTTTAAAGTTTCTGTGGAATTTTTTTTGCCATATTGTAAAGACTATTTTTAGATTGCTGCTACATTAATGCTAAATGTATCAAAATAAAATAAGTTACCAATATTTACATTTATGTAATTTTTGTAACAATATTGTTAATAATATTATTTTGGATATTTGTACAAGATTTGGGTACTTCTTTTAGAATTTTAATACCTCAATAAAATAATGTAATAATAATTAATGTCTCCATCACTGGGGCTGTTTTAAAAAAATTCGCTTTGATATCCTTGAAATTTCATAACACAAAACCTAATCAGTAGAATGTAATCTTATTAATTTAATTTACTAGTTCAAAAGCCATCAAATGTTTAATTCAAAAATATTTTTTCAGTTGCGAGTTTGCCATTAAAAAAACTGTAATCAGCAGATTGGTTGGTTGGCGTTTTATGGCATAAGACCCGCCCCCTATTTTCAGAAAAATATTATTTTGAAGCCACATACTCTTATGAATGAAGATTACCGTCACTCTTTTTCCTATTAGTTTTTGGGTATTTAAATTTTGAAGTTTCAAGCTTTTCGGTGCCTTTTCGGTTTTTGCAACATTGTTTGCTAAGATCGAGAAGTGATAAGTAGAGGGGGTTAACGAGCTTTAATGAGAAAGGGGATGAGTCTCCAAGTTAAATAAGGTAAAAAGTAGACCATCAAATTTCAAAGTAATAATTCACTTCACATATCCATAAACTTCTTCCCTGTATGTTTTCGGATGTAATTCGCTATTCAAATTACACAATTTATGCACTTCTATATAAAAGCAAAATTAATTAACTATTTTTTTTAATCTTTCTAACCACTTAAAGTAACAGTTTACTTTTGTATTCATCAATTTAAAATTGCTTTCCTTTAAATATTGCGTGTGCTTTATCGTTGTGAATTAGAATAGGATATAGAGTAGTGTTAATTTCATTTATGTTTCAGATAACAGATACTGGAATTAAAATTACTTAAATAAAATGTAACCTTTAAAAACAGAAGCTATCACTAATTTATTTTAACTGTAAAAAATACGATAGCATTGATACAAAAATACGAAACTTATAAGGCAACAAAAAAATATATATTCTGAGCGTCTCGCCGTGCCAAACAGCGCGATAACCTTGCCAAATAGCATGAAATCTCGTAACTCATAAATTCTTCTTTCCTAACTCTATGCTAGAAACTCTATGGGCTAGAAAAAAGTAAACGTAAATCTTTTTTGACTTGCTGAAACGGATATACGAAAAAACCGTTCAATGCAAAAACCGTTCAATAAAAAACAATCAAATTTATTGCATGTGTAAAGCTACGAATTTTTTTGTTTTTTGAACGGTTTTCGTCTGAACGGTTTTTTCGCGACACCAGCTAAATATAGGTAAGTGACAGTTTTTGAATTATGAAATCGAAATTTTATATTGTTCCCATCTTTTCTATTTGATTTTTCCACGTTTTTGTTTAATAGAAATATTATTTGGCATTATGGAGATTGGTACCGCCGGAGCGCACCCCTTATAATTTTACCTTCGAGCCGCCACTGTGTATCATTTAAGAAAATTAAGTTAATTCGTTTAGTTAACAAGAAATAACCGTTGTGGGACTTTTCCATATTCATGCTATTTTTTTGCGCTTTTGTGCATGGTCGAAGAGGTTTGTGTCTAAAACCTTCCATAGGCCCGCTTTTATAGAGAAAGAAAAGAACTTAATTAACTTGCCTTAGAACTTAATTTTGATAATATTTTTTCTAAGTTATAAAATCGAATATCATGCACAAGTATAGAATATTACTCTTTTTTCACATTTACCCATTGGGGGTTGCAAGGAAAAAATAAAGGATAGGGATACTATGATTTCGGTTATACGAAAATTCCAACCAGTGTGGATACTTATGGCAGCTTTTACGGATTGTCTGCAATATTTACCGATTTTCTTTAATATTACGGTTTTACGCATTGATTGAAAAATATTACCGGACCTGTAAAAAGTGGCCGAACCTACGAATCTGGTTCGGGGGAACCCGTGCCAGCTTCATAGGAGCAATACATAAGGTTTGGGTAAATTTTATTAGGTTCGGGGAAGGTTACAACTTTTTCCAGGTCCGAATATTACGGATTTTGCGTTTTTGTCCAATTAACTATCGTGAAAACGCAAAACCCTCGCGGCGTAAACGATTTTCTCTAATTATATCGATTTACTTCAAATACAGATTCCTGTAGTCCTTACGATTTTTTCAATTATGGCCCTTTTATTGATGAAAAAAGAATTTCTTGGATACGCCGCCGAGTCTTGACGCGCGCTCACGTGTAAAGTTTGCTTCTTCTCGTGTTTCGTTCGCAACGCCAAAAGGACAACTTTACCGAGATGGGAATTCGCGTTGATGTTTTTGAGGCTTGTTAACGCGGGAAGCTTCAAGTTGTAGTTTTGTAATGTAGATTTCAAAAGTTGGCGAGTATGAGTGTACAAAAAAGGATCGATAAATTCCGATCAATAAAAAATTATTACATTAGTAAAGCTATATATTTTTACCGGAATTTACCGTCCGATTTTTACACCGACCGACATTTTCGCGACACCATCATTTCGAGGAGGATATGTGTCCAGATAATTTTTTAATGGTCAAATTACAATGCAATTAATTATTTATGTATTAGATACAACTTAGGGAAATTTGTTTCGTATTGCAAAGGGTGTACCGTCCCAACACCCCACTCCCCTTTTCTGGGTCCCCCCCGGAACCATCGTGGATCGGTTTTCTCGACTCGCTGACTTTTTCCAACCTGTTTCAAAACCATTACTCCGTTTACACTCGGTGAAAAAAAGGGCCCGAAAGAGGGAGTACACGAAAAAAGTGTTTCTACAATAGAAGGCACTTCCGATTTGTGTGTCCCTTCTCAGCCTTCCGTGGTGAAAAAAGTGCCGAGCGTCCGTTTCATTCAACCCGCCGCCGATGCTTTTTCCTCTGCTCTTCCTTTTCTGCTGCCGCGGCGCTGACCTTCGCGGCTCAGCGTCCTTGGCAGTGACCCTGGAAGGTCTCTCTCTCTTGTCGCCTACTACATGCATGCGATACCTGACGCGCATGTGCGTTGTTTCGGTCGCGGATGGCAGCGCGTTTGAGTTTTTTTTTTCATCATTTCAGTTTCCTCGCATGGCATCACGGAACGGGAGGCACTTTTCTCTGTTATTATTCGCAGGGATGTTGCGGCTGCGCCAATTGCGCCAAACTGCGCCAAGTCCTAATTCATGTGCTAAACTGCTACAAAAACCGTATTTTGAGCAAAATTGCGCCAAAACTGCGCCAATTTACGATTTTCTTGAAATCGAATTATCAAACTCTCATGCGAAGAATACCTTCATCCTTAGGAAAAAAAAACTCGAATCGTCTCTATGGAATCCTTTCCACGTTTCTACCACTTGAATTCAAAACCAAAACCGATGACGTCAGCTCAATTTTCTGTGTTAAGTCAGTTGAAAAGTCGAAAAATCGCGATTTTTCCCAAAAGTTTCGTTTTTTGCGAAGTGTTCCGTTCTTCCCCACGACTTTCGTGGATGGCCGCGGGTGCCGATTCAAGTTGGCTTCTTCTTGCGTCGTTATTATAGCGATGTAGAAAAAAAACTTTACAGTCCGGTGTTCCGGAAGTTGGGAAAAATAAAAAATTTTTCGGGTTTTTTCGCGGAGTGTTCCGTTCTTCCCTCGACTTTCGTGGAAGGCCGCGGGTGCCGATTCAAGTTGGCTTCTTCTTGCGTCATTATTGTGATAGAAAAAACAATTTTACTGTTGTAAGAAGCAAGGGCGTAGCCAGGGTTCCGCTTAGGGGGAGCAAGCAAGGTCGACTTTTTTATGTTTGTGGGGAACAATTTTAAAGCCCCGTGCGAGAGGGCCGTAGACACAATATTGTTTCAAGAGGGGTTTTTGACCTTCAATGAAATTAATGTCAAAGTTTTGTGGGTAGCGTGGAAACAATGAGGGTTTTTGTTTTTGTAATCCGACACTTAAAAGTAGTTTTTTGTTCTATCCCCCTTGGTGGGAGCGGTAGCTCTTTTATTAAATTTTGAATGAGTGCTGGCGAGTATATAGAAATTTATTTCGGGAGGGGCCTTAAAATGTTTTTCAGCCCCTTTTATCCATAGTAATAGGTTCAATGCAGATTTTTAACACTTTTTTAGGTAGAATTTGCTTCCAAGAAAACTTATATAAAAAGTCTTTAGCAATAAAGGTTCAAGTTTCAAAGGTGGTCTGGGGGGCACCCCCAGAAAATTTTTGGAAATTTGACCCTAAGAACAAGGTTTTAAACTGTTTTTGGTACACGTAAACCCAAATTTGGACATACATCTTTAGGTAAAATTTTATTTTAATGAACTTATTACAAAAAAATTGTGAAAGGTTTAAATACTAAAAGGGGGCCTGGTTGCCCTCCCCCAAAAAATATTTGAAAATTTGACCCTAAGAACAGGTTTTTAAACTGTTTTTTTTGGTACAAGTAAACCCAAATTTGGACATACATTTTTAGGTAGAATTTAGATTTTAATCATGGGTCTGTTTAGAAGAAATTTGGGTCCGTTTTCGAACCCTTCACAAAATGTTTCATTGTGAAAACGGACCCTTCACAACATATTTTACCTTAAAAACGGACCCTTCACAAAGTACTTTGGCCTTTAAATGGACAATATTTTTCACAATACTGCAAATTTGTGAGCTTATTTTCACAAAAACAGGCTCCTGGCTGAAAAGCACTAATTTAACACTAACTAAAATTCACAAAAGTATGAGTAGATTTTCACAATTAAAAAAAACGGACCCTTCACAAAAAGTCTGGACAGACCCCTGTTAATGAACAACTAATTACAATAATAAAGGTTTAAATACTAAAGGAAGGTCTGGGGGCCCTCCCCCAGAACAATTTTGAAAATTTTGACCCTAAAAAACTGAGTTTTAACTTAACTAACAGTAAAGTAAAAGTAAATTCCTCAGGACTTAGGGGGGGCAGCTGCCCCTCCCTGCCTCCCCCTGGCTACGCCCATGGTAAGAAGGCCACAAGTCTGGTGTTCCGAAAATCGGGAAAATAGCGATTTTTCGCGACAGTTCCGATTTTCCGCGACTGCTTTTCCAACGGACGTCTTCAACGGCGGTGCAGAAAAAACAACTTTACTTTGGTCAGAGCAGCCTGAGAAGTTTAATAAGATTAATTATTTTTCTGCATTTAAGTCAGTATTTTCAACTAAAGAGGATTTTCTAAGTTGTAAATTTTTATTGAAAGGTTGCTTCATAGCAACTTAGATTATTATAGTGTTTTTTTATCTGATTTAAGATTCCAAAAATACCTTCAAAAATACTAATTTCTTACTTTTTTGCTCTACTTAACTAAAATTTTTTGACAATATCGTTTTTGCAATTTAATATTATTACTTAAATAATTATTCTGTTAACTAATTTCCTTAATTTTTATTTAATTTTAGTTACATTTTGACTTTTAAATTGGTTTTAAAACCTGATTCAGGAATATAATTGGCATAGTGTGTGTTTGAAGCTGTGTAAAAAATTTCTCTCTTTTAAGTAAAAAAGTACTCCTTGATTTTTTTTAAAACACTCCTTGAAAGTTCCTGGAATACTCCTTGATTTTGATTTCTGAAAATTTGTATAAACCCTGCATTTGGCGTTTTTGTTATTAAAATTAAAAATTGTATTGAAAACTATTATCATTAACAATAACATTATTTTAAAAACATTAAAAATTAATTAAAAGTTTGTTTAGAATTGCCATTTAATTTTTAATTTATGATAAAATGGAGGTTTTTAAATCTGTTTTGTGAAGGTACTTTTTTCTCTTTTTTTAATTTGTAAATGCTCCTATTTTTAAATGGTAAATTTTCTAAGGTACCTTTAAAAGGTTGCAATTTTGCTTAGACAGATCTCTAGCTGTTCAAACACCTGTTTTTTGCGTAATTCGTCTTATAAATTATTAGTAGTTAACTTAATCATGCATAGTTTTAAGATTTTAAGATTAATAGTTGGGATAAATTATCAGTATATTTTAGTAACAAGAACTATTAACCCTGCTATGGATTTTAATTTTGGTTGTTGCAAAAAATTGATTCGCCCTGTTCCTGCTTTAAAATTAAGATAAGTTTCTACAAAATTTAAAATCAGCTGCTACAAAAATGGTTTATTCTGCTACAAATTTTTAATTAAGCTGCTACAAACTGCTACAAATTTTTAATTATGCTGCTACAAACTGCTACAAATTTTTAATTTAGCTGCTACAAAAACTGCTACAAAATGCTCAAAGTGGTGCAACATCCCTGTATTCGGCTGCGGAATCGGTTTTGGGAATTTCGAAGGTGTCTTTTAGGGTTCCGGAGAAATCGAGGAGGGGCTTTTTTTGGTTTTCTCGGGAAACTTGATTTTGGGAGTCAGCTAGTGGCATATTCTCTACCTAAGAATTCTATTTTCATGTGGGGTTAAAATTTGGACCATACGTTGAAAATCTTGTACTTTTAGGTAATCTGTTACTCCAAGCCAAAAACTGTAAAGTAGATACCTAAATTTAACTCCTCTTTATTGATACCAGAGTGCTTATATCCAATGCACTCATTCGGAAGTCTTCCTAGTGGCCCTCCCTATCCTAAAAAAACAACCCTCAGTCTCAGTTGCTGACGAGATTTGTTCGGTTTCCAGTATGCCTTCAACTACTGACTGAGTTAACAGTCTGCGTAAAGTTAAAGGAGGACATAAGAAGTACAGCCGATAAAAAAGGAAAGTTCAAAGACATTTGCAAAAGTTTATGATAATTTAAAATATTTGTCTTTGGGACGTGTTCAAATTGAAAATAAAGTCCATGACCAAACTATTATTGGCAGACAAACCGTCTTCATCCTTGGGTTGATATAAAAGTAAGCCAAGCCTACGGGACTGAAATAGTACGTTCCCTAACATGTCTTAACATTCGAAAACTTCTCTGTGGTTCTGCTGCTTGCTGGAGCAAATTCCCTCCAGGAGGCCCATGTAGGGAATCTTCAGCCTTGGAAAAAAGGGTTTGAAGGGACAGTGTGCCTCTCTCTCAAGGTTGATACCCCCTCAACCTTCAGTGACAATCTGGCGAAGGTCGTCTCTGAACCCTGCTTTTTATGTGTGCGAATGGAGCTTTTTCAGTTTTTCCCCCACACTTGCACACACAGCATGGTGGTGAATGAGGGAGAATGTTATGGTGTAGTTTTCAATACATCTGAATTCGGGGGTTGATTCCAAAAGTGCCTCAAGTCTTCCTGTGTGATTGAACTTCAACGGTTGATCGTTTTTTGTTCTCCTGTATGGCTGTTGGCCTTCAAAGGGGGGGGGGTCTCGCTTTCCTTCCCTTCTAAGCACATATTTCGTTTTCCCCTTCTTTTTACTTGGCTTAGTCTACTTTTGAAATTGCTGAAGACTTTTTATCATTTTACACCCACCCGGTTTTCATAATTCAGTCTTTACATGTCTGAGTAGCCAATTAATCCCTGAATCTAAATACTTTTACTGCCTTATTTGACACACCTACATAACATTTTCTCCACATAAATGTCAAAAAGTAGTTATGTGCTACTGCAATTTTTTTAGATATCTTTTTATTATTATTACTATATTTCCCTAATTCCTGGTTTGGGTCCTGACCTTCCTAACTGGTCCCCTACAGTCCTAATAACTCAGCTTGTTTTTCTGATTTATTTTTATAAAAAAAGGAAATTTTGCATAGTGATCTGAATGGTTTGAAGTCAATGTTTTTAGTATACAACAGTTTTGTAGAAAGTTGATGCTGAAAATTTTATCGTGTTTTTATGTATGGAAAAATTCTTTTGGAATTGCTTAGGAAGTATTGTTAGATATTTCAAAGGAGAATTGCCGAGAAAAAATAGAATTAGTTATGAGTTTAAATGAATATAGTAAACATAGTTGTACTAAAAGGGTTTTTTTACAATTTCGTGTAAATTGAGTTTTCCCCAGCTATCCGTCTTGTCACTGCATGATCGAT
Organism: Tetragnatha versicolor; assembly: GCA_024610705.1. Classification (NCBI taxonomy): domain Eukaryota; kingdom Metazoa; phylum Arthropoda; class Arachnida; order Araneae; family Tetragnathidae; genus Tetragnatha; species Tetragnatha versicolor. Next base: position 1,703,238 of record JANDEH010000001.1, read on the forward strand.
GATGATGGGATTTTAATGTTGCAGGATTACCCTCGCATTCCATTACTCCATGTTCTTTAAGTTTTCTCAATGACAACGAGAATAAAAATTACTCATTATAAGCATGAAATAGGGTTTATTTGCCAAATTTGAATCTTTCTCATCTTGGAAACCAGTTCGTACTCAGTGACGACCTATTTGGTCTTGTTCCATTTACACCAGTAAAGAATTAACGACTAAGACTGAAGGTTATTCTACGTGAGTGTGTGTAAAGGAGCTCTTGTTGATCTTGATTTATGTTAGCACGAGAAGTTTCAGTTCCATATTTGTGGTTGTGAGGAATACTACAGTTGTCTTCAGCGTGTTACTGTAGCGAAAATTATTCTTTTGTTTTCAATTTTCATCTTCATTCAAGGCTGACTTGGGTGTTATTCCGTTCTAGACCGGACAGAATTTATGACGGATCACCTTTTCCATTGTGATAAAGGTTTGTGTTGTATGTTGTATATTTCCCCGAATCATACTTTTTTTTTCATGGATTAGGCGTGGTCTTCTTTCATCTATTATCTGCTTCTCTTACTCCTAATCGAAATCATATACTGTGATTATTGGAAAATCTGGAGCACCATAAACCAAGCAATACCAACCTACCACATAATATAAATTCCAAACAAAAGTTATTATCTACAAATTAGTGTTGATTTTTGTATAACAGATTTTAGGACATTTTTCCTCCTTTTTTATAATTAATAACTCTTAAAGTTAACAATGTTAACTAACATCTCAATATCCTCTTTTTTTTGAAGTTTTATTGACTTAAAAATATCGAGATGATTTCAAAACACATAAAAAATAAACGTTATAAGTTCTTTAATTGTTCTGTTCTTATGATTCAAAAAATGCAGTTTCTTAACCCCTCTAAAAAATCTAAGGGGGTTATTTTCCAGCCCCCCAAACATTGGGGCACCCATTAGCAGTGGAGGCTCGTCCATAGGAGCATGTGAGCCCCCAGTCCCCAGTGAAAACAAGTCAAAACAGTGAAAACAAGTCAATTATAAAATTATTTAAGAACAAATATAAATCTACTTCACTTGTACCTTAATCAGGAGGAGTTTTCACCCCTCATTCCACTAGCGGATCCAGGGGGGCTAGGGGGCTCAGGCCCCCCCAAAAATAAAGTTTTACACTATATAAATATAATATGTCATTTTATGCCTCAAAATGAGTCAAACTTTGTTATTTTAAGGGCAAATTTTCAAAACCATTGTGGGGAAGGACCCCCTTGGCACTTGTAACTTTATTATTACAACGCGATTTTATTGAGTTGTCAAAACGCAAAAAAATCTATCCGAAATTCGGATGAGGCGTACCAAAACGAGTTGAAAAAGTGGGGTTTTTGACTAAAATTTCCAAAAATTTTCCCCCTTTTTGAAGTTGGAGCAGGATAATTCACTACCTTTTCTGTATTAACATTAACAAGAAGATTCAATTGGATTATGAAAATTCTTAGCCCGCCCTTCCAAAAAAAAAACAATTCCTGGATCCGCCACTGCCTCATTCTGTTCGAATTGTGATATTTTTACTTAATTTTATTCTCAAAACTTAATCGTGAACCCCCATTTGAACTACCGCCACTGCCCCTCAGTCAAATTAGAACTCATTCATAGTCCACGAAAATCGGCGGGGCTTAGTTAGGAAGGATGATGTTTTAGTTTAGATAATTAGAGAGAGGAGTCAGCGATGCGTCGCAGCCGTTTCCGAGACGACGACGCGCGGCAAGGTCAGCGGCGAGCGACGCCAAGGTCAGCCCGCGGTGCAGGTGTCGTCACGGCTGACGTCGCGGCCGACTCCACGTGCGAGCGAACTGCCTACCTGGCTGCAGTAGTAGTCCGGTCGAGCCGCTCGCTGCTGCTGGCCGGTTTTCTATCTCTCCTCGCTTTGTTGGATACCTTTCAAAGAGGTAGGTCCGGGTGGGGTTGTGGTGGAAATTTCTGTGTTTTTTGAGTTGCGGCGGGTTCGTGCTTTTTTGTTATGGAGTTTTTGTTGCGCGTTTGTGTGGTCCGGTGTGGTCCTGTTCAATCTTTCTTTGAACTGCTGATAGTTTTTCAAAAAAAAACAGCCCCCCCATGAAGGAAGGGAGGGGAATGGCTGCTGCCTCCATAGATTGTATGCTTTGTTAATTGTTTGGGCTTTATTGTTATTAAAGATATTCTCTTTTAAAAATGTAAATGGGAGAAGGTTTATATGTGAATTATTTAAATTTTTTCATTTCGAAACTTTTTCTGATGACTTGTACTTTTTGAGACGAAATACTGTATTTCTGTTATGTAGTATTTACATAATGTTCCGCATGAATTTTCGAAATAAAACCTTAATAATAAAAAACCTTTTCTAATAAACCTTAAAGCAAAACCACACTGATCCTTATTAGCTAATAAATTTGTATCCTTACCCGAGATAAATTCTGTCATGTGCCATATGCGCATCTAGCTTATGAGATGGTAATTTATTTTTAGTTTGTAGATGGGCATAGAAGTATATAAGAAAGTAACTATTTTTTTCTCCTGCTAAGCTGAGAAAAAGAAGTCATCAAGAGCCTAGAAATCGATGATTTGCTAGTCACTTTATGAACCACTCGTGAAACTAATACAATTGAATATAATTTTTGTAAGGGGAATATCTGGTGTAAGGGGTCATCCATAAATTACGTGAGGACAAAAAAGGGGGGAGGGGTGTGGAAAAATCTCACCAAGGGGGGAGGGGGGTCGACTAAAATCTCACGTCATCTTTTTAAGTTAGAAATTATACGATTTTCTTTTTTTAAGTATGAGAAAGGGATACACACAGATAAGATACTGCAAATTATTTTTAAAAAGTTGTAGGTAAATCTCACTTGGGGGAGGGAGGGTCCAGATTTTGGAAAAAACGCCTCACGTAATTTATGGATGTCCCCTAACATCCTCATATGTTGACTGTAGATAGCAAACAGAGCAATTCAACTTTTGCTTTAAAAACGTATATTGACGCCGTGTGTCTGCATTGTTTTCAAACTTAATTTTGATTTCATACGTTTTTTATTGAAGTGAAACTTTTAAATAAATGAGAAATTAAGTCTGCATCCATGGTAAAAATATTAATATAACTATTTTTATTAGTTTGGAAGATACAATCCAGTTTGTTGGGATAATGTAAAAACATTGAAAAGAGTCGTGAATCAGCTCCAACGCATGTCGGTCTAGCGACGGCTTGTTAACCAGTCAAACGACATTTCTATTCCATGCTAGCTTCCCGCGTAACTCATAAAAGCTTTTCCATTACATTGTTAATTATGTGTCCGACAAACTTGTTCTGGAATCAATTGCAGCCCACTTCGGATGACCGTCATTGTTTCTGGCCGCATGATTATTCACTCCTAGGAAGATGCTCACAAGTCCCTTCTTCTTTTATGATTTATTGACAAATTGTCTTTAAAATAAAGGTACTTGCTTGGGAGGTTGAAAAGATGCGTTTATCGCTTTGTGGTTGCTCTGTTTTGAGTTCTCAAACAATTATTGAATCAACTTTCTTTTATTTTTATGATCTTTTTAATCTGTCTGGACTCCTGCTTGGTCGTATTGTACCATCGACTTATCAAAATAAACTAATTTGGATTTCGGCTTAGCTTACTAAACAGGTTTACTTTCTCCGTTCGAAAGTGACTTGGAGAGAGTGACCGAACATGGTTTGACCGGCTGGCATGACCTGGAAAACACGATTGCTCAATCGAATTTCGTTAATGGGATGTAACATTTTTCTGTTTGATTGGCGTAATCAGTTTATCGTGTTTTTCTTATCTAATTTTAATAACACATTTTCTCATTTATTGAAAATAACTGAAATTGCAGTCCCATCAACGTTGCATATTTTATTCGGTAGATAGTGCAGTTGTCTTGAAGTGTGTGTGGGTTATATTAATTAATTTTTATTAAAATTCACTCTCCTCATGCTCCATACAGTATTAAAAGGTTATACTACAGGGTGATTCAGAAATAATCATCATTATTTTGGGGGGAGGTAGAGGGGCCCTTGACAAGCATATTTTGAACAGGGATGGTGGGGCGCAGCCTTACCGTTAAAGAGCTATAGGACCTAATGTAGTGCGAGCGCGTTTCAAAAGGACGTTTTTAGAAGGACCATGTGACGAAACAAAACATAATAAAATGAAAAAATCTATTGCATAAGGTAAGGAAGTATCCCTACTACTTACACCATGAATTCCATAGAATTTGAACCACTTTCTAAACCGTGGAGTGAGTTTCAAAAGGGCAATATTAATCTTTTAGTCAAAGAATGGAGTTCCCTTAATGGTATTTAGAAAAATGATGATCGGGGAAGGAATTTTCAATGATCGTAACATGGATCATTGAAACTGTTTGATCATTGAAAATTCCTTTCCCTATCATCATTTTTCTTAATACCATTAAGGGAACTCCATTCTTTGACAAAGAGATTAATTTTGCACGTTTTAAAACTCACCCCACGGTTTAGCAAGTGGTCCAATTTCTATCACATTGAGGATTTAAGTAGTACGGATACTCCTTTACCTCATGCAATAATGTTTTTCATTTTATTATGTTTTGTTTCGTCACACGGGCCTCCTAAAAACGACCTTTTGAAACGCGCTAGCACTACATTAGATCCTAGCTCTTTAACGGTAAGGCTGCGCCCCACCATCCCTATTCGAAATATGCTTGTCTAGGGTCCCTCTACCTCCCCCCAAAATATTGAGATATCAGACCCTCTGATTTACCACTAGGCCAAGGCCTGGCTTTGGGGCCCTAAAATCTTAGAATTGTGTAAGATGTTATTGAGACAAAAATAAATTTCATATATTCTGGAGAACATTTTTAATAATTTATTTTTCAAATGTAAAATAAAAATTTAAACCTATGGTTTTATGCACTTTTAGTTAACTTCTTTGAAATAGTCAAAAGGCTAATGTAACTACCAATTTGTTATTATGATTACATGGGGACCCCTTCTTTCGAGATAGAGACCTACTACTAAAATTTTTCTAAATCGGGCCCTCACTACGCATTACGTTGCAAATATTACTTTATTTTTATCTAGCTACCTATAATTATCCTTGACAGACAGTTCAGTTCAAGAAAATTATTTTTTCTTGAAATTCTTTTGAATTTCCTTGGTAACTAGTTTGAAGTTAAATAAATGTTGGGTCAGAAAATCTGTTTTACATGTTTTTAACTCTTTTCCCTTTCATACATATAAAAACTTAATTTCATATCTGAATCCTTCAACGTAAATAGCCATGACATGACATACCATGCGACGAGTTCTCTAGCTGTTTTTCACCTCTCATCATGTAAAACGAACCTTGAGAAACTCTACCCCTATGCGATGCGTTTGACACACGCAGCAGTAGGTGTCGTTTTCATTCATATCACGGTGTATTACCGAACCCGCGTGCAATACCTCTTTATTTATGGGTTTTCTGCCTGACGTCGAGAGAAGGCTACTATGTTTTCAGCTGCTGCTGAGGGAATACGGACTAGCTCAATTTTAATTATATTGGTTAGATTAGCAGTGTGAGGGAGATTTTGTTATTTACGTATGTTTATAAGTAGGGGTGAATCTAAGAGAAGGGGGTATGGGACATTCCAAAGGAATTAAACCATTCTTCAGAATTTTGATAAAAATTCCTTTATCAATTCGAAACTTATTTAAAAAATAGCGGAGGAACTTTTGGTGAGAATTAAGGATTAAAATTTTGTTAACTATTTATAAATTAGAAAAGTCATAGTGATGCATATTTCCAAGATACCAGTATTTCTCCAACCTATCCTTTATTCAAAATCTTAGGTTAGCGTATGGCAATAATTGTGAAAATGTTTCTACGGTTTTTGTAAGTTGATTCAATAATTCGTCATCTTTCCGTGATTCAAATTTTAATATATATATTTATATGGTTACCTATATTTTTTCTGTGTTATGATTCGCGAAGCCTTCATTGCTTGCATACCCTGGATTAACTGCATTTCTAAAAACTTATTAGCTTTCTTAAAGCACACACTTCTCATTGTAATATGAACGAGTGTATCTGCTGGAAGGATATAGTTCAAGGGAGATTGGAAGAAGACGATAGGGGGAAAGAGGGGTTGACGATGCAGACAGAGATGGACCTTGAGAAGGAATTGTAGTTTGTGAAAGGAAGAGGAATCGGGGGGAGAAGATAATGAGTGAATTGAGTAATAAATCCAAATACCTTCTGGCTTAATTATAATATCATTGAAACTGTTAAATTTCTTTGGATTTACCCTAAAAATTTAACAGATCTTAAACTCGCTTCCTCCATGTTCTGTGGCACCAAAGCACTACACGGTGAAGCAACGTCACTCCCATGGTAACAGCGAACGCCAAGTATCGGACGATCGCAGCGCCAATATCTTGCCCTGGTGGTGGCAGGGCCCTCCCGAAAACCCGCGCGCGCGCCTGCTTGTTCATAACCATAACTTCTAGCATTGTTTACATTCCGTTTTGTTTACAAAACGAATATTTCGATCGAATCTTTGCGATTAGTAGGTATTTAGAGACAGGTTAATTTTCATAATAATTAGGGTTTACAAAACTGAACAATTCCATTTTTTAATTAGGGTGGAAAAATAATATTCTTTCAATACCGAGCTGTAAGATCGTGGAAATGCTAAAACTTAGTGCACTTAATTATCTTAAGTCAATCAGTTTATAGAATTGTTAGACATCTTCTCATCCTCAATCAGTTAATCTTTTATGAAAATTTCTGTTAACTGAGAATGACTTACGATAGCTTGTCAGTATAATATGAGCATTTAAATGTTATTGAAACTGCATTGAACTCTGATGGTTTTATCCATTAATTATACAAAATCAGGAGGTACTTTGGGATTATTTTGGTCTGATAATTCTATTTTATTGGTGACATTTTGCAAAATAAGCTTCAAATCAAAAGCACCCTGGTATATCAGACATTTTTAATGTTTTTTATTTTAACATTTGAAAAACTTATTTAGTGGTTATCGCAACATTTGACACTTTGTGCCTGGAATAATCCCGAAGTAGCTGAAAACAATTCCTTTGAAAAATAAGATCAAAATAAAATATCAGATAATGGAATCTTCAGCCAGGGAATAAACTGAAGACCTTTTTTAAATAAGTATAAAAATTATAAATTCTCAAAACAAAACTATATTCTAAAATCTTAGTATAAAACACAAGAAGGAAAGATAGCTGCATTACCAAACACAAGATTTATTACATTTCCCCCAAGCATTACATTAAGTATTTTGAGTTCCCAAGAAAAGGAAGGTTTTTTCAAATTTCAATTATTATGTACAAATAAAAAGTTCATCAGTTTATAATGATCTTTGAGCATGAGCACTTAGATATCCTCGAGACGAAGCGTTGGTAACCGATGTTGATGGGCAGGATTTGATGATTCCAGGTGTTGATGGGATGGACTTGACAAAGTTGGGGGAACAACGTAGCCCACCTCCATGTGGTGTTCCCTAGGAAACGATGTATAACCAGCGGCCAAGTGGCTAAGTAGATAAAACTGAGTTAAAACATATATTTAATTATGGTGAAAAGATAGAATGTTATGTAAGAAAATTATTGAATTTTTCATTTTCATAACCATAGAATTAAAACTTTACTCGATGCAATGGCATTGGGTCCAGCTTGTTCATTCTTAAAATTTGTTAAGAAAAGACAAGAAAATCACCAAAACATAATTTATTTTAAATGTTTAAATATATCAATAAAGGTATCCAATATTTCGTGTAAATCATGAGAAGATTTGTTTCAAAATTAATATATGAACTAGACTGTAATTAGAATTTTGGTAGGCAGGACAAGAAATCTGAAAAGACTACAAGATATTTGTAAAGATTTGGGCATGTACATATCAAGCGCCATTACATTAGCCATTATGGTGTCTTAAAAAACCTTTTTTCGAAAAACCTCGCTCCTTAGTAAGGTTAAACCCTAGAGTTGACTTTGGGGCTGAAACATCACATACTATCTTTTGGGACCAAAAGAAATTGGAAAAGCCCTGAAGAGCGAGGTTTTTCGAAAAACGTTTTTAGACACCCTAAAGCGCCATCCTTTCCGCTCTAATTAAAAACAATTTTAAAAATACAACTTTAGTTTTATGAATGTTTAAACTATGCAATTTTTAAATTTTTTTTATTTTGGCAATATGGTTAAGAGTCGGACCTGGAAAAAGTGCCCAAACCTACGAACCTGTTTCAGGGGAAGCCCTGCCAGCTCCATAGGAAAAATACATAAGGTTTGGGGGAAGGTTACAACTTTTCCAGGTCCGTTAAGAGTTAATAAAAAGGAAGTAAAATTCATAATCAATCTAATAAGTGTACACAAACTTTTTATGCTCATCGGCTAAATTAAATTTTGAACTGGATAAAATAGAATTTGTACACTTGACAAAGACTGAAAGGATAGTTCTAGTATTGAAAAATAAAGATAAATATTATGGTTGGTACAATTAAAATATTCACCTCTTTCATCTCTTATTAAAAACATTTAAAAAAACACCACTTATTCTGATGTACTATTTTTAAACTATGCAGGTTTTCAAAATTTTCTGGTACTTGTTATGTGGTTGAGAGTTTTAGAGAAGAAGTAAAATTTGTAATCAACCGAAGTATACAAATCTTTTATGCTCAGATGTTAAATTAAAATTTGAACTGGACTCCAATTAGAATTTTGTCACTTGAAAGACTAAAAAGATAGTTCTTGTGGTTTTTGTTAAATTTTTTATGCATAGGTAAAATAACCATTATTTTAATCAGGGTTCCCACTCAATTTAGGAAATAAAAAATCACTGACTTTTCCAAGTCAATTTTTAAGATTTTTCGGTAAAAAAATTAGCAATTCGCTGCATTTTTCAGATACTTGCATAACATAATTGCACACATAATTTTCAACAAATTGACAATGTTTTCACTTGCTAGAGCCAAAATTGACATTAAAAATTTTCATTTTCCAGGTATTTTTACAGATCTAGGTTTTTGCCCAAAATTAGCAATTTTCCCTGACTTTTTAGGTGAAATTTAAATTCCCTGACTTTTCCAGGTATTCCCTGACCCATGGGAACCCATAACGGCCCCCAGACCCATAACAATTACTATTTAAATAATAAAATTGAGAATGATCATAATTGGAAATTTTGGCACAGCTTCGATACCATGTTTCTTTGATACCACAGCTACCATGTTTACCCACAGCTCAAATTGTGACGCACAACCATATAGATCTAACTTGAGCTGTGGGTAAACATGGAGGCTGGTCGACTCTTATTGAAGCTGTGCCGAAATTTTTAATGAAGATGTTTTTATAGAAGTACATACCTAAATCATCAAAGAAATTGAGAGGCACTACCTTCTACCTTACTTCAGATTCAGAGAGGGGGAATGAAAAATTGGCGTATCATTAACTAAATTAATGCGTAGTTTAATGTTAGTTAGTTTGGGTGGGTTCCTTGGGCTATATCCTCGAAGAAGCTCAAGCAAAGAGGATTTAAGTTCAGCATTTGTGACATGCGAAACATCTATACACTCCACGTCAACCAAATTAACTAGATGGCTCAAAGGATACGAATCTTCACTGACAAGTCTGATCCCCTGTTTGCCTATCGAAAACTCAGCTTGCCTGATGCAATCGTTACCAATGATAACGTCAAAAGACAGGCAATCATCCCGAACAACATGGACGTTCGTGTGAAAGGGAGAAGATTCTATGAGAATTGTACCCACAAAATACCCAACTGAAGAAACTCGGTTACTACCGAACCCAATAAAAGAGACCGGGGAAGGCGAAAGATCGGGTGATCCAACTCGCCTATGGACACTCTCTTTCACGATCGTAGCAGATGAGCCAGTGTCCAAAAGTGCTTTCAAAGGCACACCCGAGATGGAAACCTGCATCTGCATTATATTAGGTTCATATTTCTCAACTTTGGTGACGTGATTTGATTCCTGAGCATTTGGGGCACGATAAGTAGTAGAGCTACTTTGAGGACAGTCTTTACTTTTATGACCAAAACCCTTACACCTAAAGCATTTAGGGCCTCTATCCCTGTAAGGACAGTCTGGGCTTCGGTGATTTTTCCCACCACAATTATAACAAATCACGGGTGCATTACTAGGGGGTCTTTTTTGCTGAATCACCGGAATAGTGGCATTGTTACCATCCGCCAGCGAGATTCTTAACTTCTCGTATATCCTTAATTTCTCCTTCAGCTCCCCGAGACTTTTACAACCGTATAAGATCATTTTGTTGTTGATGGGGTCTGGGATACCGTTTATTACGTATTCGATAACGGAAGTCTCGTCTATATTGCCCCTTGATGCCAACTCCCTGACACTAAAAAAGTAGTCCTGTAAGCTCTCATTGCTTTTAAGCTTTCTCTTCTGTAAGAGGTTATGCAAATCAATACTGGTTACCCTCGAATCAAACTCTTTAAATAAAGCCTTGCGTAATTTTTCATAGGTTTTAACATCCCTTAGAGATTGAACATACAATTTAGCAGGGTTTATCAGACACTTTTTTAAGAATATTAATTTCTGAACATTATTGGTTACATTGTATATACTAAAAAATTCATCCAATTCATCAAAGAAAACTTTAACAGAAAAGTTATTAGAACCACTAAAAGGTCTAATTAGATCAGAAAGATCCCTAAAATTAAAAGTTAAGTTGGATCCCCCAAAAGAATTAGGAACTACCGGATCGGTATTCACAGTTTCAGGAGTTACATAATCAGACTTAAATTCATCTTCATCGTCCGAATCTGTATCAGAATGTTCAGCAGGTTTTAAAGTTTCAAAATCAGATAGAGCCGTGATGATAGTGGAAAAACATTTATCTGGGGTATCAAAACATTCTAATCCCAAGAACTCACACATTCTAACAAAATCTGACAAAGTAAATGATTCCAAAGCTACCTTTTTGGCATTCTCAACCTTAAAATCACTAGGGAATCCCGAGAACGATCTAATGTTTTTCCGGTTGGATCTACCGCAGTCCGATCCAAACAAAAATCTGTGAAATAACTTAACAGATGCGGCAGAAGCCCACTTAATGCTTTTAGCAACATGGGGGATTTCCCCTAAAGTAGACATCTTTAAAGCAAATAATGTTACTCACAAGGATGTCTGTATTGAGAAGAGAGTGTCACACTTTTCCGATTCCGGAAACTCTACGGATGGGGCTCGTCGTACGTCTACCGAGGCTCTCCGCCTATACGTCTACCGTTATACGTCTACCGAGGCTCTCCGCTGAAGGCATCTATCTCAGGAACTGCAGACATCTACTGTCAAAGGAAACATCGAGAGCATCTAAGAAACGAAGTCGTCTACTGCAACTCCATCAGCAAAACTTCCCTCAGCGGTATCAACCTTCGGATTGGCATGGTGCAGCCGCAGCTAGGGGATTCACCGGGAGGCCGAGCCCCCACTTTTATAGAAACCAGTCAAAGCCATCTTGTAAATATAATATAACTTTTATTAAGAACAATTAAAAAAACGTATTAGTTGAAAGTATAACGTAAAAATGACATGTCGAAAAGTAATCTCTGTGTGACAAGTGACAAAAGTGACAACAAGCTTGATATGTGCTCTTATTATTCATGGGGAGGCGCATGCGCCGTCAGGCGCGTGCGGGACGTCACCTAAAACATCTAAAGCATCTTCACTTCTAAATATCACTTCTATAAAATAATGGATGGAAAAGGATAAGTCTAAGAAGGTGAATGTCTCGATTCCCACAGATTAGATACCCTAAAAATGAAATTCAGATTCAGGAATATTGTAAATATAATGATAATGCATATAAAAATAAAATTAAGATGTTTATATAAGATACAGAAATTATATATATAGTAAAGCACCGTTTATACGTCTTTCAAGGGACCGACGTAAAACGGCGTATAAATGAAAAGATGTATAATTGAAAACCCTTTTGATTATTTGAATGAATTGGGACTTAGCGAAAACGACGTATAAATGTAAAAAACGTATAAATGAGACGTATAAACGGTGCTTTACTGTATATATACTAGCGCTAAAGAGCTAGATCCAGGGGATGATGTACGAAAAAACCGTTCAATGCAAAAATCAGTCAGCGAAAATCGCTCAATAAAAACAAATTTAATACATGTATAAAGCTATATATGTTTTTTAATGGTTTTTGTCCGATCGGTTTTTGCATTTAACGTTTTTTTTTAGCGACACCGACCCGCGGTCCTGGAAAAAGTGCCCGAACTTGGTTCAGGGGAAGCCACTGCCAGCTTCCATAGGTACAATACATAAGGTTCGGGTAAATTTCGGTTTGGTTCGGGGGTAGGTTATAACTTTTTCCAGTTCCGCCCACCTAAGTTTCAGTATTTAAAAAACATGCTGATACGTGACAGACGGACCTCGCCAGTTCAAATGTGTAGCGCTAAACCAGAGGTTACCCGGACAATATGGTTCCGGCAGAGTGAGAAATAGTTAAAACATCAAAAATTTTTATGTTTATACTTCAACAATTAATATTATATATTCTCTTATTATATTTACAACAAAGTGATTTTGCCATGAAGTTAGGCATGAAATATGGGATTTTAAGCATAAAATTTAACAAAAAAAAGTTGTTAGGATGCTTCTATTTAAAATTATTTTTATTCAGAAACCTTCCCGCAGCAACGTGGTAAAGTTTAAAAGTTAACGTAGGTGGGAAAACTTTAAAACTATCAAGGACATATACACAAACATTGATTTATATATATGTTAAGGGCAATGAGATAAATCAAGCATTATTAATAATGCCCGAAGTGGAGGAGGGCAATGTTATAAATTCATTGGCATTTATCAATGAAATTTATCACTTTACCAGTAACATATATATAGATAGGCAATATTGGGATGACAATGAGGCACTAATGCATCGAAAAGATAATCCATATAATAAAATTTATACCATTTTGTTAAATGAAAGCTAAATTTTTAAAATTCTTTATGCTGAGAGATTAAATAATACTGGCCGTTACACTTATAGATACCTAATGCAACCTGAGACTGTCTCTGAAACAGTCCTCTTTTGATTACACATCATAATTACTAGAAAAATGTAATCATGGGACATGGGAATGTAAATAAGAATTAATACCTATAATTTGCTGAAGATGAACCGAGTGGGGAATTAAATATTGCAAGCAATGGGGGATTTTATTGTTTGAGGATCCTAACTCACTCAGTTATTATTTAAAGAAAATTTAGAACATGATGCTATCATTAACCATAACATTTAACATAGAAGAACTTACCTGTTAGTAAATAAGTGTGAATTCCTTGTTCCGTTTCCATGAAAACATTGAAGCAAACAACACCGAACTTTTCACTTCGCCAAACGGCTAGAAAATTCAAAGTTATTTACTGCACGTGCGCAATGAGGAGCATGTGAATCGGGAACCATGGCAACCGATAAATAAAACTTGTAGTTATACCCTGCGAGCACTAGATGGCGACACGTTAACGTGGCGACCGGAACTCCCATAGAGTTGTCGTCGCTTTACTTATACCGCTTTGTGTGGCACCCACTTCGACTGGTTGTAACTCTGAACATTGGAAAATCCTCACGAATCCCCAAGATACCCTTGACGACCCATTCGTTTTTCTGTGTCGGTCAATGGAAGAAACCGGACCAGACAATGACTCGTGAGTCACTCCCCGGGGAAGACCAGACAACTCGGAATTCGCTCCGAGCAGGCGGCGACTCCTTAATTAAAACCCTGACAAAACACTGTGGGAACCAGACGCGAAAATTCGTCCCGTGTCACTGAACTGTCTCCGTGGATGACCAGGGGGCAACTCCGGGTTTTTTAATCTTCTTTTTTATTTCAAGTTGTAGAATTCACGAGTTTATCATAAATTGGCATACGTCGCCCCAATCCGTTTCATCTATCGGATGCCACACACAGGAAATGTCAGGGTCATGTGGAACATTTCTATTTGCAAATTTGAATGAAGATCGGGTTACGAAAGGTGATCTGGGCCTGTGGAATTTTCTAAACCTCCCACACGTGTGGCTGGCTCCTGTGGATTTTACGACCGTTTCGCTTTCAGCACAGCTGTGCACCAGGATGTCTGACTTTTAACTCAATTTAGCTGAGGTGTTTTGTGAGACAGACCTCTCTATTTCAATGCTGTGACCTCTTAAAATGGGGCTGTTTTGGGGAATTGTCTCATCATCCTCGAGTTATGAGGTTTTGGGTTGGATGACCAGCCATTTTTTTAGTTTCACTTGACCTTTAGAAAAAATATGACGTGGCTTAATATTTTGTGACATTTACGCCTGAGATTAGGCTTTAATATCAATTTAATCACAAGATCCAAGACTTCAAACCATCTGGAATATTTTGACAGTGTTTTTCACCGAAAATTACATGTATAATTAATTATTTTTATAAATTATAAAATGGATGTTATGACAGTTTCATGATTAATTTTAAAAAATTCTCACCACTTACTTTAATATAATAACATCTTAATCAAAATATACTTCTTCAAACACCATTTCATTTGGTTATTGAGAACCAGAGTTATCCATTCTACAAATTTCATGGCTACAGGTTATTTACCACGAAATTTTATTGCATTCTGACATCCACAGACAGCGTTATGATGTGGTACCCCATCATCGACAGCTTTATCTTCCTTGGTATAGGAACTAGTAGTGCTGTGCTGACATCAATCAGCAGCAGCACACCAGGGTTGCTTGATTTAAATCAAGTTGATTTAAATCACTTGATTTTTTTAAAAAAAATCATTGATTTAAATCAAAAATGTTAAACTTCCACAATTTAAAGAAAAAATTAGTTGTGTATGCTTTAAAATGGTTTGCAAGATTATTTGCATTTTACAATTTTTTTAATTCTGCTAGATATGTAACTGGGAGATAGGTTTAGGTTACTCTACATAAAATTGCCTGCAATTTCAAGAGCGCAAATTTTCTACCAATAACAAAAATATTTATGACAAAAAGGGGTAAGTAGCAGGGTTTGGAATCAATAATTGTGATAAACTAAACAAGAATTAAAATACTTTTATTTTTTATCTGGTACTTCAACTTTTTAAAATACAAGCGCATGTGAATGATTTATCGTAAGCTTGCTTTTATAGTTAGGTTAGTCATGTTTTCCAAACTATTGTTTTCTTTTACATAACTACAGCGAATAGAGCTCTATTCTCTATGTACATGACTGTCAATAAGTTGTTTATTTTATTTTTATTACTAATTATATTTTAAAGAAATAAGTATACATAATACTTTTAGTAAAATTAATTAAACTGAAATATTATAATTCAAAGATTGATTAAAATTTTTACACAAAAATAAGGGCATAAATTTTTTTAGAAATGATTGTCAAAATTTCTTTTAAAGCTATTATTGATTGCACAATTGGGCAAAAATAGTTATAGAAAGGATAAAAATTTTAGTAACTGATAGTATAATTGTTTATTCACCATTTTAGGATGGGCTTGGGCATTTCAACATGAAATGGCAACGAACCACTCCCTTTAATTAATTCTATTAATTAATGCATTAAATATATCAAAATTGGGATATTAAGTCATCCGAAATTATTATATCACATTGAAATTACAATATCAGTATATTATTAACCAGTTTCAGGAAGTTCAGAGCTAGTTATTCATTTAAATAAAAAAAATCCGATTTAAATCAAATAAATCCGATTTTTTTGATTTTTTTAAAAAAATCAAAAAAATCAGCAACCCTGCAGCACACTACTATCTGCTAATGGATGCACTTGCAGCAACAACAAGCTTATTCTAATTATCCAATGTAAAACTTTTGGAGACAGCTCTTGGTCACTACAATCACTATCACTAACTAATATTTGGAAATTTGACCCTAAAGTGCAGGGGATTAACTTGTTGTGGTACACCTAGTCCGGATTTCGGGAGGGGGCTGTTTCCTTGCTGTTGTTGTACGCCTCCTTAGATAATCAATGGTAACGGTATACTGGATTGACATTCATTTGTGGTGATAGACTCTCTTCATTCAGACAGTCACAATGGACTTTTACCATTAAAATAATGGAATATGGGAGGGATTGCTATCACGTGCCCCGCAAATCCCTTCTTGATGGACATAATATAAAATCAATCAGGAACAGCATTTCCTTCAAAGTCGAAGGACTCGGGTTAGAATTGAAGAAATTTCTTTATCTGGGCACCATATCTTGGAGCACCAGTTAAGAAACTTGGACTATGGTTTGGGAGAGTGGATGAGCGGATTTAAAAGGTATACTCTGAGGGAAAGTACCTGTGATTATATTGCATGGCATTTTTTAACTTACCGTATGTGCAACAAACACTGTCATTCATCCCGAAAAATGGGATATTTTACTTCAATAACTATTTATTACTTTATCTCAAAATCTTGCAACCCTCCGTCTCCTAGTTACCCAACTTGGCGATAGTGTGCTGTCTGATACTAAAGTGACGATGTAGTGGTAGTGATTTGTAGACGATCCCCTGAACGATACTCCATTTATTTCCTACGCAAAACTGGACAGCGTACCAAGGTCCTGTATGCACGTAACACACTTCCTAACAACCCCGAAACAACGGCTAACTATTTCATAATACTGCTGATAATCGGCAGAACGACACCATTTTCATATACACGCATTGTACGGCGAGCAGAAGCGTAACCACGCCGCCGTACTCAATACAGACGTCAAAAGCTAGTTTTTGGCTCCGAAAACCTTCCTGCCAGGTCACCGACCACAGAAACCAGCTGTTCCTGTCACAAAAGCCGTGGCTATATGAATGAACAGATCGTAATAACAGTGTAATAAACCACTTAAGTACAGGAAGGATCGTCGCTGCGCTGTTCGAATCAATGGGCTTACAACAATCAGAGGATGAATGTTCGGTTTCGTAAGAACTGAAAAGCTGTTTTTTTGGAAATGGCGTTGATAACTTTTGAAGAGAATTGAACGTCTAGTTTATTGGTTTCAGTTATTAAATAATGTATGGTCCAGTAAAAATAATCAACCCCTTATAGAAATTGAAAGGTTTCATATCCACCTTAATAAGTTGTGCGGGGGATGACAGCGGCAAATATGACCCTACCATAGGCCCCCTACTCAAATTAAATAAAAAAAATTATCATAGTCGATGTTTATCGTTTTCCAACGAGATTTTCGCTTTATAGAGCTCAATGCGTCATTCGGTGCTTCGTCGGACACAACTTTAATGTAATTTTGTTCACCTGGCCTAGGAGTTCTAAATACCTTTTACCATATGAAAGTTTAATCTCATTCTATCCCGTTCTAAATTGATATCCATATAGTATCTTTCCTTTTGACATTTCAGCGAATGTGTTTCAAGAAGCTGTGAATCTCTTGTCTGCTTTTCAACTGGATGTGTGGATAGCTCATTTGGCTGCAAATTTTTGTTAACTTCATTTCGCCTGATGAAACTTATGGGCGTTGGAGTAATTAGGTCTTTTGAGTCAATTGTCTCAATAAATGTGCTATTATATTTTTAAGCTGTACATTTATTTATCCATGAAGTTATTAGTTTAAAATTGTTATATGGAATCGGTTCTAGGATGTTTTTTGTCTAAGGATTTTTTGTGTCCGTGGAAATTCTTCTGTTTTTCCAATGACCCATCCTTTTGTAAATTGTGTTTCAGTGTGTTGTACTTATTATCTTCTGACCTCTTGGGCCATATGTTTGAAATAATTCAGCCATGTTATCCCTTGAATTTTACTAGTATTAGTTTTTCTGATTTATTTATGTTCTTAATCAAGGTATTAATCTAAAGAGTATATCAATACATATTATCAGTTAAAAAATGTCGTTCTTGCAGTTTTCAGACATTTTGCTTTTTTTGTCAATGTCTCTGATATTTAGTTGAATGGAACCTCACGCATTCTGTTCGTCTTTCAGAGTCAACCCTGCTGCTGTAGACCGAGGATGAAGGATAGCCCCCTCCTGCACATTGAATCGTCACGCTGGCATGCCTCCGGGTTCTCCCTGGAACACAACCTGTACTGGCCCTACTGGAATCACACTGGTGGCAGGAGCCACCGAATCCTCCGGTGCTACCAGAACCTATCTGAAGTGCCCTGGGACCTGTAGTGAACTTCCCTATACCACCTACGACTCGAGTGAAGTGTTGTGAGTGTGTGTTCATCGCTGCATGGATACGCCGTTCGTCGGCAGTTGACGAGTCGTCTACTATATCGTTTGTGCTGTGTACTGTGTTGAGTGTCAAAGGTGGCAGTCGTCGATGTGGTGCGCGTGCGCATGACGACGATGGAGGAGGAGGAGGACGCCGAGGTGATGCAGGTGGTGGCGAACGGTGGCTGCAAGCAGCAGGTGCGGGAGCGGCCCATGTCGTGGGAGGGCGAGCTGTCGGACGAGGAGGACCCGCCTCGCATCGGCCGACCCTCCCTGGGCAGCCCCATGTGCATGGACGACGACCGGCCGCCCATCACTGCGCTCGCCAGGATCAAGGTGAGTACTCACCTTCCCGAAGGTTCTTATCGATCACTATTAGTCATTTCCCAATGCATTTTTCGTTTATGAATATTAAGCCTAATTTTGTATAAAATTTAGAATAAGTGTGAAAAAATTGAAGTAATTAAAACAAAAATTAAGTAATAAGATAAATACTTCAATTTTCACACACTTATTCTAAATTTTATACAAAATTTGGCTTGATATTCATAAACAACACTGGAAAATAGCATATAGACATGTCGCATGTCAATACTACAAAATTTTATTTTTTTTTAATTTGCTTGGTTTTTTATTAAAAAAGAGAAAATACCAACATTTCTAATTTGTTACCATATCCTGCAAACTGAATAAAACAAAATTAGTACGAATTGTACAAGATATTGTACAGTATTCACAAAACATGTAGTTTTCAGGGGCTTATTATCACCTGATCCCATTGAGATCCCATCATAAGATTTTGCCATTGGTATTTAGAAAATACAAGCTACTTTTGATAATTAACTTTTTCAGATTTTTAAAATACCATTTTTGAGAAATTCAAATTTTCCAAAAATCAATTACCAAAAATCAAGAAAATCCGAGACATCAAATTCTAAAATGTCCCAAAACTGTGTTGATTTGACATGGAATACCCCGTATCAAAAAATTGCCATGGAATGGTTGTATGCCCAACATGAAGGGGGCATTGAAGACAAGTTTTTTGTGGAAAATGTAATTTAAAAAGTTGAGTGGGAATTCTACAAATAAGATAGTTATGTATAACTGGATTGAATAAGGAGGGGCTAAGTCTCATTTTCAATGGCATATGAAATCGCAAAAGATAGAACTTCACCAGATTGTCATGAGCAAAAAAAAGAAAAATTTACCTTAAATAAAAATGTTACGCTACCTACCTTACGTTGCATTTCCTACCAAAAGTGCTTTTTAGTATGGTTTAGATATCTACCGTATTTTTTACTCTAGTCCTAACCAAAACATTTTTCACAACAATTAAAAAGGGGAAGTAAAAAAAATTTCGAGTGTGCCTCTAAACTAACTTTGTAACTAGCTATTCGTGAAACATTCTTTGAGATTCTAAAAGAGGCTCTCCATCAATTCAAGTGTAATTTTCTTGAACACCAATGACGATTCTGACGTTTAATTAGACTCACCAGAGCACTTAATTGAGGCAAATACAAGGTCAACCTGGCATCTCCTCCTATACTCCTAAATGCTTGAAATTTACTTAAAAGGACGCATATTATATGGACCTTATTTTGGTTATGGTGGTTTTGGGATCATAGTGGATGAAGGCAGTAGTCTTGGATGATCAGAAAAACTTTCCTACGTTATGCTCAGGGCTCACACGCCTGCGCCAAAACCAAATTTTGATACATACTGATACAAATTGCCTATTTTACCAGCTCCTGCGCCAAAACTGCGCCATTTTCAGAGACTACTACTACGGATTCTCCGTAGTTTCCACGGATGCCGCCCTTAAACTACGGATAACATCGAAAAAGCTACATAAAATCGGAAATCTATCATAAAAAGCACTTAGAAGCGCAAGTTTTTTTTTTCCCAATTATGCTCTATTTTTAGGATATTTTTTCTTGGACGGCCGTCGGGCGCCAAGTTGAAGTTGGCTTCTTGTGTTGTTAGTGCGATGTGGAAAAAACAACTTTATAGTGGTTAGAAGCCGTTGTTCGGTGTTTAGGTTCGCATTCTGCGGAAAAGTCGAAAAATAGCGATTTTTCGCGCAAGTACCGTTTTTCCAATACGTAGTTGAAGATGGCTTCTTTTCACATAGCTGCCAAGTTTTACGGATTGTCCGTAAAATTTACGGATTTGCACCAAAATTTACCGTTTTACGGATCGACCCGAAATTTTTACGTAATTTACGTTTTTTTGCATTTTTCCTCCGGGAAAACGTAAACAAATCTTGTTGCGCCAAATTAAAGTCCTGCCTTTTCTAGGCGTTTGGAAACTGGTAAATCGCGGAAAAAGCCGCGATTTTTCGCGAAAGTTTCGTTTTGTGCGCCGCGTGTTCCGTTCCTTCCGCGACTATTTTCGACGGCCGCGGACGCCAAGTTGAAGTCGGCTTCATCTCGTGTCAGTATTAGAATGCAGGAAAAACTACTTTAATGTGGTCAAAGCCAACATGTCCGATGGTTAGAATCACGACTTGAAAAGCCGAAAAATAGCGATTTTTCGTGAAAGTTCCGTTTTATCCGCGATTGCTTCTTACCGGCGCACAGTGGAGTATTTGCCCTAAAATCCTGGCCAAAAGTATTTCGCTGCCTTTTTTTGATGTTCAAGCCAAGTTAATGTCCTTTAATTGTTTTTATCACTAAATACACTGATTTGGCAAGCATTTAGTGTATAAATCTATATTATAATATGATAAATATTTAATTTATTTATTTATATTAGCTATTTGCTTTTTTCTTTGCGATGTTTACCTTCACAGAGAAAATATGAATGAATTAAAATTATACCATAAATGAACTGGTTAGAATATAATTGGTTTATTTCCCCCCAAAAAAACTGGAATTGTTTATATTTTACATTGTGGGGTAAATTTGTCTTTAACCATAAATTCCGTTTCTGGCGAGATCCGTTTTGTCCAAACTTAACTGAAAGTGGTTTAAATTAACTTTTAAACTAATGCCATTTTCAAACTAAAAAGGTGATAAAATGGTTAACAAGATATATGTAGAAATCTCACAAAATATATAAAGGACTATAAACAAAAATATTTTTTAGTTTATCCATAAGGTCTTAAGGTATTAAAATTGCATGGTTAATTAAATATTATTTATAGGAAAGTTATGAAAAGTATCTTCAGCAATATATGAGAAATATAAATATATGGGCCCTCATTTATATAGCTGGTTGAATATGAATGACCTTGGTTTTTCTTTTAGCAAAACAAATAAATCACTGAAAGAAACATGGTGTACTTAGTCGTAGTGTCGACTTATTTTACTTAAAAATTCTATTGAAAACTATTTTGGATATGTGTGTAGTCGTTTTATAGGTCACCCTTGAGGCCAAAAATTAAACATTTAGCTTAACCATATGATATTTGAAGCAACTCAAATTTAAAAAACTAAAAACTAATCCAATTTCATTCCTAACTGAAATTTTTTAATTTTTTGACTTAGACCACTTTTATCCCAAATAGCTCAATTTTTTCGGCTGAACCATAAAACCAAATGAATAAACGAAAAAAATCGTGAAAAACAGTTGGAAATTAAAGTTTAAACCGTATTAATAACAGCAAACGTTCCAACGGACTTTTAACATTTCTTACAATTGCGTAAAGTAGTACTTCACAAAAAAATTATTTCTCAAAAAGTGCACAAAAGTGCAGTAATTTTTGAATTGGAAGTGGTTCTTAAAAGTGTAATCTTTAATTCAAGACCTTGTTTTGGACGGAGGATTACGGAGTTCCCTTTTGAAAACCTTTCTCAATTCTTATGTTGCAGTTAAAAACGACAAAAAATGAAGCATGTTTTGAGTTTAAACAGTTTTTTCAATGAGAAAAAAACTAAATAGTTCAAAACAAAAAATACGTTAAGAAAGCCCAGAAAATTTCTGATCCTATACAGGTATTTACATTTCATTTCATTCATCCAGAAGCTCACCAAAAATTATTTTCTAAACGTCCTAAAAAGTCAAAAATCAGTCGAAAATGGCATTCGTTTTCAGTGAAATCTCAACTTTGACAGAGGCTAGGAACCGAAGTATGCAGCTCACAGCTAAAAATTTTACACCGATGAATGCGAAATTTTATTAGCTTTTCAGAAATATTATTTCTACGCCTGTTTGTAGAAGTTCGTGTTAAGCCTTTTTGGCCGGGTTTTCCGGCCAAATACTCCACTGTGCGGCGCCTAATTGAAGTTGGCTTCCTTTCACTATTGTATTTTCATTGTAGAAAAAACAACTTTGCTATGGTCAGAACTAATTACTTTAGGAGGTGAATTATCACTAGACCTGATAACCTCAAGTAAATAAAAATTGATAAGGTGTAAAAATTGGATAAGAGCTGATTAATTAATAGAGGTTTAAGTATTTATGAATTAAATCTATACGCACATTATTTGTCTTAAAAATCAAATTCATGGTTTTCATGTCGTACGAAAAGCTTTACTGATGCAAGTTTAAAATGTAATGAAGGGGAAGGTTTTGTAATTTAAAATTACAAAAGCTTCCCTGCAATCAAATTGCTACAAAAGACATTTTTGGTGCTACAAAACTTGGTTTTACCTGCTACAAAAGGCATTTTTTGTGATACAAAACTTGGTTTTACCTGATACAAAAGACATTTTTTGTGATACAAAACTTGGTTTTACCTGATACAAAAATTGATACAAATATTTTAAAGTAGGTGTGAGCCCTGGTTATACTTGATAGATTTACCTTACCATAACCCAGGCACGGCTCCAAGGGGGTGGCACTTTTCCAGACAATAGAAGAAGAAGAAGAAGAAATTTTATTTTGGCTCAGGTCGAAACCCGCTGCAAAAAACTACATACATGTAAGATACAAAATCACAAATTGAAATTTACGAATTGTAAATACATTTAATATAAAGTAATACATTTAAATTTAAAATAAATATAATATATCATAAATATATGCACACATACATATATACCCACACAAAACAAAAAAAATCAAAGAAATTCAAAGGGGGAACATACCAACATATACAAATACATATATACACATAAACACATATATATACATTAGGGTGCATCGAAAAAAAAACCTCCTCGACCTTGACGACGTAACAGCGCGGAAAAGCCGTCCAAGATGCCGGAGAGCACCCGTGAACCCCCTCAGAATCCTTGGACAATCTCCCAAGGAATCCTTGGACAATCTTTTCCAGACAATATCCCCTTGTGGTACCATTGGGGGTCCTCCGGTGCTGCTCATAATGGTAACACCCATTCTAAGCTGCAATGCCCTAAGTGCTCTGCCAAATTTATGCGGAATCAGTCGCTCAAAAATCATCTCAAAAGATGCTCCGGGGCCTCAAGAATGTGCCCGAACTGTAAGTACTCTGCCAGAAGTACCACTGCCCTAAAGCTACACTTGGCCCTGAGGTGCAAAAAACCTGGGTCCAGCACTCCCCGTGGATCCCCTGAGCCAATTCTGGACTTAGCGTCTCCTGACGAGACGGTCTCAGCCCCACACTTGACAGACGATTCCATGACACCTCGCCCATATTGTTTTGCAGTATCACCTGCCTTACAGCCCACTCACACCACACCTCCCAATGAACCTGACACCTCTAAGGGATGTGAATTTTCGGGCATCCACGCCTCACTTGGGTCTCCCATTCCTCCCGTTGATGGTGACGTGAGTGCCTTACCAGTGACCGAACCGGAACACACCACTGGTCCGATAGAAATCTCCCCGCAACTGAAGTCGATGATAATTTTGGATGACCCTCCATCATCCCCACTGAACCTGGAGTTCCCCAGACTCCCCAACTCCGATTACGTCAGTGGCAACCCGAGAAACTGATACCGAATCACCCAATCCTGATCTTATTGACTTGATCTTCCGCCTTGCTAAGACCAGCTCTCCTCCATCGCCCTTCAACCCTATAGCAGCTGGCTTCATACCCACGACTGACATTCGCACCGATCCTGAAGTTGCTCCCAGCAACTGTGATGGTAACCTCACAGTGTTAACCCCTCGAATGCTGGCTGCTCACCACACTCTGCCTCACCAAACGGTAATCCTGGCCCTATCTCTGATCCTGTTGGACAACCGATATGCTGCCCCTCTACCCCTGAGATGCAGCCTCAGCCGGTTGTCCTGACTGATAATGCGGGAACCGCACCCTCCCAGACGCACAAGAACAGGAGGAAGCGTAAGCAGCAAATTCGCTCTGTGATAGTTAAACCATCCCCATCTGCTCACTCTTCTCATGAACACATGAACTCTACTCAGCCTAACTCTTAACCCTCTCCAGTTTCTGAATCAAAAAGATCCCCTTTCTCCCTGTTTACCTCGGTCGCCTTACCTACAACAGAGTCCGGGAAACCAAAAGCTTTCTTCACGACCTCCCTCCATGCTCAAACGTCGCAAGCGGAAAGAGAGGCCCGAGACATGAGTGGCTCTTTGCGGAGAGAGCCTAAAAATACTCCCGAAGATATATTATTCCTACTGGCCCCTTCGAGCGTATCTCCCACCTCATACTGGATCTGACTAAGGACATGAGCATACGGTCCCCTAATGCGTGCCTAATGGTCCATTACCCTCCCGGGACAAACTGATCGAATCTCCATAAGGACAACGAACCAGATCATGCCTCGCAACAAGTTGTCACCCTATGCATTGGAGCCTCTGCCACTCTTGTCCTCAAGCGAGACAAGGCTGAAACCATAAAGAACGTCCCTCTTGTTGATGGTGACTTTTATGTGTTTGGAAGCCAGAACCTGTTCAGACGTGGCATCTCAAACATTGCCCCATCGGATGCCGGTAGATGGGCCCTGACATTCAGGATTTTCCACCCTGGCCCTTCTCCATCACTTTCCGCCCCCTCACAGTGCCGGAACTGTGAGGTGTGGTTCGACTCCAATCCACTCACGCGACAGCACCTCCGACAGCAGCAGCTGTGGAACTCCCTGCGTACTATGCAAAAAAGGTCTTCCCCTCGTCGCAGGTCATGCTAAACCACTCCCTTAATGTCTACGGAATTGACATGACGGACTTCAACTCCAACGATGCATTGACTAACCACACACACAAAGAGTTGGACGCTCCTGCCAATAAACCAACTAACTCAAAAAAGCAGTCCCTAAAGAGGAAAACCACTCACCAAAAGTCATACAAATGTGAAAGCTGCGATTTCACAACCTCCACCACACAAGGTCTTGCAAACCACCGCAGACGTCCATGCAAGCAGTGGCTTCATGGCCGACCAATTAAAAAGCACAATGGCTCTCCTAATGCACAACAAAAGAGCAACACAGTGAGTGAGGTTTATGACCCGACACAAATCCATTCATCATCTACTCTACCCTTGATCTTGAAAAACCCTGACGATAAACTTTGTCTATCCGGACCTGATTCTTCCTCTGTCATGCACAAAGAAGACCCTACACTTGCGCAATGCGAGACCTGCTCTCAGCGTTTCTGTGACCTTCCATCTCTCAGCCTACATAGAGCGATGAATCCGGACTGCGATGCCCAGGGCGTATTCTGCGTCCCCTGCGGCTCACTCGTCAGATGCACCACTGACCTAAAGGCCCATGTGACCTCCCATGGATGTTCTGCTGGCTGTCCTTCACCCACACCAGCCCTGCTTGCGGCCCCCACCATGGACTCAACCCTCCTTCTGACGGACTCTCGAAAAGGTTCATTTCTGAAGAACCTAAGGTCACTTGTTCTAACTGTAACATCTACATGCCAGTTCCCAAGAACTCCCACTTCCACGGCCAATGCCAGTCTGCTGTCTTCAGAGGGCTGAATGCTAAAATTTTTCTTCCCCTTTCCAAATGAAGTTTCCTGCCCACTGAGTGGCTGCGACTCTGGGTTCTCCGGAGTCGCTTGGTCCTCAGTAAAGCACTCTCTTCGGCGACATCTCAGGGCTATTCATAACCTCACTCCAGACTGTCTCAATGTTTGCTCCATTTGCTCTGAGGCTATCCCTGAGGTTAAAAGTGTCTTGCCACGGTTGCCTGAAGTTCGCAGTCATTCTGAAAGTTTCTCCTTTAAATCTCAAGAACATGTGCAACCTTTGCTACTCTACGTTTCGCTCCTCTACTGGGCTAAGGAATCATATGAAGGCCCATAACATCATCACTGTCACAAATCGAGCCAGACAACCAACACCAGTCACCGGCCCTCTCGAGGCACCACCTCGCCCTCGTCACCCTGTGGTAAGCACCAACGATGTGCAACGCATCATTGAAGAGTCAGCTGACGATTGCAACATTCCAGCTCCACGCCTTCCGATACAACCTGCCCATAGGCCAACCATTCATCCAGACACTCAACTAACCCCATTTCTAGACCTGCTCGACACCATCACCAATCTTGAGGATCCTGCGGAGGCTTGGGACTCCTTCGAGGCCCTCCTCCAGAAGATCAACGAGAAAGTAATATCGAATTTTAAAATCAAACCCCCAGCTCCATCAGCTGGCAGGACAAACAGCCCTCCGAACCCAGGCGATCCATCGTACATCCAGCGTTTGTACAAATCCAATAGAAAGAAGGCCATGAGACTTGAAGACCAGCATCCGTATAGTGACTTTTCTCCTGAGCAAGTGTACTAACACTTGCCACCCCCTGTGACCTCCCGCCAGTTGACTTCTCGATATTCGATACCCCTGGTGTGATGGCGACCCCAGAGCCAATTTCGATGGAGCCGTTTACCCCACAAGAAGTCATTAACCGCCTTAGACGGTTCGAGAACTCCGGGTCCTGACAGAATCCAGTATAAACACTGGCGTGACATCGACCCGGAGGGAGCCTGCCTCGTTTAAATTTCCAACATCTGTCTGGCGAAGAAACGAATTCCAACGTCGTGGAAAGAGTCAACCTCTGTACTAATACATAAGACGGGGGACGTCCGGGACGTCCACAACTGGCGGCCAATCACCCTTTCCAACACCCTGGCCAAGATCTACACAGGTGTGCTGGCAGACTGAGTGGCTGGAGGAGAACAACGTCCTCCATCCCACCCAGAAGTGGTTCGATGGCGTCTTTGAGCATAATTATATCTTTGATATGTTCTTGTCCAGAGTCCGCCAGGCTGAGGCACATGGTCTTGCCGCCTGGCTGGACTTTAAAGACGCCTTCGGCTCTGCTCAGCACGGGGTGATTGTGCAAGCCCTGACCACCTATGGAGCGGGCGATGCCAGTATCATCTCAGATGTCTATAGTGGAGCACACACTGCATTCATAACGAAAACCGGCCTCACCCCTCCAATCCTCAAGAGATGCACCCAGGGAGACCCACTCAGCGGCCTCCTCTTTCTCCTGGCCTTGGACCCCATCCTCTGGCTGGTCAACCCGGACCCCCACAAGCGCTCCTCACTAGAGACCCACTAGCACTTCAAGACTTGATCAACCTAGTTGAGGCGGGTGGCACCAAGTTGGGTTTAAAGCTAAATCCAGCTTAATGCTTTACTCTCCATCTGTCAGCAGAAGTCCCCAAGGGGTGCCGAGACACCAAGTTTGAAGTTTGCGGCACAACATATGGCACATATGCGGCACAGTATATGGAATACCTCGGTAAGCCCGTAGGATTCCTACATCAGAGCAATGTGGACCACTCCATAGATGGATACTTTGAGACGGCGAAGAAGGTCATCCACTCGAAGCTCTCCCCGTGGCAGAAGCTCGACGCCCTCAAGGCGTTCGTTTTCTCCCGCAACACCTTCGCGTACAGGACGGAAAAGTTCCATAAGGACACTTGGAACGACTATGATAGAAAGATCCGCTGCATTCTCAAGAAAGCCCTCAAGGTCCCCCCGCACATTTCGAATATGTTCCTGCACTCGGAGCTTCGGGCTTCTGCCCTGGGGATCCCTCTTGCTGGCGAGGGCTCCGATCTGTTTATGATCGACAACGCTTTTAAGCTCCTCACCAGCAAAGACTCCGCCATCGCCTCCATTGCTTTTCAAGATCTTCTCCATCACGTCAGAGATCGCGCTGGAGCCTCTGTCCCAGAGGATCCTGGGGCGTTCCTCTTCGGCTCTAATGAAGACGTTTTCTATAGAACATCGAACCTACATCGCAGCCTCTGGTCGGGCGCCAGAGCCGCTTCTCGTCGGTTGGTGGTCGAGTAGGAATTTGATGGTAGACATCCCACTATTAAGAAAGGTGACCTCGTTCTTGACCACCATCAGAGGCGTGCGGTTGCTGGATCACTCCGGGCCTGGTTCCGTGCAGCCAGAACTCAAAAACTGCTTGCCTGCAAGTCGCAGGGTAAAACTTTTCACTTGTTGAAGCTCTCTCGTGCATCTGCCCACTTCTATCACTCGGGACGCTACGCTACACACGTTTTTCAGACTTTGAGTTTTGCTTGAAGGCCCGTACTAACACCATCCCCCTGAATGGAGTTGGCAGGCGCTGTCAGCGGCCTTCCTTGTGTCAACGGTGTGGCTGGCGGGAGGAAACCCTACATCATGTTCTTTCCTGCTGCAAATTTGGTATGCAAGGAATTACGATCAGGCACAACATGATTGTCCAATGTCCAGCCCATCGTTGACATGTGCACCAGAGAATGAATCTTACATCCTAGGACTTAATGTTACCCTAGAAGGAATTCCCTCCCTCCAGAATGAAGCAAACCATGAATTACGTCCTGACATCGTCCTGGACTTTCAGGGAACGAGGTACATAATATTTCCGGGAAATATTTTTGTGTGAATATATTTATATTTTAATGATTGTTCTTTATTTTATATAAGGTTCTGAATTTCCAGTTGAGATATAGTGTGCTTATTCAATAAAAATTCCATTATAATAGTTTTCTTCGGTTTTTTCTTCCTTAAAACAGTTTTTAAATACAGTTTTCCCGATTTTACTTACTCTCTCTTTTCAAGCTGAAGAATTAAATAACTCTCTTTTGAAAATTGTTCAATCTTTTTCAAATTTCTAAGTGGGTTTGCAGGCTAGAATTGATGGGAAATAAACTAAGGGGACATCCATAAATTACGTGAGGCGTTTTTTCCAAAATCTGGACCCCCCTCCCCCCTTGGTGAGATTTAGTGAGATTTTGCTGGACCCCCCCCCCCCTCCCCCCCACGTGAGATTAACTTACAAATTTTTAAAAATAATTTGCAGTATCTTATCCTTTCTCATACTTAAAAAAACGAAAATCGTACAATTTCTCACTTAAAAAGTTGACGGGAGATTTTAATCGACCCCCCTCCCCCCTTGGTGAGATTTGGTGAGATTTTTTCAAACCCCTCCCCCCTTTTTGACCTCACGTAATTTATGGATGTCTCCTAATGAGACTGCTGATGTTTTGTAAGCCTTCTCATTTCTCGAAGCTCCCCAATACTATAACCGTTCGTATCACAGCAGTCCTGTCTCTCAAACCAAAACATCTCAGATAGGTCATTTTAAAACGCGTCTCATGAAAGATTAATTCGTCCTTCTCTTCCATTCATTGGACATGTTGCACTTTTATTAAACCGGTTTGAACACTTTCTAAAACAGTTGAGTATTTTAATGCCATCGCTATCGGCTCTTGTTGCTTTGCTGGCTTAAGTTATTCCGGGGTTTTACTTGGAAACGACTGTAATTCAGGATGTTGATGACCGAAACTCGTTTTGGAAATTTTTTTGTTTTATATTGAATTTGATTATTCGACAAAAACAAACTCTAAAGGTTAAAAGGTTGTCAATAACAGCGACATTCACTTTCTTCCCTGCTTTTTTGTGCGTTATTTTGTTTTTTAGTATTTTTACTGAAAGTAAAAGAAAGTATTTGACTAAGCAATTGTAAACCAATTAATTTTATCATCGCTAAAAAACTTGTACAGTTAAAAAATTTATGAGCAAAAACAGTTCTTGGTTTTAATTCATAACAAGTGTAGTATTTTCTGGGTTCTCGAGTCCTCTAAAGATTTTTATATGTTTTGTGTTATCCTGTAAAAATCAGAAATTTTTAAGGCATTAATTGACATAAAATAGTTAGCAATAGACAATATGCATGATTTTTAAATTCATTTTAAAATGAAAAAAGAGCATAAAAAATTACGTTGAAAATGCTAATTAAACTGTAATTCCATCAAATGAATTCTTCTTAATTAAATCTTAAATTAAAACTTTTTGTGTTTTTAAAGTTTATTTTCGGGTTTTTCACGATCGAATTAGTAAATTGGGTATTATTTAGTATGTTTCGTGACATAGTGCATATTGTCTAATTGTAAAAGATATCAAGGGAACAGGGAGGGAAAAAAACATGTTTTTTAAAATAAAAAACAAAAACATGTTTGATTTGTTTTAAATGTTTTTTTTTGTTTAAAGCAAGTTTTATTTGTTTTTTTTTTAACGTAACAATATTGCAAGGGAATAAATAAAACTTGGCACTTAGTTGAAACATGACTTTCCTAATTGCTAATGATGAGGTGGACCAATCAGAATCCAGAATGAGCTATAAATAAATGTTCCGTTTAGTGCAAGAACAAATTAGCTAGTATACAGTGTAAAATTATGTTTTATTTGCGAAATAGTATTTAAATTTAAGAGAAATTATTTACTCATAGAGTTGCAGTCACAGATCATTTTACAAGTTTACCCATTTAAAAAATCCATATTAGTGATTTCATATATTGAATATTTTTTTCAGTGTTTACGCATTCCTGGGGGGTTGACTATGGTTTCTTGGGTTTGTTTCCCAGATATTTCTGGAAACGGGAAAACATATTGTAAAGTCATTCTCTTTTTTTGCTTGTGTTCTCTTGCATTGTGGCTACATTAACACCAATTTCAGGAAAAAATGATCTTGAGGTTCGCTAATTTAGATGTGCGGAATAAAATTTTTTCTCATGCTCATAATTGAAACATCACGTTGCAAGTTATAATTGATTAAGAAGCTTTCATAAGCTCCCCTGGAAAGGCAGCATGGCTTCTTGAAGGGCGCACAGTTTGAGAATCACTGCTCTGGTTGTAAAACATCCGAAATGCTGTTTTAATTAAAGTGTAATGAAGTTTCAGTGTCCTTAACTGATTATAGGTCTCTTTTATTATTCGAATATAATTAAACGATCTCTTCTTAAATAATATAATATCCGAAGTAATGAGGTGCCATCTCATCATACATGATATGGTAGATTGAAACAAGGGGTCAGCTTGAGACTCAATCAAAAGGGTGCAGTGGAAAAAAATTTTCTAAGATGTAAAAAGATATTTTTAAATGAGAAATAGGCATTTAAACTATAATTTTTAAAATTGTTCTTTAGAGTTCAACGGTAGTAAAGCACGACTATATACTAACAATAATATAATTTAAACTGAAACGGTGTTCTTGTCGTGTTTCTCTCTTTTCATTATTTTCCTCTATGATTATTTCCTTCGTTTATTATAATCTCCTCAAAGTGATGACTAATGAAGCATGATAGGAAGCTCCCCTACCAATCCTATTCCATCTATAGTGGTCTCAAAAATTATTAGTACAGTAGAACCCCGATTATCTGCGAGTGCCACGAAAGAAATTTTTTAATGAGAGAGCAAATTTTAGATGCAGAGCAAATGTTTCTGCTGTACTGTGTACCTGTACATATTTTAAAATTTTTAAAAATCATGTTTTTTGTACAATAAATCATAGTTTTTATGCTGAAATATTTTTTTCGTGTTTTCACCTCACTTTTCATCTTTTTTCGGGTTATCCGCGGTACCCTTGCCACCCAATTCCACGGATAATCTCTACTGTAATAAAAACTTCATTATGGAGGGCTTCTTGGGATGGATCAGCTCTCGATTTGGAAGAAATTTAACGAAACATGGAAAAATGGATATTCCCATTTAGGATATATCACTGGTGGCGTTTTCGAAAAGGGTTTCCCATCTGATTCCGATAAATTTCAAATCCCGCTCTCCCTTACTTCGCTATATACCCTCTTTCCGTTACATCCTAAAAGAATAGTTTTTTTACGAGAGTTGTTTCCTATAGGAAAGAGAGAGAGAGAGGAACCCTTTGGTGGGAAGTGAATTGAAGTGCTGCCGGGCCTCCCGGTCGTTAGCCCTTCCCGGCGTGCCCCGCGGTGACCTTGACCGCCACCTCCCCCCCTTGGAATCATCGGCGCTTTTTTATTATTATTTTGTTTGTTGTAATTATTGTTTCCTTTTTAATTTTCGTCCAACTGGCTCCCCTGCGGCACTCGTCGGTGGGAAAGTGGGATGAATGCCTCATCACCGATGTTCCCACACTTTTGGTTTTCTGTCCTAGGGCTTGAGTTATTGTTAATAGTATATGGCCTTTTGATTCGTGACTGTCGCGGCGGTAGGGCTTCTTTTTTTAAAGGTTTTTACTGATTGTTGGTCTTGGTTCGAAGGTTATGCATGGTTAAGTAAGATGCTAGAGAAAGTTGAATATTGGCCCTTAATTTTAAGTAACTTTGGCCCAAGCATCGTTTCTAAGTGTAATATCTGTATGAAAAAATTAAATTATCACCTAATTAATGCTAGACCCAACAGGTGGCATTGTTTTCATGACATCCTCAAAGCGGTGTCTTGAAACTTCTAAAATACGATCACTTGGGCTTAGGTAGTATCAAAATGTCAATTTTTGTACCCCTTACAACTTTTCTTTGGAAAGGCGATAAGAAACATGATTCAAAACTGCTAGATCATACTTTTATGTCAGTTTTAAAGTCCTCTAACAGTTTTTAATGCCATTATTCTGTTTTGGCAGTTATTGAACCTTAATTATACGTTAGGGTTGGGGTAACTTTGGCCTAATGGTATCGGTGAAATAAGTGAAATATCGTTGATTTTAAAGAAGCAATGGTCTAATATGGATGAGAAATTAGTTCTAAACACGAAATACATTCAAATTATAAGATGGCAACCTTAAATATAGTATGGTGAAGCTGGCATCATTATTATGAAATCGATGGTGTTCAAAGAAATATCAGTTTTTTGTTTCAAAAGGGGATTTTTCTCCACAATTTAAGCAACCAATTAATCAAACTTTTTATCTAGAATGTTAAAACACTGTTTGGGGACATCCATAAATTACGTGAGGTCAAAAAGGGGGGTAGGGGTTTGGAAAAATCTCACTAAAGGGGAGGGGGTCGATTAAAATCTCACGTCAACTTTTTAAGTTAGAAATTAAACGATTTTTTATAAGTATGAGAAAGGAATAATACCCACAGATAAGATACTGTGGTGATTTTTAGGCAGAATAATGTCCTTTTCCCCCACATCATTAATAATGGATAAGGTTTAGGTGCTGTGAAGCACAAAATGCAAACGAATAGGATAGAAAATTATTTTTAAAGGTTGTAGGTAAATCTCACGTGGGGGGAGGCGGGGTCCAGATTTTGGAAAAAACACCTCACGTAATTTATGGGCGTATCCTTTACTATTCATCTATGTATTTCCTTTAAAAAAATTATGGTTACTGTACTCTAAAATGAAATAAATTTTGTGTAAAAACATGTTTTATTGCTTGATTTTGATTTTCTTATAAATTAAACTTGAAATGAATTTGGAATAGAATATTATCATTAATAGCTAACAAAGCAAAATATCGAAAAAGTTTAGCTTTGGTTAAGTAATACAACCCCTTAACTTTTGGGTTTTTGAGGTCTAGGCCAAAGTTACCCCAAATATGGGTAACTGTGGCCCAAAATTTCAAAACATTTTTTTAAATATTTAAAACTAAAATCCACACTTTGAAAGCTGTTTACATTACAGGTGAACGTGTTAAAAATACACTGCTGGCCATCCAAAATGGTACACCAAGAAGGAAAAAAGATATCAAACCCAAATTTATTTCTATGATTGCACATAGTATTGATATGAATTGATTAAAAACTCAGCCTTCCTGGGTGTTAGGGGGCCGAGAAAATCGGTGAGGAGTGTTGTCTCCATAGGTGTCCATTACCACCGTCTCACGCCATGGTATTGAGTGAAAGAGGCTCTAAATGGGCTTTGAGGGATTGGAGGACCATGTTGCGTCCACAGGTGGACAAATTTCATGTGGTGCACTAGCGGACGTTGCGTACCGGGCTAGGTGATTTCTCCTCTTTCATCGCACATGTTTTGTGGGCGTTGGTTCTTAAGAACAGGTAGGTCAGGGTAAAAATGCAACATAGGGGGATAAGAAGAAAGCTTTTACATTGCGTTCATCACGTGGTTGTGCATTTTTCTCTTCAGACTTGTGCGCAGGCGAGTATTGAAAGTAAGGGTAGACAACAGGTTGTCAAACCTCAATGCTGCAGATCTGGCTGATTAATGTGCCGGTAAATCATACTGAGGAGGTGTGGGAGTGGAATGCATGTCGTTAACAGTGCAGGGGACTGCCCGTTTGGCAAGCATAGCTTCAGAAAAATTCCAATCTTCAACACATGATTTGGCGTTGGCAACAGTGCACTAAATAATGAAAGGAACATTTCAATGTGATGGCACAGAGTTTATGAGAATATCCCAATGCGGTCTGGAGCACCACGATAATTGGAGATGACTTAACGACAACGAGAAAAGAGAACATTTGGTTGCTGATTTTGTAATCGTCAGATTTCTTCTTTACGCGGAGTAACGAGGTAGTGAAGCATTGGATTCCACTCCCACGTCTCCTCAGTATGATTTACCGGCACATTGATCAACCAGAGCTGCAGCATTGAGGTTTCCCAACCTGTTGTCTACCCTTACCTTCAATCCTCGCCTGCGCACAAGTCTGAAGAGAAAAATGCACAACCACGTGATGAACGCAATGTAAAAGCTTTCTTCTTATCCCCCTATGTTGCATTTTTACCCTGACCTACCTGTTCTTAAGAACCAACGCCCACAAAACATGTGCGATGAAAGAGGAGAAATCACCTAGCCCGGTACGCAACGTCCGCTAGTGCACCACATGAAATTTGTCCACCTGTGGACGCAACATGGTCCTCCAATCCCTCAAAGCCCATTTAGAGCCTCTTTCACTCAATACCATGGCGTGGGGCGGCGGTAATGGACACCTATGGAGACAACCCTCCTCACCGATTTTCTCGGCCCCCTAACATCCAGGGAGGCTGAGTTTTTAATCAATTCACATTAATACTATGTGCAATCATAGAAATAAATTTGGGTTTGATATCTTTGTTCCTTCTTGGTGTACCATTTTGGATGGCCAGCAGTGTAATATAAACCATTGACTTTGTCAGATTTGTTTTGATTAACTACTTTTATTTGCTTTTGATGTGAATAAATAATCCATTTGGGCAAGTTGCACCATTTTACAGTACATAATTTTTTGTTGCAATTGCCAATAGGTGACCACTTCCAAGTTGATTCAAGGAATCTGATAACTTCTTAAAGAGGATTGAATGTTAAAGTTTAAAAACCCTTTTTAAAAGGGAAAGCTTAATGAATGCTCACCAAGGTGAAGTGAAAAACCCAATTGAGCGGAAACTGAAAACGCCTATGGTGGGAATAGGTGCCATTTATGATGAAGCCTTGAAATTCAAAACTTGAGTTTGATTAAATTATATTTTCAGGTTCCACTATCACGTTGAAATTTAGAAATTTCATCGAATTTTACACAAAAATTGTTATAAATGACTCCCACCCAAGTTAAGCTCCAATTTAAATAAAGTATAAACTTAAAATATTTAGTAAATTAGTATAAAAATATCCAATAAGTGCCATGGATGGCTTTGAATTAAACCTGAAATTTGAGTAAAATTTATCTGTAAAAGTTAAGGTTAACATTTATTCCTATAGTAAAAGTTAAACTCCGCTTCCCATGGCAGTGTGGGAAAAACAACTTGATCGAAGACGATGATTCTTTTAAGGGGCCATCCATAAATTACGTGAGGTCAAAAAGGGGGATAGGGGTTTGGAAAAATCTCACTAAGGGGGAGGGGGGTCGATTAAAATCTCACGTCAACTTTTTAAGTTAGAAATTAAACGATTTTTTATAAGTATGAGAAAGGAATAATACCCACAGATAAGATACTGTGGTGATTTTTAGGCGAAATAATGTCCTTTTCCCCCACATCATTAATAATGGAAAAGTTTTAGGTGCTGTAAAGCACAAAATGCAAACGAATAGGATAGAAAATTATTTTTAAAGGTTGAAGGTAAATCTCACGTGGGGGGAGGGGGGTCCAGCAAAATCTCACGTGGGGGGAGGGGGGGTCCAGATTTTGGAAAAAACACCTCACGTAATTTATGGATGTTCCCTAAAGAAAATGATCAGATAGTTTTCTGTTTAGATCACATATGGGCAACCTGCGGGCCGGCCCGCCTCGCCATTTGTTCCGGCCCGAGGAAGATTTTAAAAATTGTTCTCGAAAAATCCCTTTTTCATCAATAATAGCGAGAGAGGGGATACGGAACTTTCCCTCGAAAAGAACTTAATTTTTGAAGTTAAACTTGCTGCAAACATGCCGTATTTATTCTGCTCATCACTTCGAAGAATTGCTGTTAGCTTTACAGCAGTGGTTTTCAAGGTGTCGCGAAAAAACCGTTCAAAACAAAAACCGTTCAGACGAAAACCGTTCAAAAAACAAAAAAACTCATAGCTTTACACATGTAATAAATTTATTTGTTTTTTATTGAACGGTTTTTGCATTGAACGGTTTTTTCGTATATCCGTTTTCAAAGTGGATGGTACCGCCCCTCAGGCGCCGTTGAAGAGTTCTAGGAGGCGGTGATGATTTGATAGAAAATCTGTGGAGTTATTAGAATTAAAGGGTCAACAAAGGGTATGGGCCCGCAAGTTCAAAAAGGTTGCCCATACTTGGTTTAGAGTTTAGATAATGAAATACGTCCTATAGAAATTTTATTTAAAATTTTAAAAGAAACATATGTAGTTTGGGGATCTAAGGGGCCATTCATTAATTACGTAAGGATAACTTTGGCAATTTTTGACCCCCCCTACCCCCATGTAAGGGTACGTAAGATTTTTCCATAGATTTTTCAAACCCCTCCCCCCCTATTCTTACGTAAGATTCCAAAGTTAAAAAGTTGAAACCAAAACTAATAAAGATTTCTCTCTCTTTTTGCTTTTGTTTTGTTTCGACTTTTGACAGCTGGAAGATGGATTGAACAGTTTTATTATTTTTCATCTTAACTTAATGCTACTCCAATAAAAAAGATGCATCTGATATACTTTAATTTTTTTTAAATTAAAGCTTCGATAATATACCGAGATTGTCAGGATTTTTAAGTTTTTCTGGGGTTATTCAATAATTATGATTGAATAATGGAATGGAATAATGGATAAATGATTAGAATAATTGGAATTTGTTTACATTAACTTGGAAAATCTTACGTAAGAACCCAGGTAGCACATGTTGGCTGGCCAATATTGTATCGACGATATTGGCAAATGCTAATATGGCCTAGCCAGGTAATGTCGCCTGATATTGCAATTCAATAATGGCAGATATCACACAATAT
Organism: Tetragnatha versicolor; assembly: GCA_024610705.1. Taxonomy (NCBI): domain Eukaryota; kingdom Metazoa; phylum Arthropoda; class Arachnida; order Araneae; family Tetragnathidae; genus Tetragnatha; species Tetragnatha versicolor. Next base: position 1,740,883 of record JANDEH010000001.1, read on the forward strand.
CGACCGATATTGTCATTCGATATCGCTGAGGGGGTGATTTGGATAATGGCCAATATTGTATCGACGATATTGGCAAATGCTAATATGGTCTAGCCAGGTAATGTCGCCTGATATCGCAATTCAATAATGGCAGATATCACACAATATCGACCGATATTGTCATTCGATATCACTGAGGGGATGATTTGGATAATGGCCAATATTGTATCGACGATATTGGCAAATGCTAATATGGCCTAGCCAGGTAATGTCGCCTGATATCGCAATTCAATAATGGCAGATATCACACAATATCGACCGATATTGTCATTCGATATCGCTGAGGGGATGATTTGGATAATGGCCAATATTGTATCGACGATATTGGCAAATGCTAATATGGCCTAGCCAGGTAATGTCGCCTGATATCGCAATTCAATAATGGCAGATATCACACAATATCGACCGATATTGTCATTCGATATCGCTGAGGGGGAGATTTGGATAATGGCCAATATTGTATCGACCATATTGGTCAATGCTAATATGGCCTAGCCAGGTAATGTCGCCTGATATCGCAAAGCAATAATGGCAGATATCACACAATATCGACCGATATTGGTTCCCCATGTTATCCTATGGAGCACGCAAGCCAAAAAGTCCAAAAATTTTTTTTTCGACCCTCATTCCTACTCTAATCACACGACGAATGTCTTCACTCGAGTTATGGACCCTTTATGATGTATGCTACCCGACAAAACTTGAATAACAGCCTAAATATCTATATTATATTGATTATGGGATCAAATTTGAACCCACAAAAAAACTTAATGCAGAGATTTAGGCTGTTATTCTAGTTATCTCGGGTAGCATACATCATCAAGGGTCCATAACTCGAGTGAAGACATTCGTCGTGTGATTAGAGTAGGAATGAGAGGGGCGAAAAACCAATTTCCGGACTTTTTGAATTGCGTGCTCCTTAGGATAACATGGGGGAACTTCATGGCCAATGCGGCACTTCGATATTTCCGAAAATTCTGAAAAAAAATCAAGGGTACTCTCTGCCACCTTAAACAACTTTTCCACACACTAACGCATCATCAAATTCTAAAAAAAAATAGTTTTTTTTTCGATACACACTATTGTACACTACAGCTTTATGTTTTTCTTATTTGACAAATATTTCCTTAAAGACAACCCTTGTCTTTATGTTGATAAATACATTATAAATTAATAATTTGTTTATAAATTAAATAAAAGTAAGTTATAAATTTTTAAAAGCTAGGTTTTATTTTAACAAATACATTCAAAAGTTTCTAGGGCGGTTGCTTAGAGCGATTTCCGACGTGATTGCAAATGATCTATATTCTATACATTTCCAGGGGTTCACCCAGGTTTTTCTGCCAGGGGTCTGTTATAGGAATTTTGTGAAAAATCAAATGGAATTTTGTTGAATTGAAGGGTTTGTAGTACAAAAACAACATTCCAACTTTAAAAATGGCCCCAAAACTAAAAAATTCCCATTCAAAAATTATCAAAACACTATCTGAACACAACTTTCAAACCACTTTTGGTTTTTGGGAGAAGTCCTTTTCGGGAACTGGAATTTTGGGAAGGGTCCCCAAAACGGACCCAATTTCTCTCTAGATGAACCCCTGATTTCATTCTATAAAATAAAATTAAACAGTAGTGTATTAAGAGAAATGAAATACAGAAAAATATCCATGACAGTTTTTTTATTTTTGTAAAAAAATATTCAAATTCAGAGGAAACAAAATGTCCAGATTCTTCAAATGACATTTCACTTGCTTCAAATGGAATTTTTTAAATAAACCACAGTATATAAATTTTGCTGCATAACAAAACAATTTTCAATTGACACAGATATACATTACAAAATATAATTATTTGATCCAATGTATAAAGAATCTTTAAAAAAGGTTTAGCTTTGTAATTTCAATTAAAACAATTGTAAAAAAAACAGCTTCATATTTTTTGACATAACATCATGAAAACTTTTTTATACTTTCTTTAACTGTTAATCAATTCCCATTATCAAAATGTTGACCTTTCTTTAAAAAAACAAATTTGGTTAAAAACAGAGTTGCACATAATTCATTTCACTTTGTTTTTCTTACAAAATCATGTGGTTGCTATCATATTATAAAATCTACTAATAGAAATTTAAATATTTAAATGTAAAAAAAGCTGTCAAATTTTTTTTATAATTAGGAGGAGACAAAATAGTTTAGTTCTTGTAATAGTTCAGTTCTTGTTCAGCATTTCACAATGCACAATGCAATATTTTATATAATCTGTTAAAGATCCCTTATAAACAAAATTTCAAATTAAAGAACAAACAAGACATGTTATGAATATAGGGAATTATTGTATGTTCATATTTTATGACATATCTTCTGCACTACAGTTTGCCTCAGACGGGCGAATTATTCTTGCATTTCAATCTCCAGCGCTGGCTAAAACTTTCATGTAATCAGACACTTTCACTAGTAATCAGACATGGTTTCTTTGGTAGAGTCTTTAAATGTCATTGCAGCAGCAGCTAATTAAAAAAAGGGTTTATATTTTTTAAGATGGTAAAAAATTTTAAGTATTAAAAATGTTGAAGTTTTAAAATGAAAATTTCTGCAAAATGTTCTCATCAAAAAAGAATAGCTGTATTAATATAATTAAGGTCGCTTTATCTTTCATTAATTAAAGCAATTGAATTACATTCATAAGTTAGCATGAGAGTTATCCCCTAAGAAACTCTTACGAACACCAGTTAATACCAAGAGTAATTATAATCATACAGGCAAATAATTTTTAATAAACCTATTAATATTGATGAAAGGGACTGAAAAATATTTTTGGGCCCCTCCCGAAATAAATTTCTATATTCGCCAGCACTGATTCAAAACTAAAACAGGCATGTGATTGCTCAAGAAAGAAATTATCTGAAATTTTTTAGATTATTTACAGTGGTATAGAAATTTATTTCGTGAAGGACCCAAATTCCTCAGCCTCTTCCCATATGAAGACTTAGGGGAAGAATGGTTTTTGTCCATTTCAACACATCTTAAGTATAGGCTGACGGTAGCCATGTTTGACTACAGCTAAAACTTTCGACCCGGCAAACTGGCCTAAAGGAAAAAAATTGAAACTTTGAATCTTAATAATTCTAAAACTAATTCGAATTTTTTTTAAAAACGAAACGACAATCTTTTTGTAAAAAGTAATTGTATATGTGTGTAAAATATTGTACTTCTACCATGATTAGCTTTTCTTTTATAACGAAAATAGTGTTTCGATTATTTCATTGGCTGCCGCGACACGAGTTAGCAAGTTTAGTGTTGGGCCAAAAGTTTAAGCTGTGGTCAAACATGGCGACCGACAACCTCATACATGTGATTACTCTGACAATAAATTGGCTGAAAATGTTTTTAAAAATTTTATGGCACCTATATTTTCCTTCATTTTAAGTAGAGGGGGTACATTGGCTTCTACTTCCCAAGATCTACGATTCGAGATGCTAGCGTCATATTTTTTAGCTTAAATATTAACTGCTTTTCATATAACTTCCAATAATTTTTTGATTTTACTTTGTATTTATTACTAAAAAACCTTCGCGGCCAGAGTTTTTAGTAAAAAGAATAACTGGAAAATCAGAAAGTGGAATTTGAGTTTTGCAAATCGAATTGTCAGACTTTAATTTTGCAAAGCAAATTGGCGTATTTCCGCCAATTGGCGGAATAATCACATGTATGCAACCTATACTAAAGATGAGCTCAAATGGACAAAAACCATTCTTCCCCATAGGTCTTCATATACAATAGGTTCAATTTAGCTTTTTAATACTTTTATACTAAACTCAATCTAAAAATAATTGTGAATACTCAAGTTACAAAAACCAAAGGGGGTGAGGGGGTCCTGCCCTAGAAATACCACTAAAATTTACCCAGAAATACCATTTGACAAATACCACCAAAATAAGCAGATTTTCGCTAATTAGCCGAAAATTCACATTCCTGTTAAAAATAAGAGCTCCCATCCATGGCCATATTGATATTCAAGGGGGTAGGGGAGTTGACCCACATTCCAAAATTATTATGTTGCTTTTTGCTCTGAAGATTATACAAAGAGTGATACACCTCGTGTGCAACCAAAATGGTCCCCGATGTCCAAAAAGGAGTCACAAAACTACTTCTTAGAGTCAAATTACGAAAACTTATACTACCTCAAAAACCCTCTTTGTTTTCACCCTACCCACAAAACTCATACATACATTTCATTAAAGGTCAGAAACCCCTCTCGAAATCATACTGTGGTTACGGTCCTCTAACGAGGCTTTAAAATTGGTGGTTCAATTCGGTTAACGTTCTTGCTAAATATCCCCATTCTCTTTTGGAGCCCAAAAAGTAGAAATATTGCTCAATAATTTCAAAATCATGGATAAAAATGTTTAGTTAGATCAATAACTGATCTCCACTGTCATTGTTTTATTTAAGAATCATACAAATAGAAAATGTATTTTCCATAATTTATTAATTAAAAATAAATCAGATAATGTTCAACATATTGTCTGACTGACATCTTATCTGGATTATTTTGTGATGGTTGTGTTAATATTTTTTGCAAATGATGAAGCACTTTATAAGTATACAATTTGTAACATACCATAGGAAGATTGACCCTCTTAGAGCCATAGACTCCAAGAGGGTAGGTAAAAAGTAAAAAAAGAGGCTTTTGATTGTTAAATTGGATACTTTTTCATTAACCGGCGCAAGTAAAAAATCCCTAAATTTAGGTACTTCTATTTTCGAGTTTTATTCCATTGATTGTTTTGTCGTTCTCTTCGCAATTGGTTCACAATTGGCAACATTTGCTCCCAGCTAGCGTAAAAGTACCTAAAATTTTAAAAGGACACCAGAAATACTTCATGAAAATTCTGTTTAAGATTTTAAACACTGGATTTCAAATGACTGTAGGGATTTTAACTGGTTTTTGGTTCCTACTTATATACTGTCGACTGTGCCGCTTATTCAAAATCGTTATCAAATCCCATTGACTTTTCAATCCATGTACCGCTGAATTAGATAGCCACTGAACGATCGACGGGATAATACTTAAGTACCATTTTTTTTACTTAAAATTGATAAACTGCTAACAGCCAAAGTGAAAATTGGGATGGTGCTAGTTTGGGTGCATTTCCACAATAGATAACCAAGAAAACTATGGGTATGAGAAAACAAAGCTTGAATGGAGAAAGTAATTCCTAATCCATAGAGTAAACGTTCAATTCTGTTAACGTTTCCGTCTGCTTTTTTTGGACACCAAAGAGTAGAAATATTGCTAAATAATTTCAAACTCATAGATTAAAACAGTTATACAGTTGAGTCTGCTTAATGTGATCACGGTTAATGTTATCGAAATCAACAAGTCCCGATTATTCCTATTTAATTTAATGAAAAATACGTTGTTTAATGTGATCAGTAAGCACAGCACACGCCGTTTAATGTTGTCAAAACTTGTTCACGTCCCCTAAAAAACGTCTACTTTCAAATTTTGTTTAGAAATTTTACGAGTAAATACATCTGCCCAACCCTAGAGAGCTTCTGTTGCTTCTTTTTTCTGAAACTCAGTATATGAGTCACAGTTGCACTGTTATGGTTGTTTGTTTTGATTGCAAGAAAAAGAAAATTTGTGATGCTCCCGATGCTCCGCACATTGAAAGAAAACTATTAAAGGGGGGATACAAATTTTCATGCTTGAGATTTGTTAGTGAACCATCAGCGCCTAGCAGATGTTTTTGTGATAAGATATTTTGATTTACTGGAATTCAGATTAATTTAAGCGGTGTATTGGAGTGGAAGGATATAATGCAGTGCAAAAAGAGACCACTGAAATCAAAATCCAAAAAAGTGATTATTTTGTTTTTAATTGAACTACTCTTATATTTTCCCCTAAAATTTTAAGCTAAAAACTTCATAATGAAAATCGGGGAACAGCTTTGATAAGAGCGACCAGCCGCCATGTTTACCCACAGTTCAAATATTGATGACACACAACCACATAGATCTAATTTGAGTTGTGGGTAAACATGGCAGCTGGTCAACTCTTATCAAAGCTGTGCCAAAATTGGTTTCAATAAGTTAATTACAATTACATAATTTTGATTTTAAAGCAAACAATCTAAGTTACACTGTTTGCTACTTGTTGATATGAAATCGCTTATTGTTATCAGTCGGATAATGTTATCAGTTTAATCTCGGACAATTGCGATCACATTATTAAGCGGACACGACTGTATGAATAAATGTTCTGTTTATCAATAAATATCAAAAAAAATTTTCGATATTTTGAATGTACTGCATTCAAAAGAGATTGGTGCTTCAATTACGTTAGAGTTCCCGCTGAATATTGCAAATCTCTTTTGGACACCAAAAAGCATAAATATTGCTAAATAATTTCAAACTCAGAGATTAAAATGTTAAATTAGATCTATAACTGTTAGTTTATCATTAAACGCTTGAAAAACATAGTTTATATTTGAATATTAAGCGTTCAAAAGAGATTGGTTATATTTAGCGGGAACTCTAACGGAATTGAACCAGATTGGCAATATTTAGCAGGAACATGGAATTGAACCATTTAAATAAATGTGAATAACTGGTGCGCTTAATTAGATTTTAAAAGGCTTACCAGTACTCTGTGTAGTGAGAGTGTTCTGAGGATGAAGAGTTGAGTTCATGAATATACATGCTGCTATGTTCTCGATATAGATGGGTAATGCGCTTTGCTTTGAGAAAAAATATTTGGATTAGAAAAAAATTCAACTTCTTTATAGATTCAAAATAATAACAATTAGACAGATATTGAAATTAACTTTTAAAATAATTACACAATTTCAAGAAAAAAATATCTTTTCAAGATATTAAAGTTGGTATATAGGTACCTACTGTAAAATCATAAATTATAATAACAGGATTTAATATAAAAGCTGTTGTTTTTTAATTAATTAAATTTAGAATAGAAAAGCAAATTTACAGTTACTACCATCTCAATGCAGAAAAACTTTTCAAAATAGTTGTAAACAGTACACACTTCAATAACATTTAAGTAATTTTAAAAAATAACAAGAAAAATTTAAATTTTTAAAATAAGATACATATTATGAGCAATAGTACTAGGTAGTAAAAATATATTCGAATGAATGGTTAATTCCAGTTAGTAGGACAATAAAAAATTCTACATTATAAACCAATTAATATAATAGAAAATGCATGGACAAAAATTTGCCATACAAATCAGTTCATGTAAAAAGAAATGCCGCTATTGAATTCAGTGTAAAATTATCATATAATTGAATTCTGAGTTTTAATTTGTTAAAATACGAGACAGTAATAAATAATGTACTGGTTACAAATAGTTTTCAAACAGCAACTTCGAAGTAAAAACTTGATTTGAAATGATATTTGATTCACTGATCACTTAACTAACACTTAATATTCCATACCGAATAACATTAAATTATTTGTATAGTTAGATCCATCCGTGATTAGATAACATAACTAGGAATAGAATATAAAAGCTTTTAAATAACTTACTTACCGCACCAAGAACTTGCCGACCGACGGTCCGTTGTCGGTTTGTTTACGTTTGAAAGATTTGAAGTAGTCGGAGTTGAGATGTAATCTGCCAGCTTGAAAGTCGTTGCGAAATTTTTCCGTGAGGTAATATTAAAAAAATTATTGTTCTAAAAGTGAAATTATCACTGAATTCGATAATTACTCACAACTATTAGGTGTTTTTTAAAGAATCTTTAATGTCTTCAGGTATCTTGTAAGAAAAGACAATAAAACAACTCAACTTTTGGCACAGCATTTCAAGCAGGAAAAAGTTTCTTCTCTCTCTACAGAAGAACTAAGGATATTTTTCAAAACTTGGGATCGTTTTAAAATTTTAATGGGTTTTTTCAAAATTTAAATTAATGTTAATTTTTTTCGAGCGTGGTTGACTTTTTCAAACTATAATAACTACCATAATTATAGCGCGATTTGAACGAAAACTGAATATAATGCACATCTTTAAGTATACTACAAGATTCCGTAATGATCGACTATTTATCGATTTATTAATTTTAATATAGTGTCATTTGAATATTACGGAGAAATTTCGGACTACTGTAGAGCGCTTACTGCATGAGGCCCACCTTAATGCAATATACCGTTTTAAACCACACAACGCCAGGTACAACGTATTAAAATTTCATACACCGATCTCAAGCAAAAAAGACTGATATTCAAGTATTACGGAAACGTCTTTAACTTAATATAAATCACGAAATATGTAACCGATCCCTTAGTGCGACACATAGTTGTAATCAGCTCAATGTCCCGAACAACATACTAGGATTTCAGAAATCGGCAATGACTTTGGGAAAAAAGAATACACTATGCTTTCAAACTTTGATCCAAAATACGCCCCGCAATATGGAGAACACCCCTTGGCAATTTTTATTTTCATAAAGCATTTTTAATTACCTTTACAACGATGTATAACACTTGTAATTCGAGCAAAATGTAAACAAACTTTGAACTCGAAATCAGCCGAAAAAATGGAGTGATTGGCATCATGGACAAGTAGACTTTATTCTGCTTCAAAAAATCCTGAAATACGTCCTAATCACCATGGCAACCCGTAATTCTGGAAAAACTTTGCCTTAACGGTCCTTTACTCATAAGTAAAATAAAAAAAAAATTTTAATATTAATTACGGATTTATAAGCGAAATGCGGACTTGTGTTTTTTAACAATACCGAGAACTTTTTTTTTCAAACTCTAGTAACTTACTAAATATGGAAGGTATATTCATGAAAATCGGATATGACGTGCATATAGAGATGTAAAGGCTGGAAAAAACCGGGTTTATTCCCGGGAATAAACCCGGTTTTTTGGGATGGGAATTTTGAATATTCCCATTTTGAGATTTTAGAGTGAAATTTTGGGAATTTTGATTCTTTAGCTTTTTGTAAAAGGTAAATGATTTCAAGTATTTTTCATATGTCATAGTACTATAATTTGTATAATTTTAAGGTTAATTTTAATTCTAAGACTTGGATTTCGGTTTAAGATAAAAACAGAAGTAAGCGATATAATATTATAAACCTCCTGAAATAATCTAAAGAGTTTATAGAAAGAACTATCAATTACTAGTGTTTGATCATGTTTAAAATTGTCTTTAACTCCTCAAAAGTCCTAGAAAATGAAAACTTATGGTGAAATATCGTATAGTACGGGAGCTGGCGTTAAAATGAAAAATTCATCTGCTCGTACACGATTTTAATATGACAGGATAGTGTTAGTGGTGCTGATCACGGAATCGAGCGTCAGCTGGTCAGGTAGCGGTGGGTTGAGCGTGGGGAGGGGGTCAAAGTTGCAAAAAAAGTAAAAAATAAATTAATCTGCTCGTGTATGAAACTTGGTGGAGATGGTAGTTTAGGCCTTCCTGATTACAAAAATGACCGTCAGCTGGTTGGGTGGCCGTGGAATGACCGTCAGCTGGTCACGTGAACTTGCAAACAAAAAATTTATCTGACAATGCATGGAACTTGGTAGGGTTGTCAATCTCTATTACATGAAGTACTAACGAGTTGCTAGTCTTCAACTTACACTAGCAACTCATGAATTAATGTCTGTTGTACTAGTAACTCCTTATTATTTATGTAACAAAGATTGATTTCCTACCAAGTTTCTTACTTTGTCAGATAAATTTTTTGTTTGCAAGTTTACGTGCCCAGCTGACGGTCATTCCACCGCAACCCAGCCAGCTGACGGACATTTTTGTAATCAGGAAGGTCTAAACTATCATCTCCACTAAGTTTCATACACGAGCAGATGAATTTATTTTTCTTTTTTTGGTCCTTTGACCCCCTCCCCACGCTCAACCCACCTCTACCTGACCAGCTGACGCTCGATTCCATGATCAGCACCACTAACACTATCCTGTAAAATTAAAATCGTGTACGAGCAGATGAGTTTTTGAAATTTAACGCCAGCTCCCGTACTAGTAGTGTTTGTTTACGGTCAAAATTCCCAATATTCCCCTAAAATTCCCGGTTTATTCCCAAAAATCCCGGGTTTTTTCCCGCCTCCCAAAAAATGTGGGAATTTTACATCTCTACGTGCATATAGACGTATATTTTAAGAAACAATCACCTTTTAAACCATTATTAAAAAACTATTGTGCTTTACTTAAGAATTTTCGAAGTTTTTCGGTAAATCATCGGACTATCATAGAATCCGTAATAATGACCGCAAAGACGCACAACATATTAAAATTCCATAATCATAGCTGTAGTAGAAAGAAAGTTATGAAACCTATGGAAAAATTGATATTTTGCCAGAACACATTTAACACAGAAAGAAGTCACTAAAATTTGAAAAAACCCACATACTATAGGAGAAACCCCTGATTTTAAAAAAAAAACCCACACTTTTTCCGAAAAAACCCAGTTTTATATGGGTTTTTTCAGGGTTCTTATTGAAAAAACCCTAAAAACCCAACCCAAACCCTGGGGTTTAGCCCCCCTTCTGCTTTTATGGGGGGGGCTCAAGCACCCTTAAACTTTTCGGGGGATAGCTATTATCCGTCCTTTTTATGCTCAAAATTCAGAAATAATTACAAGTGTTCAGTGTTCATACAACAAAATTCTAATTCTACCAGTTACCCAGTGAAACAATGAATTATCAATAATTGTCTTTCAAATTAATTTAACTTGACAATGTTAAGAAAATTTTCAATCTGGCCAATTATATTGGGCTAATAGAAAATTCGGCATATTGGTTTTTTTATAGTACTAGGCTCACGATATCAAAGAAATTGGCCACGGTTTTCATTTCGATTGGGACGATATCGGCGAATATCAATGAATGTCGCGAAAAATATGACAATATTAACGAATATTGGCCAATATTAACACACAGACATCAGTAACACAATATCGGTGAACATTGTTCAATATCGCGAAAAATTATGACGATATCAATAAAAATTGGCCTATATTTTCGTTTTGATATCACTGGCACGATATAAATGTTGGAAAAAAATATGAAAATTTCAAAATCTTTATTAATGGGTTAAAACATTCAATATCATTATTTACGTAGCTTTTGAATTAAATTAAATAACTTCCTAATATTTTAGGACTGTACACTAATTATTTAAATTTATACAATATTGAGCTACATCGAGCAATATCGCAACTCGATATTCGATATCCCATGGCATTCGCGATATTGGCCAATACCCTCTGGGTGTCGGCCAATATCGCTGTGCTGGGGGGTATACCAAGTTTGGTGCAGATCGGAAGAAATCTATGGATTTGTATAAAAGACAACACACATATACAACACACACACACACACACACACACACACACACTTTGACTTTTATTATATTAGATTTATTTAAATTTAAATTAAGTTTAACCTCATTTTTGTTAATAGAAGCAAAAGATTTCTATAACGAAATTTTTTAACTGTAAAATAGCTAGATTTTTTTTCATTCAAAAATCCTCTAAATTCCAGATTGTTTTCTACCATCGCTTTAAACCTGCGGGGATATTTTAATAAGTTATTTCAATCAGGCTCTGCCGTTCTTTAGGAGTTTAATAAATTTTGTCTTTACAAATCTTCTTCACAAGAGAGTTTCAACAAAATAATTATCAATTAATAAATTAGCTCAGCTCCCTTGCCTTTTTATTTTCGCCAGTTACTCAGACTGGTTTCTAAAAACTAATGAAAATTTTCCTTTATTCCCAATTAGAAAAAGTATCGGCTTATTATTTGGTCTTCGGAAACTAGACTCACGATATCAAAGAAATTGGTCACGGTTTTCGTTTAAACATCAGTGGCACGTTATCGAAGAATATCAAGCCAATATTGGCATAAGATATCAATAACACAATATCGGTGAACATTGTTCAATGTCGCGAAAAAATATGACGATATCAATAAAAATTAGCCAATATTGACATAAGATATCAATAACACAATATCGATGAATATTGTTCAATGTCACGAAAAAATATGACGATATCAATACAAATTGGCCAATATTTTCGTTTTGATATCACTGACACGATATAGGTAAATATCAGACAATGTTGGAAAAAAATATGAAAATTTCAAAATCTTTAATAATTGGTTAAAACATTCCAATATCATTATTTATGTAGCTTTTGAACTAAATTATAGAACTTCATAATATTTTAGGACTGTGCACTAATTATTTAAATTTACACAATATTGAGCTATATCGAGCAATATCGCAATTCGATATTCGATTTTCCATGGCATTCGCGATATTGGCCAATACCCTCTGGGTGTCGGCCGATATCGCTGTGCTACCTGGGAATGGGTTTGACCCCCCCACCCCCCAAGTAAGGGTATGTAGAGATTTTTCCAACCCCCCCCTCCCCCTCAGGACCCTTACATAATTAATGAATGGCCCCTAAACACATTCTTAAAAGTTCAGTAAAACCCCTCCTGGTGAATTATTTCATTTATGGTTTTTTAGTGGATTAATTTAAATTTCAAGCCAAAAATTTTAAATTTTCAGATTAAATGTTAAGGGCTTTGATTTGCTCTGGTTTTGTCAAAAATATCACTTTCAGAATCTTGTCTAACTTGACACTTGATCTAACCCACTTAAACTAGTGTCTTGTGAACTATTTGTATTTTTCCTCATGAAATTTTTTTTCCTTTCAGAATGAAAGCATTGAGACGACAGATTTGTGTGAGACCACTGTGACAATCCGCAACAGTGTGGCTCCGTGTAGTTCTGTCACAGCAAGTTCCTCTGGGCCTCATACTACCATTAACCTTAAACCTTCTTCACCTTCATATCCTTCTATCTCGCAGACAAATGTTTCTAGTGACCGTCCTCCCGTTGCCCACAGTACCCTGTATGGTAAAAAGCATTCATTAATTATAAAATCCTTACCAAGCATTATTATATTAAATCAGGCTTCATATTGGGTTTTACAAACCTTATCTAGGAAGCTGATCCCTTAAGCAAATCTGTGTCATCTTATGTAGAATAAATAATATATGGGTCTGATTTTGTTCTAAAAATGAAATTGATATTTGTATGAAAACAACATGAAATAATAAGGTAGATAAAGATTAGATTTAGGTAGAATTTTTTCAAGGGTTTAAGTGTTCTAACTGTGGAAGATAGTAAAATTTAACAAGCATAACTGTTAATTGACTTTTATGCGGTAGAGCCTCTTTACAAAAAACTGCAACTATAGCGGCCTCTATGTTAAAGCAACCGTTACTAAGAGTACTGCTGAACCAACGATAGTAAAAGGGTTACGTGATTTTGATTGCTGGAACTAGTATTTCGGAGGGGAGAAAGGTGGAAGTTGAGGTGCAGTTGATCAAAAGAGGAAGAGACATTTGCTTGTATATATAGAAGCAAGACCCCCCAACTATCACCGGTTACCCAACTATCGGCCGTGCAAAGTCTGTAAAAATCACGTGACCCTTTTACTACCGTTGGCTAATCAGTAACTGTTGTTTTTTACAGTAATATATTTAATTTTTATAACACTCTTTCGCAGACCTGAAAAAATTTCCCGAACCTGGTTTGGGGGAAGCCCCTGCCAACTCCATAGGTGCAATACATAAGGTTTGGGGAAACTATTAGGTTCGGGGGAAGGTTACAACTTTTTCCAGGTCCACCCTTTCGTTAAAACAATAGTATATTGGTTTAGTAAGGTTCTACTGTATTAAACTTGTCTGAGCTGAGAAAATAAACACTAAAGAACTCGTTATATTTTTCCAGAATCTCTCCTAGTGAACAACCAAAGTGGCCAGCCCAGCCGCAACCTGATCAACTACAGCGGCCCCTACAGCCAGACCCCCAGTCCCGTTCTTACCCGTCCCACCAGCAGCTCCAGCTCCCGCTCCTCCTACTCTCCGAGCCAGAGCCCCCTAATGGGGCGCTACTCCTCGTCCATCTACTCCCACGGGCAGAGCCCTGTGCTGTCCAGGCACACCACTGGGAACAGCAGCGATGGCTCTGCCGTCTGTTCGCCCACCGGGAGCCCCTTGCAGGTTTGGCACTCTCTTGATTTCACAGCAGGTTGAGATATCCAGATCAGTGCCAAATGTGTTCTTTTCAGTGGCCGTATATAAGGCCACTTTTCGTATATAAGGCCCCCTCCCGAAATTCTGACTTGGTGTACCAAAACGAGTTAAAACCCTGTTTTTAGAGTCAAATTTTGATAAATTTTCTGGGGTAGGACCCCCAGAACCCCCTTTAGTACTTGGAACTCTATTATTCAAAAAAAATTTTTAGAATAAGTTAATCTAAATTCTAAATCCTACTTAAAAATAAGTCTGAAATTCGGATTAAGTGTATCAAAACCAAGTTGAAACTGTTTTCAGGGTAAAATTTCCAAACTTTTTTCTGGAAGATGATACCCCAGATTCCCTTTTGTACTTAGAACTCTATTATTTATAACTTTTTTCATTAAGTTCATCAAAATGCAAATCTTACCTAAATATTTATGTCCAAAATTCTAACTAGGGGTACCAAAACTAGTTAAAAACCTGGTTTTTAGGGTAACATTTCAAAAATTTTCTGGGGGAGGACCCCAGACCCCTCTTTTGTTTTCACAACTTAATTTTTATATAATTTAGAAATTAAGTTCTTTAGGATGCAAATTCTACCCTAATATGTTCTGAAAAGCTACGTTGGACAAAATTAAATATACATGGGAGGGGCTGAGAAATAATTTTCGGCCCCTCCAGAAATAAATTTCTATATACGCCACTGGTTTACTACTGAACTGGGTATAAGAAATGCTACATTGAAGTGTTGCATGTTAAGGTTAAAGCTCTAGATGGAGTAAGCACTCCTCTCTCAAGTAGTGCCCAAAATGGCAGACAGCCGCAATTCTTTTGCAAGCCCGCTTTGGGAAAACGGAGTTTTGCCTTTAAATAACTTCAAAATACTTTAACACCATAATCTACATACTTAGGTTTCTAAGCAGAGAAACATGAAACTAAAATATAAAAATGAATGTACAACAATCGAGAAGCCAAAAGTACAATTTTATTAACTTTATTTTAAAGGCGAGTATTTATTTAAATGCAATTTATACTTAAACTACATAATAATCCATGTAAATAAATAAGTCTGTTTGTTTACTTTTTTGATTTCAAACACCTGTATTTCATTTCTATTTCAAACATCCCAGATTTTTTTAGTTACCAAAACATATTAGTGTTTAAGCTTGTAATCCTGCAAAAAGTTTATTTGCATCTATAAAAAAACGTTTTCAGTAGTTGGCAAAAGTTAAAATTTGACCTTATTTTTATTCAAATTTCTCAATATTTTAAAAAGTAATTTTAATAAATATCCTTTTGCAGGATTTTCAAAATTTCTTAAAGAAAGAAATTTCTTCCCCTTTTTTAGAATAAAAATATTCTTGTTAAGACCTACCTATCTTGCTGAAATTTTACTTATGAAAGTAGAATTCCATTATTCTGAATTTTCATACTACTGTCTGTCATTAATTACATGACAAAATGTAGCACTAAAAACTTTTGAATTATTAATTTTAAGCTTGAAAAACCTTTTAATCAGAGTAAACGTATTCTCCCAAACATTATAATTTTTTTTCACAACATTATCCTATACATCTCTCCCCAGAGCCGTCATATCACCATTGAAGGGAACATCTTCTCTCCATCCCAGAGCCCCAGTCAGAGCCGGAGGAGCGACCTGGACAACTTCTCCCCAGCTCGCAGCCCTGGCCACATGAGCGGCTCCGGTACATCATCCCGCCATCGGCCATACAGCATGTCTGTCTCCCCAGGACTTCAGAAGCCTGGATCCAGTACGCCTGACCAAGGGATCCTTCTGGATGGCATGTCATATCAGTACCCACAAGACCATCTCGGAATAGAAGCGAGACTCAGCCAAGTATCCCCACTGTCTCAGCATACAACGCCAGAACCAAGATCAACAAGTAAGACTGCGCTGGTTAAATTGCCTTAGTTCTGTATTGAATGTCATCGCATAAATTATGCGCACACTACCCATCAGGATTTATCTGAAAATCCTTTGCCTTATATCTACCCTACCCCTTCTTTCTTCTCTTCAACTCCCTTATTTGTCCCTATAAAATGTCCAGGGCTTCGAGGCAGGGATTGAAAAGAGACGTAGACAAATTACTTATGACTCACCTTTATGCACTAGAAGTGTGCATTTTAATTATGTCAATTTTTTCACAACACAAAAGTCGCAGATTAAAAACGCTGTAGCCCATATTTAATTTTTAAGTAGTCCAAAAGTAGCTTGCCGCCCAAAACGAAATTTTTGTCGCAAAGGACCTACAGAAAGAACCCAATCCGCTACTTTTAGCCCAATCTGGCAACACTGGTTGTCAGAATTAGTTTTGAGCTGGGGATCTTGTTTCATCTTACCTTCATAAATCACACTTGCACCTTTAAAATAAAGCGTGCTTCTTGGTTAGGCTTACCATATTTTCTTGGGTCCAACCCAGGACATATTTTTGAAATTTCTTAATAAGTACCGTATCAAATCATCAAAGATTAAAAAATAAGAAAAAACATTCAAACTTATAAACATTGAACATAAATATCAAATTTTATTTATTTATTCGACATTATTTTTTCAAAAATTGTTTGATTGACTTAACTTTATTATAAAATCCACTGAAAGTAAGTTCTCCAAATTAATACAGATGTTAGATACTGTAAAACAACGCAATTTTTTAGAGTTTTTTCACGATTTTTCATAAAAATGTCTGGCAAATCTTAAAAGTATGAAAACCCCGGACATTTCCCCGGACACCACTAAAAACCCCGGACTGTCCGGGGTAAACCCGGACGTATGGTAAGCCTATTCTTGGTACACTTATGGCTTTAATATTGTTGTTGAATTATATAAGTTTATATTTCAACATTATTTTATTAGTACTCTTAAATAACTTTAACACTGGAATTTAATTTAGGTTTTAGTTTAGTTAATTTGAAGGGAGTGTTCGAGTTTGAGCTACAATTGGACAGTGAGTGGGAATTGGGGAATTCATAAACAAAGGGCCAGCCTTGTTGGGCTTTGAGCCTGTAGCTGGTCAACAATATTTGTATTTGCATTAGGTTTTCAATTACTGCTAAAGCATTGTCAAAACCTTAAAATCCCATCTATCCTTGAACATGTGCTCAAAAACTGCTTTCCAGCTGCATCCAGTGCCTCTGTTCACTCCAGTGCCTCTGACGAATCCAACGCCAGCGACTTCTCCAGCCCGACCCGCCGTCCGTCCAGTGACAACCTGGACGATGGCCGGCTACAGCTCCTCGGGGACCTCTCCCAGAACCCCCTGGGTCTCGGGGGACCCCCTGGCATCTCGAGGCAGCAACTGCTGAGTGGGCCCTGCCCCATCTGTGGGGACCGCATATCTGGGTTCCACTATGGGATCTTCTCCTGTGAGAGTTGCAAAGGGTTCTTTAAGAGGACAGTGCAGAACAAGAAGAACTATGTCTGCCTGCGGGGAGCCAGTTGCCATGTGTCCATCAGCACACGAAAGAAGTGCCCTGCTTGTAGGTTCAATAAATGCCTTCGCATGGGCATGAAGTTGGAAGGTGAGTATTGTGAGGTGTCTTGTAACTTGAAAGCTAATTACCAGTCTCCAAACCTTTTTAATTTAAAACCGAGTCCTTTTAACTGAAGAGGAAAGGTGGAACATATCTGTAAATACGAAGGATTAGTTGGAAAGTCCTTTAAAATGATTTACTAAGCTCATGATGTAAGTTCTCTGTCTAGGGTCGGAAAGCTGTGCTAAAGGTTTTCTTCTGAACTAAAAGCCATACAAGAAACCAATATCAAGGCAATTAAACATTGTACAAACATAATTTTCTGTTAATGAGATTTAATTCAATTATGTGCTGAAAATTTTCTTACATTTCACCCTTTATTAATTGTCTGGAGCTATTGGTACTAACCTTTTGTCGCCTTATGGGTACACAACTTGAGGATCTTGTGTATAGCAAAGCCTGGAGATTGTTTTTAGGACAAAAAGTCAATTTGTCATTTTTTTGGACATTCCCTTTTTCAAACTGGTGATTCTCAATTATTCTTTATCTTTGTTGGTATTAATTGTTAGTAGTATATTTAATTGTAATACTTCAGCTTAAAATCATCATCTCCTTTTAGCCATCCGTGAAGACCGAACAAGAGGAGGCCGCAGCACATATCAGTGTTCATACACCTTGCCATCCACTCCACATGGTGAGGATCGTGTGCCTTTCTCTGGGGAAATCAGTATTTCACCCTCATCCCTCCCCAGTGACTGTCACAACAAACAAGATTTATCTTCCTCGAGATCTTCCAAAGGTGAGCAGTCCTCAAGGTTGGCTGGATTGGACCCAATGGATTTTTTAAAAAACATGTGAAAAAAAACCCTCATTTTGGAGCCATTTTTGAGTTTTTAAGAAAAATTAAGATTTATTTTTCATTACTGAATGGTTTTTTTCAAAATTTAAGAGTTTTTAGGAAATAAGGTTAAGAGGAAATAGAGAGGTGGGTTTTTTTTTCATTATTTAATGGGTTTTTTAAAATTTTAGGACATTTAAAGTTCAAATTAGATATAAAAATTAAGGAGGATTTTTAAATTCAGTGGGTTTTTTCAAAGTTTAGGATATTTTTTTAAATTTTAGTGGGTTTTTTTTCTATCTCATAGCATAGATAAATAAACTCTTTAAAATTAAAATAAAAACATTAATTTTTAAGAAAACAGATGAACTTTAAAAAGACCCTCTTAACTATGGAAAAACTGACATTATTTTGACAGAACATATATCACATAAAAGAACTCACTTAAATATGAAAAAACCAACTTACTTTATAGGAGAAAACCACTTAATTTTGAAAAAACCCACACATTTTCGAAAAAAAAAAACAATTTTATATGGTTTTTTCAGGGTTTTATTTTAAAACTTTGTGGTGTATGTTAAAGGTGAAACTTTGTGTTGAAAAATCTTGCACTGACTGAGTGAATTTTAAATTTAAGGAATCATAAGTGCGTTTAAGAAAACCATTGTGAAAGTATCAGAAAAAAGATTTTTAAAAAACGCTTTTATTGAAGTGTTCTAAAAGGTCAAAAATAATTTTTTCGGTTTGACAAATAATTTATTGGGAAGTAGAAAATAACTTTTTGGTAAGTAAAAAAAACTGATTTTCTAATCACTAAAAATAAAAGCGTGGGCGCTAGTAATTTTTTAAATTTAAATTTTTTTACAGGACAGTAACAGTAACATCCCTGACGAACGGGGATTCGAACCCCAGACGTACGGCTTTGCAGTTAGATGCTCTTACCACTAGGCCATTACGTCGGCATTTATGTATAACTTTATATAAATAAAAATACCTAATAGAGAATTTAAAGTGAATCCATCCCACTCATGAATGAGAAATTTGTAAATTTAACCTCATAGAACATAGTATAAAGAAGTTAGAATAAATAGTGAATTAAGAATTACTAGCGCCCACACTTTTATTTTTAGTGATTAGAAAATCAGTTTTTTTTACTTACCAAAAAGTTATTTTCTACTTCCCAATAAATTATTTGTCAAACCGAAAAAATTATTTTTGACCTTTTAGAACACTTCAATAAAAGCGTTTTTAAAAAATCTTTTTTTTTACTTATTTTATTTTCTACTTTTTAGTCATGGTATTTTTTAACAAAAACTCACAAGAAAAAATGTATTTATTTCAACCATATTTAATGTTATGTTAGGATGGAATTTTAGTTTCATGAAAACAAAAATTTTTCACATATCTGACAAAGTAGAACAATCCTCTGACGACTCAGCAGGACAATCAACTCCAAAGTTAATTAAAATCTATTTAATTTTGCTGGGTACGTTATAATAACAGAGCTGAGCGGGAAAAATACCTCGCACAAAGAATATACCTCGCTTCCGCTCAATTGCCAATGAAATCCATCGATATCAAAAAGATTCACAATAAAAAGAAAGCATTCAATAAAATAAAAAAAACAATCGTAAAAAACTCAGAATTAGTGTGTGTGTATCAAAGAGCAAACAGTACCATCCAGTCTTTTCAGTAGTCAATAAATTATAAAAGTACATATTTTTCTTCTATCGCCATTCCTCGAGATGGGACACCTATTTTCGGCGATTTCTCGCTCTTCTGGCGATTTCTTTCTCGCGGTTATTATCTTAAATCGCTAATTATCTTAATTGTTAATTGGAAGGTAAAAAATCACATTTTGAAGATTAAATATTTTAGTTATATACCTAGTTTATTATCTTACAGGTTTTGGGAGCCCTTGGCTTCACGGAAGTGTCTCAAATATGAATTAAAAGGATAACTAAAAACACTCGTTAATTATCTAAATTACGGAGGTTTTGACTAGTTGATGATTGAATATTGCATTGTCATTGAGTTTCCACCACGGTGCAAAGTTTCAGAACTTTATATCGTTTGGAAGTGCCTGAAATATTATGTACAAGAATCCGGAAAGAAAAAAGTGATTAATCGTCTATAATTATCGTAATTACTGGGCAATTCTCGTTTTGACTTTTGAATATGATGAAGTTATGCCTTATAAACAATTGTGCACGGTTTAGGGAGAATAGCCCCTTGGGAAAGGTCTCAAATTCTGGTTTTTCTGTTAATTAAAAATACTCGTTAATTAACTTAATCCTTTGGTTGTTTGACTAGATAATGGTTGGATATTGGAGTGTCATGAGGGTTCACCGATATGTTAAGTTTCGGGGCCCTGACATATCGGGAAGTGCCCGAAAATCGAGTTTTAAAATTCCACCCGTAAAGCGCCGCCAAAAGCAAGTAGAATAAAAGCGTTTAAAAACAATATATGAAAGGAGGGATATAGAGATGAAAACACAAGATATAGATGAAGTTCATAAGCTCAAAAGTAGGGTAGGGTTAGAAAGACTGGTCCCCCAGCAGCATTAAAACTGCCTTCCAGTAACTTGTATTAGGAAAAAATCCAGTGTAACTTTCCATTTCTGTTGCAGAGTCTGCTGGTGCCAATTCTCCTGATGAACAAAATCAACCCATTGTTCCAGCCCTTATTCAAGATATTCTTTCTGTCGAGCATCTGTGGCACTACACAGATAGGGATTCATCCAGATCACCTAATCAAGCACCTTGTAAATTACCAGATGCGGATCAAGAATTTCTCAGCAACCTTTGTAACATAGCAGATAATAGGCTGTATAAAATTGTCAAGTGGTGTAAAAGTTTGCCTCTCTTCAGAGAGATTGGTGTAAGTATAGTTTTATAAGTTTAACCCTGAAATTTGACTTGTAAAGCTTATTTAAACTTTTATGGGCATAGACTTCGCTTAAGAAGAGGGGGCATTCACATCTTTTAAATTAATTTTATGAACTCTGCTATTTTTCTCTATTAGAAAATTAGCTGTAGTTATGGATAGTTAGAGTGTAATAAAAAATTGAAATTAGTAATAAATCAAGTGGTTGGTACCAAAACCTATCAACCCAGTACTACGAACTCAAATTTAGCTGGCAAAATGTGGTTGTGCTTGATAAAAGAAGGTTCATCTATAATTTGTGAATTATTAGCTTTTACTATTAACCCTACAATGCATGATTTTTAAATTCACTTGAAAATCATTTATTTGACTTCTATTATGATATAAATTAGTAAAAAAATACTAAAAAAATTTAAATTTTTTTTCTACATGTAATTGACAAAAAACTTGTGAAATTAATTTGTGTCCCTTGTGAAATTAACTGTGAAGTGAAATAAAACCAAATGCTTTAAAAATATAAAAAAACAATTTATCTTTTCAAAACAATTGTTTTTCAGGATTAAAATTTTTTTTATTTTAATTTATAATATGGTCCTTTTATTTTGGTGTTTTCTGTGTCTTCACTTTTGTCTCCCTAGCTCCAAACAAATGTCTCAAAATAGTACCTCTGCTGTCATCTACTGGCATTCTAAAGTGTACATAGCTGCCAACCGTTCCGATTTTCAATTCTTGTAACGAATATAATACAAATTACAGTACAATTTTAATAATACAATCGTAGAGAATAGACTACAACTATCTATTATTAAATTGGTCCGAAATTTAAAAAATGGAAAACCGGGTTGAAAATTGAAAAAGAAACTGTAAAAATAGGAACGGGTTGGCAGGTATGCTAATACAATGAAATGCTATATTTATTGTACTAAATGTCATGTAGCCAAATGGCTTCAGTATGCACTGTAGGGTTAAAAAAATATTTTCGGAATTTGTGCAAATATGAGAATTTTTGATGGTTGCTTTAAAAAACAAATATGGAGCAAGTGTTTAAATGGTCAATTATCCAATTCATCTCTCTTAAAAGTTTACTTAATGAGGAAGTAATAAATTAAATACATTTCTTAAATGTCTTTGATCTTGAGAGATTTTGCTGTATGTGATATTCACAACACTGAAAATCCACTTTGATTGGTTTTAAATACTATTAATTTGCTGCAAACCAATTGTTTCTTTTTTAGAGCTACATAATACATATTTAAATATAGCTCTAAATGTGTTGCATATAGTTTAAAAATATTAATCATTTTGAAACTTATATTTAGAAATTGCATCCCTAAAAAAACATCTTGGTTTTATAAAAAACTAGCTGATTTGCCCGGCCTTGCACGGGTGGAGTGTATTAATTCCTTTTTAAAGTTCTCCCAAGTTATATGTCCGATTTTTCGAATCACCAATAACCCCGGTGTCCCCAGTACTTTTTCATATTCCCGATAGTTCCCGATAGTTTCATTTCCTATTTTCATGTTCCCGATAGTTTTCATAACCCGGTTTTCCCGGAAACTTTTCATATCCGGGTGTTCCCGGTACCTTTTCATATCCGGATGTTCCCGCTACCTTTTCATATCCCGGTTTTTCCGGTACCTTTACATACCCCCGGTTCCCGATAATTTTCATATCCAGGTGTTTCCAATAATTTTCATCCCGGTATTCCCGGTTCCTTTTCCCCATCCCAGTTCCAACTGTGACATCTCATTCCATCAAATATTTATCCTTACCATGTGATAAAAACAATCACATTGAAATCATCTCTTTTTTTAATCTAGTGTTTAAAATGTTCCTTTTAAAATGTACCTTTTCATATCCGGATGTTCCCGCTACCTTTTCATATCCTGGTTTTCCCGGTACCTTTTCATAACCAGGTGTTCCCGATAATTTTAATGTCCCGGTTTTCCCGATAATTTTCATAACTCGGTGTTCCCGATAATTTTCATCCTAGTTTTCCCGGTGCCTTTTTCTCATCCCAGTTCCAACTGTGATATCTCATTCCATCCCGATTTTTTGTCTATTAAACATTTATCCTTCCTGTGATAAAAACAATCTACTTGAAATCATCTCTGTCATTTGAAAACCAGTGTTTAAAATCTTAAACAGAATTTTCTTAAAGTATTCCCGCTATTCTTTTAAAATTCCGCAAAAAATAAATTTCAAAAATCCCTCGATAAAAAGTTATCAAGTAAGCTTGTCTTCTTTTTAATAAAACCAACTTCTTTAAAAACTTCTCTGAAAGAGTAAAAACAGATTGCTAGTTATAATAAAAATTTAGTGATTATAGTCTAGTAAACCAATTCCGCTATGAAGCAATGAAATTTTAGCTCTGTTTCCTCGGAAACTTTTAAATTCCTGCTATTTAAATATATTTTTCTGAGAAATTAAAGTATTAAAGAAAGTAAATTAATTATTTTAATTTACTTCATTTTTTCTGATAACTGTTATAATATTTAAATACAGATATTCACACTGTTTTTCTTCATAAATTTTGTTGTAAATAATAAAATATGTATAAATGTTAATCAGTTATATTCATTCAAGTGAGGCAAGACGTCGCCTTAAGATAGAGAAGTAAACACTGCAATTTATGCATTTCAACAATGCACAATGCTATTTCAATGGGGAAAACGGAGTCGAAAAAGCGCCGAAAAACAGGGAAGATGTCGTTCGATTTTAAAATCGTTTCTAAGTGCGCGTCTAATGGCTGAAAGGAAGGTCTCTGTCAAATTTCAAGCCTATCGGTCCGGCAGTTTTGGAGATTTCGTGATGAGTGTTATGAATGAATCAGTCAGTGGTATTTGGATTTTATATATATAGATGTATTGTTTACTGAAGTTTATTTTACTAGTTTTTGTCATCAATATTTGAGAAAATGGTTTTGAAATTGGGGATATATCAATTGTTATATCCACATAGTTATTTTTACCATCATTTAAAATTAATTGTGCCTTTTCACCCTAGATGGATGACCAGATTGCTCTCTTGATTAACTCTTGGTGTGAATTACTTCTTCTCAGCTGTTGCTATAGATCTATGTCTACACCTAACGAAATTCGAATATCACATGAAAAATCTGTTACTCTTCAGCAAGCTCAAGCCATGGGGCTAAGTCCTGTGATAGACAGAATGTTTAATCTCACTGAACATCTTCGGAGGCTTGAAGTAGACCAGTATGAATATGTTTCATTGAAAGTTATCATTTTGTTAACTTCAGGTGAGCATCTTTACATACTGTTTTTATTCATTACAGATAATTACTATTTTAATACATTTTTTTTCTTGGTTTAAAAGTTAATTTATCTTTATTTTTGAATAATCTTTTCCTTCATCTTTCAAAAGGTTTACAAATCTTTATCTCCATTTACTTTTTAAAGAATAGTTTTGCTCATTTTTTAAACAAAGGTAGACTTGATATCAACTTGAAAATTTTTAACTTTATACTTAGATTAAAATAAATTCATTATGCTTATGTGCGTACAGTAGAACATCAATTAAGAGTTGCTTCTAGAAACAAAGTGAGATCAAAACACTGAGAAAAAATTTATAATCAGAAGATAATGAAGCAAAGAAATTCAAAATAATGTGAAGAACCAATATTAAGCTTTTGAAAAATTAAAATTAAAAAAGTCAAAGAACATAACCTTTTGGACATAAGAAATCTTCATGAAAAAGTGAAAACATTTCCTTTTAAACCTGTTGTGACAGTGTAAAGGTGATCAATGCATTGACACCTGACACACAAGACCAGATAGATAGTCTGATAATCTAATTAGTTGGTTATACGCCAGTCGGAAAGGTTCTACTGCAGCTATAAAGTGAATGAGGAAGTTGCATGATTTTTTTCCCTTCGATTCCTCTTGCAAAAATAAGCAACTACCCAAAATTTGAGGCCGATCGAGAAATTTTTTGATTGCCAAAAAAATTAACAAAAATCCCCTTTTTAAAAGCGTGCGAAAACGCCAAGAGTTTGGATGTGACGTCATCTTATACTAAACATTGTTGTAAAGCAATGGAGTTGATGGTATTATTGTTGACGTCATCTTATAGTTTAAGCAATAAACGTTTTCAGTCACGTGTTTTTTTCTCGACTTTTAAATTAAAATATTTAATTACCTGTACATTTTTTTGAAAAACTGACTAGATATTTCATTTTACCATACAAAAAACCATACGGAACACTTGTTTGTTTTTGAAAATCTGACACATGCAACTTCCTTATTATAAGTCAGAATTTAACCTTGTATAAATAATGAAGAAAAATAAAAAAGAATAGTTTTAACAATGCTAAAATTTTAGTTAATATATATAAGTGTTTTTAACATCTGCTCTTATTAACTTAGCTGTTAGATTAAACTATAATATTTAATACTCCAAAAAAGGAGTAAAAATTATCAATAACGTATCAAATGATAAATGCAAAAAATACTCTGTATTATTTTAAATGTGCTTTATAAATGTTTGAATTCCATGCAAAATTTTAATCCTTCCTTGTTTTGTGCTTCATTCAAATCTAGACTTGTTTACTGCAGATGCGCACGGGCTGAAGGAACCAGACAAAGTCCGTGCCTGCCAGAAAGAAGTTCTCGGGGCTCTTCAGAACTACACTTCCTCCCATTACCCTCATCAGCCAAGCAAGTTCGGCGAACTCCTGCTTCGACTCCCTGAGCTTGAGAGAGCCTGCCAAGTGGGCAAGGACTCATTAACAATGAAGCAACGGACGGGCGACATGCCCAGTTTTAACCTCCTCATGGAACTCCTCCGGGGTGATCACTGATCCTTCATCGAGAATTCATATGGAAGTTCAGTTTGTAACGATGGCATAACTTTCATTTGCTGTTGCCCAAAGATTGAAGTTGAAACAATGATTTGACCATAGGATTTAGAAAAAACATAGAAAGAGCCTGGAAAAATGGGAATCAAAAACTGGCTTTTACTTTTTGATTGATGAGCAAGGATTTAAAACAAAGAGAACTTTCACAAATGTTTTGCAGGACCTTAAAACTTAAACTGTGTGCATAGTTGAGAAATGTTTTTAAAAAACACAAACTACTCATCATAAGATCTACTTTTAAATTGACAATGCTTTTTAAGAGCATAGTAATTGGAATTGATGAATTTTACTTACTGCAGTTTTAAAAATCAATTTAAAGATTGGATTTAAAAATCCAATATTAGCCTCTCCTTTCCTTGCTCAAACTAAAAATTTGTTTTTATCAAATGAATCTCCTGAATCACATTCTTTGAAAATCAAAATGTGTATGAACCTCTCTCAGAATTTATCTGATGCTCTTTCTATGTTTTTATAATGCTATGGTTTTAATTCAGTGAACTTGTGGATATTACTCCAACTGGGTTGTACTCTTGATCTTGATATCATACTGTGGCTATATTTCATGAACAAAACATTGCTGATGAAAATAATTAGATTGTATATTTGTTTAAGTGTTTTCGAATGAAAATTTTAGATCATTGTTTAAAGTTGTGGTTGGTCTGAAGTAAGAAATGTAATTTTAATGTTACATTTACAGGAAGTGGTCTCGACTTTTGGATTGCAAATGTTGGATAGGATTGTGATAGATTGAAACCGGTTCAGTAGTTTTAAAAATTTATATATTTTATGAAAGTTTTGAAAATAATTGTAGATATATACTGTCAATTTAGTTAATATTCTTGCAAAATTTATGTTTTGTTTTATTTGCACATGGATAGCATGTGGTGTTCAAGAAAAAATATGTATAAGTCGAAGAGTACGTACAATTAAACAGAGATTGTTAATGCTTGCTTGATATTTGAATTGTTTCAAAATCTTAGATATAAAAGTTATGATGCCAGTATGTATAATGCATTACAACATCTGTGATAAGGCAGATTAAAAATTAATTTTTGTTTTAACCAGTTTATCTAGTGAAAAACAAATTTTTTTTACATTTTTAATTGTCTAAATTCTAGAAATTTAGCCACAGATGGTTTACCAAAAAAATTTTTTTTTGATAAAAAGGGGTTATAGTTTATTTCACGGGTTGAAGTTTTTCTCTTGAATTGGTTTGTTCACTGTCTTTGCTAGTTTTCTGGTACTAAATAGTACTATGCAAGAATGGTGCTATTGGGTCAATAAAACATATTTGGTGCCAATTTTGTAAATGTGTAAATGTTTTCAATCATTAATTGGAAACACCTTCATTGTTTTAATGCCAAAATATTCTTTAAAATAATCTTTCATGTCTTACTTTCCAGAATCTTATATTTCCTCAAGTTTAAACAGATAATAATCAGGATTATTAGTACAGGTAAACATATAATATTTTAGATAGAAAAATATTTTCCTTAAGTTTATTTATGTTTTGAATCCCATCTTTAAAAGTGACATTCCATAAATCTTTTATCAACATTCCTTTTGTATTTAATTTTTTTATTGTGTGTGTGGAAGCTTTATGTGCTTTTGGCTAATTTTATATTATCTGTATTTCTAGCATTATTTTTCGGAATTTATACTTCTATGCAATGAGGTTTTAATACGACATCATAATTTTAAAATTTAAATTGAAAGAACAGATTTGACTCTCTTAATATATTGAACAGGTACAGTAATGCATTATTTAGATTTTTTATAAAGCATATCATGAAGTCTACCAATTTAAAAAGCACATGGTGTTGTGCTATCGAAATGATATTAAAAAAACTTGTGTACCTAATAAATAGAGGAAACTTGAGATTTTTTATAATTTTTTAGGAAAAAACATTTACTTGATTAGAGTATGATTAAGAATAGACGTCTTTAAAACTGTTTCCGTTCCTTTTAAACTCAGAGCGAATTTATCAATACAGTAAAGCTTTTTATGGCACAAATTCTATGCCATTAAATTGTTCTATGCTTTATTCAAGTTAGCTAGCATTTTAAAAAACAATCCTGATCCCACTAAAACTATTCATACTGAGGTAGCTTCTTGTGATGTTTGCAGTATATCTTCAGGATATAGTGTCAAAACAAAACTTCACCTTTCTTATCTACTTGTATATGTTCTTTGATGAACATTTTAGTTTACAAAGTAGGGTTTTAATTTGCGTTTAGGCTAGGTTTCTTTGCCGAGGATGAATTTTTGCCTATCTGGCATCTTTGTTTTGTAAAACTTTTTTTACCTTTGTCAATGTGTTAAAACTATATCTTTGTATTGTTTCCAACACCCAAAGTGCCAACTTTGTACTGCCATAAGTGTGGGCAAGAAAGTGGATTCATGTTACAGCCTCATGAGCACAACTGAGTGTAGCTAGATGCAAAATGTATATAGCTCTGTATGTTTCTCATGTTTCAAGTTTCGCATTGTAATATAGCATAACTGAGTGTTATAGGTGTGTTAGAATTTGTTTATTTTGTGTGTTTTTTTATTCATACCCGTTTCTCTAGCTGAGCATTGTTGCACGTTTTTATTTGAAATGAAGAGCTTTCCTTTTCTCGATGATAAATTTTTTTCATATCAATAGAAAAAATAATATCTGATATGACCTTGCAAATATTGAATATTTGTTGATGAATCGCGGAAAATTCATAACTTGGGATACCTTGAAATTCCATTGAATTGGTTTAAAATGAACTTATTTTTCAACAATTTTAAATGTGTTTTTATTGCAAGAATTACAGTTAACATCAATTTTTTTTTCTAATTTTTATGTGGGTTTACATAAGTAAAAAACATTTTCTTATCATAATATTTTTAAAAAGTAGCTGTACACAAACTATAGTATCTATCTAATTTATGAGCTCTCTTTTAAACAGTAGTTTAAAATGGGATTTTTTTAAAAAAAGCATTTAAATTTTTTTTCCCAAATTTGTTTCATGAGATTGGCTTCATAGCTGTTAAATGTTTCATGTGATTCCTTAGTATTTCAAATTAATTTTCTTCATCAAATTTTGAATCTTATTTATTTCTACTTAATTATTTTATAAAGCTTCCTGTTTCTGAATTCTTTAAATTTTTAGTGTTTTTCAGGGTGTGCATAGTTTTTCAAAGTTAAGTTAATTTAAGGAATAACCTTTAATTTAACATATTTTCATTAACAAATATAACATTTTCCATTCTTCTATGACACAGCTTACTATCATAGTACTAGTATTAAGACACATTTTAGTGATGTGATTGCTCTTAATAAAGATACTTTAACCATGTTTGAAACTTTAAAAGGTTCTTAATCAACACTAATGTTTTAAAATATAAACAACTTAATTCCTACTATTTCTTCGTAAGATTATCTCTTTCCTTTGGTTCTTGATTACTAAATCAAACTAGCATATGTGTATCTATTATGCAATTCAAATAAAATTATCCTCATAACTATGCAATTTATCTGTGCCTTAGCATTTGCAAAAATATTTTTCTTTCGTAAAAGAAATGCTTAAGGAATTTTATTAGACTTACTTTACAGTAAACAAATTGGTAAAAGTATTTAAACTTTTATTTTTAAAATATGATAATTAAACAGTGTTTGCTAGCTATGCACCTTTTATTGTTAGCATGTTCAAATGAATTTACTTAATTATTCTTGCAATCAATTGGATTAAATGGTTTGCTTGTATAAACATTTATAAAATGTTTTCTTATATTAAATGTAATCAAAAGTTCAATATTTGAATGTCTTCTAAGTGCTTCTTAATAATTCTGTTGGCTTTGTGAGTTTATTGTTTTTGTTGTGAATTATTATAACCGGTGCATTTTTGTTGTGTTGTAGCTGCGCTTTGAGGTGGCGGTATTCCAGCTTTGTAATTTTTGAAATTTTTATTCTTGTTTGTGTAGGGTAAATTTGTAATTACCTCATTTCTGTGTAGCAAATAAAAGTTGTGCATACGCAACATTTTCGTCTTTTCTATTTTAATTATAAGATCCAAGTCTTGATTTGTTTTTCCATACTATGAAATTTAACTGAAGGTTTTTGATGAGTACAAGTGTTTTTTATTGTTGACCATTTGGTAAGGGTCTAATTTTTTTTAGTATTAAACTATTCCCTTTTATATATATCTGCTCGCGGTTGTAACTTTTATCAGTTTTTCATTTAAAATAGTATGTAGCTCTAGACCACCTTTGCGCCATAAAAATTCAATCAATCAATCTAGACCAGTTTCTTAACTAATTACCTTCTCTCATATTTAGTAATCATCTTCTATCTTCACACATTTTTATAGAGAAAACAGTTAAAACAATTTTAAATGTTGGATTGATACTTATATTAACCACACTGGTTTCCAAAGTGGCTAATCCAGGTATTAAGGGACCATTGTTTATTCTTGAAATTGATTTTCTCAGACTAGAAATTTGGTAGAAAGGTTTTTGTTTATTTAAAAAGGTAAAAGTAACAAGTTTTTTTACAAAGGAAGTTAGTAAAACCGTTATAGTTGACTTTTGGCCATGGGAGGGATTACCAATTTAGGGCATTTGGCTTCTTTAGAGGTATTGAGTTTAAATAATGTAATTTCTACCAAGCAGTTGTGAATTGATGGCACAGTGGGTAGGATGAATGCTAACTGTACAAGTGGTCGTCTTAGTGTCCGCTTGTTTTGTTTTACCAAATTTATACTTAATTTAAAGAATTTAGTTTTTATTTATATAAATATTATTATTTTCATTGGATTAATAGATTTTGAGAAAAGTTATTGTAGTTTTGATGTGAATATTTTTAATTATTAAATTTGATAACATTATTTAATTTAATTAGATAATTTAGTTATTGTTCAATAAAATGTTAATTTGTTAGAATTTTTTTATTATATTTAAAAATTTTGAGAGTTTTGTGAAGTTAGGATCACAGAGTACTAGAACAGAGAGACCGTCACCATAGGCGCTAATGGAAATTGAAAAGTTGGATGAGTGTGGGGCTATTTTGGCGCTGCGATCGCATCAACGTCACGAGAGGCGGGAGGGAAGAGCCTGATTGGTTGAGAAAAACTTTTTCCTTCTCCTTCGAAAATAGAAGATGGAGGGACAGCCAATCACAGGTTTGATCTCTCTGTCAATCATTTAGTTCAGGCATGGCCAACCCGCGGGCCGCATGCGGCCCTCCGGGTCATTTTGTGCGGCCCGCGAAGCTCTCTGAAAACTCTCCAAAAAGCAGCTTCAAAACACTTTTTAGCTCACTAAAATTAAAAATTTTTTCGGGGGAGAACCCCCGACCCCCATATACTTCTTAGATCAGAAGATCAGGCTTTGACAACCCGCGGCCCGCATGCGGCCCGTTTTGAAATAATTTTGTGGTCTGCAAGAATTTTTTTAGTCAAAAATTAAAGTTTTAGGGTAAGTCAAGGCCCCCCAAATTCGGACAAAGTGTACCAAAACACGTTAAAGTCTGTTAATTAGAGTCGTATTTCCAAAAATTTTTCTGGGGGAGGACCCCCAGATCCCCCTTTAGTACTAGGAACTCTATTGTTCACATCTTTTTTAGGATGTTAGTTCAGTCAGGTGCAAATCCAAACTAAAAACATATTTTAATTTAAGCATTGAACCAATTAAATATGCATGGGGGCATGAGAGGAAGATTTGGGTGTACTTTTCCCCGATGCATAAATCTAGCTGCATTTTTTAGAGAAAATTTGGGTCCTCCCGAAATAAATTTCTATAAGCGCCACAGGCTCCTTATAGTTTCGAGTGATTCCAAGTGTTTTTTAACGGCACCTGTTTAGTTCCTATGGATATACTACAGAAGGTATTCTTGGGGTTGCTCCTTAAGGTAAATTTAAATGAACATTTTATTTAGGAATCTGTCAAACTAAGCAAAGGATCTAAGAAACTCCCTAATTTATATACCTAATTTATTCAATTTACTTCACTATCATTCTGTGCACCTAATATCCTAAAATTTTATATGCGGCACGTGAGAGTATTGTGGTTTTCCAAAGTGGCCCTCAACAACATTTGGGTTGGCCACCCCTGATTTAGTTCATCGTTGCGCCCTCAAAACCATCCAACTTTTGAATACAGGGTGTCCCATAAATAATGGGTCACACTTCTAGGGGGGATAGTAGACACCTAGACGAGTCAGAATCATATAGGATTTGGGGGTCCCAGACCAAATCCCAGGGAGTTAAAAATGGAGCGACACCCCAAAAAACTTATTGAAAAATTCAAATTGTAGAAGAACTACTATTGGTAAAAATTTAACTATGGTCTCAAAAATTGTGGTTTAATATGATATTTAAAAGTATCATAAAAGTTTTCACTTTAAAATTTGTTTTATTATGAAAAAAGTTAAAAAACCACAAAAAAATGGGAAAATTCTGCCAAAACCTCATTTTGTATTTCGAAATCCTTTCTTTTGATTTTATAATCTGAAAGATCATAGTTGTAAACCCTTAAGTCCAAAGTTTCAAGTAAAAACCATCAATATTAAATGCTTGAGATCCTGTTAAAGTTCGTTTTTTGCGTGCGCGAACTGGTTTCCTACTGCCGTTTCCAAAACGGCAGTTTGCGGACGTAAAAAACGGACTTAAACCATGCTTTAACAGGATCTCATTCATTTAATATTGATGGTTTTTACGTGACACTTTGGACTTAAGGGTTTTTGACTATGATCTTTCAGATTATTAAATCAAAAGAAAGGATTTCGAAATACAAAATAAAGTTTTGGCAGAGTTTTCACATTTTTTTGTGGTTTTTAAACTTTTTTTGTAATAAAAAAATTTTTAAACTGAAAACTTTTAAGATAATTTTAAAGATCATATTAAACCACAATTTTTGAGATCATAATTAAATATTTACCAATAGTAGTTCTTCTACAAATTGAATTTTTCAATAATTTTTTTGGGGTGGCGCTCCATTTTTAACTCCCTGGGATTTGGTCTGGGACCCCCCAATCCTATGTGATTCTGACTCGTCTAGGTGTCTACTATCCCCCCTAAAAGTGTGACCCATTATTTATGGGACACCCTGTATATCGTTTTGGACCCTCTGTTAGGATTTTTCTCTGTGGTTAGGATGTTAGTAAATAAATTTTGATGGCCTGATGTTCATAATTTTAATATTAGGGATCGTTTTACTATAAGCTCCTCACTTGCCGCCGAGCCCCCAAAGTTGGAAATTTTAGTAAAAAACCTGACATTTTTTAAAATTTTGCAAAAAAAAATTTTTTGGAAATATTCAAATTGTTAGCACGAATTTGAATCATAATGGCATCGATATAGCGAATAAAAATTTTAGATCGATACGTCCATTTCTTCAGTACCCGGCTGCAGGGATGCAGAATATGGCCGATCTGGCGATCTAGGATCGGGGGAAATTTTGTGGAAAAGTATACTATTGAATTGAATTTCAGTACAGTAATAAAAATTTACGTGGCGATTCATGTCATTATACTTTTTAACAGATTTTTGATACAGTCGATAATTAAGAGTTTTTGAAGGTCTTTATAATTTTTTAAAATTTTGGGGAAATTTTTGTATGGATTTGGGGAAATCTTGAAGGTAAAAATATTTTCTGCATCCCTGCCCGGCTGGCCCCTCAAAAATGAAAATTTGACAAAAAACACCCAATTTTTAAAGGTGGTCGGCGAACGCTGATTTCAGGAAAAATGCGAGGAGTTTATCGTGTAAATAATTTTACCTCGACACAACTCACAGTCCATCTGTTTAGACTTACAAGATGGCCCGCCCCCTCGAACCGCACCCCCTTGTATCGCGCCCAGGGAAAGCATACTCAAACCCGAAGTAGTTGTATTTACAAACAGTGCTTTTGAGTGAGATATCCTTTTTGAAGAGCTCTAAGGTCCCGGTCACCCTGAGCGCAAGAGCAGGCGTATCTTATCGGGCAGTGGATATCTAACCCACTCTTTTGTTCGCTAATTGACCTCACGTAACCACACAAAGAGATTGGGGAGATACGCCTGATCCTGCACTCAGGGTTACCGTACCCTAAGTGTTTCCTTGTTTTTGGACATTTTTGTGCATGCGACAGTTCGCATTTTATGCAGTTTAAAATTATGGCATCTAAGCGTGGGTTACGGTCCAACGTTAAAAACAGCATCATTGGATTACCAAAGGAATTGTGTGTTGCTAATCTACCTACTGTAGAAGTCGTTTTAAGGAGTTACCTTTGGGAAAGACAGCAAATGGACTTGGACAATAAAGCCAAGAATCTTCAAAAATATCAGAAAAATAGTAACTCAAGTGTTGTTAGAAAAATAGAAAATTTTCAGAGTTTTGCCAAGAAAACACTCTTTGACATAGCTTCATGTAAATGTGCCAATCCTTCCACCTTCCTACAGGAACTGTGAAAAACAATAAAAGGTACCGCTGCTGGAAGTTCCGTTTCTGCTAGAGAAGCATCAAAGAGCAGAGAGAAAATTGACGATTGGAAATTTAGATAAACGTTGAAACCAATCGACGTTTTGAAAAGTTACAACGAGATGCTCAGCGAGATCTGTGTAAAAAGACGGAAGATGATTGTAGTCCTGAAAACTTAAGTCAAATGAAAGTGAGTGAGTCACTTCTGATGAAGACTATATCCCTCCTAAACGTGCAAAACAAATAGCTAAGCCAGTTCAACAAATGCGATTGCAGCTACCCACCTTCTCAACTACAGTTTATAGAACTAAAACATCTAGTAGAAATGGCTTCGTTCCTTATGGAGGATATCGGACAAGTAACAACAGACAAGAGAGAAAATGTAATAGACACCTCAAGGGTTCACAGAGAAAAGAGGAAATAAGGAACTTGCATGATTTTTTTTATTTTTTTTAATCTATTCTTCACGCAATAATTAGCCACTACACAAAATTTGAGGCCGATTGAGAAACTTTTTGATTGCAAAAAAATGATCAAAAATCGTCTTTTCCGAAGCACCTGAAAACGCTTAATTGCATGCATAGTGACGTCACAATTTATTGACATTGCCTAAAATCTTTGCTTTGGATTTCTGACCGTCACCAGAAGTGTCTAGAAGGTAAATATTTATTAAAACATTCATATCGGACACTTCAGAGAAAAGAAATCATCAACTAAAACATAGAAATTCAATTTTGATTGCAATTTTGCCCGATGGAATTCTACGTCACTATGCATGCAAACACACTTCGCGTTTTCAGTCACGTGTTTTTTCTCGACTTTTAAATTAAAATATTTAATTACTTGTACACTTTTTTGAAAAATTGACAAAATATTTCATTTTGTTTTCCAAAAAACTATACGGAACACTTGAAAGTTTATGAAAATCTGACACATGCAAGTTCCTTATTGTCAACTTCTCTACTTAACCAAAGAGATGCTAATATTAAGGATAAAGAAATTAAAGGCTTGTATTTTGATGGAAGGCAAGACCAAACACTAATTTTGGAGAAGAAACGATACGTTTAAAAGGGTTGTTAAAAAAGATCATATTGTTATAGTGGAGGAGCCTGGATCCCAATACCTTAGTAAAGGTACTCCTAAGTCAGGAAAGGGAGACTCCAAACAAAAAGCCATTATTAAATTTCTCCAAGAGAAAGGAATAGATTGATGTAATCTACAAATTATGGGGTGCGACGGCACAGGAATTAATACAGGCAAGAAAAATGGAGTTATGACTGGTTTAGAACATTCATTAAAGAAACCTGTTCAAAGAGTAGTGTGTTTATTTCACACAAACGATTTGCCTTTTCGACACTTATTCCAATCACTGGACGGAAAAAGTTCCGGACCGAACACTTTTGCCGGACCGATTGGAATGTCACTGCAAAATTGTGAAAATCTTTCCGTCAAAAGTTTTGATCCCCTTCCGGTACAATGGATCAAAGAACTAGACCTGGAGGAAGCATGTGATATCAGCTCTATATAATAAGCTATATATTCAGGGTATTGCCCTCAATATTTAGCTGACAGAAAACCTGGAAAACTACATCATGCAAGGTGGTTGACCGCAGCCAACAAAACATTGAGATTATACGTATTGTATGTTAAAGTCTACACCATTATATGGTTTTCCATAAGGCTAAAATCTTCCATTATTATCGAAGGATCTCGAAATATTTGGGAACTCATGTCATCTTCTCGGTGTCAAGACGAAAAACATAATTGACTCCTTTCATTTTTTGAAATCAGCATTCGCCGACAAACTTTAAAAATTGGGTGTTTTTTGTCAAATTTTCATTTTTGAGGGGCCAGCCGGGTACTGAAGAAATGGTCCTATCGATCTCAAATTTTTTATACGCTATATTGATTTCATTATGATTCAAATCCATGCTAACAATTTGAATATTTCCAAAAAAAATTTTTTTGCAAAATTTTAAAAATATGTCAGGTTTTTTTCTAAAATTTTGAACTTAGAGCGCTCGGCGGCAAGTGAAAGAATAGTCGCATTGATCTGAAATTTTTTTTTACGTATAATTGAAGACATTTGGCCAAAAATCCCCCCTAAGGTCCAACGAATTTCGAAAAAAGTGTTTTTTCGACCCACCCTACTGTATACTCTAGATATCTCTCTCTTTTTGTACGAGGGTTGTTTTTTAATTAACTTCCGTTTTGCTCCTGTAAAAAAAGTGGTGAGAATTTCGAAATAATTATGGAATTGGTAAATAGGTATATGTATACATTCTGGAGGATCAATTTCCTACTTTTTTGGAAAAAATCGGATATTTTTTCTATTATTTATCGAATTTACAAGCGCGCTCCTCGAACTATTTCCCGCCAGCCCATAGAGAATTTATCTTCCTTTAAACTCTGTTCGCATTAACAATAGACTTTCGGCAGGCAGGTGATTTCTGTTGGGATTCTAGTACTTCGGTCGTAATCGAACATTTAACCCTTTTTATTTTATGTGTAGCTAAGTTGCTACTTATTGTTAATTTTATGGAAATTGAAGTTGTAAATATGTAAATTGTCTAAAAAGATATATATATGCCTGATGATTGTAACCAAGGGGCTTCTAGCTGTCGAGATGGCTTCTTAAGCTTTTCATCTTTATTCTTGAAATAAACGTTTTTGTTTTTACCAAAGCTGTCGGATAGATTTTTTCACTGAGAGTTTAAAAACTCTGCAACAATTAGGTTATGGGCCATGTCCCTAACCGATAGCTTTAGTTATTTAAACTTAAATTGATAGGATTGGACTTTTGCAAATATGTCGGAGCCTTTGACTGAATCTTTCAATTTCCCAAAACTGAACGACTTCAATTATCAGTCTTGGAAGACCGATATGAAGGTTATCCTCATGGATCGAGGATGCTGGGATTTCATAGACGGTACAGCCGTACCACTTCCGGACGAGTCTTCCGATAAAAGCAAAAGATCCTACCAGTGGCGGAAGCAGCGGGCGTTTACCACAATCTATCAAGGCGTGGAACGCAAGTTTCATCCCATCATCGCTGACACCGAGGACGGACTGACAGCATGGAATGCCCTGAAACTACACTTCGAGCCAACTTCTAAAGCCAGACTAGCTGGGCTAGTAGACGAATTCTTTGACATGAGATTCCACCAAGATGACGAATCTATTGGAATTTTTGCCAAGAAAGTTGAAGAAAAGAGGATCCAAATCAAAGACGCTGGATTTGAAGTTCCGGAACTATTGGTCTGTTTTCAACTGATCCGCAGACTGCCTCCAGAATATGATACTTTGGTTCATTCCTTGTACCGACTGAAGGACCAAGAGTTTACCCTAAAAGAAGTCACTGAGCAGTTATTAACCGAGGCCGGGAGAATCAATTTAAAACGCAAGGATGAAGGCAAAGATATTCCTATTGTTGGTGATGCCTACAGCACAAAGAACAAAGGATATACTAGGAAAAGCACTAGGTCTAGATGCAGTGGTAGCATGTTGGACCCTAAGCAAACCAACAACCGACCTTTTAGTCTGGGGCCGTGCAGGTATTGCAAGAAAGGTGGTCATACTGAAGACCGATGTTTCAAGAAGAGCCGTGATATGAAACAGCAGCCATCGGCCGTGGGCGGTCGTGGAGCTTTCCTGGCGGACACTAATAACGCGTTTTCTACCACGTCAACTGATGATTCCGGAGAATTCCTCATCGATTCAGCAGCGACCTCCCATTGCTGTATGAACAAGGACTGGTTTCAGAACTTTCGAACAACAACTCCTACATCTATTCTCATTGGGGATAAAGATTGCACTTCAAAAGTCCTTGGAATTGGTGACATAAACTTCACCTTAGATGATCCAAGAGGTAAAGTGAACATTTCTTTAAAAAATGTACTGTATACTCCAAATATTCGTAGGAACTTAATAAGTGGATCAAAAGTTGATATTGCTGGATATAGAATTAAGTGGTATAACCACAAAATGGTTGTGTACGATGATAATAATGATTATTTCTTTACAGCGACATTAGTTGATAATTTATATGTTGTGCGTGGATTTCCTGATAAAATTAGAGATTATGCTAATGTAACGTTAAATATTGATATTGTACATCGAAGGTTTGGTCATGTGAATATCCCATTAATTGAACACATGAGTAGAAACAATGTTGTGAAAGGTATCGAAAAACTATCAGGTAATGTTGTAGATAAAAATTGTAGTGTGTGTAAAGTTTCTAAATCTACAAAGGTATCGCACAAGAAAAATTATGTGCATAAAAGAACCACAACTAAGGTATTAGAAAGGGTTTACATGGATTTGTGGGGACCATCTCCAGTTAAATCTTTAAGTGGTAAAAAGTATTTTCTCTCTGTGATCGATGATTATTCGCGTAAAGTAGATGTATTTATTATAAGCAGTAAAACTGAAGTCTTTAGTTGTTTTGAAAGTTATTTGGCTAAAGCAGAACGGGAAACTAACTGTAAACTAAAAAGTGTACGTGTAGACAATGGACTGGAATTTTGTAATAAGCAGTTTAATGATTTCCTTAGTAAGTTGGGTATCAAACATGAACGCACATCTACTTATAGTGCACAACAGAACGGCGTAGCGGAGAAATTCAATCGAACCGCTTTGGACGGAGTCCGTTCTATGCTTCAAGATAGTGGTCTGCAACCACGATTTTGGGCGGAAGCCCTGGTTGCGTTTGTTCACATCAAAAATAGATGTGAGCACAAACTTACTGAAGGGTTGACTCCTATTGAAATTTGGAGTGGTCATAAACCATCAGTTAGACATTTTAAGATATTTGGGTCACTAGCTTTTGTACATGTACCCAAGGTTCATAGGAATAAGCTCCAACCTCGAGCAAAACCAGGCATTCTAGTGGGTTATGCAATAGGTACTAAAGGTTATCGCATTTTCATTCCCAAAGAACGTAAGGTTGTAGAGACGATTCATGTTAAAATTGACGAATCTCAAAATGGGGTTAAATTCTTATTTGGAGAAAACAAAAGTTTGAGTTATGCAAAGTTTGACTTAACAGGGGATACTGACTTTCTAGATGATGTAAGTGTTGATAGTGAGGATTTAGTGTATAATAAACTTGAAGAACCTACTATTAGTTCGTTAAATATTAACGACTGGGAAAGAGTAGAAAGGCCCCGTAAAAAGAGCAAACGTATTGATGTTTATTATTATCCCCCTAATAGTAAGACTAGACTTAGATCTTTAAAGGACGTTGAGAGATACTGTAACGATAATAATTTGGAATTTAATTCTGATGAGTTTTCCTTCAAACCAAATAGTCTTAAAGATCTTAATGACGAGGAAGGGTCAGGTTTAGATTCTAACGATCTTACTGACGTAACTGATTCCAGTGAAGAATCTTGTAATTTTTCAGTTCTTAAAAGTAAAACCGATCATTGGGATGATCAGTTAGATGACATTTTTCAGCATGAATGTTATAATGTAGAAATCCCTAAATCATTTGAGGATTCACAGAAAAGTCCTGATAAATCTCACTGGGACGCTGCAATGAAGGAAGAACTTTCAATGATGAAAGATCGTAAGGTGTGGGATCTTGTTGATCCTCCTAAAAATGTTCCCATAATTGGAAGCAGGTGGGTATTTAATGTTAAAAAAGATGATAAAAATAAGCCTAAGAAATTTAAAGCTAGATTGGTCGCCCAAGGGTTTAGGCAAAGACCAGGAATTGATTTTAACGAAATTTTTTCTCCTGTAGTAAATTTTACTATTGTGAAGCTATTCTTTATACTGTTAGTATGTATGTTAAAATGGTATAATGTTCAGCTAGATGTTAAATCTGCTTATCTTTATGGTAAAATTGTAGAGCCAATCTATATGAAACAACCACCTGGACACTTAATCAAAGGTTGTGAGAACAAAGTGTGTTTACTTAATAAGTCAATTTATGGTTTACACCAAAGTGGACGAGCTTGGAGTCAAGAGCTCAATGAAATTTTGAGTAACTTAGGACTTAAAAACCTAGATTGGTGTAATTGTGTTTATCAATGTGATAATGTTGTATTAATAGTTTACTTTGATGATATCGTTGTATTTGCTAAATCACAAAATTTACTCTATGATACTGTTAATCGGATTAAAAGTAAACTTGACATTGTGGAACTTGGTAAAACAAAGTTTTTGTTGGGTGTAAATTTTGATTACGTTAATGATTCTGTATATTTGCATCAGAGAACTTATATTGAAAGGATAATGTTAAAATTTATTGATCTACCAAAGTCATATGTAAGTGTACCTTTCAAAGTTGGTTATTCTTTACCAGGCAAAGTGCCTGAAAATGAAATTGTTGAAAACGATCTTGTGAAGAAATTTCCTTATAGGACTATAATTGGATGTCTTTCTTTTCTAGCCGATAGAAGTAGGCCAGACATAAGTTTTTCTGTGAACTTGATGTCACAATTTTCAAATGGGTATAATTATCAGCATTGGAAAATTCTTGTAGATATGTTAAATTTTGTTTTTTCTACTAAAGATTTTAGGATTTATCTTTCTAAAGTTTCTAATTTTGATCTAACTTGTTATTCTGATGCAAACTGGGGGTCACAGATGACTGACCGTCATTCAACGAGTGGTTATATAATTCTTTTTGGAAATGTACCATTTTCCTGGAAGTCGAGCAAGCAAAAGTGTATAGCTCTTTCTTCCATGGAATCTGAGTTTGTTGCTCTAAGTGAGAGCGTAAAAGAGTGTATATGGTTTTCTAAAATTATTAATGAGTTGGAATTGATTCAGAAATCTTATTTTGTAAAACCTAAGGTTTATTGTGATAATGAAGCTGCAATTCATTTTTGTAAAAATACTGTAGAAAACTTTAAAACGAAACACATCGATATAAGGTATAAATTTATTAGAAAATTAATTATTGAAGATGAATGTGTTGAAATTCTATTTGTAAGTACTAGAGATAATTTAGCAGACTTCCTAACTAAACCTTTATTATTAGAAAAATTGAAATGTATTTTGAATAGGATTTTTGATTTGTAAACTGTTATAATTATTTTGTGATTTCGACCGATGGGGCCGATTGTTGGGATTCTAGTACTTCGGTCGTAATCGAACATTTAACCCTTTTTATTTTATGTGTAGCTAAGTTGCTACTTATTGTTAATTTTATGGAAATTGAAGTTGTAAATATGTAAATTGTCTAAAAAGGTATATATATGCCTGATGATTGTAACCAAGGGGCTTCTAGCTGTCGAGATGGCTTCTTAAGCTTTTCATCTTTATTCTTGAAATAAACGTTTTTGTTTTTACCAAAGCTGTCGGATAGATTTTTTCACTGAGAGTTTAAAAACTCTGCAACAATTTCTGCAGCATGCTATTGTGCATGTTTAAAATCATATTTATGAGTTCCAGGCATTGGGGATTCTGGAGTTACAGCCATAATAAACAACGCAGCATCAATAGATTCGCAGGCAAAGTGTGCGCTGAGGGGGAAAACGGCTGTCCGAACCGATGCGAAGCTTAATGAAAAATCAAACTTTTCATAAAGCGGAATCGAAAAACTTGTGAAATGGTACGGTAAATGGTCTATTTAAAAGTGATTACGTTGAAAAGTAATTAAAGATGTTTGTAACCTTCCGTAATAACCTTATTTTTAAATACTAGGGAGCTACCGCCCCCTGCTCGCTATCGCTCGCCAACCCCCGTTAACTGCTGACGCAGGGCCTTTCGGATCGCTTCGCAATCCCCACAAAACCCTGCTCACTAAAATTATTTATTTATAAAACATTCGTTATAACAATTAGTAGAAAAACGTCAACCAACTTTCCAGAAGCACACTCTCTTAAAAGTTAGAATATTTATTGGTTAAATTATCAATAATTTAATCAACACGTTTTCCTTGAAAATATCCATCAAGTCTGCTCGTGCTATTGTTATTCATTATTTACAAAAACGTTCAGCAATGAATCTGTTAAATTTAATATAGTACCTAGTAACTCGTCAAAATATCTAGTGTTTTATCATTCAAGTTTTAGTTTTAAAACAGACTTTTTAAACAATACGATTTAAGCTATTAAAAATAATAAGACAAAATCTACATTGCACTCAATGTTTACAAACAATTAATTTTGGTGTGTGAAATTCTATACTTGAATAGTAGATCTGTGAGTTTCTGGAAAACTCTTATCAGTCTTTTAAAATATTTTATTTAGAAAGTACATATTTTGAAGCGCATTTTTAAAGCATGAAAGGAATTATTTTCATCATTAAGGAATAGCGTCGGTTGGTCATTGTGATTGGAGGTATAATAAATTGTACGACAGTTTCTTGCTATTAACTGCAACCTTATCCGTAATCCAGAAAAATGGAAATATCTTAGAATTGAGAATTTTTTTAGAAATTCTAAAGGCACTTTGCACATCCTCAAAAGAATCCGAACAGTTTGATACCAAAAACATGTTATACGGATCAGTAATTAAAAAGCCTTTCTCTGGAAACCATTTACAAAAACTTTTTTTTAGAATAGAGAGATTCATTTGTTTTTTTTTATTTTTAAACTATCAAAAGGGGAAAATTTCGAAAGAGAGGATTTCTCTATGGGTTGGCGGGAAATAAGTTCGAGGAGCGCGCTTGCAAATTCGATAAATAATAGAAAAAATGTCCGATTTTTTCCAGTAAAGAGGGAAATTGATTCTAAAGGATGTACCTATCTACCGGTAGCAAAATTATTTCGAAATTCCTACTACTTTTTTTTTCAGGAGCAAAATGGAAGTTAATTAAAAAACAACCCTCGTATATACTCAAGATTTTAATCCAATACTATGCCTTTAACTTTAAAAGCTATAAAATCATTGACATTGGACTCAGTGGGTATTAAGGTAAACCAATGGTCAAGGAGAATTAATCCAGTACCCCCATTAACTAAAAAAACCCTAACAATTAAATTTATAAGTAGATTATAATTGTATTTAAGAATTCGTTCAATCAAGACTTGACTATAGATAGCAGGAAGGAGAGGAAGGCATTAAAGAACCTATTTTTTTACCCCGATTAATGACTGTTGCAAAACTGACCAAGGTCTTATTTCGAAAGAGAAAGGGTTAAATTTTTGATAGTATATCCAATCCAAACAAAACCATATTTCTGGTATAGAGAGCTAAGACACTTTTTTAAAACTTTAAAAAATTCTTAGGAAGAAATTTTGTGAACCGAGCACGCAGACGGAAAAATCTTACCCACCAAAATACTTTAAAATTAAGAAGTCTTTTTACAAAGGGTTCAAATTTACCCAGCCTTTTTTTAAATTTTTTAGACGTCAATTAAATTTGTAAAGACTCGCAATTTTGTAATGTATGAAAATATGA
Source organism: Tetragnatha versicolor (assembly GCA_024610705.1). NCBI lineage: Eukaryota > Metazoa > Arthropoda > Arachnida > Araneae > Tetragnathidae > Tetragnatha > Tetragnatha versicolor. The sequence continues at coordinate 1,784,879 of JANDEH010000001.1, forward strand.
ATATTTTATCGCACGTATGTTTTTCTCTTATAAATTATAATTATTATTTGCTTACTCTTTGATCTCAATTAAATATCATTCATATTAATTCCATTGCAAATGATAAAATGATGACTTTAACGAAAATTTTTGCCTAGCGCGAATTTGATGTGCTCAGGTTTTACTCTTAACCTCGTGGTATTATTGTATTTTTTTTATAAAATTGAAAGCTATTGAAATCACTTAAATGATTTTTTACCTTGATAGTAGACACAATGGAAAGTTAAAAACGTAAACCAAAACCAGGGATCCTTCTTGACATATTCAATTCAGATTGTAAAGTACAACAAATCTTCCCAGGAGGCAACTTCGTCGTCTCATTTCTTTAATTCTTTTGAAAAACATGTAATTCTCTAATGTATTTACTCTCACATATCGCACCCTTGCTACAAAAGTGCCACAACTCAAAAAACTATGTTTTCCAGAAATTGCAAAAAACTGACTAGGCACATTTTAGTATTTTTTAATTTGTCAATACGAAGAACGATACATCTCAAACTATGATCGTTATAGCCATTGTTCTTGTAGTTCATACTCAACGACGGTTGGACGACAACTCAAGATGTGGCATTTCAGTAGAAGGAATCATAGCCATCTTGATTACAACAAAACGCCATAACTGCCATCTGGCGGCTGATTTTTCAATGCAACTTCTGGCTCTTTTGAAGATTGGTAGAGATGTGAAAACTACGCCTAATGGCGGTCATAACTCAAAAATTACAATTTTTGAGTTGTGGCACTTTTGTAGCAAGGGTGCGATATGTTGCTGTCATATATTTTTTTTCAAATGGTTAATAAAATATTAATACTATTGACAGCAACTTTTATATAATAAATATAAATAATATTTTTTAATGCTTACAAGTGCAGAAGTTTTATGAATATTGTGTTTAGTTTTTCTTTAATTACGAAAAACTAAAAAAGTCTCAAAACTTTAACATTTTATTACTCCAAAACTAATCCTTAATCAAAAAAAGGGTGACGACGAGAAAAACTTCATATTTAAGTAAGTGTCTACAAAAAATCATACTTTAACTGTGAATATATTTTTCTGGGAGTGAATTCGCAGCAGAAAAAAATTATTTTCGACTTTGACGTTAAATAAATATAAGAATTAGAACTAATTATCTCATCTATTAGCTTTTGGAACGAAAATGCCCCTCATACGTTTTCCTACAAATGGGTCAAAATTTCATACTTTTTGGTTCAATAGTTTTTGCGTAGTGAGAATTCCCCCATAGTGTTCAGAAATAAAATTTTCAAAATCAGCAGCACGGCGTGGCGGTTACTGTTTCTGTTTTTTTGAGAGATTTAAAAGGATTTCGAAATCTGTAAAAGGGTTTTTCCTTTTCAGTAGACACTATGCAGAGAAACAAACATACACCCTTTTTTCATCTATCTGTAGAACGGGTTTTTCCTTGATAGTAGACATATCGCAAAGAAACAAACTTAACGCAGGGATCAGTGCTAATGTTGGAGAGAGGGATACCTAATAGGGTGGGCCGAAAAAACTTTTTATTTTTTTCGAAGTTGTAATAGCGCGGAAAAGTTGCGAATCATATAGACAAATAAAAAGAAAAAAAAATTTCTAAATCGGTTAATATCTTCCGATCGCGCATAGGCCCCAAAGTTTGACAAAATATGAAAAAACTTCATTTTTGCGATTATTTTTTTAACCAAATCAAAGATTAAACTATCAAATATTGTTCATGATTTTTTTATGTGGAACTAATATAGTTATACACATAATAGTTCAGGTTCCATTCTTCTATCACTTTTTTTTCGTTAAATATAATTTTTTTAATGTTCATACAAATTTTGTAAAGTTGTTTTTTCTACATTTTTAAACAGCTAATAACTTTAGAACTATACAACTTAAAAACTTGAAATCAGTCCCATTTTGTTCGTAATTAGGTGTGCATCATGATCATCATTTTCAAAAAAAATTTTAAAAAATTTGAAAAAAGTAAAAAAACATTTAATAAAAAAAAATTTTTAAATTTTCTTTTGAAAAATATTAATAGCCTTTTTACTCTTAAAATGAACATAACTACCCAATTTCAAGTTGAAAATAAAATTTAATCATGTATAAAAAATAAAAATAACCGTAATTTAGTCAAATCCCTAAACATTCCACCAAGAGCGATTCACTCAGGGAAAATTTATCAAATCACTTGAGGGTGTTCATATGACTTAAAACATGTAAAAAATGTCACATAAATTTCAGAAAATAAGACCATTAACAGATTCGGTTCAAAATCTTACAATGCTAGTTCCCAACTCTAAGTTAATTCAATTTGCATGAATTTTACTTGAATATTCCATAGAAATGTGTTTATAACCAATTTTTTATGTTCTAAAACTTTTAATTTACTTTGATTTGACTTGTTAAAAGTAAAAACAATTAGATATAAACATAATTCTTAGAAATTTTCTGGAGAAATGCATGCAAATTGAATTAACTTAATCATATCAAATTGTAATTGTACCATAATGCAACATGTAAACAGTCTCAAATATTTAGGACTCTTCGTAGATTCTAACCTTAAATGGAAAACTCATATAAATGAGTTATGCAGAAAACTTCGGTTTAGCTTGATTAAACTTCGTCATCTAAAAAATAAAGTCAGTAAGTCATTTTTAATTAGTCTATACTATGCATGGTTTTACTCTTTGCTTAACTATGGTATTATTGTTTGGGGTGATGACTACAAAACAAATTTATATCCTATAATTTCTATTCAAAATAAATGCTTTAGAATATTAAACTTTCGTTCTTCTTATCTCCAGGATCAAAATAATCTTAGTCTTTTGCCTGTTCGTTACATTGCTTTTTTTCGTATAATTTTATTTTTACATCGAAATAAAAACATTTGTATTACTAAAAACAATATCTCTGTTAGAAGACCATCTGAAATATTTCAAGTCCCTCGTGTACACAAAGAAATTTTTCGTAAGCACTTTTATCTTGCCCCCAAACTATATAATAGTCTACCTTACAATCTTCAAAATATTCCATATGTTTATTTATTTATTTATTTAAGACAAGACAAAACAGACCTTTCGGTCCAACCACATTGTCCGAATACAGAATAATAATAATAATAAAAAGTAACACTCAACAACCATCAAAAGAAAGATAATATGAACAAAAGAACATAATAAACAAATGCAAACATTAGAAAAATCAGAAAATTAAGGACATGCAGATTCGTTTATAAACTGAAAATGACATTGAAAAAATATCCAAACGATCCGTATACAAATTATAAAGTGAGCAAAATTTATTTATAAAAAAATTTTTATCTGTGCCAATCCTAATATTAGTTCCAAAAAATTTTAAAGATTTGTTTCTTGCAGATTGCCTTGGAACTATAATAAAAATTTTTTGAGTTAAAGTATTGCTGTCTATGTTTTTATTTAAAAGTTTATGAAAAAATAACATTAATAAGAATTTACGCCTGGATTGCAGATCTTGAATTTTAAAATTCTGTCTCAGAATCTGGCTTGGCATATAAGTATTACAATATCCATTTTCAGTAAAAAACAAATGTCTTAAAAAAATATTCTGAATTCTTTCTATCATTTTAACATAAGTATCATATTGAGGATCCCAAACTATACAAGCATATTCTAGTTTAGATCTAACTAAGTAATTGAAAATTGATATTTTAGAAGCTGAATTAAGTTCCCTGCATGCCCTTAATATAAAACCTAAACTCCTGAAAGAAACTGAAACAATATTTGAAATATGTTCAGAAAATGAAAATTTACAGTCATATTGAACACCAAGATCAAGAACACTATTACATCTAGAGAAAATAACATTGTCAATACAATAGTTATAGATTAAAATTGAATGCTTATGTGAAAAAGACATGATGGAACATTTCTTGTAATTTAGAAATAATCGATTTACCAAACACCACCTATTCAGCGATATTAAATCGTCTTGAAGATTGATGCAATCATCAATATTATAAATGTGCTTATAGATCTTTGCATCATCAGCAAACAAAAGACATTTGGAATAATTCAAACACTCTGGTAAATCATTAATAAACAAAATGAACAACAATGGTCCCAAGGTTGATCCCTGGGGTACCCCTGATGTACTGGTAAAAACACTAGATAAACAATTTTTATATGAGACAACTAAGTGTCTATTAATTAAATAAGAATAAATCCACTTTACCAGTCCACCACTCAATCCAAAATCAATAAGTTTCCTCATCAAAATGCCAAAATCAACAGAATCGAATGCTTTTGTAAAGTCTGTGTATACTACATCAATTTGTCTATTTTCATGCAGAGCCAAAACTATCTCCGAATTCAAAGACAACAAATTTGTCACTGTTGATCGTCCTTTTAAAAATCCATGCTGAACATCTGATATACATTGACCTATACCAAGAAAAATACGTTTTTGTATAACACCCTCAAAGATTTTAGAGAAAACAGACAGTATAGTAATAGGTCTATAATTTTCTATTTCTGCTCTATTTCCTTTCTTAAAAATAGGGGTAATCCTGGATTTTTTAAATGCATCTGGAAAAATGTTAATTTTTAGGGATTTATTGAATAAAATTAATAGAGGGTAAACAAAAAACTCCGCATAACCCTTAATAAGATATGGAGGAATTTTATCCAATCCGGCAGATTTATTTCCTTTCAGGGATTTAATTTCAGACATAATTTCAGCAATTGATATTTGATTAAAATCCTGACAAAAATTATCCCTATTGTTTGTATTAACATTTGAATCAAAATTGGAACTCTGTAAATAAACAGAACTAAAATGTTTAGCAAAAGCTTGAGCAATGTCAACATTTTTGGTCATATTCTGATTTTTATATGTCATTGAATTACACTCATTACAATTATTTTTAGAACTTCTCACAAAATCCCAAAAATTAGAAGCATTATTAACTAAATTTTCATTTGTAATTTTAATATAGTTCTTATAAGCATCTCTAATTTTAACTTTGACAATGCGTCTCAAAGCTTTGTAGGCATTAATTAAAATTTCGTTATCACACATTTTTTTCCTTAATCTGTTTTTAAGCTTAATATGATAAATGATATCAGAATTGAACCAGATTGGAAATTTTTTTTGCTTGGGAGCATACTTGGGAAAACAAGCATCTAATATATTATAAATTCCTGTATAGAAAGATGAGACAGCCTCATTTATATCCTCAATAGCATTGAGATAATTCCAATCTGCATCACGGATTAATTCATTAAATAGTTGATAATTTCCTTTTCTAAAATTATAGTTTTCTACATCCGAGGAAACTCCCCTAGACTTAATTTTCTCGAACGACATAAAAGATAGAATCAGTGCGGGATGGTAGACATCTTCTCTTACGAGAATCTCCTCTTCCTCGGCCCGAGTAATCGAAAAAACCTCAGATGTTAAGTTACTAATCACAAGATCCAGGATTTTACCCTGATGATTTAGACAATGATTAAACTGCTTATAGTTACACAAGCTCAAAAAATCAAAAAGATTTTTCTCATTTAAGGATAAGGATTGAAAAAACCACTTTACCACTTTTAAACGATCACTACATAATTTTTTAAATGAAATAGATAACTTAGATGTATTTTTTTCATTATAGAGAAGCAATAGTAATTATATAAAGCCTTGCTGTGCCTGTTTTACTTTGTATGTTTTATGTTATTGATTTATTTTTTATGCTTTGTGTAATATAATGTTTTTTAATAATTTAATTGTTGTTCCATATTATTTATATTATACTCATTTTTTACTGTCACCTAAACAAGATATTTTTCTTCTTGGTGACAAATAAATTTTTCTCTTAAACTATGTATTAAACCTGAAATGTAAATAAAGATTATTATTATTATTATTATTATTATTATTATTATTATTATTATTATTATTATTATTATTATTATTATTATTATTATTATTATTATTATTATTATTATTATTATTATTATTATTATTATTATTATTATTATTATTATTATTATTATTATTATTATTATTATTATTATTATTATTATTATTATTATTATTATTATTATTATTATTATTATTATTATTATTATTATTATTATTATTATTATTATTATTATTATTATTATTATTATTATTATTATTATTATTATTATTATTATTATTATTATTATTATTATTATTATTATTATTATTATTATTATTATTATTATTATTATTATTATTATTATTATTATTTATTATTATTATTATTATTAACTAAATATGAAAATGTGAAATTTTCAATATTTTGGCAAATTTTGGGGCTAATGCGCGATCGGATTATATTAACTGATCTAAACCAAATTAAAACACAATGTTTTTAGGCTCTATTTGAAGACGTTGCAAACTAATACGTTACGAAAATATCAATTTAAAAAAATAAACGCAAAAATCAAGTTTTTTCGTATTTAGTTAAGTTAATTCAATTTGCATGCATTTCTCTTGAAAATTTCTAAGAATTATGTTTATATCTAATTGTTTTTACTTTTTACAAGTCAAATCAAAGTAAATTAAAAGTTTTAGAACATAAAAAATTGGTTATAAACACATTTCTAAGGAATATTCAAGTAAAATTCATGCAAATTGAATTAACTTAGAGTTGGGAACTAGCATTGTAAGATTTTGAACCGAATCTGTTAATTGTCTTATTTTCTGAAATTTATGTGACATTTTTTACGTTTTAAGTCATATGAACACCCTCAAGTGATTTGATAAATTTTCCCTGAGTGAATCGCTCTTGGTGTACTATAATTTTAGGGAATGTTTAGGGATTTGACTAAATTACAGTTATTTTTATTTTTTATACATGATTAAATTCTATTTTCAACTTGAAATTGGGTAGTTATGTTCATTTTAAGAGTATAAAGGCTATTAATATTTTTTCAAAAGAAAATTTAAAAAAATGTTTTAATAATTTTTTTTACTTTTTTCAAATTTTTTTTGAAAATGATGATTATGATGCACACCTAATGAACGACAAAAAATTTACGAACAAAATGGGACTGATTTCAAGTTTTTAAGTTGTATAGTTCTAAAGTTATTAGCTGTTTAAAAATGCAGAAAAAACAACTTTACACAAAATTTGTATGAACATTAAAAAAATTATATTTAACGAGAAAAAAGTGATAGAAGAATGGAACATGAACGATTATGTCTATAACTATATTAGTTCCACATAAAAAAATCATGAACAATATTTGATAGTTTAATCTTTGATTTGGTTAAAAAAATAATCGCAAAAATGAAGTTTTTTCATATTTTGTCAAACTTTGGGGCCTATGCGCGATCGGAAGATATTAACCGATTTTGAAAATTTTTTTTCTTTTTCTTTGCCTATATGATTCGCAACTTTTCCGGGCTATTACAACTTCGAAAAAAAAATAAAAGGTTTTTTCGACCCACCCTAATACCTAATGCATCAGATTGCGTTGACCCCTAGCATCATATTACCAATTAATGATTTAATACGTTTCAAGTACTTCATGGTTACAAATACAAAGCACAGGCTCATGGAAACACATGATAGATATAGAAACTAAGAAAGTTATTATGGTGAACTTGTAACTTTTAATGTTCTCTATATACAAATACATTAAAGATAAACCTATCTTTTAACAGGAAAATTTAATTGCAATTACTTTTCACTTAAATATGCTGTAATTGTTAAGGCTAATAATACAAATCAAGCAGATACCTGTTAATATATTATTAAAATCGGTTTTGAAGTATAAATTCATGAGAGTAGAGAAGGTCGCGAAGATAAAGATAATAAATAAAAAGACAATAAGACAGATAGAGAGATAAAGTAAAGAGAGAGCAACCCCCTTATATTTTTTAGTGTATTTTTTTGGTTTAACTAAAGAAATTTCCTTCTTTGATTTAATATGAAGTTTCTAATGACAGTATACACTCTTTTTCTATCGAACTATAAATGCCTAGGACACCTTGATAATAATTTGATAAAAAAGTATTTTTCCCTCCTAAACATTATTTTCTGTTATCGTTCTATTAAAAAAACTCGGTATCTCAAAAAAACATTTCTGATGTTTGAACTCTTAAAAATATCTACCTGAGAGAGAAATTATTTTATTGGAAAAAAGTGTGAAATACTTCTCTGTTAGTTGGAAAAATAGCAATAAAACGCAATAGATGGCAGCACACATCTTAATTAGATCATTATCCAGACGATGTGGAGCAATTTCTTTTCTGATTATTAATGGCCATTCGTAAACAATGAGAGCATAATAGCTTCATGGAAATCAAAAGGTTTTTCGAAGAGTAATAAAGCATAGCCACGTGCATCAGAACGCTTACATTAAAAAGCTACACAATGGGTACGGGAAAACTTTATTTCTTCAATAAACATATCGCGAAATTTTTATTTCGTCTGATTCTTTTCTAATGATGCCTCCCGTAGAGAACATGAACAAGAGAAATGTGTTTGTGTTTCACTGGTTTTGTAGGCGTAAATAGTTTACTGCAACGGAAAAAATGGTTTCTTTCATCTTTACGACGCATAATAAAATTTAATTTCTTACGTGTCAAACATTTAATCAAAGTTTAGTTGCTCAGAATTGCCTTATTAATCCTTTTAATAAAGATTCTAATTTATTTACTTTTACAAAATGTTTTAAAAAGTCAAGCGATGGGTTCCAATGAATGTATTTTTTAAGACCTCACAGTTTAGTTTTAAGAAATGAGAGAAATTAAGTTTGCACAATTATAAAGATATTTCTTAAGAGAGGTGAAACTTTTTCTAGGTATTCCTTATTTAAAAATTAACTTAAAAAACAATATCAGTGGTAAAAACAGTGCAGAAACAATATCAGGACAAGCCTTTATTTTTTAGTTGTTCAGCATTTATGTAAATTCAGAATAAAGCCACAGGATGTAACAATTTTAATTTCTTTATTTCGGCAAAAACTGTCAAGAAAAGCATCCATCTTGGAAACATTAAAGGGTGATTTTAAAAAATTCAACAGTGGAATTTCAATATTTTAAAACATTTTATCTAGTTTGCTTTACGTATTTCTATGGTTTAAATATCCAGCTTTTAAGTAGAATTGTAGATTTGTTAAATATTTGTTGTGATAAAAAATTACGACCCAAAGAGAATTTATGAAGGGAAACATATCCTCCCAAAAAGGATCAAAATATACCGGATATAAATATGATTTCATAAACGGTTTACGAAGTTGAGAAGGTTGTTTATCTCGTTGAAAAGGAATATTTACCTCTTGAGTTCTGAGATATATTTATGTTATTTGTTGTCGTTAAAGATGTGTTTTTCAAACACATAATAATCCGAAAATAATTAGTTTTCATTTAAATTCCATTAAATTATATATTTCTAAAGAAAATACTATTTTTACTGAAAAAAAAATGCAGAAGAATCGAAAGAGAAAATCAAAGAAATTAAAGCTGTATTGGCCCGTCATAGAAATTTTTCACAAATATAAAGAAAATTCATCATGGAACTGTAGTATTTTTATTTTCTAAGGAGTCTTTATTAAATGACGTTTGTCCCTGTCACACGAGCAAGAAATCTGAACAACTGAAAGTGAGTATGTTGAAATGAATGAAATTGACGGGGTTGTTTGTTCAGGTTTGCAGTTGCCGTCCATCACGAAATTCCTCTTAGAAGAGTTTAGAAGTTTGTTTCATTCGTACTTATTATTTTTAAAAATTGTTCAAAGAAAATTGAATGATTTTTGGGTTTAACTGTCTGTAACGAATTCAAACGACGAACGATAAAACGAAGTGTATATTTGGACGGCCCAAACGGCCCGTGGCGCATGCGCTGTAGGTCTCGTGGTTACGTAGCAGTCTCGGCGCTTAGTGATGGAACCAATGGAACGCCGGGCCGTGGAAATTAGAGTAGAGTTTAGTTGAAAAAAGGCCGTCCAAATATACAGTGCCACGATAAAAAGGTGTTCCAAAATAAGGAAGACCTGGCTTCGAACCATTATTCGATTATAAGGAATCTAACAGTTATATGAAAAAGCAGATAGTTCAGATTCAGAATGGGAATTTTAAAAAATGGCTGGCATTTTACTACTAAAAGAGATTTTTCATTAAAATATTTTTTAAAGAAATGACACTTCTTAAGTTTCAGAACATTTACCACAAGGCAAATTCATGGATTAATAACGCAAATTATATACTATGAATTGTGATAGCTAAGAATTACTTTTTTTATTAGATTCAATGATTGAAATAATTGAAAACTCTTGTCTCAAAAAGCAGCTGTATTTAAACTAGAAACATTGTTTATTTTCGCCCATCAAAACCTGATTTCGGGTTTTTTATCACCATGTTTGGCGACCTACAAGATACTTGAGTTCAACAGAAATCCTTCACCTCTGAAAACATTTTATAAACCGGTCTCCTAGTTAAATGCAAATAAGTCAGTTGTTTTCTTCAAAGAAGCAAATGATCATCCTGAAGTCAATGTTCTCCGTAATCACAAATTTTACTGAAAGTTACCATCAGCTAAACGAAGTGAACACATTGTATTCTCTGAAACTTCGTCCTTTGTCCATGGGTTTAACAATGGAAACCAATTGGCGGATAATTGAACTGTAGATACTCACACTAATTTGAGGTCTTGGGTTCAAATCGTTCAAATGTATAATGCATGAAAGAAATCGGAGTTAATTGAATCGAATTAATTTAAATGCAATTCGGGAATATTCCAGTGTTTGCTTTTACCAGTAATAGTACTATAATAGATATACCGGTATGCATCGGACTTATGTTTCGCGGATGCTAAGTACGATTTCCTTTATTCTTTTCATCCTTTTTTCTCCTCCCTATTTCATCTATCTTCCAATTTCGTACTATTTCTATGTCTCCCTTTTCCGAGTAAGGCGTTTTAAAGAGAAACACTATGATTTACATCTGATATGAATGAAGTGCTTTGAAATATTTTTATAGGTACCTCAAAATAACTGCCTTTAATGCAGTTTTCTTTGACGGGATCTGCACTGTTATACATAAATATTTATGTTAAATTTTGAAACTTTCCGATTTTGAGATGAAAAATTTGAGTTTAATCATCAAAGAAATTGAATTTTAAGACCTGGCAAGTTTTTTTTCTGTACTTTTTATGAGATTGCGGATATTTTTCTTACTAATTTTTTGCATATCCATTAAATTTTAAATTATTTTTAAAACTTTTTTTGGTATGAGCACTATGATTTTGAATCTTTTAAATACTTCAATGTTTATAGCTTTATGGCCAAAAAAATATCCTTCAACAATCTCAAAAGTATCTCAGATTGATTTACAACTTTCTTCATTTTGTCAGAGCGTATTTTATATCTTCGTTAACCCGATATAAATATCTGGCTAAGATTTTGTAAGAGTTATCGATATATTTTTTGAAGTATATTAAATATTAAAATTGAAACAATTTAGCATTACAAATAATAAATTTTTTTTGTTTTAGAGAAACTGTCATTTTTTTTATAGGAAAGGCCCCCAAAAATGCAAGGTACTATATATATAGAGAAAAATGACTATCAGGATAGGAAATCCACTGTTTATGATCAAATTGATGAATAGTACTGAATGCGGGAAATCGTGAAATATTTCTTGTCTAATGGAAAAAGTGTGTTCTCGTAAATTGTTGGATGGGGGTAGTATCGTATTCGGTCAGCACAAGTGATGTCTGCTTGGGAGATCAAAAGAAGATAAGTGTTTGGATTTTGTAAAGGGAGATACTCCTTTTTCAGCCATCTTGATTCAATGATCTCCTCTATCTTGTTTACTAAACATCTTTTCAAAATGACACAAAATCTCCACTTCATCAAAAAAATTACAGAAAAAAATGAAATGTATGTTTTTTAAAATTAAAACGCTACAGTTTTACACAAAAATAAAGTTCATTTTATAAGTTAACACCAGAGAAAAAATATGCTTTTCCAAAATTTGAGTAATATAAAATAAAAGATGAAAAACACCCCTTCTTATTTTATTAATTTAAAAAGATACATCGATATTCCTAGAAATTACAGCTGATTATATTATGATGATTAGAATTCGTAAAGAGTTAATTTTCAGATTAATAAGATTTTTAAAAAATGTCTCCTGAACATTATCTTGATATGATTCACGACGGCTGAAAGTAAAAATCTAGAAAACCCAAAAGAAAATTGTTATTTCATTTGTTAAAATCAGATAAACTTGCAACCCTTAAATAAATTGAGCTGTCTTATATGATAAATTTATGCAATGCCTGTAAGTTTCAAATTCATTAAGTTACCTTCCACAAAGAAAGTTAAAGCCTTGGTACCAGTTTACTCCAGGGACAGTAATCGTTTTTTACATAAAATAATTACTTAAATAAAGCTCCTTAATTAAACTGGTATCGGTGTATTTAAGTGACCTGTTAAGTCACATAATGTTGTGAAAGAAAACTCCATCCTTTTCCATTAATTAATGATTAATTTTCCTTTTAAAGATTAAAAGATAAAAGGGAACTGGTATGAAATACGTTTTGAAAAAAGTTTCACTTTGGATTCACTACGATTTTATCATCGTTGTCAATTTTTATGTAATCAATTTGTTGTTATTTATGTATGGGTGAAATGATTTATTTAAGCGAACATTTTAAGCTTAAAAAATTAATTTTGTGTTTAATTATCTGAAGATATAATTAAAACAACTTATTAAACATATCTAACAAGAGCAACAAATACTCAAAGCATATAGCTGATTAGTGTAAATAAATAGTTCTTATTTAAAAATTAACTAATAGTTAAGTATAATACAGCAGCTATATTGATATAGACTATCCAATGAAATATAATAATTTAATTTTAGGCTGAAACCATGGAATTAATTATGCTATCTAGTTTTAGTTATTCTCTTGTCTTGTTTTTAAGAGTTAAAGCGTAAAATATCTACTGAAATATTTTTATTACAAAATGTTGAATCTATAAATGTTGTATCTACTGAAACAAAAATTCGATGTTTCCTTGACCTATCCAAACCAGACCTTAAAACCGATTGATTTCCTACACTTTCAATCTCTTCTGGATAATATTTTGCACTCTCTGAATTCATTAAACGTGAGGGTAAAAAAACATCTTAAAATATACCAAAAGTTAGCATCGGCAACAATTAATTTCTATTCTTAGAGAGACCAACACATTTAACATTTCTAACCGATTCAACTTTCAGAAATTACGAAAGAAATAATCAGAATCACGCTTCACGTAATTTTCCTTTCCGAAACACACAAATATATATAAAGAGGTTTCCCTCGATTTATGCGAAACGTCCTTTTCTATCAGGTAGAGAACTCTCAATAAGAAAGCGGCCACCCTTTTTATGAAACACCGCCATTTAAAAATCGTAAACGACATTCATTTTCATAACAAAAACCCCCGTTCATTCTCCTTTCAAATATTACGCACGCTCGCCTCCATTTTGTGCAGGAATAATAATAAAAAAAAGACCCCTTCCGATTCTTTTTGAATGGACAAAAATCATAGTTTCAAGCACGCTTCAATTTTCCCTCTCTGAGAATCCTTACAATAAATATTTGCCTTCGTTTTTCCCGACAGAATCCATTCAGTAATAAAACTCTCCGGAACCCATCTATTCTAAAGAATGGAGATTCGGTTTTCCTTTTTCGTATCGCTCTGTCTCGGGAGACGCAATCAGTGAAGTAGATCTGGGATTGGAAATTAAATTATTCTCCCAAAAGAAAGGATTCGAGAGGTGTTGTTTTAGTTTAACGCTTTTGAATTTGGATTCGACGCAAGGGAATACTACTTCGCTTACGGAAAATATATATTGAAACCATAATAAAACTATAGATAGGAGACTTCTTTTCTGTAAATTTTGTTGTATTTTAAAGAATCTAAGAAATAAAATCAAGTCTCTTAGTAGATAACAAGCATAAGAACGAGCTAATGCAGATTGCGGAGTATGTGCTCTTTAAATATGTGGGTCCGAAAGTCCTGTGGTCGGTCGTGGAACAGTTTACCATGGGTCCAGGGGATCTGGAGACTATTTCCCTCCCCTACAGACACATGTCAAAATTGTGGAGGTGGTGATAGATGGTGGCGGCATCTATCCTGCCATTCATGGGCCTCACTTTCTCAGGAGCCGCAACCCCTTTGTTTTTAATGTTGTACTCTATGCGGACGGAGCTTGGATATTTCACAAGTGGCATAAGAAACAACAACACAATTATATCTATCACTGCAATAAAGTATGCTATAACAATTAATTAATGGTGTAGTTTTAATATGATTTTAATCAAAATAATAGATTTTCCTTAGTGTATTCTCAATATGTCATATTTATAAACTTCTCTTTCTGGTGCAAAGTTACCGAAACATTTCGAAATCTCGATTGAAAATTAATCATATCAACACAACTTTATTCACCATCCTTTTTACTTTTAGCTTCAACCAGAATACTAAAGGTATTGAACCAGCTTTAACACACAAGACATCACAAAATTGGGCAGAGTGGACAACTTATTACATTGAAACGACAAAAAATGGAGTTGAGTAGTTTTTGAGAATTTTCACAGCTGTTTATAGGGCAGATAACTTTTTATATTCCTGAAAAAATAAATAAAATCACTTCAAAATTGATTTTAAAACCATTTAAAATATTTTTACTTGTAGCTAATTAAGTTTAACAGACAGGAGTTGTGTTAGTGGATGATATTTTCAGCTCTTCCAAAACGGCTGATGTTTTTAATAAAGATTTTACCATTCACCTAAATTACAACCCTAATAAAGGATGTTTGTTTTCGTAGCGAATTTCGTCAATATATTGAATATTTGTTATGCATAAAATTTTACCGGTTAGATTCAATTCGAACGCTGTGTATTTAATGCTCTGTCATAAAAACACTCCTGAAGTTCATGAAACATATGTAATATAAAAATGTCTTCTATCGTATAAATTTTTTACTTGTTTTCTATACTAAAATAATATTCATCTTGTAATATTTTACTAAAACTTCATACAAAGCTGTTGTGATGTCGTTTGAGATCTTCCAACATATACACATTACTTACTTACCATCAAAACACTCGATTAAACTAAACTATTATAGGCTATTTTATCTCTGATTTGAAAACTTATTAAAATAACAATACGAAAAAATTTACCAGCAAAATTTAAAGCCAGGAAGCTGCGAATATCGTGCTGAATACGAAGGTATTTTGATTTAAGTTAATTTCCCTCGATCTCTTGATAAAATATAATCGAAACCAGTAGCATAAAGAGATCATAAAGAGCGGCGTTAAAGCGTTTATGCAAGCGTAATTAACGCTGAATGGTCCATTTTTTTTCCTGGGTGAAAATGACTATTGATTTTACCATTTTCCCTCATCATAAAAATCCTTTATTATTCTGTAAATTTTCGCTTCCAAATCACCATTTAATACAGTGAAACCTATATGATGATGTGGGACTTGTGGTGTCTAAAAAATAGTTAAGGATATTTAGATATTACTTACCCTTTATCTCAATTTCTGTTGAAGTATTTTCTTTATTCGAGAAAGCATCTGTAAAGTAAGGGATAAAATAAAATAAACTCAATAAATTATATATTTGGATCGTTGTCTTAAACACATGGAAAATTCATGAACAAAAAAGGATAAAAGTAAGATAAATAAAATATAGTTGCTTATTAAGTATCTGTATCTAAAGTAAAAATATATAAAAATCAATATTTCTTCTTATTATTCTATATTATCATGCAATAATATTTTTCTATGTGGCCTTTTATGAATTCAGCATAAATATCATATAATCAAAAGTTTTCTTTACAAACTCTATATTATACTTGTGTTAGGGCAAAACGGGAATATTTGATACGCCAAGTTATTGATGAGTTATTCAGATACTTTTTTTTCTAAAAATGACCCAATTTTATGAAACCAATAGTAAAAAATTTCAGTTCGATGAAATTAAAACATAACATCTTTAGAAAAATATAAATTTTATATCAAAGTGCCCCAACTGCGGGGGAGTGTGATACATTCATTGCATGGGGAACATTGATACAGGTTTATTGCTCAAAAATAATAATAAGTAACAAAAACTTAAGATAAAGAAATACGATGTACCTTTAAAAGGGTATATTTCCCCCTTAATTAGTTAAATAAAATATCAATATATGTAAATTCCAATGTCTAAAATCTTTTAGAAATAAAAATGCTGCTCTAAATAAATAGTTGGTTAGTTTTGGGAATTTCATTTTATTATTTGCTACTTATGAAAACACAGAGTTTGGTTATGTACAATGTTAAAACTTGTCAAGGTGAGGGTTCTAAGTTCCTGATGTGATCACCTATTTATCAAATGCCTTGAGCAATCACTTCGAAATAACTTCATTCATTTAAGATTGACATCATATTCTTGAATATTTATTCTTTTTGTTTTAAGTTTGTAATTTTTTACTTTTTTTGAAAGTTTAGGATAACTTCAGCTGAGAAAATGACTTCTAACAAATGGTTTTTTACAGAACTTAGAAATACACATAGATATAGTACAAGACGATGCCAATCTCAAACATTACTTGATAAAACTCAAAGATTCCATCACATTGGCATTTCGATCCCTACATAAATATTCTTCATTGCAGCTCTATAACCCCTAATTCATTTTTAAAAAGTTGCCATGAGATACTCTCCTCTAAAGCAAAATATTAGTACTTAAATATGTATCAATGTGCCCAGCTAGAGAATGAAAGTATCCTACATCAGAGAGTATTAAAGTGCTCAATAATTTATCTTTAAAAAAAACTTTTGTTTAAAAAAAGACAATTGTTTTTAAAATTTAGGTTTGTACCCAATTGCTTAGTAAGAATAAACTTTATTTATTGACTTACTGCAGAGCTTAACGATTTCATTTGTAATGTTTTGCATGTAAGTGCAAATTTGATTAAATATGTGACCGAAATAAATTCGATAGTTTTTGAGATATTAAAGGTGTAACAATGTGCTCCGTGTATCAAATAATGTCATTTTCCCAATAATTTTTAAACGTCATAGTATTTTATTTTGATACGCTGTAACATCAAATTGAGATTTTAAACTTTGTTTTAATGTTTTCCTGTGCAATTATTACAAATTAAAATATAAAGCTGTTATCTTCAATAAGAATGGTAATCTCATATTGCATTTTATAAAGAAATTTATGCAAAGAAAAGGCTTTAAGACTTTAAAAGTGTATATGTAACGGGCAATGTGATAAAATGCAATGGCATTTTTCAATCAGTGACTGAGTATTTATCACTTTGCTAAAAATAGGCGCCCATTAATAATACCCGGTAATTCATTGCCTGTAACTGTATAAATTAAATGTGTATAATGTGGAAGACATGTGTGTCTGTAACACAAATGAAATTATCTTTTACAACAAAGTTATCATTGACCATTCTTTATTTCCCCCAAAATTTTTACATGGATTTGTGAACACAAAAAATAATTTATAATCTCTCTATTCTAAAAAAAAGTTTTTGGTGAACGGTTTCCAGAGAAAGGCTTTTTAATTACTGATCCGTATAACACATATTTGGTATCAAACTGTCCGGATTCTTTTGAGGATGTGCAAAGTGCCTTTAGAATTTCTAAAAAAAATCTCAATTTTAAAATATTTCCATTTTTTTAGATTTCAGATAAGGTCGCAGTTACAAAGCAAGAAACTATGAATTTTAAAACAATTGAAAACATATTTCACTGGTTTTTTAATATTCAAATAGATTAAATAATCATCTTTCTATTTATAACACGAATTTAAAAAATATATTTTGTGTTATTTTTAACAATATTTATATTTTTGTTGTTCAAAGGGTTTAATTGTTGTTCAAACGGTTTTCATTATATTTTAAACTTATTTATAATTAATTTATTTTTTATTTTTTAAATAACAAATTAATATTTTTATATTTATCTTTGTAGTTGTGGCAACCTAATCATTACTATATTTACAATAAAATATACACTCGCTTTCGGAAATTTTGAATTTTGCATTTATTTTTTATATCCTTTTGCAAGTACGTTTTTTAAGGTAGTAAAATGTAAGGGTACGCGCATAGTGCCGCAGGTTTTCAGATTCCTGATACCTGAATTCCTGAGTCTGAATCCGAAACTGGAATTACCTAGTGTATTTAGTGGAGAGTGCTCATAGTGGCAGCGGGCACCTGAGCCGGCGCTCCGAAAGTCTGACTCAGATATTTTACCAGAATTAAATATTCATTCTGGTTTTCGGATATAGGCAGGCAGGCAGGTCACGTGATCAGAAATTTGTTTACTTCAAATAATAAAATGGATGCCGATGTGTTAATTTCAAAAATTATGCTCAAACCAGTTATCTGGAACAAAGTGATCGATGAAGAATCATTCAAATAGGAATCTAATTGATAAAGCTTGGAGGGAAATTGCTAAAGGAATGCAAGTAGAAGGTAAGTTAAAATAAAGTTTAAAAGTTATTAACATTTTACTTTAAATATATATTGCTTGAAATTTTTAATGTGCTAGCTTTAGAAATTTAAAACTAATGCTACTTTTAAATGTAATAAATAATGACTAGACAAAAAAGGGTTGGAATGTTCAAGAAATTTTAATTTTAAACAGTTATGCTATCAACATAATTTTTATTCTAATTAACTTTAAATTAAAACTAGATGTCTGAGTTTGGAATATACGAGGGTAGTTTGAAAAGTTCTCTGCCTCACCCAGAACACAAGCTCGAATTCGCGCGAATTTTTTTCTCCTTTGAGAACAACTTTTCAAATGAACCTACTTAATTTTTGAGGTTGTTCTGATCAGAACTTTGCTCTTGGCAATTTTTTAAATGAGAAGTGTTAAGATGAGCATATTTTTAACAAGGGGAAAAACAAGAATCGAGCTGTGATAAAATTTATTTTTAAAAGAAGGGAAATCACCAAATGAAATAAATTCTCAAAAATGTGTAAAGGGACTCTTTACCTTTGTTTTCCCCGTGAAAAAATTAGCTTCAAAGCTTAAACTTGGCTGTGAGAGCGTTCATATCATACAGAACCATGTGAAAAACGTTAAAAAACAGCCATCATACCGGAAATCATCGAAAAGTGCTCCCTCTGATTTTTGAAGATTGACAAAGGAAGGTGAAGGACATTTCTAATAGTCTAGGAATATCAAATAAGCGAGGAAGTTATTTTATGCACAAGAAATTGCATGTGAAAACACACTTAGCACAAGATGATGGGTGCCGCGAATCTAAACTGCGCGGCTAAATAAAGCATTGACATGGAGATTTCAAGGCGATTTTTGACGCGAGTTACACAAAATAAATTCACAATTAATTCACAAAATAAATTAAAGCAATTTTTCACGTCTATAGGCACAAATAGATATATCTTAGAACCTGTAAGCAGGCCTATAGCCAGGAATTTCTTTTTGGTGGGGCTCCCACTTTTTCTGGGGGGAAAGGGAGTTTTCAGGAGGTATCATCATAGGCGTAGGTTCAACTGTTTGACTAGGGGACAAAACCCATAAGACCTTCAGGCCTAAGGAGTTGTTACAAGAGTTTTGTTTCAGGAGGAGTTAGGGATTAAGTTTTTTTAGTTTCACCTTTTCTGTTTTCTTAAGTTTTCCTTTTTTAAATTTTAGAAATTTGAAGCTTAAATCACTGTTTTAACCAATTTTTAAATCCTTTGGTTTAAAGTAGAAGGAACTGCTCCATGTAAGCTCCAGAATTGAAAAGAAAAACTCGAGAGAAAATTGAGGTAGATCACTCCTTGTTAATCTTTAAGTAGACATAATTTTATAAAGGCTGTCAATTTTCCCCAAAAACCTCCCTCTCCCTTTTCAGTCAGTGCTAGGGTATATAGTAGTTTATTTCGGTAGGGGCCTGAAAATATTAGTCAGCCCCTCCCATGCATATTTTTAATAGATTTAATGTAGTTATACATTTTGGGGTTGAATTTTCATCCAAGAGAACTTTATTAATTCGTGTGATCTGTTCTTAACTTTTTTTGTAATAATGGGGAACACAAGTATCAAAGGAAAGTCTAGGGGCCTTCCCCCAGAAAATTTTTGGAAACTTGAACCTATAAAAGGGGTTTTAAACTGCTTTTGATACTTGTTGACCAAAATTCGGACATTCATTTTTAAGTAGAATTTTGATTTTGATGAGCTTGTTATTTAAAAACAAATGTGAATAATAAAGGTTTAAATACGAATGGGGGGTACGGGGGCCCTCCCCCAGAAAAATTTTGAAAATTTGACCCTAAAAAATAGGGTTTTAACTTAGCTAGAAGTAAATTACTCGTGTTGTAGAAGGGGCAGCTGCCCCTCCCTGCTTCCCCTGGCTACCCCATGGCTGTGCTTGTGGATAGAATTTGGGAATATTTTCTAGGTGGGGGCAATGAAGATGCCAGGGGGGGCTCAGCCCGCCCTGGCCCCTCCATAGCTACTGGCCTGCCTGTAAATGAAAAAATAATCAATGCATTGGTAAAAAGTCAATTTATCGGCAACAAGGGTTCTATCGGCTGGCTAATTCATGGCGTAAGAATTCTGGGGATTTCAGGGAAATTTTCATCAATAAATTATCGGAAAAAGGGTATGAATATAATTTGAGAATATATTAACCTATATTGTTGATAAGAATATCTGGGAGAAAAACTCATTCAGCAGATTAAATTGTCATTATTATCAGAACAGTGCTCATGTTAACAAATGTGTTTTTACAGTGGTGTTTTGGTGTTGGGAAAATTGAGGGATATAGGTTAAAAATTTTAAAAATACCCTGCCCAATACACGGATTTGGTATCTATCTCCCAAAATGATGATTTCCCCTCTGGTCACCATTTTGCTTCGAATTAAGAATTAACTGTGAGATAAATAGGTTGTCGTTCCAAGAAGTGAGGCAGCCTAAAAGGAGTCAATGTTGAAAAATAAACAGTTTTTGAAACCATAAGTTATCATTTTCATAGTCCGGGCCGAGAACTTTTTAAACTACTAAATATTCTAATTTAGTTATAGTATAGTTAGGAGACCTCTGGTGAGACATTGAATGGAGCTTCGACAATACTTATTTTTATTTCGTTTTAAATTATGCTTGAATATGCTTTTCTTCTTTGATAGGGATGAGGACGACCCTACCATCAGCATGACCACTCCAGTTTGGCAGCCGAATAATTTTTTGAATTCTGGGGAAGAGTCAAGAAAGAGAATAAGACCCAATTCAAACGCTAAATACAACAGCAAAATATTGGAACTTGAGGCAAAAAAATTATATGTGAAGGAGAAAGTGTTGGCCTCCAAAAATGATGAGGACATTGCCTTCTTCCACAGTCTGTTACCTCATATCAAAAAAATTCCGGATGAACAGAGACTCAGTTTAGGGCAAATGTCCAAAGCCTAGTAGAACATTATGCTTACGGAAAGCAGTTTAGACATGAAATTATAGAATAAATTTTTAATTATTGTGTTAATTTTGATTTAAAATGTAGAACTTCAGTCATACATAAAAACCTTATTCTAATAACAAGTTTATTTTCTTATTAAATTATTACACTAATTATGCTTACATATCTTTAAATTAAACGAGTATTTTTACGTTTGAAGCCCCAGTGGCTCAGTGGTATAGTGCTTCGCGCTTCCACACCACAGGCCCGGGGTTCAATTCCCGGGCTGGGCAAGGTTCACTCAGCCTTTCATCCCTTCAGTGGGTCGATAAAATGAGGACCAAGCGTGCTTGGGAACTAAACACTGGGGGTCTCGCGTTAGAATGACCACCTAACCGGGACACATGCCTAACACCTTGCACCCCAGGTCCCCACGGTCACGAAAACGAAAATGGGCATCGTAGGCCTTGGCCCACTAGGGCTGTTGCGCCAATGAGTTTAGTTTAGTTTATTTTTACGTTTTAATGAATATTTTTTGGCAATATATATCATTTTCTAACAATATATTGGAAATTTCGAAACAAGAAGTATCCTTCGTATTGAATTCTACAGTAATGCTGCAGCTAGAGTATCAACATTTAGTCTTGATTTCTCACATGTCCAAAAATCCTTATATAGTGCAGTAATTTGGTGTCCAAAAAGGGTTGTTTCAGGGAAAAAATACAGTAGTGTTTTCTCAACTGTTTTATATGTTTTCGAGGGTACTTAATCCGAAACTGAACTTAGCATACAAAACTTTGAATGGGGTTTTGGTGAAAATTCGAAAAAACCCTAAAATTTCACCTCATTTTTTGGTTTTTTGTTTGTAGAACGGAAAGCATGGGTTTCTCATGAAAATATTACGAACAAAAAATAAAGATAAAACAAGCTATAAAATTGTCGATTGCAACTTTTTTGTCAGACAAATAGTTTTGCCACAAGAGTGGGCTGAAAAACAGTGATTTTTTGGCCTTGTTAATTTTTTTAATTCATATATTAAATAATGAGAGTGTTTTAATGAAAGAATTAATATGTTTTTTGCATCGCTGAATCCGAATTTCAAGTTTATTTTCATTTTGAAAGTCATCTTCTCATCACAAATTGCAAAAAATCTAAAATGTATGCTCTTTTGTTCTGTTTTTTACCGATTTTCTTATGAAATATTAATTTCTCGAAAAATAGCACTACACCAAATTAAAGTATATAAAATTTCCTATAAAATGCAGTGGTTTATCAATCGAATCCTATACAATCAATCGAAGAATACTATAAACAAAGATATAAACAAACAAGCGGGAAGGAAAGCTTCGCTCTTTTCGACGCAGGCAGAATCTGAGTCACTATGCGCACAGCACCGGCGCTGAGAAAATCTGCGCGCGGGTTTCAGTTTAATCTGAAAGTCGGAATCTGAAAACCTGCGGCACTATGCGCGTACCCTAACTCTTTATTTCATAATGACAAAACGCAAACAACTAAATAACACGGGTGAATGTTTTAGAAATAAGGATGAAAATGTTGGAAGTCTTGACATTCGGTGTCGTTGCTATGAAAATGACACAACTTCGAAGTTTGTTTCTCATGAAGATAAAATTCTAAATTTTCGCGATGTTTAAGATAATTACTACATTTTTAACAGTCAATCATTACAAATTTTAAGAAAGTTAAATTTATTCCTGAGATATTTCAATGCTTCCCTTAATGTATCTGTGAAAAAACATTACCTTAGGGAAATGGGTAAAAGAATGTTTACATTGCTTTGTTGTTAATTTTCTTGGGGTTCAATTCCGTTATAGTTCCCGCTAAATATCGCCAATCTCTTTCGAACGCTCAATATTCAAATGTAAACCAATTTTTCTAATTTTTAATGATAAACTGAATAGTTATAGATCTAATTAAACACTTTAATCTATGAATTTGAAACAATTTAGCAATATTTATACTTTATAGTGTCCAAAAGAGATTCGTGATATTTAGCGGGAAATATAACGGAATTCAACCCCAAGAAAATTAACAACAGAGCAATGTAAACATTTTTTTACCCATTTCATTAAGATAATGTGTTTTTCACAGATACTTTAAGGGAAGCACTGAAACATTAAGGGAAGGTTCATATTTAGCGGGAACTATATATGAACCTTTCTTGGAATTATAAAGCGATCCGCCAATTCATGTTACCATAAAGGAAATGATAAAATTCCACCACTGAATAAATATTCGCCATTTTTGAAAGAATACCACGGAGAAGTACTACCCCTGTGTTAAGAATGTTTTATAAAGTGAGTAAGTGCAGTGAGCTGGGTTTTGTGGGGAATTGTGAAGCGGTCCAAAAGTTACTGCGTCAGCAGTTAACGGGGGTTGGCGAGCGATAGCGAGCAGGGGGCGGGAGCCCCCTAGTTGTTCAAATATTTGATTTTTGATATAGTATTTTAAATACAACACATTATATCTCAAACAGTAAATATAATATTCCTAATTCCTACACAAAGAGAGATTTTAGAAACTATTATCATACCACAAAAATAATTACCATCGGATTTTTTAATGTCTAGAAGTGCCAAATAACTAAATAAGATATTATAAATTAATGAATTCTACTAAATGACAATATATTTATACGATATAATGCATCTATGCCACGAAAAAAATTCAATGTGAATGTTCATATGACATACTACAAAAATAGCAATCAGTTAAACGGTGTTACAATTAAAAGAGTTTGAATAATCGAGGAAAATCTGTATCGTGGATACCAATTAGTTTAGTTGGGCTATATATAAATGTATGAAATGACTTAAGTATCAAATGGAATGGAGTTATCCTATTTAGATAAGGAGTTTAACATCTAAAAAATTTTCTAAAATTTAAAATTTCCTAAGATTTAAAATATATTTGTTAAAATTTAGGTACATAGGTGGAGCTGGAAAAGGAATTCAATGGAATATAAAAGTTTTTTTACTTGTAAATTTGTCTATATTCCCATAAAGAATGCATGTTTTTTTGTTTTTTAAGACTAATTAACTTTAAAAATCATTCTTTATAAAACATTTGAGTTTCTGTGTTAGCCACTGAATGACTAATGAATAGTGTGATAACTGCCGCACAACTACACTACATGACACACAAAATTTTCCAACTCGATTTTTAGTTCCCGTGCTGTCTGGGGCAGCGCAGTCGATTCCAATCGAAATCGGCCTTCGATGTCACACGTGGTCGTGTGGCGAGTCCATCCACCTGCGGCTTGCGTCAATGCGCGCCGATGCCATGCGTTTGGCGAGTGCCGATCGAACATCGAGGCACAAGATTGCTCTATCGACTCCTGCTTCGATAGAGTGCTGACATATGAAAAGGTTGCGGTTGGGAAAAAGTGCGGTAGTCTGTTTGACGGTTTTACTGTATCTGTTTTAGGCTTTTAGGTATTGCATAGTGTAAATTCAGGACTTTTTACAAAAGTTGGATTTCTTGTGAAATACATGCAAGGAACGTTAACACAGGATAAGCTTTTATTGAGGAATTAACAATGTCTCTTTGCGAAAAAACGGAGGACTATCTCCCCCGGGGGAAATCCTTAAAGGCCTTGTTATTACTTTTTGCTTAGTTTATTTAATGTACGTGTTTCCCATTTTAAACCTGTTCTAATTTTCTAGCGATATTTCTAACGTTTTTATAAAGGTTACACTGTTCAACAAATTTGACCTTCAAAATATTTTCCTTGATGAAAATAGTCATTTCTTATAGATTTTGGGTCGCTGAATACGAAAATCACCATTAAAATTATCAATTGACTCAGAATTTTCGGGGAACAACCCCTCCCCCTTTTTACGTTTTTCTATGACTTTGTTGTTGTTCCTTATGCCACTTGGAATATCCAAGCTCCATCCGCAGAGTGTACAGGATTTAAGGCAAAGGGGGGTGCGGCTCCTGAGAAAGTGAGGCCCATGAAAGGCAGGAGTCCAACTTAAGCCGACTTATGATAGATGCAGGAGTCCGACGTATGATAGATGCCGCCACCATCTATCGCCACCTCCACAATTTTGAGATGCATCTGAAGGGGAGGGAAATAGTCTCCAGACACCTGGACCCAAGGTAAACTGCGCCATGACCGACCTCAGGACTTTCGGACCCACAGATTTAACGAGCAAGTATACCACATATACTCGATCTACGACTTTAAAACTTTAAACTCGATTTTCAGGGTCAAAAAGCATTGCTTTAGTCTTCAAATTGCCCCAGGGGACAAGAAAGGTTCAAATTAATTAATAAAATATGACGAATTTATAACAAATGGATAGGTTAAAGGGGTAATTACCCCCCTAAAAACGCAAAAAACGTTAAAAATACTTAGTAGGATTTGTTATACCCTATTTATTTCGCTTATTTTTTGCTCAATTCCTCTTTGAACGGTCCTAACCCTTCCCCAAGGTCCCAAATTTTATGACAATATGCAGCAATAATTTTTACTAAAAGCGGCTGAGGTGTTAGCCTCCCAGAAGCCCCCACAGAACAGTTCGGAAGACTTCCAGAATCGCGAAGGCGCTCGCGAGCTCAGAAATTAATATTGATGATTTTGAAAATATTACAAATGACGTTTTTCTTATATTTTGGGTCTATCCTTAGTAGAAACTCTTTAGTTCTTTAAAAACTGACCGGTTTTAGGGAGTGAGGATTCCATGTTTCAAGATGTTAATAGATGCACGGCTGTGGATAACAATTAGGGGGCATCCCCTTAAAAACTGAGGGTGATGGAGGAAAATGGGTGTCATATTTGAATTCAGCAGATCATTTTACACAAGAATCAGCTGAAATTCAGTTAGTGGATTCAAATTTCTTTTAGTACAGCACTGTTTAACTCTGAAGTGCGGCATTGAACCCTTCCGTGGGTGCTTTGGGAGCGTTAACAGCTCAACGCCTTTTAGTAAAAACCATTGCTCAATATTGCCATCAAATTTGGGTCTTTGGTGAAGGGTTAGGACCCTTCAAAGAGGAATTGAGTAAAAAATAAGCGAAATAAATAGGGTATAACAAATCCTACTATTTTTAATGATTTTTTTGCGTTTTTAGGGGGTAGGTAATTACCCCTTTAACCTATCCATTTTTTATAAATTTATCATATTTTATTAATTTTAACCTTTCTTGTTCCCTGGGAGGAAATTTGAAGACTAAATCAATGCCTTTTGACCCTGAAAATCGAGTTTAAAGATATAAAGTCGTCAAAAAACGTCAAAAGGGGGAGGGACAGTTCCCCGAAAATCCTGAGTCAATTGATAATTTTAATGGGGATTTTCGTATTCAGCGACCCAAAATCTATAAGAAATGACTATTTTCATCAAGGAAATTTTTTCATTGTTGAACAGTTAAATGAAAGAATCCATTGAAATTTATCGAATCCTATTAAAAAGTGTCAGAGCTATTTGAAAGATTTTGAACACAAATGTTTAAATGCAAAATATTATTGATTGGTTGTTGGAACTCAGAATTCACTATCCATATTTTATAGTTATACATAAAGCTGAAACCACACAATGGAGCAATCCAGACTGATTAGTCTGTCGTACGAGAGAGAATAATTTAATACCTTGTCTAAGCGAAAGGAAATTTCCATAGTTTCCTTTTATCAGACTTTAGCAGTTATTAAAGGCCCTGAGAGAATGCAAAGAAAGTTAAAATGCACAATCTTGGTATTTCCTTTCTCAGTCACACTGACTGTTGGTTTAATAAGTTAGGGCTTTTCACGACAACTTAGTTAGATGAGTTGGTTGATTTAATAAGGACTGCTAGAAGGGTGAGAATGACTGTGTTATCTTAACATGATTATTCTTTTAAAAGATATTTTTTTAAAACCTCGCACGTTTGAGCAGAATAACCTTTCAATAGTTTTGAATATTTGAAAAACAGATCCCTTAGGATAAAATTTAATTATGTTAGGCTAAACGAAATAAGAAAACATAGAACAATATAGAAATATTCCATGTTCAGTTCTTTCAGCCTCCTTCTCATCTGAAAAGTTTCCTGTTCTCTTCAAAACACTTCTTTTAAAACCAAGTAATAAATTAAAAACCCCAATGAAATGATTTTTATTTCTAGACTTCTTGAAAGTTCATGGACTCCTGGAATTGGTCTAATTTTTATTGGACGAATTGGGATTAGCAACAAAAATAACAACAGCAACAATAAATTAAAAAGTACTCCATAACTATTTTATGCGATAAAGGAAGGAAATGTCATTACATTAAAAATTGAATGAAAAAAATAATATAAATTAACAAACAAATTGAGAACCACTTAACTATAATTTTAATCATCATTCTTTAACATTCTACTTTCTTACGTCTCCTAATTTTTCAGATTATTCATTTAATCTGACAGATAAATAGAAAGAATCCCTGTTATACTCTACTACCTCCTTACCATCCTCACAGCTCCTTTTCTAGACGCAAAAACTTTACAGCTCAACCTACGAAAGACGTAGAAGAACCCGATTTTATTCACAGAAGTCTTTTCTCATCTGTCTGAGAAGAAACGGAAAAGATCCATTACAAAAGAAACTGCGAGAAGAGCTCTTTCTCTCTTTTATCCTTTTACCTAACCTTACTTCCTGTGTTGATATGGAGAGAGTCCGATGGTGAGCCAGGGTTCGATAAGCACAGTAACATCCTTTTCGGTGGATCCGCTGCTGTCTACACAAATTCGGACCTATTGTGTGTTTGTTTGTTGATAAGGTTGGGAAAAGCAGAATATAAAAAATAAATGGGATGTAAATATAATAAAACCTAGAGCGAAGGTTCAATGTGCAAGGAAAAGAGATCAATGAATTAAAATCTTCTGGGTAAGACACAATATGTTTTTATAACTTAAACACATATGTACCCAGTTTTATAACCTCGTTATAGCGAGTACAAAAAGGACTCAATAAAAGTTCACTAACTACAATTTTTTAACGTTGGATACTTATTTGTAATATTTCTGGTTTATTTCAGTGCGTTTAAATGGAACTGATGGTAAATGGTAAAAATATAAACTTAGAAAATTATGTATTATTGTTACAAAGAATGAAACATATTTTTAACATTACGAAATTAAACAGTTATATAATTACGTAATTATACACTGCCAATGTTAAAAGTAATTGAAATATGCTGTGTATTGATATCTAAAAATATCGATTTTATTAAATGCATTTTTAATTTTTTTGGAATCTCTTTGTAATTTAGGTCAAATATCTGAATGAAATTGTCAGCCCTACATTACGCGAATATATTCCTCCAGAGAAAATAAACTCCTAAACTATCCGAAAGAGAAGAAACTCCAGTAACGCATTGTTCTTCAGTAAGTTATTCATTGCCTCCTTAGGAATCGCCATCTTTAAAACAAAGCGCACCAGTAGGCTATTTGCAAAATTGGAAAAGTTGCGCTGAATGATTGTATTTCTCCCTTGTGCAGGGTTAGCGTTTTGTAGGTAAATAAAGGCAGCGATGAATAATAGTCATTCGTTTCTAAAGGACCGTCTGCATAACGGAATTGAGAGATGCTTCCCACAACATTTTTCTCAGAGAATCGTTTCACTGCTTGTTGTTCTTGGCATTTCGTTTTGCGCGGGGTTTGAAGAAAAGTTTTCGAGAAAATGTTATGAGTTCAGATTTATCAGCTTGAATTTTATAAAGAGTGAAGCATGTGGGCTTTTTTTTCATCTCGAAGGTGTAATAATTGAGAATCGAACGGTAATTTATGTGGAAAATGACTACATATGTAAACGGCGTGTTTCTTTTAGTTTTGTGAACTTAAGATAAATAACAGCAAAATTTTCTTCTGTTTAAATTGAAACATTTGCTTTTCTCCACGAAACATTTGGGAGTGAAAAAATAAAGGATGTTTTCTTTTTATCTCTCCTTTTTTCTCTCTCCCTCTCCTTATAAAATTGTTTTGGTGTCTCTACTTGGAGAAATATAAACGATCTTAAAAAAAACTTAATAGTTCCTTATAATATGGTGATAAAAGGATCTCAATATACATCTCTCTAACATAAGTTCGTTCGTAAAAATTGTAAAAAAATGCACTATTTTATTATAAACACAAACGAATATATATCAGAATAAAAAGATTTCGTTTTTCTTTAATTTGAAAAACTTCCACTATAATTCCATTCCTCATTCCTTTCTTCGGTTAATGGACTAATGAAAAAATCAATTTCAGAAACGTCTCTCCAAACGGATCGGGCAAAACTAGGAATTAATTTACGTGAACATTATTGCATTAGAGAAAGCAGATTTGCTCCCATCTATGTTTTTCACTCTACATAAAGAGCGAGTTAGAGTAATTGCGTTAGCCAGTAATGTCCCTCCGTTTAATGCACTCCAAAACGTATAGTAGTAACTATCAGGACAGAGTAATCGGAGGAAAATTAAATTCTTTACCAATCAAAGCAATTTACTAAGTACAATTGCTTTCCTTTGGATGTCCTCTGCTTCGATTTCACTGGACCTTAATGGATGGTTTGCAAGAACAGAAAATGTCTCCCTCATTCGTCTTAGCACCGATAATTTGAATCACTTAATGCTTCCTAATCTGATGAAATTGTGAGAGAGGAATATGTTACCGAATGGGGTTAATTTCAGGCCATAAGAGGAAGGTTTCCTTATTTAAATAAAATATAATAGAGCTTTTAGCAGGGTTTTCCTTTACTTTCGAAATAAATGCTTAGTGGGAATGTAAAACACATGACGGACAGTATAAAAATATTTTTGAAAAACTGTAAAATATGAGGTAATCAAATATTAGTTGTACTAGGGGAAATGGTCAATAAAAATGTTGACCTGAGTATTACATTTTAAAAAGTTTTGTGTGAAAATTAAAAAGGAACTGAAATAATTAAAACGATAGATGAATTTACAGAATGAAGATATGATAAAAGGGCATCTAGTTTGATATGTTATATTCATTATGAAATGAGATACGCATTTTGAATTTAATGGTATCAGGGAAGAACTGGAAAGAATTGAAAAGGGATCTCTTTACAACTCTTCTGATGATTTCATAATTATCCTTACAGTTAAAATAATAGAGTTTAATGGAAACATAATTTGGGTACAGACTTAACTTTATTGTAAGTTTGGGGTTCATTGTGATAATTTTTTTTAGATTTCTATAATCTTGATCATTTTCATTCCTTTTTGACTAATATAAAGTTTCGTACTTCAGTATTAATATATTTTTTAAAAAGGTTGTGTATTCGTGTTTAATTTATTTTTTACAAACACGCACCCTTTTTAAATGAAATAATAGCTTCAGATAATACACATAAAACATCATCCTAAATATGTAATAACGTTAATTTATAAAAATGAAAATAGTTTCTTCAATATTTATTTTACTTCGGTTCGGTTATATATTTTAATAACACTTTTGCTCAACTTAGATACGAGTCAATATAATTAAGCATATTGTTATTTAATGTAAGAAATGCATTTATGACTTTCAGCAAAGAAAAATGTATTTACATAAAACTAAAAGTTTATCCATACCGTAAGATCGTTTGGGGGAGGAGGAATCTTCCGATTCAGTGATGAAACCTTAATGCCAAGGACAGTTATTGTTGGTTGAATTTAATGCAAGCTTGAACCGTGTGGACATAGTAACTTCTTTAAGAGTATGTCGTAAAATTGGATTATGCTTTAGCTAAATAATACCTGAACTGTCAGCTGACAGCATTATTTATTTTGGTATTCCAAAGTTTCCTTTAAATCCTTAAGAAAAAAAATTTCTCCCTTTTTCATCTTATTTATCGTTTTATGCAGTAAACAGAGATATGAGGATATTTCCCTTAAAAACACGAAATGTTTTAAAGCACTCCCGAGTATTATTAACAGTTTTATTTGATAGATCGGGTGGTTAATGCGTCTGGAAAGGAAACAACAAAAGGGTTTTTATCTGTCCGGGTATTTTTTAAATGGATTCATCCGATTTCCCATGGATGTTCTGAATTTTCCTCTCTAGGATGTATAACTTACCATTTATTCTTGTTCACTAAGTTTACCGAGTTCGTCCCTAAGGAGAGGGGGGGAGGTTTTGTACTTTTACGGTTCTTCGTAATAGTAAATACTGCCCCGGAGTTTAAAGTCGCAATTTCCGTTCTCAGAGTTAGAAATAAAATGGAAACTTACAGCGGCCAACCATAAAGAGTACGATAGATAACAAAAACCCTTTCCGTGCACTTTCGACTATCGGCCGCTAAACGCGATGGAGAGGTTTAAAAGGACAGAACAAGAAAAAGTTCAGAAGGAGAAGAAAAAAAAGATGCGTTAACTCCCCCTTTTTTTCTCTCTCTCTCTCTTCAAAAAAGAAAGCGCGCTCAAGATCCACACGAAATCCCCGGTTTTTGAAAAATCTCCCAACAAGGAAAAGTGTACTATAAATCAAAACCATCAAGCCCGCGACTATCGGAGTAGTTGGGATCGTGACCGTAAAGCTTAAACAGCTTCCCTGCGTCACACTTCTTTATTATTGGAGTCTTGAGCTGCTGATATAGATATACTTTTCTCGGCAAAGGAGTGATAGAGAGAGAGAGAGAGGGAGAGGACAATAATAAAAAAAAGTTTATTGATCTGTATGCGCCTTGTGGTTTTGGTGAAACATCGCTCAAGAGTGTTCCGCACGGAATTTACAAGATTTCTGTCGCGTTGCTGAGGTTTCTTTTCTTCCAGGAAGGTGTCTGATAAGAAAGAACGATTTTGAACGGTGTTATTGGGTCGTAAATGTTAGCCATTATGGAGGGTCTTCAAGACACTGGAGATTGAAACTGTGACGTGTTGTTATGCCAAGTGGTCTTCAGACATTTTTCACCATTTAAAAAATTAAAAGGTGATTGCGAGTACTTTTGTTCCACAAATTTTACTTAAAATTTACGGCCTGTTACCTTTTTTTGAACCGAAAACAATACACACTGTAGAACCAAGTCTTAAATGAATATTTTGTTGTGCTTTAACTTTTTCTTTCAAGTTACATTTATAGGGTTGATTCTCTACACTATACCTAAAAGTGAAAATCCTCAATTTAAAAGCTTTCAAAAAATTCATGGTGTTTATAATGAAAAAATCATTGGAAGAACTACCTTCTTATTCCTTTCATATTCTTGTGCCCTTCTAAACAGTAGTGGATCCAGGGGGGGCACGGGGGCACGTGCCCCCCCAGAGGACTAAAAAATACACTGCATAAAAAGGCATATTTGGCGCTTTTTTCGGGCTTAACATCAAAAATTTTCTGGGGTTGACCCCCAGACTCCCCCTTTCTAGAGAGTTCTCAACTGATAGTCATATTCAAACCGCAGGTGATTCCTTAGAGCTCCGTAAGTGGGCTGCATAAGTCTATTGAAAAGGAGTTGAGGGACTAGCTAACTTCAGCTACTTTTACATATCGGGTTTACTCTACTTAAAATTACTTTTAATATTAACTAATCGCCCTACCCTATACCCTAAATTCTATAATTTTTTTATTGGGGAAGGGCGTTGGAAAGTTTTACGCACAATAAGGGGGCGGTAGCTTTAAAAAGTTTGAGAACCACAGGTTTAGAGTTTCTTCTGTCTTAAATTATTATTTAAAATTTAATGCACACAGTTAAACTAACTCTAAAAATGAAGGCCACCAAGTACTAAATGACACTTGTTCATGATACGTTCACTGAAAAGTTATAAGCACTTGAAAGGCTATTTATTTTTAATCATAAGTTGTTTCATGTTAGGAATATACTAAATTAGTCATTTTTATCACGAATTAATGCGATTCTTTTAAGTTTTTTAAGGTAAGTTTTCTCAACACGACACGTAGCACAACACTTTCTCTATCTCTTGCACCATAGGTCTGTCAGTATATGGCCATTACCTCATTGTTTTAAAACAGAAAAAAATATTTTTTTCTAAGAAAAAAATGGTTTTAGATTCAAAAATCGACACATAAGTTAAACTTTTCAGGTTTATTTCATCAAAATACTGTGTTTTTAAATGTTTTTTACCTTATGTTAAGTTATTCAAAATCCTACAAAATGTCCCGTGCAAAAATATTAACCAATTTTCTTGTTTCTACCAGGGTCTTTAAATACTGTGAAAATAAAGTTGTACATTTGTTATTAGTAAATATCATTTTTCAAAGTAAAATTTAAAACATTTATTGTAAAAAATAAGAATACATAACAGTTTTTGAGGGTATCAGCTTTCTATAGGTCAGGGCCGTATCCGAAAGTTTTTAGGAGTTCTATCCCCAAGTCCGTAATTTTGACATCAGATTGTTTTCTCTTGAGAATTCTACAGCTTACAAGGATAAGTCCTTTTCGGGTGCAACCTGAAGAGTCTCAAAATGAGTTAAGACAGCACTTTTTAGAGTAAAATTTCAAAAATTTTCTCGGGAGAGAACCCCCAAACCCCCCTCCAAAACCTTGACATCTTTTAAAATTGTTTTTCCTTTGAAAAATCTGCCGCCTTCAAGAAGCGGTCCTCTTCGGGTGTTTTCCAAAGAATTTCAAATTAATATAAAAATTTTTTAAGAAATTCTGAGGGAAGACCCCCAACCCTCTTTGCAATTTAGACTTCTATTTATTATTTAGATCGTTCAAAATTTTGTGAATTAAAAGGAGCTGTTCTCTTTCGATGTAACCCAAAGGTTCTCAAAATATTGAGCTGAAACACTACTTTTAGAGACAAATTTTCAAAAAATTTCTGGGGTGATCCCGAACAAGTGTTACTTTTAAGTGATTAAAAAAAGTTAACGCATGCGTGTACTCGTTTGGGATAATTAACGTTGAGTCAACCCCCCCGAAGAAAAAATTCTTGTTACATGCCGTGTCCCAGGTAGGACTAAAATTTCAGTCGTGCCCCCCCCAAAAGACCGCCCCTGCTTCTAAAGCATTTCAGTTTAAAGGATCAGCTAAGATAAAACAAAATCATCTAAGTCTATCTAAAGTATAAAGGCGTCTTCTCAACAAGCAAAAATCTCCCAAACATTGATGCTTAAAGAAGTTTCTTAAATAATTATTGTATTCAATTATCTCTAGACTTTTTTTACAAAAGATTCTAGTTACTCCAACACCGTGAGATTTCACACTAAAATATATCAAGTAGTTAATATTAGATACTTATATTATTAAATAAAATAAAACATTTTTCTCAGGAGCCGCATCCCCTTTGCCTTGAATCCTTGTGGAGCTTGGGTATTCCAAGTGGCACAAGACAACAACAACAACAAATAAAACATTAAAAGTAGCACATTTAAAGTTATTTTTTGGCTTGATTCAAATTTAAAAACTTTCACAAGCATTTCAAGTCGCGTTATAGCCCGAAAATATTACTGACGACGAAAACTTCTATTAACATCATTGCTTCTCTTTTAAAAGTCCCCCACAACTTACGTTTTAAAACTCCCAACAAACAATAGCCATTTACATAACACCATCAATAAACTCTTAATAAAACCTCAAAGCACCTCTTAAAGGAAATACCTATTGAAAACAATCATGATTCATAGGAGAAAGGCATCATGGAAATCTACTGCAGGAGGGATTCCGTGCGAAATCCTATTTATGATGACCGGCCGTGCAATTGGGCCTCGTAAAATCGACCAGTTTAAAGGGCGCTGTCAAATCGACAGACCGCCTTAACGTTATGAGAAACGTTGAAGATGGAATGCTTAATTAGAGAAAATTGCTCTCCGGTGCTTTACGGAGGTGGGCGGGACGCCTTAATTAAAGTATTTCCCGAGCGGAAATAATTTATAAACTTTGTGAGGAACTTTGAAATATTTATAAAGGTAACGCAACACGATTTACAACAATAGCTTTAAGTTTGTGCGCGAAACAAGTTAAAGGAGTTAGGTGAGGAGAACCGTGGAGGGTCCAAAGAATTTTGCTATTGTTTTATGGAGGACTAAAAAGCAAATTATCTTCTTATAATGAAGTTAGTTTGAACTGAAACTTTATCTCTTTACGCATAAAATTGAAAACCTTGATCTAAAGACGTGAAAGGCAATTTATGTAAAATATCAGGGGAAAAATAAGCTTATATAAAACTTCTTCATTTACGCATGTTTATTAAAAAGTGTCTTGTGAGTGAAACTAAAGCCCTAGATCCTCTACCTTAAGTAGCGACATCACGCTCAATCGGCCGCCATTGTAGGGAGAACTCACTACTAGTGACGATAAGCAAGACTATCCAGACTAGTAGTGATTTCCCCCCACAATGGCGGCCGATTGAGCGTGATGTCGCTACTTAAGGTAGAGGATCCAGGGCTTTAAGTGAAACAAGTTAAAATATCTTTCTCAGGGTAAATCTCGTATTTTTATTTGGTATGTGTCTCGTACTTATAGTGCTGTCCTTTAAAAAAACCCACTCCAAATTGTACCCTAAAAATCCCATCGAGATATTTTAAATAAATAATAGAAATAATTTTAAATTCTCATGTGCCCTGTCTTTGTATGCCTGTAAGAGTGTCAGGAACGTAAAAGCAAGTCAATTTTTGAATAAATAGAAAATGTCGATTTTGTGCTAAAAATATGATTTAATTATGTAGATTTTGATGCTGTAAAAATATATGTTATGAAGACTTTACAGCATTTTTCACGTGGTTTTGTGTTATCCCGTTATTATGAGAATAAAATACTAAAATTTCAGTTCAGTCCGCCAATTAGGGACATTACGGTAGTCTTTGAAATGAGGGGTGAAAAAACCCATAGGGTGCCTAAAAAACCCACTTTTCCTTTTGTAATAAATGATAAAATAAATAAAAAAATATGCAAAATATTTAATATTATTCATGATATACAATTAATTATGGAAACAGAATAGTTGTTCCAGTAATTCTCGACTTTTTTTTCAGTATTTTTGATAAAAACTCAATGATACCAAAAACAGCCATTTTTCATGAAAGTATAGCATTTTACCGAGTTTTACACGAAAATGGGTTTAGTTTAGAGAGTTAATAGTTGTGGGTTTAAAATAAAATATCAGTGCCAATTACCGTAAGTTATATTTATTATTTGTATTAAATAGGTCGTTTTCATCAAAATACAACAATAAAAATGTTATTGTCGTAGTGTTTTGAAAGAAAAATTCTTGAATAGAAAAACTTATCACAATTAAATTTTAAAAATAATTCGTAATAAACTTGGTTTTAGTTATCTTAACTATTCTCTTTTCTATCAAAATAAACCTTTCAATCATATTTTTTCTTAATTTTTTGAGTATTTTAAAGCTTGGTTTTTTAGGGTACATGGGTTTTTTTTAGGAAAATTGGGTTTTTTTGGATTCTCACTTAATCGTTTGCCAATTTGTAACGGAGAGTTGGAATTAAAAATACTAAGCACTAAAATGTAGTGGAGGGTGAGCCGTTGCAACACAATTTTGTTCGATTTAATTATCATATTTTTTAAGCTTTTAATGAAAGAAATATGAAAAAGTGGGTTTTTTAAAGGACAGCACTATATATCTAATTGTGCATGGATAATACATATAGCTCAATAGAGGGACGATTTTCTACAAAAAAATTCCATTGTGATAAGAAACAAAAAAAATAAAGACCTGAATATTTAACAATAACTAATTTCTAAGATCAACTGAATTTTATTGCAAAAGGGGGCTTATAATAGGTATTGTTTAGGGTATGGTGATAGATTAAATATTAAAAGCTATCTAGACGAAACGCAAAAAGCCTAAAGCACAGAAAATTGGCGATAAATTTATGAAAGTTCTCCGGCTGCAAATGTTTAAAATAATAATGCAACAAGTTCTTTCTGGAAGCAATGATCCCTTGTCTTTTTTGGCAGCTAATGCCAACAAGATCGCTGAAATATCAACAAATACCAAATATTTTGCATGAACCCATCATTCAACAATGCGTGTCTCCAGTCAATTCATGAGATTAGAAGGTGGACGCGTTCGCAAAACAAAGGAATTGAAGTTCATTTAGCACTCTTCAACGTCTCCTACATTAAAACCTACCATCTCATTCACGCCACCGCAGAATCCCACAACCACAAAACCCCTTTCCCGGGCAATGGCGTGATTGAAAACGATGGGCGTTAAAACGAATACTAATCTGACGTTTGCATGGTTAAGAAACGGCGTGTAATCGTTTTATTGGGTTCTAAAAATAAGCCCTAGAGGAAAAAAAAAGCGTGCGTCTCGCTTGATTTATTTCTTCATTCGGAATGCAAATATTTCCGTGTCATAAATTACCCTTTAGTCCCATTGCGTTGTCGTAAAAGTTGTGCAGCGGGAGCTTAATTAGAAGGTCCTAAATAAGGAAAAGGTTAACCGGAAAAAATCGATGGTTATGCGTCGTCGGCCACTTCCTTTTTTTAGTTGGAAGTGAATGCTTCTAAGGGAATGAATGAGTTGGGAGACAGTCTCGGTGTGCATTATTAGTGAGAATGTGGTCACCTTCTTTCGTATAGAAAACATCTCATAATTGAATAGTCCTAATTAAATTAGTTATACGTATACATCTGAAAAATCAACGATATCAATGTCTACCGCTTTACTGTTTCGAGAGGTATCATTGGTCTATATTAAGAATCATTTACAGAAAAAGAGGAAGAGAACCGAATAAACAGAATTTAGTTTATGCATATGTAGTATTAAAAATCCCGAAACACTTAAAATTATAACTAAATCAGAATTGTAGAAAAGGGAATGAAATTTTCTTTTTCTTTGCATTAAATCAGAGTTGATAAACATGTGGCAAGGCGAAGTTCAAACACAAGCACGTGAAAACAATTTAAAAATTTGGGAAAAATAATGATGACTATTTGTGTAACCCGTCTGAAATCCAAGTAGAAATAATTGACCTACCTACGGCTTCATACTACACGGAAAAGCAAATATTACTATTTTTCTCAACTATTTTTCTATTTGTTGTAGGTTTGAATTCACATGTTATGTTTGGTAATACATGTTTTCTTTTATGAAAATCTAAATATCAAATTTCAAAATAAATCAAGATTACTTGATATGCATGCATCCTTAATATCATGTAATTTTGTTAGCAACTTTATGTACTAATCCTGATACATTAGATAGAACTTGTTAAGAAACTATGACTTCAAAATCTTCATTAAGTGGTGCTGACTGTTTTTTTTAAATTTAAATTTAAATGTTTAATTTTATTTATTATTGATTTATATATAAATGACTAAACCTTTAAATATTGTATATTTATTAAACTTTAATTTTGTACTGTTTTACTCTTTCCGTATTAATTTTTGAATAATATTTTCTTCATTTCATATTTTTTTAGTCTAGAAAAATTGGAAGTGAAGCACATAATGTTTAATCCCAAATATAGTGACATTTTCAAAAAGGTTTACCACCCCTATTAAACGTAGTATTATTAACTTAAAAGTTTTATTTTAATTATGAATTAATTAACAGTATGGAAATTATTTTTTTATAATCAACAATCAAGAGGAATACAAGATTAATCTCACTCTTTTTTTAGCATTTGGAAAATTGTCGAATAGATTTACTTTCAACCTTTTCTATCAAATGCCAGCAAATCCAGAAGCCGATCTAAATTATTAGCAAACTTACAGTGAAAATTTGGTAATACTTTTTGTACAGTTCTTTATATATGTTACAGTTAATGTTCATAATCTGGTAATGTTCGGAATACCTAGGTAAAGTATGAAATATTTTGTACTTTACCTTAGGTAATTCTCGTTTTACCTGAGTTATTCTGAACATTACCGAATTTCGGACATTAACTGTAACATATACATGATTTTACAATATTTACTCTATCAATAGTTTGAATCATGTACGTGTGCAAAAAAAAGTAGAAATTTCACTTAAATTCGTTTTTTTCTGTACCTGCAATATATGAATGCAGAGCTGGGACAATTAAAATTTTAAATATTTATTGAAAAACAAAATACTGTTCAGACTTTTACTACTTGGCCTTAGAAGAGTCCCCTGTTCAAATAGTCGAGTCTAATCAAGCTACAGGAAGAGGAATTACACCCTTTGTTACTCTCTATAGTAATTATCTTCTTGAAAGGAGATACCAGATAGGAAGGAGCAAATAAAAACTGCGGTCTCTCCTCATGAGTCAGTCTCTCTATCCTCATAACCACTGCTTTAAGTGGGTTTGCCTATTATATCTAAGTGACTGATAACGTAAGAATTTTCAAGAGCAACTGAATTACTCCTGAAAAAAAAAGACTTCACAAGATAAGGAATACGATAAAAATCTCGACCATAAAATATGCTTAAGGTGTTATACCTTCAGTAGAAAGAAACATCACTGAATTTGAGAAATCACTTGAGAATCATATGTACTGATAGAAATCATATAGAGAAATTTCGGTAATAAATAAATAATCGATGAAAATTAAAGATGTAAAAAATATGTCATTAAAAAGAATACGAGTAAAGATATAAAAGATCTGTATTTAGTATTTACTTAAATAATAATAATAATAATAATAATAATAATAATAATAATAATAATAATAATAATAATAATAATAATAATAATAATAATAATAATAATAATAATAATAATAATAATAATAATAATAATAATAATAATAATAATAATAATAATAACAATAACAATAACAATAACAATAACAATAACAATAACAATAACAATAACAATAACAATAACAATAACAATAACAATAATAATAATAATAATAATAATAATAATAATAATAATAATAATAATAATAATAATAATAATAATAATAATAATAATAATAATAATAATAATAATAATAATACCATTTTCTATTTCAAAAGGACGCATTCATCTTTGAAATTGAGGACCCCCAATTAAAATGCTTTAAATTTAAAGTATTAACAAATTTTCGATGCATTTAAGGTCTATGCTTTCAACATTGTAAAAACACTTTATAACAACGAATTTTCTCTTTAAGTATCAAAGTAATAAATATTAAAAGAACTTTTAAACATTTCAGATACTACATGTGAATACTTAAGAAGGTATTAAAATTTTCCAAATAAAAAATTGAATTTATAATCGTATTTGGTAATAGAATGATATTGATATAAAACAGTTTCAAATAAAGTTTATTTAATCATTTATTTAAAGATGTTATTTCATACCAAAAACCAACTGCTGAAATTTTCCGAAATTTATTATTTAGTATTTAAGCTTACTGTATTTATGGATTGGATATAAAGTTTTAAAAAAACTTAAAATTTTACCAATGAGGCCTGATGAGGTTCTTCAATAAAAACCTGCTTCCCCAATTTTATAATTTTAAACGTTGAATAATAAAATTTAATTAATTATTTATTTCCTTTTGAATAATAAATTTTATTCAAGTCTTTTACTTTTTTTACAGAGTGCCGTTTTATTAACACCAAAGTTCAAGGGCTGACCAAAAGAAGATTTGTACATACAAGAAAAAATAATTAAACACTAAAAGGTCATTTTTAAATTACCTTTTTATCTGTTACTCGAATCCAAACATTTATTTCTTTTATGATTTTTCAATGTTGTTTCTTTACATCACTTTTTTTACACTCTATATAACCTGTTACTGAAATATGAATTTTTAAACCCAATGATTGACAGCTTGTTAGAAAGGGAAAAGTAAAGTTAAAATATTCAAAACTTAAAACATATAAACA
Organism: Tetragnatha versicolor; assembly: GCA_024610705.1. Classification (NCBI taxonomy): domain Eukaryota; kingdom Metazoa; phylum Arthropoda; class Arachnida; order Araneae; family Tetragnathidae; genus Tetragnatha; species Tetragnatha versicolor. The sequence continues at coordinate 1,825,989 of JANDEH010000001.1, forward strand.
TTGTGTGTCGTCTTCTACATAATTGACTTTTTTTAAGGAAAGAAACTTGGGAAAACTGAGATATAATCAATTCTTAATGGGGGATTAACAGTTGTTTTAAGGTGGTAGACTTATTTCATGCTATTTTCTTTTTTTCGACTTGGGATCCTTGTTTAGAAACAATGTGATGAAGCTCACTAACTTTACCAAGTGAAAAAATTGAGATAGATTTTCCTGCTTAGTAGAGCAGTAAACTGTTCAATAAATCTTTGCTTTCAACTTCCTACAACAAGTTGATAAAAACGAGTTTCGGAAAACCCAAACTCCCGTTTCAGTAACGCGTCACAAAACGCACCTTTCGAGTCGAATCTCACAAAAAGCCCAAAACATCCCAATCCACAACATCGAATCCTTCCGTCCCAAAAATCCTAACAAAGAGTCCCTCCCCTCACCCCCTAAATTCCATCGCATCGTATCTCAATCACACGCGCACGGAAATATTTAATTCTCGCGCGTGTTGTGACACAATGAGCCGGGGGAGCGAAGGGGGCAGGGAAGGCTACCGATTCCCCGGCTTGACCTTAAAAGTCGGAGTTCCGTTCCCTTGGAAACCATCGATTCTCTGGTTCCTTTTTGAGATCTCTTCACACCTGCCACCACGGGACTATTGGAAAAGATAGGGGTTATTTGGGTGTCCCCTCCCCCTCGCCAATGAGTTCTTTATTTACAGGTGTCTCTTTAGGGGTGCCTCCCCCCTAATGATGCGGGCGAAGTGACGAAAGATGAGGGAGGTCAGAGAAAACAGTTCGAGAGGAAATCGGTGTAAAGTGTGTCATTAACTTCGGAGATGTCATACGAGATGCTGGAGCTTGCCAAAGGGGACTGAGATATTTATAGGTTGATTATCTTTTATGAAGAGGTGTTCCAAGTTGGTATATTCCGAAAGTAATTTTCACTGGGGCCAGCTATCTTTATCATCACAATGGTTTTTCAGATATCTATTCTCATGAGTTAAAAATTATGTAGTCTTAATCTCTTGGATCTCTGATCCAGCTTTATAGAAATGAATATAAAGAAAAGTAAAGTTGGCTGACAATTCTTCTGCTAAGGTTTTAGCAAGTTTAGTTAAAGGGGTTTAGTCTCTATAATTTTTCTTTTACAAATAATTATATTTAATTGCAACAGTCAGATTGTATTTGCAATTGACAATTAATCAAGCTCAAGGACTGACTTTTGAGACACTAGGAATTAATGTAGATCAAAATTATGCCATTATTTATATTATATGCCATTATAATCTCTGCCTTAGTTTATATTCTTGATCACTTTTCTTTTTACTTCTGGATAAACATTGAAGGTGTTATATAGCGTTAGGTATATTTTCTTATACCTAATAGGTAAAAGTATATCATAGAAAGATAAGAAAGCAAATTTAAGAATATTCTAAGTAATCTAATTTTTATTTTTGAAATAATGTTGTATAAAATAACATTGAAATATCTTAATATAAATAAAAAAATTAATATAAAAATATTTCATTGATTAGTTTTTAGATCCAAATCAAAACTACTACTTTAACTCATAAAAAAACAACACAGATTTAATTTTTGAAATGCTTAATAATTACCTCATTTCAGTCCTTTCATTCTTAAAAGTAACTATCTTAAAACAGTTTATAATTCACTATCAAACAATTATTAATAACATCTGAATGTTATTAATAACTTTATAACTAACTGTATAACAGTCATGTCCCGCTCTAGTGTTCATTCTTTCAAAAAAAATGATCCAACTCTGTTAAATTCTTTAGATACATAGAGTTGATTTAAATTGTATATAAAACGTAGTAAAAACTAATTTCCATACTGTAAGACCTTGGATCTTTTCCCTATTACCAAATAAATAAAATATCTCATTCATAACAGTCATGTCAAAAACGTGTAATTTCAAAGCCATATCCTACAATCAACTTTCACTCTCTTCCCTAAATACTGCTTTATAAGTTTTTGCAACAAAAGTTGAATTGATATTATAACTTTTCTGAGACTTACTTTCAGGGAAGTTACATTTTATAAATGGCACTACTAAATCTAATATAATTTATTTAGAAAATCATTTTTTTAAAAATTGAACAAAGAAGCAATATACTCGTTTTATATATTTCGCATGAAAACATATCAACCATAGCCCAGTAATTTTAGGCGAAAAAAGGGGTCGATAGGGGAATAATTTATAATTAGCTGCATTTTTCAGGATAAGCTCTCTATGATGTGTACAACCCACCCTGAAAAGTCCCCAAAGATCCTCCGTCGGCGTCATTCCAAAATGGCGGATCCAAGATGGCCGCCTAGCATTTTCGCTTTTTCCGATATTTTCGCTCATATCTAAGTCAAAAATTAATATTTTTTAGTTCTGTAAAAGGATTTATACTCAGGATAGATGCCGTTTTCGAATAAAAGTTACAATTTTGCGATCAACATATAAAACATGGGGTGTAGAGGGATTTTATTCATGCCAAACTGCAAAATTTTCATTGTTGTTTGCATGCTTTGCCATATAACTGTACTAATTGAAAAATCGATCGGAAAAATACTATTAATTTTAGTGGTCCCATTATTAAGGATTATTTTGAAAAATAAATTTTTGAAATCCGCAGAAAATTGACAGAGATATTCAATTTTTAGTAAAGTATTGTGGTGCGGATGGTATTGGGTAGTAAACGTTAGTAGTAGGTTTCGCACTTGATTAATAATTGTTTTTTGGCCATTCTCTTTAATAGCTTAGTTAATACCATTGTAGCTTAAAGTAATCATTATGGTGCATTAAAATTTTCTTACACAAGCATTTAATAATCAAAAAATTCATTAAAATTAATTAGTTCTTTTGGATTTTTTCTATATTTCGGACCCTATAGCTTCCTTTTAAAATGTTTGGAATATTCATTCTAGTTTTCTGTACAGAGATATTTCAAAGGATTTTGAAGTGATCAAAAATAACTTAAATGAACGTTTTAGCTTATACAGTGGGACTCCATTATTGTGAACCATCGCATTAAAAATTTCAATATCACAAGAGGTTTACTATTATTGATTTTTTAATTTTTTTACAATGAAGCGGAGTTTGACTATATTTTCATGACGCAAAATAAGTATAATTTGAAATAAATGTATGAAATACTATAGAGATTTTATAGAGTAGAGGTATCGTAAAATAAAACATCAAATAAGCCACTTACTCAAAAATTTTATTCATTGTCATCATCATTGTTTTCGAATTCAGTAGAAGCTGACTTTTTACATGACTCGCCAAAGCAAGATGTGCCAAATCTGGAACATTGGAGTCCTGGTTTTCTGCACTGGCATCTTATATCACAATCTCTGTAGAATTTATTTTGCAGTTGCAAGAGCTGAACTGCAGGAGTTCTTCAGAAGCTGCTGGAAGTGTTGAAGTAACTGGATTCAACTTTCCATCCTTTTTGAACAATCCGTTGGATTCAGGTTATTCCCCAGCCATTGTTAAACTTGCAGGTAAACTCGAAATGAATGATGAGAAGCTGCTGCACTTGTTGGAGGAAGAACTGCTAGATTAAAATTTGAAGATAGAGTTTTTGAGGAAAATATGGTGGCTACAACAAAACAATCTAATTTTTTGCGCAACTCCGAGAACAAATCAAGACTGATTAGAATGCTCATTAGTTACTTTCAGGCAGAAGGAATAACTTCAAAGGATGATGCTGATACTCATCTGTTCTTTTGCGATTGAAGCTAGTCAAAGCTTAAACAAACAAGTCACAGTAATAGGGACCGATACAGATATCTGAATTATTCTAATTGGGCGTTGGCATTGTACCCCAGAAGAGGCACTGTTTTTTTTGCGTCCTCAAACAACTATTAGAGAACACAAGTGCTACGACATCTCTAAAATTCAAAACACTCTTGGCTCAATAAAAGATTCAATTCTCTTCCTACATGCAGCTTCTGGATGCGATTCCACCTCAGCAATTTTTAGAAAAGGGAAATCTTCAGCTTTCAAATTGATAAAGAAAAATCCAAATTTGCACTTTAGGGAACGTACCCATACTACGTGACCCATTCAGGGGAGGGAGGGGGGTCTTCAAAATACCACGCTCGGTCACAGGGGGGAGGGGGGGCTTAGGGTTTCGTCACGTAGTCAATTTCTTCTAGTCAATACGACAAAATTAAGCCAAATTAATTATTGAAATTTGCCAAATTAAGACTAATTAAGCCAAATTAATTATTAAAATTAGACAAATTAAGCAAAATTAATTTTTTTAAACTTTCTGTTTGCAAAAAATGATGGCAAACCGTATTTATGAATTACTACGTGAAAACTAGTGGGGGAGGGGGGTCTTGGCATATAGTACTATGGATGGTCACCAAGGGGGGGGGGAGGGGGGTCAAAAATGGCAAAAAATGGGTCACGTAGTATGGGTACGTTCCCTTATGGTTTCACGGTTTAATAGTCCTTCACTTGACCCCTCAAAAGTTATTGAAATCGGTGAGGTAATTTTGAAATACCTTTTTGGGCGAGAAAAAGTTGATTCTCTCGATGAATTACGTTGCATTCACTACAATAAGGAAGTGTCAAAAACTCCATCTTCAAATTTTAATCTAGCAGTTCTTTCTCTCACAAGTGCAGCAGCTCCTCAGCATTAACTTCGAGTTTACCTGCAATTCCAACAATGGCTGGGGAACAACCTGTCAACCTGAATCCAACGGATTGGGGATGGTTCAAAAAGGATGGAAAGTTGAATCCAGTTACTTCAACACTTCCAGCAGCTTCTGAAGAACCCCTGCAGCTCATCTCTTGCAACTGCAAAATAAATTCTACAAGGGATTGTCGATTGTGACGCAATATTCCAGTGCAGAAAAGCAGGACTCCAGTGTTCCAGATTTGGCACATCTTGCTTTGGCGAGTCATGTAAAAATTCAGCTTCTACTAAATTCGAAAACAATGATGATGACAATGAATAAACCTGTACTCTATAACATTAAAAATCTCTATAGTATTTCATACATTTATTTCAAATTATACTTATTTTGCGTCATGAAAATATAGTCAAACTCCGCTTCATTGTAAAAAAATTAAAAAATCAATAATAGTAAACCTCTTGTGATATTGAAATTTTTTATGCGATGGTTCACAATAATGGAGTCCCACTGTATAAGCTAAAACGTTCATTTAAGTTATTTTTGATCACTTCAAAATCCTTTGAAATATCTCTGTACAGAAAACTAGAATGAATATTCCAAACATTTTAAAAGGAAGCTATAGGGTCCGAAATATAGAAAAAATCCAAAAGAACTAATTAATTTTAATGAATTTTTTGATTATTAAATGCTTGTGTAAGAAAATTTTAATGCACCATAATGATTACTTTAAGCTACAATGGTATAAACTAAGCTATTAAAGAGAATGGCCAAAAACAATTATTAATCAAGTGCGAAACCTACTACTAAAGTTTACTACCCAATACCATCCGCACCACAACACTTTACTAAAAATTGAATATCTCTGTCAATTTTCTGCGGATTTCAAAAATTTATTTTTCAAAATAATCCTTAATAATGGGACCACTAAAATTAATAGTATTTTTCCGATCGATTTTTCAATTAGTACAGTTATATGGCAAAGCATGCAAACAACAATGAAAATTTTGCAGTTTGGCATGAATAAAATCCCTCTACACCCCATGTTTTATATGTGGATCGCAAAATTGTAACTTTTATTCGAAAACGGCATCTATCCTGAGTATAAATCCTTTTACAGAACTAAAAAATATTAATTTTTGACTTAGATATGAGCGAAAATATCGGAAAAAGCGAAAATAATAGGCGGCCATCTTGGATCCGCCATTTTGGAATGACGCCGACGGAGGATCTTTGGGGACTTTTCAGGGTGGGTTGTACACATCATAGAGAGCTTATCCTGAAAAATTCAGCTAATTATAAATTATTCCCCTACCAAACCCTAAAATTACTGGGCTACCATACAATTGGCTTTTAAGGAATATAACAGATTGGAAAGGGACATATTTTGAACAAAATCCAATTTAAAATTTATTCTAAGTTATTAGTGTATTGTATTAGAGTTACCGTTTAATCTATTTTATGAAGAAACTTAAACTGCAAGAAAGAAAAGTTATCAAATTCTCATACTGGGATAAAATAAATCTTTGTATCTCTCTATTCTAAAAAAAGTTTTTGGTGAACGGTTTCCAGAGAAAAACCTTAATTACTGATCTGTATAAATTTTTTTTGGTATCAAACTGTTTGGATTCTTTTGAGGATGTACTTTGAGAAATAAGCCATAAGAATTTCTAAAAACATTCTCAATTTTAAAATATTTCTATATATTTCTTTTCTTAAAATATTTCGATAAGGTCTCAGTTACAAAGCAAGTACTAAGTACTGTCAAACAACTTATTATGCATCCAATCCCATCACAACACAACGACCAATTGACCAATTATTGAATATTTTATGATGAAACTAACGTTTCACAATTCAAAAATGTACTTTAGAGTTTCTTCCAAATTAAATATCATTAAAAGACTGGTAAAAGTATTCTAAAAACTTGCAGATCATACTAATATTTCACACATTTTGTCTGAAATTTATATTTTTTAGTCTGATAATCTTAATTAATTGTAAACATTGAGTGCCATGTAGGTTTGTCTGCTCAATGGCTTAAAAGGTACTGTTTAAGAAGTCTAGGTTGAAACAAAAATATGAATGATAAAGCACTAGGTATACTAACGAGTTACTAGGTGCAATATTGAATTTAAAGAATTCATTGTGTACGTTTTTTTTTCAAAATATTAATTAATATTAGTTATTAGTAGACGTACTGGATATTTTTTAATGAAAAATTTTTTTTTAAATTATTGATATATAAGTTATAGGTAATAAATATTCAAACTTTTAAGAGATTCATGGGATGATGACCTGTAACTTTTGGAAAGTTGGTGGGCGTTTCTTCTGCTAATTGTTTTCATTGTTTTTAAAGTTAGTTTAGGGAGCTGGGTTTTATGAGGATTGTGAAGAAATTCAAAAGGTCCTGCGTAAGCAGTTTACGGGGGTTGGTGAGCGATAGCGAACAGGGGGCGGTAGCTCCCTAGTTCATCAAAAATGTAATATTCCCACACCCAAACATACATAACCAACGTAAATTTAAATTTCCTAATCATTTACTTTTATCAAATTTAACGTGTAAAATTGTTTTTTTATCAGATATCTGAAACTGGGAAATTATATTTAACCAAACAACAGTTAATATTGATTATTTAATCTCTCACAACTGACACAACTTTAATTTTTTCTATAACTTTTTGAAAAATTTTAAAAAAATTACAGCAGATATATAAAAGTTTAAAGTTCTAAAAGTTTTTTAGTTTTTCTCTATTCCGGTAGTTTGGGTTAAAAAGACTGGACCAGCCTTGCTGGGCTTACGCCTGTAGTTGGTCGACTTAATTTGTATTTGTATTTCTTTAGCATTTTCAACCATTTTATTAAAACATTATTAGTATGAAAAGGGCTTCAAAGATTAATAGGTTGATCATATTCCTGAAACTTGAGCTATTAACGGATTAATGCATAAGTCTCAAATAATATCCCCCAGAATAAAGATAAACGCAGCTTTGAACAAAACGACGCAAATTACAAATTGTTCAATATTAGTTACAATATTATGTTGTAACTGTTAAAAGGTATAAAAAAGAATTTAAAGGAAAAAAGGAATTACATAAGTACCTATTAACTTCAAATCTCAAGTCTCCAATCCCAAACCTATGAAGAATGCAGGATAATTTGTAGTTAACTTATTATATTGTTTTTGGTACGCTCTATTTTACAAAACTTGAGATTGCTTCGAGTAAAATAGTCAACAACATCTAAGCAGTACTTTATGATTTCAAATAAAAAATGATAAAAATACTTTTTTCCTAAAGATCTTTCAAAAATACATTTTGAATGAATTTTTCAGAATTATGGGGTCACAGGAATTTTCATGATACTTAAAGAGTAAAATTTTTCCATGTATGTTTTCCTCGTGAAGCCTTATTACCTATATACATTTAGCTTACACAGCGTTTTAAAAACTCCTCAAAAATTTTTGAAAGGAAAGGACAAGATAAAAATCTTATTCAAAATAAATTATTTAGTTGTCAAACTATCAGTTTTAAAGAAATGGAGAAAAAAGCTACTTTTATTTCAGCTGGAGCGTTTATTCGCCAAATACACCCGTTTTTCGACGTTCTTGAATATTCATTGAATAACTCCGCGTCTTTTCCAGGTATTTTCTGGCCCTCCCCATCAAAACGGATGTCACAAAGGCCTGGGTTTGAATAGCAGGAGATAACGTACACAAATGGAATAAATAATGTTACGGCCTCTCTTTTGTTGCGATGTCAAACAGCCGAAATAAAACCGAATTTATTATGGAAGTATTTCGGAGTTCTCTATCCATTCTCTTGATTTTTGAACTAAAATGGAAAAGTTTTATCTTTAAACAGACGACAAAAGAGGTTTTGTTATATCGATTCCGCCGTTCCTTCCATCGGTATCGGGGAAAGTTTGAGATTTTTTAAAGGTTGTTTTGGGAACTGGTGTGTTCTACCTGTACGAGAAAAAAAATTCAAAAGATTTCAAAGCATTTTTTTTCACGTTTTAAAAATGTATTTAAGAGAACTTTCCTAATTAAATATCATTCAAAGACTGATAAGAGAATTCTAAAAACTTACAAATAAATTTATAATTTTTACTCTCATAATCGAAATTAATTGTTAACGTTGAGTGGCATGTAAATTTTGTCTCATAATTTTCAATGTCTCAGAAGGTATATTTAACAAGTCTGGGTTGAAACAAAAATATGAAAGATAAAACACTTGGTATACCTACTAACGAGTCACTAGGTACAATATTGAATTTAAGAGTCATTGGTGCACATTTTCTTTCAGAATGGTCGTTAACACTTGTTATTAATAGGCGTGCTGAATATTTTAAAGGAAAACATTTTGATTAAATTATTTATGTCAGAAAAAAATATACAAACTGCTATATGAAGCATGGAGAGGAACTTTCATAGAGAAGACCTGTGACGCGCTTTTGAGCAAATTTTTTGACGTTTCTTTTGCTCATAGTTTCTATTGTTTCATAAAGTGATTTAAGTTCAGTGAGCTATAGGTGAGCAAAGCAATCCAAAAGGTCCTGCGTAAGCAGTTTACAGGGCTTTGTGCGCGATAGCAAGCAGGGTGTGTGTGGCGGATTAGCATCACTACAAGTCGTTTGTGGGTGCAGAAGAGTAAATCAAAAGCAGTGCTCAATTTAAAAAACTTAACGTTTATTAAAGAATTAACACAACATTTAAAAAGTTAGTAAAAATACAAAAGGTAAAGGTGCGTGTGTGTAGTGCTGGTACAATATATGCTGCTATTTATAATGACATTTCAAACGATTAAGATTAAAATAAATTTACATACAAGTTAAAATCTGCATTCAATAAAGGGTTTAAAGTTCTATTGTAGAAAGGTAAAAAGTTCGATTTAAAGAAAGGTTAAGAGTTCTTTTCACAGCAAAGTAGAGAGTTCGATGCCCACAGGTGTCCGCCCCCTATAGTAAGACTTAAAAAACGAATTTTCGCTGTTCAAGCTAAAAAAAAACCAGCATCGTTACATCGTGATTTGAGGAAAGAATTCACAATGTTTTAATGTTCTTGAATTTTGAAAAGTTAAAGGACTTTTTATGTCTCAAATATTTGAGCGAATTAAAATATATGAGAACTACTGTACTTATGTAACATTGTGAAGTTCTGAAGAAGAAAAAGGGGGAAATTTTAAAGCATATAACCTATTAAGAACAAGTCTAGCGGTAATTAATGTTATAAGTCTTATATCCCTTAACATTAAACTAAATCTAATGAAATATTAACTACTACATTTTCAATAGGTATGTGCAATTTATAGGGATACTGTGTCAAGAAAAAATTGCATGAAAAATATTCTTTCCATAATTGGCAATTACTAGATTTTACACATCTTAAAACAGACCATAACACTTTCTTTCCAACAGTTTTCAGACAAGGTTATTTTCTTTTTTCCAAAAGAGCAATTACAAATGACAACTTGATGCTAACACATTTCGTGTCCAGACACGAACCGCTAAGACTTTTATGACTTTTTCATACTGTTACTTTCCCCGTCTTTAAGCCGTAGAGAAAAAGTCCATTTCGGCCGCAAAAGTGTTATGTGGCAGTTTCACAGAAAGAAACTCTATTCTGGGGCTCATATAAGTAGCCATACATCTGTGGTTTAAACAAAGAAACAACAGCAAAGGCAAGATTTAAGTTTCTACCTTTTGTTGCTTTTATAGAGTGCTTCAGAGAATAAAGTGCTCGTACACCTCCAGTGCATTTCCTTAGTCTGTCACAATGCGCTCTTTTTATAGCCTTAGGCGGACGATTTAATGACACTAAATTATGCTTTATATCTTCTCCGCACTCTGTCTTTTTTCGTGTGGGACGGTCTAATTCTGTTTGGTATCGTGATTGTATCCTTTCCCATCTAAAGGACTTTTTAATGAAGAGAAGAGTGTCGAAATTACATGATCTTGAATCGTGTAATCATAGAATCCAATTGCTGTTGGAGATAAACTCACTTGATCGTGTCTTTATGTTCACGCGTAACTCAGAGATAAGTGATGTTTTCCTGTTGAAACAAATTCTTGTGACAGATTGTTTTTAAAGGTGATGTGTTAGTTTTTTGTTTTGGGATTTCCTCGATGCGTATTTCAAAGATTGTGTGAGTGTGACTCGTGTAATTTTTTCCTGTTTTATTTTCAGAGATGCATTTAAAAGGAACATTCCGTTAAGATTCATCGTGGTCTTTTAAAACAAGCCATCAAAAAGTACTTCGTCACATGAAATATACAAAAGAGATGTTCATGGAAAAATAAAGAAAGATAGTAGTTGAATTTGGTTGCTTTGCTTAGTTAAAGAGCAGCTATGAAAAAAGTAACTCCTTTAACTCCCAGCTAATATGCCATGAGCTTTGAAAAACACAACTGCCTATTGCTAATAAACTATTAGGCAGAATTAGAATTGCCACTAAAAAATGCTTCTTTTACTAAAACATCATTGTTTAAGTGCATGAGATAAGTTGAAAAAGTCGAGAACAATCGTTAAATTTTGTTTGAAAGCTAAAAAATGGTTTGAGAGAAAAAAAAACCCTAAAAGTCAATTTTTTTGTAAGAAAGGTGTTGACAAATTTTATTTCGATACATATTTTGGGTGTGTGTTCCTCAAACTGTTCCATGGAATGAATGCACTTTAATTACAGAAGTTGTTCACAAACTTTGTTTTTTCTCTATAAAAGTTTTTATATAGGTCAAATACTTGCATACCTATAAAAATGTTCAAATACTAATGTCTAATCTAAATTAATCTCAAATTTACTCTTCAAAAATATTTTTAAAATATTTTATTTAATTTATCAAGAAATTTCATTGGAAAATAATTAATTCCTTTTACTGCCTGATTTCATTCGTAAAAACATACCTAAAACGTTGCACCATCATGGTTACTTAACAATTCGTTCTAATCGTTAAGATCTCTTTCCAAATCAACCTACCGATGGGAAAAATTTAAGGTTCTTGCACTCTCTCTTTCAAAATATCGACAGGAGGAGAAAACTTCGCTTCAACTCTCAAATGAAACGAACTCATTTTAGAAGATTTTCTGTCGCATTCCTAAAACAAAGCTGCAAACTGCGTTGCGCAACTACAATTCCTCACGACCTGGCGATGAACAAATACCAGTATGGCATATAAATGCAACGGCGCGAAAACTATCAAGATTTTCATTCCGATTCTAAATTCCAAGTATTTTTTACTTCTACCGAAGAATTCAACGCTTGAATTCCTTTTGGAGACCTGCCAAGCTCCCGAAAATCTAACTGAATAAGCCTTATTGAGAGATGATCACATCAATCTTGGTCTCGTTGCGTCGTACGAGATACGTTCAAATCGAGTATGTCAGTGAGGAGTATAAGATAATTTGAAAATATTAAAAAGCAAATAAGCAATTTTGAATTTTTTGTTATACAACTTATAAATGTATTTCATCTCGCTAGGATAAAAAAATTTGATTAAATTGTTAACTACTTATTACAATAATGCTTTGAAATTCAGACTAAAATTAATATTCCATAAGAAATAATAGGGGAAATCTATTGAAGTTAAACAGAACTATTACTTTAAACTTGACCTGTAATTGAATACAATAAGAAAGAAAAAACATGCAATGTGACATGTATGACAATTGCTTCCAAAAATGCAATGTGAGATTTTTTTGGAAATGAGATGACGGTACAAAAATTGAATGCAAGCAAATTGAATGAAGAATGGAAGGCAAGCGGTGAAATCTGTTTCACGTTATGGGGTTATCGAACCCCCAGTTTAATACGTTCCTAAAATAAAAGTTTACTGGAGAAAATGCTTTTGATTCAGATCTGTGTTTCTTATAAGATACATTTTTAAAGTTTTTAAAATTATATGAAATAAGATATTTGTTAAGTTGTATAAACTTAGAAGAGAAGATACATGCAAGCAAGAGAAGATACATGATACGAAAGTTTAATTCCTTAAGTACCTAACCATTTACCCTTTGATTTTACTTTCACTATTTTCCTTTTCGATACATTTGATTTAACAATACCTTCACATCGCTTTGTTTCTTGTTGAAAAAATTAAATTACAAAAGAAAATTTATAATTATAGATAACAGAAATTATATGAAAAACCAAAGCAAATATACTCAACAATATACAATATATATATACTTTAATGCCGGAACGAAATCCCTCCAGATGAAAAGGCAAGTTGTTTCCCCCTCCAGTTTAATAGTATAAAGTGGATATGAGAGAAGCCGTCTTTACGGCAAAGATGCTTGAATAGGAACTCCCAAACTGAATTAGCAATCGCACGTCATCAAGATCAATTCTAGAAAAAAAATGATCATTTAAAACACAAAATAATTAGAAAAAAGTATTGGATAGAGTAAAAACATATAAAATTATATTTTAAAAAGTATTGGTCTTAAAGAAAATATATAGCACGACTTAAACCTCTAAAAAAGTTATGTGCAAAAAAGTACAATTTTTTTTCCTTTTAATGTTGGTTTCCACACCTTAATAAAAGTTTTGGTTATCAGCCCTATAGTGTTTAAAAACACTACATTATAAAAAAGTTGGTTTAAAAACACAAATAATTAAAGTTAGCATAATAATTAAAGTATAAATAAAGCCTAGAATCTGTTTAAAAACTATAAAACTTTTACTGGATCATGCGCTTTTCCGCAGTACTTTATTGACTCTGCTGGGAATAATGCCAAAAAAACTTATGCACTTCTACAAAAAAAAGTACAATATATATTAAGTCATGCATCATGACTCTCTTTGTAGTGGAACTAGGAAATTTAGTTCAAGGGTAATGGGTATGCTATAAATAGTATTTTCATTTTAAAAATTATTTTGTGTTCAAAACACTGTTTAGAAGTATAATATATTTCCCACTTTTACAACATGTTTAATTAGGTTTTAATTCTTATAGTTTTTTAGAGACAGATAAATTTCGCACACCAGTTGACTGAATAAAAAGTATTAATTTAACAAGAATATATAAAAAGATTATATGAAGAACACTAAGTATTACGTTAAACTATGTTACATTAGGGAGACTTAAATCTCTGTTTCATCAAATTTTAATTTTTTCAAAACTGCCGCTCCCTGCTCGATATCTCTCACTAACCCCCGTAAACTGCTCACGTAGGACCTGTAGGATAACTTAGCAATCCTCACAAAACCCTGCTCAGCACTGAACGTAACTCATTTTATAAAAAATTTTAATAAAAATTTAGGAGAAGGAAAAGGTCTAACAACTTTCCAAACATACGTCACAGGTCATCTCCATGAATAACACTATCTTAAAAGTTTGAATATTTTTAACTGTAATTTATTAATAATTTAATCAAAATGTTTTCCATAAAAACTATACAGCACGTCTATTAATAACTTTTATTTCTCAACATTCTGTACACCAATGAATCTTTTAAATTCAATATTGTACCTAATGACTCGTTAGTATACCTAGTGTTTTATTATTCATATTTTTCTTTCACAACCCAGACTTGATAAATAATATACCTTTCAAGCCATTTAAAATTATAAGAGACAAAATCTACACGCCACTCAACGTTACCAATTAATTTCGATTATCAGAGTAAAAATTGTAAATTTCAGATAAAATGAATTAAACTTTTAGAATGAAATAGCATATCTGTAAGTTTTCAGAATACTTTTATCAGCCTTTGAATGATATTTAATTTGGAAAGTTCTCTTGAGTACATTTTTAAAACGTGAAAAAAATTATTTCATCATAAAATATGTAACTGTGACCTTATCCGTAATCTAAAAAATTGGAAATATTTTACATTTAGAATTTTCTTAGAAATTCTAATGGCTTATTGCACATCCTTGGAAGAATCCGAACAGTTTGATACCAAAAATGTGTTATACGGATCAGTAATTAAAAAGCTTTTCTTTGGAAACCGTTCACAAAAAACTTTTTTTAGAATGGAAATATTTTTCTTGTAAAACAAAAATTTTACAGATAGTTTAAAGTAAGTACCTATAAATTAATAGACTTTAGTTCACAAAAGAAAGTGTGATATGAAAAACACATTTACTAGAACTTTAGAAATTACGAATGCCGTTCTAGTACTTAAAAATAAAACTTCTGAAGTATGAGGAGCAGGCCCTTTCCTGGGTATAGCGGTGCCTCCGTGCCAAGTTAATTACGGCGCCCCTTACCCCATTTCCCCAATTAATAGTTATTTTTTGTTAATTAATTTTAAATTAATTAATTGTTAGTTTTAAATTAATTAATTATTAATCAGAACTAATTAATTTTAAAAACTTTATGATATCAATAAAATAATATCGGCATTAGGTACTAAAATTAGTTTTAACTACTAAAATTAGTTTTCATATAAAAAGATTAAAAGTAGTATTAATTTCAAAAATTTTTTTTGAATTAATAAACAGCTTATGCATTTTAAAGTTTTTCAATGAAGTGATTCAATTACTTAATGTCAAATAGAAAAATCTCAAATTAAAAGAATGAAATTAAACAAGTTTAAAATAAAGTATTGTGCGTTGAGAAATGCATTAGACTTTAACATTACATCCATCGGTTTAAAAGTCCTTCACGAAAAGTCCTTCACGTACGCGTTCCTAGATAATAACTCTTCCATTACTAAAAATAATTAAGTACTTGAAATATGAGATTAGTATAATATCCAATGTGTATAAGCCTGGAATTTTAAACTTTTTAAAAATATATTTTGAGTTGAATTTTGCCCATTAGGGAGAAAAGTTACAAGCTGAAAGTTATAGTATATATAACCGTTTACTTAATCAGTCCAAAACTCAGTGGTAGAAGTGGGTGAACTAAATCCTTGAAAAAAATTTTTATTATGTTCTTCTACAATAATACTTAATTATGGTAGCAAACAACTTTCAATTTAAAAAAAATTGTTAACGTTGTGATCATCATTTTTAAATGCTATCATTATTATACACATCAATTATAACTCAGCATAATAAACATAGTTTCCTGTTTCATTACTTCATAAATTTACATTACCATACAAAATATATTTCCTTCGCGTGCTTCGTGACAAAGGTTTATATACCCCCTCAGCACCAAAAATAGAGGGGGTCTGGGGGTCCTCCCCCAGAAAATTTTTGAAATTTTAATCTTAAAAAGTAGTGTTTCAACTCATTTTTGAACATTTTTGACCCTTTTTTTAGACACACCACTCCTTGTACCCTCCAGAATTTTCAAGAGGGGACAATACATATTTTATAAAAAGCCAAATTTCATTGGAGATTGAACCCCTAACAACCTCTTTGGATGCAGCCCAAATTAAATAAAACTTTAATAATATAAAATAAAATTTAGGTAGTAATAGTTTTTAATTCGCATATTTTCATATAAATTTAAAAGAAAATTAATTTTTAAAATGTAGAATGAAAGGCTACATTTAATAACAGATATTGAAACTTATAAATGTTTACTTGGTATAAAAGTAGTTGTAAATAAAATGATTTAGATAAATGCAATTAAATTCAAGTGCTAATAAGCCCAGTATTTTAAATATTTAAAGAAATGAAAATCACACCTGAACACCATTGTCGTTCATTTGATTCTCCACATGATCCTCATTAACTTGATGTAAATATTCCACTTCTCTGTCCTCGCATCCGCGTATCGGAAGTTTTTATCTTCAAACCAACAACTCAAATTAATTTTGAATTTAGGATCTAATTTAAGTATTAAATAACAGAAGAGAACTAGGCGTGTGAACAGCAACCGCTGAGAATGATACTTGTTTTGAGCCATCATCTCCCCTCCCACAAATATTCCCGCCTTTTTTTGTTTTTACGTTTTTACTTTTTCTGGAAAGGTGATTATGTGCTCTTGTTTAATATCTGTGGCAGTGGCATACCTTTTCTGTAACAGGAGAAGATGAAGACACGGTTGTTTAATCTTACCTTAAAATTTAATTTGAAATAATTAGGTAAAAATTCTACCTTTTATAAGACCATTTTTCCAAAAGCTTTGATTAAAAAAATTCTTTACCTATTTCCGAATGAACTCAAATTTTTGTCTACTTCCAAAGGAAATGTCTTGCATTTTGCATTCCTCATAAAAGTATTAAAACTTTTAATATCTCAATCTATAGTCAAAAGGGGGTCTGGGGGTCCTCCCCCAGGAAAATTTTTGAATTTCCCTGGAATTTTGATATGTCAAAAAAAGGGTTTTAAGCTAGTTTTACCTGGATTTTTTTGTGTGTTTACCTATAAAAATGACATTAAGCAATAGTTTAAAGTAGTCAATGCCCCCCCCCATTTTCCTTTCAACTCATCACCGCCCCCTTAATAAATCCAGTTGATCAGGGTGCCCCGTACAATTTGGTTTAGCTTAGACGCCCCTTAAAGCAATAGTTTAGTAAGACATTAAGCAATAGTTTAAAGTAGTCAATGCCCCCCCCATTTTCCTTTCAACTCATCACCGCCCCCTTAATAAATCCAGTTGATCAGGGTGCCCCGTACAATTTGGTTTAGCTTAGACGCCCCTTAAAACTTTCAAAGTCGCACATGTTTTAATTTTCACTCAGGGTGGACGCTTGGCGCCTTGAATAGATTCATTTGATGGGGGCTTCCAACATAATTTGGATGTCAGAATGTTAAAATTTTCAATCAGGGTGTTCGCCCCTCAATAAATCCGATTGATCAGGGTGCCTCGTTCAATTTATGTGGTTTATCTCTTATACGCCCTTTACATATTTCAAAGTCAGACGTGTTCTAATTTTCACTCAGGGTAGGCGCTCGTCGCCTGAATAGATTCATTTGATGAGGGCGCCTCCCACATAATTTGGTTTTGCTAAGAATCCTTAAAGCTTTCAAAGACTAGCATGTTATAATTTTCAGTCAAGGTGGGTGCCCCTTAATAAATCCAATTGATCAGGACGCCTCATACAATAGGGTTAAGCTTGCAGCTTTCAAAGTCAAACATGTTCTAATATTCACTCAGGGTGGGCGCTTGGCTCCCTGAATAGATTCATTTGATGCAGGCGCCCCCACATAATTTGAAAGCTCTAAGGATTCTTAGCAAAACCAAATTATGTGGGGGCGCCTCCATCAAATGAATCTATTTAGGGAGCCAGCGCCCACCCTGAGTGAATATTAGAACATGTTTGACTAAGCTGCAAGTTTAACCCAATTGTATGAGGCGCCCTAATCAATTGGATTTATTAAGGGGCGCCCACCATGTTTGAAAATTTTTAACATGCAAGACTTTGAAAGCTTTAAGGATTCTTAGCAAAACCAAAGTATCTCATGTTAAAAATTTTCAATCAGGGTGGGCGCCCCTTAATAAATCCAAATGATCAGGGCACCTCGTACAATAGATTCACTTGATGACTTGATGGGGGCGCCCCATACAAACTGGTCGAAAAGCACTTTTAGCACCTATTAGTTCGAGGACCAGCGTGTATATTTTAATTCAATAAGGGCGCTCTTTATTCATTTGTGGGCGTCTCTCGAATCTTTTTTGTTTTACTTTAGGTGAGACGGTAATAGAATTTGAATTTTTTTTCTTAAAATTAGGGGTAAAAAATTTTTTGAAGGCGCCCCCTCATTGCTTGGCGCCTCCGTGCTGGCACGGCCGGACCGCCCGCCCGGAACGGCCCTGATGAGGAGTCCTCTTTTCTGCAGTCCTTCGAATATATTTAAAAAAAATTAAATCACTAAAGCTAGATTTAAACCAGTTTTAGAGGACTGGACTTATTCATTAAAGATTTGAATGGTGTATTCCCCCCCCCAAAAAAAATAATTCTAGAACTATTTTTGTACATGTTGGGTAATACTTCATATTTACTAATTTTTTAGTTTGGGCTTGAATAAAAAAATAAAGTATGTGAAGTTGTGAAGTATCCATATTTTAAGTGCTGTCAATTCAAAGATTTGCCTTTAAGGCAATGATATCCTTCTCTTAAATCCGGGAATTCTATTTGTCTTTTATTTTACTTTCAAATAGATATATGATTGTCCTGTATTTAATTCGAATAATTCTATTCTGAACATTTAAAAGATTCATTGATAAAAATAACGAGCATTAAGAATCTTATAAACAGGGTCACATCCAAAACCCAGTCAAATACGGTAATTCGCAACAAAAACCTTCCAAGCTTTCCCTTTCAATCTCCTAAAATGGCAGTGACTGTAAAACAACAATGGCCTTCGAGAAAACAAGGTAAATGGCCTAATTTGAAGGTTAATTGTCGAATCAGAGGTGTCAAGCGGTCAGGAACTGAACGATTCCGTCGGTAGCACACATAGTCCTCCTCCCGACCCAATTCATCTTATTCAAGAATACATTAGTTCCTCCTTTTCTATCCAATGACCTCTTTTCCGCAATTCTGCCTCTAACGAGGAAACTTTTCCGAATTCTCGTGTCCAAAAGAACACGTGATCGTCTGGGTTATTTTCGGGAGCGTTAATGTGTATTGGCCTTTCTCTAGCCCGGCTTCTGTTTTTTTTTCTTCTTTGAAATAGGGATGTATTAAGTTTTGGTCCCCGCCCGCATCACCAAGAAATCACACGCTTTTTAATTAAGGATATGGAAAGGAACAGAAGTAACTCGCGCGTGTCATAAAATATTTCTCGGGCTGTCCCCGCGGTGAATTTATGGCAGACTGGCGTGGTCTGATGGGATATTTTTGCTTTTTTTTATATTCGGGTGCAAATCAAATGTGGAAGGTCATGACTGGTGTTTCTCCTCTGTTATTACTTGGTTGAAATATTTGAGTAGTACGTGGTCTCAGAAACTAGGTTGGGGCGGGGTTTGAAATATTGAGCGCATGAGCGCACTTAAAATTCAAATGGCATGTCATGTTAGCTAGGATGAGTAGAGGAAAAATGAAGATTTTTCAAGGGTTGCAAGGGAGTCGACGAGGGTATCTGTATTTGTAAATCCTTAACTTTGAGTTTCATGAAAAGTAATTTAAAAAAAAAAAGATTTTTTAAAAAACGCTTTTATTGAAGTGTTCTAAAAGGTCAAAAATAATTTTTTCGGTTTGACAAATAATTTATTGGGAAGTAGAAAATAACTTTTTGGTAAGTAAAAAAACTGATTTTCTAATCACTAAAAATAAAAGCGTGGGCGCTAGTAATTTTTAATATTTTTTAAATTTAATTTTTTTTACAGGACAGTGACACTAACATCCTTGCCAAACGGATATTCGAACCCCAGACGTACGGCTTTGCATCAGTCAGATGCTCTAACGACCAGGCCATTACGTCGGCATTTATGTATAATTTTATATAAATAAAAATACCTAACAGAGAATTTAAAGTGAATCCATCCCACTCAAAACTCATGAATGAGAAATTTGTAAATCTAACGTCATAGAACATAGAATAAAGAAGTTAGAATATATAGTGAATTAAGAATGACTAGCGCCCACGCTTTTATTTTTAGTGATTAGAAAATCAGTTTTTTTACTTACCAAAAAGTTATTTTCTACTTCCCAATAAATTATTTGTCAAACCGAAAAAATTATTTTTGACCTTTTAGAACACTTCAATAAAAGCGTTTTTTAAAAAATCTTTTTTTTACTTATTTTATTTTCTACTTTTTAGTCATGGTACTTTTTAACAAAAACTCACAAGAAAAAATGTATTTATTTCAACCATATTTAATGTTATGTTAGGATGGAATTTTAGTTTCATGTATAACAAAAAAAAAATTTTCACATATCTGACAAAGTAGAACAATCCTCTGACGACTCAGCAGGACAATCAACTCCAAAGTTAATTTTAAAATCTATTTAATTTTGCTGGGTACGTTATAATAACAGAGCTGAGCAAGAAAAATACCTCGCACAAAGAATATATTCCTCGCATCCGCTCAATCACCGATGAAATCCATCGATATCAAAAAGATTCACAATAAAAAGAAAGCATTCAATAAAATAAAAAAAACAATCGTAAGAAACTCAGAATTAGTGTGTGTGTATCAAGGAGCAAACAGTACCATCCAGTCTTTTCAGTAGTAAATAAATTATAAAAGAACATATTTTTCTTCTCGGCGATTTTCGGCGATTTCTCGCTCTTCTGGCGATTTCTTTCTCGCGGTTATTATCTTAAATCGCTAATTATCTTAATTGTTAATTGGAAGGTAAAAAATCACGTTTTGAAGATTAAATATTGTAGTTATATACTTAGTATATTATCTTACAGGTTTTGGGAGCCATTGGCTTCACGGAATGTCTCAAATATGAATTAAAAGGATAACTAAAAAACTCGTTAATTACCTAAATTACGGAGGTTTTGACTAGTTGATGATTGAATATTGCATTGTCATCGAGTTTCCACCACGGTGCAAAGTTTCAGAACTTTATATCGTTTGGAAGTGCCTGAAATATTATGTACAAGCATCCAGAAAGAAAAAAGTGATTATTCGTCTATAATTATCGTAATTACTGGGCAATTCTCGTTTTGACTTTTGAATATGATGAAGTTATGCCTTATAAACAATTGTGCACGGTTTAGGGAGAATAGCCCCTTGGGAAAGGTATCAAATTCTGGTTTTTCTGTTAATTAAAAATACTCGTTAATTAACTTAATCCTTTGGTTGTTTGACTAGATAATGGTTGGATATTGGAGTGTCATGAGGGTTACACCGATGTGTAAAGTTTCGGGGCCCTGACATATCGGGAAGTGCCCGAAAATCGAGTTTTAAAATTCCACGCGTAAAACGCCGCCAAAAGCAAGTAGAATAAAAGCATTTAAAAAGTACGATTTTCCCCATGAGTTTTTGCAGTGGCGTAGCCAGGATTTTCCTAAGGGGGGGGTCCAGTGCGAAAAATTTACCAATGGATATTAAAAAGTGTCCAGTCCACAGTTAGTGAAATAAAGTTATAATTTTCACATTACTTTTAATTTCTGCTCTGTGTTAATTAATATAGTTAATAATTTATTAATAAAATAATTAGTGTAATAATTAAGATTAAAAGTATTACTTCGATTGAAAGTTCTGATCCACATAATTTTTTTATTAAGTACAGAGACCGTCGAGAAACATAGTTTTCTGTAGCTCCATATTAAAGAGGGGGGTTTGGGGGTCCACCCCCAGAAAATTTTTGGAAATTTGATTTTAAAAAGGAGTTTTTTTACTTCATTCATGAGGTAATAACCGAGGAGCACCGCTCCTTGTAAGCCAGATAATTTTTTAGGAAAAAAGTAAAAAATATGACGTTTCTGAGGCAGTAGTTAATCCAGGATTCGGTTTTTTTTGGGGGGGGGGCTAAAAATTTTGAAAATCAAATTGAATCTCCTCAACGAATATAATATTAAAAAGGTTGAAAATAATCGTGTCCGAATTACCTTAAGGGGGGTTTGAGGGACCTCCGCCAGAAAATTTTTGGAAATTCAAGTCTAAAAAGCAGGTTTTCAACTCGTTTTGGTACACCTAATCCGAATTTCGATCATTATATTTTCAGGAATTTATTATTTGCTAGGAGTTTTGTATTTTGACGAACTCGTCATTAAAAAAGTTGTTTAATAAAGTTCCAAGTCCCAAGGGGGGTCTGGGGGTACTCCCCCAAAATTTGTTTGGAAATTTGAACCTAAAAAAAGGGTTTGGTTTACTCGTTTAGTACCCTTTATCGCCCCCTCCCCTTATATCGTCCCTCAACTAATACGTTTTTTATAGGTAAACCGGGGGATCCCTCGGAAAATTTTAGATTTTAACAAGCAAAAAAGGTGGTTTTTAGATACTTTTAAGGGACATAGACGCCCTCTTTTGAGTAGGCACTGGAATATTTAAAGCCTAAAAAAGGGTTAAAAAATTTTAGGTCGGGCCCATGGGGGGGTCCGGACCCGGGGACCCCCCCTTCGCTACGCCTCTGAGGTTTTGTCTCCTTCGGTCATACAAAGTTTTCTCACACTCAATGATAGGTTTATGAATTAAAAATTATGTAGTTAGATTAAAAATTTGAGCTAAGTTTATAATTTGAATGAACTTAAATGTAAACCATATTTATTGTCGTTATTTTTAAGAAATCAGATTATTTTTCATCCTAATTTTAAGAGGAATCATCTACGTTCTTTAAAAGGAAGCATTGTGGGAAAATGTTAAGAATGCTTATTGCAGTTAATCATATTAAGAAATTTCAGACTTATTCGGATTTAAAGTTTAACTTTTTTAAGGTCAACTATTACTTTACTATTTTTTGTGTTACATAAATACGCTTGGTGTTAAAAAAAAGTCCATACATCACGTTGTCAATCTATTGAGCTAATAAATAGAGTGAACAGAACAGAGTATGGGGAATAATAATTACCAAAATACCAAAATAAAGCAATAGCGCAAAGATTAAAAAAAAGTATAATTTTAAGAAGAAGAATGGGGAGTAGGGGTTTTAAAAAAGAAAGATTATCCAGTGGGGCAATAAGTTTTAACGGAATTTTCAAAACGTTTTTATTAAAATAGTTGGATAAAAATAATACCAGGATAATAACATGCATCTATGCGCATTTTTCGATCATGCAAAGTTTGGTCATCCTATTACTTACTACTTGGGTTTAAAATCCAAAATTAAATTATCCATTTTAATAGAATGCGCCCCTCTAGTTTTTACCTTCGAAAGACGGTCTTAAGTTTGGCATCATATCAACTCCAGTTTTCTTTGATGCCTTATTTGTGCTCCCATCAGCAGCTGCTGTTTTAGGTCGAGTTGTGCAGTCCAGAAAGTTATGTTCTTAATTATCTTTTGTTAAGCCTCTTTCTTTTCAAACAAAAGGAACGAACTGTATCAGCCTAAGGTGTTTTTGTATGGTAAGTAGAGTAAATATGACCTGTCGAGGATGAATAAACGACTCTTGCAAGTAGAGAGTGGTTTCGCAAAACCTTTGCGAAATCGTCGCACTGAAATCCAGGTGTGCAAACACATTTACCACTTAAATTTAGGATGAACAACGAAAACCTGACTATTACCGAAGAAGTCTCCAGTACAGAGGGTTGTTTCTCTTATGTTTTAGCGTTATTAATAGTTTATCACATAAAAGTACAATTTTTTGTGTTAATAGTATTATAAATTTAAGATAGGTAGAGAGGAGTTGTAGTTTCTCTCTCTCTCTAAACAAATGCTGAGCTGAAATTTTACTTTAAATTATTGTTAATTATTATTTAAATTTTATTTTGGTATACGGTATACGTTAAATGATAGTTTTCATGTTATAAAGCTCTAAGTCTTACAAAAGAATAATACTTTTGGATCTAAGGTTTTTTTTAAATTTAAAATACGTAAATAAAAAATATCAATATCGATCAATAACACAGGTCTGCAAAAAAAACCTTTTTTCGAGCTGTTTTGGATATTTCACCTGAACTTTGTTATTTTTGGTGTGCTGAATCTAAAAATGACCTTCATTTTGTCCTGGGACGTCACGTTTTTTGACAATTCAGATTTTTAGGTTTTATTGGGAAATGCCTTAAAATATTGTAAAATTAACATTTTATACTAAGTTTTTTATTCAAATTTTTTCCACAAAATCTTTTTTATGTGTTTTGATGTGCTGAATCTAAAACTGACCTCCGTTTTGTCATAGGATTTCACCTTTTTTCACAATTTAAGTAAAAATGTCAATTTTTTAAGAAAATCAAAGTAAATATTTAAAAAAATTATTTTTCGATTCAAACTTTATTTGAAAATAATTTTTTATGATTTTTGGTGTGCTGAATCCAAAAAATACCTCTTTTGATTTTTAAGACACCACATTTTGTAACAAATTGAGAAAATATAGCAACATTTCACATAAAATGTAAGTATACTTAAGAAGTAGATTTTTTAATCCAAATATATTTTTAAGGTTGTTAGTTTTAAGGTTTTTTTGTGCCCCGAGTTCAAAAATGGTCTCTGTTTTGCCATAGAATGTCATGTTTCCTGACAATTTAAGTAAAATTGTAAAATAAGTCCTTATTTCAATTTTCATGAAAATATGTTTATGAAATAAAATTATTGTTACATATTCTTCATGAAAATCATCATATAACTAAAATAAACTTATTTACACACTCTAAAGCCAATTTTTCCTCCTCATGAAACTCCCCTTGGTACCTTTACCCTTGTGAGTAGCAAAAAGAATGTTTCTTTGAACTATACAACAAAAATCCTTCATTATTCCCCGATTAAATCTTCCCTAATATTTTCTTTCCACCCATATAATGTCCTGATGAGATAGTTTACTATGTGCACCATTCACAGCTCCAAATTTTTAAAACTAAAGGAGCTAGAAATGCACAAAAACTATGAAAAATGGGCAAATTCGAATATAATTTTGCAATTTGTGAAAAATCCTGACGTATAGGATTTTTTTCAATATTTTTTTCGTTATCAGCACACCAAAATACATAGGAAATCGCTAAAATTATTCAAACAGCTTTTTCATTGCAGACCTGTGTAATGAATATATTAAAATATTATATTGGGGCCTTAAATTCTCATATACGTAATTTGATATGAAATGTTAAACTATTATATTGGACCCTTGGCCCCTTAGTGGACAATGTGTATATACTGTTGAACCAACGATAGTAAAAGGGTCACGTGATTTTGACAGACTCGGAAGGGAGAAAGGAAGAAGCTGAGGGGCAGTTTATTGAAAGAGGAAGATACATTTACTCCCTCTAACCTTAGTTATACCCTCTATATACATAAAAATCAGTATATTTTAAATAAAATAAAAAATACTGAAGCAAAAAATCACATGACCCTTTTACTATCGTTGGTTCACAGTATATATATTTTTTCTCTTCTTTTTCCTATTTTCTTTTGTGTGTTGTTTGAACTTGTTAATTGTAATTGTTAATGTAATAAAGTTCTTGTTATTATACATGATACACATTTCATATTCAATTTTTGAAGCATAGTTTTTACATAATATTATATTTATCACCATCTCAATATAACTAACACAAAAAACTATACTATTTTATACTATCGCCATCAATATGCTTATAGCATCAGGTTAAGCGTTCTTTTGAACTTCTTTATCTGAATATTTTTATTTATTTCAAACATATGAAACTCTCCGTGCACCATACAGAAATAAGTATCAATACATTGTCATAAGGGTAAACAGCACAAGAAAATTGAATCCAAGTAAAAAATTTATTAATTTTTAAAGCACTTTTTAATCTAACAATGGGCTAATTAAAATCCGTTCGCAGAAAAAGATATTTTGACAAAATGTAGAAAGGCAGAAACTAGAGAAAATCTGAGAGGACCAGAGTAAGAGAGAGAAAGAAACCCCCAATTTAATTTTAGGAAACAACGTTACAGCCGTTACAGCTACATTAGTGGTAAATGTAAATTGATAGGTCAGTGCAAATTGAAACAAAATGAAATTATGATAAAATACAGGCTTAGGGATGGGTAAAGTAGATATTTTTAATGTCTAATTCAGATAACAAAAAGGAGCCTAAAGAAGATTTATTGCAATGATTGGTTCTTACTTCCGGAAAACATGCCATTTATACCCGTCCTTTGTTCAAATACGTCAATCTGGAGAAAAATACGTTAAACATCAGGTGGACAAATATCTGTTTTCATCAATTAGGAAAACAGGAGAGGGGCCGTTTAGATGGAGGATACTGATATAGAAATTCCACATGAGCGCGTGTCGCATATTAGAGAGTACTAGATTTGTGAGTTAGGGGAGAATGGTGCACTTAAGAGTTATTTTGTAATATTCAATTTTTCTAAAATTAAAAGGTATTATAATGTAAAGAAACCAGTGTTTGATAACAGGAATTTCGCGTGTTTCAGTAAGAAATTATTTTTTTCATAATATTAGATTTAAAGTGTGAAATTAAATTACTAATTTGAAAGTAAAAGTTGTCATTTTAGGATGTAACTGGATACTTGAGCTTAAATAAATAATAATAATTGTAAAATAATATTGACATAATACTAATTGTTCTGTAATAAAAAACATACTTGTATGGAATAATATAAAGCTCTTCAAAATTAAATCAAAGGAAATATTTTGAAATTAATCTTTCTTCGTTTTTTTTTTAATTTTACCTCATTTATAATATTTGACACTAACTTTTGTTTGTTGATATTCATTGCTTTCTGTGTTTTTTTTTAATTCCAAGGGTTATTGAAATTACCTTACACTATTGCTATAAAAATGGAGTTTATAACAGTATCCAAATAATAGAAAAGTCAGTATACTACAACTATACTACTAATAATAGTAATACTAGTAGTATATTCCTATATTTTAACAAATGAGAGGGAATTATTGCAACTAATTTATTCTGAAAAGTGTAACGTGTTTTAAAAAAATGAAAATTTTACACAGCCTAATATGCGCTTACGGTATATTCAACAACAACAACAACAACAACACACAAACGACAGTACACAACAGGAAAGAAAAATGATAAAGGAGAAAAAAACAACACTGAAATATTTTTTATATCCCAAAGGAGCCAGCAAGGCTCTTCCATGGGGTTGCGGATTTCCTAATGTCATAGAAAATATAACCAAATAATCATAGAATCATAGAAAATCATAGAAAAATAACAAAATAAAATAAATTTAATGAACATATAAAATACAATAATAAAACTTATATGGAATAACAAACAAATATGTCATTCTCGACCATCTCATTTTTACAACTTTAAAACAAAAAAATCATAATTAAAACTAAAAAAAGGGGTTGGTGGGACTGGCTAGATGTTTTCTTTTCTGATATTTTATAATTCAGATGCAAGTTATCACCTGACAAAATTTAATAGGTTTTCTATACTATTTTGATTTAAAGTAAATAAGCTACAAAGTTTTTTAAAACGTCTAAAGTATGGTTCTATTTGAGTTTCATACGGCAATTTATTAAATAGAATAACAGATAAATAATCAAAATGCTTTTTAAATATATCTTTATAAGGGGTTGGTACTAGATAAAAATATTTTCTTCTAAAATTATAATTATTATTAAGATTAATTTTTGCTACTGCAGGAAATTTCTTTAAAAAGATAAGACTATTTAATACAAACAATTGTCGAACATTTAAAAGAATAGTATTTGGAAAATATCGTATGAATTTTTCATGCAAATTTAATAAGGGTTTTATGTTTGTAATATAATCACCTCCCCAAACCAAAATTCCATACTGAATACGAGATTGCACCCATGCAAAATATAATTTCAAAAGTAACTCAAATTTGATATATTTTTTCAAATGATAAAATTTAAATAAAATAAATCTTAATTTGCTACAAATTAAATTTATATGATCTTTGAATTTCCAGTTTTGGTTAAAAAGAATGCCTAAGTATTTTAAAGAGGGAGTGTATTTAATGAGATGATCGTTACATGATTCTTGTTTGCAATCACAAAATTTTAAATCAAGATGTATTTCAGATGTAGCCTTTAAATTAAAAATTATGTAGCATGTTTTTTCACATTTACCTGCAATTCATTTGATGTAAACCAATCATAAATAATTTTTAAATCCCGATTTATTATATTTTCAAGAGCTTCATATGTAGAAGCGGAATATAAATATATTATAGTATCATCAGCAAAAGTAATAATTTTTCCAGAAATTTTCATTTTACAGAAATCATTAATATAAATATTAAAAAGTAATGGTCCAATACGAGAACCCTGGGGTACTCCTTTTTTCGCCAGAACAAAATTACTTAACAATTTATCAATTTTCACCCTATGTTTACGCAAAAGAATAAATGATTTTGCCAATCCAAACATGTTCCCCGAATACCTGCTGCATAAAGTTTGTAAAGAAGAATTTCATGATTAACGCTATCAAATGCCTTACTAATATCAATAGATATTTCTACCGTTTTTAAGTTGTTATTAAGATTATTTGTTACAAAAGATGAAAATTCAATTAATGCATTTGTGGTACTAATATTATCACGAAAACCAAATTGATTTGCAGCAAAGTAGTCATTAAAATTTAAAAACCTTTTTACTCTTCTTAGAACAACTTCTTCCATTACTTTAGAAAATACAGGCAGTAGAGATATAGGGCGGTAGTTGGAGAAAATTTTTGGATCTCCTGATTTGAAAATAGGCACTATTGTTGAATATTTTAAAGCTTTTAGAAATTT
Source organism: Tetragnatha versicolor (assembly GCA_024610705.1). Lineage (NCBI taxonomy): Eukaryota > Metazoa > Arthropoda > Arachnida > Araneae > Tetragnathidae > Tetragnatha > Tetragnatha versicolor. The sequence continues at coordinate 1,854,759 of JANDEH010000001.1, forward strand.
ACCTTCTCTGATGGATTGATTTAACAGCCTTTGAATAAAAAGGCTGTGATATTTACCAACCAGTTTTACAACTTTAGAATTCAAGTTGTCATAACCACAAGAATTTGAGTTTTTCAGATTTCGTATAATATTAACAGTTTCGGTGATTGTTATATCATCCATAAAAACAACAGATTTGACAGAGTGTGTCAAGAACTCTCTGTACCTATCATTCTGTTTTACAATATTACATACAACATTTGAAAAAAGTCATTTAAAGAATTAACATTTGTTTCCGAAAGTTTATTGGGTGAACCATTTTTAGAATTGCATCCGAGAATATTATTTATTACCTTCCATTCTTTACTTGCATTACCAGAGCAATTTTCAAATTCTTTTTCATAGTATTTAGTACGTGCTTCTTTTATTAATTTCTTTACCAATCTGTTTGCGTTTGAATAATTATAATGGGCAGTTTGGTCATTGGGGTTATTTTTTTTAATTTTATAAAGTTTTTCTTTTCTATTTATCTCTTTTATAATTTCAGGTGTTATCCATTTATTTTTATGTTTTCGATTTTTAACTATTTTGGTGCAATATATTACAAGACTTTGAAGCTTGTCTATAAAACTATCATACCTAGCATCAATATCATCGATCATATTTTCAAAATTGGTGGATTTGATAGCACTCTCAAGTTTTGAATAGTTTATAATATTAAAAAAGGCATTTTCATCAGCTTTAAAAGTTTGTGATCGATTGCAAGTAGTAGAAAAACATAAAACTAGATAAATAGGGTAATGATCAGTTATAGAGCTTTCAAAAATACAACTTTTTACAGTAAAATCTCCAGATCCTTTAACATAAAAATGGTCAATACAGGTGGATGAACTCTCAGTTATCCTAGTTGGTTTATCTATTATACTTTCATAGCCATTACTATAAATAAGGTCTAAATCAGAGGTCGGCAAGTAATTTTACTCGGGGTCCAAATAATTTTGAAAATTTTTCATCGGGGTCCGGAGAAAAAATAGGCCACTATTACTAGTTTAAATTGTTATCTTCAGTTGCACATAAATTTTTACAAAGATGTAATTTGAGTATGCTACCTGCTAAATAAAATTTTTAAATTTAACATGATTATAAGTTTTAACATTAAAATGGGGGTCTGGGGGCTTCCCCCAGGAAATTTTTTCAAATTATACCCTTAAAACGCATGTCAAAGCTAATATTTGTTCCGTAATAGTACAAATAAATTATTTTCAAAATGGTATGGCGGTCCAGGAAATAACTTCACGCGGTCCGGATGCGGACCGCGGTCCGCCAGTTGCCGACCCCTGGTCTAAATAATCGGCCGATACTTTTTCGTCAATTAAGTTAATATTTAGATCACCACCGATTTATTGTAGTATTTTTCAAAAGTGAAAACAAAGAACTAAATTCACTTAAAAAGAAATCAATGGCATATGAATGAAAACGGTATATCCCAACAATATTTAGATTCGTTTCTGAATTATGTATTGCTATTATATTTGCAGAATCAAGCTCAGGTAAAGGTAAAAGACTAAAATTTAAATTTTCTCTGATAAAAATGATTATTCCCCCAGATCTATTGTTTTTACGAGTTTGAGAAAAAATCTTATACCCTGCAATATTGTAAAGCTGGATTTCATTTTAGTCCACTGAAAATAGCGAAAAAAAGGGCCGAACCTCGGACAAATTGCAATAAAAGGTTTCTCAACGGTTTTCACTTAGGAATGACCTCAATAATAACATACTAAAAATCGGCCAAAGTCGGCCGGGGGGAAGTTTAATTTTTTTTAAATTTTAAAAAAATGGCCGAAAAAAAATTTAAAAAAACCCAAAACAATAATATAGACATGTGATACATGTTTATAGGTTATTTTTGAGTTTTAAAACCGAATATTGCCTTTAGTTTTGAAAAAAAATTGAAATTTCAATTTTTAAAATTAATTTGAAAAATGAACTATATGAAAAAATTAAAACCCCCCTAAAAACCTAACCAAATCATCAAAAGAGATAAATCAAACGGTTTTCATTTAGAAATGACCTAAATATTAACATACTAAAAGTAAAAAATTTTACGAGTTAAAGAAGTTCAATTTTTTTTTAAATTTCAACTTTTTTTTTGCGAAAAATGCATTTTTTTTCAAATTCGTGCCCCAAACTTTTGAGGCTTTTGAAAAGGTCATTTTTCGGTGGATATTGTCCACAGATAGTTATATAATGGAAAACCGGTGGAATTGACCCTCAATGAATTAGTTAATTATTTTATTTAAAATTTTGAAATTGGTAAAATGTAGTAAAAAGTGGAAAAAGGTAATACTTTGGCATATTTACATCAGAATTTAAAATAATTAACTAATTCATTGAGGGTCAATTCCACCGGTTTTCCATTATATAACTATCTGTGGACAATATTCACCGAAAAATGACCTTTTCAAAAGCCTCTAAAATTTTTGGCACGAATTTGAAAAAAAAAGCATTTTTCGCAAAAAAAAATGGAAATTTTAAAAAAAATTGAACTTCTTTAACTCGTAAAATTTTTAAATTTTAGTATGTTAATATTTAGGTCATTTCTAAATGAAAACCGTTTGATTTATCTCTTTTGATGATTTGGTTAGGTTTTTAGGGGGTTTTAATTTTTTCATATAGTTCATTTTTCAAATTAATTTTAAAAATTGAAATTTCAATTTTTTTTCAAAACTAAAGGCAATATTCGGTTTCAAAACTCAAAAATAACCTATAAACATGTATCACATGTCTATATTATTGTTTTGGGTTTTTTTTAAAAAAGTTTCGGCCATTTTTTAAAAATTAAAAAAAATTAAACTTCCCTCCGGCAGATTTTGGCCGATTTTTAGTATGTTATTATTGAGGTCATTCCTAAGTGAAAACCGTTGAGAAACCTTTTATTGCAATTTGTGTCCGAGGTTCAACTCTATTTTCAGTGGACTATTTTGATATAACCAAGTTTCGCTTAAAATTAGGCAGTCGATTAAAGGTAGGTACTGATTAACTTGAGCTATTAGTTCATTAAAGTTTGCTCTCATGCTTCTTATATTAAGATGAAATATAGAAATATAATACATATTAGTTTTATCAATTTTAGAACTATTAAAAAAATTAGGCAGTTCATTCAAAGACTCAACATTTATACATTTCTTAGAATCATTTGGAAAAAATAACTTACTGTTAAACATTAAAAAAGATCAGACATTTTTCTAATTCTTATATATATGCTTATATATTCTTATATATGTATATATATGCGCTTATCTACGGTGCGATTGTAAAAGCACCTTTTTTTGAAAACGCTAGAAATATACCTTCTTGATTTTACTTCTAATATTTATCCTCAAGTAAAAACCATACTTGACAGTTCATTTCTACCTATTCACTATCGATTTCATAATTCAACATCATTCAAATCCCTAAGTCGCATCAAAAGTGACTTTTCTCTTAGAATAAAGGCCATTGAATATAAGAAACTCTAAGCCATATGTTTATATCCTTTGACAGTGATTTTTGAGTGATTGAAGAATAGGATATCGGGAGCCATATCATACACTTCAATTTTATATTTTCCTTAAAAATCTAGCTGTTCATAGTTTGTTTTTCCTGAAGTTTTATTTGGAAGAGACAGGTTCAAAGGCTTAGCTTTTCAGTGAAAGATTGATTACTGAGGAAATTATTTATTTCGATTTCTTACCTATTGAGGAACTATTGATTTCTTCTATCAAAATATATTTGATTAAGAAAACCTATGGGTTCGGATTATAAGTTAAATAGCATAATAGGGAAAAAACTGGGAAACCATTGAATGAAAATTTGCTCGGAACTATATTAACTATTTAAAAAAGGATTATAGGTAATAAAATAATAATTGAGAATTCAATTGCATCCTTCTTTGTTTTATACATCTGTTTCAAATAATGCATCACTTTTTGGTTTAAATTTGGTGAAGTAGGATGGTTATCTTTCAAAGGGAATATTGGAAGCGGTTATCTTTAACGAATCTTCAATTAATCTATTTAACTAAAATTAAAATGTAAAAGCTTTCAAATCAATAAAATCACACAAAGAATCATGTAACACATAAAATAGTTCCGAATTCCATAACTAATAAAAACACAATTTTATATTTTATATTGGCAATAAGTTACAATTATCGTTCCTGGAGTATTTATTATGCTTCATGGTAAAACTTTACTAAACACTTTATCATTCCCTTTAGAATGGAAAAAGTATGATAATTTACTTGCTAACTATTATTTACTACTAAATGAGACTTTCCAACTAAAGAGTTAGGAAAATAAAAACCCTTTTTCCTATTCATTCAACCGAATATTTAATTCCTTCAAGAAAAACTAACCCTTTCAATTTTTCAAGATTTGTGATGTCAACGAGTAGAAAATGGTCTAACTACGTTCTCGTATGGGAGGCTTAAATCGCGAGCATAACTTAAATTATGTGCTCTAGATGGTTTTTTTTGTCTGATAATTTTTTTAATCTATTATTTTTTAGTCAAGTCAAATTTACTCCCTCTTGTCTTTTTCCCAATATCTGTCCTCTGAATTTCAGTCAGTCTTATAACATCTCATCTCGACAACCCTCTCACCATCTTCATCCTCCTAGTGATCATTTCGTTCTTTTTAAACCGAAAAATTCAAAATCAAACAAATAGTATATATTTTCATTAAATCGTATAGACAATTTGTTGTAGAGAAGATTGAAAGGGTGTTAATCCTCTCATTCTCTCGATCCTTTTATTTTTTTCATCCCTCTTATATTTCCTATCTCTTTTGTTTTAGTCTAATCAATATGACTAATCATGAAGAAACATTTCAACAGAGAGGTTTCTCAACTGTTACCTAATCAGTTTTATTTTTACTTAAAAAAATTGGAAAAATCAACTCAATTGAAATTTAATTAAAAAACTAAAATTCCTTCGAGTTTAAAATATATTTCAAATAAAAATTATTGATACTGATGAGTTTTGCATACAGTATTAGTTTTAAATGTTAATAGTATCCCAATTTATTTGTTAAGAAAAGTCTAAATATCATTAAATATTAAATTAATACCAAAAAATCATTTTTACCTCTATCTAATTAAAACCTCTAGCAAATTGCTACAGAAAGGTTTCTCCTCCTTTAGAAATTACCTGCATATACTAAACACATACTAAATTAGGGGATAAAAATATAAAAAATTAATTAAAGAAAATATTATTTATTTGGGTAGCCGAAAATTTAACTCATTTTTCAAATTAGTGAGAATTTTGAGGAATTTAACAAAGCTATATTTTCTTGAAATTTGCAGTTATACGTTATATTATTATATGGAAAGAAAATAATAATTTATGCTTAAACCGGGTTAAACCATTAGTTAATTTATTAGACTGGAAATAAAAGTAAAGAGCAATTTCTACATGATTTCTCGCAAGTTGGAACAGTTAATATTTCTAAAGCTATTTCAACCCTCAACAATGTGACACATGTAAATGAAAGTGATAAATTTTCAAAAGATAACACATTTTTTAAAAATTATTTTTTTTGAAAGTTTCAAATACTAAATGTGGTTTACTTTTAATTTATGTTTATAGGCTAACTTTTACTGAAAATTTTGAAAACCAGGACAAGTTTGTAGTAAAATTTAAAAAAAAGAGTGAAAAAAGTGTAAATATTTAAAGCAATTAGGGTAAGAGCACCAGGTCTAAGGAATTTTCATGTTTTTTTTCATTTTCTGGACACTTATTAGGAATTGGAAACTTTTTAAGTTAACCTTCAGGAGCTCCAGAATGTCCTTTAAGTGTCCCATATTTTACTTAAAATTACTAAATTCTAAATTATAAAATTTAATTAATAAAAAATTATTAAAAAATAAATTACTTAAAATTTAATTTAATTTATTAAGGCTTTTTTGGACCAGTGACAGCACCCCTAAAATCGAATTTCCTAGTTACAGACATGTTGTGTCGGGTCTAGTTACAGACAGGTCTGGAAATACAACAAGATTCATGATAATTTAACGATTCATCCACATCTTTTTCTTTAATTTTTCTCCTTTTTCTCCTTTTCTCTCTTCCCCTTGATTTGTTTCTTTCCTTCCTCTCTTTTTTCCTTCTTTTCCACTTTTTTTTATCTCTCTTTCTCCTTTCAATCTTGATCTTTACTTTTTATCTATATTTATCATTCGGTCTTATTCTCTGTAACTCTCGTTTACAGTCTTTTTGTCTCTATTTATCTTCTCTCTTTATATTCTATTGCTCTTTTTCACCCTAATTCTTTTCTTACTCTTTTCTTTTCCCCTTTCTCTCTAGTTTCTCTTCGCCCCTTTTTTGCTTTCTTTTCTTCCTTTTTTGCTTTCTTTTCTTCCTTTTTTGCTTTCTTTTCTTCCTTTTTTATTTCTCTTTTTTGCTTTTACCTTTCTTTCGTTTTCTACTGTTTTTTTCTCTTTTCCTTTCCTTCTCTTTTTTCCTTCTTACTTTTATTGTTTTTCTTTCGGTTTGTTTCTTTTTCTCTCTTAAAGAAAAATACAGGAATGGAGAAATAGAAAAAGGCAGACACGGAAAATGAGAGAAATAGAAATAAAGCGAGAAATTAAAACAGATAAAAATAAAACAATGAAAAGTAGAAAAGTGAGAATAGAGAAAAGAGAGAAATAAAAAAGACAGAAATAGAGTATAAGAGAGAAACGAAAAAGAGAGAAATAGAGAATTCGAGAAACGAAAAAAATAGAGAAATGGGGAAACGAAAAAAAGGAATAGATAAAAGAGAGAGAAATAGAAAAACAGAAGAGAGAAAAATAGAGAAACAAAAAAATAGAACAGAGAGAGAGAGAGAAAAATAGAGAAACAAAAAAGAGAAATTAGAAAGAGAAATAGGGAAACGGAAAAGAGAAATAGAGAAAAGAGAGAAACGGATAAGAAACAAATAGAGAAAAGAGAGAAACGGATAAGAAACAAATAGAGAAAAGAGAGAAACGGATAAGAAACAAATAGAGAAAATAGAGAAACCGAAAAAAAAGAGAAAGGGAGAAAAGTAGAGAAACAGATAGAGGGAATTGAGAAATAGAGAAAATAAGAAACGAAAATAAAGAAAAGGGGGAAACTTATGAAAGAGAAATAGAAAAATTCCTCTCTATATCTCTCTATTTACGTTTCTCAGTTTTCTCTATTTTCCCAATTCTCTCTTTTTTGGTATCGCTATTTTTCTCGCTTTCTCTACTCTCTCTTTTTCGGTTTTGCTATTTTTCTCTCTTTCTCCATTCTCTCTTTTTCTGTTCTCTTTTTCTTATCAGTTTCTCCCTTTTCTCAATTTCTCTTTTCCATTTCCATTTTTCTCTCCATTCATTCTTTTTCGTTTTCCTATGATTTCTCTCTTCTGTCTTTTTTCATTTCTCTTTTTATATATATATCTCTTTTTCGTTTCTATCTTTCTCTTTCTTTTTTATCCGTTTCTCTTTTTCATCTATATCTATATTTTTCTGTTTTCTATTTTCTCTCTTTTTCTCTCTTTCTGCATTCCTCCATTTTTCCGTTCTTTTTCTCTATTTCTCACGAAACAAAAAGAAAAAGAATAAAAAAATGTAAAAAAAGAGTGAAATAGTAGAAAGAGTCAAAAAAGAAAAGGAAACAGAAGAATAAGAGAAACACAAATAGAGTAGAATAAAAAGAGAGAAAATGTAAAAAACGATAAAGAGAGAATTATAGAGAAACCGAGAAAACAGGATAAAAGATAAAGCAGAAAAAAGAAATGAAACAGAAGCATACAAAAAAGAGAAATTGAAAAAAGAGGACAAGAGAGAAAACAGAAAAAAGAAAGGAATTAAAAGCATACAAAATCATCCCTCATATCATCTTTATCCCTCTACCCTCTATTTCTTATCTACTCTTATCCCCTCCCCTCTCATCAACTTTATATCCTTCACATCTTTATCATTCTTATCATTTTCATCTCTCTTCCTCCTTTCCTTCACCATCTCTTCGACTTTCACATTCTCTTTCATCCTCTTTTCTATCTTTTCCTTATCTCCCTTTTCTTTTCCATTAGCATATATCTGTTTTTAATTTTTATAGTGGAGCTAGTTATTGATAGTAACTTAAAATTTTATCATTAACTTTCTGCCAATTGCGGAAAATGACAGAGGAAATAAATAAGTGTAACTAATTTTACATTGTGCTCCCAAAAACCATAAAATTTTCTAAATCTTCTTCATTTTATCTTTAAAAGAATGCGCAAATGTTAACAAAAAATATCTTTTAAAAGAAATACGATTTTATTAATTTTTTGACCTATTTTGAGTTAAAATGTTGAATATCAGTTTCCCATGTTTAAACCTTAAAAGGAATGAAAATGATACACTAAAATGATATTTTTAAAGTGTATTATTAATTTTTAAAGCAAAAAATTTCGTCCACGACCCTTTTAAGAATTGAAAGTCAAATTTCCTCTATGCCCTATAAGCAAGGGCTAATTCAGGGGGAGGGGATATGGAGCTGCATCCCCCCCGTATGATTACAAAGTTTCTTCCAATTATTATACAAATTCCTTCAATAATTTAAATTTTTTCCATTTTTTATGAGAACAGGGTAGTTACAGGGAATTTATGATTTTACTTTAAGATAATTTCTTTAAAATTTGAAAACTAAATCCTTATAAAATGAGAAATTCATGGCAATATACACAGTTTTGGTACCTCAGCCTCCCAAGCATATGAAAAGAAAATCAAAATTATTTGCTTTGAAATGTAAACAATAATGGCAATTAAACGGATAAATTTCTACCCCCTGATTTAAATTTTATAAGTAAGGGATTTGTCAACTTTTCAATTCATTTTAAGGATATCCAACCTCCAGTATCCAGGATACCTACTGAAAAGAGAGATACAACGATTTCCCTTTATGAAATAAAACAAAACCAATCAAACTTAAAATGTAAGGTGACAAAATTGATATTTCCTTTTTTGGAATGAAATTCGGGAAAAAAAGTCCATTTTCTTCATGATCTTGTTTGTTTGGTTTTTTATTGCATGTTAGGTTTTCGCTACCGCCAAGCCTAGCCTAGCCAAGATCAATGACGTCACAAATGTCCATGGTTTTCTGTCACTCCTGTTTCTTTCAGGATCGTGTAGCATCCAAGCGTAGCGATGTCGGTGAGACCGAGGACTAGTTGAGTATGTTTGTGTTCAAAGCCAAATAACACCGAAAAATCTCCATCAACGTTACATTTCATTAGCCTAGCTTAAATACTGTTCACGTACAAGATGCCTTTATTTGGAAAAAAAGATGCTCAGCGGAAGAAAGAAACTGCAAGTGTCGAAGATAAATATGAGTTCAAAGATTTGCTTGGAACGTAAGTAGTGAATATAAATGTTATTAGTTGTTGCAAAATCGGTGTTTGTTCATTATTTATAATAATCTTCTTTTCATTTTGATGGGATTCATCCCATTTGTATGTATGTAACCTTTCTCCATCATTGATGAGTAAATAAATAAACAGTGATTTTACATAGAACCGGTCAAATATTTGTCAATTTAGATATGAACATGTTAATGCATGTAGTTAAAACGCTGCTTTAAGTTTTAAATTATTTTAACTTGTCAAAGGTTTCCCATTTCTATGTGCTAATGGTGTCTAGGTTATCAAATCCATCAAGTTTTTCATTTTACATTTACTACCACTAATGAGAATAAAATAAATTATCATGGTTTCTCTAAACAGGTTTTTAGAAATTACTTATCAGTTTGAATCTCTGTAAATGTGAAATTTTACTCCTGCATCCTTAAGAAACATTTTCCAAATATATATATGTTTACTCAACTTGCTTACATTTACTTGTTACTAAATTATAATTTAAATAATATTTACATACTTTAAATATCAATAAATAAAGATTGTATCAGCTGAAGTATTGTTTGTAATTTTTTCTTTTACCTCGCACCAAAATTATACAATAGTTTACCTCTAAATCTAACCTCCATTAATAAATATTCAGTGTTCAAAAGAAATTTATTTGAGTTAATAATTAATATCGACGACCTGGATTTATATTTTTCACTTCAATGAAGCATATTCTAGTTAATCAGGGGTCTGTCCAGACTTTTTGTGAAGGGTCCGTTTTTTTAAAAATTGTGAAAATCTACTCGTACTTTTGTGAATTTTAGTTAGTGTAAAATTATAACTTTTCAGCCAGGAGCCTGTTTTTGTGAAAATAAGCTCACATATTTGCAGTATTGTGAAAAATATTGGTCATTTAAAGGCCAAAGTACTTTGTGTAGGGTCCGTTTTTAAGGTAAAATACGTTGTGAAGGGTCCGTTTTCACAATGAAACATTTTGTGAAGGGTCCGAAAACGGACCCAAATTTCTTCTAAACAGACCCCTGAGTTAATGGTTTACCAGCTTGCTGCCATCATTATTTAGCTATTGTTTTTTTACAGTTTTATGTTTGTGTTGTTGTAATTTGTAATGTCATTCGTCCATATATAATTTCTTTTTCGCCTGTACAGGAAGTTTCTTCCCCTTGGCGAATCACATTATGTCTTACTTTTCTGTTAAAATTTTAAAAAAATGTATACAATTTAAAAAAAATGTATACAATTTAAAATATTGGTATCTTTTAAATGAAATTAAATATTAAATTTTAGACTCTGCATGCTTCTCCTTGGTATTTTCAATTTTCCAGGCATTTAATTTTAATATAAACTAAAATTATCTTCAATATGTTAGAATAAAAAGTTAATCATAACCTCTCCAAAACTACTTTTATTATGTATCTGAACATTTTTATTTCAATAAATTACTTTGATAATTTTACAACAATCATTCTCTTTTATCTCAAGATAAAAATCTAATATAATGAATAATGTAAGTTAAATTATCTTTAGTAAGCTTAACCCATGTTTCTTTGTATTAAATTCTATTTGTTTGTTACTTAGTTTACTTAGTTTTAACTGTTGTTTGATGTTACTGTTTTCATAATTTTATGTGTTTGATGCATTTCAAATTAAAAAAAAAGTAAACATGAAGATTGCAAAATTTTCTAAATAATTGGTGGTGAAACAGTTATGTGAAAATATTCTGGGGGTGCAAAGAAAATTTCTTCAATTCATTATTGACTGTTTTTTCTGGCTTTATTTTTCATTCATTTTAAAGAATAATTTTGATTCTTTACAGGTAATGTTAAAAACTATTAAGTTTGAAAGTGTGAAACAAGTTCTTAGCCACTCATTTATTTTATTCAGTTCTTTTAGGTTCATGAATCAACCACAAATTTTCTATTTTAATCCTTTTCCTATCAAATTCATTTGGTTATGTTTTATTTTTAGTGGAGCATTCTCTCAGGTTGTGTTGGCCGAAAGTAAAGATGAAAGCTCAAAAATGGTTGCCATAAAATGCATTGATAAAAAAGCCCTCAAAGGCAAAGAAGATTCATTAGAAAATGAAATTAAGGTGCTAAGAAGGTAAGCATCATTTTTACTGTATTATGCAATACATATTATGTAATGTAATTACCTACCTGCACCTTAAATTTGTAAGTTAAGGGGCTTAGCTTGTTGCACATTCTATACCAGGGATCTACTCCAAAGTATTCCATTTGGGCCAAATGTAGATTTATGATATAAAATTTGAAATTTATTTTTAAATTTCAAGAATGCCATCACAAAAATTTAATTCTGTGATAGTAAATATACAAAATATTAGTTTGAAGGCAAAAATTATGTATGAGACTTAATAATAGTTGGTTGTATGATGTAAAAGATTTGTAGGTCATGGCCTGCGGTTTTCATGGATATGCCACTTTGGATCTGTAGTCTAAAAGTTTAAAGACCCCTGTTCTAAACTCTTTTTTTTTTTTTATATATATTGCTATATTTTTCTCATTCTTACTTCATGCTATGCAATCAAATAATAAAGAGATATCAACACAATCTCTTTGGACTAGCATTTTATTTTCTTATGCAGAGAAGTAATAAAACGTTGGATATTTAGTGTGTTCAAAAAATATTGCATTAGAAAATTTATTTTTTAAAATTTTCTTTTATTCCATGCTGTTGATAATTCTTGTCAAAGGTGAAATGCTGTCACTAAGATAGGTTAATAATTGAATTGCCAGTTTGAAAAAGGGAATAAGTAAAAAAAATGGCAAATTGACTTTGTGTACAAAAATCACCAAGCTTTACTCTAAACATGTGTGTAAAGAGGAAAAATATAACCACCCTATGAACCTGGTGAAATCAAGGTCCATTATAAGGTATTTTAAGGTCCAAGGTATTTTAATAATAATAATAATAATAATCATAAAAATCTTTATTTACATTACAGGTTTAATACAAAATTTAAGAAAAAATTATATTTGTCACCAAGAAGAAAGACATCTTGTTTAGGTGACAGAAAAAATGAGTATAATATAATTAACATGGAACAAAAATTAAATTATTAAAAAACATTATATTACGCAAAACATACAATAATAAATTAATAACATAAAACATACAAAGTAAAACAGGCACAGCAAGGCGTTATATTATTACTATTGCTTCTCTATAATGAAAAAAAAATACATCTAAATTATCTATTTCATTTAAAAAATTATGTAGAGTGATCGTTTAAAAGTGGTAACATATGGAATACTTTGGAGATTGTAAGGTAGACTGTTATATAGTTTGGGGGGTTTCTTAATTAAATTTTAGATATAAGTTAATTTGTCTTCATTTTCTTGTTCTTTGCACAGTTAACTTAGCCAAAATAAATTTTATTTAATTTTAAAAGAGGTTTTTTCTTTTTTATCCAATGAATGTTTGACTCCATTGATACTGCCTCAATGACCCAGTTTCATAATAATTTTTAAATTTATTCGTCTTAATCTTTTTATCTTTTACTTTTGTGTTTTGAACTAAGCAGAAAATATAATTTGAATAAGGTGATTTTTAAGATTTTTGTTTCATCTGAATTTTCTTAAGATTGAAAAAATGAATAAGTCCCAACTTTTTCAACAATGAAATATTTTTGAATAAGCTTTTATATTTTTCAATGACTACTATATACTCTAAATTAGATCCTGAATTTCCAGTGCAAAATTTGTTGTTATGCAATGAAAATTCCTTTACTTATACAGGTTTTTTTTTTCGACTTTCTCAAAATTCGGTTTCTGGACTTAATCCTTTTTTAAAATTGACGATTCAATTTTAATTGTTGATTTTTAAAAGTTATATATTTTTTTACATAATGCATGAAAACTACTCAATTTCTTATTAAATCTTTATTAAGGTATATTTGTTATCGTAAATGTTATTTATAGGATTTAAAATAAAATGAGTCCCAAATACCTTTAAAAAACTTCTTTTATATTTCGGCCATGATGTTACAAAATTATATACTTAAAAATTCATTCAAGGTAGTCTATAATAGAAATTGGTGTATTTTTTTTGTGCCTAAATGTTTTTTCAACTTTTCAAAAACAATCAAGAAGGGAATTGTGTTCTAAATTTTTAAACTTGCCTTTCTGGATTTTTTAACTGATATATATCCAAGTTTTACTTTTTAGTAGTTTTTACAGTATTTTTCATTCTCAGAAATATCTTGTGTGATTTTAACTAGGGTTTCTTTCCCGGGAAATAGCTTAATTTTCCTACATTTTGTAATCCCGGGAAATAAGATTATTTCCTGGGAATTCCCGGGAAATGAAAAAAAATTAAGATCAAAGTTTAAAATTTATTTTCTCAACCTTAACTTTCTTCACAGGAAGTCATTGAGGGTTTGTTTCGCGCAGACCAGTTTTTCGGAATGAGGTATTCTCACGTTTTGTGATTAAATTTTATTGAAATAGTAGATAAAAAACCATGAAGAATGACGTTTACATCAAGTATTTTCATAGCCTAGTTTCTGAGATATAAATTTTTGAAATTTCGTTTTTTATTAGGGCGCGAAAACACTTTCGAATCACAAATCATGCGCTTGTGAGGTCACATCCAATAGAAGCCCGTTTTCTGATCACGTGAAAGCACTAAACACAATGGTTTTCATCCGCTGTGATGTCACATCCAATAGAAGCCCGTTTTCTGATAACGTGACTTTTCCGACGTTTTGGCAAAAATAAAATTGAATTTTAAATTATTTAAAACACATTTTTGAACTTAAAAATCAGAAATTTGGGAGTTTTAAACCATAATGCATCAAAAAAGTATAAAATGAAGCAAATCCCTCACTCATGCAAATACCTCATTGGACAAAGGGGGAAAACAAACATCCCCCTCTCCCCATAGGGGAGAAAGCATGGAGTTCAGCCTGAGACGTTGACAGGAATTTGGTTAATGAATGGTGAGACGTGTGAAGGATTTATGGACCAGACGAAAAAGAACGTTTTGGTCGGCCTGGGGGTCTTCAGTTGCCACCTCAAAGGGGTCATAAATAAATCGAAGATAAAGGATTCCTAACGCTTCTTGAGCGCTCTTCATCAGCTATTGGTTCATTTTACGAAGAACCAATCCTGTGTATTTGGGGGACCGTGCCTTAATGAATCGTATCTCAATTGGCAGTTAGAAGAGTTTAGCCCATAACAGAGAGAGAAATTTGTGTAAGTTCGAAAATACAAATCGGAGCATCATTTTCTGGTTAGTTCTTATTTGTTTTTCTTCTTATTTTATTGTATTTATCAATAAATTTCATAAAAATAATTGGATATTCATACTAGCCGACTTTTAAGAATTGTCCGTAAAATGTGTGGATTTTAGTTTAGTTAATGGTCGTACTGATGGATTCTTTTCCCTTCAAAATCAGATTCTTTTTGGACAGATAATCCCTGTCCATTTGATTTTCACAATTTGGTCCTTTTATTAAATTAATTTTAGAAAAAAAATTTTAAATGGAATTATACCTTTTTTATTAAGGAACAACTTAGGAAAAGGATATATTCGATTTCTTTACTTAGTTTTTTAATCTTAAAATCTTTTTATCTTATGTGATTTCTTCCCTTATCCAAAATGGTGATCTTTATAATCTTCTCTTAAATGTTGATGAATATGCTTATTAAATTTTGTGAAAGACACCTACTGAAAACTTACAAATTTCCCTTCTTCTCCTCCCTTTACAACTTAATTTTTTAAAATGTTTTTATTAAACATGCTCTATTTTTTCTATCCTTTTCGTTTTGATGCGTTTCGTAAATAGAAAGGAATTTTAAGTTAAAAATCTTGAAATGAGTATAATTTCCTTATTTCCTCGAAGTAGTATAACAAAATTTTTTCTTAACATTTCTGAATAATTTCTGGTTCATTGCAAAATGTATTTTTAGAAGTATATTAAATTTTTTTTTCAGAATACATTGACCTTAATTTTAAGTTCAATTTTAATTAAAAAGTATTAAAAAACACTGCTTTAAAAAAATAAACAATCTATAATGATTTTCCGAGATTTTTTGTATTATTTTTTAAATTTTTCTAGGTGGAACACTATTGCTGTTAAAATGTCCGACTCTGGTTCAAAATCATTCGTTCCTTGAATCATGAAAAAATATTTTTGTCTAAAAACTAATTAATATAGTAATATTATTAAAATTGAATCCCTTTTTAAAGAAATATTTATGCACCCTAGGAACCTTCAAATAGTTTTGGTGTTTAAAAACAACTTAAATGAAAAAGTTTAAAATTTTAAACAATTCCCGGGAATGATCTTGTTATTCCCGGGATTTCCCGGGAAGCCAAAAACACCGGGAAATCAGAAACCCTAATTCTAACCAAACTGTTTACAGCTATCGAGTAAAACATAGCGTCCAACTCCGATTTTTTCAGGAGACTCCTGAATTTCACTGTTATCTCCCGATATCCCAAAAAAGTATTAAATCTCCCAAATTTCTTTATAAATCAAGTTTGAGGATTTTCTCGGTAATTTTCATTTTTCCGATTGCGAGTGTCTAAGAAACCGATCGTTAATAGCCTAGGAGCAAGTTTAAAATGTGGGCAATGCTTAAAAGTGATGTTGGCAATCTTTTTTTGCAATGTTTTTCTGATAAAAATTAATAGTAAAAGGTAATAAAAAAGTTTAAGTAGTATTTCTGTTGTAAGAACCCTTACATAGTATTTTTTTCTGGCCAACATAATTTTTAAATTTTTACCTCTTGACAACTACACTTCAAAGGCTAGTTTTTATTGGGCGGCACGAATGGAAATGGTCAATGCGACCCATTCCTCGACGTAATTAAAAAAAACATAGTATTTTTTAAAATTTTTTAAACTTTTAAATCTTAGAGAAGTACTTTATTTCTAACTAAGTTAGATGTCGTAAAAATCTCCCTAATTTGTGAGAAAATCTCCCTAATTTTTGTGAACTATCTCCCTAATTTATGTTTTCAAATGTTGGCTGCTATGGAGTAAAATATTTGCTATCGTAGAAGCTTCAGGGTGTTGTAAAAACACTTTTATATTAGGAATTATCGATCAGTTTTCAGATACTTCTCATTCTGTTGTCTGATTAGTTTTAACCTGAATGAGAGAGGGAGGGTTTTTTCTTATTGGACGATGCTTAAAGCATATTTCTGGCTGGGTGTCTCGGGAATGTTTTTACACGCAGAATTCCTTCCAAAGAACAGGGGTTGGCAACTGGCGGATTCAATTTAACAATATCATTAAGCAGGTACACATATACACGCCTGCTCAAATTTCATCTTTGTAGAAATATATGTGTGTATTTGAAGAAAAAGAATTCAAAGTAGAGTAACCTCTTTTTCTCTGGACCTCAATGAAAATTTTCAAACAGCAAGTAAAATTACTAGATGACCCCTTTTGTAAAAATGTGAAAGAAATTGGTTTTAAACAATTTAGCAGTTTTGTTCTTTTCTGTAAAGTATTCTCTTTTATTTGCTTGCTATGTTTTGCATATCTCTTTTTAATGCATTACTTATTTTTTTAGGTTAAAGCATTCAAATATTGTGCAGCTTGTTGAAACTTTTGAAGATAAAAATAAAGTATATCTTGTCATGGAACTGTAAGTATTAGTCTATTTTGTTCAATATTTCATCTTGTTTTTATTAGAAGATATGAATAAAAATGCTATAAATTTCACTTTCTTAAAATATAGGAAGCTCTCTGTTATTTATCATTTGAGACCATTCTAAATACAGACCTGGACAACTTTAACTGGGGTGGTAGTCAAAATAATCTAAATCGACCAATCCCCCAGGCTAAAATATCTTTATTTCTGTTTGTTCAATATAATTGAATAATAGAGAAAAAGGAATATAATTAATGTTCAAAACTTGTTTCAAGTTTGTACTTTGTAATATTATATAAGTTCTATATTTTTGACAATTACAGGTTTCATTAAACTTTTAAAGGTGTACCTGCTTGTATAAATTGGCAAAACATACTGTTCAACACTATCCAGTCGAAAATAGTTCCAGCCAAAAATCAGGACCCTTTTGCTGTGCGCCCTTTCACAAAATTACCCCTCCTAAAATCTGCCCCTTCACAAAATTCAAATTCATTAAAACACCCTTTCACAAAATTCAAATTAGCTTTAATGATTATTTGCAAGAAAACATTAACAAAATATTTGATTTTTTCACAATTATCATGGTTCGTGAGTCAATTTTTACTACTTACCCTCTTAGATCTGCTAACTGTTACTGCTTCAATTTTTCACTAAAACAATTTCTTTTTCACAAAAAAAAAACATTCATTTTTCACAAAAATATTTTCCTTTTTTACATAAATGGCCCCAAAAAATAATACCTGGATCGACCCCTGACTATTTTCACAAATTCTCTTACAAACCTTTTTAATGTACACATTTTCCCAATTTTTAAAAATTTAGAATTATTCAAGAAGACTTTTGGGAAGTTAGCTTAACTTGGATAATATAGATACATATGCACACTAAGCATAGGAAAACATCAGGAGTTAGTAGAAAATCTTTGAAATAATTTATATTTTTTATAAATATTTGATCTCCCTACTATTCTTGCTCAAGAAGCATTTTCACAATATTTAGGAGAACAATGTTACTGTCATAATATCTTAACCTTTTACAGGCCAATGTTCCAATTAATCATGTTTAAAAATTTATAAAAAAATAACTAGTGTTGGTATACAATTGAAAATTTTATGATATAAAGTTGAAAGATGACTTGATTTTTTACAACTAAAATGAAATTTCTATCTTCATTGTAAAAAATTACAAAAAATCTTAAAATTGGCCATTTTTACGCTTTTTGATAGAGGCACACAAAAAAATTCATAAAAAATTGAAAAATCGTCCAAGGTTCCCAAAATTTGGAAGGGATATTGAAAAATAGTTGCCTTGAAAATATATCATGAGTATTAACACTAATTATCAAAAACTCACCTGTTGTAACTTGTTAAACTTGCATGTTCCCAATTGGGAACATTGGCCTGTCGCCGCTATACGCAGGAGACCGTGTTTGTAGTATGGCGTTATACTATAGAACTCAATAGAACGGGTGGTATTTCTTTTCCGTAAAGAATAAAAAGGTTATATAATTGCTTAAAGGGGAGTCCCCTTTCAGAAAGGAAGTAGCTGGTTTGTTTTTGCTTTTGGTTGAATATTTTTTCCCGTTTGAATCTACGATTTTGTTCAGAGAAATGATGAATGTGTATATAAACCTTGAATAAGTCAGCTTCCAAAGTTAATAACTTATCGCAGATGATTTATTCTTGTAAAAAAAAGAAAAGTTAGTAGATTCACACGTCTAGTATTCTATTATTTCTTATACATAAGAAATAAATTTCGAAAATATTGGATCAGAAATGCTTTTTATGTCAGCAAATAAGAGTGTTCAATGTTTCAGATTTTTTTAAGTAATGGCAGTAAAATTTTCTTATAAATAGTACATTCAACAACAATAACTTTATTTATCACTCAAATTTTTAATCATTATTTTTGTACTAATTATTAAAATAAATTTTATATCCTATCTATAAATGTACGATAACTTCAATATATTACTTGTATATAATAAAATAGCTTGGTTTTTGATAGCTTAGGAAAATTAAAATTAATTAATCCCTCATATTTTAGATGTTTTAGATATCTCAAATTCTTTATTGTATTTTTAAGGCTAGTGTATAAAATTTACAAGCATAATGATATAAAGTTTTGGTATTTTGCTTATGTGTAACGTGAAATTGTCATTAAATTGTTTTCAAATTTGTGAAATTTCTATAAAACTACATCTTAAACCAAAAGATAAACTACAATTAAGATTGATTTTGTTAGTTATACCACGAAATTTGGGTTTTATTTGATTTATTTATCATTTTAGTCTATGCTTGCTTCCCCGGTCGAAGTATAGTCGGAAGTGGCCAATGTTCCCAATTGGCAACATGGCGAAAATCACACTTACAAATTTTTTACCGCCTTCATATTAATAATTTCTCTTAATTGAAGCATTCGAAGGTAAATTATGCAAAAAAGTTAATTAAAATATGTCTGGATCTGAATTCGGCCTGTAAAAGATTAAGTCAAAATTTAAAGGACAGGGGAGATCCTTTGATTAATTTGCAGAAAAAATTTGAAGAAAATTTTGTGTGCAGCAAGTTTTTGGTTTTTATCCAAGTATGGTTAGCATGCCTTATGTAGTCTTTAAGCCACTTGTTGTGAACAAAGTAGATTTTTTAGATGAAAATTAATATTATCATTGATTAAATACCTTTTATTAAGATAATTTTAATCACAGCCTAAAGGCAATTTTTACTCAGTCGAAATGCATTTGAGTATAATTTATTTGAGTATAATTTATTATATATATTTATTGTTATAATTATTATAGATAAATATATAATTTATAGTACATCCTACTATAAAAAATCAAATATTTAGTGTCACAGGTGGAGAGTTATTTGACAGAATTGTTGAAAAAGGAAGTTATACGGAAAAAGATGCTAGTCATCTAATTCGTCAAATCTTAGAAGCTGTAGATTACATGCACTCTCAAGGTGTTGTCCACAGAGACTTAAAGGTAACTAAGAACTATTTTAAACTAATTGTAACTTACATTATGCTGAATCTTTAGTTAAATTATTTCTCTTTATAATGTAGTTTAGCAATAATAGTGTTGTAAAATGTCTTTTTTTAATCAAGACCTTTTCCTCCACAGTCCTTGCTTATTGAAATTCAATGTTTCCTATTTTAGCCAGAAAACTTACTGTATTATAGTCCAGATGAAGACTCCAAGATCATGATTAGTGATTTCGGGCTCTCCAAAATGGAAGATTCAGGAATTATGGCAACTGCATGTGGCACACCTGGATATGTAGGTGAGGGAAATTTTTTATGCATCAGCATAAAATTCTTCATAGCTTATTCTCTCTCAAATTATATCTCTCTGGTAATTTCAGTATTGGTTGAATGTATAAAGAAGATTTTCTAAATACACCATGCAAAACTAAACAATGCCTGAAAAGTGGGGGAAAATATTTGTAAGATCTGGAAAAGAGTACATGGATTAGAAAATAAAAAATCTTTCTCCTTATTTTTATTTTTCAATTCAAATTCTAAATTTGTAGAGTTATTTTTTCTAATAGCCTAATCATTTAGCAAACAGTTCTATTATTTTCTCTACACATTTGTGAGTTTTGTACTCATTTTTCAAAATTACTAGTTTTAGAAAATGTTTTTATTTGTACGTTAAAAAGTACTGATATTTTTTTTGTGTTGTTATCTTTGGTGTTTAATATTACTGTTCAATCACAGCCTATTAGATACTATACCGGTAACCAAGATGCCGAAATCATTAAAAATTTAGATGGCAATAACTAACATCTGGCAAAGCATTAAATCTATTTTTTAAAACCTACGATACATTATGGGTCCTGTATGTAACAATCCTAGCCGATAGCTAGGATCCAGGGGGACAAAAGGCTATAGTGACCCATGCTCACCAGTCAAATAGTCAGCAATTAGAACTCCTGTATTAAGCCAACTTAGAAGATATTCCATCTGAGGATATCTTGTGAATGGCTCCCCTTGGTTTTCCTTGAAAGCTGATTTCTACGGTTCTCACAGGGCTTTTGCTCAAGGCTTCATGTGCCGCCTAATGAGCATATGGAGATATAAGTTAAATAATAGTCTATTTTTTTGTTTAGACATCACACTTGTATTTGAAACAAAAAAAGAATTTAAATAAAACCCCAAAATAAAAATATTGCTTTCAAATCAGTTATTCTCTAAAGCAGGGGTTCTCAAACTTTTGAGCATGGTGACCCTTCTTTTTATGAACATAATCTAACGCGACCCACCTCATCTTTAATTAAGAGTTTCTTAACGACATTAACTTTGTCTTGGGCAGATAAATCAAATCATTAATGTTTCTCAACATTTTACATCATTGTTCCCTTTCACACCCCACAAGGCCACAACAAGACATAGTTAGGTTTGGTCCTTAACTATTTTACTTTTAAATGTTGTTTAGTTTTGTAAAAAAATTAAATGATTGGGTTTTTGAGCCTCAGAGCATAAAACTTTTTAAGTTTTATCCAGAACTGCAATACTGACACTCATGATTAAAAGGGAGGTTTCTGGGGGTTCTCCCCAGAATTTTTTTTGAAGTTTGACTCTTGAAAACAGTGTTTAAACTCGTTTTTTAGTTATCTGTGGGTAATTACACTACTCGACAAAAAAATAGGGTCAAAATGTAAATGACACAACAAAAGCAGATTCTTGTGTAAAATGGTCCCCTGAATCCAAATCTGACCCCCGTTTTTCTCCACCACGTCAAAATTTTCGGGGAACAGCCCCTCCCCTTTTTTACGTTTTTCGACGACATTATAACTTTGAACCAGGGGTGGAAAATCTGCGCCAAACTGCGCCGAAATTGGTTACCTGCGCCAATCTGCTCCAAAAATGGCAAAATTCCCATTTTTGCGCCAAAAACGCGATAATCCGTTCAATCTGAATCCGTAACCCTGAAAACCCAACTGATAAAAAAAGAACCAATCCTCAGCCACTATGATCAATTCTCTTCCCGCTAGGATCGCTATGAAACGGGGTGGAAATAGGACGATTGTAACGGAGTACGTTATGCGTTGATTTGATTTTTGGCAGTGTTTTTTGGTGATAAGCAGGGTTTCGTACGCTCCTTGAAAATCAATTTCATTTTCAAGCACTCCTTGAATTTGGGTTGTGCTCCTTAAAAACTCTTTGATTTTCATCCTGAATCGCGATATTTCGCGAAAGTTTCGTGTGTTTTTTTTCCGGGATGTTTCGTTCTTCCAGCGACTTTCGTTGACGGCCGAGGGTGCCGATCCAAGTTGGCTTCTTACTGCGTCATTATTGCGATGTAGAAAAAACAACTTTACCGTGGTTAGAAGCCCACAAGTCCGGTGTTCCGGAAGCCGGAAGAATAGCAATTTTTCGGAATTTTTTTTGCGGAGTGTTCCGTTTTTCCGCGACTTTCTTGGACGGCCGCGAGTGCTGTTTAAAGTTGGCTTCTTCTTGCGTCATTATTGCGATGTAGAAAAAACAACTTTACCGTGGTTAGAAGCCCACAAGTCCGGTGTTCCGGAAGCCGGAAGAATAGCAATTTTCGGAATTTTTTTTTGCGGAGTGTTCCGTTTTTCCGCGACTTTCTTGGACGTCCGCGGGTGCTGTTTCAAGTTGGCTTCTTCTTGCGTCATTTTATTGCGATGTAGAAAAAACAACTTTACCGTGGTTAGAAGCCCACAAGTCCGGTGTTCCGGAAGAATAGCAATTTTCGGAATTTTTTTTTGCGGAGTGTTCCGTTTTTCCGCGACTTTCTTGGACGTCCGTGGGTGCTGCTTCCAGTTGGCTTCTTCTTGCGTCATTTTATTGCGATGTAGAAAAAACAACTTTACCGTGGTCAGAAGTCAACAAGTCCGGTGTTCCGTCTAGTGTTCCGGAAGCCGGAAGAATAGCAATTTTCGGAATTTTTTTTTGCGGAGTGTTCCGTTTTTCCGCGACTTTCTTGGACGTCCGCGGGTGCTGCTTCAAGTTGGCTTCTTCTTGCGTCATTTTATTGCGATGTAGAAAAAACAACTTTACTGTGGTCAGAAGTCAACATGTCCGGTGTTCCGTCTAGTGTTCCGGAAATTGGGAAAATAGCTACTTTTCGCGAAAGTTCCGTTTCCAACGGCGATGCAGAAAAAACAAATTTACTTTGGTCAGACCAGCCTGATAAGTCTAATAAGATGATTTTTTCTCTATTTTATTTAGTATTTTCAACTTGAGAGAATTTTCTAAGTTATAAATGTTAATGAATGGTCGCTTTATAGCAACTTAATAAGTTGATAATACAGTGTTTTTTTTAATCTTGTTAGATTATTACCTGTTTTAGGTATCTGATCTGATTCCTAAGATTCTAAAAATACCTTCAAAAATAATAATTTCTTACTTTTTTTCTACTTAACTAAAAGTTTTTGACAATATCGTTTTTGCAATTTAATTTTTACTTAAATAATGATTCTGTTAACTAATTTCCTTTGTTTTAATTGATTTTAGTTAACATTTTGACTTTTAAAGTGGTTTTAAAAACTGATTCAGGAATGCAGTGTGTGTTTGAATCTGTGTAAAATTGTCTTTCTAAAGTTATGTATGTAAAAAAGTACTCTTGGAATTTAAAAAAAAACTCTCCTTGAAAACTCCTGCAATACTACTTGATTTTGATTTCTGAAAATTTGTATGAACCCTGTTGCATTATATAAAACCTAACTATTAGATTAGCCTGATGCAGATTCACTGTAAACTGATATGGAAAAGAAATTTGCTTTGATACAAAACCACTAAATGCTGATACAAAAATGCATTTTGACTTGATACAAAACTGCCCTAAAGCTGATACAAAAATCATTTTTGGATTTTCCACCCCTGTTTGAACTCGATTTTCAGGGTCAAAAAACATTGCCTTAGTCTTCAAATTGCACCCCAGGGGACAAGAAAGGTTCAAATTAATAAAATATGGATATTCATAACAATTGGATAGGTTTAAGGGGTGATTACCCCCCTAAAAACGCAAAAAAATCGTTAAAAATAGTAGGATTTGTTATACCCTATTTATTTTGCTTATTTTTGAAGCAAACCAATTTTAAAGGGTCTTAACCCTTTCCCAAGGACCCAAATTTAATAATGATATACAGCAATGATTTTTAGGAAAAGCGGTTAAGGAGTTATCGCCCCCGAAGCATCCGCGGAAGGGTTCAGAAGGCTTTCTGAATCGCGCTGGCGCCCGCGCGCTCAGTGAGTAATATCCATGCTTTGAAAAGTCACAAAATGAGAATTTTCTTATATTTTAAGACTTTACTTAGTGGAAATTCTATATTTTGATAGTAACTGGCCAGTTTTATGGAGGTATTCCATGTTTCAATTTGTTATTAGATGCACGGCTGGAATACCTCCATAAAACTGGCCAGTAACTATCAAAATATAGAATTTCCACTAAGTAAAGTCTTAAAATATAAGAAAATTCTCATTTTGTGACTTTTCAAAGCATGGATATTACTCACTGAGCGCGCGGGCGCCAGCGCGATTCAGAAAGCCTTCTGAACCCTTCCGCGGATGCTTCGGGGGCGATAACTCCTTAACCGCTTTTCCTAAAAATCATTGCTGCATATCATTATTAAATTTGGGTCCTTGGGGAAGGGTTAAGACCATTTAAAATTGATTTGCTTCAAAAATAAGCAAAATAACTAGGGTATAACAAATCCTTCTATTTTTAACGATTTTTTTTGCGTTTTTAGGGGGGTAATCACCCCTTAAACCTATCCAATTGTTATGAATATCCATATTTTATTAATTTGAACCTTTCTTGTCCCCTGGGGTGCAATTTGAAGACTAAGGCAATGTTTTTCGACCCTGAAAATCGAGTTCAAAGTTATAAAGTCGTCGAAAAACGTAAAAAGGGGGAGGGGCTGTTCCCCGAAAATTTTGACGTGGTGGAGAAAAACGGGGGTCGGATTTGGATTCAGGGGACCATTTTACACAAGAATCTGCTTTTGTTGTGTCATTTACATTTTGACCCTATTTTTTTGTCGAGTAGTGTTATTAGCAATTACATTTCTTAAGAAAAATCAAAAATTCCTAATTGACCTCCGTTAGAGAAGTGCTCGAAGTGGAGAGCCACTGTTTTAAATAATTTTTGAGTCTTAATATGATTTGAATGAATATTTTGTATCACCATCATATATTAAAGTGATAAAAGTGTTTCTTTATGTATATTTTACTTTCAACATCAAGTTTTGCTTTACATTTTTATTTACTTATTATTTTTACTATCTGGTTAAGCCAACAACAGGCATATGATTTTTCCGCTAATTAGTAGAAATCTGCTTATTTTAGTAGTATTGATTATTGGAATTCAGATTTTTTGTAATTTTATATTCTATTCAATTGTGTGCCGGATAAATTTTTCAAAGCAAGAAAAAATCAGAATATTTCGCTTCTGGTTAAAAATTAATGTGTACCAAAGCGAGTTAAAACCCTGCTTTTAGGGTCAAATTTCAAAAGAATTTCTGGGGGAGGACCCCCTCACCCCCTTTGGTATTTGTAACTCGAGTATTCACAATTCTTTTTAGATTGAGTTTAGTAAGATGAGAATCCTATCTAAAAGTATTAAAAAGCTAAATTGTACCTATTGTATATGGGAAGAGGCTGAGGAATATGGGTCCTTCACGAAATAAATTTCTATACCACTGTAACTAATATAAAAA
The DNA here is from genome assembly GCA_024610705.1 of Tetragnatha versicolor. Lineage (NCBI taxonomy): Eukaryota > Metazoa > Arthropoda > Arachnida > Araneae > Tetragnathidae > Tetragnatha > Tetragnatha versicolor. Next base: position 1,880,438 of record JANDEH010000001.1, read on the forward strand.
TTTTCAGATAATTTTTTTCTTGAGCAATCACGTGCCTGCAACATCCCTTTCTCGTTTAAATTATAAAAATACCTATATTTAAAATAATGTAACAACCCTGCGACCCACCAAAAATTCACTCGCGACCCACAGTTTGAGAACCTCTGCTCTAAAGGAGATGAAAAGCTATGTTATGACAAATGCCCCCTTTATACCATCGTCATTCATCATACAAAAAGACAGAAACTAACAGTCATGCCAAACGGGGATTTGAACACCAGACGTATTTTAACCACTAAACGAGTATGTTTGCAAATGCATCCTGAGAAGTATGCATTTTATATGTATTCCTGTAATCGTAAATATGTAAAGCAAAACTATTCAAAATGTGGATTGACTTCAAGGATTTAATGTGCATATTTTTTACCTGATTATTTAGATAATGTTACAAAATTGTCAGTGTCATAAGAAAAGATAAATGTAAAAGGACATTTTACCTTGTAAATTTTGACCTACTTCACATATGATATATCAATGCTTTTAAGAATGTTTGGGAATTTGTTTTTATAGTTTAAAATATAGCTTGTCCTAAAATTGTTTTGTTTTCAGCTCCAGAAGTGCTTGCCCAAAAGCCATATGGAAAAGCTGTGGACGTCTGGTCTATTGGAGTTATTGCATATATTTTGTAAGTGTATAAAATGTGTTAAGCTACTCAGGTTTACAATAAAAAAGGTTTTCTACTCAGGTTTTGCTACTCTCTACTTTAATAAATATTTAAATTTTAGTTCTTTCAGTCTATTAAAATCAGTTTTTATTAATCAGTAACTTTAAGTAAAATTTATTATTTATGTTTTGGTGTCTTAAAGTTATAAGTGAACTAAAAATATTGGTTCTTACATATTAGCCTGTCAACCATTCTATGCCACAGTTACGGGCTTTGATAACAATTTTAGATTCAGCGTACCTGTTTTTGTAAGTAGAACCAAATTAATAAATCAAATCTTATGTTGCGTTTATTGTTTACTTGTTCTTTTATTTTGTTTTCCTCTTTTTTATGAGAATATCCCTTATATGTTGTCTGTCATTAAAGTAATGTGTATATGATTTATTAATTTAATTATCTATTTAGGTTGTGTGGGTACCCTCCTTTTTATGATGAAAATGATGCCAATTTGTTTGCACAAATACTGAAAGGGGAGTTTGAATTTGATTCTCCTTATTGGGATGAGATATCTGATTCAGGTATTGTATTAAAATAGTTAATAACTTTCTTTTTAAATTGAAACCTATCTTTAATAAATGTTTTTATGAACATAATAGTTTTTTGGGTTTTTTTATAATAGTTCTTGTATAAAAATTAAAATTATTGGTTAAAATTAAAAAATGAGTTCTGAATAATTTGAATTACTTGATGATAGTTTTTATAAGCCCAAATTATCTCAATTAAAGAAGGTTTAAATTTTTATCAATTATAAATTTATAAAATTTTAGGTTGTAAAAAATGCAAACTTTCCTACTTTTCTATCAATATAAAATAATCAGGCCTATTTTGTTTATCCATTATTTTTTTACAGCAAAGGATTTTATAAGACATTTAATATGTGTAGATATGGATAAAAGGTATACTTGTAAACAAGCACTGGGCCATCCTTGGTAAGTATAACCAATAATTTTAAATCCTTCTTGCCATACTAATTTTACTATTTGGTAAATAAAATTAAAAAAAACCTTCTTAGGATTAGTGGAAATACTGCTAGTGATAAGAATATTCAAGCCAGTGTGAGTGAACAGTTGAAGAAAAATTTTGCCAAGACAAAATGGAGGGTAAGTTTTCTTAGTATTAAAAGAGGTAGTTCTTTTTCCTATAATGTTTTTTCTGCTTAGTCCTCTATTATATGTGACCATTTTGAAATTTCAATAATGCAAATTCAATGTTTTCTTAAAATTTTTAGGTACCCTTAAAATTCCTTAATTTTTTAGCTTTGACTTTTAATTTTAAATGTCCTCTTTGTTTTTCTTGAGTATTTGAGTTAAAAAATGCAATATGAAAACCTAATTAAAACAAAAAACTAATCAGATGCAAAAATATTTTTTTAATGAAATGCTTGCTGCAAAAACGAACTTCAATGCAAGGTTAAACTTAAAAAGTTATTTTGTAGCTGCAAGTAGCTCAATTGTAAACACTTTTAAAAAAGTCTGATTTGTGCTATAATTTAAATTATTTTTAAGAATAATTAAATTATTATTGCTGAAATATCAAGTTATTAAAACCTTTTCATTTGAAATCAAAATTAAACATCGATAGCCTGAAACTTGTTTGATTGAACTAGTGTTTGTGTTACGGGCAATGTTATAAATCTTGGCATTATTAATGTTGCCCACATATTTTTGGCAAAGTGATAAATGTCATTGAATTTAGCCGGCCTCACTTTGGTAATTATTAAAAAACCCACTTTCACTTTTCCTTCACATCTATATATATAATTCTCTTACGTAACGCCCAGATTTCGCTGTATTTCTTTTACTCGGTTGGCAACTATCAGTTTATTTACAAAATGAGTTCATTGTTTTTATTTCAATTTTTCCGATTTCCGTCGCCAATGATATTTGCTGTTCAAATGTGTTAAAAGGGATTAAATGTTACTATTTTAATGTATTTTGATGGTAAAATTAGTGTGTATTGAACTTTTTTAGGCGTGAAAATAAAACGTTAATTTTTGAAAAGCGATTGGTAAAGTTAGTTAACACCACCATACTGCTGTTTTGATTTATCGGATGAAATCTACGAAATCATCAGACAAGATTAAGAGAGGTTTGAATCTTAATGACTCTAGAGTAAAAGCGCTTATTTTTTAAATTTAATTACGGAATAAAAATTCACTTTTTAATACAATGAGTGATAGTTATCTCTCTGTCTTACGCTACAATAAGTGGATGATACCAATCTGGAACACCAACGAAATATTTAAGGTATCACACAACGGGTCGAGATGGAGTGCAAACACGTTCTCCACGAACATGTATGAAAATTTCTTTATCAATAATAGAGATTAATAGCCCCTCCCAATCTGCACGCTTGATTAACGAAGTTAGTAGCCGCTTAGCGAGCGAAGGGAGTAAGATTGGGAAGCAATCTTAGGGGAACTGCATTAGCAGTTCCCGGGGGTTGGTGAGCGATAGCGAGCAGGGGGCGGTAGTGTATTATAATATTTTAACAATCCATTCCTTTAAAAATTTAAATTATTCTTAAATACCTTGCTGTGAAATGAAAATTTACTTTTCTAATTTCTGATGATTGAGAAAAAAATTTTTTTTCAATAGCAAGCCTACAATGCAACAGCTGTTATACGCCAGATGAGGAAACTAGCTATGTCAAGTACTGGAAGCTCAATGGACAGCAGCACAAACTTGCTTGGGACCTCTAGCCAAGGCTTGAACTCGGCTGCTGGACCAGCATCTCTCACTAGCAAAACGTCAAGCAGCACACCTTCTAATTAACGGTGTACCGAGGGTTCGGGAGAATTACGTTCAAGTCAAGGACATGTGCGGGGAAGTCTCAGCATTGAATGATAGTGTTGACTAGGAGAGACATGCTGCAGTTCATTGCAGACACTTTTGCTTCAAACTGCATGCCCTTGATGTAATTTACATTGTAATTTATTATATATAAATATTATATATGAGAATCACAGTGCTATGAAAGCAACAAAAACAAATTTCTCCTTCTATTAATGTACATATGAAACAATGCAATATTAGTATTTGACCGGTGGTACATTTTATGACAATTTTTTTGTGGGCTGTTGTGAATGTGGATGCTAAATTTCTTGTTCAGTCGAAGGAATTTTAAGCATGTGGATTCCTTGCATCTTGCTAAGTATTTGTTTTAAGCAAGACTTGATTTGGATACTTTTTCTTGCTTGTATTTATTAACTTGATGATTAGAAATATTTTACCTATGAAATTCTTTATGCAATGTTTTAAGATTATATATTTTAATTGTTAAATTTTATATATTATAAAAGAAGCAAATTATTAGGCAGTAAAATGTTCTTATTTTTGATATAGTTCTCTTGGGAGCTTGTTCTTTTTTTTAAAAAAAGATAATTGTTTGGACTTATTATTACTCTCGGAACCTAAAATTGTTTGATTAAAAACAATCAAATTTACTGCTTTTGAAAATAAACATTATGTTCCTTTCAAACACTAATTTGTGCAATAACTTATGATTAAGTTTTTTTGTTATCTATTAATATTTATGCATTTATTGATTAACTGATTAATCTACAACTTTGTTTTCAGAAGCCTTTCTTTTTCTCTTTAAAATTATATCTTGATTGTTAAATTTTTGTAAGCTCAGCTCACGTTTAATCTTTGTTCAATTTTATGTGATAACTATTCAATGATTTTTAAAAATCCTGAACTTAATTTTAGTTTCGACTTTTCTTGTTTTTTATTTTTTGAATACTTTTCATCTACTTTTAAATTAATTTTATGTATGGAGTCTCATCCAGTGAAAACAAAATTTAATTTAAGGAAGGTAAAAAATAGTTTTATGGATAAATATTAAAATATTCACCAAAATAATTATTGATTTTGTTACTTGCTTATTCATACATATTATTTTAATAAATAAAAATTATTTATTTGAATAATGTGCTTTAAGTTTTAATATTAGATATAATTATATTGGAGAATTTTTAGTATTATAACTCTTATGATTAATTTCACTTATTCTGTCTTTGTTACTTGGTATTACCATGCAAAGAGCTACTTTAAAATTAATTTCTTTTCAAAATTATGTTAGACTGTCTTTATTTCATAAGCAAGTGCTTTTTAAATAAAGTCATCTACTATAAGGAATTTTGTATACAAGTTACTTTTTAGCAGCCTTTAATCTATATTTAAACAGCCCACCAATAGAAGATTTATTTTTCAGTTGATATATTTGAATTATGATTATTGTAAGGCTAAGAACATTTGATTTATCATTGGTTTAAATTGTTAACAAATATATATGCATGCACATGCAATTAATGTGCATTATATATGTATATATATATGAATAATGTCATTTACAATTTGTAAATTATCCAGCTGGAGATATCAATTTTATTTTAGTGTTTATTTCAATGCTGCACAAATGTTTTTGATGTATATTATCTGTGATGTAAAGTGTGTTCAAGTGCCATTTACCATCCTGTCTTACTTTTGTGATGAGGTGGATGTATAATTTTTGACTCTTATCTCATGTCAGTTTCACAAGTCAGATTACATTTCCTTTTAGCAAGGCAAGTGGGTATGACAGTGAGTTCAGTTTAGTACCTTTTGATCTCTAAAAACTTGTTGACCTGTATCAGTTTTTATTTTTGTTTCCCACTATATCTTGTCAGATGATTTTTTTTGCTGATGATATTCATCATAAATTCAGAGTGCAATGTATGGTAGTTAAAGTTAATTTTAAAAATATATTGATATCCATGATTGCAGTTTATGTGCTGGAGGTTGATAGTTATGTAATATTAATATGTAATCTTGTAAAATATTTTGCAAGAAAGGTTAACTGTGCTAGGAACAACATCATATTTCACTTGGTTTCATATTTCTGTTGAAGGTTGTGATTTGTTTGATATTGTTCTATATTATTTAATAAGAAATTTATATTATAATTAAGTTTCTGAATTCATGTTTGAAATATAATCCATAGCAAAAAACAATACTACTAAATGAACTAAAATGTTAATTAAATGCTTGTTTGTGTTTATGTTTAAATATCATTTTAAGTTCATGGCCTAGCAGAAAGCTCCAATAAGAAACTTTCGAAAGAAAAACTTTCGAATTCGAAATGTATTTTTTGGTAAAGCATACTTATGAAATTTAAGGTGTTATGTGAAGCATAACATTTTGTGCATTAAGAATTCCTTAAAAAAGCATTTATTTATGTTTTCATTATTTTAATTTTTGCATTAGTATGTTTTCAAATAATACTCATTTTAAGGAGCGGCATTTTTGAGTATTAGGTAATCATAAGTTCTTAAGTGGTCTGATTGAGTCTTTTACCTAGGTAAATACATATATCGGTTGCATTACATCTTTTTTATGAATAATTTCATTACATGTGGGGGACTTGATTGTTACATTTGTTATTGTGTAAAGTAACAGCTATACATATGCATATCGTGTCATAAGTTACACTTGTACAGAGTTTTGCATTGTTAAGTGCCAGTGATGCAATGCTCATGTTATTTTGATACGTCATTGTTTCCTCAGATGCCACAAAACATAAAATAGACTGGCAATTCAACAGCGCTCAATTTTTTTACCCAAATGTTTTAACAGTGTACTATAATGTATATGAATTCAACCTGTTCTGTAAGTTAATTTCACTTGTTCTAAACAGATTTTCATGTGTCAGTGTTTGGCATGCCTGTACTATGCAATACAACAGCACATTTATAGTGTATTATTATCTGCAATCAACTTGCTAAAACATAGAATAATTCTTTTCTTACTTTTCAATTGGTATTTATATATTTTTTTTCATTTTAAAGATAGGTTGCCAATTAACACTGATTAAGTCATAAATTTTTAGGGGTTTAGTGACAAAATATTAGTACTACATCTTACAGAAACTATTTATTTCGAGGTGAATTTAAAGATTAGGTCAGTGTTTCCCAACCTTTTTCGGTCCATGCCCCACCAAAGCCTTTTTAAATTTTCCATGCCCCCTCGGTATCAGTGGCATGTATAGAAATATATTTTGAGAGGGAACCAAAATTATTTCTTAGCCCCTCCCTCCTATGTATATTTAATAAGTCTAATGAAACTTTTCAGAACATTTTTAGGTAGAATTTGCATGCTAAAGAACTAAATCAAGTTATAAGTAATTAAGTTCTAAGTACCAAGGGAGGTCTGGGGGTCCTCCCTCAGCAAATTTTCGGAAATTTGACTCTAGGAAGCAGGTTTTTAACTAGTTTGAGTAGTTTGGTACCCCTAGTTGGGAAATTTTGAATATAAATTTTTAGGTAAGATTTGCATTTTGATGAACCCAATGTAAAAAAGTTTCAAATATAAGCGTTTTAAAAAGAAAGATATTGGGTCATCTCCCAGAAAAGGTTTGGAAATTAGACTCTAAAAACAGGGTTTCAACTTGATTTCGATACATACTGGTCCAGATTTCAGACATAAATTCTCAGATAGGATAATGGGATTAGATTTTGATAAACTTCTTTTTAAAAAGTTTTTTTTTAATTTTCCCCCTGGATTGGCTCCACCTGGGGGCAATTTGGTTGAACATTTTCGAATTGCCCCCCTAGAAAATGATATTGCCCCCCGGTGGGTCGTGCGCCCCATGTACGGAAACACTGGATTAGGTACTATTTTTTATGTTGATATGCCTGTTTTCTTAATCAAGGGTCTGTTTTCAACCATATAACATATCTAAGCTGGGTGTGTCATGAATTATTACAAAAAAAATTAGAAGATCCATTCAACTCACTGATTTACATTTTTCCAGCATATCAGTTGAAAAGAATGTAATGAATAATTAAGCTGTATACAGTAAAGTGTAAGTGTTAAATGAATTAAAAGAGCCAGGCTAGTGTATCCATTATGCCATTGCATTGTATTTTATATTGGGTGCTTTAAGAAAATTTTTTTTGTGATGTTGCATTCTGTTTTACCTCATATTCAATTTACTGTTATATTTTAGTGACAATTTACCCCGATATTTAATGGAATAATAAAGGAGAATGTTGAAGAGGAGCCACTATCTGTCCACCCCTCTTATAAAAGGTACACAATTTTTTTATACAGGTAGCCCAGATTAAGACAGTCATTTTTTAAACAACCATTTTACCTTTTTTAACATACCTTATTGTCTTTGAAATCAAAATCTGGTGTTTTAAATTGTTATTTTTAGCTGTTTGCAATCTGGGGTAAATCTGTAAGGTACCAAAATGAAAGTTGTTCTGTCTTTTGACTTTCTCCTTTATTTTAAAACTGATATTTTTGATATTCTGATTTGTTGCTGAAAAGGCACCATATACTTTTGCAAGTCAAAATGAATGTTTAAAATTATTAGTTTTTAAAAAATACCTTTCAACTTATAGAACTTAAAGAGAGCAGAATATGTATGAGTTCTAAAACAGTACTTAACACTAACTCTACATATTATATAATTATAGTTTAATATTAGATATATTTTGTATCCAAACTAAGTTGTGTGTTATATTGTTAATTTGTTATTTTATTAATAAACTATTTCTGTATTATTCCTGGTCCTTCCTATGAAAAATAATTTATTTGAAAGTTAAGCAAAATTTTAAACTTTGCAGTACATATTCAAGTTAATATTTATAATGAAAAGTTTTTATAAAATCAGATGTGCCAAAATGAAATATCAACAGATTTTGTTTACATTTTAATTGTAATTAATTAAATATCCAAAATATAAGTACTTACTATTTTTAGTACCTATTTTCCATAATTGAAATTAAACAAATTACAATACCTTACCCTTTTTATGTAGAGAACCTTGAAAATTTTCTGCTCTTATATTTGTGAGAATTCTTTCTCAAGAATGTATTTGAAATTTAGGCCTAGACCCAGTTAGATTTATGTTTAATCTAGATATATCATGTATTTAATCATGGTATCATGCATTTAATTGTACGTATATATACTCAAATGAAAGCAATGGAAATTTGGTTTGAATATAGGTTTAAATTATCTAATTTAAAATGGTCGTGACTGGGAGGCATTGTTGCAAATGATAGTTCATGAAATGTCTTCAGTTATTTTTTTTCATGGTTATATAGATGCATATTTTTATCTTTTGTGATCTACAACTTTTCATTGGTGCATAAGTTTACATTTTTGTTTGTACTGTACGTTATTAAATAAAAAATTGCAGTGAAGTGCAATGAAAGTATATATTTAATTGTTATAGAAATTTGTTGACTGTTAATGTGTTTCAGTCAGTGAAGATATTAATAACCTGCTTTGTGACCTTCTTGTAATTACGATTAAAATAAGTTAAATATATATGTTATGGGCAAAGTGATTAATTGGGCATTATTAATAATGCCCAGCGGGCAAAGTGATAAATTTCATTCATAAAATCCGTTGAATTTATCACATTGCCTGGGCATTATTATTAATGCCCAATTAATCACTTTTCCCCTAACATATTTATACAATCGGAAATACTTCTTATTGAATCTTCACTACTTATATTTTTTCATTGCTGTTAAAACATTTTATTGAGGGCTGTACAATGCAATGTTATGCATATATAATTGCATAATTATTTCATGTTGGCTGTGTAGAATTATTTTTGTAACTGACAATAACTTTGGTGTAAAACTTTGAACTTGCACAATATTCATTTTACTGGTGTGTGCTTAAAATGTAATTATCCCAGTATATCCTTGTACTCACTTTATTATAGTTGTTCTAATTTAAATAGGGTGGAAAAAATACCAACAACATCCTATTTTTGAAAAACCAGGTAATAAACTTTATATTCTGAACTTCTCTAAAGTGTGTGTGGCATTTCTCCTACCTTCATTTTCCCTATGTCTTGGCTGTAGTAATTTAAAATTAAATACCAAGTTTTATATTATGGTAAAAAACATGCTTTGTATTTTTTACGATGAATGAATTCACTTATTTACCTGTATTCATATGCTAAATTGTTTGCCGATTCATTTAAATTTTTTTATTCATCAACAGTTATGTTATGTATAGATGTAGATACAAATACAAAGCAAATCCTACCACATTTATAAACTATGCAAACATTTTTTTATCCCTCTATCCCCTCTCTATCCTAAAATAAGTAGAAGTTGTTTTTCTAAAAATATTATGTAGTAAAGCATCTTGGCATGATAGCAATAATCAGTGTCTTACCTCAAAGAATGTTTCCCGATACACGCTTTTCTCCCCATAATTCTTTAATAAGGAAATTTCTAGAGAAAATAATTATTTTGGAATCTAATATTAAAAGAAAAGCTAGTAGTGTTAAATTAAGAAGGATTTTCATGCCAGGGATAATAATTTATCTGTGTACACAATTATTTTGATTTTATTCAGGTTTTCGAAGTTCTCTGTGTTGAATTGTGTTTAAATCACATTTATGTCTATTGTTTGTTAATTAGAGATAGGATAGGTTGGATAGAAAAGGTTAGTTTTGAATCAAATTGTCCAACATTTAGTTTATTGGAGTATTCATCTCTTAAAAGTGTATCGGGTAACAATTCATTTTCCTTTCAAATAAATTTTCTGTCTATAGATATAGTTGTAGTTATTTTTTCCTTATCTCTAGGCTTTCAAATGTTCCTCTTACTCAAATTACTGTAGTTTCCAAAACATGCATCAGTGTCTGCTTTGACTACTGATCCTTGAGAAGATTCAATGTACTTGAAAGACAAAATGTATTATTTTATCTTGTATGAAACAAAAACTTTTGTGTAGTAGACAGCAAGTTTAAAATATTTTCTATCTATAACTATATATACACTTAGATTGAATGTTATGTCTTCCTGCTTTTCTTACATTCCGTTGCTCACTTTTGTTGTTTCAAAGCAGTGTACAAATAAAACGTTCCTCGACTAGTTATTGCTTCCTTTTCTGTGGTTTAAAATCCTTTTTAAAATTAACTGCAAAAGTTTTTTTTAACAGAATTCAAAAATAACAAGTTAAAATTTTGCGCTAGTATATCCTAGGTATTATACTTTTAAGGTATCAATTTTACTTATTGCAACTACTAAATTTCCACGATATTTGTTTATGCAAATTCAGGCATTCTAGAAAGCATTAACATCATGGGACAGACTCTACTGGTATATTAGTAGTAGCTATAAATATAAAAAAAGTTCATATTCAAAGATAAAAACTTATGCTGAGTTAATTAGATAAAAACATTAAAATTAACAACGTCAAGACAGCACAATATTAAAAAGGTGGGGAAAAAGCTTACGACCGTTTCCGAGGTACCATTCCACTTCCTTCGTCAGAGCAGAAATGTGCTGTTTACTAGGGTGGGCCGAAAAAACTCATTTTTTTATTTCCAAGTTGTAATAGCGTGGAAAAGTTGCGAATTATATAGGCAAAGAAAAAGAAAAAAATTTCAAAATCGGTTAATATCTTCCTATCGCGCATAGGCCCCAAAATTTGACAAAATATGAAAAACTTCATTTTTGCGATTATTTTTTTAACCAAATCAAAAAATAAACTAACAAATATTGTTCATGATTTTTTATGTGGAACTAATATAGTTATAGACATAATTTTTCAGGTTCCATTCTTCTATCACTCTTGTTTCGTTAGATATAATTTTTTAATGTTCATACAAATTTTGTAAAGTTGTTTTTTCTGCATTTTTAAACAGCTAATAACTCTAGAACTATACAACTTAAAAACCTGAAATCAGTCCCATTTTGTTCGTAAATTTTTTTGTCGTTGATTTGGTGTGCATCATGATCATCATTTTCAAAAAGGTTTTTTTAAAAATTGTGAAAAAAAATGAAAGTGAAAAAAAATGTAATAAAAAAATTAAAAAGATTTTTCTTTTGAAAAAATATTAATAGCCTTTTAACTCTTAAAATGAACATAACTACCCAATTTCAAGTTGAAAATAAAATTTAATCATGTATATAAAAAAATAAAAAATAACCGTAATTTAGTCAAATCCCTAAACATTCCCTAAAATTATACACCAAAAGCGATTCACTCATGGAAAATTTATCAAATCACTTTAGGGTGTTTATATGATAGTCCACTGAAAATAGAGTTGGACCTCAAACAAATTGCAATAGAAGGTTTCTCAACGGTTTTCACTTAGAAATGACCTCAATAATAACATACTAAAAATCGGCCAAAATCGGCCGGGGGGAAGTAATTTTTTTCAAATTTTTAAAAAATGGCCGAAAAAAAATTTAAAAAAAAAACAAAACAATAATATAGACATGTGATACATGTTTATAGGTTATTTTTGAGTGCTGAAACCGAATATTGCATTTAGTTTGGAAAAAATATTGAAATTTCAATTTTTAAAATTAATTTGAATAATTAGCTATATGAAAAAATTAAAACCCCCCTAAAAACCTAACAAAAACATCCAAAGAGATAAATCCAACGGTTTTCATTTAGAAATGACCTAAATATTAACATACTAAAATTTAAAAATTTTACGAGTTAAAGAAGTTAAATTTTTTTTCAAATTTCCATATTTCTTTGCGAAAAATGCATTTTTTTTTCAAATTTGTGCAAAAAACTTTAGAGGCTTTTGAAAACGTCATTTTTCGGTGGATATTGTCCACAGATAGTTATATAATGGAAAACCGGCGGAATTGACCCTCAATGAATTAGTTAATTATTTTATTTGAAATTGGTAAAATGTAGTACAAATTTCGAAAGAAGTGAAAAAGGTTTGGATGTTTTTGTTAGGTTTTTAGGGGTTTTTTAATTTTTTCATATAGCTAATTATTCAAATTAATTTTAAAAATTGAAATTTCAATATTTTTTCCAAACTAAATGCAATATTCGGTTTCAGCACTCAAAAATAACCTATAAACATGTATCACATGTCTATATTATTGTTTTGTTTTTTTTTAAATTTTTTTTCGGCCATTTTTTTAAAAATTTGAAAAAAATTAAACTTCCCCCCGGCCGATTTTGGCCGATTTTTAGTATGTTATTATTGAGGTCATTTCTAAGTGAAAACCGTTGAGAAACTTTCTATTGCAATTTGTTTGAGGTTCGGCCCTATTTTTCGCTATTTTCAGTGGACTATGACTTAAAACATGTAAAAAATGTCACATAAATTTCAGAAAATAAGACAATTAACAGATTCGGTTCAAAACCTTACAGTGCTAGTTCCCAACTATAAGTTAATTCAATTTGCCTGAATTTTACCTGAATATTCCTTAGAAATGTGTTTATATCCAATTTTTTATGTTATAAAACTTTTAATTTACTTTGATTTGACTTGTTAAAAGTAAAAAAAAATTAGATATAAACATAATTCTTAGAAATTTTCAGGAGAAATGCATGCAAATTGAATTAACTTAACTAGCACAATTGTCGTATTTGCTGAAATTAATGTGACATTTTTTACATGTTAAGTCATATAAACACCCTCAAGCGAGTTTATGAATTTTCCAGTTATACTCTCTTCACTTTGAACTGGCGCTTGAAAATATTTCCTTCCCCCACCACCGATCGGTAACCTTAGCAACTATCCACATCAAAGTGACGAAGAAGGCTTACTAATGGCTGCTCGAAGAGCTTAACTATGGTTACGGTTCTAGCGTGGGGGAAAGCACTATTTCTCAAGCGCCAATTCTAAATGAACAGAGTATAGTGAATCGCTCTTGCTTTATAATTTTGGGGATTGTTTAGAGATTTGCCTTAATTTCGAAATATTTATTTTTTATACATGATTAAATTTTATTTTCAACTTGAAATTGGGTAGTTATGTTCATTTTAAGAGTTAAAAGGGTATTAATATTTTTTCAAAAGAAAAATTTTTTTAATTTTTTTATTACATTTTTTTCGCAATTTTTAAAAAAACTTTTTGAGAATGATGATCATGATGCACACCAAATCAACGACAAAAAATTTACGAACAAAATGGGACTGATTTCAGGTTTTTAAGTTGTATAGTTCTAGAGTTATTAGCTGTTTAAAAATGCAGAAAAAACAACTTTACAAAATTTGTATGAACATTAAAAAATTATATCTAACGAAACAAGAGTGATAGAAGAATGCAACCTGAAAGATTATGTCTATAACTATATTAGTTCCACATAAAAAATCGTGAATAATATTTGATAGTTTAATCTTAGATTTGGTTAAAAAAATCATCGCAAAAATGAAGTTTTTTCATATTTTGTCAAATTTTGGGGCCTATGCGCGATAGGAAGATTTTGAAAAAAAAAATTTCTTTTTCCTTGTCTATATAATTCGCAACTTTTCCGCGCTATTACAACTACGAAATAAAAAAAATAAGTTTTTTCGGCCCACCCTACGCGTTGTTGTTTTTAAGGTTTTTATCTAAGCTCATATTGTTGGAACCACGATTCAAAGAGAACAACTTCATTTCCTTCATCACACCTGTCACCATTTATAACTAAACGAATGTCCCAGTACATAACGCGAAGAAAACACAACTATTATAGTCGAAATGAGAGAATGATACCAATGATGTCCGTACACCGTCCATGCACTACTCCTGGATATCCTACTGCTGTGTCTTGTGACAGGCAGCGGGTAGATCACAGTCCTGGGAGTCCATGCCGGAGTAGTATAAGGTATGGGCTTGCTGTTCAACAGGTAGCCAGATGTCGACAAGGGCCCGTAAGTCTGCTCCACGTTTCTGAGGGCTGGTCTGGGTGGCTGGTAGTGTTCTTGGGTGTTTTGGACGATGACTTCAGCGGGACACATTTTGTCAGTTGCTTTCAAGCTAAAATTTTAAAACAGGGTTGCTTGAATAAATTGCTTTGTGCCAACAGTGATTTAACCAAAAAAGAAAATCAGTGGAATTTTGTGTGGTTTTCTTAGTGAAGAAATATCTACGGATCCTTGAGAAATGTATGCGGTAAAATGGTATCCTGATATTTATGAAAAAGATGTAATAAAAGTGTGTCATAATTTTAACGTAATTATTTTTCTTCCAAAAAATATATAAAAGTCCATTTTATGGAACACTGTCTCTCGTAATGCCTTTTAGGATTAATATCATATTGGATTTTGATATAGCAAACAGCAAGAAAGATGGTATTGTAGTAAAATTTCCAACTTTTTTTTCCGCTTTTATGATCTTTCTAGTTTCACAGTAGCTAATAACAGATTCTATTAGAGTTCATGACATTTAAATGCCCATTTATTTTTTAAAATACAATTTTAGCAAATTAAATGAGTTGAACTTACGACTGAGACACAGCATCACACCTCGATTTCAAAGATGACATAGAATCATCCAGTATATGAAGCGCTTGGGGTCCACATAACCTTTGAATTGGTTCTGACACACATTTCTCGTATTGTCTATACGCACTGAGATAAAAAAAATAATTATGACAAAACGAAAATTATTCGCTCTGGTTTTAAGGCAAAGGGGGTTAAAATCCTTACCAGCAAATGTGAATTTCTTGTGAGTGGGGATTGTACGCGCTGTCAACCATTTTTTTAAATTGATTCCCGCAATTGTCCATAGAAACTTTTCTGTAGCATGTGGCATACTCAAGATAATCTGGAAAAATATTGATTTAAAACTGAATTTATTATTCGATTTTGTTCTTTTTATAACAAGATGCTACAATTTTATGAAATAGTACAGGGTGTATCTGAAATGGTGCCCCCAACTTTCAGGGATAATAGTAGACACCTAGACGAGTCAGAATCACATAGGATTTGGGGGTCCCAGACCAAATCCCAGGGAGTTAAAAATGGAGCGACACCCCAAAAAAATCATTCAATAATTCTATTTGTAAAACTACTATTGGTAAAAATTTAATTATGGTCTCAAAAATTGTGGTTTGATATGATCTTTAAAATTATCTCAAAAGTCTTCACTTTAAAATTTGTTTTATTATGAAAAAGCTAAGTCCAAAGTTTCACGTAAATACAATCAATATTAAACTCTTGTGATCCGGTTAAAGTTTGTTTTTTCCGTGCGCAAACAGTTTTCTAGAGCTGTTTCCAGAACAGCTGTTTGCGCACGGAAAAAACAAACTTTAACAGGATCTCAAGAGTTTAATATTGATTGTATTTACGTGAAACTTTGGATCAACTATGATCTTTCAGATTATCAAATCAAAAGAAAGGATTTCGAAATACAAAATAAGGTTTTGGCAGAGTTTTCACATTTTTTTGTAGTTTTTTTAACTTTTTCATAATAAAACAAATTTTAAAGTGAAGACTTTTGAGATAATTTTAAAGATCATATTAAACCACAATTTTTGAGACCATAATTAAATTTTTACCAATAGCAGTTTTACAAATTGAATTTTTGAAGAATTTTTGGGGTGTCGCTCCATTTTTAACTCCCTGGGATTTGGTCTGGGACCCCCAAATCCTATGTGATTCTGACTCGTCTAGGTGTCTACTATCATCCCTGAAAGTTTGTTGCACTATTTCAGATACAGATACACCCTGTGTATATGTACGCACGCGGTTCTTACATATTTCCTGAATATTTTGCGTTGAACTGATTATTAAAAAAATGTCTTGAGTGAATAGGTTTTTAACACTTTGATTAACTTTAGAAAATAAATATAACAGATGAAGTGACTACAAATAAACATTTAGATACATGTATTAAAAAGCTTTACTGTTTTAAAAATAGAATAAACAACATATTATAGTATATAAATGAAGGTGTACTAATTATTAAATTAATACTCCTTTTACGCTAGAGGTATATTCTTCTTCATCCTCCAACTTAAATAAGAATATCATTCATTCTTTTCATCTTCTTAATCACGTCGAGATATTTACTATCAGTTAAGCTCTCCTGATTTGAATATTAATGTAATGTAGCCTTGATAGTTACGTTCAATGAAGTCAAATGACCGAAGTACTATTTAAATTAGTTCTGTTTTGAAAGACAATAAGAGCTAAGAGCCACATACTTCACTGAGACGTTTTTGGAAATTCAATCGTTTATTTCAGAAACAAGTTAAACCCCATTGGATTAACACAGCGTTTAACTTGTTTCTGAAATAAACGATTCAATTGCGAAATTACTGACAACCATTCATTATAACAACGGCATCAAGGACATTACAATCATTTGATTTCGCTTATTAGTGGATAGATGTGTGGAGAGTTAAAGGCACTTCACACCTATCCTTTTCCCCAAACAATCACTTAGAAGACAATTTAATAGAAAGGGAAATTAAAGTAAGAAGTTGGAGATGGAAAATGCGTTCTTGTTTTACCTGCGTGCAAGGTACTGCTTACAATAGTTTCATACTAATTCAGGAGCGGATCCACGAGGGGGTGTGACTGCCCCCTCCAACAGATGACAGACTGGGCGTATACAAGGAGCGGCTTTCTTCGGGTGTCACCCAAAGGTTGCAAACGTCACTTTACTTAGTCAAATTTCAAAAATATTTCTGGGGTAGCGGACCCCCCAACCCTCATATTTGCTTGGGACACAGTATTATACACATCATTTCATTTTAAATGCTCCAAAATTGTATATAATGCTTAATCTATAATATTCCTTATTTTATTCGTGAGGGGTCGGGGACATCGATCAAGGGGTGGACGACCAATATAAAGAGCTATTGTTTTTTCTTGTAACATGTTGGATTTTAACTTTTGTGGGGTACAACAATATTCTCAGATGTAGGGTGCAAAATGCTTTAAAACACTACTTTCAAATCTGGGTTGATTTGAGGTTAGAGGACAGTATATTATATGAAGGTATTATAGAGTACAAAATATTCACTGTGTGGGTTTTGTTTTTGTTGAAATAACATAAAGGCAACGATGCAAACTTCTTTCACACTAGAGTTTTCAATCCACTAAAATGCTTATTTTTAGTTACTACATAATTGAGAATTCCTTACCTCTTCTGTATCTTTCTGAGCTGCATATGGCGTGTACAGAGTCGATGGAGTTGCTGACAGCTTCATTAAACTTCGTCCTTTGCTCTTCAGAAGAACAATCCATCACATACTTCCTCACACAGTCCATGATATGACTCCATACTCTTCAAATAAAATTATAACCATTTTGGATTTTTACATGAATGTAGTACATAATGGTTAATAATGTCAGGTTGTCCTTGGGTCAGGCAAACCAACCAATCTCTTAACATAGATTTGAAAGGCTGAGTAAATTTTAAAAAATTATTATAGCATTATGGTATAAAACAAGCATAGATATCAAAATAAATGCTAAATATCTGCTTGTTCCAAAAATTTCCCTTATTCTTTGTTGAAAGTTTTAAATTATTGGGCAAATCTATTCATCACAAAATTAAGATATGCTTTAAAAAAGGAAATTTTACTTTAAAGAATTAAAATGGAATTATCACATCGTTTAATGCATAGTTTTAGGTAAACACACAAAATATATTATTTTCATACTAACTCAATCACATTATCGTGCACTCCCATCTTCGTATATACAATACAAATACAAATACAAATTTTGTCGACCAGCTACAGGCTCGAAGCCCAACAAGGCTGGTCCATTTTTTATTAATTCACCCATTCCCACTGACTGTCTAGTTTTAGCTTAAACTCATATACACCCTTCGAATTTACTATATGTTCTGGCAATGTGTTCCATATATCTATTACCCTATTGAAGAAGTAGTATTTTCTTAAATCCCGATTGAAATGAGTCTTATTCAATTTGTACCCATGGCCCCTTGTTCTGTTATCCCTATTTAAGTCTAAACCTTCTGTATCCCCTTGCTTTACGAACTTGAAGAGCTGAATCAAATCCCCCCTCCTTCTTCTTCTCTCCAGTGTATACATGTTTAGCCTACTCAAACGCTCATTGTAATCTAGGTGTGCCATTCCCTTAATTATTTTTGTAGCTCTAAGCTATCCTTAATTTTTTAGTCAAGTTATTTAAACATTAAATATCTACCTGTATTATACACGAATTGAAAAAAAAATTGCTTTTCTGCAACAAATGTACTTTTGCAGTAAAGTAACATTTACAGAGCCATAATGGCAGTAAAAACATTTATGTGTAAAATAAATTTTACCGACATAGTGTTCTGAACATCTTAAACAATAAGAAATAGTAAATGTACAGGGTGGTTATAAAAAAAGTAACCCGACTTAAGGGCCTTTAGAGGCCAAACCGTTCATCGGAATTGAATGAAATTTTGGTGGAAGACGTTTTGAGGGATGGGAAAGAGAATGGTATGAGTTGGAGCAGCCTAACTTCATCAGTTACGGTTAAAGTGAAAAAAATTTTAAAAAATCCCAATGTAACCCCCCTTTTTTATTAGCGCTATGTGATCCCCGATGTCTTAAAACACAAATAGAGTTGAAACGGCACCTCTAAGTTGTAAACTCGCTCCTAGAGAGGCAATTGAAAACAGCTATGAAACTTATTTTTGTAGCATCTAGACTAGTGAATTATTAAGAAATTCTGACTAGTGAATCAAAAAATAACAATGAAGTCAGAATTTCTTAACAATTCACTAGTCTAGATGCTACAAAAATAACAGTTTCATAGCTGTTTTCAATTGCCTCTCTAGGAGCGAGTTTACAACTTAGAGGTGCCGTTTCAACTCTATTTGTGTTTTTAGACATCGGGGATCACATAGCGCTAATAAAAAAGGGGGGTTACATTGGGATTTTTCAAAATTTTTTTCACTTTAACCGTAACTGATGAAGTTAGACTGCTCCAACTCATACCATTCTCTTTCCCATCCCTCAAAACGTCTTCCACCAAAATTTCATTCAATTCCGATGAACGGTTTGGCCTCTAGAGGCCCTTAAGTCGGGTTACTTTTTTATAACCACCCTGTATTTTAATTTACAAAAATAAAACAAAAAACTTTTCTAGTAAGTTACAGTAAGAAATTATTACTTAAATTCTTTGAGCGACCGTTATTGGCACGCTAGGGACTTATTGGGTTCATAGACTTTTCTCGCCATATTTTATTTGTTTATTTGTTGTTTTTGTTTGTACTTCTTTGTGGCTTAGTGGTCTTTTTGTAACCTTGGCCATTGGAAATATAAAAAAACATTACTTAAATTCTTATAACGAAAATTTTGGAATGGAAATAGTCTTTTAAAGAACTGAAAATTTCCTTCAATTGAATTTTAACTTACATTGCGTGAAGGTCACCAAGAGATAAATTTCTATAAACAAATAACTTAATAAATAATATAATAAATAAACTACTTATTATAACTATTTGCTTCATTTCATGATTCTGCCTTTTAAAAGTTCTAACACTTAACTCTTACGTGCAATTCACTTAAAATTTCAATACTGAACTGAAAATACATTTTTTCAACTTAAAAGTCTTTACTTTTCATTTCGAAAATTTTGATCATGCTCAAAGATAAATTAAACACAATCAAAAATCCATTTTATTTAGAAGCGTATTAACCTTTTCCTTTCAACCAAAGAAAAAAAAGTTTTCAAAAATGTATAAAAAATTTCACAGGAGCCCACAGAAACATTTTCAACCAAACAATCTATGAACAAAACTCCCCCATTGATTCGAACAAAACATTTCTCCCTTTCAACAGGATGTTCGGCAGTGAATCTTCATCACTATCACTCCCCACCTAGACAGAACAAGAACTAATGTCGGAATTGTTTTGTGGAAATTTGGGTTCGTTAGCTGCTGCGCAACCCCATCCTGTGTCCCGGAGGGCGTTCTTTGTTGTTCGAGGGCGGAGTGGCATCCCTAATTCGCTTTCAAAATTATGTGGAAGCGGCGCACGAGCAAATACCGCCAATTAGTCTATGGAGAGAGTTGCGTATCCTGTTGTTTTGGAGATAGGTTTCACTAGGAAAGGCATTTTTGAAGGATATTATATTTTAAAAGATGAGATGAATTGTTTAATTATATTTTACTCTATGTCATTCTATGGGATACATAAATGAGTTCATAAAAATTACGAAACAAATATTAAAAAAATCTTCATATATAGTTTACTTTTAAACTTGGAAATAAATAAACTTTATTATTTGTCCTGTTTCCGGTTAATTTCTATACTGATCGGAAATATCCACTTTACCTTTTTTCTGTCAATTGAGAGTAACTTTTCGTTATAAGAAGAAACTTCACATAATTATTTTAGAATACTTACAGACAGGAGGCAGCCTTACTAACAATCGAATGAATCTATAACTCAACTCTAAATCCACGCATAAATTGTTCTAAACATGTTATAGCTTTATGGCTTATTCTTTAGTTTGGTTGTGTACCTATTAGCCCAGTAATTTTAGGGTTTGATAGGGGAATAATTTATAATTAGCTGAATTTTTCAGGATAAGCTCTTTATGATGTGTACAACCCACCCTGAAAAGTCCCCAAAGATCCTCCGTCGGCGTCATTCCAAAATGGCGGATCCAAGATGGCCGCCTAGCATTTTTGCCTTTTCCGATATTTTCGCTCATATCTAAGTCAAAAATTAATATTTTTTAGTTCTGTAAAAGGATTTATACTCAGGATAGATGCCGTTTTTGAATAAAAGTTACAATTTTGCGATAAAAATATAAAACATGGGGTGTAGAGGGATTTTATTCATGCCAAACTGCAAAATTTTCATTGTTGTTTGCATGCTTTGCCATATAACTGTACTAATTGAAAAATCGATCGGAAAAATAATATTAATTTTAGTGGCCCCATTATTTAGGATTATTTTGAAAAATAAATTTTTGAAATCCGCAGAAAATTGACAGAGATATTCAATTTTTAGTAAAGTGTTGTGGTGCGGATGGTATTGGGTAGTATACGTTAGTAGTAGGTTTCGCACTTGATTAATTATTGTTTTTTGGGCATTCTCTTTAATAGCTTAGTTTATACCATTGTAGCGTAAAGTAATCATTATGGTGCATTAAAATTTTCTTACACAAGCATTTAATTATCAAAAAATTCATTAAAATTAATTAGTTCTTTTGGATTTTTTCTATATTTCAGACCCTATAGCTTCCTTTTAAAATGTTTGGAATATTCATTCTAGTTTTCTGTACAGAGATATTTCAAAGGATTTTGAAGTGATCAAAAATAACTTAAATGAACGTTTTAGCTTATACAGTGGGACTCCATTATTGTGAACCATCGTATAAAAAATTTTAATATCACAAGAGGTTTATTATTATTGATTTTTTAATTTTTTTACATGACGCAAAATAAGTATAATTTGAAATAAATGTATGAAATACTATAGAGATTTTTAATGTTATAGAGTACAGGTTTATTCATTGTCATCATCATTGTTTTCGAATTTAGTAGAAGCTGAATTTTTACATGACTCGCCAAAGCAAGATGTGCCAAATCTGGAACATTGGAGTCCTGCTTTTCTGCACTGGAATATTGTGTCACAATCGACAATCCCTTGTAGAATTTATTTTGCAGTTGCAAGAGATGATCTGCAGGGGTTCTTCAGAATATTTGCTGGAAGTGTTGAAGTAACTGGATTCAACTTTCCATCCTTTTTGAACCATTCCCAATCCGTTGGATTCAGGTTGTTCCCCAGCCATTGTTGGAATTGCAAGTAAACTCGAAGTTAATGCTGAGGAGCTGCTGCACTTGTGGGAGAAAGAACTGCTAGATTAAAATTTGAAGATGGAGTTTTGACATCCTTATTGTAGTGAATGTAACGTAATTCATCGAGAGAATCAACTTTTTCTCGCCCAAAAAGGTATTTCAAAAATACCTCACCGATTTCAATAAGGGGCCATTCATTAATTACGTAAGGGTCCCGAGGGGGAGGGGGGGTTGGAAAAATCTCTACATACCCTTACTTGGGGGGTGGGGGGGTCAAACCAATTCTTACGTAAGATTTTCCTAGTTAATATAAACAAATTCCAATTATTCTAATCAAGAGATAATAATATAATAGTAATATGGTAGTTGACAGCAAGAATATTACTTATCTGTTGAAAAATAAAAATCTTTGATTTACGTCAAACGGAGAGTTTTCTAACATTTTATTGTTTTGAGAAACATAATGGAATCTTACGTAAGAATAGGGGGGAGGGGTTTGAAAAATCTTACGTACTCTTACATGGGGGGAGGGGGGTCAAAAATTGCCAAAATCATCCTTACGTAATTAATGAATGGCCCCTAACTTTTGAGGGGTCAAGTGAAGGACTATTAAACCGTGAAACCATAGAGTGCAAATTTGGATTTTTCTTTATCAATTTGAAAGCTGAAGATTTCCCCTTTTCTTAAAATTGCTGAGGTGGAATCGCATCCAGAAGCTGCATGTAGGAAGAAAAGTGAATCTTTTATTGAGCCAAGAGTGTTTTGAATTTTAGAGATGTCGTAGCACTTGTGTTCTTTAATAGTTGTTTGAGGACGCAAAAAAAACAGTGACTCTCCTGGGGTACAACGCCCATTTAGAATAATTCAGAGATCTGTATCGGTCCCTATTACTGTGACTTGTTTGTTTAAGCTTGGACTAGCTTCAATTGCTGAAGAACAGATGAGTATCAGCATCATCCTTTGAAGTTATTCCTTCTGCCTGAAAGTAACTAATGAGCATTCTAATCAGTCTTGATTTGTTCTCGGAGTTGCGCAAAAAATTAGATTGTTTTGTTGTAGCCACCATATTTTCCTCAAAAACTCTATCTTCAAATTTTAATCTAGCAGTTCTTCCTCCAACAAGTGCAGCAGCTTCTCATCATTCATTTCGAGTTTAACTGCAAGTTTAACAATGGCTGGGGAATAACCTGAATCCAACGGATTGTTCAAAAAGGATGGAAAGTTGAATCCAGTTACTTCAACACTTCCAGCAGCTTCTGAAGAACTCCTGCAGTTCAGCTCTTGCAAGTGCAGAAAACCAGGACTCCAATCTTCCAGATTTGGCACATCTTGCTTTGGCGAGTCATGTAAAAATTCAGCTTCTACTGAATTCGAAAACAATGATGATGACAATGAATAAACCTTTACTCTATAACATTAAAAATCTCTATAGTATTTGATACATTTATTTCAAATTATACTTATTTTGCGTCATGAAAATATAGTCAAACTCCGCTTCATTGTAAAAGAATTAAAAAATCAATAATAGCCAAACCTCTTGTAATATTGAAATTTTTTATGCGATGGTTCACAATAATGGAGTCCCAGTGTATAAGCTAAAACGTTCATTTAAGTTATTTTTGATCACTTCAAAATCCTTTGAAATATCTCTGTACAGAAAACTAGAATGAATATTTCAATCATTTTAAAAGGAAGCTATAGGGTCCGAAATATAGAAAAAATCCAAAAGAACTAATTAATTTTAATGAATTTTTTGATAATTAAATGCTTGTGTAAGAAAATTTTAATGCACCATAATGATTACTTTACACTACAATGGTATTAACTAAGCTATTAAAGAGAATGGCCAAAAAACAATTATTAATCAAGTGCGAAACCTACTACTAACGTATATACTGCCCAATCCCATCCGCACCACAACACTACTAAAAATTGAATATCTCTGTCAATTTTCTGCGGATTTCAAAAATTTATTTTTCAAAATAATCCTAAATAATGGGGCCACTAAAATTAATAGTATTTTTCCGATCGATTTTTCAATTAGTACAGTTATATGGCAAAGCATGCAAACAACAATGAAAATTTTGCAGTTTGGCATGAATAAAATCCCTCTACACCCCATGTTTTATATTTTTATCGCAAAATTGTAACTTTTATTCAAAAACGGCATCTATCCTGAGTATAAATCCTTTTACAGAACTAAAAAATATTAATTTTTGACTTAGATATGAGCGAAAATATCGGAAAAGGCAAAAATGCTAGGCGGCCATCTTGGATCCGCCATTTTGGAATGACGCCGACGGAGGATCTTTGGGGACTTTTCAGGGTGGGTTGTACACATCATAGAGTGCTTATCCTGAAAAATTCAGCTAATTATAAATTATTCCCCAATCGACCCCTTTTTTCGCCTAAAATTACTGGGCTATATCCTTTATGTGAATAACTAAACGCTTTGATCAAGTTTTATTATTAAGAATGTAACATGATTGTAGAGATTTAAAAGATGGTTTCCTTTAAAATTAAACCATAAACCCAAAAAATTTAAATAAATATTTTTCCTGTACACACACATGTGTATAAAAATATATTTATAAAACTTAAATTGTGGTGTAATAAACACTTAAAAAAGTCGTAACCTGCACTTACTGACACATTCCTTCAATCTCATGCTGTGTAACAGGAAACATGTAACGCACTTCATTGAGGACAGGTTGCATCATTCCAGTACAGTTGTTTAATTTCCTCTCGCAAATTTCTTTGCATTCAATCCTCAGAAATAATACTAATAAAAAAAGACTATATTAAATTATTTTTATTTGTGAAATATTAAATGATAATAATAAAAGATAATATATAGCTGATAATGAAATTATTAACTAAATTGCTCAAACTTTAGCCACCTGTAAAAACTTCTAGAAAATGTCGATGCTAGCTAAAACTATACAGCTAAAACTAACGGGATTCCGAGTAAAAATCCACGTTCTTCATGTTAGGTTGTTTCCTCAAAAAACATTTGAGAAGTGATGAAAATCCTATTTTTCAGACATGTACCGACCAAGGAAGCTTACAGGAAAGATACAAGTGTGAAAGAAACCCCTTTAGAACACTGTTAAAAAGTATTGACTTAAAAGTGAGAATATTTACTTACTCACTTTTTTGAGATGTTATGATTCAAAAACAAGTATAGTGCTGTCCTTTAAAAAACCCACCCCAAAATGCACCCTAAAAAAACCAATCGAGGTATGTTAAATAAATAATTGAAATAATTTTAAATTCTCATGTTCCCTGTCTTTCTATGCCATTTAGAGTGGCAGGGAACGTAAAAACAAGTCAAAGAACCGTTTATTTACTTAGTTTTTTGAATAAATAGAAAATGTCGATTTTGGGCTAAAAATATGATTTAGTTATGCAGAATTTTATGCTGTAAAAATATATAGTGGTGTCCTTTAAAAAAACCCACTTTTTCAGTTTTCCGTCATTAAAAGCTTAAAAAATATGATAATTTAATCGAACAAAATTGTGTTGTAACGGCTCGTCCTCCTCTACATTTTAGTGCTTAGTAATTTTAATTCCGACTCTCCGTTACAAATTGGCAGACAAAAAAGTAAGAATCCGAAAAAAACCCAATTTTCCTAAAAAAAACCCATGTACCCTAAAAAAAACCCACACTTGAAAATACTCAAAATATTAAGAAAAAATATGATTGAAAGGTTTATTTTGATAGAAAAGAGAATAGTTAAGATAATTAAAACCAAGTTCATCACAAATTATTTCTAAAATTAAAACTGTGATAAGTTTTTCTACTCAAGAATTTTGCCTTCAAAACACAACGACAATAGCGTTT
Organism: Tetragnatha versicolor; assembly: GCA_024610705.1. Taxonomy (NCBI): domain Eukaryota; kingdom Metazoa; phylum Arthropoda; class Arachnida; order Araneae; family Tetragnathidae; genus Tetragnatha; species Tetragnatha versicolor. The sequence goes on from JANDEH010000001.1 coordinate 1,906,474, forward strand.
TTATTGTTGTATTTTGATGAAAACGACCTATTAAATACGAATGCTTAATACAATTTCTATAAAAAAGCTTAAGAACGGTAATTGGCACTGATATTTTATTTTAAACCCGTAACTATTTACTCTCAAAACCCATTTTCGAGTAAAACTCTGTAAAATGCTATATTTTCATGGAAAATGGCTGTTTTTGGTAACATTGAGTTTTTATCAAAAATACTGAAAAAAAATTGAGAATTACCCAAACAACTATTTTATTTGCATAATTAGTTGTATATCATGAATAATATTAAATATTTTGCAAAATTTTTTATTTATTTTATCATTTATTACAAAATGAAAAGTGGGTTTTTTTTAGGCACACTATGGGTTTTTTTCACCCCTCATTTCAAAGACTACCGTAGGGTCCCTAATTGGCCGACTGAGCTGAAATTTCAGTATTTTATTCTCATAATAACGGGATAACACGAAACCACATGAAGAATGCTTTAAAATGTTTATAACATATATTTTTACAGCATCAAAATCTGCATAACTAAATCATATTTTTAGCCCAAAATTGACATTTTCTATTTATTCAAATAAATAAGTAAATAAACGGTTCTTTGACATGCTTTCAAGTTCCCTGCCACTCTAAATGGCTTAGGAAGACATGGGAAATGAGAATTTAAAATTATTTTAATTATTTATTTAAAATATCTCGATGGGTTTTTTTAGGGTACAATTTGGAGTGGGTTTTTTTTAAAGGACACCACTATACGTTATAAAGACTTTAAAGCATTTTTCACGTGGTTTTGTGTTATCCCGTTATTAAGAGAATAAAATACTGAAATTTCAGCTCAGTCCGCGAATTAGGGACATTACGGTAGACTTTGAAATGAGGGGTGAAAAAACCCCATAGGGTGCCTAAAAAAACATTTTTCCTTTTGTAATAAATGACAAAATAAATAAAAAATTATGCAAAATCTATATCTATATAATCCAAATACCACTGACTGACTGACTGACTGACTGACTAACTCACTAACACTCATCACGAAATCTCCAAAACTGCCGGACCGATTAGTCCACTGAAAATAGAGTTGAACCTCGGACAAATTGCAATAAAAGGTTTCTCAACGGTTTTCACTTAGGAATGACCTCAATAATAACATACTAAAAATCGGCCAAAATCGGACGGGGGGAAGTTTAATTTTTTTAAAATTTTTAAAAAATGGCCGAAAAAAAATTTAAAAAAAACCCAAAACAATAATATAGACATTTGATACATGTTTATAGGTTATTTTTGAGTTTTAAAACCGAATATAGCCTTTAGTTTTGAAAAAAAATTGAAATTTCAATTTTTAAAATTAATTTGAAAAATGAACTATATGAAAAAATTAAAACCCCCCTAAAAACCTAACCAAATCATCAAAAGAGATAAATCAAACGGTTTTCACTTAGAAATTACCTAAATATTAACATACTAAAATTTAAAAATTTTATGAGTTAAAGAAGTTCAATTTTTTTTCAAATTTCCATTTTTTTTTGCGAAAAATGCTTTTTTTTTCAAATTCGTGCCAAAAATTTTAGAGGCTTTTGAAAAGGTCATTTTTCGGTGGATATTGTCCACAGATAGTTATATAATGGAAAACCGGTGGAATCGACCCTCAATGAATTAGTTAATTATTTTAAATTCTGATGTAAATATGCCAAAGTATTACCTTTTTTCACTTTTTACTACATTTTACCAATTTCAAAATTTTAAATAAAATAATTAACTAATTCATTGAGGGTCAATTCCACCGGTTTTCCATTATATAACTATCTGTGGACAATATCCACCGAAAAATGACCTTTTCAAAAGCCTCAAAAGTTTGGGGCACGAATTTGAAAAAAAAAATGCATTTTTCGCAAAAAAAAAGTTGAAATTTTAAAAAAAATTGAACTTCTTTAACTCGTAAAATTTTTTACTTTTAGCATGTTAATATTTCGGTCATTTCTATATGAAAACCGTTTGATTTATCTCTTTTGATGATTTGGTAAGGTTTTTAGGGGGGTTTTAATTTTTTCATATAGTTCATTTTTCAAATTAATTTTAAAAATTGAAATTTCAATTTTTTTTCAAAACTAAAGGCAATATTCGGTTTTAAAACTCAAAAATAACCTATAAACATGTATCACATGTCCATATAATTGTTTTGGTTTTTTTTTAAATTTTTTTTCGGCTATTTTTTAAAAATTTAAAAAAAATTAAACTTCCCCCCGGCCGACTTTGGCCGATTTTTAGTATGTTATTATTGAGGTCATTCCAAAGTGAAAACCGTTGAGAAACCTTTTATTGCAATTTGTCCGAGGTTCGGCCCTTTTTTTCGCTATTTTCAGTGGACTAGATAGGCTTGAAATTTGACAGAGACCTTCCTCTCAGCCATTAGACGCGCACTAAGAAACGATTTTAAAATCGAACGACTCCTTCCCTGTTTTTCGGCGCTTTTTCGACTCCGTTTTACCCATTGAAATAACATTGTGCATTGTTGAAATGTATAAATTGCAGTGTTTACTTCTCTATCTTAATGCGACGTCTTGCCTCACTTGATAAAATATAATTTGAAAACATTTTATAATTTACAATTAAATTTAAGAAAAACAGTGTGAATATCTGTATTTAAATATTATAACAGCTATCAGAAAACCGAAATAAATTGAAATAATTAATTAACTTTCTTTAAAATTTTAATTTTCTCAAAAATAAATATATTTATGGAATAGCAAGAATTGTAAAAACGAATTAATATCTTAAGGGGCCGTATACCGTTGCCGAATGCATACCGCAAATGCTCTTTCTCGTTCGTTTTATCAAAAACTATTGGATAAAATCGATTGAAATTTTGGTTTCCCACATAAAATTACTATAAGAATCGATTACCATAAAAATATTTCACGATTTAAAAAAAAACTTAAGTTTATTTTTAAAAAATAAAATTTTTTTTAATCAATCTGGATGAAACTGGATATTTAAGGGTTTGAGGGGATGGCCTTTCAGAAAAACTAATAATAGTTGGGGGTCCCCATTGGAAAAAAAAGTTAGTGACTCGTTTAATATGAAGACGACCCCCTAAGGACTCGAAAATTTTTTTGGTAAAAGAATACTTTAATCAATGAAAAACGACCCTTTTTTGTCTTCTTAACCCAAGTGGTTCGCCCACAAACCCCACTGTAACGTTTTTTTTGCGGGAGCTGTACTATTCCATAACTTAAACACCATTTAAAATTATCCTTTTTTGGAGTACCCCCACCCACCCCACAGATGTGGTAGTTCTGCACCCTGTATCTTTCGAAATAAACCATGGTAATTTTTTAGTTTTAAATAATTTTTGGATGCATAATTCTATTACTACGTTGCAAATGATAAGAACTATAGTATGTGAGTAATCTCAACAGCTACAAAACTACTTCTAAAGGAGGTTAATAGAGGTTAGTGAAAACAATATTGAAACAGTGGAATTTAAAATGCCCAATATTCAAAAATTCATAAAAATAGGCCTCGACTTTTCAACTTCATCCTTCTAGTGAAACAAAAAAACAATCTAAAATTTAAACCAGGTTAAAATTTTGAATTGTCCCAGAGGAGCCCTAACACTACCTTCTTTTATCCTTTTGTGGTCAACAAACAACGACTAGTTATAGCCGATTGAGTCCACATTTTTGTGTGTGTTGGATAGGTGCGTTTTTCTATCACGAGTAAATTTTGCAAAGTATAAAATTGCCTGGGTTACTACTGAGAAAATTTTCAAAGAAGTTAAGTAATTAAGAGTTTGAAATGTAAAGTGAATGTCAAAAGACTAACTTGTAGAAGAATTGGAGAAAGTGCTCCAATCTTTTGATCTTTAATATATAACTTGAAGGACCAAGGAACTCAGTTTGATAGTAATCACTACCACGGAAATGTGAATCCAATAAGTACATTTCCTTATCCAAGTTGAAAATTGTACAGTTTTTCTTAAAAATAAGTTATAACAGTAATACGACATGCATTATATTGTATTTCAAACTTACTCACCCATAGCATAACAAAGAATTATTTCAGCGTAATACTTCATCTTGGAACTAGCGAATCATCAACACAAGCACCAGCACTATTTTGTTAATCCGGTATTACGTGATCAGGGAGATAATCTCTTCAAGGGAAGTGGGCATTTCCCCAATGGATATCTAACGGTCCTTCCAACTGTAGATGACCACTCTACGCACACTCACACACTGGACATGGACAAGTTCCACCGACTGGAAATGAAGCCTTTTTCACAGGCGTGATAAAATTGGAGATGGCTAATAAATCAAATCATCACCGTCTCCAGAGAGACCAAAAGTCGTGTGATTTACAACATTCTATTGGAGGGGTCAATCATGGCTAGCCCGATGACCAGCGGACCGGAGTTCCAGGACATCCGCCATATTATATGGAGGCCACTTTTTTGCTAAAAACATTCGCCAACAAAAAAGCAGAGGAGGCGGTGACATCGCATTGAGCCTCCTGTTAAGTAATGAATGCGGTGCGTGGTCCAAAGGGGTTGGAACAATGTCACCCGAAAAGAGAGAACGGCTACGACTACTCTGCATTTTCGGTGGAAATTCTGAAATGAAGTGTTTGTTCGACGAAAACGCCCATTATCTGACGTTCTGACATTTCTAGGGAACAAAATATGACCTCGTGGGTGGAATCAGGGCCGAAAGGGGTTGAAAAAGAGTATTGTTGTTGACAGATATGTATTATAAGAACGCTTGTCTGTCATTAGTTCTTTTATGAATCCTGTTCTGTATTTTATGGGTAGGGTTGTACGAAATGTATATATTCCTCTTCTTGTGGTTCTCGAAACTTATTCTACAATGCTAAACCAAATGGTAGCAAGTATGTAATGTAAGTACGTGTGTATATCAAAATTGTTCAACAAATTTTAACTTCGTCTTTTTTTAATGTTCTTCCCACCACTCTCCGTTCCCTCTAACGTTTTTACTCAACGGTACAGGGTGTGAAGTAGAATGCTGAATTAGGATAAAAAAGAGAAAAAGTAAACTTGCTTGAGTGAGAAAGTTAATAATAATCTCCACCTCAGATATTACATTGATTTCACACACATAACCTTTACTAATTTCTTTACAGTGAATATTCTAATCCATAGGTTTCTAAACTGTAGGTTGCGAGTCACTTTTTGTTGGGTCGCTATAAGTTTTTAATTTATGCTTAAATTTAGGATGCCTTTTCATATCATCAGATCAGATAGTAAAAGAATAGGTTAACAATTTGGTGTTTAAAGTAAAAGACAAGTAAGAATTTCTAGACTTTATTTGTTGCTCTTAAGATTAAACTATTCTACTTAAAAGTCGTGTTTAAAAAAATCCAGGTAGTTTTTTAATGTTATTACAATAATCTTTAGGTGTGATTTGAGGCATAATCAGAAGTTACAAACTATAGCGAAACTTTCGGTGTTTTAGTCTGGGATGTGATGATCTAAGAAAGTACCTCGATATTTTAAAAGGATGGAAGAAGTTCTTTTCCTCAACTTTCCCCATAATATTATTGGCTGTTCCCTATTTTTCAGAAAAGAAGTACTAGTTCAAATTGATGAAAGGATTTTACTAAAATCAAGAAATTGATTACACTCTGGAGCTGTAAAGCCCCGTAGTACCATTATTGATTATCCCTGGAGCTCAGTTTATTAAGTTCTTCCTTTTCTCCATTGTTTTCTTTAATTTTTTAAAAAAGGAAATAAAGATTTTCTTTTTATATCATCCTGGAAAAAATATTAACTGTATTGGAGCCAAGTTTTAAATATTTACACAAAGAGGTCCCATTCTACTTTAGATATTTAAGATATTTAATAATCTAAGAAAAGGAACTGTATTCCATGTAAAATTGCCATGTTCTACGTGAAGAGGATTGCTTCATTAATCTTATAGTACAGATTTTTCATAATTACCAGTTCCCCTTTACAAAGTGTTCTTTAAAGAATTTCTTATCTAAAAGACTCTTCGTGGTGCAAAAAAATGTGTATACCACTATTTAAATATTGTCAACTTGTGAAATCAAAATTTTAAACGAGATTTCTTACATTAATAGAATAATGTTATGCACATAGCGTACTTCAACTATGTAATACGATTTCATAACATTTTTTTCTCTTTACTTACGATGTTTACGTATTCAACAAGGAAATAAGAACTAGCTTCATTGCTCTTTAGTCTTTACAGGCATTCAAATTGCTCTTATAAATGATCACAGATGATTTTCTTTTAGAAAAAAGATGCTTCTCTTAATCTATTCAAGGTAAGAAATCGTGTGTAACGAAATGCTCCTCACGAACACTTCTGGGCTTAAATGTATAGACCGGGAATGTTTAATGGTACATAAATTGAACTAACCTTGTAATTAGAAAGTATAATCCTATTTCAGTTCTTTTTATAATTTTTAGGTAGTTCGTTTGAGGTGGTCTGCTTATAAAAACTGGCACTTGACAAATGTATCTATGAAGCTTTCTACTTCTTGGATTAGTAGAGAGTGTACTTTTTCCCACGGACGCATTTTACAACTATGCTTCGCTATTTATAAAAAAAAGGTTATTTAAACTTATAAATTTAAAACAATCACATGGGAAGACTACTTTTTTCCATTAGAATGTAAAAGCACACTTCAGGTATTAAACGCATTGCTTCATCCGCTTTAGGAGCACTTCATTCATGTCCACGTTTCTGTCCCCCGTCGACTCAAACAAGGAAGCAAACCCGTTTTACAATGGTACTTTGCACCAAGGATTTAAACCTCCTTTCAACAACGGGATGGCAGGAAGGATAAACAAAAGGTGGGAGCTTGTGGCCTCGCTTCGAGAACTGCTGGTTTATTTGACCTCAATGCCGACGCCATGTCAACCTGTTGCCTTCTTTCATCCCGCCGGTGAAAGTGGTTTTTGGAAATTCAGCTCAAACATTTACAGAACATATTCCTCAACAGGAAGAACCTCACTTTTTTACGGTCGGATTGATAGTAAGGCGCCGGATCTGTGTTACAGCATCATATGCGGAAAGGGTTCCATAAAAGAGTAATTAATGCGTAATAGTCACTTTCATCACTTAGCTGAATGGCATCCCTTGGTGTTTATGGGTATTCGAGAGAACCGAAAGCTCGTTTATGCAATCAGGTTAACGTGGCTATTTGCGGAAGTTTTTGAAAGGGTTTGAAAGTTGTACATTCTGCGTTTTAGATGGAAAAGAAAATCATCTTACTTTTTTGTACTTTTGATTTTTTTAGAAAGGTGACTGGTTGGATTTGAAGTGTACTGAGTGCTAAGATTTTGTGAATAAAAGAAGATATTCTTAAGAAGCAAAAAAGTTGTTTGCTATTTATAAGCCTTTAAAATTGTGTTTAATAAACTCCTTTTTGAACATTCGGGGTCCTTTGTTTTCTGAAGGACCACATCGTGTATATCACAGACTCTTAAAGGAAATAAAAACAGTTTTAAAAAGTAGTCATTAAATTTCGGGAGGGTTGAACACCCTAACTTCCTTTGGATACGGCCATGGAGTTAAAAGAAGTTATTCCTAACTTCTATGAATTTAGGCTCAGATATGGAGTGCAGTCTCTCTGCTCTTCAACCTCTCTTGTTATATCATAATTAAATTTTAGAATAAATAAAAGAAATGGAATGAGTCTAAAAGAGGGGATGATAGAGAAAGGGAAGATGTGACACATTGAATCAAATCAACCGTCAGTCACTCTGAAGCATCAGTCTTTCATATCAACCACTCAGTATTTTCCAAAGATATCAAAGAAGGAAATAGAAAATATCTCCGAATGGACATCAATCTTTCATTGATCATCATGATGGTTAGCTCACGGGTTCATCGTCCTTAGCTGAATACAACTTCTTTTAGCTTTAATAATGAATTTTAATAACTTCCGATGTAAAAAAAAATATGCCTGTCAAATGAATTTTATAAATGTTTTTTTTATGTTCTTCCCACCAGTCTCCGTTCCCTCCAACGTTTTTACTCAACGGTACAGGGTGTGAAGTAGAATACTGAATTAGGATAACAAAGTAAACTTGAGTGAGAAAGATAAAAAAAATCCAGCCTGATTTAATAAACAATATCTGAACTCTAAACCTAAACTAAACGTCTAAACTAGGGGTGGCAACCCAAATGATGTTGAGGACCACTTTGGAAAACCACAATACTCTCGCGGGTCGCATATAAAATTTTAGGATATTAGGTGCACAGAATGACAGTGAAGTAAATTGAATAAACTAGGTATATAAATTAGGGAGTTTCTTAGATCCTTTGCTTAGATTGACAGATTTCTAAATAAAATATTCATTTAAATTTACCTTTAGGAGCAACCCCAAGAATACCTTCTGTAGTACCAAAGGAACTAAACAAGGTGCCGTTAAAAAACACTTGGAATCACTCGAAACTAAGGAGCCTGTGGCGCTATTTGAAATTAATTTCGGGAGGATCCAAACTTTCTCTAAAAATTGCAGCTATATTTTTGCACCGGGAAAGAGCACACCTAAATCTTCCTCTGATGCCCCTATGCATATTAAATAGGTTCAATGCATAAATTAAAAAATATTTTTAGGTAGGATTTGCACCTGGCTGAACTTAGTAATATCCTAAAAAAGTTGTAAACAATAGAATTCCTAGTACTATAGGGGGGGGGGGTCTGTGGGTCCTCCACCAGACATTTTGTTGGAAATACGACTCTAAATAACAGGTTTTAACGCGTTTTGGCACACTTTGTCCGAATTTCGGGGGAGGGGCTTAACTTACTCTAAAACTTTAACTTTTAGACTAAAAAAACAAAATGATTTCAAACGGCCCTCGGGCCGCGGGTGGCCATTCTAGACAATCAGTTTTCTACCTATTTTATCCCACATGAAACATAAGCTCCGTTAAAAGAGTCTGCTCCTTTGGGATAATAAACGGGTTCAAATCCCAATCCGAACCGGTGAACCGCATCCGAAACGCGTGTATGGATACTGCTTTTGAGCGGTTCATCTCCGTCGCCGTACACCTCAGGGCTTCTTCGCATTGCAACTGTACTGAGAGAGGGATTCCGTGATACAAGAAATCCCACACCTGAATCAGGGATTTGTGGGAAAAGATACACGGGGTCGAAATTAGTTATGGCTAGTTGACCCTGAAGGGCAAATAGCCTGACAGTGGATAGGTAAAAGATAGGGGCGCTACCTTTGTAAAATAGATTAGATTTAAATTGATTGCATGCTAACAAAAGTTTCAATTAAACGCGGGGGGGTCAGTTCTAATAACAAACAAAAAAAACAAATGAAAAGCTATTAGCAAGTTTAAAAAATTTTAACATTTTGTTGTTGCGAGATAGACTGCACTTGGTTGAAAACACTGTTTCTCTCAGTTCGATTCATATAGGTAGATAAGGGGTTAACTTAACCCAGAGTTCCAATTCGAAGATATCCTGTTTGCGAACAAAGCAAAAATGCTTCCACGTGCGCCTTCGTGTATGTTTATTCTCAGGAACCTGTTTTTGCGATAGGTAAAAAAACAGAGATGAATCTCCTGCAAAAAGGCATCAATGTCGGTATTCACCGGTTAGGCCAAAAATTCATCCATGCGTAGACTATGTATTATTATTATTATTAGGTAAGCAGCATCGAGGCTTTATTATAAGAGATTATAGCTGAGTATACATCAGGAAGACATTAACGAAATTGCTTTTAGAAAATACAAATATATTTTTTTTACTTTGGGGAATAAGAAGGCAGATGTTATTTATCAGCTAGGTTCATTTTTATAATTATTACAGATAAAACTTCCTTAACAATTGTAGACCTTGTAAGTTTTTTGAAACTACGAATAATTTTGTGTCATTAGTCATTGTTATTTTTTTTTAGAAATAACCTTTTTGCTTCTTTACCTCGTTAAAGATAAAAAAACCCAAAAAGTTTATCTGCGGAGTTTTATAAAAAGCGATAAGATATAAACTCACGCACAAAAATGGAATGATAAAGGTGATTTCAGTCGGTAAATTTAAGCATGTTGTTAAGTTTATACTATTTGAATACAATTTAAACTACTGGTGCTTGCTGTTCAACAAATACTTAAAACCACCTTATTTAGATAGGTAATTTTGGTACATTAAATTTTTAAAATTATGAAAGGATGAATCTCATAAAAAGATAAAAGATTAAAAAAAGGCTTATAAACTTTATGAGTGTAATAATAAAACATATAAATAGTGTTGTTAAACACTTCTTGCATCCTACTTTGTGTATTTAACGTAAAAACTAGTTGTATGAATTATTGTTTGATTTCATTTAAAAGTTTGTCTAAACGAGTATAAAAATATAAATCCCCCTTTTAACTTTATTTTTTTTATGTTATTTTAAAATAATTTAAGGTTACTGAACTCTTCTCAAAAACTTACGTAGGAAACATGAATGATTCAATTCAAAACAGCTAATCAAGCATTAAACTAGCTTCCGGAAAAAATTCTCACTCAGCGTCCTTTGGTAAGAACAAAATGTGAAATCCAAATAATTATTCCTTATTATTAACTCTTAAGAGACATATTCCCTGTAAATAAACTCGTAAACAGAACCAGTCCACCATCATGCTGAAAATTCGTGTCAATCATGAGTAGGAGCTTTGTATGTTTCGAGTACCTCAAAATGGTTTGGGTGGAAGTGGATATTCTGGCCCATCTCTTCCCCGCCCCGCCTTCTCTCTTGGACCTCTCGCGAAGACTGGTCAAGAGAGCTATTCTGAGAGGCGTTTTCACCTGGAAGTGTTGCTCTTTCGGTCGCTGCTGGTAAGCCCGTTATTGTTGTATCACAAGAAGTGTGGTTGTGGTGTTTTGGAAAATGGAACGATGAACTTTGTTTACATTCGGTAAAGCTTTAGTGGAAGTTTTTTTTAAATGAAGTGAAAATTTATAGTTTAATTTGTTTTTAATGCATTGTGGGTATCGTTGATTTTATATGCTTTCCCTTTCTATTGGTTTGAGTTGTTTATTTAAAGCTTAAAATTTGATTAAATTTTAAAATTAAAAACTACATTTTTCATTTTAATGTTTAAAATGAAGGCACAATCAATGCTAACAGATAAAACCTAACTTCGTTAATTTTTTAAAATTAAGCTAAGATGTTTCAATGCATCAAACTAAAATTAAAAATATTCTTTGCATGCGACGATTCTTGCTAACAATTTTTTTCTATTGCAACTGCTTTCTGGTTTATTTAACAAATAACAAACAAAAAAGTTTTAAAACTTGGATTGCTCAAGTTAAATTTAAAGTTGTTTTGAGCATGAGCGAGAAAAACCTTCATATGTATCTAAAACATTATCTTTTAAGGATTTGTTGCAGTTATCAGCCGCGACACCACAATTAAATTACGTTTCTAATTCAGTTATCAACGAGCGACTAAAAAACTGTTTAAATCCGTAAATAATTCAAGGAGAAAAAAATTAACCCTTTAAATTGATTCTGCCAAGAAAGAGAATACCCTATTACGATAGGGATAGAGAATAGAACTTTACAACCAGCAGAGTTTTCACTCTTTGACACGACATCAAAACATGTTAAAATAAATTAATTGAGAGAATGATTTACGATTTTTTTTATAATTGCTCTTATTTAACTAAATTAACTTTATGAAACATACCTATTGCTTTTGGTTTTAAAGTTAATAGAAAATTTGTTTATTTTTAAAGTGTTAATTTAAATATAATTTGCATTTTCTTATTTGAAACTTTTTTCAGCAAAAATGCTGTCACTTCTTATAAAAAAGTTTCCTTTTTGATACTCCCTTGCACTTTTGGTTTTGAAAGTTGAACAAGTCTCGAAAGCTGAAATCTGATTTAAATAGTATTTTAGTAATTAAATAATTATATTAACATTTATAGTATTTACATAATATTTTTAAAAACAAAGTAATTTACTTTTAAAGGTAATGTTTCCGTGTTTAATGAAATAACATGAAAATAGTAATTTTTGTGCCAAAGCGCAATATCGTTTGACTCTTGAATTATTATTTAATGTAACAATTAATTACATACAATAATAATTAATCATAATTATTGTGTTTTTAGACAATATTTTAAAATTGTTATTTTTTCTTAAAATGCTTATACTTTTCAACTTATAAAAAAATATTACAGATTTTAAATAGTCTTCATTAGAATTTTTTCTCACGGCTGAAAATTACAGGATCTTAAAATAACCTTAAAATTATTTAGGTATCATAATTTTATCTTATATATTAAAATAATATGGTTTTTCTTTCCGCCGGCCGCCAGGCCGAAACCCTCAACCGATTTGGACAAACTCGGTCTCTATAGAAAGCTTTCCACCCCTAGATGAGCCAATAATATAACAACACGTTCCTCCAAAACCTTCCATTTTTAAATTATGCGTTCTTTTCACTTTTCTCTAATGTTAACTCTATGGAGAGGTTCCGTTCCGCCGGCCGCCAGGCCGAACCCCCGAACCGATTTGGACAAACTTGGTCTTAAATGGAAGCTTTCCACCCCTAGATGAGCCAATAATATGTCACGTTCCTCTAAAGCATTCCATTTTTTAATTAGAAATTATTTCAATTTGCCCCATAGTTTTTAGTTAATATTTTTATCAACACAGGCAAAACGTCCTTGAAAGAGCGTGAAGAAAATCTACATTGAAATTAAATTTCAAAGTTTTGACGGTTCACTAGATTTATCCCTACGAGATACTAGAGCCGTATTGAATTTATAAAAAATTATGGTACATGTTTGATTGTTTATTTCTTCTTTCCCTTTAAAGAAGGGGATAAACCCAGAAGGGGATAAACATCCAACTTCAAACAATGACGGCCGTAGTCTGTGCTTTTGGATTTAAATCACTTGAACAACCGATCAACTGATTCACAAATATTAGCCAAGCCCTGATCTGTTATATTTGATAGTCTGAGCACCTGGATCAATTGATAAAAGTGAATCAGAAACACCAGAGCTGGCGAACAAGCGAAACCAATGGCGATAAAAAAAGCTCAATCGTGATTGGTTGAGATCGTTTATATTGATGAATTTGATAGGAAAGAAATTTGCGAAAAAGTACGACATAAAAAGCACTCGGATTGTTTACTTTAAAAGTCAATGATTTTTAATAAAAATTAATGAAAGAATATGAAACCTGAAGTTTTGAATAATACAAATGAAACAAAATAAACATAACACATGTAATCAGAATATTCGCATTTCCGAAATTTGCTTCATGGAATCCAATTTAGATTTGAATATAAATAAAAAAATAAAGCACCGTAGTTAGCTGATGATATTTTATGTTTGCATTTGAATGAAAATAATAAGAAAAATCTTTTATTTTTAATTAACACAATTCTGGAGTTCTATATTCTAACCTTTAGATTAGGTAAAAAGATAAAAATATAAGCAATCATTGGGAACTTGAAATATTGAATCAGTTTTGTACTTAGATCGGTAAATAATTTAATCTAGTAAAATAATACAGAATTTAGTAATAATAATTAGCTACCTTCAAAAAAATGGCCATTATGAATAAAATTAAATTGAAATCTTAATAAGTTTAATCAAAATTTGTATCGGCCGCCGGGAATCGAACCCGGGCCACTCGTATGAAAACCAAGTGTTTTACCACCAAGCTACTATAAAACAATAGAGTAAAATATTTTAATTACTAGAAATAATCATTTAAATAAACATTGGACTCGACAACACACACCTCAAAAATACTGTGAATCAAAAATATTTTATTTCTAAAGTACTAATCTAATTTCGATTATATTGACGCGAAATGCATTTCAGCAGGATATGCTTATGACGGGCGACGCCATGTTTTTGTTTCGTTATCGTAGCTCAAGCCATACTCGATTCTGATTGGTGATCCAACCTAGATCACTGCTCTGAGCGCTGATTACTTAACACACAGTGGTCAACTGATTCATGGTGCTTCGGAATACCAAATCAAGCTGATTTGTGCTAAGAGATCCTGATCACAGGTTGCCAGAGGCTTCAGAATACGGCCGTGAGACAAATAAAAATCAAATAATAATTTAAAGTGGAAGGTTTTGGGAGGATGCCCCTTTAAAATGGGTTTATATAGGGGTATTAAGATTTCATTTAAGAACAAGTTTGCACAGATCCGGTTCGGTGGATTGGGCTGACGACCGGTTAAAATCAAATGACAATTATTTCAATGTAATAAATTTGTGACAATGCCATGTGAAATCGGAGACAAAACCCCTTTCGAAGATAATGAATTAAAACTGCATATTTAATGACAGGGAATGCATAAATACGAACAGGTAGTAACGAGCGAATCTCACTTCAGCGCCAAAGAGCTAGCTGTTAATCCCGGCTTTGCCGGGTTGTAACAGCTAGTTATGTTTTTATATATCAGCTACTTTATTAATATAAGCTAATAGGAAAACACATTTACTAGTATATATGTGTAAACTGTTTCATGATTAAAAGCGAATCATGATCATGCTAAAGTACATAAGCATTCAAAAGTTGGAGTTCAGTGTGTAATAGCGAAACGAACTATCATAACATGTTTTAAAACAGGGTTGTGAAATTGCTGTACATTGGAGAGAACCTTAAGAAAAAAAATAGGCAAGGAATGTGTATGTTACTGTGAATGTCCGAAATTTGGAGAATGTCGACATTCACCGGTGAATGTCGACAATCACACAGTCGCTTATCTGTGAATGTCGACAATCACCACCGGTGTATGTCGACAATCACCGGTGAATGTCGACATTCTCCAATTTCGGACATTCACAGTAACATATTATACTAATGCTGAAAATTCGATTTTATTATCACCCAAGCTTTGAATTACCTACCCAACTCTTAATTAAAAGCCTTGAAACTTGCCAGTATTCGCGTTTAAAACCTGTTATTGCTCCAGATCATAGATTTAAAAAAAACCAACTGTAGGTATTTCGATTGTATGCCCCTGAAACTTACATTATTGGGTTACAAGTCAAAGGTTTTTAAACAAAATATGTCTCTTAAACCTATTATGATTTGATTGTATTAAAGATATTAAAGCTTAAATCAAAAAAGGTTTTTCCTTCAATTTAAAATTAGTGTCTGGTTTTGTTTGAATGATTTAGGCTCTATTTATTCCAAGTAAATGTTCTAATATTTTTTTCACAAAACATTATTATTTTAAACTACTATTATAACTATTCTTTCAGAAAATTATGTTAATTTTGCTGATAAATGTAGATTTTTTTACCGAATTAAAGCACGTTTTTCTACGTTTAGTGGTTATGACTACTTAATAAACATAGAGTAAAACGTCCTAACGAAAAACATTTGAAGTACAAGTTAGTCCATCACTAGAATTCCGTGGTCAAAATTCATGACAAATTGCTTGAATTTTCAAAATAAAAATGACAATTTATTCAAAATTTTACGTAAATCTATTTTTACACAAGTTCAAATATTTTTTAATTTGATTATACTGAGAAGTGATATAAAGAGCGAATACACTCAAATTAGAAGATGGCAAAATGAGAGACACACAAAGAAAGACGGCACTCTATTAGTAAAGAAGGTGAAAATTAGAAATTCTGCGCCCAGGTTGTCCTTGAACGTGAATTGCGAAAGGTTCGGTCACTTAGTGTTAGGGCAGTATCACAACAGTGAGAAAAAATGACCTCACAAACAATCCCTGCGAAGGTCGGTGTATCAACCTCCAGGGCAACCTCTTCCGAAGGTTTCACGAAACCTTAAGATCTTAGATTGGTGATGGAGCTGATTAATGGACCTAAAAGAATGTAACGTTGGGAGCGGGCGAAAGTTCTTACCTTCGAATTTTTGTTTTTAATGAACAAGCCTTGATTAACCGCTAGATAGTAAACAATAGGTAACATTTGCGAGTTAAATAAATCATTTAATTTTAACTGTGGATGTGTGTAGAATCGTAGAAATGAATCGTTCAAAATAAAGTTCCTGATAACAAAACAAAATAAGAAAGACATTTAAAATGTGTTTGAATGAACTTTTTTTAAGTTTTGTATTTTGCTATAACCTACTTTTAATATGAATTGGTTTTGAAAACTTAAAATTTTTGATTAAAATTTGTACTTAAGAATAAAAAGGTAGTTTTAATTTATTTTTCAACAACATTAAATTTCTGCATTTTTAGAATCTCTTTTCGGTAACCCATTTGCAATATCATATTTATATAGTGAAAAGAAGACCTATAGGCTAAAAAACAAGGAAATGTAAAAGTTGTGTAAGATTGAGAAATCTAAAAACAAAAATTTTATTAAGCAAATATAAAAAATAATAAAATTAGGAACATCATATATAAACTCTATATTACGAAAAGGTAATAGAAACTAAAAATCACACATTTATACAAATTTGATTTATAGAAACAAATTTGCTCTTTTTATTATCATATACACACAGAAACGTCTATCTAAAAGATAATCATGCTGTGAGGTCAATAGTACAGTTAATGATAACGATATACACAAAAACGATAAGGGAAATAAATGAATAGGTAAATAGGTTCCTGGGAACGCGAAGGAAAAAATACAATTTCCTCATAAGTGCTAAGATATTATGATCGAAAGCTTACGAAATCTTAAAAGGGATTTTCCAACACGTCATAAGGCTACAATGATTATAGCGAGCTTTTATCAAGAAGAGCTTTAGCTTAACAAAAAAACCGAATATCTTCGTTCTTCAAGATCAAGATTAAGGTTGGGACACCACACACCACTTCGAAAACAGATTCTAGAACCGTTCTGGAGAAAGATTAAGGCCGGTCAGCAGATGAAGCGGTCCTTGCGCAACCCAAAGTCTTGAACTCAGGTGTGTGTAGTTGATTGAAGGTTATTAGAATTAAGAGCGAAGAAGAAAGCGCTTTCCTTGTTTATACAGCGAAGCCCATTACCGTGTTAATCGAAGTAGAAACATGAGGGAAGACGATTTGGATAGCTGTGTTCTCCTTCTCATAGCAGCCTAGGGAGGATGGACGAGACGGGGGTGTATTGAGTCCACCTCTCTTCTTTCCGTTGCAGGATTCGGATGCGTGATGGATCTGTTTACCTATCTGACGACGGGGATTCTCGCAGCAGTGGTTTTGTTCGTGATATGGTACTTCTTGTTCACCGACTGCGACGTGGTGCTAGCCTTTGCCGATGCTTTTGGAAGGCCAGTTTGTAAGTATAGTATTTCTTTTATTCTTTAGTATAGGAGTCCTATAGAACTACCACTTGTATATCCACAGATAATAGTGGATTACAGAGGTTAGACTTTCAAAAAGCTGTTTGATACTTTTGTCTTGTCACTTTCCTTGGAAAAACTTGGCAGCTGGGTTGTTCCTCTTTTTCCAAGTAATGTATGTTCCTGGGGAATATAACAGGAACTTAACGGAAAAAAATTTAAAACGTTTATCGGAAATGCCTAGAGCTGATATATATCAAACTTTCGAAAAATATCGAAAACTTTCCTGAAAAATATTTTTCAGGAAAGTTTCCGAATTTTTACCTGGACGTTCCTGTTATTTTTTAGGAACATTACTTGATTACTTGGAAGAAATGGGAAACCCAGTTGCCCAGTTTTTCCAAGGAAAGTGACAGGATTTCTTACAGTGTGGTATTGTTGAAAAGATCATGCCTAAAGTTTTGGAAGGGTTAAAAATATTTCTAATTTTTCCAATTCTAAAGTCCTAGCTTTGGTTTTTATAAGTAGCCTAAAATCATAAAGTAAAAATGCATTTTATTTCTGTCTAATAGATGTCAGTTACTCAAAATGTTTAGAAACTTCTGCTGTGAGTAATATATATTCAAGTTGGTAATTACGTTTTGTTGTGATTACCATTTTTTTGTTTTGTTTGGGTGTGTTTCTTTTCTTAGACCGATTGTATCTATATTAGTTGAATCATTATCGAGTGTTAATCGTTTTCCTCCTTTGTTTGTTTATTTTCCAGTGAATGTGCATTCATTTCATCTTATACAATTAGTGTGAAACAAATTAGTTTAAAAATCATCATAGCATAATAATACACGTAATGCCGTGAAAATAAAATAAAATATAAAGAATATATTACCAAAACCATATTCTATATTTGTTTACAGAAAGATACATCTAAGATTTTTATTAATTGTACTTATTTGGTTTTTTAACAGATTCGAAGAGTTTAAAATGTGATAATGATAATAAGTTTCTATAACAATTTAAGCCGAGAAGAAAGCATAAAAATCCATAAATTTTTAACTTAAACTAGCTTAAATTTCAAGATATGACTATTTATGGTTGGTAATTAACTTTGAATTTAGTTTTTCCTCTTTTATAATATTTTCCAGATTAGCTTAATATGGATATAAACTTATAGGAATGAGTTGACTTATTTAGAATGCTAAAAATTCTGAAAATCCCATAATTATACAAACTTATCGTATTTACAGATGTGTCTAAAATAAAGTATAACTAATAATTTTGACATCAAGATATTATAATGAAACATTTACAATGTTTAGGTGTGTATATTTATTTTGTATAAGTTGTTGCATGGTTTAATTTTTTAAAGATTTAGACTTAATTTTTAACAAACTAAGTAATCTAAGCTTTAATTTTTAAAGAGAAATATTAAAGATAAATATAAAAGACATCTCTCATTGCACGGAAAAAAATTGCAGACTTATAAAAAAACCCCGGAAGAGCTATTCAGATTTACATTCCGTTCAGTCAGGCATTATATGTATTCATGATTTACTACATGAATACATTCTGTATCAATGCTTTGCATTTGCCTTAAAACGAATGACATGAGGCAACTCTTAACACAAATGGCTACTAGACCGCACATGTTTTTTAGTCAAATCTTCTTTGTGTTCGGGATGAATCTGATGAGTATTAATATAATCAACACCTCTTTCGAGCAAGATTGTAATCATTATACCGTTTGATGATTTTACTTCCTATCTTTTTATTCAATAATTTGTACAACACGTGTGTAGACCTGACTTATAAACACTGTCTGGTTTAAGAAATGTGTCTTAATGTGCCCTATGACGTTTCAGATGATGTGAAATCTCTAAAGGTAGTATAGTAACATGTCCATGGTCAATCATCTTCAATTTTTTTCATTTCTACTACTCAATCAGAGATAATTTCAACATTAAAAATATCGATGCTTTGTTTTTAAATACTACTGGTACGGTTATTATGGTTTTCTAGACACCCTTTGCATAATAATTCTTTTCAAATTAAGTATTTGTTCTATCATCAGTTTTAATCATTCGAAATTTTGAAACAGTGGTATTAGAGGATGTCCATAAATTAAGTGAGTGTTTTCCAAATTTTAGACCCCTCCCTCCCCCTTGGTAAGATTTTGCTGGACCCCCCTTCCTCCCCATCAAATTATCACGAGATATTATCTCATTCACTTTTGATTAATTTATTTGATACGTTTTATGTTCTTAACATACACATTGCAAAAGTTTTGATACAGATAACGTGTTAAAATTAAAAACAGGGTTTTAACTTGTAATTATCATAATTGACATAGTTAATAATTCAACTAATCTGCACAGATTTCCTTAACTTGTGCCAGAAAAAATCATAAAAAATATATATATTCTGAATTAAAAGTTGGACATGAGATTTTGATGGACTCTCCCCTCCCCATGGTGATTTGGCTAGAACCCCCCTTTTTGACATCATTTAATTTATGGACTTCCCTTTATCTCTTTCGTGAATAAACAGTAATGTGAATGTTTTTTACTGTATGGTGTGAATGTTATGATATTTTGCATTTATCATTCAACATAATCTAAACGTATATCAAGAAATTTTTTAAAAATATGATAAAAAAATTGTGTTTTTCAGCTGATTTTGCTGGAAAAGTGGTATGGGTTACAGGAGCTTCAACTGGCCTTGGAGAGGCGATGTCATACGAGTTAGCAAGAGCTGGAGCTAAGTTAATTCTCACTGCTAGAAGCGAAGATAGACTTTTCATTGTCAGAGATGAATGCATAGGTATATGTTACAGAAATTCGCTAATAAAATTAACAGATGCATGTATCTTTCACTAATAATAATCTTTGTAATGAAAATAAGTGATGATATAAAATATAAAGAGATAATTCTCTTTATGTCAATTCTTTAAAACCTATTACTATTTGTATATTTGAAAATATTCGATTTAACTGCGTACAATGCTAATTAATAGAAAGATAATGAGTTATTGCAATCCATTATTTTTCTCTTAAAGGAAATATAAGGGTTAATTAATGTAAAAACAGCTTAGGAACAATATTTTTACGAAATCCACATTTTTTTCTAGAGAGATCTAAAGGAAAACTATCTAAAGAAGATATTCTCATTCTTTCATTCGATATATCTCACACTGAATTACACAAAGGATATGTGGATAAAGCAGTAACACACTTTAAAAGAGTAAGTTCCAAACCTTCCATTATAAAATTTTTCTATAAAAGAATTTCTTAACAAACAGTTTTAATTCATATTACAGATCAGATCATTTTAATAGAATATCTTTAATTTATATTAATAAAGGAATATAACAAGATTAAACAAAGATAGTATTTTGAAAGTGCTAGTTTGCAAGTGAAAACTTATACTATATTGAACCGGAAACTATTTTGTTTTGTGAAACGTAACTACTTTTTAAAGTCTTACTATTAAGCTGCAAATCAGGAATATGTTTTAATGGACAGTTGTTGGAGATTTAATGAAAATTGTATGTCGTAATCAATAAGGAATATTTATTTTAAAAATATTAAAAAGTTGTTGTTCTAACATTATTTTTAGATTGATTACCTCATCAACAACGCTGCTAGATACCAAGTCGGAGAAATCATAGAAACTGATTTATCAGTGGATCGAGCTCTATTTGACATAAACTACTTTGGACCTGTTGCCCTCTCTAAGTTACTAGTCAAGCAATTTCTCAAACAGGGGGGAGGACATATAGTTGTGGTGTCTAGTATAGCTGGAAGATTCGGTAAGGTGATATACTTCATGCAAACTATTTATTGTAACTTTTAGTTTTGTAGTAGTGCAGAGTGGGGCACTCTTTGGGATAAATATCATAATGTGTAGTTTGAAAAGCATTATTTTAATATTTTTGTATATTCAAAACGTCAAGTGGTGCACCCTAGAACACTCAAGTGTGGGTCACCTTGGGACAAGTCCCAAGATGTCCCACACCTCTCATGAGTAAAAAGAGTTAGTTTTTAATAAAAAAAATTAAGAAATTAGATGATTATGATTTAGAAATTGGTGCAAAAAGTAACTATTTCTGTCCTAACAGAAGTGAGAAAATTAGTTAATAGTTTTAAATGCAAAATATATTTCATGTCCAAATTAAGATTATTAAACATAGTTTTCTCATTAATTGTACTTTATTTTTGTATTTTTTCAAAATAACACAATTTTTATGTATTAATGAGTGTCTCAAAATGACCACTTAGTGGTGCACCTTCGGACACTTTATGAGGTTTTCAAAAAAAATTATTATGAATTCCCTAAAAGAGATAATGAGTCGACAAATTTTGATTTGATACCCAAATAAGTGGGATTTAATATCTAAGTTAAGTTTTAAAATATCTAATAGTTAAAAAATAGGAAAATATTTTATCCCCCCAAGTATATTATTATACATTATCCAATATATATCCCCCCAAGGTGCTCCCCCTCTACCCTACGTCATAAAGTTTACTTTAACGTATAACTTTCACTTTTATAGGTATTCCATCAACTGCTTCATACGCTGCAACCAAGCATGCTCTACATGTACGAGTATTTCTCTTTCATGAATAAAATCCATACCTTTTCTTAAATAAACCTTATTATATGATTAATTTGTTTTGGAAATGAATAAAAAATACCTTTGTAATAAATCTCCCTTGAAAATTGAAACATCTTCTAAATAATGCTTTCTTTGCAGGGGTTTTTCGATACTCTACACATGGAATATAAAAATCGCAACATTTCAGTGACTAAGGTAGTGCCCGGCATCTTCAGCTCTTCAATACTTGAGAAAACCATAACTACCAGTACCGATAAGGTAAGCAGAAATTGACAGTCAAGTGGGTCAATTGACTCCTAGTGGGTCAAACGATTCCCATCTCGTTTTCTTAAACGTGGGGTTCTGGGGTGCGAAGCATATAAATTCCGGTTAGGTGGTCGGTCTAACGAGAGACCCCCTGTGTTTAGTTTCCAATCATGCTTGGTCCTCATTTTAAATTGACACACGTTACGAATTACGTCTGTTTCAGCTGAAATAGATACAAGGAAAATACGCATTGAAAGACACATTTCCAATTGTCAAAC
Organism: Tetragnatha versicolor; assembly: GCA_024610705.1. Taxonomy (NCBI): domain Eukaryota; kingdom Metazoa; phylum Arthropoda; class Arachnida; order Araneae; family Tetragnathidae; genus Tetragnatha; species Tetragnatha versicolor. The sequence goes on from JANDEH010000001.1 coordinate 1,928,815, forward strand.
ATATTTAAAAACAGTTTTAGTGTAATAGTAGAGTTAACATTTATTCCGGTAAGATGCAATAAAAATAAACGGTCGATAATTAATTCAAAAAAAGTAGGTAATAAAGAACTAAAAGTCTTTTAAAAATTTTCTTTTGCAGATTTTAAAGAAAGACTACGAACATTACGAATGCACTAACATGACTTCAGAAAGATGCGCTCACTTGACTCTTGCGGCTTCCATAAATCACCTGTTTGAATCCTGGGTGGCATACCAGCCTTTCCTCTTCATGCTGTGGTCGAATCAATACATTCCCGATTTTTATAAAATGTAAGTATATCCCCAATTACTTGTTACATTCTCATTTTCATTTCTGGCGATAAACATGAATCTGTGATTTAAATGTGGAAATATGCGTTACCCAGTAATCTCATTCTTTAATCCGAACCTTCGAAGTTAATCTGAAGATGACATTTGGAGAGGGACTAAAGAAAAACAACTCTTAAAGTAAACCTATTAAGGAAGCTTATTTCTATGTAGCAACAAATCTTAATAAATGCCTTTATTTTAATTTAAACTTGAAAGCAGTTTAAATATATGACATATATTCAAAGATTAAAAACCTCATATTATTAATTAATCTATTTACTTACTTAAATTACGCAAATTTAGGTGAATATTTGAAATAAAAAAAGATTGGAATAAGAAATATAGATTTATAAGTAAAATAGAGATATTTTTGGAGAAAACTTTTGGTGGAGTTAATGCCATTGATTTAATCAACTTTTTAGCTGAAAAGATTTTTTTACTTGCAAGGAAATGTCCTCATTTTTAATCTTTGTGACTGAATCGGAATACCCCCTATTGATGATAAAGTTTAGAAATTTATCCTAAATTGTAAAACAATTATATACAATTACAACTACTAAAAAGATTACTAACTACTAAAAAGATTGGACCAACCTTGCTGGGCTTATGCCTGTAGTTAGTCGACTTGATTTGTATTTGTATAATACAGTTATTATATGAAATTTAAATAGTTTAAACATTTCAACGTGTTAAATTCCTGAGAATTTATGAAATCATGTCTACATGTCCTATGATTTCTATTCTATGCTATCCTACAGGATAGCATAGAATAGAAATCATAGGATGCTTTTTAAACACTTCCCGACTTGCAAAACATCCTTTTACCTTCTACTTTTATTGGAATTCTTCTGAATCATATAAAAGTTGTTTTTTGGTCACGGTTGGAAAACAGATTGTTGGAAGTGAATAAAAAACCGTACACATAGCTGATGGCTTCCGTCTTTAGGTTGCGTAATTCTCCCAAATATTTTACTACACATTTAGGAAACAAGAATAATTCTAAAAAACTACTAGCATTTCGGGAAATAGGCGTGGATGCTCGAATTATTTTAATGTGAAGTTAAGTCACATTTATTAAGCGACTGTTGGAGTTTTTCCTTCATTATTTTTTAATCCACATACAGGGTGTCAAAAAAAAGACTGACACATTTTTTTAAAACTTTATAACTTTATTAGACATTCATTATACAAACACAGAAAAGTAAGACATAATGTGATTCGCCAAGGGGAAGAAACTTCCCGTACAGGCGAAAAAGAAATTATATGGACAAATGACATATTACAAATTACAACACAAACATAAAACTGTAAAAAAAAAACAATAGCTAAATAATGATGGCAGCAAGCTGGTAAACCATTAACTAAAATATGCTACATTGAAGTGAAAAATATAAATTCAGGTCGTCGATATTAATTATTAACTCAAATAAATTTCTTTTGAACTCTGAATATTTATTAATGGAGGTTAGATTTAGAGGTAAACTATTGTATAATTTTGGTGCGAGGTAAAAGAAATGCTTACAAAAAATTGATTTAGAAAATTTGGGAATTTGATATGTTGCTACAGCTCTAGTATTATATGGTCTATCTATAGTGTTGAATAGAGATTTATTACGATAAAGATAAAGTATAATACGGAAAAATGTGTGACGAAGAGGCAATAATTTGAGTAATCTAAAATTATCAGGATATGACTGCTGATTTAAAATTTTGAATATTTTATTTTGAATAGAAATTAAAGGTTGGAGATTGCATTTATATTCTCCACCCCAAACAGTAACACCATAATTTATAAAAAATAGAACCAAGAAAATATAAAGTTTTTAGCAGGGATGGCAAAAAGAACGAAACTAAACTCAGAAACTGTGATTTTAAGGTATTTATTTCCTCTCGGAACAAAGTTCAACAGTCTAAAAAATTTTATTTTCTCCGCGATAAAAGCAAACTTAAAATTTGATATTTTTTTCCTCCGGATTAGAACCAAATGCCCTTTGAAATTGAATTTTGTTCCTGGAACTACACTTAAAACGAATTAAAGTTGAGTTTTTTCCTGGAACAAATCTTTGGGATTCTTTATTTTCTAATTTTCATACGGATCTTAATTCAGCCTAAATTGTGCCCTCCGTAACGAAATAAAACACGGCTTTAACTCCTCATTTTTTCTCCGGATCAAAAGTCAACGTAGCTTTGATACCACGATTTCCTCTCGGAACCATACTAAACACCGTCTCGACAGTTTTGCTCCAAGAAAAATTCAAGGCAGCTCTGATTATTTACTTTCGTTCCGGAACCAAATTCAACACGGAGGAAACCCTTTACTTTGCTCCGAAAATTTTTTACCGGGTTTAAAAAACTTGAGTTTCGATCCGGAACTACAAAAAATGTGAGTGAAATGCTTAAATGTGGTTTCGAAGATGGTATTTATTGTTTGTAATTTAAATACTACACACAATATATTTAATATTACACTATAGTATTGTCGTCAAATGACTTTTCATGCAAGTGCTTCAATTTCCAGCTTTCTATCAAAATGAATGCCTAAGTCGAGTCTCAACCAAAATAATAACCTTATGAATATGAGTGAATAAAAAAATAATCATCTGTAATTAATTTTAATTAATTTGTAATAATGAGTAAAGTTTATCAAAAGAGGCTTTAAATTTATTTCAACTTAAGCTAACTGACGAACAGTTACGGGGGGCTAGAAGTAGTTTAGTTTGTTGTGTTTGAGAGAGAGAGAATTCAAACTTCAAGAAGGAATTTTATATAGTTTAAGCTGTTATAAATAGCTAAAATTTGTGATAAATTATTAATGACTGATCGGTATTTGTTTCTTGGGATTTCAACTTGACGGGATTTTGGGTTGTTGGGATTTAAATTCTTGGAATTTCGGGGAGCAGGATTACTTTAGTTGGGATTTTATACTGAGAAGATTCCATGCTGTCGGGATTTTGTATCTTGGGATTTTGGACCGACGGCATTTCGTTTGTAGAGATTTCAGTTTTTAGTATTCTGGGCTGTCTGGATAATGGCTGTCTGAATATCGGCTGTCGGGATTTTGGCTGTGTGAAAAACAAGACACAAATTTTTTTAAATATTGAATAGGGTGGGTTGGGGTAAAGTGGGTCATGGGGTAAAATGGGTCAGTTTTAATTAACTCGATATAAATCAAATTTAAATTGAATTATTTTCACCCATTGTTTTGTATCATAATCTTTTATCTGTAGCAACAATTTCCGAATGTCAAAAACTTAGATTTATTAATTTAAGTACTGAAAAAATATTTAATTTGAACGGTAAAGGTGTTGTCGAAAAAACAGGGTTTACCAACTTCCAAATATCAATTTATTGTAATAAATTACAGCAGACTTTTGTAATATTTTTCCATAAAAGAAAGTCTGAGAGACATTTCAAGCCAATCAGCTTAGAAAAATATAAAATATTTTATCTTTTATAACAATATTTTGTACTTGGGGTAAAATGGGTCACAGTTAGGAGGTGTAATGTAGCAATTAACCCCGGCCACAAGTTGTAATATAGCCATTAACCCCGGCCTATTTTACTAAAGGGCCGCATGTAAAAATTTGTTAGTGTTGAAGTAAAGTGAGGTGATTATGAAAAGTGTTTATAAATAGCCTGACAGCTGTGTGAAAGGAAGGCTTCCCACCTGATTTGTTTTGCTGCCTAAATAAACATTTTTGTTTTACCAACTGTATTTTTCATTTAAAAACCCAATACGCTACAGAGGCCTTCTGTATAAAGTAAAAACAATGTTTTTAACTTATTTCCTTCAAATGTACATTGAACCGTCAAACAAGTTTATTTTTTCTCCAAATGAAGTATTTTAATTGCTACATTTGAACAATGTTCATTAACTTCGGAGTTTTACAATTTCATTAAAGTACAACTTAAAACAAATTTTTTCAGATAAAAACGGCTTAGCCGATTGCCTTTTTTCTTATTTTCATGTATTTTTAGTAATAAATATTTTTTTGACAGCTTTTTGCAATGAGACCCATTTTACCCCACGTTGGGGTAAAATAGGTCATTACTTTTGATGCTAAGTTTAACCAACTTATAACTAAAAAATATTTGATAAAATTAGATGAAAATGTTCTGAAGGATTGTAATGTCAAGATCCAATTGAAAGAAATCATTAAAAAGTAATAGTTTTGATGAAAAAAACTAAGAATGTGAAAGTACCCAAAATTGACCCATTTTACCCCAACCCACCCTATTTAATTTTTCTAAACTTCACTTTGAAATTTATCAAATAATGTAAAAAATAGTATTAATTAGAAAAAAAATGTTGCCTTAGGAACAAAATGAAAACATTCTATTCACATTTAATTTTGTTCCAGAGCGATTCCAACTAATTAAACCCCTCTAAAATTATAAACGGAGCCAAAGTTAAGTGTAGCCGCCGTGTGTAATTAGGTTCGGGAACGAAACTAAATCACCAAAGCTGCCTTGAATTTTGCTCGGAGCAAAACTGCCGAGACCGTGTTTAGTTCGGTTCCAAGGGGAAATCTCGGTTTCAAAGCTGCGTTGACTTTTGATCCGGAGAAAAACTGAAAAGTCGAAGTATTGTTCGATTTGGTTAAGGAGGAAACTAGAGTTTTGCAAAGGGAAAGGATTTGGATCCAGGACAAAATTAAAATATAGAGATCGCTTTAGTTTTGATCAAGAACGAAACTGAAATTTTAATTCGTGATACTTTATTTCCAGGAACAAAATCAAAAGTCAAAATGAATTGGGTTTTTATCCGGAGGAAGCGCAATCTCATATTGAAGTTTCTTTTTAATCTCGGAGAAAAAATATAAATGTAAATGAGTATTAGTTGGTTGGTTGGTTGGTTTAGTTGCTCTGGTTTTTGCTATGCGCTTATACCAGGTATCCTTTTTTTTTTAACCATATAGTCAAAGTTTCAACTTTCTGTTTCTCTTGTTATTTTCCTCTTAAAACCTGTTTATTTCTTTGAAGAAATTTTTTAATACTCTTGCTTTTATTTCCCCTTCATCTTCGAAGGATGCCAGCCATCCGAAAGATAATGGCGTTATTCCTATACTTTTTCTCAGTTGATTTCTTTCGTTTTCATATAATGGGCATGATAATAGAATGTGTTCTAAATTTTCTATTTCTCTTCCACATGTACATTCAGCCTTTTCTGCTAGTCCAATTTTTTTCAATATTAGTTTCGGTCAAGAAGGAGCGAAACCGGAGAGTTTTGTTCCATTTGCCATCCCTGGTCCAATTGAGATATATGAGTTTTCCATTTCAAGTTAGAGTCCAAGATATTCGTAGCTTTGAACACATTCAAGAATAGGACATTGGCAGTTGTTTTTAGATTTACATGATTAGATTTATTATTATTATTATTATTATTATTATTATTGTTATTATTATTATTATTATTATTATTATTATTATTATTATTATTATTATTATTATTATTATTATTATTATTATTATTATTATTATTATTATTATTCTTATTATTATTCTTACTCTTACTATTACTATTATTATTATTATTATTATTATTATTATTATTATTATTATTATTATTATTATTATTATTATTATTATTATTATTATTATTATTATTATTATTATTATTATTATTATTACTCTTACTATTATTATTATTATTATTATTATTATTATTATTATTATTATTATTATTATTATTATTATTATTATTATTATTATTATTATTATTATTATTATTATTATTATTATTATTATTATTATTATTATTATCAATTACTAATAACTCGAAAACCAAGAAAGATAAAAATACGCGGTTTGTTGCATCCTACTCCCAAAACTATCAGAGAACTCTCAAGTACTTTGTATATACGTATGTATTGTGAAGATGTTGTAATACTAAAATTTACTTTAAAGTGGGAGTTTATATTCTAATAATAATAATAATAATAATAATAATAATAATAATAATAATAATAATAATAATAATAATAATAATAATAATAATAATAATAATAATAATAATAATAATAATAATAATAATAATAATAATAATAATAATAATAATAATAATAATAATAATAATAATAATAATGGTAATGGTAATGGTAATGGTAATAATAATAATAATAATAATAATAATAATAATAATAATAATAATAATAATAATAATAATATTATTATTATTATTATTATACTAATATATTATTATTATTATTATTATTATTATTATTATTATTATTATTATTATTATTATATTATAATAATAATAATATATTACTATTATTATTATTATATAATAATATAATAATAATAATAATAATAGTAATGGTAATGGTAATAATAATAATAATAATAATAATAATAATAGTAATAGTAATAGTAATAGTAATAGTTATAATAATAATAATAATGACTTTATTTACTGCACAAATAATTTTTACAGAACACAAGGGAAAAAATGCATTCGTTACCAAGGGGAATATTCTGTATTGTATATGTTACCGCTAAAGTTGATAATTAGTTATTCTGAAGAATACCTAGGTAAACTTAAGATTAACTGATTTCTGTCGTTAATGTGCGGATTTTTGAGTTTTTCGCATTTTACCTAGGGAATCTACACTATAACGGCCTCTTGATAGTTAAAGTTCAAAATAGTTTGTTTCGTTCAATACCTTCTGTTAAAATGTTGAGGTGCTCACTGCGACATGCGCTTACCCCTGCGCAGTTGGGTTTCAATACGTAGTTTGTTGTCATATTTGGTGTTTTGATTTCAAATTTAGTGCGTAGCACTGGTAGTTGTCATGTTGAATGTTAAAACAAATAATACAAGCAAGTAAGTACTGTAAATTTACATGATTAAGTACAGTATATTACTACTAAAACGGGTATTTTGAAACAATTGTGTTGAAGCTCCGACTTCAGAGTGACAGAGATTTCTTTAAACGAAAGCAAATGTCCCAGCTGTTGAAATATCTTTTCAACAAACGTTAATTCAACAATCGCTGGAACCTGGGCAAGGGTTTAACATATGTAATCGATCGCGAATCCTAGCAATAGTTCAGGGCAGGCTGCCAGCCGATTACACCGCGCTTTCATTGAGATTTGCTTGTTTAAGTGCTCATTGAAATACGCTGTCAAATCGAGATCGAAAACCACAATTGATACAAATTGATTGATTAATATTCTATTATTATTGTTTTTATATTCTAGTTTTAAAATTGCTATTTCATTACTATTTTTGTGGGATTTGCGTGTTTTGTGTAATATTAAAAAAGTACCGATCCCCCTTTTTTGATTCGTCATTGTTACTGTTTACCCCCAAAACGAGTTTGGTTATAGTTAGGGCAGGGGGGTTTGGGGGGGCGGCAGCCCCCCCAACCTCCTTAAACTTTTTATAAAATAAAATAAAATTTTGTACTTTAACGGATCACCCTCGTTAATATGTAAAATAACTGATTACAGGTAGTATGCAGATTAACGAGTGTCTAGTCGGTAGGGTGCAGAATACCTAGGTAATTTCAAGATTACCTAGGTAATCTTAGAAATTGAAAAAAAATTCGCTCTTTAACGGATCACCCTCGTTAATCTGCAAATTACCTAGGTTATCTGTAAATTAACTGATTTCCGGACTTTAACTGTAACATATACACTATAGTATGAAACAGGTGTTAATAATACTACTCTCATTTAAACAAGAGTAAATAAGTTGCTTGGGCGCTTTTCTCTCTGCAAACGATTGTTCAACTAATATCAAGGTTAGAAAGAATTCTTTTACGCCTGAGTGACAAAAGAATGGAAGTCAGACGAACAATGATGGCCGTCTCACTTGATGTGCCGGCACCTTTTCTTCTGGTGCCCCTAAGGCTTTAATTAGAAAATCAGCTTTTGTCAAACATGTCTATCTAGAAAGCATTTGTCTCGGTAAACCAGTCATTTTACCTTCGCTTTTAAAATCGTATAACTATATGAACGTTTGATTTAATTTACCTTTTTTTTCGGAGAATGCTCAAAATTTTCAATCAAGAAGCTCTTGTAAAGAAAAGACTTAGTTCGATAGCTAAAGAATGAAAACTTTTTATAAATGGAATTTTTTTATTTTGTTCATACTTCTGTAAAAGGAATTAATTAGAGATTAGTTTTGGGGACATTTTAGAGAAAGCAATGTTGCTTTCGATACGATACGATTTTAATTAACGATACGATTTAATTAATTAATACGATTTTACCTGTTCTGGTAAAATCGCATTAAATTCAATATGTAAAAAAATAACAAGAAAAAAAATAACTTTGGATGGATGTTCAATATAGGCTGATGATGGCTCTAAATTGTCATTCATTAAACTCACTCGAATTTCAATGAAATTTGAGTGAACACTTTGCACTCCGCTGTAGTTTGGAATTTTACTTTTTGTGAACCCTAAAACTTTCTTATTGAAACTCTTAGATAAAATGCGCAAAAGAATCTGTATGTCATCAAGTTTTATTTAAATTCAATCTCCGAACCTCTTTACCTATCTGGCAAAAATGGGTGAAAGTGTAAAAAAATATCACTAAATTATAAAGCTTGTAGTTGTAGTATAATAGCTACCATTGATTCTTTAACCGCATTACAATAATAATACTTAATATTTTTTCAGAGTGATGATGATATTGTATTCAAAGAAAAGAGTTTCCCAATTGTACGAAGGAAAATGGCCATCAGATCTTCCCGTTTGGCGGCCGATTATTCGGAGATCTTAATACTTTGTCCGATAAATAGAAGTACCTCATAAACTAAAGTGCTGAATTGAGAATAAGGAAAATGAGAAAGAGGATAACTCGTGTACAGTATTCAACATTTTAGCATTCACTTCCATTGATGTTTTTATCATAACTACTGTTTTTCATTCATTACTTTTCAGATTGTTGTTGAAAGTGTCCAAATACGACGTTTTCTGTTGAATCATTTTGTTTTTAATAAAGCATTTCACAAAACTGAAAATTTGTTGTTTGTTCACTTTAACCTAGACTAGAAGATAGAAGAAAATGTTTATACTGATATAGAGGTGTAACATAATTGGCCTATTTCACTATCTCAAAGTTGTTCATAAGTAACGATATTGAAAGACTAAAGTTAATTTTCAGATCCCCAGACCCAAATGCAATTAGGCACATGTGAGACCGACTAAAAACATGGTTAACGCTAAGATACCACTTACCAAAAATGACCCAGAAGCTAAAACTTGCCAAAAATGATGATTAGACCGATATCTCTCAATAAAACCTAAAAAAATACCATTAAAAGACTGCACAAACGTTTAAAAATATGCATTGAGTTCAGGAATAATCATATTCATTGCAAAAAGTTTAAACTTCTTGGTTAAATACCTCTTACATAGACATTTCTGCCACTGCTCCAAATGTGTAATGGAACTCCGTTATCAATGGAGGGTCCATTTACCCCCTTAAAATATTGACAGGGGAAATTTGTTCTCGGGTCCTGTATTCTCACCCAATAAACATCTTTTGGTATGATTTTCATGGATGAACAATAATTCTTCTAGGTGTTATGTTGAAAAAACCGTTCCGTCCTTAATTTTTGAACAGCAGCGTACGAACATCATTAGTTTGTTAATGGAATAAGATATTAGACAACTAAAACAGTTTTAAACCATACTGTTTTCCGTAATTTGAGCCTCGATTGTTCGTATTCCCCATAAATTCGAGCTATAGTGAAATCAATCGTTTAGATCCCAAATAATGACCAACACACATATATGCATAACACGTGTAGTTGAAATTTTCATACTTGTTCCTGTTCGACGGTCGAATGTCATATGTCAATTGTATCTGACGTTGGAGCGATATTGCTGCACAAGAGAATGGGCAATGAGTAAAAGCAAACAAAGAATTAGGGGAAAGGAGGATAAGAGTACACACTAAAATTATTTTGGCCATGGAAAATTTAAGAGCCAATGCCTTAATAGTTTACTGTACATAAGTTTATTGACTTAAGGTTCACAAAAAAGGGAAAGTGCTTTTGACTTCATAAAAAAATATCTGTTAAAAACACAATGAAAATAAAAAAAAGTTGAAAGAGGACTCTCACCCGACGTGGCAGGGAGTTAATTAAGTCTACCAAAATGGATATTCATATCCCTTCAACTTTACTAGTTTCTATAAACACCTCACAAATAAGCATAAAACGTTCAAGCCAATTTATTTATTTATTAATTTTTATAACCTTTATATTTTATTTATTAATTTTTATAATTTTTATATTTTTTTATATTTTTATAGGTAATATGATCAAAGATTTAGGGGTGATTGTAAATTCGGACTTTAAATGGGTTCAACAGTGTTCATCTGCTAGTAAAAAGGCTAATAGGATATTGGGATACATTAAAAAAACTGTTTCTTCAAGGTCCGAGGATATTATTTTGCCACTATACAGAGGCTTGGTGAGACCTCATCTAGAGTATGCTGTTCAGTTTTGGTCTCCATACTTAAAAAAAAGATGTTGATTCAATTGAAAGGGTTCAGCATAGGGCTACTAAAATGGTCAAGGGTATATCCAGTTTAAGTTATGAGGGGAGATTAAAGAAGCTAAATATGTTCACTCTAGAGAAAAGAAGGATTAGAGGGGATTTGATTCAACTTTTTAAAATGGTAAAGCAAGGGGACACAGAGGGACTAGATTTCAATACGGGTAATAGAACAAGGGGTCACAATTTCAAATTGAATAAAGTAAAATTTAAGACGGAGTGTAGAAAGCATTATTTTTTTAATAGGGTAGTGGATAGATGGAATGCGTTGCCTGAAACAATTGTAAATTCAAGAGAGGTAAACGAGTTCAAGAGGAAAATTGACAGATACTGGGATTCCGGTAGTTTGAGTTAAAAAGACTGGTTGGTTGCTGGGCTTACGCCTGTAGTTGGTCGACTTAATTTGTATTTGTATTTGTATTTTATAACACAATATCATTTTTCTATCCATATATATTTTAAACAGTTATTCTTTTAGTGAAGCATCACTTTGGGTTTTATTTAGTGTATGCTGAGAAAATGCCGAATGTGGATCTATTAAAGTAATTAAAAGAGCAGCTGGTATGTCATGGAATCAAAAATCTATTTTTAACTATGTATTTTATTAACTTGAGCTGTCGCTGTTTTATACCCTAGCTATTACCGCATCACAAATTAATAAGCATCGCAGTTTCGATTAAATGGAAATAAACATAGACGTAGCCCAGGGGTGAGATGAGGGGCATCTACCCCCCAAATACTGACTTTTATTTTAGTTTTAACTAATTAATTTTAAAAAAGATTTTTAATTTGAAAACTCAGATTATTACTAGTGTTCACCTAGGTCATAATAGAGGATTCAAAATTAAATATAAGAGCTCCCATCCAGGGCCGTATCCACCAGGAGGTTAGAGAGTTTACCCCTATTCATATGCTGTTTTTTGCCTCGAAAATTCTGAATTCGCCCATGGCGTTAAATTATGGTCTTGACCACAACGCGCAAGGAGGTGGTGACAGAAAGGAGAAACTCCTCCCGCCCCTCATGGGGAAGGGAAGGACAGTTAATAATCGTTTAAAAACGTACTGTACAATACAATCCCTCCCACATTTAAAGTGCTTTTATGAAATACTAGCTGATATGCCCGGCCTTGCACGGGTGAAGAGTATAAGTTTATTATTTGAGGCGTTTGCTATCAAAACCAGCTCATTCCATATTTTCTGAAATCCCCTTTTTTGCATATTTTGAAAGTTTAGAGGGTCCTTCATAACCTGGCGAAGGGATATAGCTCAAATCCAGCTCATTCCAACCCAAAATTAGATTAAAGGGTGAAAACTATGATCTCAACTGTGAAATATCAGATCATTTGAAAAAGTTTAGTGAATGTCATTTATTTAAACTCGTAAAGACACAAATATTAACTGGTATACTGGAAAAACCAATTTCTCACAACTTAATTGAACAAAAAAACTGAAAAAAAGCATGAAAAATCGTGTTTTTGCATCAAAATCAGCTCATTCCAACCTAATTAGTGTAATTACGCCCAAGGTAATGCAACTGGAATGAAAATGAAAAAATAATCAAATTCTAGGTGGTTGTACCTACAATTAAAAATTTAAAAAACAAATTTATCTTTAGAACTGTGGACGTGAGAAGTTTTTTGTCTCTCCTGTAAAATTTCCAAAAATGGAATAAGCTGGTTTTGATAGCAAACGCCTCATTTTTAAGTTTTCCCAAATACATTTCTAATTTTATATAATCAGCATTTACCAATCATCCCGGTATCTCAGGCGTCTTTTTCATATTCCGGTGTTCCCGGTAACTTTTCCTATCCCGGTGTTCCTAGTAATTTTTCATATCTCGGTGTTCCCGGATGGACTAAAATTCCTTCAGTACTCAAGCGCAATATAACTTTTGAATGATTTCCACATTTACAACATGAAAAAAATATTCTAAAAATTATTTAAAATTTATCAGATACCCTAATTAATCATTTCTTTCAGAATAAACGTTTTAAGTGAAATTATTCAAAATTAAAGCTTATTCCCTTTTCAAATTTAAGAAAAAAAATCAATATTTTCTAGTTGAAAGGGAGTTTTAATAGTTTTTGGTTTGTTAACCAACTTTCTTAAAAGCTAAAATATGATCACTTTTTGATTTTACATCCTCGTTTCCATGGAGACTATTTTAACAACAATGATATTCCATAAAGCTTTTTAAAATATAAAACTTAGATAAACTGTCAAACAAAAATATGTTTAACTATACTTAACTTTTAAATTTCATTGAAATAGATTTTTAAATTATTATTATAATTTTTAAATAGATTTGTACCTAGTGTTTCTATTAAAAACTTGTTGTTTAGCATTAAATTTTCTTTGTAACAATGGAGTAAGCAGGTCTCTTCTTGACGGGAAATGAAGCTATTTCAGCAAAATGACCATAAAAAGGGTCAAAAGAAGGTCAAGGGGACATTAAAAGTTTTCGAATCATAGCCTATGTTTTTTCTGGAGTTTTTTTACGTAGGTATACCAAGTTTGGTGCAGATCGGAAGAAAACTGTGGATTTGTATAAAAGACAAACACATATAGCCACACTTAATTTTATATTAGACTAGCTGATATGCCCGGCCTTGCACGGGTGAAGATTATAAATTTATTATTTGAGGCGTTTGCTATTGTAGGAACTATCTACTCGGTCTATCCATGGCGCAAGCTTTCTTGGGCGTGCTCAGCCGCACGCGCAGGAATACAGTCAGACGCGACGTAACCCCACTGATGTGAGGACGGTGGCAAGACGGCCTCCCGATCCTCGAGTAGGTTTTCCCTCCCTTTAAGATTTTGATTGTTTACTTTAATGTTATGTTTTTTCTGTAATTGTCCCTTTCTTGTGTGCCTTAATAAACGTAAGTCTTGTATAACCTATGCTTAATTACTGAGTATCCATCCCCATAAGTGGGGGCTTCGGCCTACCTGGTCACCCCATCCAAAAAGTCGAATTACCCCTAGAATCCTGAGTATTCCCTTCGAGTTTATACTGCTTGTTGGAGTTCCCTAAAAGTACGGTGAGTCACCCATATAAATTTTTGAAAACTGTATTGTGTGCTACTTTAAAAAAAAATGTCTGTAACTTTGGGATCAATACCTCTTATTTTAAACTCTTTAACTTACGGAAGTACATATTCTGTAAAGTTACTAAATACAATTGTGTTTAATACTCCCTTTGATAGGACGTCTAGAAAGAAATTAAAAAACTTTACTTCCTTTTCGGAAACCTTAGATATTAAACAGCATAAAAAGTATCTTGTAGACACCCTATCATTGTCTGATTTTATTAGTATCGCCCACCTGCTGCATTTAAATTCTCAGGGCACTGCTGTGGAATTATGCAGGCACGGATTATGGGGGGGGGCGAAGGGGGCGATCGCCCCCCCCTTAGTATGACATGATTTTTTTTGAGTGGTTACGAAAATCAGAGCATGAAGAAGGTCCCCTTTAACAAGCAATGAAACTATAAAAATAAGTTAAAAACCTGTTATTTTAGGGTCAAATTTTCAAAAAATTTATGGGGGAGGACCCCCAGACCCCCTACGGTACTTATAACTATTATTTACAATAATATTTTTTATGAAGTTCGACGAAATGCAAAAATTCTACCATAAAATGCATATCCGAAATTCGGATGAGGTGTACCAAAACGAGTTGAAAAACTGGGTTTTTTCCCTTACATTTTTTAATAAGTTCGTCAAAATGTAAAAATCCTTCCAAAAATAAGTTAAATTCTTAATGATTTAACAGGGCATTATCCAAGGGGGGTTATGGGGGTTCAAACCCTCCCCCCGAAATTTCAACGTCAATTTTTTACTAACTGTTTTTCCTTAAAAATTCGTCTTAAAATGCATAAAACCCCTACTTTTAAGGTTCAAAATGTGTTGGACTGTATCAAATAGTATGAAATAATTCTTCCATCGATAGCTCTAAATTACTTTTAATTTACAAACTTAACGATGATACAAAGACAATAAGACATCACGATGGACATGACATACACGCACGAAGAGCGAATTTTTACGAACTGAAACCAAAACTCAAAAGCAGCGAGAGGAGAAACAATTCAACAGAGCGCGCCGGAAGTGGGTAATAAATTCAGAAACTGAAACTTGCCGAAGCGCTCCAGTGACAGAATTTAAAACCAGGGAAAGGAGGCGTAAACATCCCGGCCCCCGTTGAATGGTTTCTCCACAAACATTCAACAAGTAAATTAATCAAAAACAATCAATTAGCTGCTACAAATTAAGCTCAACCAAATACAAAATTAATGACGAAGAAAAAATACAAATAAGAACTATATAGTCCAATGAACTAAAAGTTAACTCTACAAATAAACATCAATTCCAACATTAAGATAATAGTTACACAAAGCTTATACCAAGACAAAATTAACATTTATCTGTACTTATAGGAAGAACACATATTTTGGATATTGACCTGGTATATAGTCCAAAGGATGTACGTACATTTACAACTCGAACACAGCCATCCTTACCTAAAATTACATCTGTGATTCTACCAAGAATCCACTCACCCTTTGGAAGGTTGTCTTCCTTAAGTATAACCATATCATTAGGTTTGACATTATTTTTTGTGAATTGCCATTTCTGACGTTGCTGAAAATGGCTTAAATAATCCAACCTCCAACGTTTCCAAATTAGTTGAGTCACTTTCTCAACCCTTTTCCATCTGGAGAGACGATTGTCAGGTACCTGAGTTACCTCTGGGGTAGCTACAGAGTTAAGTGCTCTGCCAATAAGAAAGTGTCCAGGAGTAAGGGCTTCTAAATCATTAATGTGAGAAGACATAGGGGTTAAAGGTCTAGAATTAAGAATACCTTCTATTTCATTGATTATCGTTAAAAACTCTTCATAATTAAAGTTAGAGTTACCAACAGCCCTTCTAAAATGGTGCTTAAATGATTTTACACCTGCCTCCCAGAGGCCACCAAAATTGGGTGCCCTGGGAGGAATAAATTTCCAGTTAACATTTTCAGTAGCCAAAAAGGCTCCCAACCTCTCATCTGGATTTGAAACTAACTTGTGGAGCTTCTTTAACTCCAAGTGGGCTCCAACAAAAGTTGTAGAATTGTCACTGAACAGAGTATTACATTTACCACGTCTGGCAAAAAACCTTTTTAATGTTGCAATGAAAGCTTCTGAGGTTAAATCACTTACCAATTCAATGTGTATGGCTTTAGTAGCCATGCATACGAAAATTGCAACATACACCTTGTGAAGTGGACCTTTTCTCTGGTTTTTATATTTAATATAAAAGGGTCCAGCATAGTCAACACCTGTGTTAAAAAATGGAGAGCTGACATTAACTCTTTCAAAAGGTGGACTACCCCTCAATTGGTCTACAACTAATGGTTTGTTCTTTACACAAACAATACAATCATGAACAATTTTCCTAGCCAAATTTCTACCATTAATTGGCCAAAATTGTTGTCTGGCATAATATAACAGAGTTTGTGGACCAACATGAAGATACCTTTTATGAAGATTTTCTAAAATTAAACAAGTAATTTTACTCTTGGGTGGCAATATTATTTGATGCTTTTTATCAAAGTTAACATTTGAATTTTGCAAACGTCCACCCACTCTTATAACATCATTATTATCACAAAAGGGATTTAAAGATTTCAAAACACTATTACCTGGAAGTGATTTACCCCTTTTTAAACATTTATATTCAACCTTAAATTCAGTTTGTTGAACCCATCTTAACAAAGCATTTTGTGCCCTTTCAAATTCAACAGCTGTTATAGGGCCATTTAAAATTACACCTTTTTTCTTACAATTATCAAGAAACCTGTAAACAAAACTCAAAATTCTAATTAGTTTTGCATAATTATTACTAATAGAAATTACATAAGAAAACACTGAATTTTCCACACAAGAGGTTAAACTAATTTCCACTGGTTTCTTAAGCTCACTCTTAAAGTCATCAAGATTATTAACAGAGTCTGGAACATCAGATTCCTGAAAGGCAATGGATTGAGTTAGAAAGGTAGGACCATACCACCACAAACCCTGGTCTTTGATCTGGTTTGGCAAAAGACCTCTGGAAACAAGGTCAGCAGGGTTTTGGCTAGAACTTATATGTCTCCACTCAAAGTCCTTGGTCAGTTCTTGGATTTTCATTACTCTGTTGGCTACAAAAGTTTTTAGTTCATGGGGAGATTTTCTCAGCCATGCAAGAACTATAGTCGAATCAGACCACAGTACAATGTTCTTTGGGGTAATGTCAAGAGCTTGTAGAACTTTACGCAATAGTTTGGAGAGTAGAAGACAGGCACACAGTTCAAGTCGAGGAACTGAGAGGCACTTAATAGGCGCCACACGAGATTTACTGCACAAAAGTCTCACTGCAGGGGATCCAGAAGTGGGTACGGATTGAGCATAAACAACCGCACCATAAGCCGAAGTCGAAGCGTCTGCAAAACCATGGATGATGATGCATGGTTCACGAAGAGCAAGTCTTGGAATCTCAAGAGACTCAAGTTCAGGAAGCGTGGAAACGAAATTATTCCACTCTGTAGATAGGGATTCCGAGAGTATTTCATCCCAGTTCAACTTGGACAGCCACAGATTATGCATAAAAATCTTTGCTCTAGAGATGACAGGGCCAATCAATCCCAAGGGATCAAATATTCGCGAAATGTGAGACAAAACATCTCGCTTACTATAAGAGTCACGAATGGGCATGTTGATCTTGAAGCTAAAGCAGTCAGCCTGGGTGTTCCATAACACACCAAGAGTCTTATTCATTGGGGTAGTCTCTAGCTGTGATGCAAAGTTGAATTCCAAGTCCTGGTTGTGGTTGGAAACACGAAGCAAATCTGGGTGGTTGGCACACCACTTGTGAAGTTCCATACCTCCACGACCCAGCAACTCGATCAATTGTTGCTGGAGGATTTTAGCTCCATCCAAGGTTGATTCACCAGACAGGACATCATCGATGTAAAAGTCAGACAAAGTCACTGATGCAGCAAGGGGGAAACCAAGCGATTCATCTTGGGCCAGCTGGTGAAGAGTGCGAGTAGCTAAGTATGGGGCACTCGCAGTACCATAGGTGACCGTATTCAGTCTATAAATCTGAATAGGTTGATCAACACTGTTCTTCCACAAGATTCGAAGAAGGTCCCTCTGCGATGGATGCATAAGGATCTGTCTATACATCTTGGATACATCGGCAGTAAAGGCATACCGATGCTTACGAAAACGAAGCATGATGGAGAACAAGTCTTGTTGAGGTATTTTACCCAACTTTTGAAGTTGATTCAACGACACACCATTCGAAGTTGCAGCAGAGCCATTAAACACGACTCTCAATTTAGTCGAAGTCTTTTCTGGACGGTAGACACCGTGATGGGGCAAATAATAACAGTTGCCTGGCTCCTGATCCTCAAAGATTTCCTCCATGTGTCCCAAGGTTTCATATTCACTAATAAAGTCTGCATATAAGGAATGCATAGTTGGATCACGATCAAGCCTTTTACTAAGAGAGCCTAACTGTTTAGATGCCATGGTTTTTGATTCCCCTAATTCAATGTCTGATTTCAAAGGCATTTTTACAATGTACCTACCATCCGGCATTCTAGAATGTGTTTCTAAGAAATGCTTTTCACATTCCATTTCCTCATCACTTAAATTAACCTTAGTCTCGTCTGTGGACTCAATTTCCCAGAATTGCCTCAAGGTATCATCCAAATTTACTGACTCGCGAACAAAGCCACAATAGAGTTCCTGATTAGTACCCTTTACAGAAGTTGAACCACTAACCAAAAAACCAAATGCACTTTCTTGCAAAACCAAATGGGAATCCTTAACATAAATTTTCCTAGTTCTTAACATATCAAAGAACAGCTCCACACCAATTAAACCATCTACTTTCCCAGGCCTAAAGAATTCTGGATCAGCAAATTTAATATTTGGACTGAAATCGTGAAGATTTATGGCTAAACGTTTTGCAGGGGTGATACTAGTTATCTTAGAGACTACAACAAATTCTGAGACCCTCACAAAATCACTAGCAAAATTTGAAACCTCTACACTAACCTTAGATTTAACAGGAATCTTAGCATTATTTAATCCTGATATGGTCATATCTAACTTATGCTCTTTTACTTGCAACAAGTTAACTGCATCTTTACTTAAAGCATTTATCATGCTCCCAGAGTCACATAAGAACCTTAAGGGTTGTTTATTCCCATAAGCATCCCGAACATAAGCAATAGCTGTAGCAAGCACAACCTGAGGTTTATCTAAACCAGGGGTTCCCAAACTTTTTTGGCCCGTGGACCCCCTGACGGCATTTTTCGTACCCCGTGGACCCCATGTCTTTGGGACCGTTCAAAAAGTAGCTAAAATCTCATGTTTATGATATATAATTTCTAAACCACGCAGAAATTTTGTAATAATAATCATTTGATTCCACTGTTACATATTTAAAAAAAATTGCCATTCATATGGTGACATAATAATTTTAAGGAAATTATAATAATCAAACATTTAAAAAGTTTCAAATAAAATAAAATCTAAACTTATAATATCACTACATTTCACGACGCAAAAACTTTTAATTTTAACAATAAGTTTGGGTCATAAGTTTGTCAAACTTAATGGTTTATGAGTGCATTGGCATCGTCGGCTCCTGAAAATTGGGGGGACGCCTCAAGTATTCAGGTTCCTCCCAAAATATTTTTTTACAAACTAGTGGTTAACTACCCCAACGTCTTTCTTTTTCGCCCTCGTTTAACAATTTTAAGGTGGTTTTGAATCAATTAACTTCTTTCCCAATTTTTTATAAACCGTTTTAAACTTTTAACAAAAAGGGGGGTTTACAGGTTTAAGCTCATTTTAAGTGTTATGAGATTACAATTTCAAAATCAAATTTTTTTATGCTTTAACCAGTGCTGTAGCTGGATTTTTTTGATGGGGTCTCATTAAACTATTATTTTTTTTAGCTAGAAACATAATTTATTGTTGGGATAATGTTTTCCCAATATCTCACTTGCTTCAACCTACTCTAAATTAAATCGTGTTCTATAAATGGGGTGTCCTTCCCCCTCTTGTATACGCCTCTTAAATTAGGTGCCATTGGTATATTGGCACCATCTTTTATGATTAAAAGTCGGAGAAACACATTCAGTAAATTTTCGGTCGCCCTCAAATGTTAAAAATATAGTTTTTTAAACAATGTTCGCAATCATTGGGGGGAACGCGTCCCTCCCCCGGTGACGCCGCCCGTGTATGTGTAAATAATTCACTCACCAAATCCTAAAAGTTCAGAAAAAACTATAATTGATATACGGCATGTTAACAGACAATACTTAATTAAGTTCAACTATGAAAAGAAATCAAACTGTCATTGATATGGTTACACAACATTTTTAATGAAATTATAAAAATCAAACATTTAAAAAGTTCGAAACAAAAAATAAATATAAACTTTTAATCTTAATTACATTTCAAGGCGCAAAACTTTTAGCTATAAGGACTCGGTGATAACCAACTTTTTATATTACTAAAATTTGATTATAACAAAGACAAAATTTTTGAAGCTGATCAAAATTTTTCCTTTTAATGAAATTTTTCCCGTGGATCTCTGAAAGTCACTATGGACCCCCTAGAAGTCGCTGTGGACCCCCAATTTTCATTTTCATGCCCGTGGACCCCCTGGAGGTCGCTATGGACCCCTGGGGGTCCATATGGACCACTTTGGGAACCGCTGATCTAAACAATTTGCACTAGCACAAACTGACTCATGGGGCTCCACTTGGTTTCCTATGTTATTATCATTAACATTCCCTGTATTCACTATAGAACCAGATGATTCAAGAACCTCATCTTTCCTTTTAGTATACTCAGGGTTGGGGAAAATATGTAAAAGTGAGTTGTGGGGTTTATCACAATTTTTGCAATTATATTTAGCATTACACTGCCCAACCTTATGTGAGGGGGAAAAACACTTTAAACATAGATTATTTCTTTTTACTATGCTAAATCTCTCCCTAACACTAGCTTTTATAAAATGGAAACATTTGTGAACAGGGTGAGAACCATTTTTACAAATGATACAAGATTTCCCATTTGAGTCAACAAGAAGACTCTTTACCTTGCTAACAACTTTAGATTTCCCAGTACTTCCCAAATTTTCCAAATACTGACATCTCTTTTTCAAAAATTCAATAAGATTGTCCCATTGAGGCAATTCTGAACCTTCAACAGACAGTTCAAAGAGCTTTCTTGTCTCTTTGTCAACTTTAGTTAGCACAATATTA
This sequence comes from Tetragnatha versicolor, assembly GCA_024610705.1. NCBI lineage: Eukaryota > Metazoa > Arthropoda > Arachnida > Araneae > Tetragnathidae > Tetragnatha > Tetragnatha versicolor. The sequence continues at coordinate 1,949,995 of JANDEH010000001.1, forward strand.
ACAATAATGTTTTCACTTAATTTATTCATTTCCAAATCTAATGACTTGAGAGCACGAATATTTTTGATTAACTTATCAACCATTGCTCTCAAATCCACAGCAGATTCATTAAATATTTTATCCAAATTTAAAATATCACTTATATAAGAATTTACTAATGCTCTTTTGTTATCATAACGTTCCTCTAAAGCTTTGAAAAGAGAATCAAAGGTATCCTCAGTTGTCTGGATTTGCTTAGCAGATCCGAGCAACGCTGACTTTAAGTAAAATAATTTTTGAGAATCCTCGAGCTGGATGTTTGTTGCAATCAATGAATTAAACTGCATTTTAAAATTATGCCAGTCCTCGAAATGGCCCGAAAACTTGGGCAAAGGTATCTCTGGTAGTTTAATTGACATGCTCTGCTTATTCAAATTAGCATTATCATTAATACTAGGCAATTTAACAATAGAGGTTTTCAAACGCAAGAGGCTTACCTCTACTTCTTCAATATCGTTTTCCATGGAGGAAAACGTTTCCTCCATGAGAGTAAGATCCGCATCATCCACTGCCTTATAGTATTCAAGGCGAAGAGTTTCGAGCTTCTGTTTTATTTGCTCGATGCTATCTAACTTCATCTGTAAGACCAGCTGATCATCTTTAGAAATTTCTTCATCTTTTACGAATTCGATGATTTTGGTTATTTTCGTCTTCAGCGCGCCGCGCTGTCTATTTAGAGTTTTAACCAAGTCTTTGTCCTTCTCAGGGGGATCTGTGGTAACGACAGTTTTGTTCGCAGACTTCGTGTCCGGCATAGCGAAACAGCAACAAAATTCTTCCGATTGAAGATGAAAACAATGTTCAATGAAAATCGAAACTTACGAATGTTCCGATAACGAAGAAAGTTCCTTTTCCGAAATGAAGGCACTAGCACTAACGAAGGGGAAAACGAAAGCGAAGAAAGTTCGAAAAACGAAGTATATCCATAGGTTATTAAATCTTCCTCCGGGTCGCTAGGACCAAAATGTTGGACTGTATCAAATAGTATGAAATAATTCTTCCATCGATAGCTCTAAATTACTTTTAATTTACAAACTTAACGATGATACAAAGACAATAAGACATCACGATGGACATGACATACACGCACGAAGAGCGAATTTTTACGAACTGAAACCAAAACTCAAAAGCAGCGAGAGGAGAAACAATTCAACAGAGCGCGCCGGAAGTGGGTAATAAATTCAGAAACTGAAACTTGCCGAAGCGCTCCAGTGACAGAATTTAAAACCAGGGAAAGGAGGCGTAAACAAAATGTTTCTTGGGGAGAACCCCCAACACTCCTTGAAATTTTGAAATCTATTATTACAGTATTACAGTTATTCCTTGAAAATTTTGTGACTTGCAAGGAGTGGTCCTCTTCGGGTTGCTTTAACAGCCCCCCAATAGGAATAATCACTTACAGTGAGAAAGAGGGGAAGTGGGAACTCGGGGTGGAAAATAAGGGAAAAGCGCCTCTAAAACGAGTTAAAATCCTGTTTTCAGGGTCAAATTTTCGGAAATTTTTTGAGGGATGACCCCCCCTCCCCGACCCTCCTTTGGAACTCTATTATTTACAACTTTTTTGTAAAACGTTCGTCAAAATGCAAAAATCCAATTAAAATGGAAATTAAATTCTTGTAAATGTATGTCCGAAATTAAGATTAGGTGTACCAAAACGAGTTGAAAATCGGCTTTTTAGACTTAAAAATCCAAAAATTTTCTGGGGGTGGACCCCCAGACCCACCTTTAGGATATTAGAAGACGATTTTCATACTGAAAATTTTTAACCCCCCAAAACCAAACCCTGGATCTGCAGCCGTCTACTTACCTTCGTCACCAACAAAATCGTACATAAGTTTCAAGAAAATTTTGGGGGCCAAACCCCTCCCCGAAAAACGTCTAGTTACAGCCCCGTGAAATAAGTCCAAAATTCGGATTAGTGTACCAAAATGGATTTAAAACATGCTTTATAGACTTAAATTTCCAAAAATTTTCTGGGGAGGACCCCCAGACCCCCCTTTTAGTACTTCGAGTATGAAGATTCACAACCTGTTATATATTAAGACCCCAAAAAAAACAAATCCTGGATCCGCCTCTGACAATTTAAAAAGGGGACTAGGAAGTGGGGGGTTAATTATATTTGATATCAAATCTACGAAATTTTGGGGAACCTAGACCGCCCCCCCCTTGAAAATTGCTATAATCCGTGCCTGGAATTATGTGAAACTATTTTTGATGCTCTATCAGATTTGAGTGCTTTTTCTAGTGCATTAGATAGTTTTCATTTCTCTGACGATGACGAACCTCTCAATGACCTTGAATCAGAGAACGCAAACGGTTCGGTGAGAGCTGTTCCTTCTACAGGCGCCGAAACCGAAAGTTCTGAGGTCATAAACATGCCATTGCAGGAAAGCTCAAAACCCCAATTAGGCAAAATTGTTATGTCTGGTAACACTCCAAGTAATACCTTCCAACCCAGTTTTACACCATGACTCACACTCGAATGCTCCATTGTATGATTCTTATTCCACTGAAGCTGACGTAACGCATCATAATTTCTCTCATCAATGGCTATTTGTGAAGGATTTATTGACTGAACAGAGGAAATTCTCTAGTTCAGATAATTATTCAGTTAGAAACTTTTTGAATGATGTGGAAAATTTTTTTGCATTGTATAATGTAACCCATCCCTTACAACAGCTTGTTGTCTGTCAAAAGCTGATATGTGGTGTTGCTAAAACTTTCATTCAGTCCCAAAAACATATCAAAAGCTTCCCCGAATTTAAAGCTTCTTTGATTTCGGAATTTGGTCTTACTTTAAACAGTCGTGATATACATGTTGCCCTTAGTACTAGACGTTTGAAGGAAAATGAATCACTCAAAGAATATTTGATTGCCCTTCGCGAGTTAGCGAGTCGTGCTGACGTAGCTATAGACGATAGCTCTATCATTGATTATTGCATACGAGGTATAGGTGATACTCCTTCGAACAAAACTGTCCTATTTGGTTGTAAATCAATGACTGAATTTAAGGAAAAACTTGCAATCTACGAAAAACATTTCTTTAATTCCCGTCGCTCATCCAATGCAAATAATCGAAATTATTCTGAGTCCCGACGTCGCAGTGATGTTCAATCAAACCCTCAGAATTATAATTATCCCAAACAATCTCCCCAGAATTACCCCCAACAATCTTCTTACCCTAATAAATCTGTAATATGTTTCAATTGTAATGGTAGAAATCACTTGTCTAAGGCATGTCCTGATAAGCATAAAGGAAAGAAATGCTTAACTTGTAAAGAATTCGGTCATATTTCGAACCAATGTCCCCAAGCTCCCGACAAAGTGTCAGACTCCATTCAAAACGTTGAGGAAATTAAATCACTTCTCCCCTCTTGTAAAGAAATAACTTTGGGTTCTCACACATTTGTAGGATTAATTGATACTGGTAGTCAGGTCACTCTTATCAAACAGCACATTTGGAAATCCCTTGGTTCTCCAGCATTGCAGTATAACAATTCCCATCTCACTGGATTTGGTTTTGCAAAAACCCCAGTCTTAGGAACATTTGAGTTCGTTATCCAAATTGATAAAATTAATTTCCCCACCATCTTTCGTGTAGTCCCTGATAGCTCCATAAATCATTCCATTATAGTGGGTTACGACGTCATTCAACAAGCATCGATGAATGTTACTGTTGACGGCATAACATTCCATAAAATTACTAAGACGTCATCTGCCCTAGAAAACTCCCAGGAAGTCATCTATCCGATTTTCCCAGAGGTTCCTGATGTTGAGTTTGACATATCTGCTGAGGTTTCAGAAGAAACGCGTGACGACGTGCGCGAACTTCTCCGGGTGTACTCGCCCAAAAAGACGAAAACCACTGACGTTGAGATGCAGATTACTGTCACTGAAGAAAAACCTCTTTACGCCAATCCCAGACGTCTTCCTTTTGTTGAAAGAGACATAGTCGATAAGCAAGTAGACGAATGGCTTAAAAATGATGTCATCGAGCCAACTTCTTCACCTTATTCCAGTCAAGTCCTTGTGGTACGTAAGAAGAATGGAGATCCCAGCGTAGTAGTTGACTATCGGAGGATAAATCGACTCATAGAAAAGGACAGGTACCCTTTACCACTTATTGAGGACATTCTCGATAGACTACAAGACTCTAAAATCTTCACAACTCTTGACTTAAAAAAAATGGTTTTCATCATGTAACTGTTGCACAGAACAGTCGCAGTTTTACTGCATTTGTGACGCATAGAGGTCAGTTCTGCTTCAAACGTATGCCCTTCGGACTGTGCACCTCCCCTTCTGTGTTTCAACGATTCATAAACTGTGTTCTTAAAGACTTAATTGATAAAGGCTACGTCTTACCATATATGGACGACATCGTTATACTCGCAAATAACGAGACTGATGGTGTTCTACGATTGAAACAAGTTCTCGAAGTCGCTAGTGCTTACGGACTTGAAATAAACTTTAAGAAATGCCAATTTCTGAAGAAACGAATTGAATTTCTTGGCCATGCTGTGGAAGATGGTAAACTCTACCCTTCTGCCCTAAAAACTTCTGCTGTCATCAACTACCCTGCACCTAAGACGATGAAGGATGTCCAAAGATATCTTGGATTAACTGGCTATTTTCGGAAATTCATACCTTCGTATTCAACTATTGCTAAACCCCTTAGCGATTTATTGAAGAAAGGTATCCCATTCCAGTTTGGTGATGTCGAAAGAACAGCATTTAACCATCTGAAGACTTTATTATGCCAAAGCCCAGTTCTGCAAATATATCGTCCAGATGCTGAAACTCAAGTTCACACTGATGCCTCTATTGATGGTTTCGGAGCAGTCTTGATGCAGAAATCAACCCATGACCAAAGTTTTCACCCCGTATACTACATGTCAAGAAAAACGTCAGATGCTGAACGAAAGTACACCAGTTATGAATTGGAAGTCCTAGCAGTTATTGAAGCTCTTAAGAAATTCCGAATCTATCTGCTGGGAACGCACTTCAAAATAATAACCGATTGTGATGCATTTGCCAAAACTATGAAGAAAAGAGACTTGAACACCAGGATTGCTCGTTGGGCACTGTTGCTTGAAGACTTCGACTATGACATAGAGCACAGATCTGGCTCCCGGATGTCTCACGTGGATGCTTTGAGCCGAATACATGTCTTAGCTATCTCATCTGATCCTGTAGTAGAAAAAATCAAGAAGTCCCAACAAGATGATTCCAGTCTTGCTGCTATTAAAGAAGTTTTGAAGACTCAACCCTTTGATGACTACTGCCTCAAGAACGAAATACTTTATAAGTTTCAACAAGGACGAGAACTCTTAGTCGTATCCGAAGAGATGCAAGGCGAAATCATCCGAAATGCGCACGACCGTGGACATTTCGCGGTAAAGCGAACAGAAGAACACATCAAACAACAGTTCTACATTCCTAACTTGCAAAAGAAGATAGAAAAATGCATCGCGAATTGTGTCACTTGCATCCTAGCCCAGAGGAAGTCTGGTAAGAAAGAAGGACTTTTACATCCCTTGCATAAAGACGACACTCCCTTGCATACCTACCACATTGATCATCTTGGACCTCTACCCTCATCGAACAAAAATTATAAACATATTTTTGCTATCATTGATTCTTTCACTAAATTTATCTGGTTATACCCAACAAAATCCACTACTGCTCGAGAAGTTATTGCTAAATTAGATCAGCAAAAATCCACTTTTGGTAATCCAAGTCGCATCATCACAGATCGCGGTTCTGCTTTTACTTCCGATGACTTTGTCCAATATTGCTCACAAGAAAACATCACACTATCTCATATCACCACTGGACTGCCACGAGCAAATGGACAGGTAGAACGTTTAAACCGTACCATCATCTCAGTCATATCTAAACTTTCTATAGGTGATCCAACAACTTGGTTTAAATTTGTCCCCATCGTTCAAAGAATCATTAATTCCACTTATCACCGCAGCATTCACACCACTCCATTTGAACTATTGTTCGGCACAAAGATGAATCAGCAATCAGATTTGAAAATCAAACAACTTATTGAAGACGAAATACAACAACAATTCACGGAAAACAGAGACGCTTTACGAAAAATTGCCAAGGAACAGATTCTGAAAGTTCAAGATGAAAACAGAAAAACTTATAACCTTCGCCGACGTGCCGCCCCTAAGTACAGTGTCAATGATCTCGTCGCAATTAAACGTATGTACTCTCCTGGACTGAAATTATTTCCTAAATTCTTAGGTCCCTACCGTATCACACGTGTCAAACCTAATGACACTTACGATGTAAAAAAATGTGGAAATACTGATGGTCCAACTACAACTACCACCGTGGCTGAATATATGAAGCCATGGACTACATAACTTTTTTTTTCTTTCACATGTTCCGGACTGTATATGAGTGTGCTTTTCACTTTTTTTATTCTTCTATTTTATTAATCAAGAAATTATGAGTGTATATTTTACCGGTTTGTTATGTGTCATTTGTACATCTGTTCAATTTTTTTTCATTGATATATCTACATGTGTATCTCCTCTTTTCATTCACATTTATTTTCTATTTTTAGCTTGATATTTTGTTACCTTAGAATATTTCATTTCACGTGTAATTTTATCTAGTTGATGTATAATCTTGCTTTCATGCGAGGTCGCATGCCTTGTCGGATGGCCGATTGTAGGAACTATCTACTCGGTCTATCCATGGCGCAAGCTTTCTTGGGCGTGCTCAGCCGCACGCGCAGGAATACAGTCAGACGCGACGTAACCCCACTGATGTGAGGACGGTGGCAAGACGGCCTCCCGATCCTCGAGTAGGTTTTCCCTCCCTTTAAGATTTTGATTGTTTACTTTAATGTTATGTTTTTTCTGTAATTGTCCCTTTCTTGTGTGCCTTAATAAACGTAAGTCTTGTATAACCTATGCTTAATTACTGAGTATCCATCCCCATACTATCAAAACCAGCTAATTCCATATTTTTCTGAAATCCACTTTTTTGCATATTTTGAAAGTTTAGAGGGTCCTTCATAACCTTGCGAAGGGATATAGCTCAAACCCAGCTCATTCCAACCCAAAATTAGAATAAAAGTGAAACCTGTGATCTCAACTGTGAAATTTCAGATCATTTGAAAAAGTTACTTATTACGTTAAAGTTACGTCATTTACTTAAAACTCGTAAAGACATAAATATTAACTGGTGAACTGGAAAAAACCAATTCACAACTTAATTGAACAAAAAAACTGAAAAAAGCATGAAAAATCGTGTTTTTGCATCAAAATCAGCTCATTCCAACCTAATTAGTGTAATTACGCCCAAGGTAATGCAACTGGAATGAAAATAAAAAACTAATCAAATTCTAAGTGGTTGTACCTACAATTAAAAATTTAAAAAACAAATTTAGCTTTAGAACTGTGGACGTGAGAAGTTTTTTGTCTCTCCTGTAAAATATTCAAAAATGGAATAAGCTGGTTTTGATAGCAAACGCCTCATTTTTAAGTTTTCCCAAATACATTTCTAATTTTATATAATCAACATTTACCAATCATCCCGGTATCCCAGGCGTCTTTTTCATATTCCGGTGTTCCCGGTAACTTTTCCTATCCCGGTGTTCCTAGTAAGTTTTCTTATCCGGATGGACTAAAATTCCTTCAGTACTCAAGCGCAATAGTATAACTTTTGAATGATTTCCACATTTACAACATGGAAAAAATATTCTAAAAATTATTTAAAATTTCTCAGATTCCTTAATTAATCATTTCTTTAAGAATAAACGTTTTCGGTGAAATTATTCAATAATTAAAGCTTATTCCGTTTTGAAATTTAAGAAAAAAAAATCAATATTTTCTAGTTGAAAGGGAGTTTTAATGGTTTTTGGTTTGTTAACCAACTTTCTTAAAAGTTAAAATATTATCACTTTTTGATTTTACATCCTCGTTTCCATGGACACTATTTTAACAACAATGATATTCTATAAAGCTTTTAAAATATAAAAATTAGATAATCTGTCAAATAAAAATATGTTTAACTATACATAACTTTTAAATTTCATTGAAATATATTTTTAAAATATTAATATAATTTTTAAATAGATTTGTACCTAGTGTTTCTATTAAAAATTGTTGTTTAGCATTAAATTTTCTTTGTAACAATGGAGTAAGCAGATCTCTTCTTGAGGGGAAATGAAGCTATTTCAGCAAAATGACCATAAAAAGGGTCGAAAGAGGGTCAAGGGGTCATTAAAAGTTTTCGAAACATAGCCTATGTTTTTTTCTGAGTTTTTTTACGTAGGTATACCAAGTTTGGTGCAGATCGGAAGAAAACTGTGGATTTGTATAAAAGACAAACACATATACCCACACTTTGTTTTATTATATTAGACTAGCTGATGTGCCCGACCTTGCACGGGTGGAGATAGAGATTTTTTTTCTTTAAAATTTTTAATTCATTTTCTACCTTCCAGGTGCGGATCCATTGGGTAGCACTCTGGACAGCGCCCCCCCCCTTGGGAACCCAAAAAGGTTGTCAAAATGAGTAAAACCCTACTTTTACCGGTCTAATTTCCAATTTATTTCTGGGGAAGGACCCCCATACCTCTCATTAGTACCACCAGGGGATCTTCAGTGATAATTTTTAGGAAATCCCCAATATTTTGACATTTTGGGTGAAAAAGTAAAGGTAATAGTGTTGAAAAGTGCCCCCCTTAGACTAAAAACGTTTCTAAAAATGAGTTTAAACCCTACTTTAACACGTCAAATTTCAAATTTTTTTCTTGGGAAGGATCCCCATACCCCAATGGTACCAATAGGGATCTTGTCTGGAAAAGTGCCCCCCCCTTGCAGCCGTGCTGGATCCGCGCCTATATTTTAATGAGTAAAAGGTGTTGAATCAAGCATTTTAAATTCTGAACGATTTCTGCATTTACCACATGATTCCCATAAAAAAAACAAATATTAGAAAAATATTCTTCCAAAAATCACTTAAAATGCTCAATTAGAGCCCTTAATTAATCGTATTTTCATGATTTTATTTATATCTTTGGTATAAAATTTAATAAATAAAATATATTCCTGCAATTTAAGAAAAAATACAATATTTCCACATAAAAGGGTTTTGAATATTAACTCTAGTTTTTAGTCTGTAAACCAACTTTCTTAAACGCTACAATATGATCATCATTTGATTTTTCATCCTCGTTTCCATGGAGACTATCATAACAACAATGACATTCCATAAAGTTTTTTAAAATATAAAAATTAGATAAACTCTCAAATAAAAATATGTTAAACTGTACTTAAAATTTTTAAATTTCATTGAAATAGATTTTTAAATTATTAATATAATTTTTAAATAGACTTGTACCTAGTGTTTCTATTACAAACTTGTTGTTTAGCATTAAATTTTCTTTGTAACAATGGGGTAAGCAGATCTCTTGTTGAGGAGAAATAAAGCTATTTCAGCAAAATGACCATAAAAAGGGTCAAAAGAGGGTCAAGGGGTCAATTAAAGTTTTCGAAACATAGCCTATGTTTTTTCTGGAGTTTTTTTACGTATGTATACCAAGTTTGGTGCAGATCGGAAGAAAACCGTGGATTTGTATAAAAGACAAACACACCCACACATATACATACACTTTGTTTTATTATATTAGACTAGCTGATATGCCCGGCCTTGCACGGGTGAAGAGTATAAATTTATTATTTGAGGAGTTTGCTATCAAAACCAGCTCATTCCATATTTTTCTGAAATCCACTTTTTTGCATATTTTGAAAGTTTAGAGCAGGGGTTCTCAAACTTTTTATGTTGCGGAGCCCTTTTCAAGAGACAAATTCTTCGCGGAGCCCTTTTCCGAAATAAATTTTCCAAGGTATAAAAGCAAATTACACATAAAACCCATTGCTTCTAGAAATAAAAGCATAATATAAATTTATTTCGGGAGGGGTCCAAAATTATTCTTCAGCCCCTCCCATGCATATTTAACAGTTAAACGTAGCTTTTAAAAACATTTTTAGGTATAATTTGCATCTAAGATAATTTATTTGTAAGAAAAATTGTGACGAATTAAGATCCAAGTACAATAGAAGGGTTTGGGGGTCCTTCCTCCCCAGAAGATTTTGTGAAATGTGATCCTTAAAAACAGTATTTTAACTCGTTTTAGGTACATCATTGTCCAAATTTTGGACATTCATTTTTAGGTAGGATTTTAATTTTAACGAACTTACTATAAAAATTGACAATAATAAAGCTTCAAGTACAATAGGGGTTTTGGGGGTCCTCCCCCAAAAGAATTTCGGAAATTTCACCTTATATAACATGGTTTTAACTTGTTTTTTTATACGTAGTCCAATTTTCCGGGGGAGAAGCAGGGCCCCCTCGCCCCTTTAATATACACCCCGGGATATATGGAATATTTTGTTTACCAATTATATTTTATCATTGGATACAATGTAAATCTTTATTTTAAATTTCTGAATATTTAAAAGCTATCCCTTTTTAATCATTATGCCGGAGATGCATGAACAAAGGATTCATACAGAAATCTGTACATCTGTAAATTTTGTTTTCCTATAAGTTACTTCTTTTGAAATCGAGAGATGTTTTGGGGGCTGTTAGACCATACGTCAGAGGTACATATCGAAACTTATTTACACATGGGCCCAAAATCATTCCTTATCCCCTCCCATGCCATAGGATCAATGTTAGCTTTTTATACATTTTTTGGCAGAATTTGCATCTTAAAGAACTTAATATAAGAAACGTTTTGTGTAATTAAATTCCAAATGCTATAAAGAGGGGGTGGAAATTTGACTCTGCTAAAAACAGGTTTTCCCTTGGTTTTGGTACATCTACTCCGAATTTTGGACATACATTTTTAAGTAGTATTGTGATTTTGCTGAACTTTATAAAAAAGTGCTGAGTAATCAATTTGAGAGGTGGGGGAATGGGGTTCCTTCGTGTGCTACTATTTGGCGCGGCCGTTTCAGTGGCAGAAATAAAATGAAAGTAAATAGAACTCTCATAATTCTTCTAAAAAGTAGAAGAAGAAAAATTTGGTGCTGAAACGGGTCGGCGCCCAAACGGCCAGCGCCAAACCGTCCCATCCTGGGGGTTCCTCCCCCAGAAAAGTTTTGGAAATTTGACCCTAAAAACAGGGTTTTAACTTGTTTTGGTAAACCAAAAAAGACCTGAAAAAGGCAAAAATTGCTGACCTTACCAACACCTTACAGAAAGTTATTTATATAACATTTCAGAGAAAAGCAAATTAGAAATTATCGAAAAATGTATTTATTTCAAATTTCTTCGCGGAGCCCCTGGAAATGCTTGGCGGAGCCCTAAGGGCTCCGCGGAGCACAGTTTGAGAACCGCTGGTTTAGAGGATTCTTCATAACCTGGCGAAGGGATATAGCTCAAACCCAGCTCATTCCAACCCAATAAACTGGAAAAAACTACTTCACCACTTAATTGAACAAAAAAAACTGAAAAAAGTATGAAAAATCGTGTTTTTGCATCAAAGTCAGCTCATTCTAACCTAATTAGCGTAATTACGCCCAAGGTAATGCAACTGAAAGGAAAATAAAAACTTATCGAATTCTACCTACAGTTAAAAATTTAAAAAACATATTTAGCTTTAGAACTGTGGACGTAAGAAGTTTTTTTGTCTCTCCTGTAAAATTTCCAAAAATGGACTAAGCTGGTTTTGATAGCAAACGCCTCATTTTTTAGTTTTCCCAAATACACTAATTTTAGATAATCAGCATTTACCAATCATCCCGGTATCCTAGGCGTCTTTTTCATACTCCAGTCTTCCCGGTAACTTTTCCTATCCTAGTGTTCTTAGTAATTTTTCTTATCCCAGTGTTCCCAGATGGATTAAAATTCCTTCAGTTCTCAAGCAATATAATTTTTGAATGATTTCCACATTTACATTGGAAAAATTAATCTAAAAAGTATTTAAAATTGCTTAGATCCCTTGATTAATCATATCTGCAAGAATTAACGTTTTCGGTAAAATAATTCAATAACTAAAGCTTATTCCATTTTGCAAATTAAGAAAAAAATCAATCTTTTCTAGTTGAAAGGGAGTTTTAATAGTTTTTTATTTGTTAACCAACTTTCTTAAAAGCTAAAATATTATCACCTTTTAATTTTACATCCTCGTTTCCATGGAGACTATTTTAACAACAATGGTATTCCATAAAGCTTTTAAATAAAATATAAAAATTAGATAAAATCTCAAATAAAAATATGGTTAACTATATTTAACTTTTAAATTTCGTGGAAATATATTTTTAAATTAGTAATATAATTTTTAAATAGACTTGTACCTAGTGTTTCTATTAAAAACTTGTTGTTTAGCATTAAGTTTTCTTTGTAACAATGGAGTAAACAGATCTCTTCTTGAGGAGAAATAAAGCTATTTCAGCAAAATGACCATAAAAAGGGTCGAAAGAGGGTCAAGGGGTCATTAAAAGTTTTCGAAACATAGCCTATGTTTTTTCTGGAGTTTTTTTACGTAGGTATACCAAGTTTGGTGCAGATCGGAAGAAAATTGTGGATTTGTATAAAAGACAAACACATATACCCACACTTAGTTTTATTATATTAGATTACATATTTTAATGTTTTGTGATTATTTCACTTCTTCCATTTCCTTAATTTATTAGTACACTCATTTGTAACACTAGTTTAGTCGATTCACTTTCATTTAGTATTTCAATAAAACTAACAATACTGATAGAGTACTGACAGATTTGGATTGGTATAATTTATATGGAAGAGTAAAAAATCGTCACTTTGATCCATGAGTCAAATGATTTTTTGCCGCAGTTATAAGTTTGTAAATATATGTTGTTTTTGATTCAATTCATAATTTTCTGAAATGTTTAAATCTGTGGAAGCTTCCAATGCAAACCTTCTACAACAGTTCTTATTGGAAGTTCTTAAGAAATATTGGAATTACATCTATACCAGTGCAGTAAGAATTAATCTAATTTCACATTGTAAAAAATTTGATCGATTTTTAATTTTAAAGTTTAATTAATAAAATTATTTTTTATTCACTAATTTAATTTACTTTTATGTATTATTTTCTATAGTATTGTACTAGTACTATTGTACACAGGATACAGTACTATTGTACTGTGTTAACATAACACCGTATCAAAAATTACTATACTGTAGTAAAGCCTTATGTTTTAGAATCTATCTATGATGATTATCATCGATCTTACCAATTTTTTATGATTAAAATTATAAATAAATTTATAGTAGAGTAAAATTATTTATTAGGCTCTTGGCCAAACTAGATTTTTAAAGATTTTTGAAAATTCATGCACAAAATTGAAAAGGTGCGTTCAATGTATGAAATGAGGTGCTACTTTGATATACCCCCCCAAAAATTACGCGCCAAATCTGTCACTCCCTACGGACTTTTTAGGTTTGCTGTTTCTTGTTTTTTGTGTATATGTAGTAGTAATGTGTAGCCTAGTGAATTACTGGAAAAAATTGAAATTTTGAACTTTAATAATTCCAAAACTAATGAGAATTTTCGGAAAAACTAAATTACAATATTTTTATAAAAAATATTTTTGTTCTTGGTTCAAATATCAAAGTTTTACTATGATTAGTTTTTCTGTTTTATTCCAAAAACGTTTCAGCGATTAAAACAGGTATTTTGCTTGGCGAGAAAAAAAGTCGCCAAATTTCCGATTTGGGGGTGTATATCAAAGTAGTTCCTGAAATGAGTTATTTGGAAATAAAATCATTTCTTTACTATCCTTAAGTATCATCCTCTTTAGTTTGACTTGATTTAAGTATTAAACATTAGTCTAAACAACTTGACACCACATATTATTGCTTTTTAAAGAAAGCTCAAGGTTTTTTTTAATCTGCGACACTCCATGATAAATCTTAATCTTCCAGGAAGCTGCCCTTTCCTTTGTAGAAAACTCTATTCTTGCCATGGAGTCTATGGACCTATATTACTTTGGGACATTCCTAATGCCTTGTGCTATAATGTTATTTCTCTCGTGGTTTTTCTTTTTCAACGACAGGGATTGTTGCTTGGCTTTATGTGAAAGATTTGGACGTGGAGTATGTAAGTATTGAAAACGCCGGACCTAAACAACTAAATGCATTTTCTGATCACATAGTTTCCTACATTTGTTTACTTTAACCCTCTCGGCACCAGAACATCAAAAAAGTGAAAAAACTTTTTTCTTCTTCTCAATACATCCAAAATGCCCCTATAATTTGTCTGGAAAAAATTTTTTTTCTGGTGTGCACTCCTTCCTAGTTATTTTTATGAGCCTCATATGAGGCCATATTTTTCATTTTAACAGAAAATATTTGGTTTAGAACTTATTAAAAGACATGGTCATAATATTAGAAGGTTACGAAATAAGAAAATATCTACCAACCTATAAAAAAATGTTCTACAGAAGCTAGTATCTAGCTAGTATTTTCTCTTCACAAGCATCACAGATTAAAATGTAAACATTGTGGTATAAAAAATCTTGCTGCCATTTAGGAACGAATTCAGAAATCATGTAGAAGTCTCATATGTAATCTACATGAATCAGTGAAGTCACTGATGAAAAGAAAATAAATTTGCGTGTTTGCATCATACAAAAATTGAGCTCATAAGTAGGAGCCTCATATGAGGCCCAGGGTGGCGAGAGGGTTAAAAAGGATACCTTTTACAGAAAAAACACTTGATACTTCCCCTTTTTGGTTGTTTTATAAAAATTTTGAGGATGGACGGGATGGATAGGGTGTCCCTTAAATCCCATTAGGGTGTCCCTTAAAATCGAAGGTCGGGGAAACTTTTGCTCCATCCCCCAATTTTTTTCCTTTGGTACCCTAAGAATGTGTGTAAAATCTTAAACCGATCAGAGAATATTTACACGTGCCCCAAACAGCCTTAAGTTAGAAAATTTTGACTTTTTTTTATCATTTTTTGGAAAATTTTAAAAAATGTGTTTAAAAAATTCATTACCAAATAATAGGGATCTAAAACATTTAAACAATCTTATTTGACCGTTTTTCATTACTAGCTAGGCCAAAATGCCCAGTTTGTAACCTATCCTTCAATCAGAAAATCAACAAATTTTTCCATTTTATACTGAGAATAGAAGAATCAAAAGGCAGTGGTAAATGACTTAAAACCGCAAAATTCCATGGCTAAACACCATTTGTAGATCATATTGATGTGGAGATAAATTACCTGGAGTTCAAATTAATTATGGGTTGCTTAGTTCCTGACGGTATATTGGATTGCATTATATAATGAATTGATTTGAAATTATTTAGCAATATTTCTACTTTGTGGTATCCAAAAGAGCATGGCGATATTTAGCGGGAAATTTAACGGAATGAGGAAGTGGCATGATTTTTTTATATTTTTTTAATCGATTCTTCTTGCAAAAATAAGCAACTACCCAAAATTTGAGGCCGATCGAGAAATTTTTTTGATTGCCAAAAAAATTAACAAAATAACCCTTTTTAAAAGCGCGCGAAAACGCCAAGAGTTTGGATGTGACGTCATCTTACAATAGGCATTGTTGAAAAGCAATGGAGTTTATGGTATTATTGTTGACGTCATCCTACAGTTTAAACAATAAATGTTTTCAGTCACGTGTTTTTTTCTCAACTTTTAAATTAAAATATTTAATTACCAGTACATTTTTTTGAAAAACTGACTAGATATTTCATTTTACCATACAAAAAACCATACGGAACACTTGTTTGGTTTTGAAAATCTGACACATGCAACTTCCTTATTCGACCCTAAACTCAATGAGGAAGTTGCATGATTTTTTTTTATTTTTTTAATCGATTCCTCTTGCAAAAATAAGCAACTACCCAAAATTTGAGGCCGATCGAGAAATTTTTTGATTGTCAAAAAAATTAACAAAAATCCCCTTTTTAAAAGCGCGCGAAAACGCCAAGAGTTTGGATGTGACGTCATCTTATACTAAACATTGTTGTAAAGCAATGGAGTTGATGGCATTATTGTTGACGTCATCTTATAGTTTAAACAATAAACGTTTTCAGTCACGTGTTTTTTCTCGACTTTTAAATTAAAATATTTAATTACCTGTAAATTTTTTTGAAAAACTGACTAGATATTTCATTTTACCGTACAAAAAACCATACGGAACACTTGTTTGTTTTTGAAAATCTGACACATGCAACTTCCGGCCTTATTCACTGCACACTTCATGCGATCGCATGAGACAATCATGCGATCGTATGGATAGTTCATGCGATCGTATGGCCTAAAACGGTATTCTCTGGGGCTCCGTGCGATGCGTATGATGTCTCCGTGCGAGCTGACCCATACGAGAGCTTTTTAGCAGCCGTCTGAGCAATGCGAAAATCGCATGGCTCTCTGATTGGTTGGATATTTTTTTTACATCAGCCGCCTCGGATGATGAAAATAATGGCGGCTGCTCTCTTCTCAGCAAGACGCTAGGCCTAAATATGGGCGAATTTCTGGACTAATTCCGAGTGCGCCAGGCCTATAGCTGCACAATGAATGCGCCGAAAAGGTAAGATTAACCCTCTATCCCATTATATATTCTCTATTGTGTACCATTTGCTTTCTTTTTCCCCCCTGAATTTGTGCATGAAGAGTCAGTCATTGATTGCTTTTATACAATATAGATGTTGGTGTTGAAAACAAAACTTACACATCAATCATCGTGTTACAAAATACAAATAAATCAAAAATGTCTTACCAAAAACATTATCAGTTAATCTTATAGCATATATTATGAATCAGAGCATAAAAGAAATGTTTCACTTTCATAAAACGAAAGTGATGAATGCATGATTACTTTACAAAATTTTTAAACATTTATAGTTGCTAACTCCCTCAATTTGTAAGTGATCAGATAAGTTATATCTTTAGCATACAGCTTTTTAAGATTGATTTTCTATTTATGTTTTTAAATTTTATATCCATCGTGATGTTTACTTACTTTGTAGACTTAAAGTTATGAATGAGTACTACATAGGATTATTTTCACTGTAGTTGTTTTGTTTTTATTTTGGTTTTCTATTTTTTGTAATTAATCTTAATCCAATAATAATCTGAAATCAGCTAGTAGTGTTGTTTCAATTTTATGCAAGCGTTTATACCATTCTAAATATTTGAAACCCTTCCCATTTTCCACCATTCATAAATATAAATTAGGTTTTCATACTTTTTTCTCATGAAGACCTTTTTTTATACTACCATAGATACTGTAAATTAACAAGTGTTTTATGAATTTTTATTTACTTTACCATTGTAATTAAAATGGAGTCAAGTATTGCTTAAATTAAATGATCAGTGTAGCATAATGTTTTACCTAAAAAACGGTTCACACTCATTAATAATATGCACTAACATATGTATTACTAACATAAATAATTGCAGAAAAATACATCATGTAATTAAGCAGTAGTTCAGCAAGCCAGAAAATATCCTATTTTGACAGTGGAAATGTACTAAATTTACCCCATATCCCTCCAAATTCCAAATACCCCTCTAAAAATTTTTGACTAATAACTTTTAATTAATTTTAAACTAATAATTTTTGGAACAAGGTACACATACTCATTTTAAAATCAAATTACAAAAAATATCAGATTGCTGTTGACTAAAAGAAACAAGACAAACAACATTATAAACAATTTCCAATTGCAAACTTTAATTGTTCATTATTTGAAAGTAAGGCAAATCAGTAGACTCAAATTTTTTTAAATGCCAATAGTTTTTTTTGGTCATTCTCATGATTGAAAAGACACAAACTGTTTGTTGATATTTTTGATTTCTGCAATAAGTTTTCTTGCATACCTACCCAGTGTAGGAGAAATGGTAAATAAATTCTGAGTATGAGAAAAAAAATGTTTTACTTAGTTTTATATATTTCTTTGGGGCATGGATAACTTAACCCTGTATTTATTTATTGTTATAAAGCTCTAAAGCTCATTTTAGTATTTTATTTGTATCAACAGACAGACTTAGTCATTAGGTAAACATTGAAATAATAGTCTCTTTTGAGTTAATATTTTATAATTACATCTCACAGTCTAATGGGACAAAAATGTTTACTTTTATGCTACATCTAAACTCAAGACTTGCTCAAATATTCCTAACATTATAACTAATCATTCAATTTTTAATAATTCTAGATTAAAGAGATGACTGAGATTAAGAAGGTTTTTGACTTGAGATAAATCAGGCCTGAATAAAGAGCAGCCCGAATTTTTGGTCAAGTTAATTCGATGCAGTGGTTGCTCTCCTTCAATTAACAGTTCTTAAGGTATATTTAATTGTGTTTCCAACTAAGATGTTCTAATTTTATTAAGTTCTATGAATGCTCTACTTGATATGTATAAAGATTAAAGTTTTATTTATAAAATGCTTTGTGTTCATTTATGTTTCCACCTTACATTACATGAGTATACATACAATTTTTTACTTCAAAGTCTAAAGCTATTGTTCATATTTTTAAATATTTATTACTCTTTCATGATGTAGATGATTAAAAATAAGGTATTTAGTTAGCTTTTTTATTTATCAATGCATGTAATCTAGGATTTTAAATTTAACTTGATATAATTTTGCTTTTAAACTATCATGATTCATCTAATGCCTTTTTTTGTATTTTTGGAAGAATCATAAGAATAATTTTTCCCATAAAATCTTCTCTTTCTACTGTGAGGCTAATCTTTGAAAAAATTTTTGTAAATCACTGGTCTCAATCAGGCCTCTACATAACATGTGACTAGCCAGTCCCCTATTTTCCCCCGATATTCACAAATCAAAATTACCCTGAAGTAAAAATAAAGTCCTGCTAAATGATTACTTCATCTTACAAAAAAGTTTAAATCAGTATTGTTTTAAATTTAAAAGTCAAACATTAAAATTTTATGTACAAATTTGTATGTTTTAAACTTATGGGATCATATTTATCTTTTATCAATTTGTTTAAAATATTATGAATGAATTTATTATATTATTATGAATCAATCAAAACTGTAAACAATTTACAGTTTTGATTGATATTTTGGACCATATATGACCTACCCAGAATAATTTTTAAGCTCTTGCTACTTTTAAAAATGTGCAGTTCTGATCTAGATGGTCAATTTCCTTCTTAAACAGAAAAATTATATGGATGTTTGTTTACAAGTAAAGCATAAGAACATTTCTATTGCTGTTATTCTTGTACCTGAAAAAACACCTAATAAAACTATTTTATCTAGCTAGTGTTCTAAAGATTTATAGATTGCAGTTTTGAAGTCATAATTAAATCTAATTTTGAGAACAGATTAAATTAAAAAATTGGTACTACATATTCATATTTTTTGTATGTTAGTTCTAGGTACTGTTGAATTTCTTTTGTAATAAAAAAATATCAGTGTTTATCAGGTTATGGTTCATTCCATACTAATTACAATTTATCATAATTTACCATTTTTTTATAAATTTACCTTTATAACTTATTTTAAAGTTCCTTGTTTTCTGACTGAAGTAAGGTAAGTTGATTGTATCAACAATTTGTTGCTTCTAGATAATTAAGTTTTGTATTTGCCTTTGTGTCTTTAGGAATTAAAATTTTAAAACACATCAGGAAACTGGAAAGGATGTTAGTGGGAAAAGGTATACTTCCACTGTGTTAATGGGAAATGTATTGAGTTCAGCAATGTTATGCCAAATACCTATTTGATTTTATTTAAAACTCAATCAAATTTAGGTGGAAGTTTTTATATTGTATTGAAACTTTTAAATTTTAGGGCTGTGCCTATATTTCTTCCATGGTAAAGAAAATTATTAATTAGATGAGTAGAAAGTATTGAATTTGAAGTAGAAAATATTGAAGTTAGCTTTCAAATTGATTTTAAAATTAATGTGTTTTAGAGAGAAAATGGAAGTAAGATAAAATTTTAAAATGGAGTTTCAAAGCATTGTATATATTAAGTAGGACAATTGCTAATTTAAAAGCAGTCAAATATGAAAAAAATATTAGATATTATAAGCCAGTTAAATATATGTGGGATTTGATTGAAGAAACCTTCCCTTGTTTTCCTTTATTCTTTTTATTTTGGCGCGCGCGTTTTTTCTCTCGGCTTGTTTTTGTTTTATTGAATTCTTTTTCTTGTAAATATGTTCTGTTTTGATGAATTTCGCCTGCAAGCAAGCAGCTGCGTGATGTTTGGTTGAACCATTGAGCATTTTATTTTAGTAATTTCTCTTTACAAAGAAAGTTTTTATTTATTTTTAAATCCCAGCGCATTCTCGAATTGTAAAAAGGTTCTCTTCGGTTAAAAGTTTTTTTGGTTTGACCCACCACATTTGGGAAACTATTTCCAATCCATTTTCATCTACGAATAAATCAATAAAATAAATGAAATATTATAAAAACTGATAATTATAAATATCTGAACTTTTTAAAAAAATATTTCCTTCAACCATCCCCCAATCTTAATTAAGCAGCTATAAAAAATAACTAATTTTTTTTTGAAAAATCTTAAAAACATACACTATTATACGTGTGTGTTCTTGTGTTTTAAAAGAAACTAGAGTATTATACTCAGTTTTGGTCAGCGAAAATTAATTGGATGAAAATCCTACTCATTAACCTTTACCTCTTACTAAAATCAAATCAATTTTAATTCAGCTCCAGAAACACGTGTAAATAAACAAAACAACAACAATCTGCTTCGCTTTGCATGTGACTCTTAAATTAAAAACGGCCGACTCCCCAAAAAAAGTACCGCGATTGGTTAAAAATATTGAAAATCAACAAGATAAGTTGGCCAATAAGTGAACGATCTGAAGCCACGCCTCGCACAATTGAGACCACAGAATGAGCTTTTGGTAGCATGCGATCGCATCACATCATACGATCGCATGGAAATCGCATCGTATGATCGCATGAACAGTGAATAACCCCGTTCCTTATTAAGACTAATAAAATTATCTTACACAACTGTTTAAAGCTCTTTACGCAATTGTAAGTGCCAGTGTGTCCACGAGTATTTTATTCCGTAAGTTAGTTGAAAAGCTGAAGTAGATACAAAATTAACCAGCTCTTCATAATGATTGATTGAGTTAAGAAGAAGATAAGAAATTAAACAGGCTTATAGAAACTATCAGTATTTTATCATAAATTTACACATTTACATAAAAAATACCTGCAATTTAACAAATTAGTGTAATTAAAACAATTAAACACTGATATTTTGTTCGTGGCTGTAAGAATATGTGAAATATTATTAAACACAGTTTCTATAACTTTTCTATACTATACCCTTAGTTTTTGTTCGCATTGTCAACTTTTCATCAATAAACGTCCTTAACGAAGTCAAGTAAATTTTTAGTGAACATTTTTAATGAAATTAAATTGTTTTAAACCCTCAAAGCCTTCTATGAGAATGTAGAGGTAGGAAACTTATTGAGCGAAGACGAAGAATAGCTATGACTTAAAAATATATATTAAAGAAGTTTGGAGTATTGTGGTGAACAGTGTAAAGCAGAGACTATAATTCAAAAGTAGAATTTGAAAACTTAATAAATTGTAGTCGAGAGAGACGAGAGACATGGCATCCGCTGGAGGGAGAATCCTAAGCGCGTCGGCCTGAACCTCAACAAAAATAAAATAAGTAAAAAAAAAGATTTTTTAAAAAACGCTTTTATTGAAGTGTTCTAAAAGGTCAAAAATAATTTTTTCGGTTTGACAAATAATTTATTGGGAAGTAGAAAATAACTTTTTGGTAAGTAAAAAAACTGATTTTCTAATCACTAAAAATAAAAGCGTGGGCGCTAGAAATTTTTTAAACTTAAATTTTTTTACAGGACAGTAACAGTAACATCCCTGACGAACGGGGATTCGAACCCCAGAAGTACGGCTTTGCAGTTAGATGCTCTTACCACTAGGCCATTACGTCGGCATTTATGTATAACTTTATATAAATAAAAATACCTAATAGAGAATTTAAAGTGAATCCATCCCACTCAAAACTCATGAATGAGAAATTTGTAAATTTAACCTCATAGAACATAGAATAAAGAAGTTAGAATAAATAGGGAAAAAAGAATTACTAGCGCCCACGCTTTTATTTTTAGTGATTAGAAAATCAGTTTTTTTTACTTACCAAAAAGTAATTTTCTACTTCCCAATAAATTATTTGTCAAACCGAAAAAATTATTTTTGACCTTTTAGAATACTTCAATAAAAGCGTTTTTTAAAAAATCTTTTTTTTTACTTATTTTATTTTCTACTTTTTAGTCATGGTATTTTTTAACAAAAACTCACAAGAAAAAATGTATTTATTTCAACCATATTTAATGTTATGTTAGGATGGAATTTTAGTTTCATGTTTAACAAAAATTTTTCACATATCTGACAAAGTAGAACAATCCTCTGACGACTCAGCAGGACAAACAACTCCAAAGTTAATTAAAATCTATTAAATATTGCTGGAACGTTATAATAACAGAGCTGAGCGGGAAAAATTCCTCGCACAAAGAAACGCATCCGCTCACTCGCCGATGAAATCCATCGATATCAAAAAGATTCACAATAAAAAGAAAGCATTCAATAAAATAAAAAAAAAAACAATCGTAAAAAACTCAGAATTAGTGTGTGTGTATCAAAGAGCAAACAGTACCATCCAGTCTTTTCAGTAGTCAAAAAAATTATAAAAGTAGAATATTTTTCTGCTCTCGACATTCCTCGGGATGGGACACCTATTTTCGGCGATTTCTCGCTCTTCTGGCGATTTCTTTCTCGCGGTTATTATCTTAAATCGCTAATTATCTTAATTGTTAATTGGAAGGTAAAAAATCACGTTTTGAAGATTAAATATTGTAGTTATATACCTAGTATATTATCTTACAGGTTTTGGGAGCCATTGGCTTCACGGAAGTGTCTCAAATATGAATTAAAAGGATAACTAAAAACACTCGTTAATTACCTAAATTACGGAGGTTTTGACTAGTTGATGATTGAATATTGCATTGTCATCGAGTTTCCACCACGGTGCAAAGTTTCAGAACTTTATATCGTTTGGAAGTGCCTGAAATATTATGTACAAGAATCCGGAAAGAAAAAAAGTGATTAATCGTCTATAATTATCGTAATTACTGGGCAATTCTCGTTTTGACTCTTGAATATGATGAAGTTATGCCTTATAAACAATTGTTCACGGTTTAGGGAGAATAGCCCCTTGGGAAAGGTCTCAAATTTTGGTTTTTCTGTTAATTAAAAATACTCGTTAATTAACTTAATCCTTTGGTTGTTTGACTAGATAATGGTTGGATATTGGAGTGTCATGAGGGTTACACCGATGTGTGAAGTTTCGGGGCCCTGACATATCGGGAAGTGCCCGAAAATCGAGTTTTAAAATTCCACCCGTAAAACGCCGCCAAAAGCAAGTAGAATAAAAGCGTTTAAAAAGGGAGCGTCACAGCGAACCGAAACCTAAAATCGGGTTTCGATTGGCTGCGAGCTCTAGGTGTTGCACCTCCCGCGCTCTCCTTTGTTGTCCTGAGGCTCATGATCGGGCCTTACGGCTAGCGAGGGGCGAGGGCAGACTGCTACAGAAGGAAGGATTTTAAGAAACTGATAATATTTATGATATTTAGATTTACAATAGCCAATATAAGTGTCTTAGTTTTTATGACACTAATTTGCTGAATTGCAGTGTATTTTTTATGTTGATGTATAAATTTATGATAAAATACATGAACAGTTTCTATAAGCATGAGCATGGCTATTGGTTAAATTCTTAACTTCTGTGAGTATAATTCATCAATCATTATGAAGAGCTGGTTAATTTTGTATCTACTTCAACTTTTCAACTAACTTACGGAATAAAATACCCGTGGACTACACTGGAGTCTTATTTTTAACTTTTTTCTGAATTTCTCTTGAGGGTTTTATGTGTTTAGAATTTATTACCACCTATATTTTAGAAACCTCAAACACCCATTACCCGATATCAAACATGCCCATACCGTTTTTCCAGAATTTTTTTAAGTTTTATAATGCAATCCAATATGGCGTCCGTAATTAAGCAACATATAATTAATTTGAGCTCCAGATAATTTATCTCCACATCAATATAGTCTACAAATAGTTTTTACCCATGGAATTCTGCGGTTTTAAGTCATTTACCACTGCCTTTTGATTCTTCTATTCTCAGTATAAAATGGACAAATTTGATGATTTTCTGATTGAAGGATAGGTTACAAACTGGGCATTTTAGCCTCGCTAGTGTTAAAAAACGGTCAAATAAGATTGTTTAAATGTGTTAGAGCCCTATTATTCGGCAACGAATTTTGAAACACATTTTTTTAAATTTTCGAAAAAATGAGAAAAAAGCCAAATTTTTCTTAACCCTGTTTGAGACACCTGTTAGTATTATCAAAAGGAGCAAAAGTTTCCCCAACTTTTTGAAAAAAATCCCGCCAAGTTTTGGCTAGGAACTTTTGAGTTACCATAAGAGAAAATTTTTGCTTAAATTTTGATTTTTAAAAAATAGGCAAAAAAAAGTTTTGGAGGGAAAATTAAAATTTTAGGATTTACGAGGGTGAATGGTATAAAAAAAAGAAAATTCTTGCTTTCAAGAGGGATATATCCTTTTCCACTTGAATACATAAATATTCTATAAAATTAAAAAAATTTATAATTAAAAATTAGGTCTTTGAAAAAACTAAAACAATGATCTATAACAAATAATAAAACTAAAAAAGAAGTAACTTGAATGGTTTTTCCGATTGGAAATGATCTAATGACTACTAAAATGTAGGCAAATATTGGTCAGTAAAAGTTTAATTCATTTTTTTAATTTGTATACTTTATTATTTAATTACGTAAATATAAACTAAAAATTAAAAATTTAGGGAAAACCTTTAAAATAGTTAAAACAGTAAATATTTCATCAATATTTGGTAAAATAAAACTATTTAAATAATAATTTAATTTCATTTTAAAACACAAATAATAATAAATAATTAATAAATTGAATTTTTGATTTTGTGACCTGTTTTTAATTTTTCAAACGGCGTATTTTTGAAAAAAGAGAGGTCAGCACTGAAAATAGTCAATGCATATTGCATAGTAGGAGTCCTTTTTTATTTTTTGGGATTTTTTTCATAATTATTAAAAAAATTTAATTTCCTGTGCACCATTTTTGTATGACTTTCATTGTTGAGGTCCATCTCAAAGCAAAACTGTTAAAAATTCAAATAGCTCGTAACGCCATCTTATAATCGACTATTTAACTAAAAGAGGGAAAAGGCCAATTCAACGGATATTTTAATTAATTATCATAATTTAAACGGAAGAAATCAACTCAAAATTTTCTGACATCAAACAAATGTTTTTTTCTTCCTTTGTCGTAAAGAGAATGGTTAATGCTGCTAACCCACCCATGGAGAAAGATTGAATAGGGGAAAAGAGGAGAAAAAAAAAGAGAAGATGGGAGAAAATAGTTCCTCAAATACCTTGTTTATGGTGCATTTATCGTATGAAAGAGAAACGGCGCAAGTTCAGAGGTGCGGATGCGCCAAGTTTTTAGCAGTAAACATGACTAATATGGTAACCCTAACTAATGTTAAAAGATTCATTTGGCTTCTAAATATGCCGCCAAATAGCCAAAATTCGCCAATCATCCGCACCTCTGAACTTGCGCCAAAAACATAAACACAGAAAGAAAATTTTAATATTTATTCAATTTGCGCTTTTTTTTTCATATTTAAAACACATTCCCTTGCTGATCTCAGTAGGATGACAAACAATTTACAACAGGATTTTATAGAAAAAATGTAAATCATTGTACAAAAACCTTATTTTTACTTCTAAATTGACCGGGACCAGTGGCGTGGTCTTGTAATCCAATGCTTCTGGGAGGTCGAGGTTGTGGGCTGGCACTTGGTACTTGCGTTCGATGCCTGGCTATCGCACAAAGGCGGTAGTCAGTTTTGGAGGCACCGCTGTAAAAGAGGCAGTTGGTGTCGAGTTTGCGCCTATGCGGCAGGAAATGCATCCCAGGAAAAAAAGAGGCTCTGCAGCCCTAGGGCAACTCATCAATTCGGTCAGTCAAGGCAAGAAAACCTTCTGACCTAGGTTCGACAACTGGTCAACCTGTGGACGAACAAAAGTGAACAACGGTGTCAGGCAACACAATCTTTTTATCAACTTGCTTATTATAAGTAACATTTACTTTGACGTGCAAACATAAACTTCTAATATAATATTAATTATCTGGTAAACGATCATGATTACTAATAATAGCTATCCATCACAAACCCTTATCCTTTATGAAGGTGTAATTTTACTATTTTTAGATTTTTTATACAGTGTTTTTTAAGGTAAAATTTACAAAATAACACATCTTAAAAAAAAATAGAAATTTTTTAAATTTAATTTTTAAATAAACCTTTTTTGTTTGGTGATATATTTTTTTTCTACTCCAAAACTGGATATTAGATGCATGAAAATATTAGTGTTAGAAAATCAGCAGAGACCCAACTTCTACCGCCATCTATTATTACTAATCGGATTTAAAAGAACTACTTATTTATTGAAGATGCGATTTAAGCCTTTTACTAAACGATTTAAATTAAATATCAGTTTAAAAAAATTTACAGACAACTCTAATACAAACAATAAATATTTTTGTGAATGGTTATTTCACACACAGAAAAAACTCCTTTTGACTGCTTTCGTCAAAGAATTTCAAACTTTCGGAATTTTATTTTAAACCAACAATGCTTATCTTCATATAGGCGCCCATTCACCCATATACGTCTTGAACTAAGGAAGGTGTCCAAGAAAAATATTTGCCAGTTATTAAAAAGTTAGTTAAAATAAAACATTAGTCAGTCAAGTCCGTATCTAGACCTAAGATACTATTTTTATAAGAGGTGGGTTGATTTATAATTATTTCAAAAGGACCGCAAACCACGAGTACTTAACCTTTTACAGGCCGAATTCAGATCCAGATATATTTTAATTAATTTTTTTGCATAATTTACCTTCTAATGCTTCAATTAAGAGAAATTATTAATATGAAGGCGGTAAAAAAATTTTAAGTGTGATTTTCACCATGTTCCCAATTGGGAACATTGGCCACTTCCGACTACACTTCGACCGGGGAAGCAAGCATAGACTAAAATGATAAACAAATCAAATAAAACCCAAATTTCGTGGTATAACTAACAAAATCAATCTTAATTGTAGTTTATCTTTTGGTTTAAGCTGTAATTTTATAGAAATTTCAGAAATTTGAAAACAATTTAATGACAATTTCATGTTACACATAAGCAAAATACAAAAACTTTGTATCATTATGTTAGTAAATTTTATACACTAGCCTTAAAAATACAATAAAGAATTGGAGGTATCTAAAACATCAAAAATATGAGGGATTAACTAATTTTAGTTTTCATATAATCAAAAAACAAGCTATTTTATTATTACAAGTATTGTATTGTATTAAAGTTATCGTACATTTATAAATAGCTTTTAAAATGGATTTTAATAATTAGTGCAAAAATAATGATTAATAATTTTAGTAATAAATGAAATTATTGTTTTTGAATGTACTATTTATAAATTTATGAGAAAATTTTACTGCCATTACTTAAAATAATCTGAAACATTGTATAATCTTATTTGCTGATATAAAAAGCATTTCGGATCCAATATTTTCAAAATTTATTTCTCATGTATAATAAATAATAGAATTCTAGACGTGTGAATATACTAACTTTTCTTTTTTTTACAAGAATAAATCCTCTGAGATAAGTTATTAACTTTGGAAGCTAACTTATTCAAGGTTTATATACACATTCATCATTTCTCGGAACAAAATCGTAGATTCAAACAGAAAAAAATATTCAACCAAAAGCAAAAACAAACCAGCTACTTCCTTTCTAAAAGGGGATTCCCCTTTAAGCAATTATATAACATTTTTATTCTTTGCGGAAAAGAAATACCCACCGATCTATTGAGTTCTATAATATAACGCCATACTACAAACTCGGATCTCCCGCGTATAGCGGCGACAGGCCAATGTTCCCAATTGGGAACATGCAAGTTTAGCAAGTTACAACAGGTGAGTTTTTGATAGTTAGTGTTAATACTAATGATATATTTTCAAGGTAACTATTTTTCAATATCCCTTCCAAATTTTGGGAACCTTGGACGTTTTTTCAATTTTTTATGAATTTTTTTGTGTGCCTCTATCAAAAAGCGTAAAAATGGCCAATTTTAAGATTTTTTGTAATTTTTTACCATAAAGATAGAAACTTCATTTTAATTGTAAAAAATCAAGTCATCTTTCAACTTTGAATAATAAAATTTTCAATTGTATACCGACACTAGTTGTTTTTTTTATAAATTTTCAAACATGATGTTCCCAATTGGGAACATTGGCCTGTAAAAGGTTAATACTTAATACCAGCAGGGCCGCCGAGAGCCAAGCCGGGCCCCGGGGACAAAGTCAAAAAGCGGGCCCCCGGTCACATGCACTCATTTCGAGGGAGGGGGTGAAAATTTTCTGAAGTACCACCAGTCATGCATAGAGTTAATGTAATTTTCAGAATATTTCCAGGCAAGATTTGAATTTTGATGAACTCAATAAATTTCGTTTTCTTGATAATGCAATGAAGGATCGTGCCAAACTAGCGGCTTGAAGACGTCAAAACCATAAAAAACTCGTTAAGATGCTTATCAAGAGAGGGGAGAGTGAGGCTCAATTCCATGCTTTCTCCCCTATCTTGAGAAGCAGAGTTTTTTTGTGGCTTTGGCATCTTCAAGCCGCTAGTTTGGCACGACCCTAACATCAAGCGCACCACCAGAAAATATTTAGAAATTCGACCCAAAAAAATAAGTTTTTAACTCATATTTTTGGATATTTTTCACAACTGAGTGTCACCCAAGGATGTACTTTGTCTTAAATGAAGTTATAAGCCATTTAATGATTTCTCTTATGCATGAAATTTTAGTGAGTTTTTATAATCTCCCCCTCATAATGAATTCTTTTGGGGGGTCTGGGGGTACCCCCCCAGAAAATTTTTGAAAATGTGTCCCTAGAAACTGGGAATTTACTCAGTTTAGCCCATTTGGGTATAAACAGATTAATTTCCAAACTATTCAAAATGATATTCATCTAAGTACTCAATAGGGGTCATCCATAAATTACGTGAGGTGTGTTTTCCAAAATCTGGACCCCCCCTCCCCCCTTGGTGAGATTTAGTGAGATTTTGCTGGACCCCCCCTCCCCCCCACGTGAGATTTACCTACAACCTTTAAAAATAATTTTCTATCCTATTCGTTTACATTTTGTGCTCCACAGCACCTAAAACTTTTTCATTATTAATGATGTGGGGGAAAAGGACATTATTCCGCCTAAAAATCACCACAGTATCTTATCTGTGGATATTATTCCTTTCTCATACTTAAAAAAATCGTTTAATTTCTAACTTAAAAAGTTGACGTGAGATTTTAATCGACCCCCCCCCCCTCCCCCCTTGGTGAGATTTTTCCAAACCCCTCCCCCCCCTTTTTGACCTCACGTAATTTATGGATGTCCCCATATGAAAATCTCTGGAATTTAACCCCTCCCCTCTCGTCAGGCCTCCTTTCATCCATATTAAAAGGTTTAATGTAGTCTTCAACCCATGTTTTGGTAGAATTTGCGTGCAAGAGAACTTTATATAAGACAAGTTTTTGTAACTAAAGGTTCAAGTTTGAAAGAGGGGTCTGGGGGTCCTCCCCCAGAAAATTTTTGGAAATTTGACCCTAAGAACAGGGTTTCAAACTGTTTTTTGGTACACGTAAACCAAAATTTGGACTTACATTTTTAGGTAGAATTTTTATTTTAATGAACTTATGAAAAAAGTGTGAACAATAAAGGTTTAAATACTGAAGGGGGGCCTGGGGTCCCGCCCCCAGAAAAATTTTGAAAATTTGACTCTAAAAAACTGGGTTTTAACTGGGGGGCTGCCGGGCCCCCTCTTGCCCCGGGCCCCGGGGAAAGTACCCCACTTGCCCCCCCCTCTCGTCAGGCCTGAATACCAGAGTTTCAGTAATACGCAAACCGGATAAAGTTAAAATAATTTAAAACCGGAGTTTAAAAAGAGGGTGTCTAAAAGAGCCCCAGAAAAGTTTTTAAATTTTATTCTTATAAAGTTGTGTTTTAACTCATTTGGGTGATTTCCATAATTAGGATTGTTCCTACGCGAAGCCGCAAAATGTCAAGTAGGAAACTAGTTTAAGTTTATAAATAGTGGTCAACATTATTAGAAACTTTTTTAGCATTTTGCTTTTGAACTATCCTCTACAATCATCATAAAAAGATTAATTCTGTTCGAAATTTAAAAGGAAAATAAAACGTATGATAAAAACCGATTTATTATTGTCGAAGGAATATTTTAGGAAACTTTTTTGGTGCAATAAGGGCCCCCTTTGCCCTTTATAGACCCTTTGCCCATCCATCGTATGGGCGCCCATGCTTATGTTACGTTTTCCCCTTGAACAAATTGATGAATGCAAATTGAAAAATTATCTAAATGAAAAATATTGAGGATTGAAGATTCTCCCAAAAGTTTTGACAAATTTATCCTTAAAACAGAGGTTTATAAATTTTTCTAGACTTCATGGAAGAAAAAGCTTTAAGACACTTGTGTTAAGATCAATCAAATGAGGTAAAGTAAAACCAGGTAAAATGCGAAAAACTCAAATATCCGTACATTAACGACAGAAATCAGTTAATCTAAAGCAGGCTTGTCTAAAGTGCGGCCCACGGGCCGCATGCGGCCCAAAAGCCTTTAAAATGCGGCCCATACACAAATTATGAAAATAATTAAATTTACAGATTTTTCTTAAAAAAAAGTTTGCAATATTTTTCATTTATTGCATCAATTTGTTAACATTTATACGTTTGAGAACTGCTAAGTGACATTCAACTCAAAGAAAAATTTGGAAATGTTTCTTTACTGGAGTTTTACAAGGATTACCTACCCTGCGATAAATATCCTTATTAATGTCTTCAGCTTTTGGCAGTACCTATACTTGTGAACAATTATTTTCAAGAATGAAGCACACAAAAAACAAAAATAGGACCAAGATCACTGACTAACGGTGTGCTGTCCCTTTCGCCCACAACTAAATTTCCATCCCCCCTTTCTTCAACTGAAGCACTGGTGTTGGGGATATTAGGGAACATGTTATGGAAGGGGGGTAGGCACTAATCTTGTGGGCGAATCGATGGTGTACCCTGACTAACATCTTGAAAATGCTCCAAGAATTACAACCTCGTCTATTGAACATGACTTCCTTGTTCAACAAAAACAAATTCACATCCATCTCATTAATTTGTATTATTTCCATCTTTATGAAATCCAAACTAAATGACACGAAACTTTTACAAATTTAAAATAAATATGTACCAATGTACCTATACGTATATAATTCCCAATAAAAAATTTATAATAAAAAAGAGTTAATTTATTTTAATAAAACTAATGGTTAATTTTTAATTTAATATGTTGAAAAAATATTGTGGTTGCGGCCCAGAAATTTCCTTTTTTTTGCAATGTGGCCCTCAAATGGTCATAGTTTAGACACCCATGATCTAAAGTTTACCTAGGTATTCTTTAGAATAACTAATTTTCAACTTTAGCGGTAACATATGCACTACCTGATTTCTATGCAAAATAAAATATGGAGAACATACAATTAATTGTTAAGGGATCAGTGTCAGTGAACTCCTTTGTCAGTGGTTTTTCCTTCAAAAAAGTATTTTGGGAGGAAAAACTTTTTATGGAAAGCATCTATTTCAGAAATAAAATTTCACATCTTCTAGAATACGGTTAACTTGCCCGAAAAACCGAAGTTTTATTTACGATTCCGGCCGTAGAAGCCTACGCAGTTTTATCATGTATTTCAGATTTTCTAAGGACTCACAATTTTTAAGAAAAAAAACCCCCAATTTTCTCTTTTAATGGAATTTATAATATCTTTTAACGGAAGACTCCTGTAAAAAGATTTTTACTAAACACTTTCTGCAACGTTCAGGAGTAGTCCTCTTGGATTTCACCCAAAGGATTTTGCTCTTCTAAATATTTCAGAATGTAGGTGTAGGAGGTAGATCAATCAAATGAGGCAAAATCGTCAGCGTTCAGACTGTTGGAAGCGTGCTCTTCTGCATCTTTTATTATTAAAAAGACATTGACATACAGTCGAATCCGCTTAATGTGATCACGGTTAATGTTATCAATCGGATAATGTTATCGTAATCAACAGGTCCCGATCATTCCTATTTAATTTAATGTAAAATACATCGTTTAATGTGATCAACTATGAATCATTATTCCGCTTTATGTTATCAAAATTTGTCCAATTCCCTTAAAAACGACCGCTTTTGAGTTCAAGTTTCATTTTGAAGGTCAATTTTTACAAGTAAACATCTGCCCCATGAGAGCACACGCTTCTTTTTTCTGCAACTCAGTATGAGTAAGATAAAGAAAACATTCCGCACATATTGAAAGAAAATGCACCAAGATCGACGCTTTGCAGATGTCTGATAAGATATTTGAATTTTACCTTGGGTTTAATAAATAAGTCGTTTATTGGAGTGGAAGGATACAATGGTGTGGAAAAAAGAGAGACCTTTCTATACAAATAAAACTACAAAGTAAGCAATTATTTTACTTTTATTAATTGAACTACTCTTATATTTTCCCCTTAAAATTTTACCTAGTTTAAACATAGTGTTTTGAATACATTTATTACGATTACATGATTTTGATTTTGATGCAAACAATCTAGTTACACTGTTTGCTGCTTTTGATATGAGATCGCTTATTGTTATCGATCGGATAATGTTATCAGTTTAGTCTCGAACAATTGCGATCACATTAAGCGGACTCGACTGTATATTGAGATTGAGAGACGAGGCATTTTATTATAAAGACTGACCATATAGGAAGCGCATCAAATATCCTGGGCCTTCTCTTGCTCTTCTGCATTCTATTTAATAATGGTTTAAAGTTAAGGGGACGCGGTACCTCAGTTTCGACAAAATTACGAAAAAATTTTTTTTAGTCCTAACTAATCTTTTTGCATTCATCTATCATCCTACACAATTTAAAAACTTTTCATTGAAAAATATCCAAACTGTAGTTAATTTTATGTATGAAAGTATTAAGGTTTCTATGGGTTATGGAAACTTCAAAGTCCTTTTACTCAGAACCACTTTTTCATTGTTTAAAATGCTAAGGCTTTTTATCTATTGCACCAAATCTCTTGAAATTTTTTCTGGCTATTGTTGGAAGTGCAATTAACAAAAGGTGGTATGGGTTTTTGGATATTCATGGTAGATTTTTTTAAAAATATTACTGAATTTTGATTTTTAGCATTTTTAGGGTTTTTTTACTAGTGATACAAGAAAAAAAATATTTTTATTACGTAAACCAGTATAAACCCTTAACCGATACCAACTGTTGTTGTAAGATAGATTGAGGTATTTAAATAAAAAAATTTATGAGTGTAAGTCAATTATTGTAGGAGGAGTAGCATTTTAAAAACACACCTTGAATTTGAAGTTTTTTAAAAAAAGACAAAATTTTTAATTTTTTGGTATTTTCAATTTGGAATATCCTTAATACAAGGCAAATACATTTATTACCACCAAAAAGTATCAAATAACGATGAATTTAAAGATTTTGGCCAGAAAAGTACCGCGTCCCTTAAAGCGTGGTTGTGATTCAGTGGTGCATATTATAAAATATAAATGCTTGCATATTTCGAAAGGAAGGCAAAATTATTACCTTAAAAAAATAGCTTTTCTTCTATTTTTAAGAAGTGAGTGTTTTTCTAGCTTTTAGCTGTTATTGATTCATATGGAAATGAGGAAAAAAAGTTGGAGGTTACAGTATAAGGGGCCATTCATTAATTACGTAAGGGTCCCGAGGGGGAGGGGGGGTTGGAAAAATCTCTACATACCCTTACTTGGGGGTGGGGGGTCAAACCCATTCTTACGTAAGATTTTCCAAGTTAATGTAAACAAATTCCAATTATTCTAATCAAGAGATTATAAAATAATGGTAATATGTACTAAGGTAAATGTGGGTATAGTGGACACTTTAAGGAAAATTTTTGCTTAAATTCTTAATAAATACCAATCTATTTGCTTCGAAACGGTTATTATTCTATTTTTAGGTTAATTGGATCTTCTTCTTTCGATTTTACCATTAAAAACTTTAATTAGACTGGGCAAAGTATTTTTAATTAATTTTTTAAAAGTACTCCAAATTGCATCTATAGTGGCCACATAGATGAAGCTGTTGCTTCTATGGTGGACACCTCTAGCATCAATAGTGGACACCTGTCTTTTTCTGCCTATATGAGGGGTTTATGCATGAAATTGAGGGGTTTTTCTTGGTATAGTCGTCTAGTTCTAATTAAATCTTCCTTCCCAACGAAATGTATTTTAGATTCAATCAAATTAGCTTTTTTTTTTAAATTGATAGTTTTCGGCCCTAAGTCTACGCTGTAGCTGATTTGAGAGGAATTTAGCATGTAATTCAATGCTTTAGAAACAATGGTTCCCGAAGCCAGAATGAAACCAAATTTATTTAACACTCATTTTAAAGCACAGTCAACAGTTTATGAAGAAAAACTAATTCCAATTAAGTATTATTTATGTTTCTATTAGAAGCCATTGGCGGTGGCCACTATTGGAAAATCTAAGATTTTGTGTTGGTAAAGTTGACACCCCCATAAATCCTTGTAAAGTCAACATTTTCAAATAAATTTTATTCAGTATTATTTTATACACTCTTATTTATCTTGATATAAATTTAAAAGTCAATCAAGTGGTAATAAATACGAAAAAATCAGTTCCGACTTACCCGTTTCCTTACGCGATTCAATAAGCAAAATCAAATTTCAGTCACTCGGCCGATGTTGTTATTTTCAAATATTTAAATATCCTTCCCATGCTGATCTGTGGTATCGGTGGTAATTTATCAGCTAACCTGATTGCACAATCTACTATGCCTATGAATTTTGACGCTGTTCGATGCCTCTAACTCGTTCTATTTAAAATTAATCAGCTATGTGGCCACTATTGGTACAGTGTCCACTATACCCACATTTACCTTAGTTGACAGCAAGAATATTATTTATTTTTTGAAAAATAAAAATCTTTGATTTACGTCAAACTGAGAGTTTTAGTGAAACTGATCCTTTTCTAACATTTTATTATTTTGAAAAAAGAAATGGAATCTTACGTAAGAATAGGGGGGGAGGGGTTTGAAAAATCTTACGTACCCTTACATAGGGGTAGGGGGGGTCAAAAATTGCCAAAATCATCCTTACGTAATTAATGAATGGCCCCTAACATCGTTATTTCGAACTTTGACATCTTGCAAGCCTTTATATATTTCGAAAAAATATTTTCCCCAATGAAATTAGGTATTTCTCTATTTTCCCATGTTATCTTCAAATCTTTGGGTTCTTCATATTTCGAGATATCGAGGTTATACTGTAATTTAAGTAGGGGAGAGTGGGGCACATTCGGACAGACGGCATTTCCCCTAGTAATTATTAATTTAAAAATCTGAAAAAATACCAGTAAATGGAAGCATGACTACCACCTCCTGCATAAATTTTCAAAGCCCTGAGCCATTTTGTTGTATACGTTCTAGAAATTTGCTAGCGTTAGAAGCAGCAAAGTAAATTTTCTTGTCATTTTGTTAGCGTAAAATATCAATCAAAAATAACTATCAAGTGGACATTCAGTTATTTATTCAGTAGAGGCACTACTAAAGTAAGGTTTCTAGAAAGGTTTTATTTCCCTGCTTTAATTATAAATATCTTGTTGGGACATGGTAAGCTTGAACTGGCAGATTCGGACAGTGCGAATGTGCCTCATCTTTCCCATTTTTGATTATGAAAGTGATTTATATGTTTATAAGTGCAGGATATTTAATAAATTGGAAGTTAAGTTGTTTTTTATTGTAATTGTTTCAAAATTTGGTGATAATAGAAAATAACATCTTATAGAAAGCTTCAGTTTTAAGGAATTTAGACCCAGATTTAAACATTGAAGAAATAAATATCCCTGATAATTGTTTAATACCAATTGACTTGGACTTCTTGGATTTCATTCTAGTAGAATTTGCTACTAAAAATAAAATTTTGTTATGTTTGTCAAATAGAAAATTTGGAATTGAATGGTGCTTATTTAAAATTAAAAATGTTTTCTTTGTTTATTTATTACAAGATTAAGTAAAACTACACCCTGTTCCCATTATGGACACCTTATGTTCTCATTGGAAGTACAGCAAGTGAATCTTCAGATTCAGAAATTTGTAAAATAATTATCTGTTTATGTAATTTTATTTAGCTAATTCATAATAAATTAATGTTTATATGTATTTTTAAACTTAATTATAGTATCCGTACATAACATTACAAAGTGCATGTTCTGAAGATATTTACTGTGCCCCCCCCTCCCCCGAAATACTTTAAGAAACATTTTTTTATCCCCTCTCCTCTAAAATCCCTTGGAAGAGTGGTTCTTTCATATACCCTGTGTAGAAAGTCAATAAGTAGCCACCTGTCCATAATAGGGACAGGTGGTTCCTAATATGGACACTTGCAAACATTTTTGTTTTTAACATTGAAATTAAACCAGAATAATTAAAAGTTCACTAATTTTAATAATGATAGTCCACAGTCCAGGGATAGTGGTCATACATTTTTGGAGTCATATGACGTGTTTAAGGGGGTGAAAAAAACATTTTCCTTAGGGTGTCCATATTAGGTACAGGTACCTTATTTGTAGTTTTAAATTTAATGATTAAAAGTATATTTTACTATGATCTATTACTATTACAGCAAAGTTTTCTGGCAAAGTCGTATGGGTCACAGGTGCACTGTCGGGCTTAGGAGAACAGATGGCGTATCAGTTAGCAGCAGTTGGTGCAAAATTGATTATCAGTGGTAGAAATATGGAAATGCTCGATAATTTGAAAAATGAATGCATAGGTGAGTTTTGAATACAAATTAAAACATCTGATTTGAAAGTTCCTAGTTAGTCTCCAAAAAATCTTTGAGTACCGAATATAATTTAAGATGAAAATAAATTAGAATTAATTTTTCTCAGATAATTTATTTTTCATTAGATTAAGAACTACATGAGAATCTGTGAATAATTGTTTTTATATAAGAAAATTTCATAATAGTGTTTATCACATTTTTACAGGATTTTATAAATAAAAACTTTACCTAAATTCAATATAGGAATGGGGATTGAAGGTTGAAATTTAAGTTTGTTTATTATATGCAAAATAACATTGATAGAAATTCAAGCCATGACTATTAATGTTTTCATACATAAGTTTCAATAACTTTTTTCACACAACCACTCATAAGCGTTTTAATACCCCTAAAATAACCTTTTTACTTTTACTAAACTAGCTTAAAATAGTTGATGATTTGATTTAAATTATATTTGTGGGTGAATTGAACTTTTCTTTTTTTTTTGTCTAGAACTATCTCGGGGAAAGCTAAAGAATACCGACATTTTACCCCTAGTGGTAAACATCACTCTGGCAGAGGAATCTACTTTGACCCGGGCTGTTTCGTTTTTTGGAAAGGTTAAGTATATTTAAAAGATATTCAGTTAAAAAACTGATTATTTAAAAAATTAAACAGGCTTTTGTATTTTAGATTGATGTCCTCATACTCAACTCAGCTCATGCTCGAATAGAACCCTCAATTCATGTTGACCTGGATAAAGACCGAGCCCTTTTTGAAGTTAACTATTTTAGATGCACGCAGCTAGCAAAGCTTTTAATGAGACATTTTTTGGAAAAGGACGAAGGGCAGATCTTAGTCGTAGGAAGTATTGCCGCAAAAATTGGTAAGTCATGTCATACTAACGGAATCAAAGTATAAATACAGTTAAGAAATCTAGATATCCATAAGTGTCATTTACCTTCTTATTATAAAAATTAAGCAGACGAAAATCCAAATGAGTAAGAATTTTCCATTCTTTATTTCCAGGTATTCCAGGGATAGCAAGTTACTCAGCAAGTGAACATGCTCTCCTTGTAAGAAAGCCTAGTTTTCATGAGTCGATTTTCTTTAATCTATTTTAAATGTTAATCACTGATTTCTGTCGTTATAATAATCAGTTGTATGAGATATTAATCGTAATTAGATATTCAGCTTAGTGGCAAAGATGCTATTCTAATTTTGATCGGAAAATTTTGATTTTAGGGTTTTTTTAACTCTTTGCGATATGATTATGGCCACAGAAAAATTCCGATCACGGTGGTATGCCCAGGTTTACACGAAACAACGATATCCGATAGAGCTTGTCTATTTGGAGATGAAAGGGTAATTATAAAACCAATTTGAGAAAATGTGTTTTATCTGATGAATTACAATTTACATATAATTTGAATGTTTTGAAATTTACAATTTTTGGGAGAGGTCCAAATATCCTCCAAAGCTATATAAATCTAAATTTTCGCACCATATGATAAGACTCAAAATTACCATTAGTCACCCAAGCATTTTTAATAGGCTAAATATAGATATTTAAGTTTGAATCAGTAGGGGGTAGGTCCCCCTTGCCCCCTTTGTTATACGTGCCTGAGATAAATACGAGTTTACTTCTTTTCAGATGGCCATGACAAA
The DNA here is from genome assembly GCA_024610705.1 of Tetragnatha versicolor. NCBI lineage: Eukaryota > Metazoa > Arthropoda > Arachnida > Araneae > Tetragnathidae > Tetragnatha > Tetragnatha versicolor. Next base: position 1,988,769 of record JANDEH010000001.1, read on the forward strand.
GGTAGAGGAAGAGAAGTATGCGCGTCATGGCATGAAGACCAAACGATGCGCTCGCTTAGCATTGATAGCCGCTGCGAACCAACTCAAAGAGGGCTGGATGGCTTGCCAACCGTTCCTCTGCTGGGTGGTTTTGGCTCAATACTGCCCAATATTTCAAAAATGGTGAGAATCCCTTTAGATAGTTCATCTTTTTTTTTAAATTAGATTCGAAAACTGATAAGACTTTTTTTCATTTCAGCTTAATGAAAGTGATATTTCACTCGACGCGCTTGGACGACATCTATGCAGGGAAATGGCCACGCATTCTCACTTGGAGGCCTTTGTTTCCAATATAAACAACAAATTTGAAAATAAAATGTTTTGAACTGACGAGAAAACTAAATTCTTTACAATCTCACTTAGAACTTGACTTCTCTAAGTTCTAAGACATAATGTAAGACAGTGGCGTAGCCAGAAAAAAATTTCGGGGGGGATATGGGGTACTTTTAGTGGTTTCCTATGGTCAAATAAGGAAAATTTCTGATTCGGGGGGATATATCCCCAAATCTCCCCCTCTGGCTACGCCCCTGATGTAAGATACTCAATGGTATTTATTTCCAACGAAAATAAAATTGACAGATAATAAGTAACTCATCCAACGGAGTACCTACTATTTGATTTTGCTAATTAAAGGAAATAAATACATTTTATGAATAAAATTAAAAAAATATATTTATAAATATATAAGGTAAACGTGGGTATAGTGGACTCTGTACCAATAGTGGCCACCTAGCTGATTAATTTTAAATACACTGCTCACAACAATTAAAGGATATTGGTGGTTTTGGTACATATTGACAAGCAAATAAAAAATTTGCAGTGGTTCAAGCATTTTTCATAAACTTTGGGCCATTTCAAAGCTAAATCCATGCAGTTATCAAAATAAAAATTTTATTTTTACTTTTTTTTTATCAAAATTGGAAATTGCACATTTTGGAATGTTAATGCACGTTAAGCAAAAAAACTGAAAAATCTATCAATACTTAATTGAAACCCCATTTGCTTGGGGTATGCTTTCTCCTGACTTAAAACAACGTTGTGGGACTGTTTGCCACCAGGTTTGTTTGTTTATTTTTGAGGGGCTAGGGTGTTTTCTCCATTTTCCCCTTTTAGAGCATTTTTCAGCACCTGAGCTGTTTGGGAGATATTGGATGGTCAGAAATTGGTTTCTCAAGCATGTCCTAGACTTGTTCTATTGGATTCATGTCGAGAGAACGTGCTGGTCGATCCCTTTCTAGCGATTTCTTCATCCTGAAGAAAATAATTAACTAAGGTAGCACAATGTTTTCTGCAATTACCATCCCTGAAAGTTAAATTAACGCCGATTTTTCCTACATGAGGGGCAACCAGATATGTAAGGATATTGACCTTATTATCCTGAACCACCAGAAACGGCCCCTTTACCGGTGGGGGTCTTTATTCCATAGATAGAGATGGTGCTCTATTTCATCACTCCACATCTTCAAATCTGACCCTCAGTTCATCCTGATAACTTCCGATTTTTGTCTGGTGGGTACAAGGAACACAAAATAACCCCTTTTTTGTACATGAAGAAGTCAGATTTGAAGATGCGGAGTGATGAAATAGAGCACCATCTCTATCTATGGAATAAAGACCCCCACCGGTAAAGGGGCCGTTTCTGGTGGTTCAGGATAATAAGGTCAATATCCTTACATATCTGGTTGCCCCTCATGTAGGAAAAATCGGCGTTAATTTAACTTTCAGGGATGGTAATTGCAGAAAACATTGTGCTACCTTAGTTAATTATTTTCTTCAGGATGAAGAAATCGCTAGAAAGGGATCGACCAGCACGTTCTCTCGACATGAATCCAATAGAACAAGTCTAGGACATGCTTGAGAAACCAATTTCTGACCATCCAATATCTCCCAAACAGCTCAGGTGCTGAAAAATGCTCTAAAAGGGGAAAATGGAGAAAACACCCTAGCCCCTCAAAAATAAACAAACAAACCTGGTGGCAAACAGTCCCACAACGTTGTTTTAAGTCAGGAGAAAGCATACCCCCAAGCAAATGGGGTTTCAATTAAGTATTGATAGATTTTTCAGTTTTTTTGCTTAACGTGCATTAACATTCCAAAATGTGCAATTTCCAATTTTGATAAAAAAAAAGTAAAAATAAAATTTTTATTTTGATAACTGCATGGATTTAGCTTTGAAATGACCCAAAGTTTATGAAAAATGCTTGAACCACTGCAAATTTTTTATCTGCTTGCCAATATGAACCAAAACCACCAATATCCTTTAATTGTTGTGAGCAGTGTAGAATGAGTTAGAGGCATCAAACAGCGTCAAAATTCAGACATAATAGATTGTGCAATCAGGTAAGCTGGTAAATTACCACCGATACCACAGATCAGCATGGGAAGGATATTTAAATATTTGAAAATAAAAACATCGGCCGAGTGACTGAAAGTTGATTTGGCTTATTGAATCGCGTAAGGAAACTGGTATGTCGGAACTGATTTTTTTGTATTTATTACCGTTTGATTGACTTTTAAATTTATATTAAGATAAAGAAGAGTGTATAAAATGATAATGAATAAAAATTTTTTGAAAATTTTGACTTTACGAGGATTTATGGGGGTGGCCACTATTCCAACACATAATCTTAGATTTTCCAATAGTGGCCACCGCAATGGCTTCTAATAGAAATATAAATCGTCGTGGAAGATGCAATACCGCACATCTAACATCGGAAAAAGACACAGTTTGAAGTAGTTGTCGATTGTTTCAATTGGCAGTGAAATAAATAGCCAAATATGGTTTCGTATGATTGCTGCTTAAATCGAGTCGAAACCAACACTAGCACATTTATTCATCACTGAAGTTCAGCACTCTCCCCTATACATTTTAATCACAATAAGTTTGTAGCAGGTAAGGTACCAGGATATAAAATAAAGCATGCTTTATTTGCATTATTTGGGAACTTTACAAAGCTGATTAAAGGAAAAATGGGTACATGTAATAAAAAAGTAACACATAATCGAAGATCCAGTAATATCTTTTTTAAATTAGTTTAATAATATTCGGAGGAATAGTCAAAACAAAATCGCACTCAAAATAAACCATCAATATATTTCACGTTCTCAAACGGTTTAATCGAGATTGATTCTCTAAATAAATACTATGACAGATCAAGAAAGATCGGCAACTTTTTTCTGACCAATGTGAAAATGTGTCAAATCACGGCTTACTAGAGCTATAAAGATGTTTTAAAAATGCTTATAACACTTTTAGGTGCGAAGCCTGATCAAGTAATCAGATATCTAAGCATCAATTTTTGAAAAAATTTTGATTTACAAAAAAAAAAGCACAGCCATATTAAAACCGCCAAACGATGTCGCGAAAACTGTTTGGCGAGAAAGAGGATTGGAATACTAAAGGTGCTTCAAATGTTAGATGTGCTGTATTGCATCTTCCACGACGAAATATTCTTATTCTTTTTAATTTGTAAATAAATAAAACTTGTAATGCATTGAAAGATCTCAAAAGTTTTGTAGCGAATTTTTCGTGTGAATTTTGTAGTGAATTTTTTTTATGTTTGAAGGGAATCTACTAATGCATGCTGGACGAATTTATAATTTTTTTTTTCAATTTATTTGAATTAATCTAATTTTTTTTCAACATGATCCCCATGGAGAACAAAAACAAAAATATTTTAGAAAAATATTCTCCTAAAACTGTTCTGTAAACTTCCGGCAGATTCAGTGCGGTGGTCCATTGCAATTTTCCCGATAGGGATGTATCTTTCAGGATTGTGTACCGTAACCGAACCAACACACTTAAGAATAATTAAAGCTAAATATTAAAGAAAGGGCTTCTGGAAACTGTGTGGAGCCACCACTAATTTTTAGCTTAAAAGTATAAGTTCAGCATGAGCATGTATTGTATGTTTGGAGATGATTGATACTACCCATTTCTAAATCAAAATAAAATACAAAAGTAAAAACAATTTACTTTTATTGTTCAACACAGACAAAATAAATCACTTCCTTTTACATTTTGTCATCATGGACTTACCAGGGAGATATGGCATAAAGTGTTAGCAAGCTGTCAACATTTATTTGAATACATTTAAAACTTATAAGTATTAAAGACAAAACCCTTTAATTAATCTTAAAATACACCCAGATAAAGAGAAAACTTTTTATAAGATGCCAATTCTGATTTATCAAGAAAATTATCCTAGATTTCAGAAATGATTTAGCAACAAAGGAAACAGGGCCATTAACTCACAGTGTCAGGCCTCTGTTTGTTTAATTCCTACATGAATGGAAATCACTTATCAAGGTAGTTTTACAACTTATTTTTTATTTTAGTGGATTCTATAAGAAAGTTTTCAAACTAATTATATTAATTCAAGTAGTAGGTTTAAATATGGAAAAGATTTCTCTCAATGACTACTAAGATAATTTTCCTAGTAAGGGATCTTATATTTTACTCTGTAATTTTTTTTTCATGGAACATGGTGGAAAATCTATACCCTCAATATAGACAATCAATAGTCCCTCAATATAGATTAGCTAGATCAAATATTCCAGTTACATATAAGTACAGATAATGTCTATGCATGTATGACTAGAATATTTGTTCAGACATACATTTAGATTTGCAAAGCAATGGGGTATCTAGATATTCAATTAAATTAACTGAAACTGAATTATCTAAAAATATACAAGATTATTTTACTCCTAACCACATCCAAAGAAAAGTTACAGCTTGTCAATTAAATTTTTTAGTACTGACATTTGATGAGTATGGTTTAGTTTGAACTAGTTTTCTCAAATCATTTTTATAATTGTTTTGCAAGTAAACAAATGAGATCGAAATGCTTTAAACCACACATTTAAACTAACAATTAACCAAAATAACTTGCTTTTAATTAATAAAATTTATCTAAAAACAATAACCATAGAGTATTGGCGTAATATTGGAAATTTATTCTACTTCAAACTGAGCTATATCAGTATCAACTGTCTACTTCAATGTACTCTAAAAGTATATAGAAATTTTAAATTCAAAAGTAGAATTCATCTATACCGGCCATTTTTTAAAAACAATTCTAGCACCTTTTAAATATATTGAAAGTAAAAATGTGTTTAAATTTCAATAGAATTAGTTCTTATTGAACAGTTTGAGTTAAAGGAAAGAGGTAATTTTATTAGACAGTTGACAGTCTCAACCAACAATTCATTTTAACAAGCCAAGTACAATAACTTCTTAACAAGGTGAAATATAAAGATGAGACATAAGGAAGTTTTGTATGCAAGAATTTGAAAATACCCATTTCTCTTCATCAAATAAACTCCAGAAATTTTTTAACATGCTTTTACATTTAAGTAAAATAAATGAACTTACACAAGGACACTTTTAAAAACTAGCTTTAAGACATTTTTGGATGCATTACAAGTTTTTAAAAATGCTTACTACCTGCCTCCCTCATAAAAAACTAATTGAACAAATTCTATTCAAAAATTATAATCCTTAGCTTTATAAAAATAGGCACCATTTATAAAAAAAGCAACATACAGTCGAATCCGCTTTATGTGATCACGGTTAAGGTTATCAATCGGATAATGTTATCGAAATCAACGGGTCCCGATCATTCCTATTTAATTTAATGTAAAATACATCTTTTAATGTGATCAACTATGTTTCAAAATGACGCTTAATGTTATCAAAATTTTTATACATCTCCTAAAAAACGTCCGTTTTCAAGTTTCATTTTGAAGGTAAATTTCTTTTTTCTGAAACTCAGTACATGAGTTTACAGCTGCACCGTTGTTTCTTTGCTTTGATTGTAAGAAAAAGAAAATATTCGATGCTCTCTGCATACATTGAAAGAAAACGTTTAAAAGGGGGGCGAATCTATGTTTGTGATTTGTTATCACCATTGGCGCCTTGCAGATGTTTTCGATAGAAGATTTAGGTTTTTCCTTGTTTAGTGGAATTCAGATTAATTTCAGTGATTTATGTATGCTAAAAGAAAAGGAATGTAGAGCGGAATCACAAAGGTGTAGTATGTACTAACAAATGAAATAACAAAGTTACAAAGTAAGAGATTATTTTATTTTTATTTATTGGATTACTCTTATATTCTACCCAAAAAATTATAAGTTGTTAAGCGAAGGACATAGTGTAAAATTGTTTTAAATACACAAACTACAATTACATATTTTTTTATTTTAAAGCAAAAAATCTAGTTACACAATTTGTTGCTTTTTTTATATGGAATCGCTTATTGTCGAACATTATCAATCAGATAATGCTATCAATTTCATCTCGAACAATTGTGATTACATTATAAGCGGACTCTACTGTAATTGTGTTTTTTGCAACAGAATGTCAAAATTTGGGAGTCCCCAAGAAAAATCAGATTTGACAGCTATGATTTATTTCATCCAAACTTAACTAAATGCGATTGCATAATTCAAGTAACTTTAAAAGGATAACAGAATATAAATGGAAATTTTTAGCATTATATTTTAGGTCTGACTTTCTAGTATCAAAGTTTTTTTAGAATCAAATCTAAGAGAGAAAGTTTATCAGGCACATGCTAATGCATCCAATGTTTCTTCAAACTAGAATTTTACTTTGGAACTTTGGCAACTTAAGTATTTTAATAACCACACACTTTGGTTAGTTTATAGGATTTTAGATCATAGCAGTCATATGATCTTTATAAGATATGAGCATGCAATTTTTAAATGCGTTCAGTAATGGACGACAACATTATTATTAATGTATGTTATTGTAGATATGGAGAGCATTCCTGCTTTTTTCATAATTAAAAAAATTTGTCCAGATTAATTCAACAAAAAATTTCAATTGTACATTGAGTATTATACTTAACCGAACCAAAATATTTTTTTTGAAGTTTAAAATAATAAAGTTATACCTGCAGTACTCATATGGATTCAATTTTAAAAATTGATTTAAAGTAATTAAAAACAACATATCTTATCAAGAAGAAGAATGTAATAACTAATGGATTCCAGGAACACATATTTTTACATAGCAATTTCTTAATGAAGCCATCTACCTTCCTTGCAACTTAACACAACAGGGGTGCATCCAGGATTTTTTGCCAGGGGCCGTTTTTGGGAATTTTGTGAATAACGGAATTTAATTTTGTGAAAATAATTTTTCATTCTAAAATAAGGTCCTATTTCTGTAAATACATTAATTTTAAAATAAAATTACACTTAGCGAGTGCATATAGCTTGATTAAAGTCCATTTTAGGGAAACGGAATTTTGTGAAGGGGCCGTTTTTGGCCCCAATTTCTTTCAAGATGCACCCCTGCACAAAAATAAAGAAATTTACAAAACTGCTTCCGTTTTATTTTAATCTGGGATCTAGCCAACTTCTGTGATTTTTAAAGAAAGTATTTAAAATTATTTATTTCAGTATTTTTAATAATTACTATCAACATAGATGACCTTATAATTATTATATTAAGTTTGGAAAATGAATGTGTCAGAGAATGGGTGATATAATTTGATAACAATTTCATAGGCTGTATTAAAACCTCTATTAGGCAAAAGTCTGCCCACCAAAGAGTTATACAAATATTACACTCATTTATTAGGACTGAAAATAGTTTTTAAATACCACAATGGTTTTTTAACAATAGGTCACTCAATTTAGTTTATTTACAATTTTAGTAGTTAGCTAATGAATGGAAAATTATTATTGTAAAAATATACCCATTAAATGGTTAAAGTATGAGTTCTTGTGGGTTAATGATGTAATCAAAAAAGACTATCATGTAAATGGCAATAAGTTTTTGGTCTACAAAACAAAGGATCTGAGCTACAGTATCTAACAGTAGGTGAAAAACTACCAAGGTTTCTTTTAAATCATTTAAAAATACTTATACCAAAATATAAGTATTGAAAGTGCAAATATACAGTCGAGTCCGCTTAATGTGATCGCAATTGTCCGAGACTAAACTGATAACATTATCCGATCAATAACAATAAGCGATCTCATATAAAAAAACAGCAAACAGTGTAACTAGATTGTTTGTATTAAAATCAAAATAATGTAATGGTAATAAATGTATTCAAAACTCTATTTTTACACTAGGTAAAATTTTTAAGGGGAAAATATAAGAGTAGTTCAGTTAATAAAATTAAAATAATCGCTTACTTTATATTTTTATAGAAAGGTCTCTCTTTTTCCGCTCCATTTACATAATCTGAATTCCAGTAAACAATAGAAAATCAAAATATTTTATTAGAAACATCTGCAAAGCGTGGATCTTGGTGTTTCTTTAACCAATCACAATTCAGACCCCCCATAACCGTTTTCTTTCAATATAATATGGGGAATGTTTTATTTTTCTTACTCATACTGAGTTCCTGAAAAAATAACCGCCAGATGTTCGCATGGAGCGCATGTTTACTTGTAAAAATTTACCTTCAAAATGAATCTCGAACTCAAAAGCGGTCGTTTTAAAGGGGATATGGACAAATTTTGATAATATTAAGCAGAGTTATGATTATTAGTTGATCACGTTAAACGATTTATTTTACACTAAATTAAATAGGAATGAATGGGACCTGTCGATTTCGATAACATTATCCGATTGATAACATTAACCGTGATTACATTAAGCGGATTCGACTGTACTTGGTGTCTAACAGTTGCCATGCAATAACTGACAAAAGTTAGTCACATGACCACTGCAGGGTTAAAAAAAGACATACAAAAATCAAAGAACTACATGGAAGTAGACTATTGGTCAAATCAATCTAACTATCAAACCATTATAAAATAAATATAATTATTAAATTACTGATTGATGAAGATGCATATATAAAACCAATATTAACGAAGTTCAACATTTTCTATTGCTTAGGAGTTTCCTAAACATCTACAAAAGAAGATTCCTAAAATACTTTGTAAAAATATATTTATTAAATAACTTGCAAAAATTATGCAGATTGATATATTATAACATAAGAAATAATATGTACAGATGGGATACAAGAATACTTCAACCTTAGAAAAAGTGTAAAATTTTTAAAACCCATAAATAAGTGAAACTTCCTGCACAAAAGTCTGCTAACTAGTAGCAATAAAAAGAAAATTATCAATCTCCTAATAAAAGTCATAGATGTTGCATGCATCTATGGTATGCTTGGAAGAATGCCGCAAAATCTTTAGGAAAATAATCTTTGTTGCGGCTTAAATAACAGAAGAAGCAAATATTTTTATGAATATTGCTATACCAGTATACCAATTTTGTGTGCTGGGCAAGGTCAACTCAAACTTTCATCCTGGGGGTCTATAGTACAATAGACCAATGGTCGTGGTGCTCTTGTAGCCACCCCGTCACAAACACTGGGGGTCTTGTATTGTGCCGACCCCCTAACAGGGACATATGCCTAGCATCCCAAGTCAAGAAAACGAATATGGGTTTCTTAGTCCTTGGCCCACTAGGGCCCTTGTGCCTATGAGTTTAGTTTTATCAGCATACAATTTTAATGGTTATATGAGAGAGTTAAGTACATTAGTAAACAAACAATAAAAATAACTGATAAGAGTGCTCCAAGTACTATGAAACATTATCCCTTTGATGTGTCCTTTTGTCACATACAACATGAAGATTGTATTGGATATTTAGCAGTTACAGGCAAAGTGATTAATAATGCCCAAAGGGAGGCAGGCAATGTGATAAACTCAATGGTATTTAACAATGAATATTTATGACTTTGCCCGAAACACACAGGCATATTAGTATTAATAATGCCCATATTTATCACATTGTCCATAACATACCCATCATAGTAACTATTACTCACAAAGAGTTCTGACAATCTTATAATAAAGAATTTTTATTTCTCAGGTGTTCATAATTTTATACCCCACCTGCACATTACATAAACATTGAACGATTGCACAGTTTGAGCTTTTTATATCAGGGATGAAATTCGTTGAGTGCTTTATGCTTTTAAGGAATCGAGTTTTAAACAAAAAAACTAAAATGCATAAAATTTCAATGAGTAAAAATTTATTGGTTGCATTAATAAAATATTTTATAATGGTTTTAATGCTGTATCCCTAAGTTATATAAACAGTTGAATACAACTAAAACCACATTATTTTGATGGCAAGCTTAAGGAAAAGGACTTTTAGTCAGGATATTTAAATGCAAGCACTGAAGCAAAGCTTAGAAAACCAGTAATTTACAGAGATGTAATAAGTATTTAAATTTTTTTATAAAAATAGTTCCTTGCTTTGATAACTCCAAAAATAAGTCAATAATTAGAATGAAATTTACAAAGTTATATGCGATGGATACACCTAGACGTATGAATTTCCACTCAATTAACTTATTTAAAATACGATTAAAATATTACAGTTACTATTATACTACATAATGTTTACTTGCTATTCTTCAAATAAACAAAATGATTAAAACAGTCAAAGCTATTAAATGGAAAAAAGAATCTGATGTAGTTTTAAAATGAAGGATTGAAATTTCACACTAGTATTCAAAAATAGCACATATACACTTTATATTTAAAAAAAGCATCCAAGGTAAAACAGAGGCAAATTTCAATCACATAGCAAACCAAGCATAAGTTGTTTCAACATTTAGTTTCTATTTAAAAATTTTTTGAAGTTAATGAAGATGATGTAAAAGTAAATGTACTCATCTAATATAATTAGATATCAGAAGATAATCTGCACCACAAAATACCACAGTTCACAAAATTATATCTGTAAATTTTAAGTGGATGTATTAAAATGATATGAAGGTTAAAAAATGTTTTTCCTTTTAGAAATAACAAAAAAATTTTCCAGAGAATAGATAAAGTTATTTTATTTTAAAACTGATCTATGAAAAATTTGCACTTCCACTTTGTATCCTTTGAGATTAGAAATCTTATTAATAATTTTGATCAATTTGGCTTTCATGTACTAGTTAATTAAGTATATTAGAATTTCTAACAATTACTATAAATAAAGTAACTTGAAACTGTCGAAAGATACTTTGTAACATTGATGGTTGACGAACTAGAACTTAGGACATAGCTAAAACAAAACCTATAACCCAAGTAAGGACTATTTTGTAATATGAAATAGCTAATGTGTGGGTAAATAAAGATACAAAATCGTAATTAGTACGAATGGACAAAGAAAATAATTTGATGAACCTAATAAAGCTAAATATGCATTCTTTTTCAATGCAGCAATAAAACTATTATATCACAAAGTTTTACTCTATATTCAGCACAAAGTACTTTTTAAACCTTCATTCAGTTTGTGAAGTACAAGATTAAAATTAATTTTCTCACAAAAAAAGCATATCAACATTGTTCATGTAAAGTTCACACCACAAAAAATATGTCTTTATACTTAGTAAAATAAGGTGGTCATGGCAGATCTGCACTAGAGACCCTTTAATACAGAGACTGGAGAATGAATGATTTGTTGCAGTTTTAGTTTCAATTTGCATGGATCTCCATTGATGGCAACACTAATTCATCCACTTCAAACTCTTTTTGTTGCTCAAAAACAACAGAGAAAACTATTTTAAAAATTTCAGCAGCTTATGCCAAGACACAATATTACGTTTTTTTCTATTTCTAGTAATTATATTTATCTTAGATAATGCATTTTAAAATACCAAATTGATTGTAGGGTTGACATTTGGCATGCTATCACTCTTTTCGAGGAAAATTGTATGAAACCAAATTTTTATGGACATTAAACTAGTCTTAACTCTAATTGTTGTTGTGTTACTTTGTTTTCAATTTTACACACAAATAGATGGTTAATCTTGTTCGCCAACAGCAGATGCCAAAAAGGTTGCCAACAGTTAAACAATAAAATATCCTGTTTTTTAAACTTAACTGGCAGAATTTATAAAAGAAAGTAAGCTAATAAACCTTTATTAACCTACCTGTCAACAGTTTAGCTCTTCTTTAGGTACTTTTCAAAACTTTTAACAGCAATCTCCTTGATTTTTAACACGTCATAATGATAAAGTACAGGAAAGCTGAAACTAAAAGGGTGGAAAGATCCATTCTTGCTGTGCCTCACTGTCTAGTCCCCGTACATCAAGGGTCTCTAGTCTGCACCACATACAGTCCACTAGTAACCCACAAGCTATTTTTAGGTCCACTATGCCTTATTTTTTTATATTAACTACTTTAATAAATTATAATTTCTCTTATTAGAAATAGAAAGCAAAAAAAAAAAAGAATTTAAAAATAATTATAAAATTTTGGACCATGGCAAATTTTGTTGGCATAGCTTGGCCTGCATCATGAAGTGTATGAAGTTGTGCAGGTGTGGGTTATCTTACATCATAGCCAACAAATTAATCACAAGTATCAAATATTACTTGTATTGAGTATTTTTACAAATAAAATAATTGAAGTACATAAGAACTATCAATGATATTGACATTAAATCAAAACAAGGATTAAACCACATTATCACAATACCTACAAAAAAAACAACACTTAAATCCTTTCACTTACATATTTTCCAAAGAATAAACAGTAGTACCTATAACCTCATATCAAATTTTTAATTTGCAGGAATTAAGTCTTCTTTATGTTAAAAGAATGTTACAACTCAGATAAAAAACATTTCTGTACAAAATGCTATCGTTAATTTATTTTCTTTTTATTAAATAAAAAGTATCAGAAATCTGAAACCATTCAATGCATCTTATAATTTTTGGTATGAAGTAAATATCACAAACAAACATCAGTTAAAAAAACAACTGATGTATAATGGGATAGATAAGACTTAATTTCAAAATGAAATACTAGCTAATTCAATAAACTTAACAGCTTGAAATATACTTGAGTGATTAACGGCTGTTGTAACTTGGCCGGCAGTCAAGCTTCTGATTGGCAGTTGAAGAAGGAAAACTTCCAATCAGAGGTTTGACTCCCAGTTAAGCTCCGGTCAAGTTACCGGACTATGGCAGTAAATTACTTTTTACTTAAACAAATTTTAAGATGATATTAGTTTAAACTAGCTATTTATAACATAATAAGACCCCTAGCAGTTAAGTTTATAACATTTTTATAAAGCTCAATAATTGGAATTTACTAATGATATTACAAAGATAAGTAAAAGAATATAATCCTTTGCAGCCAAAGCTAAGATAAAACAGGGTAAACTATAATGATAAGGGTGACAATTCTTGAAAATATTACAAAATAATTTTCAAATACTTTCGTACTGGCTTTTTAAGAATATCTTCACAGAGAATTACACAACTCAGCACACATTAAGGATTAACCTAATTAATTGTACTTTCTTTATAAATAAAAATCTTCTAGGAGAAATTGGTAAATCTTTAAATCATAAAACTAAATTCCACTTTTTGTTCATTACATAGTCCAATATATAAAGTCATTTAAACATGTCTTGTATTTAACCATTTCAACTATCTTCCAGACCAAAATTACATTTGAAAATGATAATAAATTATACGAAAACTTAAAACCTTTTCAGTCTTAACCGCCCCAAATTCTTTACAGAATTTATAATAGAAATCTCAAGCGGCTTGGGATTCAAAAAGTCAATTTGAACAATTTAATGTCTTGTCAAAGAATTGCAATAGATAAAAAATGTTAAAATACTAAAAATAGCTAGAGGTCTCAGCAAAGGACAAAATATATACAGTGAAACTATAGATAAATTCAAAGCTGAAGGGACCACCGAAAAGTTTGAATAATCTAAAAATTAGAAGATTAATAACAAAGGGAGTGTATGAGTTTAAGATACAATTGGACAGTCAGTGGGAATTGGGGAATTCATAAACAAAGGATCAGCCTTGTTGGGCTTTGAGCCTGTAGCTGGTCGACAATATTTGTATTAGAAACTTAAAATAGAAAAATACTAGATAGAAAAATCAAAGGAGCAAGAGATATCCTCAAATATTCCAAGATAAGGAATTTGATTTCTAAGTTATCCAAGTAGAAGATTATCCAATTGCAAGTTATTGTATTCTAAACTATTACGAGCCTTAATGAAGTAAAATGCGATGTTTAATTTCATCAAGTTACTTTTTTAGAAAAAAAAAGAGCAATGGGATGAAAACAGCCATTAGAGAAACATTTCACAAATTCTGACTAAAAATTCCAAAACACAATTAGGTTTGGAAAACATCACAAGTAGAGTTAAAATTCTTAAGAAATTTGGGTAAAACTAAATAAATTCAACATTTTGCAGTAAAATATCATAAAAAGAAAAATAGCTAAAAGCATATCTTTCTCATAAGAAACAGTACATTCAGTACTATATTTTAACACAAGATAGATATGCTACATTATAAAATGTATCCTCCACAAGTTAAAATAATGCATGTAAAAATGTTTTCCCAAACAGAAAAAAAAATTAACACAGAAATAACAAAAAAAACATATTGGAACTAAGGTTGCAGCAGTACTCAGAAAAAGCAAATCAATATTTCCTATGAAAATTCTCATTTCATTAGGTTATTACAAAAGAAAAAATTAATTACTTTACCCGAGTACCTAGCAATATTGTTTCAACCGAAAGGTAAATAAAAGGGTTTGTACCATAAAGCTGTATATGTGTTAATTAAAATAGAAGAAAACAAAACATTAGAAAACCAGAAGTTAAACTTGCATTGACAATGCAATCAAATTAATTACAAAATTCATACAACAAAATTTATAAAGGTAGATTTTATAAATATATATATATATACCAGCATTTTATTTGGAAACTTGTAAATAGTCTTTATGCTAAAATTAAAATGGCTATATAGAAGGCCATGTTCAAAGGAAAAGAGAATGTATCTCACCAAATTTTGGTGCATTAGGAACAAAGGATTTTGGTGGTTTCCAATCAGTATAATCTTCATGCTTGTATAAATCACATACTAAAATAGAACCCGTCAGCTTGCACTTAATGAGTTTAGATGGCTCTTCAAACTTTTCACGTAACACTCATGCAGTTGTATCACAAAGTCATCATCATTCTAAGAACAAAACAAGTAATTAGTTATCAGATGGGGAGAGGGGAAATAAACTACCATAGATGAGGTTATAAAATAGCTGGATTTAACCCTTTATCTACGGCATTACGATTTCCTGCAATTTTTTTCTGCAAATATTTTTTTGAGTCATTAAATTGAAAATTGAGGGATATACATAAGTAAAATAATCATCTTTGAAAAATTCAATCAGCTAGAGCTCATTAACCACTTGCCTGATTTGCCCGAGCACCGCTCGTCTGCTTGCGCGAGGTACTTCCCTGATTATCCCGAGCGGCGCTCGTCCGCTGGTTCACTTTGCATGCTTCCCACATTTTTCATGGTTTTAGTTCCTCTTTTTTTACATAGATGCCACTACTTGTCCATAGGAGACCTCTCCCCTCATGTCAGAGGGATGGGCATGACCAATTATGCTTATTCAACCGTGAAGTACACCAATTGGACAAGCATTCCTGTATGCTTTTGTCACAGATTTCTCCAATTTTTTTTCTAAGAAAAAATGTTTGTGGGACATCTGGTTCTTTCTATCATAAGATGCAATTTCCGCTGCAGCTGTGTTATTGCTAGATAACCAGCTAGACATACAGCATTTTATTTTCAATGCCCACTCACTAAAAAGCGCGCTTTTACGGTCCGGATTGCAACGTAGCATTGTTTTTTACTCCGTTTTTTTCAAAATTTATCACACAAAAATAGATTTTTAAAGTAAACTGTAAGTAATTCACTTGATAAAATGTTTTCATTGTCATCCTTATCTGTAAAATCGGCTTTCTGGCTGAATCTGATGTTTGGTAAAAGCCAACTTTAAGTAAAATTGCTGCATTTTTGCTAAGATCAAAAACGGCCATATATTGTTAAAATCATAATTTAAAAGTGTTTAGATTATGTTTTTAGTTTGAGTTAATTAATCTAAGCTTGAATATTGTTTTGAAAAATATGCTTTTTTTTCGACCTATTATTCCAAAAAAAGGAAACAGTTTAGTGGTTAATTAAATTGATACTTATGAGTACTGACTATCAGTACGTGGAGTGCTAAAATATTCTTTAAAAAAACATTGCTTTGATAACCCAGTTTTAAGTCATAAAAAATAACACACTTCCTTTTTGACTGACCAACTACTTTTGAGGGGACAAAGATGACAGTCATGGGAATCCGATCAAAGTGGAGGAAGAAAGTACAACTTCAATTAAATTTATTTGCATTTACCGCTAAAATACTCATCACAGTAACGTATTTTATCCTGGAAGAGTAAAACTGAAAGAGTGTTTCTGCCAAGTATTGTCAGTATATTTGTTAGGATGGTTATTCTATGTAATTTTAAAGTTGGCGGAACTTGTAAAGTACTGTCAGTATATAAAGGGTTCAGACAAAAAACCCACAATTGATCTTGCTCACTATATTTAGTTAATTTTATGAGGATTGACAGAGGATATCATAATAAAAATCCTTAAGAACATCAAAGGTTTCAGTTCTATTAAACTACCCCATATCCTCTCCATTTTTTTCTTGGTATGCCTAACTGATAAGAAAAAGGAGGGTCTTGTTATAAAAAATATATTTAACAAATTTTTTCCCCGACCATCAGAATTTATCAAAATGAATAAACTGAAATAAACTTGATAATGGGATATTTAAAAAAGAAATACCTGTATCATGTAAACAAGAGCTTCCTTAAACTGATCTTTGTTCAAGGGGGTAACAGATGATGGTTTTCCAAATTTAATTAAATGACCTGAACTCGGTCCATTCAGCATACTTGATACATGATCGTTACTTCCATTGCCTAAAAAAATGATCAATTTAAATACGGATATAAATATACTCCTAAAAAAGGTGTTTGAAAATAAGAATGATAATTTCATTAGCACTATGAAATTGTACCATTAAGCTGTACAAAATTAAAATACACTTAGGACAGGATCTTTTTAAGCATTATGTGTTTGTAAGGGAATTATTTGGGGCTAATAAACAATAAAAGTGAGTACTCGTTAAAAAATACCTTTTAAGCAAACAAAATTCAATTACATTAATACAAAGAAACATCCATTAAGTTTCCATGTTAAAAAATATATAAACAGAATACATCATACCATTTAAAAGTGAAGATCCAAGATCAGGAGAAATAGATGATGGGATGATTTTCCTTCGGCAAGGCATAGTAAAATCCATGGGTGATAAAAGTTGATTTGGTGAAAATGATCCGGATTCCTTGACCTAAAGTAAGAACGTACGCTTAAAAAGGAAATTTTTAAGCTCAACTGTTAGTAGTTTATGATATGGTATTACTGATTACCTACTTATCCAAAGCCTTCAAATTTAAAATGAAATGGAAAGAATATAGTATGGCAGGGATGCCAATCTGAGACAACGCTCATCCGTAATCGCCTTGCCGACCGATGCCACGCCTTCTGCATGTAGAAAAATGCCCCAATCTTTTGATAAGTTTTAGAAAAGTCCTGAACACACAAATATTTGAGAATCCATGCAGATTAGAATATTCCGAATGATTCCCCCTTCTTATTGCCCAACTCATCAGTTACTAGCGTTATCGCTTTTATTCGCAATTCTAAGTAAAAAAATATGTATTGTAAGGATTGAAGGCTAAAAACAGAGAATTAAGAAGAAAATTTTAATACATAGTCTTTAAAATATAAGCAGCGTAGTTTCCATAGTTTTTCTATGTTTATCCGTAATTGCGGAATTCAGGGCCGAAATGCGGAATGATTCCGCAAAATCTGGAATGGTTGGCATCTCTGGTATGGTCTACTGACTCTTAACTGTTTTAATTTGTTTCTTCAAAGTTAATGGGGTTGTAAAAGAAATGGTTGGAGAGGAAGCAAACAGGTTATGAATTATTTTCTCATTTCAAAAGATTACAAGAAAAACTGGAGACAACTTCTGGGTAATTAATTTTGAGGAAATACATCTAATTCTATGAATAAATATAGTGCATATTCTGCAATACTTAAAAGTTGCACACACAAAATTGCATACTAGAATTGGATAGACATCATTTATGGTTCAGAAATAGATAATAACATGCATTAGAATATTATAAACAAGTTATTATTACTGTTGGAAAAGATGCAGTGACGGGATCCGAGTGTTTTTCAAACTTGTCAGCAAACGACCCAAAGGAATTGACAGGGACAGATGAATAAGATGACTCCAACATAGCTGGAGTTAGAATTGGGATATCAATGGGCTCGCTTTTGGCAGGCAATATCTCTCTTCCCTCTTCCTTCACAGCACAAGAAGTGCTTTTGGACAGTAATTTAAGCTTCTCTTTCAAGTCTTTTTCTAAGCTTTCTACACACATCATTCGCTCGGTAGAGAGATCACAGGCACCCCTTTTGGAGTCCTCATTCAAGTGCTTTCCCTCAATGTGTTGAAGAGTGTGCGCTGAATTTGACAGCAGGTTTTGAAGAATGTTCTCGGCATTCACATGAGAGTTATTTGGAAGCAGGTTACCACTATTGGCAGTGTAAGATCGACCCCGAGAGCCAGTGTTTTGCGACTCTTTGTTGTGTTTCTGCTCTGGGTTACTAGCTTGGGCAAACAGCATTCCGATTGTTAAGGGGGTGGAGTCTTTTGGGGTTGCTACAGTGCCATTTACACGAACAGGTGTAGGCTTGACAATATCCCCGTTGGAAGAATGCTGAGTACCCTTAGAGCCCTTGGTAGAATTCTTTTCTCCGGATTTCTAAGAAAAAAAAGTAACATTACTAAATATTCAAAAAGTAGGGTAAATTTGTCAGTTTATTTTTTAATTCAGTAAACATTTGGAAACTCAACATTTGTAAACATTTGGAAACTCAACATTTGGAAATGTTTGATTTCTTGATAACAAAAATAGGCCATAAGATGACTTGTTGCGTAAGTTGCCACATAAGTTATGTAAATTTTCCTTAACTAGCACTATCCAACTTTTTAAGTAATAATATCTGAAGTATAAAAAATAATAGTACACTAATAAATAACATGATTGGACAGTTTAAAATCAATGAAAAATTTGATTCACTTTAAAATATATTTCAAAATGCAGAATTAAAATTCAATTGTTTTAAATTTTAAAAAGAAAGAGAAAGGCACAATAATTTCTAAATTACTTGGCAAATATCAATCTAGAAAGAAGGAAAGAAATAACTCTTATTTTACGCAATCTAAGATTCCTATTTATCAAAATTGACCAACAATTGTTTTAAATGGCAAAGACTAAATGTGTAGAAATAACGCTGAAAATTACATACAACCAAAATTCTATAGTCAAACACTTAAGTTCCAAGGTAAAAACTTTTTTTAACAAGGAAAATCAATAAGGTTTTAAATGTCGGGGAATGTTGGTATAACCTTAAAACAAAGTTAAGTTTTTAAAGGAAAAATCAAAGTTCAATTATTAAGGGAAAATTTCCTACTAAATAAACTAATTGAAGAAAATAATAAGTTAACGCTTCCTAAATGGAAATAATTCATCTTAATAGAAAAACAATGACATTTTATTTTGGTTTTAGAATTTTCAAAATAAGGTGCTATTAAAAAAGAAGCTGTATAATAATTAAAATGTATAAGTATGCTGGACAGACATGTAAATAATAAAATAAATATCGGGAATGGCAGGAAGATACTTCAAGCATTAGTTGGGAATATATAGAAATTTAATTAATGTGGAATATAATAAAGTAATACATAGAAATTTAAACATACAATTAGCACAAGTAAAATTGTTAAAAATTCATAGCCTACCTTATCATATTCATCTTGAGCACGGGAGAGTAGGGATATAATATCCATTTGAGCATTTGCTTGTTTTTGTTGTTTTCTATTACTTTCAGAATAAGAACGCTGTCTAATACTACCAGACTTGTCAGTTTTATTAATTGCTAATTTTGATAAGCTGCAAAGATGAGATTTCAATTTAATAAATTCAAATTTTAAACTGCAATATTTTTTAAAAAATAGGGTATAAACGTATTTAGTCATCAATCATTTGCTGACAAAGCCATCAACTGTTGCCAAAAAATCCTATTGGGACTATAATACTGGTCAATATATCTTTTTCAGATTTTTTGGTATAAATTTTAATTTAGTTAAAAAGGTTGATGGCTTAGTACATTGGTACCAGTTATTTTTGACACAAAACTCAATTTTATGCTAAAAGTTAAATTTTATTAAGAAAAATTTAATTTTTAACTATAAATTAAATTTTATAACAAATTTAAATTTAGTTATACATTTAAAAATTTTTGCATTACTAATTGAGAAATATCTATATTGATTCTACAACTAAAAACTTTAAGGAAAGGATAAAATCTTGGTGTATAGGAACATCAATATTGTAACATTACAGGCAATTATAGATAAATTTTGGAATTTTTTTTAAGGATTTTTGATAATTTAAAAAAGTACACTTTTTGACATTCAGAGCTAATCTTTTTACAGTAAAAAAAGTAATATAATTTAGATAGTAAACTGAATGCATTTCTAAAAAAATATACTTTGTATACTTTTTTACGTGTAGAAACCTTTAAAAAATGTTGGTAGCATACCTAGAAAACTTGCGTATAGCATGATGTATAAAAATAAAACTAATCATGATTAAGTAATTTACAAAGGTTTTTAATCAAGTTTACCTCGTTAGAAGTTTGAAGATTTTAACACAACTAGGTTTCTCATAAAACCAAAGACCATATATTTTACCTAAAACAAAATAAAACAATTAGACACAAGAAAAAAATATGAAACAAAAAATGTTGTGAATTATCCCAAAAGTTAGGATTATAGGTGAAAGCTTAGAAATTTTCTAGGTAGGAATGAGTTGGTTTGCAAGATTGCATGTTGTTGACAGGGTTCGTACACACTTTGAAGAAAAAAATTCAAGGATTTTCAAGGACTTTTCCAGGCTACCAGATTAAAAATTCAAGGCTGACCGATATGGTTTGCTATTTGCTACCATGTTTTAAGTAGTACTTGTTTCATTTTGTACTATTTTATCTTTTAGTGTTTAATAAAAGCAAATTTTATACAAGTTCCTAGTTTCAAAAAGGGTTTGAATAAAAATTTAATTAAGATATAGAATATTAGAAAAATTTTTTCAAGTAATTTTTAAATACTGAACCTATTATGACAGATTTAATCTAAAAAATAAAAAACTACCATATATGTTCAATATAACTTTGAATAATAATCAATAGTTACTATAATGCATTGAAAAAAATGTGTGAATTGCAGATAATGAAAAATTAAAACTATCTGACATAAAAAATTTTTAATTCAAGAAAAGTTTTATTTCAACCCCCAAAAATTATTTTTATGTAAGATTTTGTTAAGACTTTCTTTCTGAAAAAAAAATTAATAATGCCTAAATAATATAATTGGCCTTACAATTTTCATATACTCTATTATCTACAGACACCTTGTATAAAACTCACAAGTTCAAACTATAAATTTCTATTTGCCCTCTTTTAAAAAATCCAAGAAACTTACAAAAATCCTCTAATAAACCTTTTAATTTGCCAGCTAAATATTGGTATAACATTTGAACTAAGAACTATAATAAATGAACACTTTCTCCAAAAACAAGCATTTAAAACCAAGGATTTTAACGCGAAGTAAGAAAAATGCGAACCGACCATCAAGTTGTTTTTCCTGCCCTAGTACACGCCGTCAAAATGCCAACTTTACAGGCAAACGTCTGGAAACGTATGAAAATTTGAGCTTTTTCATTGAAATTCCGGACCGTCATAGAATTTCCGGACTTTAACATAATTAGTTGTTACCCTGAAATCTTTTTAGCCTTTTAGAAATTAAAATTCAAGGATTTTCCAGGACTTAAGGCCTTGAAAATTAAATTTGAAATTCCAGGACTTTCAAGGTTTTCAAGGCCCCGTACGAACCCTGTGTTGAAGAACAGGAACAGGTATCATCAAACTTGGCATCCCTTGCACAGTGTTCAGGGGTGCATCCAGGATTTTTTGCCAGGGGCTGTTTTTGGGGAATTTTGTGAAAAACGGAATTGAATTTTGTGAAAAACAGAGTTGAATTTTGTGAAAATAATTTTTCATTCTAAAATAAGGTCCTATTTCTGTAAATATATTATTTTTAAAAATAAAATTACACTTAGCGAGTGCATATAGCTTGATTCAAGTCTGTTTTTATGAACTGGAATTTTGTGAAGGGGGTTTTTGAGGGTCGGAATTTTGTGAAGGGGCCGTTTTTGAGGGTTGGAATTTTGTGAAGGGGCCGTTTTCAGCCCCAATTTCTCTCTAGATGCACCCCTGGTGTTTGAGCCAGATGTGACTTAGTGTGTTTCTCCAGTGCACTGATTATACGAGTCGTCTAGTATCAAAACCAGATAGACCCATTTTGCCACAGCTTCAGTAAGAGTCGACGTGGTCACCAAATGGAATACAAGTTGGCGCTATATCCCGGCCGGTCGCCATTTTTTAAGACTCAAATGATAACACTTAAGTGCGTTTCTTATTTTTAAATTAAATAATTATAACCGGGGATCGAAATATGTATCTCCCGCATGCAGAGCGTGCACCATACCGCAGAGCCAGCGGGATAAACTGAAATCGTAATAACTTGTTATAACATTCTGTTTCTTGGGTTAAACTTCATTTGAGTCATGGTAACACACGGCGGCCGGAACAGCAACCGGCCGTGATATAGCGCCAACTAGTCTTCCATTTGGCGACCAATTCAGTCGCCAAATGGTCGACTCTTTTATCAAAGCTGTGTCAAAATGGATTTATTTGGTTTTGAAACTAGACGACTCATATGGTTTGTATTGAAGATAACAATTTTTAAATCTGACTTGTTCCTTTTTAATAGAAAATTATAAGAATTGCTGCAATGTAAGATATATAACAAGCAATTGGTAGAATGAAAAAGAATTATCACATACCTTTACCATTACGGTATAAAAGAAAAGGAGTCTGATCCTGAAAATCCAATTTTTCCGTAACAGGCTCAATTAGATTTGTAGTATTAAGTCTATTCATAATCAAAAAACCATGGTGAGGTTTTTGAGACCTAGTAAAATAAAAAATTGTCAAGTCATTTTGTAAAGATTTTTTTTATAATTAAGTAATTTTGTTTCATTTTTCAGATAATGAAATTCTACAATGTAGACTGAGACTATTTTAGTTTAATGGTTTATAATTATATACATCGGGTAATACACTGCAGAAAATTCACATTTAAAAATCGGGGATGAGTTTGTCCCAAGATGAAAAAAAGAGGGAAAAGCACGAGAGCTCAATTTAAATGATTTTTTAGCATGAAACGAATAATTTTAACAAAGAACAAATTTTAATTTACCTGGGTTATATATTGGGGGATTTTAATAACTTAAAACTGCATAAAACTAGTCATTAATATTAGCCAGAGTAATATCTATATACATAGAAAGCATATTTCAATTAATCTGCATAAAAATAACCAAAATGAAATAAAAAACAAATAAAAATGGAACATCACATATATGCATAAAGAATAGATATTTCACATAGTAAGATGGTAAACATTAATGATAATTAGATGCATACAAGTGCAAGATTTGATATAGCAAAAACTTATTTAATGACATAAACTTTTTTATTTTTAGTCTTTTTTCAGTTAAGTTTGAAAAGGTTAAAATAAAGAATACAGAACTGAATTTACCTCATGGATTTGATAGAAGTTAGTCTGATTTTGAAAAGTTATAGACCTATTTTGTAAAAAATTCAATCAACTTGAGAAAATTAAAAATTCTAGCATATCAACTAACATGAATATAATTTTTAAAGCATCAAAAATTAATTAAAACTTTGTTTAGAATGTCTTGTCAATTTTCAATTTAAGATGCCTACACACACAGCTACAGCTTATCTGAGAACTTTCCTTTTAATATACTGGTTTTTATATATTATCCTATCAGTATCAGCGATACAGTTGATTTGCAGGGGTACCAATCAGGATTTTTGGTCATCCTGTTTTCAGAATTTTGTGAAAAATAAAATGGATTTTTGTGAAGGTAAATTATGTCATAATAAAGGATCCTATTTTTTTAATGGTACCAGCAAAATAAAACAATTTTTTAACTGTTGTTAAAGATTATTTTTAACTTTCTTATTAATAAAAAGGTATTTTATAAATAATACATGCTGAAAAACAAAAAAGGAAAATAAAACTTATTGAATGTCCTTAACTTGGCATGCCATTTATTGATGTTTCAAACAGCGGCGGATTAATGCAATTTTGTGGGACGGATAGATGGAATATTCAATTTACAGTAAGGCCTCCCTGGGAGATAAAATGTTTTCAAATGATATCCTTAAATCTACCACTGTTAAGGTTTTAGAGCAGGGGTCGGCAACTGGCGGACCGCGGTCCGCATCCGGACCGCGTGAAGTTATTTCCTGGACCGCCATACCATTTTGAAAATAATTTATTTGTACTTTTACGGAACAAATATTAGCTTTGACATGCTTTTTAAGGGTCTAATTTGAAAAAATTTCCTGGGGGGAGCCCCCAGAACCCCATTTTAATGTTAAAACTTCTAATCATGTTAAATTTAACAATTTTATTTAGCAGGTAGGATACTCAAATTACATCTAATTAAAATTAAAAAAAAAAATTATGTGCAACTGAAGATAACAATTTAAACTAGTAATAGTGGCCTATTTTTTCTCCGGACCCCGATGAAAAATTTTCAAAATTATTTGGACCCCGAGTAAAATTACTTGCCGACCCCTGTTTTAGAGTCTTAAAACAGATATAAAATAAGTTTTAAAATACCAGTGGGGTATTCAGAAAATTATTTCGGAAAGGGCCCAAAAATATTTGTCAGTCCCTTCCATGCATATATTTAATATGTTAAATGTAGTATTTCATGTTGGTAGAATTAGCATCCGAGAAGTATTAGAGAAGTTTTTGCTAATAATGAAGGTCCAAGGGGGGTCCGGGGGATCTCCCCCAGAAAATTTCCGGAAATTCGACCCCAAAAACATGGTTTTGAATTGATTTTTGGTACACGTAGCCCAAATTTTGGACACACATTGTTAGGTAGGATTTTGATTTTTTTGATGAATTTATAAAATAAAAACTGTGAGCCCTGGAGGTCTCCCCCCCTTAAAATTTTTAGAAATTTGACCCTAAAAAACTGGGTTTTAACTAGTGATGGGCGAAATCGATAATTTTAGGTATCGAATACTTTGGTATCGAATACTTATAGGTATCGAATACTTTGGTATCGAATACTTATAGGTATCGAGTACTTTTAGGTATCGAATACTTTTTTTCAATGTCGGGAAATGAACCTGAAGGGACAATTTTTTAGGGCCTATCCATAATCAGACTAATATTCAAAAAACTGAAAGCGATCCATCAAAAAGCCCCGTAGCTACGGGCGTGGAGGTGGATAGAGGCGAAGGATTTGGGGGGGGGAAACCTAGCCGCGTCAAATTTCTCTCGCGGATGATAACGACTTGGGTTTGAGCGTTGCAAAATGAAAACGGAAACAGGCTGCGTTTGATCTACACTAGGTATTATAAAGATTACTTCATTGAAAAATTTAAAACGAAATATGTCAATAAAGTATCGATACTTTTGTGGGTATCGAATACACTCGATACCTATAGGTATCGAGTACTTAAGTATTTGGTATCGATACCTGCCCATCACTAGTTTTAACTTGCTTTGATATATGGAGGGTTCAGAATAGAAATGAACCAAGTCCATTTTAGCTACTTTTGAGCTACAGACGTTTAAAGTTAAAGCTTCATAGCAAATTACATGCTAACGCAACAGAACTTGCTCTGCCAAGCGGATATTATTAGAACTAGGACTTGGTTCACTATTGCACTGAAATTTTACATAGTTGGTGCATGTTATAGCGCTGCTAACTCAAAAATGACAAAAAGTGGACTTGGTCCATTTTAATTCTGAGCCCTCCATATCTAGTCTGAAGGGGACAGGTAACCCTCGTCCCCCTTATATACTCCCCTGAAAAATACGTTGTAAACAAAAAAATCAATACAGAAAGAGTTTCTCGGCAGGCAAAATTCAAATTAAGATTTTCCGGGCGATATTGCCGAGGTCCTGCTGATAAAAGCTCAGACGTTTCGCTTGAAACTGTCAGGCATCTTCTGTGAAAACGTTTTCTCTCAGGTAAACGTTGAGATCGTCGCCATATGGTGGAACCTTCGACTTAAAAAAAAATCAGGTTTTATATTTGACTATTTTTAAGCTTTAAAACTAGATAAATTCCCACAACTTCAATAAAGGCAAGACAAGCCAACTGACAACTTGAGCACCGCATCACAACCATTCTTATTGCACTACTGTTCATTACGGGAGAAGACCAGGTCACTTAAAAGTTTCTTTAAGCCCCTTTAACTTCATGCATTGATGTATCGTAAAAATATGTGTGTGTGTGTTGCAGAAAATATTTTGGTAAAATCAGTTGTTTTCATTACCCATATTAGCTTAAAAAGTTTTTGGTTAACAAAGAAATCCAAGAGGGGGGTCTGGGGGGTCACCCCCAGAAAATTTTTGGAAATTTGAACCCTAAAAACAGTATTTTAACACATTTTTATCCACCTTTACCTCTTTTCTCGGGGGGGGGGCGGTCACCCCCTTGCCCCCCTTAAATCCGCCCTTGGTTTCAAAGCAAAAAAAATTACAACCCTAAACCATTTTAAAGGGTTGGAACTTTGAGAAGGCAGGGGTGCATCCAGGATTTTTTGCCAGGGGCCGTTTTTGGGAATTTGGTGAAAAACTGAATTGAATTTTGTGAAAAACAAATTGAATTTAGTGAAAATAATTTTTCATTCTATAATAAGGTCCTATTTCTGTAAATATATAATTTTTAAATAAAATTACACTTAGTGAGTGCGTATAATTCTCAAACGGTGGCTCGGAATTTTGTGACAAGTCCGTTTTTGGGAACCGGAATTTTGTGAAGGGGACGTTTTCGGCCCCAATTTCTTTCTAGATGCACCCCTGGAAGGTTCCATAAATGAACCCAATTTCTTCATAGATTAACCCCTGATTGCAGAAGTATCAAAATATCTTCTTACATCAATGTCTGTTTTGAATTAACACCATCATTTTCAGGAGTTATTCCATTTCTGGCAGCTTAATGTGCTTTTCCCATTATAAATTATATTAACAAGAAATATGGTTTAGTGATAGTATACTCTGGTAATTCCCTGTTTTAGTGCTACAATGGTAGTTTATAGCTAGGGGAAACTAGGGAGGTTTGACCATAGGGGAGGTTTGACCCACCCTATGTTTTTCATTAATACTCATGGTTTTAACTGATAACCACTAGATAGCAGCTTGGTTTTGAGTGAAAACAGAAGTAGTTCTTATTGGTTTGCCATTTTCTTGCATATTTAAGGGGCATTCCTCTGTGATCACTTTTTCAGTCAAGAAAGTAAAATATTTTGTTGCAAGTTCTTCTCTCCTGTACTATTTATCTTTAACATACAAAGAATTAAGTTGTTTGTTAATATTTTTTAGTTTATATTCTCATAGACAGTGTTCTTATTTATAACTTTTGTTTTGAAATTGATTTTTGAAAAATTATTTTAAAAAAGTTACTAGTAGGGGAGGTTTGACCCACATCATTCTGGGGAGGTGTGACCCGGGTCAAATCTCCCTATTAATTTTATTTTATGGTAGAAAATTTTCTTGTATTAACCTCCGTCGGTCGCAACTGTACTTTTTTGCACACCTCATACATTTTTGTTCTCCTTTCCGTTATTTTGGGGGTTATAAGTCTGAAATTTTTGCTAGTCTCCTATCTTTACCCGATGTATGGCGCCAACCAATTCATTAAATTTGCGCGCTTTGTTTAGTTTGGTTTTCATCATAATATTACTATTTGACACATTGCGCTCTGTCGTGTAACTCGTCTTTAATAGTTAACTTGTCTTAAAAGTTAATGAAGAAGATTTAACAGTTAACTCTCTTACACGATCGGATCCATTCAGCTCAAATTTTATTTATCCTGACCTGAGAAAGCAGACATTGCTACAGTTAGCAGAGATGATGTGATCTAAGTCCCTCATCCAATGATTAGTGGCGGCACTGAAAGAGTTGCCTTAAAGGTGAAATTTAACTTTAACATTTCCGACTATCAGAACCTGTATTGATAGAATTAAGTTTATTTGTTTATTTCAGCATTCTTTTCAATAGTTATTTCTTTTCTCATTGTTTATCAATGTTTTTACTTCTTTACATGCTTATAACATCAATTGTAAGGAAATAAAATTAATGCTGCTTAATTTTTGCACTTCTAAATTCTATGGGTCAAACCTCCCCTGTAGTGGGTCAAACCTCCCTTGCGTAGGGAGGTTTGACCCAGTTGAGACAGTCTACAAAAATATCCAATGGAGCAAGTAGTACTAAATTTAAATTGAAAATAATAATGTAAAGTGATGCAAAACTGATTAAGCTACCAACTGACACAAAATTGGACTTTTAATTATGCTTTAAATAAAAATACAGCCATTTTAGCAAAAAGCGGGTCAAACCTCCCTAGTTTCCCCTACATCATAATTTAATAAAAAGAAAATCATTGTCCAAGTTAGTGAAGCTCCAGGAAAACAGGCAGGTACCGGAATCTGAACTGAAACCACTACATTTTTAAATATTGATATAATTTGGAAGTTGAGAATACTTTACCTCATAAACACAAAAAGAGTACCCTCTATATCAGTTTTATCCTAGAAAAGAATTAGTGATGAAAACATGAAACATACGATCTTATCAATATCACATAAAGAATTAGTCAGAGAACATGGCACAAGCATTATTTTAATTAATGGTTCAATTCCGTTAGAGTTCCCGCTAAATATCACCAATCACTTTTGAACACTTAATATTCAAACAAACATTTAAAAAAATTTTTAATGATAAACTGAACAGTTATAGATCTAGTTTAACATTTTAATCTACAAGTTTGAAATTATTTAGCAATATTTATACTTTTTGGTGTCCAAAAGAGATTGGCGATACTTATCAGGAACTCAAACGGAATTGAACCCACAATAAAATTAAAAAAAAGTATTTCAAAATATTTCTGCTATCATGTGTAAAATAAGTGTGCTTGTACTACCAGTGGTACCAAATAGATGCCACATGTGGGTCAGGATTTTCCATTAATCACACATCGATCGTAATCCTTAAAAGAATTGAATTTCAAACAACAGGTGTTCTAATATTTAAGTTAAAAAAATTTGATAGGGAATAAATTTATTGTGCTAGTTATGACAAAGCCCAATTTAAAAGTTGATAGGAGTTATAGTAACCAGCACTTTTAATGGAAACAAATAAAATTTTGAAAGCTTTCAAAAGAATTAATGTAGAAAATAATGAAAGATATTCAACGTACCCAGTTACTTATATCTGATTTATACTCGTACAGTCCTACTTGAGTAGCACTGTCAAGAATTGATGATATGGAAGAGTCAATTTTTTGAAGAGTAGCAAGATTTATTTGTAATGCCTCACTATTATCCATGACGATAATGGTTTCAATTATAAGAGAATGGGAAAAACAGCTGATAATTATATAAAACGCTGTGCTTAAAATCTTGTCATCACATTCACAAACTCAATGTTGTGTCCCTTGCGTTGCGTTTTCATTTCAGTTTTTCACGTAAAGAGCAACAACTAAACTTCTACTTCTACTCAAAATTATAAACAAAAACAAATGAAATATCATGGGGCTAAAAGATAGCATGAAACATTTGAGGATCAGGATAATGTTTGGCCTTTTTTTAGATTTCTATATTTCCTACCCTTTTTTATTTTATATGAAAGGTATCCCCACAAGAGAAACCAAATAAACCACTGTTCAAAGCGTTTCAGAGAAGATAGAAGTCAATTTCGGAGGCGCTAATGGAAATCGAAAAGTTGGATGGATATGGGGATATTTTGGAGCTGCAATCGCATCTACGACTACGTCACTAGAGGCGGGTGAAAAAGCCTGATTGGTTGAGAAAAACTTTTTCCTTCACCTTCGAAAATAGAAGATTGAGTGCCGATCTCCCTGTCAATCATTTATAGTTCCTTGTGGCGCCCTCGTATCCATCCAATTTTGAATATATCGTTTTGGACCCTCTGTTAAGATTTTTCTCTGTGGCCGCGAGGAACTATAAATCAGGGGTTCTCAAACTTTACAGCCGCGGCACCCCTAGCAAGGAAAAAAATTCGGGGCACCCCCCGAAAAAAAGGTTAATTTTTTGGGATAATGTTAAAAGGGTCCACATCTCTATGGTCCACATAAGATGTCTCCAGCAGTGTGTTATGAAATTTATTTCAGGAGGGGCCCGAAATTAGCCCTCAATTCATCCATGTATATTAAATAGGTCCAATGTAGTTTCTTTTTTTAGATAGAATTTGTGTTATATAAGAATTTTATATAGGTTGTAATAAAGCTTGAAGTATCAAAGGGGAGTCTGGGGGTCCTGCCCCAGAAAAATTTTGGAAAGTTAACTGTAAAAGACAGGTTTTTAAGTAGTTTTAGTACACCTATTCGAAAATCTAGATTGACATTTTTATGAACTTAATATAATATAAAATAGTTGTTAATAATAAAGTTCCAAGTAAAAAAGGGGATGTGGAGGTCATCCCCCAAAAAATTTTGGAAATTTAATCCTAAAAACAGGGCTTACATTGGTTTTGGTGTACAACTACTCCAAATTTCGGGTATATATTTTTAGATAGGATTTTGATGAACTTATAAAACGTTTTGAATAATAAAGTTCCCAGCAAAAAAAATCAGCATGAAACCTTCAAAAAACCCTGCAGGGAATGCGGACAAATAACCTGCAAGGAACCTGTAGATTTTAGCACAGTGTTTCCCAACGTGGGGCGCACGCCCCACCGGGGGGCAATATCATTTTCTAGGGGGGCAATTTGAAAATTTTCAACCAAATTGCCCCCCAGGTGGAGGCCAATCGAGGGGGAAAATTTAAAAAGAAGTTTATCAAATCTGATCCTATTATCCTATCTGAGAATGTATGTCTGAAATCTGGGCCAGTATGTATCTAAACCAAGTTGAAACCCTGTTTTTAGAGTCTAATTACCAAACCTTTTCTGGGGGATGACCCAAGATCTCTTTGTTCTTAGAACGCTCATATTTGAAACTTTTTTACATTAGAGGTTCATCAAAATATAAATCTTACCAAAAAATTTATATAAAAAATTTCCCTACTAGAGGTACCAAACTAATTAAAAACCTGCTTCCTAGAGTCAAATTTCCGAAAATTTGCTGGGGGAGGACCCCCAGACCCCCTTGGTATTTAGAACTGAATTACTTATAACTTTATTTAGTTCTTTAGCATGCAAATTCTACTTAAAAATGTTCTGAAAAGCTTCATTAGACTTATTAAATATACATAGAAGGGAGGGGACTAAGAAATAATTTTGACTCCCTCTCAAAATATATGTCTATATATATGCCACTGATGAGAACGGGGGCATGGAAAATTTAGAAAGACTTTGGTGGGGCATGTGGACCGAAAAAGGTTGGGAAACACTGTTTTAGCAGGATTCCTGCAGTTAGTTTGTCCGAATTTCATGCAGAAAACCTGCAGGTATTTTTTGAAGGTTTAATGCTGATTTATCTTGGATTACAGTTTTCATGCAGAAAACCTTCCGGGGGTTTTTAAAAAGGATTTTTGACTATTTTTATGTTGGGTACGGTTAAACTGCATTCATCAATAACAAAAATCAACAAACTGGTATGAAAAATCAACATATTAAAATGTAACATATGCATAAATAGGAAAAAAAACATTTTTTGATTTTTTGAATTTTAAAACATTTTTTGTATCAAATGTCATTAGGTCGTTTCAACTTTTTTAGCAGCAGAGCAGTAAGATTCTACAATCATCAACAAACATTATCATAGGGGAAAAGAAGAATCAAAGAGATAGCAGAACGGCTTATGGGAAAGTCAATAAAAATGAATGATATTGAGTCTCTTCCATTCCAAACACAGTTTTTTAATTACGATAAGCAAACAGCAAAAGTATTCTATTGAGAAACGTAATCATCTTTAAAAGTACTTTTAATAGATTGAAAATTGCTAAAAAATGGCCGTTTACTTGAGATATGAAAACAAAATACTACATGTGATAAAATAAGTTTTCAATGATCAGATAAAATAAGTCATATAAGCAGCAAATGATTTAAATAAAAATTTGTACAGCTCCCGCAAAAAAAAACGTTACAGTAGACTTTGCGTGCGAACGAGTGGGGTTAGAAAGATGCTTTTGGTGTCATTTTTCAGGGTTTAGTATAAGCTTGAAAACACTAATTGACTATTTTTCGCTCAGAGGTCGTCTTCTGGCGCAGAGGAATAAGAAGTCCCCAATTTTTATTCGATTTTTTGAAAGAGCATACTACAAAACCCCTAAAAACCAAGTTTCACTTAATTTGGTCATCAAGAAAAGAAATGGCAGACTGTTAAAATTCGAAAAAATAACATGGGAAATCTGAATTAGTCGCCAATCGCCAAGTACTGGCAAGTATGAAGTCTGGTAACCCACAGAACTAGTAAATCGATATTTCAATGTACTTTTTTTTTAATTATTGAAGCAGAGAGAAGTTTATTTTAAAATTTTTAGCTTTTAACAAGCTTGTAAATTTAATATATATGGTTAAACTATTTTAATTTTTGTTTATCCATTTTATTTTATTAGTAATATAAATTTTCTAATTAGCAAATGATTATTGTTGATTTCACTAATTTAGGAAATGAAATAAATCTGACAAAATTGAATCGCTTAATTCTGAAACATGTCAAACGCCACTTTTTTCAAAAATGAGTTATTGGTATTATGGGATTCTTTAGGGGTAAACGCACATTTTGAAGTAAAAATTATGAAAATTACGTGATTATAAAATAGTTTTCCACCATCTTAAATTTCAGCTTTAGTGTAGAAACGTGTCAAACGACGTCGTTTGACAGGTTTCTGCACTTAAACTGCGGGGAATTTTGTTCATGCCGTCTCATCTGTAGCTTGTTTGGGGCTGCTTTTTTTATTCAATACAAACACTATATTCAATTGGAAAATTTATCCTTTAGAGATTATCCGTTAGATCCATCAAGCCATAGTAAAAACCATATTTTTAAAGTTTTTGTGCGAATCTCAAGAATAAGGACGTTTTGGTAGCTATATATTTAAAATGTTTATGCTTGTGGCCCTTTATTACATCCATGTGATTGAGATTTTAGATCGAGGAATCCCTTTATGAAAAGGGGACAACTATACCCCAGATCATAATATTGAACAAATTAACTGATTGTATAGCCTTTTAAAGCAAAATCGATTCACTGTCCACTAAGTTTCATCTAAAAAAACCTATGTAATTGACTTCGAAGGTGTCTATACTAATATTCTTGTTGGCTGACCACTATTTTTGTGACTGGAGTTGAATTCGTTTATAAAAAAGGTATATAAACATCTACTAACCAAAAGAGAAAAAAATATAAAAAATTTAATAATAACTTAATGGGTTAGTATTTAACAAGAAAATGTTATTTTCAACTAATACTCCTACTTTTAACAACACATAAACTAACTTTTAACCATGTAAAGTTAAACTGTGGAAATAGGCTTGAATACTTTTTTATTGCAGATATCTGTCAAATGCAAATT
Organism: Tetragnatha versicolor; assembly: GCA_024610705.1. Classification (NCBI taxonomy): domain Eukaryota; kingdom Metazoa; phylum Arthropoda; class Arachnida; order Araneae; family Tetragnathidae; genus Tetragnatha; species Tetragnatha versicolor. Next base: position 2,022,493 of record JANDEH010000001.1, read on the forward strand.
TTTTAATAACTTTTTCTGACAAGAATAAAAACATTAAAAAAATTCTTTTTGCGTGAAAAATATTCAATTACGGTCTACTTGAAGAAAAAAAATTACTAAACATTTTCATAAAAATGTGGCGAGTTTTTATACAGGTTTTCTCGATTATCTCAAAACAAGAAATTGGCATTTGACATGTTTCAGAAATAAGCGATTCAATTTAGAAGACTGATAAAATATATTAAATGGGAAAATATAAAATGCAGGATATTGAAACTGTTAAAAAATGCAATAGGTGCATATAGGGCTCGACCGATGCATCAGCGCAGAATGTTTGAAAAAATAGCCATCGGCATCGGCGGCCGAAGTTAAAATTTAAAAACATCGGCCTATCGGCCCAAAAAAACATAAATGCCAGAGCTCGACCGATGCGATGGTTTATTTGGTAACACCTAATAGTGTGATGGTCGATCATTTGTTCTTTCCAAACACCTGTTAATATTAAATTGTTATGTATATTTATAATCATTAAATGATAGTAAGAGAAAGAAAAATTTAAATAAAAGTAGTTATAATTATGTGGATAAAATAGTGTTATGTTCTCATTGTATTTATTTCATACGAAACATTGTTAACGATGATATGAAGGATGCTAGACATGGCATCCAAAGATAGGTTTCTTTAGAACGAAAATGTAACAGTACTAACTGGTTAAAATTGCTTTGATTCGTTTTCATTTAATATGATTTTCTTGTTATGAATTTTAATAACAAAAATAGTTTTCATATCATTGGGGTAAAGGACTAAAATGCGCAAAACAATATGGAAACTGATTTTTAACCTTGTTTACATTGAACTTATTTTCACTCAGCTTAAAAAATTATAAAATTTAATTAATATTAGATTTTCAAATTCAATTGCTTTCGAATAAATTATAATTTTAAAGTCAAATATTTCAAAAACTGTTCGAGCTATTTAAATACATTTATGCTTAAAATGTAGTTTATTTGTTTAATATTAAATGAAAATTATGAACAAAAGTTGGAGCGTTTGATTGCTAAATCGTTTGAAGCAGAGTATGTTTCTTTAATTAGACCATTTTGTCTATTATTTTTATTCAGTTGCAGCCAAACGGTGCTAGTTTTGACCGTGCACGTATATATGTTATGGGCAATGTGATAAATCGGACATTATGCCCGAGGTAGAGGAGGGCAATGTGATAAATTCAATGGCATTAATCAATGAAATTTATCACTTTACCCGCCTCCGTTCTGGGCATTATTAATAATTCCCAATTAATCACTTTGCCCGTAACATATATGCTTTTGTTAAATAAATAAATTTTACATTTTAAGCCTTAATTTACCTAAATCGATTGAAAATAGTTTTTTTTAAATATTCGACATTAAAATTCCAGTTTTTTCCAGCTACAATAATGCTTTTTTGGGGCAATTTCTTTGCTGCGTAAAGAGGGAACACCTTTATCAATATGCTTAAATTGAGAGTCAAAGATGCCGGTGGTTTTTTCAAAGTGGTGGATTTTCCCTTGGTGTGATTTTTTGGTAATTTTGGAATAATGATCAGGACATTATCTTTTACTTCTACACCAATTTTCAGCTTATTATTTTGAATTTATTCTAACATTTTAACCCGGTAAATCATTAACTTAATTTGTTTTAATCATGTTTTCGTGTAAAGTTAATAAACAGCTGTAATTCAGTGCACTCTAGCGTCAATACTTATTATTATAAAATTAAAGTAAAATAGTGCATTTTGTAGGAAATGAAATGATCTTTCATTTGGTATAAACTGTTTTCTGTAAGTTAATTATCTTTAGAGCTGTAGTGGGAAAAATCGAGCATTCATCACTTTATTGTATAAAAAACAAAAAAATTGCTTCATTTCAAAATACTATAAAACATACAGAATATATCGCAAAATAAAAATTAACCAGTGCATCTTTTGGAAATTTTGCTTATACTTTAATTTGGTTTGGTGCATATTTTCGAAAATTGAATATTTATTTAGAAAATCTGCTATAAAAAACCGAGGAAAAAAAGCAAAAGGTTGAGATTTTTTGCGATTTTTTGTGTGAAGAAGACTTTTAAAATTAAAATAAACTTGAAATTCAGATTTATCTATGCTAAAAACATATTAATTCGTTCATTAAAACACTCCCATAATTTAATTTATGAATTTAAAAAATTGGTTGAAAATCCGATAAAAATACCCAAAATAAATTTAATTTAAAAATTCATTTTTTAGGCATGCTTAATCATCAATTTATCCAAAACAATCCATTTTATTGGTAATATACCGGAAATATAGCGCAGATTTAAGATTAACAACCGCAAAAGTCCATTTGGTCTGCAAGCTGCGACAGTTCAATTATCTATCTTTTCTCTTCGCTCCCTCCCCCTTCTAAAAAAATGGTAATATAAAGCATGTCATGGATAGAAATTAAATGTCTTTCATATGGTATGAAATTTTTGTTGATAACTTTAATAGTTTTCGTTTTGTAGAGGGTAGAAACACGCGTTTCCATTTTTCTTGCGGAGATGCTAAAAAATTGATGGTTTTGAGCACGCTCTAACGGCAAAACCACTCTTCGGAAAACCAAAGTTGAATAGTGCATTTTGTAGGAAATTTCCTGGTCTTAAAATTTGTGACTGAAATTATCTTCGAGAAATTTATAGTTTTTAAATATAAGCTGAGACTCGAAAAAAGAGCAAAAAAATCGATTTTTTGCGATTTTCAATATGAAGCCGACCCCCCACACGGAAGCAAAATTCATATTCGTAATCAGCGCCCTCGAAAACATATAAAACCGAAAAAAAAACTTCTATATGAAATTTTTGAAAAAGCTACCGTTTTCATGGGCTAATTGTTTAAAAAAAAACACTGTTTAAAAATACATGGTTTAAAATACAAAAACACCAGACGCACCAAATCATCGGTGATGTGCCGATTCAGCCGTTCCCGATTGAGCCGGTTGTCAAAAATTCTCCCATTTCAGCCGGTGTGATGCTTTATGATGGTTTGTTAGTCCCGATTGAGCCGGTGAGTCATTGTTTGGCGATACAAACTAAGTTTGGTGTTAAAATAAATTTGTTGGATCTTATTTGGGTACAATAACCCAATTTCTCTCAAAAAACTGTTCACTACTACTTAGTTTTAAGTTTTTAATCTTTATTTTTTTATTTTAAATTTAATAGACTTATTTTACTGTTGAAAATAAAATCCTTGTCTCTGGCGTTACAAATATACAACTTATGAATGATTTCAGTAAGTTAATCGTGCTTGGTATAATGCAATACGTATTCAGGGTTGGCTAGGTTGGACCCAATGGGTTTTTAAAAAAAACATGCGAAAAAACCCACATTTTGGACCCATTTTTGGGTTTTTCAAGAAAAATCAAGATTTTGGCAGTTTTAATATTGAAGAAAAACATTTAATGAAATAACATACCAAAAACTTCAGTTGAGTGGGTTTTTTCAAAATTTTAACCAGGTTTTTTTCAATAATTAAGGTTTTTTTCATTATTGAATGGGTTTTTTCAAAACTTAGAACGTTTATAGTTCAAAGTTTAAACTTAATAAAAAATTAACTAGGATTTTTTTTAAATTTCAGTTTTTTTCTAAGTTAAATAAATTTCTTTTAATATTGTGAATGGGTTTTTTAAAGCTTAGGATATTTTTGAAATTTAAGATGTTTTTTTAATTTTTTTTATTATTGAAAGGGTTTTTTCAAAAATTTAAGGCGTTTAAAGTTCAAACTAGTTATAAAAATTAAAGAAGATCTTTTAGATTTCAGTATTTTTTTTCAAAGTTAAATAGATTTCTTTCTAAATTTAATGGGTTTTTTCAAAGTTTAAACTAGGTTTCAAAAATTAAATGGTGTTTTTTCAGTTTCAGTGAGTTTTTTAAAAAGTTAAATAGGTTCTTTCATTATTCAGTGGGTTTTTTTCATTATTGAATGTTTTTTTTTCAAAATTTAGGACTTTTAAAGTTCTAACAAGATGTAAGAAACTAAGGAGGATTTTTTTAAACTAGGGGGCTATCGCCCCCTGCTCGCTATCGCTCGCCAACCCCCGGGAACTGCTGACGCAGTTCCCCTAGGATTGCTTCGCAATCCTGTGCTCGCTACGCTCGCTTGCCATACGCTGGTACAGCCTAGCTGTGTTTCATTACCAACTAAATTTATTGGTTAAAATAGAGTTTTATATATAGTAATATGCAGCAGGGAAACATTAAATATGTGTATGAAAACTGTTCTGAAAAGAACAAAAACTGCTCGATCTCGACATACGGATAATCATCTTAATTCAGTTTCAAGGATAAGTGTTACAAATTTGGAGCCGAATACACAAGAACTGGTAGCCTCCAAATAGATGCAAACTTCATTGAAAACGGGTGTGGAATTTTTCTTTATGTTTAGAAAAATCCTTAAAAATGTTTTTTTATGTGGCCCGCGAGATAAATCTTTATAAGCAAATTGGCCCTCGGGGAAAAAAAGGTTGGGCACCACTGATTTAAACAAAATACTTGATACTCTGTAGTGTCTTTGGTGTAAATTTTTACAGTTCTGTAAAAAAAAAGTGATTAACACCTTCAAATCTGTAACTAAACAAATAAGCTTCAAATTGTGCCTAAGAAGTCTTAAAAGGCTATGGTTTCATTTGCGTAGCTTTTAAACAAACAGAAGAAAAATCTACGCAAATGAAACCATAGCATTTCAAGACTTCTTAGGCACAATTTGGAGCTTATTTTTTTAATATTTTTTAAAAATTGCTATCCTTCTTTGATAAGACCTATTCACGATTGTCCTAAAACAATAAACAAACCCAAACAACTTCCGGAATGACTGCTTCTCCCATTCATTTCTCCATCTTAAGGTGACGTATTGCCTCACTGATAAATTTTATTTCAAAGCATCAGGCGTACGTATACACTTGAAATCACGAAAATCGGACAAAATATCCAAATATTTTTTGTGGATTAAAAGTATTCTACAATTCTTTAGCTTTAAAATGATACCAAGATCAAGAAAATGCGTTCAATACTTCTTATTTTATGAAGGCTTAAATATCGCGCTTATCATAGAAACTGCATGTTATCAACATCTTTAAACTCAGTTTTTGAAGAATTGTGTTTTTCTCACACTATGGTTCATTCAAAACATGATAGTCCAGTAACTTGGTGTCAAAAATAGGGTGTTTCAGGAGAAAAATACAGAAGTTTTTTTCTCGACGGTCTTATATGTTTTCGAAGGTGCTGAATCCGAATCTGAACTTTGCATACAAAATTTCGAATGGCATTTTGGTGAAAATTCGAAAAAACTCTGAAATTTCACCTCATTTTTTGGTTTTTTGTTTGTAGAACGGAAAGTATGGGTTTCTCATGAAAATGTTAAATACAAAAAATAAATATGATAAAACAAGCTACAAAATTGTCAATTACAACTTTTTTGTCAGACTAATAGTTCGGCCGCTAGAGCGCGTTGAAAATAGGGCAAAATTTGCGCATGCGGGTAAAAATCCAGAAAATCGAACTTTCATCTAAAAAATAAAGTATTTTTTAAAATAAGGTACTTTAAAAACTAGTTTTATAATGTTTCACATGAAATAAACCATCTATTTAGTCTATTAATTAGTATTTAAATGCATTTTCCTCAGCAATTTTCCTTAAGACCGCAGTTTCAATAGAAGACAATAGTGTAATGATAAGTAAGTCACTTGTTGAAGAAAACGTACAGAAATATTTTTCTCAACGGTTTTATGTGTTTTCGAGGGTGCTGAATACAAATCTGAACTTTGCATACAAAATTTCGAATGGCATTTTGGTGAAAATTCGAAAAAACGCTAAAATTTCACCCCATTTTTTGGTTTTTTGCTTGTAGAACGGAAAGTATGGGTTTCTCGTAAAAATGTTAAAAGTAAAAAATAAAGATGATAAAACAAGCCATAAAATTGCCATTTACAATTGTTTTTTCCAACTAATAGTTTGGCCACTAGAGCGCGTTGAAAAAAGGGCAAAATTCGCCCTGGTGGTGTAAAAATCCAGAAAATGACCCTTATATTCCTAAAAAGGTCATATTTCGATTTAGATAACTAAGAAAAACTACATTTATTATTTCTTTCATGATATAATCCTACTATTTATCTCAAATATTATTTATTCAATGAATGTTCTTTAGGAATTCCCTCCCAAAAACGCAGGTTTTTTAGGCAAAGAAAAATCCAGTTGTTATTTCCTTTTTTGTCCTAGGCACCGATTCCCAATGAAAACTTTTGTTAAGCGTTATAAGTTAATTTTTTATCTACTACACTCAATGCTTTTTATATTATCCTCTCCTGCTCACAAACTTATAAAATCTATGAATAATTTTTCTTCCTGGAAAACTATTATTTTCTGTTGTAGATTATAAAAACTCCTGGCATGATTATTAGTAATGATACCAAAATTCACAATAACTTCTTGACACGTGCAATCAGGGCCGCATTTAGGCACGTGCAACATGTGCTAAAGCACAGGGTGGCAAAATTTTGGGGGGCGGCAGATTACAACAATTCAAAATGCTACTTTTGAAAAAATGTACCACACAGTTTTCACTACGGGTGGATTCTAGTATCTAGGGTTGAGTCGTTCCCAGCATCCAACGGCCACATCCCCCCAAAATATCCGAACGATGGCTTTTGTTTCCCGGAATGGAAAAGATCAGATGGCATGGTCATCTTCGTTCTATCCCGATATTGACAGTTTGTTACCCTTCATCTCAGGGAAAGGAGTTTTTTTTTGTTAAAATGGATGGGCTTGCTCGAGTGGATCGGCGTATAGGAAAAAGGTCGTCGAGAAAAAAAATATTTTCTATTCTTAATTAAATAGGATTAAATACTGATTTCACACATTTGGGTCCAAGAGGGGGCACTCTGGACAGTGCCCCCTCTTGGACCCAAAAGTGTTCTCAAAATGAGTTAAAACCCTACATTTACCAGTCAAATTTCAAAAAAATTTTCTTGGGGAGGAACCTCATACCCCCCTGCGGTTCCACCATGGAATATTGCGTGACACTTTTGAGAAAATCCTCAAAATTTTGTGTCAAAAGATAAAAGTGATGGACCCAAAAAGGTTCTCAAAATTAGTTAAATCCTTGCTTTTAAAGGTCGAATTTTAAAATTTCTTCTGAGGGAGGACCCCCATACCCCCCAGCGGTACCATAAGGGGATCTTACATGATACTTTTAAAAAAATCCCCAACATTTTGATATTTTTAGTCAAAAGGTAAAGACCCCCGGCTTTAAGCAGTAGACTTTAAAAGAAACAAGGGGGCACTTTCTTGAAACTGGAAATGAAATAGAGGGGACGGCGATAAATCGATATGCACAGGGTGGCAAAAAACTTAAATACGGGCCTGCGTGCAATTATAATACTTATTTATCAGTTTCTACACCCTGGAACGTGAATCCAATTGATTTGTTAGGGATGAAATTAAGCATAACTTGGTTATATTATAAAATTCCATGTTCACAGAAAATTATCCTAGTATATTCTTTTAAGTGATGAACATAACGGTTTGCTCCATTCGGGAATGGAGTTATATCATGTAAGAAATTATAAATGTAGTTTTTCTTAGTTATCTAAATCGAAATATGACTTTTTTTAGGAATATAAGGGTCATTTTCTGGATTTTTCCACCGCCAGGGCGAATTTTGCCCTTTTTTCAACGCGCTCTAGTCGCCAAACTATTAGTCGTACAAAATAATTGTAAATGACAATTTTATAGCTTGTTTTATCATCTTTATTTTTTACTTTTAACATTTTCACGAGAAACCCATACTTTTTGACAAGCAAAAAACCAAAAAATGGGGTAGAATTTTAGCGTTTTTTTGAATTTTCACCAAAATGCCATTCGAAATTTTGTATGCAAAGTTCAGATTTGGATTCAGCACCCTCGAAAACATATAAAACCGTTGAGAAAAATATTTCTGTACGCTTTCTTCAACAAGTGACTTACTTATCATTACACTATTGTCTTCTATTGAAACTGCGGTCTTAAGGAAAATTGCTGAGGAAAATGCATTTAAATACTAATTAATAGACTAAATAGATGGTTTATTTCATGTGAAACATTATAAAACTAGTTTTTAAAGTACCTTATTTAAAAAAATACTTTATTTTTTAGATGAAAGTTCGATTTTCTAGATTTTTACCCGCAGGCGCAAATTTTGCCCTATTTTCAACGCGCTCTAGCGGCCGAACTATTAGTCTGACAAAAAAGTTGTAATTGACAATTTTGTAGCTTGTTTTATCATATTTATTTTTTGTACTTAACATTTTCATGAGAAACCCATACTTTCCGTTCTACAAATAAAAAACCAAAAAATGAGGTGAAATTTCAGGGTTTTTTCGAATTTTCACCAAAATGCCATTCGAAATTTTGTATGCAAAGTTCAGATTCGGATTCAGCACCCTCGAAAACATATAAAACCGTTGAGAAAAAAACTTCTGTATTTTTTTCCTGAAAAAACTACCAAGTTACTGGACTATGATTGCACATCAGTAAATTGGTATATCGTGATTATTTTTTTATCATCATAATCTGTATAAAATAGCAGATGTTTTGACAGTTTTGTTTTTTCTTTAAAATTAAAATTTATTTTTTTATGTATTTTTAAAAGTTAAAATTTCAGAAAAAATCACGAATTTTCATGCTTCACTGATACAAAAAATCATAAAAAAAGAACTAATAGGTTTATCAAAAAAATAAAACTAACAAAACATGAAGATTAGTGTAAGGATTGAGTTCCAATAGAAATTATCTGATTTTAATAATTTGAACTTGAGTAATCATGATTCAAAAATGATGCTAATTAGCTCATTAGATGCTAATTAGCTAATTATATAATGTATAAATATAATTTTTTTTTGAAAAATTGCCTAGTTAAGGTGTCTTGCATATTTTGTGCAAAAATCAGATTTTTAAAATGAAAATTAAAATTTTTTTTGTCAAGTGTATACCCTTAGTCAAAAAACATTATAAATTTATATCTCTCTATTCTGAAAAAAGGTTTTGGTGAACGGTTTCCAGTGAAAGGCTTTTTAATTACTGTACCAAACGACACGTATATGGTATCGAAATGTCCGGATTCTTTCCGGATTTACGAGTAGGCCCTTCGATTTTTCAAAAAAATTCTCAATTTTAAAATATTTCCATTTTTTTAGAGAGCGGATAAGGTCGCAGTTACAAAGCAAGTACAAAGCAAAGTAAAGTAATTAAATTATTATGCATTGGCTGCAATTACTCTCAATTAAATTATTGCAGCCGAACGCTCGGGAAGCAAAACCAACACCTGCCGAACCCTTCGCTACAACTTCAAACCTAGATGTGAGTAACCAACCAATTTTGAACGAAATCATGGATCATAAGTCATTCATTAAAACGCAGTTTTTGGAATGCTCCAAGAGCTTAAACTTTCAAGCGGAAATTGTTAAAGAGCTGACAACAGCCATAAATGATCTAAAGAACGAAGTCAAGGTGGTTAAGGAAGAAAATAACATCCTAAAATCGGAGATCTCCCGCAACAAAGTAGAAATCGAGCTACTAAAATCGGAAACACTCGAATTACAACAGTACTCAAGAAGAACAAATCTCGAAATTTCCGATTTCCCCGAGGTACCAAGTGAGGACACTAAACAGGTGGTTACATCGATCTTAAACGCTTTGGATGTCAACAACGAGGTTAGTGTTCTTATAGCTCACCGTGTCCCATCCAGAGTTGGGCACTCACACGAATGAAAATTTATTCGTCAATCGTACGAATAAATTCAGCTACGAATAAATCAATTGCGAATAAAGTTATCTGTCACTGACGATTGAATTTTTACGGCGGTATTCACCGGTTTATTCGCAACTTAACTTTATTCGCAATTGAAAATTCATTCGCAACTAACTTTATTCGTGGATGACGAATAATTATTCAATTGCGAATAATTTCACCAGACAAATAAATTAATTACAGAAGGTACATATAGGGGTGCAAAAAAATTCTCAGGGTTGGTACGGAAGTGTCCATAACTTTACCGGAGTGGTCCGTAAATTTACGGAAGTGATTCGTAAGTGACCGGAAGTTGCCCGAATTCAACCGGAAGTGGTCTAAATTTAACCGGAAATGGTCCATCTTTAACCGGAAGTGATCCGTATTAACATGAAATGTTCCACAACTTACCGGAAGTGGCTCGTAAGTTACCGGAAGTGGTTCGTAAGTAACCGGAAGTGGTCCGCAACTTACCGGAAGTGGTTCGTAAGTCACCGGAAGTGGTCCGTATTTAAACGGAAAATACCCGTATTTAACCGGAAATGGTTCATCTTTAACCGGAAGTGATCCGTATTACCAGGAAATGTTCTGCAACTTACCGGAAGTGGTTCGTAAGTCACCAGAAGTGGTCCGAAACTTACCGGAAGTGGTTCGTAAGTCACCGGAAGTGGTCCGCATTTAACCGGAAGTTGCCCGAGTTTAACCGGAAGTGGCCCGTATTTAACAGGAAATGGTTCATATTTTACCAGAAGTGGTTTTAATTTAACCGGAAGTGGTCCGTATTTAACCGGAAGTTGCCCGAATTTAACCGGAAGTGATCCGTATTAACAGGAAATGTTCCGCAACTTACCGGAAGTGGTTCGCAAATTACCGGAAGTGGTCCGAAACATTCCGGAAGAGGTTCCGGACCATTTCTGGTTAAATATGGACCACTTCCGGTTAAATTCGGGAAACTTCCGGTTGAATATGAACCATTTCCGGTTAAATACGGACCATTTCCGTTTGAATACGGACCACTTCCGGTTAAATTCGGTCAACTTCCGGGACTTCAAAAACTTACCACTTCCGGGGACTAACAGACCACTTCCGGTTACTTACGGAGCCCTTCCGGTGACTAACAGACCACTTCCGGTAAGTTTCGGACCACTTCGGTAAATTTGAGAAGCGATCCAATAAAGCAGCGGACCACTCCGATGAAGTTGCGAAGCGATCCAGTAATACCTAATTAATTGCCATGGAAGCATTCAGAATAACGATTGATTTAATTATTATTGCAACGCTATTTTGAAACACCCTGTATAAATATAATTCATGGAGAGGATTTGGTGACGTATTTTTGGAAAGTTGGTTGACGTTTTTTCTGCAAATTGTTTTATAAAGTGTACTAAGTTCAGCGAGTTGGAATTTGTGGAAATTGCGAAGCAATTCCAAAAGGTCCTGCGTAAGCAGTTTACGGGGTTTGGTGAGCGATAGCAAGCAGGGGGCGGTAGCTCCCTAGTTTATTTAATATTAAAAACTATCAGAAAATTCAAATTACTAATTCAAAATATTATTTACTTTTATTTAAGATTTTAAATGAGCTGTGTCAACTAGTAATCGGAGAGAAGATATTCCAGAAGTTGATTTTAAACTAAAGCCCTGGATAGCAAAGCTATAATATAGCAAATATACAAAGCTGGATAGCAAAGTAACTTAATTTCATCCAGGGCTTTAGATTAAACCGGGAGAAATGGTTTGTTGTTTATTTAGAGGAAAATCGTGAATAGATTTTCTGTCTGTCAGTTCCGTTTGGGTTTATTTATAGTAAGTAGCTACTGAATTAAACTGTAAAATATCGTTTACAGATTTTGTGAAATCTGTGCAACTCAATTTTATAGAAAGATCTTAGTTCTTACAGTAACAAATGAGTAAATTTTGGTTTATCGGTGGATTGGAAATCTAAGAGTAAACTTCTACAGTTGAGGCACGCGCTCAGATGGGCGGAACATTTTGGAATCCTTCCCGAAATTTCATTATCGCACCGTTGCCCACTTCAAAAGGGCGTGCCCTTAACTTGAGAATAAACCTCTTCAAAAATGTTTTGGCTTGCATCCTCTATTTCGATTTGTTGTATACACTTGGGGAAAGCTTTAGAGTTTTTGGCGGATAATCCAAACTCCCGAATTTGATACCTTCACAAAACCTCCAAAAGAAAACATCTTAGAATTTTAAGTATGATTTAAAAAAAAATCTTAGTTAATTTCTTTAAATGTTTTGCTATGTTAATCTCATAACAAGACAAAGTTTTTTTGGGGAATATTTTTGATTTTCGAAACATTTTCCAAGAATTCACATATATTTAGTAAGCTAATTTATTACATAAAACATTAGTATACTAGTTTATTACTTTATTACATAAAAAATCATAAATAGGAATTTTCTGTTACAATTATATTATTCTTGGGTAAACTCAATCTTAAGTTTTGGACGTTATTTGATTACATATAATTTTTAAATAATATCTTAAATTGTATTTATAATTTAAAAATAATTTTAATTTTTAATTAAACTAGGGGGCTACCGCCCCCTGCTCGCTATCGCTCGCCAACCCCCGTTAACTGCTTGCGCAGAAATTTTCACAATCCTCACAAAACCCAGCTCACTGCACTTACTCACTTTAAAAAACATTCTTAAAGCAGGGGTAGTACTTCTCCGGGGTATTCTTTCAAAAATGACGGATATTTATTCAGTGGCGGAATTTTAACAGTTCCTCTATAGCAGTGGTTCCCAACAGGTGGTCCGCGGACCACTGGTGGTCCGTGAGGCCTTCAGAAGTGGTCCGTGGGAAGATTTTTAAACTTATCAAAAAAATGTGTGGAAATTAAAATAAATAGTTTTCCTAATCACACATTCCAAGAAATTGTAAAAACAACACAGATGCAAAAACATAAGTAAAAAAAATAACACGTTTAGACCCTCTATGAGGAATGAGTGCTCTGAAAAAAGTTGAAATTTTGAAGTTAGGATAGAGATGGTCCGCAGAGGTTCAAATTTAAGTGGAGTGGTCCGCAGACATATTTGAGTTGGGAACCACTGCTTTATAGTAACATGAATTGGAGGATCGCCCTATAATTCCAATAAAATTAACAGCAGAGCAATGTAAACATTCTTTTACTATTTCCCCATCAAGGTAATGTTTTTTTTCACAGATTCATTAAGAAGCACTGAGACATCTCATGAATAAATTTAACTTTCTTAAAATTTGTGATGATTTTTATCGATTGGCTGTGAAAAATTTAGTAATTATCGTAAACATCGGGAAAATTTAGAATTTTATCTTCATTAGAACAAACAAACGTCGAAGTTGTATCAGTTTTATAGCAATGACACGGAATGTCTAGACCAGCGGTTCTCAAACTGTGCTCCGCGGAGCCCTTAGGGCTCCGCCAAGCATTTCCAGGGGCTCCGCGAAGAAATTTGAAATAAATACATTTTTTGATAATTTCTAATTTGCTTTTCTCTGAAATGTTAAATAAATAACTTTCTGTAAGGTGTTGGTAAGGTCTGCTGGTTTTTGCCTTTTTCAGGTCTTTTTTGGTTTACCAAAACAAGTTAAAACCCTGTTTTTAGGGTCGAATTTCCAAAACTTTTCTGGGGGAGGAACCCCCAGGATGGGACGGTTTGGCGCTGGCCGTTTGGGCGCCGTTCCCGTTTCGGCACCAAATTTTTCTTCTAAATTTTAGAAGAATTATGAGAGTTCTATTTACTTTCATTTTATTTCTGCCGCTGAAACGGCCGCACCGAATAGTAGCACACCAAGGAACCCCATTCCCACATCTCTCAAATTCATTACTCAGCACCTTTTTTTTTATAAAGTTCAACAAAATCATAATCCTTCTTAAAAATGTATGTCCGAAATTCGGAGTAGATGTACCAAAACCAAGGGAAAACCTGTTTTTAGTAGAGTCAAATTTCCAACCCCCCCCTTTATAGCATTTGGAACTTAATTACACAAATCATTTCTTATATTAAGTTCTTTAAGATGCAAATTCTGCCAAAAAATGTATAAAAAGCTAACATTGATCCTATGGCATGGGAGGGGATAAGGAATGATTTTGGGCCCATGTGTAAATAAATTTTTATATATGTACCTCTGACGTATGGTCTAACAGCCCCCCAAAACAGCTCTCGATTTCAAAAGAAGTAACTTAGGAAAACAAAATTTACAGATGTATAGATTTCTGTATGGGTGTATGGAATCCTTTGTTCATGCATCTCCGGCATAATGATTAAAAAGTGATAGCTTTAATATTCAGAAATTTAAAATAAAGATTTACATTGTATCCAATGATAAGATATAATTGGTAAACAAAATATTCCACATATCCCGGGGTGCATATCAAAGGGGCGAGGGGGCCCTGCGGACTACGTATAACAAAACAAGTTAAAACCATGTTATTTAGGGTCAAATTTCCGAAATTCTTTTGGGGGAGGACCCCCAAAACCCCCTATTGTACTTGAAACTTTATTATTGTCAATTTTCATAGTAAGTTTGTTAAAATTAAAATCCTACCTAAAAATGATTGTCCAAAATTTGGACAATGATGTACCTAAAACGAGTTAAAAAAAACTGTTTTTAAGGATCACATTTTACAAAATCTTCTGGGGAGGAAGGACCCCCAGACCCTTCTATTGTACTTGTATCTTAATTCGTCACAATTTTTCTTACAAATAAATTATCTTAGATGCAAATTATACCTAAAAATGTTTTTAAAAGCTACGTTAAACTGTTAAATATGCATGGAGTGGAGACCCCTCCCGAAATAAATTTCTATAATGCTTTTATTTCTAGAAGCAATGGGTTTTATGTAATTTGCTTTTATACCTTGAAAAAATTATTTCGGAAAAGGGCTCCGCGAAGAATTTGTCTCTTGAAAAGGGCTCCGCGACATAAAAAGTTTGAGAACCCCTGGTCTAGACTTTTAACATTTTCGATTTTTATCTTTATTTCTAAAATGTTCACCCGTGTTATCTTGTTTTTTTGCGTTTTGGTATTATTAAATAAAAAGTTACATTTTACTACCTAAAAAACATACCTGCAAAAAGATATAAAAAAAATAATTATTGTAAAAAATAAATGCAAAAGTTCAAAATTTCCGAAAGCGAGTGGTTTATATTTTATTGTAAACTAGCTGATATGCCCGGCCTTGCACGGGTGGAGATGGAGATTTTTTCTTAAAAATTTTTAATTTATTTTCTACCTTCCAGGACCGGATCCAGGGGGTAGCACTCTGGACAGCGCCCCCCCCTTGGGAACCCAAAAAGGTTGTCAAAATGAGTAAAAACCCTACTTTTACCGGTCTAATTTCCAATTTTTTTTCTGGGGGAAGACCCCCCATACCTCCAATTAGTACCACCAGAGAATCTTCAGTGATAATTTTTAGGAAATTCCCAATATTTTGACATTTTGGGTGAAAAAGTATAGGTGATAGGGTTGAAAAGTGCCCCCCTTAGACTCAAAACGTTTCTAAAAACACGAGTTTAGACCCTACTTTTACACGTCAAATTTCAATTTTTTTCTGGGGGAGGACCCCTATACCCCCAATGGTACCAATGGGGATCTTTATGGAAAAGTGCCCCCCTCTTGGAGGCGTGCTGGATCCGTGCCGATATTTTCCTGAGTGAAAGGTGTCGAATCAAGCATTTCGAATTCTGAACGATTTCTGCATTTACCACATGGTTCCCATAAAAAACAACAAAATATTAGAAAAATATTCCTCCCAAAATCACTTAAAATGCTCAATTAGCGACCTTAATTAATCATATTTTCATGATTTTATTATATCTTTGGTATAAAATCTAAAAAATAAAACATATTCCTGCATTTTAAGGAAAAATACAATATTTCCACTTAAAATGGTTTTGAACATTAACTCTAGTTTTTGGTCTGTTAACCAACTTTCTTAAAAGCTATGATATGATCATCATTTGATTTTTCATCCTTGTTTCCATGGAGATTATTTTAACAACAATGCTATTCCATGAAACTTTTTATTTAAAAATTACTCTCAAATAAAAATATTTTGTACTACTTTTACCAGTTTTAAAATTTTAAATTTTGTTGAAATATATTTTTAGATTATAGTTATAATTTTTAATTAGATTTATATCTAGTTTTTCTTTTAAAAACGTGTTATTTTGCATTATAGTTTTTTTTTGTAACAATGGGGAAAGCAGATCTCTTTTTGAGCAGAAATAAAGCTATTTCAGCAAAATGACCATAAAAAGGGTCAAAAGAGGGTCAAGGGGTCGTTCTAGAACTTTAAAACATAGCCTATGTTTTTTTGGGGATTCTTTTACGTAGGTATACCAAGTTTGGTGCCGATCGGAAGAAAACTGTGGATTTGTATAGAAGACAAACACACACACACATACACATTCAATTTTATTATATTAGATATAGTAATGATTAGGTTGTCAAGTTGCCACTACGACAAATATAAATATAAAAATATCAATTTATTACTTAAAAATAAGATATAAATTAATTATACATTAATTTTAAACGTAATTAAAACCGTTTGAATAACAAAAATAGTATAAATATTGTTAAAAATAACCCAAAATATATTTTTTAAATTCGTGTTATAAATAGAAAGATGATTATTTAATCTATTTGAGTATAAAAAAACAGTGAAATATGTTTTCAATTGTTTTAAAATTCATTGTTTCTTGCTTTGTAACTGCGACCTTATCCGCTCTCTAAAAAAATGGAAATATTTTAAAATTGAGAATTTTTTTGAAAAATCGAAGGGCCTACTCGGAAATCCGGAAAGAATCCGGACATTTTGATACCTTATACGTGTCATTCGGTTCAGTAATTAAAAAGCCTTTCTCTGGAAACCGTTCACCAAAAACTTTTTTTTAGAATAGAGAGATACTTTAGTTACTCGTATGGGTATTGGGTCACTGCGCTGACCCCTGAGTAATACAAACAACTCTATTAATATTTTTTTCTCTATTGTTTATAGTAGATATGTATTCTTATGGGGAGTCGGTACCTTTGATATCTTCAAAAACTTGATTTTGAGATTTTGAATATTTCAGATTCTACATTTCATGACCTTTACAATGATGCCTCATTTGTGCAAAAATTCAAAGTAGAAGTGTATTGAACTGTCTTTTAAAAACACGAGAACTCTATTTCATCTGGGAAGATTTTAAAATTAAAATGCGTTTTTCTTAAAATGAACTTTTTAAATCTGCGTGTACTTTTTTTTCAGCATCTACTGTATGTATTGAGCTCATATTTGGACCCTTTGTTCTTGACATGTACTTTTAACTTTTAACATGAGCTTTTTTCAATATTTTCGGTTAAACATGTTTTAGAGCAGTTTTTGTAGACAAAAATGACGTTTTTTAAGAATTTTTAATTGAGGCTCACTCGTTATTTTTTTTAAAAATATCTAAACATTATATTGATAAAAGCTCCAGTCTGTTTGAAGACTAATGTGTATTGATTGCATATAAAAAAATTTGAAGCGTTTATGTCCAACAGTTTCAGAGAAAAAGGTACATAAAGTTTGTAAATTTAACATTGTCGGTATACAAGGTACCGACTCCCCTTATGTACAGTTGTAGGGGAAATAAAAAACGACTCAGTTGCGATTTCTGGTGAACCACTTGGGTTAAGAAGACAAATGAGGTGTCATTTTTCATTGTTTAAAGTATTCTTTAACCAAAAAAATTTTCGAGTCCTTAGGGGGTCGTCTTCATATTAAACGAAACACTAACTTTTTTTTTCAATGGGGACCCCCAATTATTATGATATTTTCTGAAAGGCCATCCCTCAAAACCCCTAAATACCCAGTTTCATCCAGATTGATTCAGAATTAAAAAACTTTGAAAAAATTAAAAAAATTATTTTTAAAATCGTGAAATATTTTGATGGTAATCGGTTTAGGTAGTAATTTGATGTATAAAGCCAAAATTTCCATCGATTTCACCGAATAGTTTTTGATAAAAACGAACGAGAAAGAATATTCGCGGTATGCATTCGGCAACGGTATACCGCCCCTTAAGATTAAAGTTCGTTTTTATCAAAAACTATTTGGTGAAATCGATTGAAATTTTGGCTTTATACATAAAATTACTACCTGAATCGATTACTTTCAAAATATTTCACGATTTTAAAAATTAATTGTTTTTTATTTTTTCAAAAATTTTTTAATTGTGAATCAATCTGGATGAAACTGGGTATTTAGGGGTTTTGAGGGATGGCCTTTCAGAAAATATCATAATAATTGGGGGTCCCCATTGAAAAAAAAAGTTAGTGTTTCGTTTAATATGAAGACGACCGCCTAAGGACTCGAAAATTTTTTTGGTTAAAGAATACTTTAAACAATGAAAAATGACACCTCATTTGTCTTCCTAACCCAAGTGGTTCGCCAGAAATCGCAACTGAGTCGTTTTTTATTTCCCCAACTGTACATTTTTAGTTTCTGTGTTTTGTTCGTTCCTTTTATGTTCAATGTAAAATTGCTTTATAAAATAACTAGCGGATATGCCCGGCCTTGCACGGGTGGAGTGTGGATTTTTTTTAAAATTAAATTTTCTCAAAATATATTTATAATTTTTAAATCAGCAATTACCAATCATCCCGGTATCCCAGACGCCTTTTTCCTATCCCGGTGTTCCCGGTAATTTTTCATATCCCGATGTTCCCGGTTATTTTCCTTATCCCGATGTTCCCGATCATTTTCCTTATCCCGACGTTCCCGATAATTTTCCTATCGCTATGATCGAGGTAATTTTTATGTCCCGGTAATCCCGGTACTTTTTTTTCCTATCCCGATATTCCCGGTAATTTTCCTTTTCCCGGTGTTCTCGGCAATGTTTCCTAGTAAATTAATGAGTCTAGTGAACAAAAATAACAAATTTGAAACAATAATAAAAGATCTAGTAAATTGAAAAGTCTAGTGAACCGCTTCATTTAAAACAATGTTTTAATTTTAAGTCTTTTTCCATGTAAAAAATTTACACTTTTCCATTAATATTTCTATTTTTAAAGAAAATATCTTAAAATAGAGGAAAATAACGTTTCAAAATTAATTATTTGAATTTATTTTGGTGTTTTTACAACAGATATAGTTTTTAAATGGACAATTATCGAGTTTTTCCTGTTAAAATATTAAATGTTTGAAGGTTTTCATCTAGTTAACAATAGTGAGTCGAGCAGATCTACTCTAAGAGAAATGGAGAAATAAGCGTTTTCGGCTATAAATTCGTTAATTACTCGTAATTATTCGATTTTAAAGCTTTGAAAACTATCTTAAGTTACTCCCCGACTCGGAATACGTCTATACGTCGAGTTTGGTTTCGGTCCGTGGCCTATTTCAAGAGATTACCCCGGACCAAAACAACAATAATAATAATAATAATAATAATAATGATAATGATAATGATAATGATAATGATAATGATAATAATAATGATAATAATAATAATAATAATAATAATAATAATAATAATAATAATAATAATAATAATAATAATAATAATAATAATAATAATAATAATAATAATAATAATAATAATAATAATAATAATAATAATAATAATAATAATAATAATAATAATAATAATAATAATAATAATAATAATAATAATAATAATAATAATAATAATAATAATAATAATAATAATAATAATAATAATAATAATAATAATAATAATAATAATAATAATAATAATAATAATAATAATAATAAACAATACTTATATAGGAGAGGGGTAAAATTATAGAACAACCCACTTACCCACTTATCTCTATGTTTAAGTAATCTTATCTCTAAGTAAAATTTCTTCTCCTTTAATTCGCGTAAAAATTTAGTCAAGAAAAGTTTTAATTCTAGAAATTTTGCTTTGTGATTGTGGAATTAATAAAGTTAAGTTCAAAAAAGTTTTGTGTTTCTCAATTTCAATTATAAATATCTATTTTTACTCTTTGATTATTATTTTTTGATTAACTATGTATAAAAATAGTATGTTTTTACGCCATAACCTTTCAAATAATTCTTCAATAAACATTCTTTTTTTTCATATTTAGATTAGGTTTTATTAAATGTATGTTTAACGTTATTATTATATTTTTAATATGAGTGGAAATCACGCAAAATAGGAATTGCATTTATATACTGGTAAACTATTTAACAATTCTTCTTACCAGAACTTCTTAACAGTAAGTTTGCCATACTTCCAAGTTAACTTAAGTGTATAAAAGCAATTTAGTTTTATGGAAATGTAACATTTCACGACCTTCTTAGAGGAAAAAACTAAATAAGTACTACTAAGCAAGATTTTTATGATTACACGAATCCCAATAGAAGCGAAAGCCTTGTTTTAACTGAATGATATTTCTAACTACCCGGAGACAACTTTTCGTGAGTTTTAAAACTGACACAATTTTTAAAGGTAACAGAACAAGAAAGCGAAATCATTCCAAAAATAGTTGTAAAAAACAATGGACAATAGTTCGAGTGAATTTATAAGATTCATGGCCCATAAAAACAAGCACATGAAATTAAAATTATGGCTCAGATTAAATTCATTTCTTAGATTTCTGTTCTCCTAATAAAAAAAGACCTTGCAACGCATACAAACTAAAGCAGCATATCCATGCCACTTTTTCCAGAAAAATTTTGGCATCTACAACTGTAAAATAACTTGGTGTGTCTTTGGAGTTTCATGGGATGAAAATTGTAATGAATACCGTAAAATGAGGTTACTTTGGCCCTTACGGGTAACTTTGGCCCAAGCATCGAAAAGTGTTTCAAAGAGATAAATATGTATAAAAAAATAATTTTATCACCTAACTACTGCTAGAGCCCACAGGTGGCATTGTTGTCAGACTGTTTGCAAAGGGTCGTCTTAAAATTCCGAAATTTGCGATCACTGGAATGTTTTAAGCATCTGTACCTCTAAAACGCTACTTTTTGTCGTCTTCCTACTTTTCTATAGACATACTCATAAAAAATTGATTCAAAGCAGGTAAGTTATATTTTTGGATTCATTGTTAAGCGTTTTAACATGTTTTAATGTCATAATTTAAATTTGTTTTGTGGTTTCCTGTGCATTGCGTTTTTACTACGTTGGGGTAACTTTGGCCCACGATTTGGGGTTACTTTGGCCCAATGGCCATTGGGCCAAAGTTAACCTGAAACATTAAGACAATGTGGGCCAAATTTAGCCTGAATAATGTTTTTCCAATGGCGAAACGTGCATGTAATCCCATTTGTAACTTGCATCCCATTTGTAACTTGAAAATAAAATCAATGGTACATCGAAAAGGTTCACATTTATGGATTTTCACCTAACTATAAGCTTTAGAAAACGTTGGTTTGGTAATATATTATTAATAGGCAATATACCTATCGCTGGGAATTGTTTAAAATTATTTATAGCTATCAAAACACTGATTTTTTATGATTTTTAAGGGTTGGGCCAAAGTAACCCCAAGTCAGGGTAACTTTGGCCCACATTTTCAAAAAAATATTAAAAATATATTAATTGTGCAAAAAAAAACTTTAAAATATTTATATCATATTTAACGGTGCTAAAAATAATATGAACCTCTCAAACAATCATATTTTACTTGGTTAATAACTTTAATTTGCTTTTAAAGTGAAAAAAACACTCCATTTGGGCCAAAGTAACCCCATTTTACGGTAATTGTTAATTCATTCGTTTCGGTTTTCTAAAATGCGAATAAATCTATAATACATATACAGGGTAATTCTGAATTCATCATCAATATTTTGGGGGGGAGGTAGAGGGGACCTAGACAAGCATATTTCGAATAGGAATGGGGATCACAGCCGCACCGTTAAAGAGCTAGGACCAAATTAATGTAGCGCGAGAGCGTTACAAAAGGACATTTTGCCAAGGCCCGTGTAACGAAACAAAACATAATAGAATGAAAAAAATTTATTGCATAGAGGTAAAGCAGTATTCGTACTACTTACACCATAAATTTGATAGAAATTGGACCACTTGCTAAACCGTGGGGTGAGTTTTAAAACGTGCAACAATTAATCTTTTAGCCAAAGAATGGAGTTCCCTTAGTGTAATGGTATTTAAAAAATGATGATCGGGGAAGTAATTTCCAATGATCATGCAAGATCCCTTATTTGTTTAAAAACTGTATGATCATTGAAAATTCCTTCCCCGATCTTCATTTTTCTAAATACCTTTACACTAAGAGCACTGTAAAAATAATCCTGCAAAAAACAGAAAATTTCTGGCAGCAAAAGTTGCCAGAAAAGTTTTGTAGGCCGAAAAATCCTGTAAATAGAAAAAAAGCTGTAACCTACAGGTAAATGCTGTAAAAAAACTTTCTGTCAAGTGAGCTACAGATTTTTCTGTCGCCTCACAGTAATTTTCTGCTTGTACGCATGCGTGTGTACTTATTTATACTGATTTTTTTTTAAATTTTAATTAATTAATATCACGGGATAGAACCCACGACCTACCGCATGCTAAGCACGCACGCTACCACTGCACCAACGAAGATTCAGTATAATGTTGCCAATAGCTGTATTTGTGTTCGATGCAGTAAGTTTCTGTTTAAGTACAGATAAGCTAAAAAACTAGAAAAAAGCTGTTTTTTACATAAAATAAATAGAAGTGCGGTGGGAATGTTACATGACAGAATATCTCTGTAAACATAAAGTCATTGTTATTGAAAATTTATGTTTTTCCACAGTTTTTTTTACAGTGAGGGAACTCCATTCTTTGGCTAAAAGATTAATACTGCGCGTTTTAAAACTCACCCCACGGTTTAGAAAGTGGTCCAATTTCTATCAAATTTATGGTATAAGTAGTACAGATACTTCCGTACTTCATGCAATAATTTTTTTCATTTTATTCTTTTTTTCGTTAAACAGGCCTTGGCAAAACGTCCTTTCGTAACACTCTCGCACTACAATTAGGTCCTAGCTCTTTAAAGGTGCGGCTATTCTATCAAAATTATCCTATTCAAATCCCTTATTCCTATTCAAAATATGCTTGTCTAGGTCCCCACTATCTTTCCTCAAAATATTGATGATGAATTCAGAATCACCCTGTATATTATTTGATCACTTACTGATACGGAACTGTTTATGCGTATCTCATTTAAAATGAGAGGATAGTTTTACATTTTATATAAAAATTAATGAACGTAGATCCGACCAAAAAGATAAGATTAATACTTGATTTGAATAATAATAAAGGAAGAATTTTTAGTTTATTTAGAGAATATTTTATTTTTGTTTGAAATGTTGATTTATCCCCAAGATTAAAAAGTAATTATTTAAATTTCAACAATGTTGTAAGTTTGTAGTAATATATTGTCCCTCACTAATATTTCAAACGGAATATTTATTTACTCTAAATTTATTAAAAATGCGTTTGATAGATGGATTGAGTGAAATTTTTAAATGGCTACAATGAATAAAAATATTCGTGTAGAGTGCATGACACCAAACAGCATCATTATGTTCCAGAGGATGCGTGTAGGGTATTTAAGGCAAAGAATAAAGGAACAAATACACCAGACTGGGCAGTTGTCCAAATAATAAAGATTTGCCGATACAAAAGGCCGTGATTTCGATCTTCGCTGGTATCTTTCTTTTAAATATATGTGTCTTTTAACGCCCTTATAACATCAATAATAAGTTCAACCAAGAACATTGCTCGTACTACAAAAAAAAACATTTGATCAATATTCTTCGAAATAGTCTTCTGCTGTTTGGAGTAAATGATAATATTTTCTGACTGATACTAAGCAGTATATTTCACTGTTCTTTGTGCTTTTTTTCCGTTCCTCAATATTATTTTTACTTTAAACTATAGAAATAACGAAACTTTTTATAGCTGACGTGAGTTATTATTTTTTTTGGTAGTATTTTGAAACTGCCACCACTAACGAGAATTTTTGCTAATACAGGGTGTATCTGAAATGGTGCAATAAACTTTCAGGGATGATAGTACTCATCAAGACGAACAAGAATAGGTATAGAAAGGGGGATCCCAGACCAAATCCCAGGGAGTTAAAAATGGAGCGACACCCCAAAAAAATCACTGAAAAATTAAATTTTTAGAAGAACTACTATTGGAAAAACTTAATTATGGTCTCAAAAATTGTGGTTTAATATGATCTTTAAAATCACCTCATAAGTCTTCACTTTAAAATTTGTTTTATTATGAAAAAAGTTTAAAAACACAAAAAATGTGAAAACTCTGCCAAAACCTTATTTTGTATTTCGAAATCCTTTCTTTTGATTTGATAATCTGAAAGATCATAGTTGAAAACCCTTAAGTCCAAAGTCTCACGTAAATACAATCAATATTAAATGCTTGAGATTCTGTTAAAGTTAGTTTTTTGCGTGCGCTAACAGCTGTTCTGGTTTTTTGGGGTGTCGCTCCATTTTTAACTCCCTGGGAGTCTGGGACTCCCCTTTGTATACTGATTCTTATTCGTCTTGATGAGTACTATCATCCCTGAAAGTTTGTTGCACCATTTCAGAAACACCCTGTATATTAGTATCGAAATTGAATATACTCTACTTTCTACAGACGTAGCGGTGCGGCGGTGTATTGTAAAATTCAGTTAAATAAACTTCTAAACTGTGGTTTGGAGTATTGACGTTTATCTCATTCATTTCCCTTACTTCCTACTTGAAATAGCTGCATTGAAACATGATTGTATCCTTTGAACCTTAATTCAAAGTTTTAACCCTAATTTAAGAAACAAATAGCACACACATAACACAAAATATTTTCCAATATTAACGCGAAATGTTTTGCAAATTTTCGAGTTTGGGTTAATAAGAGGAATTTATTGTAAATCTTTCTGTGGTCTTTTATTTGTTAATAAGGGTCATAGATTTGAGGTTTATTTTCTTCTATCAAATCTAAATTATAGTAACTTTAATCGGTTATAATGAATTGAAATAATTATTTTCTACTTTTTTTCAAAGTGATAAACAATATTATACGGAATGATTTTGTGGATTATGTCCGTATTTATTTAAACAAATAACAAAACTAAGTAATATAAATCTTAATGTATCTGCAGATATCCTTAAACATTTGATAAATATAATACCTAATTTGAAATATTTTCCCGTCATTGAAACTCCTCATATTAAATTTAAGCTCGCTATTCCGAAAACAAATTTTCTTATAACCAGCGTAGAACCCATTTGTTGTTAAGGAGCAACTGAGGTTTTAGGATATGATTGGTTGTTCAACAACCAATTTACGTTTAACATTTTCATATTTTACCAACTACATTTTTTATTTGATTGCTTAGCATTTTTTAATTATTTATAGTGCTGTCCTTTAAAAAAAACCCACTCCCAAATGTACCCTAAAAAACCCATCGAGATATTTTAAATAAATAATTGAAATAATATTAAATTCTCATGTGCCCTGCTATTATATGCCTTATGAGTGGCAGGGAACGTAAAAACAAGTCAAAGAACCTTTTATTTACTTAGTTTTTCGAATAAATAGAAAATGATGATTTTTGGCTAAAAATATGATTTAGTTATGCAGATTTTGATGCTGTTAAAATATATGTTATAAAGACTTTAAAGCATTTTTCACGTGTTTTTGTGTTATCTCGTTATTATGAGAATAAAATACTGAAATTTCAGCTCAGTCGGCCAATTAGGGACCCTACGGTAGTCTTTGAAATGAGGGGTGAAAAAAACCCATAGTGTGCCTAAAAAAACCCACTTTTCATTTTGTAATAAATGATAAAATAAATAAAAAATTTTGCAAAATATTTAATATTATTCATGATATACAACTAATTATGCAAATAGAATAGTTGTTTGGGTAATTCTCAATTTTTTTTCAGTATTTTTGATAAAAACTCAATGTTACCAAAAACAGCCATTTTCCATGAAAATATAGCATTTTACAGAGTTTTACTCGAAAATGGGTTTTGAGAGTACATAATTACGGGTTTAAAATAAAATATCAGTGCCAATTACCGTTCTTAAGCTTTTTTATAGAAATTGTATTTAATAGGTCGTTTTCATCAAAATACAACAATAAAAACGCTATTGTCGTTGTGTTTTGAAGGCAAAATCTTATCACAGTTTTAATTTTAGAAATAATTTGTGATGAACTTGGTTTTAATTATCTTAACTATTCTCTTTTCTATCAAAATTAACCTTTCAATCATATTTTTTCTTAATATTTTGAGTATTTTCAAGCGTGGGTTTTTTTTAGGAAAATTGTTTTTTTTTGGATTCTTACTTTTTTGTCTGCCAATTTGTAACGGAGAGTCGGAATTAAAATTACTAAGCACTAAAATGTAGAGGAGGACGAGCCGTTACAACACAATTTTGTTCGATTTAATTATCATATTTTTTAAGCTTTTAATGACGGAAAACTGAAAAAGTGGGTTTTTTTAAAGGACACCACTATACATACCTAGTAACAAGTTAAATACGTATTTATTTCTTAAATCTAAGGGTATAAAAAACAATTTAAAAAAGCTCAATATTTTTAATAGCATTACATTTATCCAAAGTGTTGTATGTAACGACGTCCGACATGACTTTTATGTTCCACTTGATCAATACGTCAATGTAGTTATTTTTTCCCCTTATTTTCTTTTCAGAATCTGATCCCAATACTTAACCTTTTTGTTTATAATTTAATTTAATTAATTTGTAGAGGGATGTAATTGACATGTTACAGGCCTGTTTTTAGAGTCCCTTAGAATATTGTCAATCCAGGGAAAAAACTAATCAAGATTTCATTACAAATTTGGAAAACTTTTTTTTTGTTTTTGCCAATAGAGAATATCTAAGATCATCCTCTCAAAGTCCTTTTATTATTGAGAAGTGAAAAATATTTGATTTCCGTTGTTGTAAATAGAAACTATAAATAGAGGAGAGGAGGGTGGGTAATATGGAATAGTCGGATAATATGGAACACTTGAGTTTCTGCTCCCCTCGTGTTGTCATCACGTGGCAATGCCACGAAAGTCTAAAGAAATCCTCCATGATGCAGTGCGCAGAGAGTTAAGCTTCTTGTTATTGTCTGATCAGTCGCAGCAAAGAAAAGTGTGTTTTAGGATTTTCGAAAGTTTTTGACGGTAAATGTTCAAACCTTTTAACCTACCAGTAACTAAGGGGTTCATAGTACAAGATGGGCTCTTGGGTATTATGGAATATTCCATAAGCAAAGGGTCAGAAAAAGACGCTTATGTTTGTGACTATTGTAAATAGACTCATGAACAAAACTATTTGAACGTAAATTGTTAAATATATGTGGGAAAAGGAGAAACTGCACGGGTAAACAATATAAGGTTTATTAGAAAAACAGTAAAAGATGAAAGTGTAAAAACATTAGTTCAAATTCTAAACATCAAAAAATCAGCTGGAACAATCTGCCAAATCCCGCGAAGTCGCTCCTTTTCCACTCGCCGTTGCCACACACAAGCTCTTTTATAGCTGGAACCTATACTTCTTCACTTCTGGCTCGTACATCAAAAGGATTAGTCCAGTAACTAAGGAGCATGGCTGGGAGGGTGATAGGTTCGACAACGAATAACCACATATATTTTTATAGTTAAGGATAACAATGTTATCTAAGGTCTAATTAGTTTTCAATAGCTGTAAATCCAACTATTCCATATTACGCGACTGTTCCATATTACCCGCCATTTGTAACTTTTTCTTAAAGTACATTTTTTGATTAAAAAAATAAATACTGATTTATTTGACCATTGGCCCTTCTTTGTCATTAGTTATAGTATGTATTTAAATTGATTCTCCGGATTTTATTAAAAACCAATAGAGTTATTCTTAAATATATATAAAGGGTGTTCCATTAGGGTGTCTCAAAAAAACTTTTTTTCGAAAAACCTCGCTCCCCAGGGCTTTTCCCATTCCTTTTGGTCCCAAAAGATAGTGTGTAAAGTTTCATCTCCCAAAGTTAACTCTAGGGTTTGCCTGTAGAGCCCCAAAGTCTGAAAAAAGTGGAAAAAATGACCTATTTTCAGAATTTTTAAAAATTATATTTTCTGATTGATACTGCGATAAAACTGGTTCAAATGTGTCATTTAGGACTTATTTAGATGGAATATATTTATTTATGTGTATTAACTGCACCCTATAGCCCCTATAATTTAAGATTTAAGCTTACTACTTAAGGACGTTGCACTCGCCAAAGCTTATAATGCACTACCGGTGGACGAAATGAATTAAATTTGAATTTCTTCGAAGGAACTCCCTCAAATGATGCCGTTTGATGCTAAATTGATATTATAAATTATAAAAACCCTTGAAATAACAATAATGAGGTCTTCCACTTAGCTTTTAATGTAAAAAGTGATTTTCTTCAAAATTTCTCTTTTCCAGCTTATCAAACCCAAAATTTATATTAAAAATCATGGTTGTTGTACTTTTTTAGAAACCAAACATTTAAAACTTTATGGGGGTTTCATTTTTAATAAGTAGAATTAAATTTAAAACCGCACAGATCAGAAATGACATGAATATTTCCTATACCAGACGTTAAAATCGATTTTCTTTTTTTAAGTTTTTAACGTATTAGGGGAAAATTTTAATTAAAAACTGATTTCTTTGACATTTCAACCAAGATTCACAATCATTAAACTATTTTCCTAACTTTGAAAAAAGAAAATCAATTTTCACATCTGGTATAGGAATGTTCCATGTCATTTCCGATCTGTGCGGTTTAAAATTTAATTCTACTTCTTAAAAATGAAACCCCTATAAAGATTTCAATGTTTGGTATCTAAAAAAGTACAACAACCATCATTTTTGATATAAATTTTGGGTTTGATCAGCTGGAAAAGAGAAATTTTGAAGAAAATCACTTTTTACATTAAAAGCTCAGTGGAAGACCTCATTATTGTTATTTCAAGGTTTTTTATAATTTATAATATCAATTTAGCACCAAATGCCATCATTTGAGGGAGTTTCTTCGAAGAAATTCAAATTTAATTCATTTCGTCCACCTGTAATGCATTATAAGCTTTGGCGAGTGCAACGTCCTTAAGTAGTACGTTTTAATCTTAAATTATAAGGGCTATAAGGTGCAGTTAATACACATAAATAAATATATTCCATCTAAACAAGTCCTAAATGACACATTTGAACCAGTTTTATCGCAGTATCAATCTTAAAATATAATTTTTAAAAATTCTGAAAATTGGTCATTTTTTCCACTTTTTTCAAACTTTGGGGCTCTACAAGCAAACCCTAGAGTTAACTTAGGGGGCTGAAACTTTACACACTATCTTTTGGGACCAAAAGGAATGGGAAAAGCCCTGGGGAGCGAGGTTTTTCGAAAAAAAGTTTTTTTTGAGACACCCTATAGCAGTGGTCCCCAACCTTTTTACCGCCACGGACCGGTAAACCTTTGATAATTTTACCGCGGCCCACTGGGGGGGGGCGTTGATTGCTTACATTCTAGATTATTTTGATTTATTAATTTTAATTTAATTGTATTTAAACATGCTTTCAAAATAAAATACAGTTGCATCAAAAAATAAATTTAAAATGATTTATAATTCATTTCATTCATTAATTTCGAGTTATTAACCCAGGAATTTAAATTCATTTTCAATGAAATGGTCGGCCCGCGGCCTAATACCCTCCTCTCCTCTATTTAAAAAATATTTTACTTCTATTTTCATCAAAACAAACTAAAAAATTATATTTATCAATTTCATAAAAATAACAAATTACACGTGGAAAGCAAAGTTTAAGGTTTTTTCTTAGATTTATTTCTCCTCAATCAAGCAAAAAACTAAAAAAATATTTCAGCATACCTAAAATTTAATAAAGTTTTAATTAGTAGATGCATTAAACATTAAGGCCAGTTATTTAGCTAATGCTTTTCCAAAACAGGTTCTTTGGTACATTTGTTAGCACAAAGCCTAATAAATGGATCATATTAAGCATAAAAATCATATCTGGGATTCGTCAAATATTTCCCTTCCTTTTTACCCAGAATAATCCGAAGCCCCCCTCCAGATGTATGCCATAGCCAGCCCTTCAACGCTCAGACGGATGAGCAACACGAAAGATCGCTCGTTTCCTTTTCTTTCCAACCCTTTCTGGGCATCCCATTCTGAGGGATCGATATGCTGATGCGAGGTTTCCATAAACAACAATAACTCAACCATCTTTTCCACTTTTTTGTTGCTCTCGTTGATGTTGATCATTTATCACTTTAAATGAGATAAGAGGAAACGCGAAAAAAGTCCATTTTTTTGTGCGAAGTCCTCCACATGTTGGGAAATATCACCTCGGCATCGAACAGTCAAAAAGCAGTTCCCGCTTTTCGGGATTTCCATGTGTGATTTATTCCATGTTCATCCATGAGCTATTTAAAATATTCATAATGCACGTTCTCGGTGTGATGAGAAAAATTCTGGCGGTTGGCCATTTTAATCAGATTTTCTAAAAAGAGCTCTTTATTTGCGACGTTGTGTGTTTTCTGAGGTTTGACAAAAAATAATTTGTTCTCATATTTTCGATGAAAGTTGGTGCATGTGTTGCAGACACTCGATCTAAATTAATACCCAGATTTGCAGGCAGCCGTGGTTAGTTATTGAGTTTGTGACTGGTATGCATGCATAAATTATGGCAAATTATAGGAATAACCATGTTTTCAGATTTTAGCTATGCTGATCAGGTCTCATAAATATTGTTATTAGCTTTCACAATTTAGTGGAACACATAGTATATGTGCTTAGCTTTAGATGGTTTATTATGTAATTATCTTCCTTTATGATTTGAACGTGTTTATGTAAAAATACTTATAATTATAACATTATTATAATAATTTCCAATTTCAATAAAAAAAAAGGAAATTTTAAATGTACAATTTAATTTTACAATATCTTCTATAGTGAATTTGAAACGTTTTGTTTCAATAAATGAAATAAAGTCGGTTTCAATATTCCTCTGACCTATTCACAGAAATTTCTATTTATTTGTCTGTTAAATTTTAATTTATTAAAAAACTAAATAAGTAGAGGAGTACGACTTCCTAATCAATTATTTACTAAAATTTCTAGGTATTGCGTAGTTAACTATTTCTATAAAATTAGCTTAACAGTTTTAAAAGTACTTTTTACATAATTAAGATATTATTAGTAATAAATTTACTTATTAATTATGTTATTATATACTCATAATGTACATTATTATTGGAACCAAACTGATCTTATCGAATTTTTCTAAATTTTCTAATTTTATTCTTAAAATTTATCTTAAATGTAATTTTGTTTCGAATCTGAATGAAACTATGCTATTATTTCCCCCCTTCTTTTAAAAAATATAATTCCTTTAATGATATTTTTTCATTACTGTTTTATTTATTACTTCACAAGTTGAAATCATTTGTGAAATCAAGACATTGAAATACAAAATAACATAAATAACATCTCAAAAACTTTCTAAACACGATGTTAATACAAAGTTTAGTAAATTCATAAACCTATCCAGAGATTTAAAAATTTCTTATAAATAATTGTATAAAATATTAAATTATTGCAGAAGGTTTAAAAACACCATAGTAGTTCTACAAATCAGGGTTGGTGCTTTTGTTATAAAATTTCAATGATTTGCATGATAAATGATTTTGAAATAATTCTGGTTAGTTCATAACTAATATTGGAACAGAAAGTATGGTATTTATTATGCATTTAATGCATATAAAACAATAAACCAAATTTATGCATGAATTTTTACACGTCTTGCGTTTTTACAACGTTTTTATTAGGTAGCTTTCAATCTTGTCTGTCCGTCCGTCTATCTGTCTGTTCGGGGGGAATTTAGTAATCAATTTTAAGCTTACTTCCCCATGAGCTAGAGACTTGAAATTTTGAACATAGTTCAGATCTGGATGACAATACGATATTATCTCGTTAGTTCGGTTCAATTTGCTGTCCCTGAACCCCCAGGGGGACTTAAAGTTTAGAAGTTCAACTATAGGACCTTATTGTTAAAAAATCATTGTTGTGCAGTTTGCCTCTCGTTATCAAGATGGCTTTAGAAGTGTTGTATAAAATATAGTTTAAGTTCAGAAAAAAAAACACTTTTTAGTTTTATTAAAAAGAGAAAGGAATCAAATTCTTGGAAGGCGTTTAGGGGTTCAGGTCGCGAATTCTAAACTTTACACAACAAAACTAAAAACCAGAAAATAATTAATGAAAAAAAAACCTTTTTAAAGAACAACGTTTTTAAAATGCACTAAAAAGTATAAAATAATTTTTTGTAACTCCTTGTAAAACGAAAAACGTGGGGATCATGCAATAATATTTACTGCTACTACTCTTGTCACTCTGTTTACCATTATATCCACAGTTAAAAATTATTTAAATGAATGATGAAATTAAGTTGGATTAAATACTTAATGCATGATCCCCACGTTTTTCGTTTTACAAGGAGTTACAAAAAATTATTTTATACTTTTTAGTGCATTTTAAAAACGTTGTTCTTTAAAAAGGTTTTTTTTTCATTAATTATTTGTTGCATAGAACCAACTGCAGTAAATTAACAGTTACTACACTTGTTAAATCTGCTGCTATTCTTGGTATTAATTAGGGTAAATTGTCTGTTGAACTTTAGTATTAACGTTTATGGCAACAGATGAGAGTAACGAGGAAGAAAGATAGTAAGTCGAAGTCGAAGTGAACTTCATTTTATTTAGCTGGAGAAATCTCGGAATATTATTCTTACTTTATTGCGTCCAAGTTGGCTGTATGCCCATCGAGAGTAAAACGATTATTCTTTTTTAAAAAAAAGAATCTTGTAGTTTTATGTTTCAAGAAATGCAATTTTACTCTTGAAAATGTAAGAAAAACTATCTAAATGTCTTCTCTTGATGTAATGGAGGAATAAGATATTATTTTATACAATACTTTAGGTCAAACTAGGGTCGAATTCAAAAAAAATATATTCACAAGTAAAAATTCAATTCTAGTTTTTTGTGAAATAAAAACTCGCAACTTATTTTTTTATAATTTGAATGTAACGAGTTCAGGAATGGGTTTGCATAAAAATCTATAATGCGCTGTTAAAAGGAGTTAACACTTGAAAAGACTATTTTCTCTGTGGTAATTTATTTAAAAATTAAATTATATCTTCCAAACGTTTCGTCCAAATTTCAATACGTTAGGTTTAAACTACCATAGTTATTAAAGGTTAATATGTTTAATATTTGCCTCTTATATTGAATTTATAAATGTAAAACTTTTTTAGAATGGAGGAAAGTAAGACAATCTCAGCCTTGAAAGGATTACTTTAAAAAGAGATACAATGGATTCTAAAAATTAAAAAAAACACGAGAGTTTAAAACAGCTAAGAAATTCTTAACAAAGAATAAAATACAAGTAAAAAAGGGTATTTATAAAATTCCTAAAGGGATAGTAAAGAGGCAAAATATCTGTAATGTATTTTTAGGTAACGTTATTAAGGCTCCATGAAAGCGGTAGAGAGGGGGAATTGGGAAAACCTTGTTCTATTGGTAAGTAACTTATAAAACATAATATGGTAATTCATTAATGCTGACATGAATTTAATGGAATGAATTAATTTTAAAAATAACACACCAGATGTCTGATGTCTTTGCTGGATTAATTAAGAGTTCATGTTATCAAACTGGCCTTAAATTTACAAGCCATGACTTAAATACGTATAAATATTATTCATAAGTATTTACTTGACACTAATAATTTAAAATAATCCTATGTATTTTATAATTCATACAGCTGTATATATCTGCAGGAAATTACCCTAATATCAACTGTATCATACGTAGTTTAATATTTATATTATAAAGTTTTGATGAGACGGTAAAATTTCATGCAGTTCTATTATAATTTCTTGATAAGTAATTCAAATTCTTTTCTTTGTCCTGTTGCATATTGTGTAACTTCCCAATCGTATTCAACGTCAATCAGCTTTCTTTGAACGAACACTAACAAAAGTGTGGGTTGGGTTTAAAAAGGCATAATAATAGGAAATCTTTGTTCAAAACTGTATAAAGCACCTGTTTTTGACTTGAGTTAAGTTGAAGACTACTATGTATCTTGTGAATTAAGTGTTGTAAAATGGTTACTATGACTACCGTGAAGTAAGGGTGAAAGAAATGTACAACATGTGTTGATGTGTAATACCTTTTATGTTACCTCTCCATTTCGTATAATCCTTGTAAAGAAAAAAGTGTTTTTATCACATATTTTTATCAACCACGTCACAGAAATATTCTAGTGGGATTGCTTCAACAGTGTTAATAGTTTCCATCTAATTTTATCTTTTTAATTTATTTGGACTCCAAGAAGATACGGAGAGAGCTTTGTAAAGAAGTCTATTTCAAAAAACTAACACACAGCCAACCAAGTAAAACTCAACTAACGTTTTACGTTTATTCTGCCGCTTCGATCTCGTGACAGCCCCCTTCGAGCTTAGGCTCACAAGCATTTATAAACAAGCGAGAGATTCTCTTCACTTCGCCGCAGAATTTAACTAGTCTTCTTCTTCACTACGTTACAGACTAAATTCCTCCCCTCTCAAAAACTTTTCTTGATGTAAAGCGAGAAAAGTCCTAGCTTCACCTAAAAAACTTAAAATGATTATAGTAGACACTAAAATACTTTTTTAAAACATCAACAATGATTTTGGGGGTTCATTTCTTACTAAAGCAATTCTCCTAGAAAAAAATCTTTCTCTTTAAGAAGTTTAAAATAGTAAAGTTATTAAAGTCACTGTAAAATGTAAATATCACATTAATAGAAATTAAAAGTTCTCTTCTTTCAACTGGTAGCTTCTTTTACCCAAGGAGAGATTAAACAGTTCTTCATTACACATAGAAATAAGGTATATTTACATCACATCCTACTTGCTGTAAAAATAGGTTTCATGGGATGCGACTCAAACAATCGGCGTTTAAATGAAGCTTCCCTTTGCGATGAATAACCTCATAATTAAATGGCTGCAAAGTAATAACAATAACAATAACAACAGCAGCAACAGCAACAACAGCAACAACAACAGCAGCAGCAACAGCAGCAGCAACAACAACAGCAACAGCAGCAGCAACAGCAGCAACAGCAGCAGCAACAACAGCAACAGCAGCAGCAACAGCAGCAATAATAATATAAAAATCAAGAACAAAATTCATTCAAAACCGAACAACGCGAAACGCAATTCAAACTACTAACTCACAATATCAGATCAACCTGACCCCAATCAAAACCAAATCCAAACACAATCTCAAGTATTCAAATCTCTATGCAAAAGCTCAAAAACCTACCGTAACCCAATTCCACAAAACCGATCGAAGCAAACAGAAATCCACAACTAGAAAATCCAAACTATCTACCACCTGATCTATCACTCTAATACAAAAGCTCAGATCCTTGTAAACCTAATCAACACCTTACCGTGGGTTCTCATCCACTAGCTGCCACCAATTCAACCGGCTGTAAAGAAGTCTATTTCAAAAAACTAACACACAGCCAACCAAGTAAAACTCAACTAACGTTTTACGTTTATTCTGCCGCTTCGATCTCGTGACAGCCCCCTTCGAGCTTAGGCTCACAAGCATTTATAAACAAGCGAGAGATTCTCTTCACTTCGCCGCAGAATTTAACTAGTCTTCTTCTTCACTACGTTACAGCTTCATACTTAAAATAAGCACAAAGAATTTTTTTCCGATGTTCATTTTTATTTGAAGATCCTAAGAACCCCGAGTTATTTCACATATTCTAGCTTAGAAACCAAGGTGGTATTTAGAAGTTAAATTCCTTCTTAACACTCCTCGTGTGCAGATTAGAAATCTTTATGTCCATCCCCCCAATATTTTTTAGAGGCGGGAATGTGCAGTCATGTTCTAGTGTTATGTAACAATGAATTAAACCACCTGAAAAATTGACCCCCAAAAATACCCCCCTAAAGTTTATCGCTGTTTAAAGGTTTTTATTGTGGTGGCAGGGGCGTAGCCAGGATTTTCACTTGGGGAGGGTCCATATGAAAAATTTTAATTTTGAATATCAAATTAGTTTAATCCTAAACAATTCTTCCTTCAATTTTTATTCTTTTTTCTGGATGGATGGCCGTGTTAATTGGAATTTAACTCCAAAAGCTTCACCCTCTTCTTTGGAGGGCATCCATCCCAGAAGTTGGTTTTCACTTTAAAGTAAGGCCGAAACAGATCTGACGACATTCAATCCTAAACAAATAGGTTGTCGATTTTTATTTTAAGATATTGAATTAACTATTTGTTTGAAACTTTTCAAGTCGATTTCTAAGTTTAGATCTATTTCTTTTACTGCATTTTTTTATATTTTGAAAAAATACTGGCATTGCCCATTGCAATATTCCCTATAATAGAAACATTTCGCTAAAGAGAGAGAGAGAGCTATCTTATCTGCGGATTAGCGGATAGGAGAGAGCGCTAATAGGGATCCGCCAGGGGTCGCGTCGGTCGCTCGCAGGCGCACGACAGGCGATCAATCGGTCACTCCAGTGTTGCAAGACCCGGATGGGAGAGGAGCACTCTCCTGTGGATTTACAGCAGCAAGCGATGGAAGGAGGATTGCGATTCCGAAACCAGTGAGACTCCGCGAGGATTCTTCTTCTTTTTTATTTTATTCTTTAGTTCCCGCGGCCGTTGGCTGGCCACCGGACACCTAGGGGGATGGCCGTAGCTGCGGACGGTGAGTGCTCTCCTCTTTTGTTGCTCTCTCATTCCTTTCATCGTCTACGTTGCACAAGATGCGGCTGAGAGCAGCTTGTGCCCCCGGCAGGGGAGGATCTAACAACCTGCAGTTCGGGAGAGGGTTTTCTGGTGGTTTTTGATGCTGGTTCTATGTGGGAGGTTTTTTGTTTCTTACTTTTATCCGGGGATCTGTGGAGTTGCTGGTTATTTCGTTTCTGTCTATTGCTGTGGAGGGGTCAAATGCAACTGGCATTTAAGTTCACGCGCACTGGAAAGAGCGGGGTTTGGATGTTAGGGGCGATTGAAAGGAAAGGAGTAGGAAAAATACAGAGTGAATTATCAGCACAATGAATCTCTCTATGATTTGCATTCATAGGATAAATAAAGAGTACAAAAGATTAACAGGAATTTGGGAGTTTTTTATTCATTAAATGTTTTAAAAGGGTGAGAAAAGGATTCTTTCAAATATATATTGGATTTATAGTATGAACCTCTCACATGTAACTCAATAAATTTTAATAATTTATTTTGTAAATGATTGTCTGTATTTTTAATAAATTTAATGATTGCAAGTGAATATAAGTTTTTTTATATTAAAATAGCTTTTATGCATATTAACTAAATTTAACAAAATAGAAAAATCTTTCCGTGGTTTTTAACACTTATTTTGTACATTCAAATGAATCGTTCCCGTTTAAAAGGGGAAAAGTCCAAAGAAAAAAAAATCTTTATAAGTAATGGGATTTTTACTGTACAACCACCAAATTGTTTCCTAAAATTCCGGGCCCTATTTAGAATACAGAAAAATCATCCAAAGAAATATGAGTATAGTTCTCTCAAAATAATATACAGCTAAAAAAAGTTTATAAAACTTAATTCTGTTTTTTTAAACGCATGAAATTCCAGCTGAAAAAAATCTTAAAAAAGCACTTAAATTGACAATTACAGCAATTTTTTTATTGTAATGGGAAATAATGGGATTTTAAATAGACTATTTTAAAATTATATTTATTCTTAGTTCATAACACAAAGTGAAAAATTGTAAGATAAAATAAAAAAGTATTATGAAACTGAGTCCTAGAGACGGTTTAATGAATTACAACAATGAAGTATCAATGGAGTTAAAGATTCACTGGATAAAAAAAGAAAAAATACTTTTAAAGTACAATTAGTTTATAACCCCAAAGAATAAGAAAAGAAAGTAAAATTAACTTAAATTTTTAAATCAAGCCATGGGATTTACCTTCACAAAACCTTTAACAAAAGGAATAACTGTAAAAACCACACTAAAGCACTTAAGTATCTGCATTTTTTTTTCGCATAAAGGATTTTTTTACTTTTCCATTCATTCATACAAGTTTGATTTACTCTTAATAAAAGTTACATTAATTTTTTAAATGGTTTTGTAGCTATGAGAATTTTAATGTTAAATTTTTTAAAAAGTAGTATGTTTGTTGTTTATACTAGAACAATACAAAAAATTGAATTTATTTGAGTAATTTTTATCTTACATTATCATTATTGCAATTACAGAGAATAAAAGATAACTACTTTTTTCTAATTGATATATATCACATTTTCATAGATGCATATTTCATAGATGGCCATAGATTTCATAGATGCCATTTTTGTGCATATGCACAAAAAAGCAAAGAAATGATGAAAATATATTTTTAAATTTATACTTCTGTTTACGTGTTCTAAAAACGTCAGAAATTTATATTCTGGAAAATGTCCTCTTTTAATGGAGTAGTTAATTGGTTAAAGAAAAATTAGTCATGCAATTTAGAGGAGATAAAGTAAATGTCTCTTGAGTTTGGCAGCTTGACTTCCATGATGGTTTTCTCAAAAGTAATATATGAAAGTAGTTATAAGTAATGAAGAATTTAATTGAAATAAACCACACAAACATTAAAAAAAATCAAATTAAAAATTAGACGGAAATATTTCATTAATGAATATGAATGTTATATAGTGCTTGATTAACCAAGTATTTTAAAGGATATTTATTTTAATGAAAACTATTTATTTGTCAAGCAAGATTTTGTCAAGCAATGAAGTTTTTTTTATGCTAGTCGAAGTCAATTTTCAATTCAGATCTATTCACACATTTTACAGTAGGATAAGAAATAAATTACTCCAATCTATATGTATATTACAAAATATTAGATCAAGTTCTTCAATTAAAACTAATTACTCTTAATTTTATATCAAAAGTACTTTTAGTTACATTTTAAAACGAAGAAGAATACTTTTGGTTAACTTTTAACATTTAATTATTCATCCATTTACGAGTTCAATGATTATGAATATCTTATCACCATATAAAATATTAGAGTTTAACACAAAGGTTTAAAATATGTTTAAATGGAAATTACATTCTTAATAATTAAAGGAAAATACATATCACTTGCTGATTTAAAAACTAACTTACTCAAAATATCTTAACTTTTGATTCAGTGTTCAGTACTTTCCTCGAGACTATTTGAATTTTTTAAAAGATGAGAATGCAAAGGTTTTGAATTTCAAATTGTGTTTCTTGGATATTGATCTTTCTCTTATATTTAGATATGACAAATCTGCAGTCTGCATCACTCTAAAATGTTTATTTTAATCATAGAAACAATTTAAAATGGATGCAAAACAGTATAAAATAAAATTTAAATATGAAATATTTCAAGTAGGCATTAGAAAAACGTAACTTTATGAATTATATTTTTTAAAGAAAGAGGAAAAGCTGGGGCTTATTTTAAAAATTCATTTTAATGAATGAATTTGTAATCTAAGTTTAAAGTTATAGAGTAAGTTTTACGTAAGATAATAAGGTTGGGGTCTTCGTTAAATTGGGTTTCTGAACTGATACCATTGTCATTTATAAGGAAAAGTAAAAAAAAGCGGTTCGAATATTCCAATTAAAAAAATTATTTTTTCCTCTTAGATTTTTATGATACAATTGCGCATAAGAAAGAAAGAAAGAAAGAATGTGAGGAGGATTTTTTTTATAAAAAAAACTTAGTCTTTTTTAAGTTTCAAAACATTCATAAAATATTTTCCCATTCTGATTATAAAAATTTTCTCTTTATTTCTTTGTTGAGAACATGGGTATTCCGGTTCAAAATCTAAATATCACCTTAAAAGTTTTATATTATTCATATAATCTTCAACAATCTACATCTATTTTAATGATAATTTTAGTTCTTATCTTAAAGGCAAATCTGGGGTTTAGTCGTACTTGGGGAGTAAAAAATGTATGTTTTTGTTTTGTTGGTTGTTTGAAGGTGTTATTTTTTTACATTTACTTTTTTATTTTAACTGAATCTGAAACTTTTTTTTTGAAATGTTTAAATTTTGAATAAGATATTATATTTGAAATTATCTTTTTGTTTGAAACATAAAAAAAAGTACCTATATCCTTTGCTCGCTCTAAGGATTAAGCAATTGCAAAAAATTATTTTGTTCATTCTGCATTAAGGAAGTATTGTAGCAAATTTTTTAAATATTTGTCACTAATTTTTTCTCAAAATATGAAAGATAGAACTCTTTTAATGCCTTAAATGTAAACTTTTAATGATGTTTCAGGATCTATATATCATGTAGGAAAAAACACCTTTTTTTTGGGGGGGGGAAGGTGTTATTCCTATGGGGTAGCGCATTTGTGGCAACTGTTCCTGTGTTCCTTTAAGAAGAAAATTTAACAGGGAAGAATTCACTTAAGTGGAAATAATTATTATTTTAATAAGTTCAGGGTATGGTGGGTAAGGATAGATTTGTTAAATTTTTTTATATCTTAATTGATAATGTCTTGAAGGATTCGTGTTGATACATTTGATTATACACTTGTGTGTATAAAGAGTTAATAAATACCAATTAATTTTACAACATATTTTTATTTTATTAATATGTTTTACCTATACAGCTTTGGAATAATGTCTAAGAGGGTGAATTAGAAAAGTATTCAAATGCTAATAGACCAATTCATAAAGATGTTAATTTTGAGATTATTAAATAAACAGAATCAAGTATAACAATAACAATCCCTCATTTTTATTTTAAAAAAATGGTTCTAAAAATACAAATATCATTAAAACCTAACCTAAAAGTAAGTTTCTAAAAAACTTTGTATTTTTTTCTCAAATAAGTATTACACTATCCATTTAAAATAATTAATCTTTTTTAAATAATTTTAAAGGGCTTTTTTATAACTCAAATGGCTTCCCCTGTCTCAGTAGTAGTTCAGGATTTGATGTTTAAACCTTTATAA
Source organism: Tetragnatha versicolor (assembly GCA_024610705.1). Taxonomy (NCBI): domain Eukaryota; kingdom Metazoa; phylum Arthropoda; class Arachnida; order Araneae; family Tetragnathidae; genus Tetragnatha; species Tetragnatha versicolor. The sequence continues at coordinate 2,063,291 of JANDEH010000001.1, forward strand.
AACCATATGCTATCTTATTTAATATGCTTTTGAATTGCTTAAACATTGGTTTTGGACAGAAGAAGAAATTTCATTCCCTAAATTTAAGCTTTGAATGAATAATATTATCATTGATGTCGTCATAATAATTACGATTTGTAAAAGGTTTTACATTAGAAAATTGAAATTCATTGTCTTTGGCTTCAAATCGGGAAAGATCTGAATCTAATCACTCAGATGGCCACAGAAACCATTAGCACACCCAGCACTTAACCGCAAATAAACTGGTCTGTAAATCATCATTTACTTATCACCGATAATCATACCACAATGCCCTCTCCAAGTCGGATTTGAGATGTAAGCTCTGCCGCGAACAAAAGCGCTTGGAACAGTTCCAGGCGGTCGCAGTTAGGCCGGCGTGGCGGTTACGGGATTGTGGATGTCTTTTTCCGAGCAATTTCACCAGCAGAAAGATTTGAGATTTTTATTGTTCCACGTTTTTGCTGGGTCATTCGGATTGCCTCTTCCCTCCCATCTGGGGGCAGTTCATATTCCTTAAATGTCGAGGGCTGAAAGGGGCGGTTTTTGGGAAGAAGTCCCCAGAGTTCGGACAGAATTCGTTGGGGATTGGAATTTTCGCCTTGTGAACTTCATAATTTGTGTTTTTTGGTTAATTTGTATCACTGGTTTTCATAACGTTGTATTTTTTTTATTTTGGAAAATTACAATGACATATTTTTAAATGAATAGTTCCAACAGATAAAAGCAATAATTTAGTCACTTTCAATTTAGGGTTTTACATAATTTAAATTTTGCTTCATTATTTGTATAATATATTTGAGATCATTTGAAAGTAATTTATTCGTTTGAGGTTATTGAAATAAAAGACAAGGGTTATTTCTTAAGGGCTAAAAATTTTTACTCAGTTACTATATTTTTAAACTTATCTTTAGTTATTTATCAAAATTACATAATGTTTAAAAGAACCGATTTTGGTGACTGATTTTCGATATAGATTATACAAAATAAACTCTAAACTCGATGCTTCTAAATTTATTATCGGAGAGATCTCTAAATTCATTCAGGAGTAGGGGAGGGTGGGGACGATTGTAACGCGGGGCAATTTTAACACTTTGATTTCCTCAAAATGAGAGGCTGCCTGGGCGAAAAAGAGATGACAGTACGTAGAAGGCAGGTGAATGAAAGAATATCAGAGATTTTCATGATTGACATTTGAGTTGTGGCTGTGTAATTGAGAAAAGAGTGTTTTTCGAGCATCGAAGTAAATTTCTACTTTTGGGTAACTTTCCTTCTCCTGCATTGCAGGTATGAAGCACAACACTGATTTTATGTATTTTATGTGCATGTATCCTAGTTTTATTCTGCATACTTTCAAGACGATAGTGTTGTTAGTTTCGTGGAAAACGAGGGTTGAATTAAAAATGGTGACGTGGGGTCGATTGTAACACTTCAACTGGGGGACGATTGTAACATGCCAAAGGAGCATTTCTAGTGCAAAAAATGGTCCCACGTTCGTTTTACTAAAGAGGAATTCATATACAGGGTGTCCCACGAGAAGTGGCCCAACCCCTTTAACTGTTGAACCCCAACAGATATAGTCATGAAAGTGGGGTTTAGGTATAGTAAAGTGACCATGCCCTATACTTTCAACGCCCTCTAGCGGAAACTTTAGGAGTTATAATTTTTATTTTAAAAACTATTTGAGGTATGTGAAAAAAGTAAATGACTAAGTTGTAGAGCATCATCGATTTAATAGGAAAAGACACCTTTAGCAGAAAAATATCTTGAATAAAATCCCTGAAACGCACGCCCAAATAGGTTGAATTTATGTAGATTTTACGTCTTAAAACGCTCCTCACGAGGCGAAAATGAGAAATTTTCAATTTAATGAACTAAGAATACTTTTAGTCATTTACTTAAATCATAAAAATAAAAATTTCTTATTTTCGCCTCGTGAGGAGCGTCTTAAGACGTAAAAACTACGTAAATTCAACTTAATTGAGCGTGCGTTTTAGGGGTTTTATTCAAGATATTTTTCTGCTAAAGGTGTCTTTTCCTACTGAATCGATGCTGCTCTACAACTTAGTCATTGACTTTTTTCACATACCTCAAAAAATAAAAATTATAACTCCTAAATTTTCCGCTAGAGGGCGTTGAAAGTTATCTCATTGGATAGAGCATGGTCACTTTACTATACCTAGACCCCACTTTCATGACTATATCTGTAGGGGTTCAAAAGTTAAAGGGGTAGGGCCACTTCTCGTGGGACACCCTGTATAAATACCCTAATTGCCTTTTTGAATAATTTTTCACTATTATTTACTCATATTCATTCATTATAATTTAATAATAATAATAATAATAATAATAATAATAATTTATTTTCTGAAACATTTACAAGGTACAAAACATTAAAAGGAAAGGAAATAGTAAAAAGAAAAAAAAAAAAACATATTGCTCACTAAGGGGCCAAATTGGCCCTTCCAAGTGAAACAAAAATTTACTATTAAACACTTATATATAAAGAAAAAAAAGAGAGAAAAAAAATTAAGTACATAAATATAAAAATACAAAAATAAGTAATTTGGCAAGAGGACAGCCCAGAAAATAACAATATTTATATGGCTCCACACAAAATACAACCCAATTTAAAATGAATGATATAAACACACCTCGAAAAAAAAATATATATATATAAAGACACTGGATAAAGATCTTGGGCGGAGAAATAAATAGGCCAAAGGTGAAATGTTAATCACGAAAAGATAAATTCATCTGAGTTTAATAAAAAATTGAATAATTCCCTTTTAAAAGAAAATTTATTGGAGTTTGTAGTCAATTGTGTAGGTAATTTGTTATAGTAGAAAGGACCCTGGTAGATAAAACTTTTATGAAGAATTTCTTTGTTTGGTTTCGGTATGTTTAGAAGAGGAGGTTTTCTAAGATTATAATTGATATTAGAGCTTTCAAACGAAATAAAGTTGTTATGAATATAAATTAATGTTCTATAGTAAAAAAGTTTCTTTATGGAGAAAAGATGATCATTATTTAAATATTTAAGTAATCTTTTTTGTAAGTTTATTAAAGGTAGCAAATTTGTCAAATAATCACCCCCCCAAAAAATAATTCCATATTGTAAAATAGATTGTATCCATGAATAGTATAAGATTTTTAAAAAGGATCTATCTACATAATTTTTCAAATGATAAAAGATAAATAAATAATAACGGAGTTTATTTATTAAAAATTTTATGTGTGATGCATATTTTAAGTTTTGGTCGATGTGTAATCCTAAATATTTAAAGCTACTTACTCGTTCAAGGTTCCGACAATTACAATTATTAACAATATTGGAACAATCATGATATTTTATATTAAGATCTAAACTATTTCTGTAAATTAAACTGAAGTTAATATATTTCGTTTTGTTACTATTTATTGACAAATCATTTTTTAGAAACCAATCTTTAAGTTTTAGTAGATCTAAATTTATTTGTCTTTCTAAGGTATTATGATCTTCAGCAGAATATATTAAAACAGTATCATCTGCATAAGATAAAATATCACCATATAGTTTTAGATTACATAAATCATTTATATATATCAGAAATAGTAACGGGCCCAAAATAGAGCCCTGAGGTACTCCCTTCTTTATTAATTCGAAGTCACTTAAAGTATCACCAAGTTTTACGCATTGCTTTCTATTTTTGAGATATGATTTAAACCACAATAGCTGCACACCTCTAATACCTGCCCTTGATAATTTTTCAAATAAAATATCATGGTTTATTGAATCAAAAGCCTTTGATATATCAATGAAAATTGCAACAGTTTTTAAGTTATTATTAATGTTATTATAAATTAAGGTAGAAAACTTATGTAAAGCATTTTCGGTGCTAAATCCCTTTTTAAAGCCAAATTGATTTTTAGCAATGAAACTAGTTGAGTCCAAAAAACAAGTTAATTTATCTCTCATAAGTTTTTCAATAATTTTAGAAAATATTGGTAAAATAGATATCGGTCTATAATTTGTTAAATTTTCTTGATCTCCAGATTTAAAAATTGGGGTAACAACTGCTAATTTCAAACTGTCTGGAAAATTTCCATCTTTTAACAAGTTGTTTATTATTCTTGTAAACTCACTAGGATTATGCCTCAAAATCAATTTATATAGTTTAATTGGGATTTTATCATAACCAACAGCTTTGTTTTCCGATATTGAATTCAAAACATTATTAATTTCTTGTATGCTTGCATCATAAAGATAAAAAGAATTGACATTTGAATACGTAGTAGTAATTGAAAAGGCATGATCATCCCGTTTAGAGTTTGCAACGTTAACAAAGAAATGGTTGAAGTTATCTGCCAAAATTTTATAATTTGTAGTACTAGGAATGATACTTTTTTTGTTATTTTTGCCCAAAATATTATTTATAAGATTCCACTCTTTTTGCCTATTTTTACTGCATTTTGAAAACTCACTACAATAGTAACTTGTTTTAGCTAATTTGATTTGTTTTTTTAGTTTATTGGTAGCCTCCTTGTAACGACATTTTGTACTTATGTCATAAATATTCTTTCTAAATTTACGATACAATTTTTCTTTTTCATTAATCAAACTTACAATTTCTGTTGTTATCCAACCATTTTTCTTTTTTCTTATTTTAGGACGAGAAATATTGTAAGATGAGTTCTTATAAACTTCAAGCACTAAATTATCAAAAGATGCATAATCATCAATGTATCCTAAAGAATTTTTAAAATCAACACTGCTGACAAGGGCCTCAAATTTTCTATAATCTATACAACAATTTGATTTACGCACATTATTTTCTTCAGAATTTTTTGACTTTACAGTACTTAATTTGCAAACTATTGGATAATGATCGGTTAAACTGTTTAAAAGACAACCAGTTTTAACAAGAAATGTTTTGGTTTTGATAAAAATATGGTCAATGCAACTTTCCGATTTCTCTGTTACTCTAGTTGGAATATTTAAACAAGATTTGAAACCCTTGTCATACATAAAATCCATATATGCATTTGAATCTGGCTCGTTTTTTAGAAGATCTATATTTAGATCACCAATTAATACGATATTTTTCGATTTACAATTTTTTAGCAAAGTATTAAATTCTGTTATAAAAAAACTAGGCGTAAAAGAATGGGACCTGTAACAGGCTAATAAGTGTAAATCCAAACTTTCACTATACATACACAAATATTCAGCAGAACTAATAGTGTCACAGTTTCTCAAAGAGAAATCAAGATTTTCTTTAATATAAATAATTATCCCACCAGATCTATTATTTGGTCTACAGTTAGAAAATAAACGGTAACCATTTAAATTATACAGGCCAGTTTCAAAATTATCTATCCAAATTTCACTCATAACAATGATATCAAACGTAAACAAAAACCTATCAAACACTGCTATAAACTCATCAAAATTTTGTCTCATACTTCTGATATTAATGTGAAAAATATTTACATCACATAGAATTTGAAAATCAGATCTAATTGGTGTTGAGAAAAAATATTGGAAATCCTCGAGATCCTTGATGATCAAATTAAAATAATTGTCATCTAAACTAACCATTTACAACTTATTATTTGAGTGGAAAGTTCATTATTGCCATGCTAGTCTATGTATTGAATTATTATTTAAAAAAGAGATATATTGTTAATAAATCTGTATGATCTTCTATTGATTTTTATGAATTTGAGTTAAATTTGTAGTGTGTGACCATTGACCCTTGAGACGGGGTCGATTGTAACGATTTTCGATAATTTATTTACTATATTATAATGCATGTCCACCGGACCGCTTTCATTGGGATGTATCAACCTATTTTCATACGAATTTTCATAACTCTAACATAAAAAATGGCTTAGTTTGAGAACAAATAAAAATTTTTGTTACAATCGTCCCCACCCTACCCTACTGTTTTAGAGCTCTTGAGAAAGTTCGAAAAAACTATTTGGAATATTTAAAAACACAAAATTTTAAATATATTGTGGAGAACATGTCGCAAATTTCAGATACTTTTAGGTTTAAAGTGCATTTCTCAAACTTGTACTTCAGCAACTTTTCAAATATTAGTAGAATTTTTAGTGAATAAAAGCAAGGAAAAACTTTCCGAGTTTTCAGTAAAATTGGGCACAGTTACAGGATAGAGTGTTTAACCAATGTGATGAAAAACTAAAACAATCGAATTCTGTGGTTAGATGAAATCTGCATTATAAAACATAGTGCCAAAACAGCTTACAGATATATCGGAAAATATAACCTTAACCTATTTATATTTTGATGGTACAGTATATAATTTAACAAATAATTTTAAATGTTTTAAAATTTAAAACACTCTTTTTCTCAAATATTTAAGCTCATTTTGTAAAGAATTATTACTTGGTGGATGGATATAAAATTTTAGTAACTAAAACCGTCAAAGCAAACCCTTTTCATTATTAAAAGTAAAGAGGCCTTCGAGTAGCTAATAATGAATCTATACAAGAATGTGTGGTTATTTTACGTTTCCTTAATGCTTCGTGTCATAGTTTAAAGTTAAATTTATTCATTGACCTTGCTGTTATGAAAATATATATTCATCTATAATTGTTATTCTTATCGATTTTGCATCTTACCAACGAGGCAAGACTGATTTCTCAAATTTTGCTGCCCTCCAACATCAAGGTGTTAACATCACATTTCAAAATAAGTTTTTGAAATTACAAAAATAAAGAGCATTTTCAACGGCACAAAGTCAAGTTTCTAATTAAGGTTAATTTGAACGGCCAGGAAGAGAAAAATAATCATTAAAGGCATTCTCAACTTTATGAAACCCGAAATACTCGCGGGAATTTCTCAGAAACGCTGACCTGTAATTTAATGATTTTTTTTCATTCCCATCAGTTCTCATTCTTTTCAGTGAACGAAAGCACATTTCTTTCTAAGCAGCCGTAATTCTCTTATAGAAGGTCCCGGATGAAAATAATAAAAATCGGATTTGCATTTAAACAAGGCTGAGACCCTGAAGGGATATTACTAACGGGGAAACTAGCATACGTTGTCAGAAGAGAATTTTTATGCTGAAATGATTAAATCGATAGCGCTCGAGAGTCATTAAAAATTTCTTTTTTATCCGCCTTCAATTACTCTCGGCTGTGTATCATAATTCTCAGTTTGCGTCGTCAAGTGTTTTTAACGGGGCGGGGGAAGGAACTTGAAGGTTGTCTTTTAGAGAGATTCTTTGGTTTAGTGTTTGCGGTTTGTTTCCTGTCAATGTTAGTTTATCGATTATTTCTTTGTTCTTGGATTGCCCTTTTGATGATACTCGTAAGATAATTTACTAAAGTTCCTATTACATCAAAAATTATTTCATTTTGAAGTTGTTTGCTGTTATTGCCATGGTGGTTCCTTTTGAATAAGAAAAAAGAGGATCGAGTTGGCAAACTTTTGTATGTCTTTTGCTATGAAGATTTTTTTTGAAAAATTTCTTTCATTGGAACTTATTTTCTTAATTGTAACCAACTCTTGCTTTTGGATGCATTTTCTTATTACAATCAGGTATTCTAATGAAACTGAAAAACAATTATTTTGTTCTAATTTGTGGACGAATTTTAATGAATGAGATGTTTTCATGTAATAACAAGTTACTCATGCAAACAATAGCAATCTTTATTGTATCTAATGCCATTAATACCACTGAAAACAAATTTAGCTTTATAATAACGCATAAAGAAATAAAAATAAGAAATAAGAAAAATGAACATAATAACAAAATATCTCATTTTTAAAGCATTCTATACAGATTAGATAAAAAGACATCCCTGATCCCGCATTTCCTTTAATTATAAATCAAAAGCCGCCATCACTTAAAAGTTAACCTGCATTACAGAGTGATGAATATACTATTGTTTTATGTAACCTGAAACTATGAACTTTTATAAATCTGCTGTTTGCTCAAATTTCTATAAAGTTATTTAATTTAAAAATTCAACATGGGTTATCAAGTTATGATTGTAATTTTAGATATAACTCATAGCTCACTCACGAAAGTGCTGTACAGGGAAACAGTGCTTTTCTTCTGTTTTTCGATAAATGGTACAATATAGGTATTACTGATTCAAAATGCTTACATAAATTTTATAACAATGTAAACATAAAAAAACTTACGATTCTAGTAGGGGAGGGTGGGGACGATTGTAAAAAATTTTTTTATTTGATCTCAAACTAAGCCATTTTTTATGTTTTTTATTTCCAATGGCATGTTAAATTGAACAGTTACAGCAAAAGATAAAAAAAAGTAACAAAGTTCATGAACAAAAAAGGTCTCTCGCCTCCCAGTAGCGCTTTGGGAGAGTATTCTTCCGAAGAGCAGGACATCGTAGCAGATGCACGGAGTCCATCTCCTCTCCTAAACTGCACAGAGGGCAGATGGGCGAAGCAGCTATGTTGAATCTGTAAAGATGTTTTCTGAGGCAGCCATGCCCGGAAATTTTTTATGTTAGAGTTTTGAAAATTGGTATGAAAATAGGTTGATCTATACCAATTACAATTTTGTTATGAAAACCGTCCGGTGGACATGCATTGAAATTTAGTAAATTAAACATCGAAAATCGAAAAACGTTACAATCGTCCCCACTTGAAGGGTCAATTGTAACACAACACAAATTCATAAAAATAGATAGAAAATCATTCAAATTTATTAACAATTTATATTTTCTTGTTAAATAATAATTAAATACATAGACTAGAATGGAAATAATGAACTTTTCACTCAAATAATGAGTTTAAATAATAATGACTGTTGATGAGTAAATAATAGTAAATAATTACTTATTCACAAGGGCAATTCGGGTATTCATAACTTAATTCCCCTGTAGTACAACGAATGTGGGACCATTTTTTGCACGAAAAATGGTTTCTTTTACTGCCCTTGATCGAAAATTTATTGTGTTGATTATAACCAACTTAAGGATTTTCATTTTTTATTTTCTTCTGACAGAATCTGTATAATGTTACATAAAAAATATCGTGCTCACGAGCAATACTTCTAATAGACTTTTTAGACACAGAAATCTCAACACCCCCTCTCTTCATTTTTTTAGACTAATCAGTCCCCTTTCAGTTTTCCTTTTACGTGATCTCGGCATCCTAAAACCGTAAAAATTCATAATTATATGCCCATATTAAGGGTAAGTATGAATTATAAATCAATTTATCGAACATACTTTTGAAACATGTTATTTTCTAAATCGGGGTCAGTTGTAACATGTTACAACCGTCCCTGGCTGAAGTGTTACAATCGACCCCACGACGTTGCCATTTTTAGTTCAACCCTCGTTTTCCGCGAAACTAACAACAGTATCATCTTTAGGATACATGTACATACAATACATAAAATCAGTGTTGTTGTGCTTCATACCTGCTGTGCAGGAGAAGGAAAGTTACACAGAAGTAGAAATTTACTTCGATGCTCGAAAAGCACTCTTTTCTTAATTACACAGCCACAACTCAAATGTCAGACTTGGCAATCTCTGATATTCTTTCATTCACCTGCCTTTTACGTACTGTGATCTCCTTTTCTCCCAGGCAGCCTCTCATTTTGAGGAAATCAAAGTGTTACAATTTCCCCGTGTTACAATCATCCCCACCCTCCACTACTTTTAGTACAAGGTTCTGAATATAAATTAACCTATTCAAGATAAATACATTCTCCATAAAATAGTGTTATGATATGTATGTATATTTTAAGTAAGGATATATATTCTTCTCTTCTTTAATATGTGCTGATGAACATACACATTTGTTCAAATACAAATAATGCCTAATATGAATGGATTTTTCTATTTTAAAATAATTTCAAATTATAAAAATAATTTAAAATTCACTCTTATTATATCGTTTTTTTACAAATAGATATAACTACTGTAATTATAAAAGAAACGTGACTCTCAAATTGGCTGCAAAATCCATAATTTGAAACTTTACCTTTTCGAATAACCAAACTGCACCAGCCTCCAAACTAAATATAGATATATCTTTCAACAATATTAACTGTATATCAATGTATCTTCGAACGAATGATACGAAAAAATCCTGAATAGTTCAAATTATTTTGAGCAAATACTTGGACCGAATAGATAGATAGGGAAACGCGCCGATCCAAATATCCCCCTTTAAAATGTCACTCTCTCCAGTCGGCGAGGCGTTTATCCCCCTGTGGAAGACTTTTTCCCCGCCTCCGGTCCTGAAAAAAATAATAAAAGGAGTGAAAAAAGGTGAGGGGGAGCAGGCGAGTCGAAAATTGCCGAAATCTAATTCCGAATTCTGAGATTTCCGAGCTTGATAAATTTCATTTCCGACCAGCGCTGACCGAGGATGACGATGATCTCCTGAACCGAGGAGGCCCAGACCAGATATTGATTGGAGCTACATTTGAGGAGCGACTGGCCGTTGACCCGTTCCCAGAAACACGCACCGGGGACAATACATTTCTATGGAATTTAGGGATAATATACATTTCTTTCGACTTGTAACCTCCCCCCATGACGGAGGTGAATATTTAATACTCTTTAAACTTGTATTTCGCAAACTTATTTGCGTAGTTCCTTACTTTCCAGATTTGTTAAAATGCTTATATCCGTGATTCAACTATACTTACTGTATATTTTTGATACCGCAACGTCTAAAAATTTCTGTAGAAATTTTTTGTATGTTCAAATAAATAAATGAATAAAAAATAGGTGCCAGGTTCTTGAGATCATAAAAGAGATTATACTTTGGCGGGTTAGCCATCACTATCAGTACATGTCGTTTGTGGGCGCAGAAGAGTAATCAAAAGCTATGCTTAGTTTAACAAAAACTTAACGTTTATTAAAAGTTAACAACATTTAAAAAGTTAGTAAAAATACAAAGGTAAAGGTGCGTGTGTGGTGCTGGTACAATATATGCTGCTATTTATAATAATATTTCCAACGATTAAGATTAAAATAAATTTACATAAAAGTTAAAATCTGCATACAATGAAGGTTTAAAAGTTCTATTGTAAGAAGGTAAAAAGTTCGATTGAAAGTAAGGTAAAAAGTTCGATTGAAAGTAAGGTAGAGAGTTCGATGCTCACAATACTGAAACAGATTATTTTAAAAATATACTTTGATTGATAAATAAATTTTAGATTATTTAAAAATGATCATGAATTAAATTTCAATTATAAGTTATTATTAATTTGTATATACGTAGTTTTTGATGCATCGACTTAATATCGATAAAACGAACGGGGAAAAACGTAGTTTTTATGAAATACTTTATTTTAGGTTAGTTCTCCCTTATTCTTCCCTTCTTCTTTTGTACTTCCTTTAGAGTTAATCCACTCTCTAAAATCATTGGCATGTTAGAGAATTCAGAGAATTTAAGGTCTCTTTGATAGGATTTTATTATTTTGCATAATCTTGGAAAACTAGTTTAATAATGATTATAACATATTAAAAGAAATCTTGTTATCTCAGATATTATACGTATAATAATAAATTGAAAAAAGAAGTAAGGATTTACCAAATCCATCAATCAAATGGAAAAAAGTAACCAAATATTTTCATTGCTTTAAAATTTTTGAAATTTCTTATTTATATTGATTAATTTTATTATCTTTATAAATCTCATTGAATGTTTTATTGTTTCTGCTTTTTATTTAATAAGTTTATATAAATATTATTAGATTAATTGTTAATTGATCCCAAAATAATATCAAAATTTTTCTCAACTGCTTTATTCTTTTAGCAAATTAACTATCATGAAAATAAAATAAAATACTTCTCTTTGATAGTTAGTTTTTGCATCATAACTGATGATCTTTTGATGCAGACTTCGTCTGAAAGAGGATGATGAAGTTATAAAAATTTTATAACGTGATGATAAATGTGTGGTGATTTATAAAAACCAAGAGTTTTGGGGTTTACCCTTCACCAACCTCTTGAAATTGAAACTTCTGATTCTTCTTACCTCTTAAATGGCCTTCATATTCATATTTCGGTCTAACAGCGCTAAAAGCGATTCTCATTCAAAAACAAGGTGTCGGATATTTCCTCCCAACCCTGTAATGGCCCAATTCGAGCCGGGTTCTTTAATGGCGTAAAAACAGCACGGGGTGACGTCACCCGAGCGATAATGAGCGCTTTTAAACTATTAAGCGCAGAGATATATTGCCCCATAAATTCCCCGAGCAAGAAAAGAAGTGTAAATTGTCATTCCTCACTGTGTGCATGGATCGCAGAAATAAATGAATTTCCTGCGGTGTCAAGTCCCCATTGTTTGCTGAGTGCAGAGCTGCGATTTATAGGCGGTGGCTAATTAGCAGTTTTGCACTTACAATTAAATTTTGAGAAACTTGAAAGGATGGCAGAATGTTCTAAGTGATAAGAGGTAGTATCCTTTGTAATTGATTGTTCGTTGGAAATGAATTTATTTTATATCAGTTTCTAATGGAAACTTTTCTTTGAAACGAAGTAACTTGAAAAAATACATGTTGTCCATTGTCCAAGGTTTCTAATTTTATATTTCCATAATTTTGTTCATTTTTAACTTACTATATATAGTTTAATTTATTAAAATGATATTTTCTCTCTGTATGTGTCCATAATGAGCTAACTACAAAATCTCTTAATTCGCTTATTTTGGCTTAAGAAAGGCCAAGCGAAAAAAACCCAGAGATTTCTCCATTGGTTGTATGAATGCTTAATTTAATTAATATCACAAAGAAAATATATTAAATGAATTAAAAAATTGATTCGAAGTAAGAATATCAAATAAATGAAAACAATTTATCCCACAGAAATTTCCTAAAATATATATACGTTGGTTTAGTTCAATATACGATTATATTAACATAAAAGCTTCACTGAATCTTAAAAAGTGTGATTTTATTTTATTCCCATTTTTTTAAATTATACTTGCTTTAATGAAAACAATGACAATATATTTTGCTTAAATAAATTTCATTCACTGAGGAAGTAAAACATTTCATACATTTTTTGTGTACTTGAAACCTTAAGATTCTATTATAAATGAATGTACTTAATATTTGTAATGTATGTCACCGGCAATGTATGAAACACCGGCATTCTATGGAATGCCTAGGCATTGTATATAATACCTTAAAAAAACGACAGGCAATGTATACAATGCCGGAGTTTCATACATTGCCTGTGACAAATATACTAATTTTTTCTGATTAAAATCTGAATGAGAAATATTCCTTTTTTAGCTTCGTCAATAAGTAATTACTACTTGATGAGTAAACGTTTAAGAAATATCTTTTTTTATCAAATCTAGACGACATTTTTTTGTTACATTCATATACTACACACAGGGGCACAGGAATATTAGAGTAAAAAAAATTCTATATAATAACAAAAAACTTGAAGTTCGAAAATGCTTATTTTTAAAACTTTTCTTACTTCCCCCTACAAGTAAAATTATTAACTTCTAATATAATTACGAATCTATTTTCAAAACTTGAATGGGAATTCATATGGGGAAATACATTTGAAGAATTCCGTCGTGTACGCTTGGATAACCCATATTGAAAATCGAATCTAAGCGAAAGAGACGTCAACCACACAAAGATTATCCTATTCCTTTTCTTTCCACCCTACCTTATCAATTTCTTTTTTCCCTTTCTCACACAAAGAAACACATTCCACATCACAGAGAACAAAACTATCGGGTATTTATTTACACATAGGAAATTTCTCCAATTGTCGCATCACCGCATTGTGAATGAAGGCGAAATTATATCGGATTTTCACACGATTCGGCACTTTCTGATCGAATAAAAAGAAAAAAAAATCGAGGTATAAAACCCATCTTGGGGTGGTTTGAAGTACGCTACAAAGGAAGAGGGAGAAAAACCGCACGCGAAAGCTTTTTAGAGGGAGCTCACCACGAGAATTATCGACCAAGCAGCCCTTAAGCGTATCATGGCGAGTGGCTGTGACGTCACAGTTTGACGTCATGACCGCACGATCACGTTGGTGTTGGTTTTATAAATAGCTTAAGAAGATCTGGTCTTTTGGTCAGAGTTGTTATCTGTTCGTTGTCTGTTTGACACCTTGTCTGTTCCTCCTCTCGAGGAAAGGATGTGTTGGCTAGATAGCCGTGTCCTCACCTCTAAAAGAAAATAGAATGATCAATATATTAGTTTATGAGGTGTAGATAAGGTGGAATTTGTTTTATAAATTAATAGTTAATGTAAACGTCAGTTTGGAAGTCTGGAGTCTATTGTTTTAATTTTTTTGTTTTGAAATCTAATCTTCTATGCAGTCAGATATAATTTTGCATAGCTGATTGGTGGTATACCTGGAGTATGCTTTTGTCGTGTCTATCCCAGTGCATTATATTCCAAATAACTCACTAATTTTCCCTATTATTCAGTATAAAAAGTTACTTTGAGATTTGTGAAACTTTCGAAAGGAAAATATATTTTCCCAATAACATCTTTTTCACTTGGAAATACAGTAAAATAATATTAGTTTAAAAACTATCAGTCTTTAAAGCTATTTAAAAATAGTCGAGATTAAAAGTCAATTTTTAATAAGCTTATTCGTATAATATCTTATAAGAATATCAAATGCTTTAGAATCTCAAATTTTACTAGACGATACGATAAAAAATAAATTCTAATTTATCACTTATCTCCAAATCTTTTAAAATCGATATCAATAACTAAATTGACACTAGATTGGTAATCAACCTATACTACATTAATAGGGAAACAAAACGCTATAGAGGTTAATGTCTAATCCAAGTTAGTTTACTTTGTAACTAATCTAATAGTTCTATTCTTACACAGCGAAAAATATCGAATATCGACTCCGTTCTTAAGTCTCTTTAAAAATAAGATTTTAATTGGGTGTTTTATCGTTCTTTAAATAACTAACCCCTGAAATTTATGGCACAAAATGAAAAATATTTTCGCTCTTATCGCTGAAAGAAATGGTTTGGAGGTTGTATTTCTGAAAGGAAGCATGGCTTTTTTATCACGATCTACACAGCTGGAGTTTCACTCTTAAAAGCTTGAAAGAGAAAATGGTTTCACTTTTGTTCTGCAGAAAACATTTCCCATTAATCCTTTTCTTGCTTTTTTGCCGTGTTATAATAGTTATAGAGACTGAACTTTTATAGCACCTAGCTTAGGAGCTTCGTAACACAAATGCAATAAGCAATAAATATGATTCCCTATAGCTTGTGTTATATTCATCATACCATTTTAATTTTTCTAGAACTTTTAAACATTTAAGAAAGAGTTTGAGGTTTATTTTAATCGTGGAGTAAGAATATTTTTAAATCTCATAACCTTAAATTTGTTAAATAATTAAGTATTGAATCCAAGGGATTTCAAACATAGTTATTTACTTAAATTAAGTTTATTAATGACGCAATTGAACTATTGGCTATTACACATTTTTTTATATTTTGTTTATTCAAATTCTAAAATTAAAAGTGTGCATAATTTAAATGAGATCTAGAGCTAATAAATAAGATATTTTCTTGGTATTACGTTAATATCTTTTACATTGAGATAATATATTTTTAATCCATTTTTTCATGCTTGAAAGAATATTTAAATATGTTACTGATTGCAAAAATAACACAGTTCATATTATTTTAGAGTTGAAATCGTCTAATAACTTTTCAATTAAACTTTATATAGTAAGGTACCTGTACCTAATATGGACACCCTAAGGAAAATGTATTTTTTTCACCCCCTTGTACACCACATAGGACTCCAAAAATGTATGACCACTATCCCTGGACTGTTGACTATCATCATTAAATTTAGTGACCTTTAAATTATTCTGGTTTAATTTCAATGATAAAAACAAAAAATGTTGGCAAGTGTCCATATTAGGAACCACCTGTCCTTATTTTATGGACAGGTGGTTACTTATTGACCTTCTACACAGGGTGTATGGAAGAACCTCTCTTCCAAAGGATTTTAGAGGAGAGGGGATAAAAAAAATATTTCTTAAAGTATTGCGGGGGAGGGGCACAGTAAATATCTTCAGAACATTCACTTCGTAATGTTATGTACGGATACTATAATTAAGATTAAAAATACATATAAACATTAATTTATTATGAATTAGCTTAATAAAATAACATAAAACAGAACATTATTTTACAAATTTCTGAATCTGAAGATTCACTTGCTGTACTTCAAATGTGAACATAAGGTGTCCATAATGGGAACAGGGCGTAGTTTTACCTAATCTTGCAATAAATAAACAAAGAAAACATTTTTAAGCAATATACGCAATAGCAAACGAAAATATGGTTTATCCACTTTCTAAAACACTCCACTTTTTAATATTTAAAGTAATTTTACCATATCTAATAAGAATTGTAACTTAACCTGTAATTACGATCAGCACACCATGAAAACACAAATTTCCTTCAAAATGGCGAACAGCTTGCTTTTTTGCACTTTCCAGACTAAATTATCTTTTAAACTGCTTTTCTTCAAGAACATGTAGTGCCAACTCTCGATCAAGTTTCTTACTTTTTAAGATATTAGGGTTGTCCATATAGAGAGCCCTGTCCATATTGGGTAGTAGTACCTTATATCTTTTTAAGCAACCTATTTCCTTTATAACTTTCATTGAGAAAAACACATAGTTGGGCACTAAAAACGCTTAGTTGAGCTTTATCCACAACAAATGAAACTTTCTATCTATGTTCTTTGAAAAATGCTCCAAAGAATTTTCTCTCCCTTAAATTGTTTTCTGTAGTTGAGTAGTTGAGCATTAATAGAGACTTGTGCTGACTATGGGGATATTTTCTGTTTACTCAAGAGTTAAACATTATTTATATAAATTCTTTCAGTGTGCGGTTACATGAAAACATACAGTTTGGATGTTATATCTGTATTATAAAATTTTTACTAATGTGTATGTTGAAAATAAAACCAGTTTCTGTTCTTAGATAATAAAGCTTTAAAAATTTGAATTTTTTGTATAGAAAATAAAGAAGTTGTAATTCTGAAAACCTATACCAAAGTAAGCTAAAATAATCAAGGTGTGTTAATATATCCCTTTAAATTATTCAGTGTTATTTGCATGATGAATTACTTATAGCTAATTCATAACTAATTTGGTTTACACCTGTAATAAAAATACTACATTAATTCTTTTAAAATTTCTCTCAATTTATATCAAAAACGAGTGTGACTTCAACTTTCGAATATGCCGAGAGTAAACCCAGTCATTGAAAAAAAACATCCCAACAAAAAATTTATATTTTCCCTTCGACAGATAACTTCACTCGATTAAATTTTCATTCCCAGCTTCCTTCCCCCTCGCATTCAAGACCGGCAAAGCGAGAGCACCCTATCAGGCATCTCGTAACGCAATTTCAGAGATAATGACTGGCCGAGGCAACATTATTCAGCTAGTTTAGGGGGAGAAAATAATTTTATCCGATCCGAGAACGAAATGAACTGTGCCGACGGATCTTATTATTTCGAAATTTATTTTACAGTAAGTGCGCTATTGACAAACAGTTCCCGCTAGGTCGTTTGTTTTGTGCGGGGAAGAGATAATTTTGGGAGCTAAATGAGCCTGAAACGGGAAAAAAGAGGTTTTTTTCTTTCGAAAAATGCAATAATTGAAAAGGGTTTGGGGCCCGGAAAGAAACAATGGTATGGTTGTAACTGTAACCGAGATAAGTGGCGTGCATAGCCGGGTTTGTGTAGCGTTGAAAGCAATTTGTTATGAAGCCATTCGGGAAATTAACAGTGTTCGTGATTAAAGGAAATAAATGGGAGGAAAGGAATTCACCGGTTTCATAAAGCAAATTTGGGGTTGTATGTAAAAAATATAATGCTAGAGTATTTAATATTTTTCCTATTATCAACTTTGTTTAATTATATTGTGAGTTATTTTAATGTCTCTAATGTCCAGCATTGATTTTTAAACATGTTTTAAAAGAATTTTGTTCATGACATTTCGTAAAGTCGTTTTAAGTTAAGTAAAATTATTTTCTCACTTTTGAAAGTTAAAAACTAATACTACATAAATGCAATTAATTAATAATTAAGTATTAAGAGAAATATTTATTTGAAGTCAGTAGTAAAAAATAATACCATAGTACTTTCATTGAACGGATAGAACATTAAAATCTAATATAAATATATTTTATTTACAAAAAAGCCTGCTTTGTTTTTTCATCCATACCCATTTGGCCATTTGTATACAGGGTGTTTCTAAATTGGGTTGCACGGCTTTTATTCGGAACCAACTCCTCCTAGGTCATGGAAGTAAGGTCTACCCCTAGGTAAGTGACCCTGGAGAATCCATTGAGATGACTTACAGCGCCCCTAGTGACGAAATTAAAAAGTTAAAAAATTAATTTAAAAACTAAAGGAGATAGAGCAAAAATCTCAATGAGAGTATTGTTGCCAACGTCATGAAGAACTCACTGAAAAAAATTTGAACAAAATATCTTGAATATACCTTTTTTAGAGTCAGCACAGCTTTGTTGCCTAGGGAGAGTTTTTGGTACTGGGTACCATGGACGAGCTACGAGCTCTTTTGGTACTTCAAAACAACTATTTTCTTTTTGTATGTATGTGTTCGTCTTTTTTTGTTGTTGTCGTCTCTGCAATGTTGTGTGCGTATTAATCCATTGTTTTTTTTCTTTTGTGTAATTTTTAATTATATTTTGTTGAAATAAATCCTTGAAAAAAAAAATATTCGCGGAGATATTAGCATGTGAAAATAGCACTTTTTCAGGGGTCAAAAAAGAAAAAGTTCGCATATTTGAAAATTTTTCATTGTTATTTTGTAGTTATGTGTTTTTTAGTTTAAAGAACACAAAATTTCATCAAAAAATCAAAATAATTTGCAGATATGCGAACTTTTTCTTTTTTGACCCCTGAAGAAGTGCTATTTTCACATGCTAATATCTCTGCGAATGATCAAGATATTTTCATGAATTTTTTTTCAGTGAGTTCTTCATGACGTTAGCAACAATACTCTCATTGATGTTTTTGCTATCTCCTTTAGTTTTTAAATTATTTTTATAACTTTTTAATTTCGCCGCTAGGGGCGCTGTAAGTCATCTCAATGGATTCTCCAGGCTCACTTACCTAGGGGTAGACCTTACTTCTAAGACCCTAGGAGGCGTTGGTTCCGAATAAAAGCCGTGCAACGCAATTTTGAAACACCCTGTATATTGTTACTTATCAAGTTAAAATTCATTTCCATTTGGAGATATGAAAACGAAATAAAACTCTTCCTATTATCAGATTATTTTTTCATTAAAACTGAGATAAACTTTCACATAACTGTCATAAGATCATAAAAAGATGTTGAGAGCTACTGACTTAGAATTTCATGGGAAAATTATATTGTTTTTGGTAAAAACAGTTTTAATTTAGAAAATAACTGGTTTTAATCCTCATATCTTTTTTTATCAATTTGTATAATGGAAATGTTTTAGTAACTACCCAGTTTCCTAACACTTCAAATATTTAAATATTTTTTTTTAATTATAAAAATAATCAGACTTCTAATTAGATAGTATTCAACGAAAGAGATTCAAAGGCATATAAATTTCTTTTTTCATGTTAAACTAAAAGCTTAACTAATTTTGGCAGTGTAACGCATGTAGCAACAGTTGAGAGAATCACTCAGATGCGACACCTAACATCCGACATGTTGTCGAGAAGCAAACCAAAAATTAACAACTTACCCCACTCTCGTCAGAAACAAGCATTCCGCTCCATATTTGATGTGGAAACTACTTTTGAGAAATCGACACGCACAAGGCGTGAACCCAGCGGTATTGGCTTTTCAGGCAGAACTCTCTTTTATTGAGTAGTAAAGCACTCGGGTTTTAAAACAGTTTTACCCACTCCGAAGTCAAGCAAGCGAGACGGTCGCCGCCTCTTGGGGAGATCTGGGGTGATAAATGTAACAGAAAAGTTACATAGACAGCGTTTGGATTGTTTTGTAAGGCATAAAAAGGAACCGCCAAATTCAAAGTAGCAAAACACTCGATAGAAAAAGTTTCTTCTAAAAGGGATGAACCTTTAGCTTGCCTGTATTGTAATTGTATTGTATTTTTATTGTGATTGTTCTATATGTTTGTAATCAGTGAATGTTTTATGTTTCACTAAAAAAAACATGGAAGAATCGAGATGTTTTTTGTGTAATTAAAATACAATGAAATATAATTTATAAGAACATGGAGAAGCAGTGTTTTTGTTGAACTTTGTTGATTAATTTTTTTTGTTAAAAGAAGAATACCAAAAGGTTTTTACATGCTCACAATGTAAGAAAAAAAGGTGGTTCAGTTTTTTTAATATTTTTTAAGCTTTCACTGTAAGTTTGTAGGATCATTTTATTGGAGCTTATAGTTAAACTTTTAAACGCTAGGGAGCTATATCGCCCCAACCACCGTAGGCTGCTTCCGCAGGCACTTTTGGAACGCTTTGCAATCCTCACAAAACCTTCTTTACTGAACTTACTCAATTTATAAAACATTAATAAAAACAATTAGCAGAAGAAACGTCAACCAACTTTCCCAAAATACATCAAACATATCATCTTCATAAATAACACTCTCTTAAAAGTTAGAATTTTTATTATTTATTGAAATTATTATCAATAATTTAATCAAAATGTTTTCCTTTAAAATATCCAGCAAGTTTATAAATAACTCTTGCTAATCAACATTCTCAACAAAAAACCTACACCAACGAATCTATATATATATATATATATATATATATATATATATATATATATATATATATATATATATATATATATATATATATATATATACAGGGCTCGATTTCAGCCGGAACGGCGTTCCGGAACCCCTTTTTCGATTAAAAAATTAACATTTTATTTCAGGGGTCTCCTTTAACTACAGCCCGAGAAACCCTTTCATCAGACCCGCGAAAACCTTTCTTCATGTACGAAAAAAGTCTTAAAATGAATTAAAACCCTGTTTTTAGGGTGAAATTTCCAAAAATTTTGTATTCATAACGCAACTAATCACTTTATCTTCTGATTAAGTTCATAAATGGGGCGAATCTTACTAAAAAAATTTAAAAAAAGAACAGTAAACCTGTAAACATGCACAAAAAGGGGGGAGAGGGAATTTCGAGTTTCTTCCCCCTGTGCAAAAATTTAACTTGGGGCCTGATAGTGATTTAATTTTCTTAAAGAATATTTTAGGGCCCTCCCGAAATAAATTTCTACATAACGCAAGGTTATTACTTAATTGTGTTCTTTTAAAACATAAATTGAGAACCCCAATTTGAACTACCCACACAATCCGCTCCTGGTGTTGATTATTTTTTATTTGAACCAGATTTGCCAGATTGCTGGGCAAATTTGCCAAGAAAATTCTACGGTTTAAGAACTTTAACTACGCATTATATTCCTTAAACTGGCAAAATATACAACACTATTGATTCATTGATGCTAAACCGTCCCGCCTTCTACAAGATGTGCCCTGTTGGAAAAAAAAGTACAACGCACTGTAAAAAAAAAGGTGTATTTTTAAGTTTAAATTTAAAAATAAATGATTTTGTATTAAAAAGTATTCGCTTTTTCTCAGTTTTGAGAGACTAATAATTTTACCGTTCCGGTACCTCTTTTATTAGAAATCGAGCCCTGTATATATATAATTCTCTTACGTAACGCCCAGATTTCGTTGTATTTCTTTTACTCTGTTGGCAACAACAATTTGTTAACAAAATGAGTGAATTGTTTTGGATTTGATTTTTTTCCGATTTCAGTCTCTAATATGATATTATTAGCTGTTCAAATATGTTAAGAGGGATTAAATGTTACCATTTTATTAATTTACTGTTAAATTATTATTTTTATATGCATGTTAATAGTACTTATCTGATAAAAATTTACTGCTTATGGTGGTTTTTCTTGGCTAATGCAACAGTAACCATGAATTTTATAAACATTGTATACATATTTTTCATACACTGTATTTAATGTTTCCCTGCTGCATATATACTATTTATAATACTATATTTTCACCAATAAATTTAGTTGGGGTTCAATTCTGTTAGATTTCCCGCTAAATATCACCAATCTCTTTTGAAAGCTTAATATTCAAATATAAAAATATTTTTAATGATAAACTGAACAGTTATAGATCTAATTAAACATTTTAAGGTTCAATTCCGTTAGAGTTCCCGCTAAATATCGCCTACCTCTTTTGGGCACCAAAAATTATAAATATTGCTAAATAATTTTAAATTTATGGATTAATATGTTTAATTAGATGTTTACCTAACTGTTCAGTTTATCATTAAATTTTTTTTAAAATTGTTTATATTTGAAAATTAAGCTTTCAAAAGAGATAGGTGATATTTAGCGGGAACTCTAACGGAATTGAACCTTTAGTTGGTAATGAATCTCAGCTAGGCTGTACCAGCGTATGGCGAGCGAGCGTAGCGAGCAAAATATTTTAAATTGGGAAATTTTTTAGAAACTCTGATGACTTATCGCGCACATCCTCAAAAGAATCTGAACAGTTTGAGATAAAAAAATGTGTTATACAAATCAGTAATTAAAAAGCCTTTCTCTAGAAACCATTACCACCTAAAAACTAAAATGTTTTTTCTAGAATAGAGATATTTTCAAAATATTTTCAGACTAAATTAAGTCTATTACATACATAAAATCATTCATCTCTTCAAATTCTATTTATTCAAAGTTCCTTTAGGTCTACGTACGGGTAATGTTTTGACCTCGTTTGAAACTTAATTCTTCTTTGCATTAAGTATTTATTTCATGCTTCTGAAGTAGGACAAGATTTTCCCATTTAGTTAAAAGTATTAAATAAATTCCTAAAAGGTGAAACACATATCATGCGTGGCCTGTATGAGATTTGGGATACTTCCAAACTTCCATACCAGTAACAAATTATGAACCTTTCTGGCTGTTAACTGAAACTGCTCCCTAGACAGTAAAAGCTCCACCTTAAAAACGCACAATTTGTCAGATGTCGTTTAGTTTACCAGATTCTTGCCAATTATCAAAAAGAGCAAAATATTTTTTTTATCAAATTAGGCCTCTTTTTAGAAAATGTATGTACCGCTGACTTATTAATCATTTGATGTCTATTTTATGGTGATTAGTAGTAATAGTGTCAAATTTAGCAGATGATATTTTATAACTTATCAGTAAATGTTCTTTGAGAAAACGTATGTATTTAAATATTGTGGTTTTATTTAGTTTTCTATTCCCTATTCACACACACAATAAGAAATAGATTACTATTCATTTGTCCTTCATATTTTTAATTTTTAACATATATTAATACCATCTTAAATTGATCAAAAGACTGTACCGAAACGATGTTCCTATCTTAATTTGTTTCATATAAAAATCATCTATACAGGGTGTAAAGGAAAGTCCCTTTACCCTGTAATAAATTGCTAACGGAGCAAGCTAAAGCTATGCAGTTAAGGTAATGGTATAGTAAAGTGACAATGCGCAACCGAATGCGAGCCCTCTAGCGGAAATTTTAGGAATTATAAATTTTATTTTAAATACTATTAGAAATTTGCTAAAATAGTTAATTACAAAGTTGTAGAGCAGCATCGATTTGGTAGGAAAAGACACCTTAAGAAAAAAATATCAAGAATAGAACCCCTAAAACGCACGTTCAATTAGGTTGAATTTACGTAGATTTTACGTCTTAAAACCCTTCTCACGAGGTGAAAATGAAAAATTTTCAATTTAATGAGTTAAGAATACTTTTATTCATTTATTTCAAAGTAGTAAAAATGAAGTTTAGAAGTAAAGTTTTAGTAAGTTTCAAAAAAGTAAAGAAATACCCTTGGGATATTATTTACAATTTAGCCTATAAAACTACTGTCTCTGAATTGAAACTTATAATAAAAACCACCAAGTCAAATTTTTATCATAATAAATTTAACAACTGTACAACAATCAAACAAAAATGGAATCTGGTTGATGACATTTGTCATTTTAAAAAACCTTCCACTCTACCACAACTTGAAAATGATTCATAGACTGCTTTTAAGTTTAAAACTCAATTTGATATTCAAATCCCTGATACTAATGTCTCCCAAAGCTTCTCAAACCTCTATATGTCACCTTCTTTAAACTCTTTTGTTTTCAATACAATGTTTGATCTTGATGTAATTGATGTTCTAAACTCTTTTTCAAAAATTGATTCTATCGATTCAGATGGTATAAGTATTAAAACTTTAAAAAATTTTGCTGTTAACAATATAGGTTTCATTACAAATTTCATAAACCGTTCTGTGAGTATGTCTGATTTTCCAAGCTCATTAAAAAAAGCCACTATTACTCCAGTTTTTAAATCTGGGGATAAAGATAATCCTTCAAACTATCGCCCCATTTCTATTCTCCCTACTTTCTCAAAAATTATAGAAAAAGCATTATCAATTAAAATGTACCATTATTTAACTCATACTAAATTTTTTGCTGATAATCAATATGGTTTTATAAAAGGTCGAAATACTGAATTAGCCCTTTTGAATTTTTCTAAATTCCTTTACAACAGTATTGACAACAATTAAAAGACTGCTGCTGTTTTTCTTGATATTTCAAAGGCTTTTGATACTGTTAACCACTCAATATTAATCAAAAAATTAGAAAATGCAGGTTTCCGTGGGTACATATTAAATTGGTTTATCTCTTATCTTTCTAATATGAAACAATGCATCAAAGTTCGCATCATTAAGTGATTATTATTTTTCAAATCGTGGTGTTCCTCAAGGCTCTATTTTGGGTCCTTTGTTATTTATAATTTATATTAATGATTTTTGCAAATTGAATCTTTATGGTAAAATAATAACATATGCTGATGATTCTGTTTTGTTACACTCCTGTTCTAATAGTTATGATCTAAAATCTCAAATTGAATCGGATATGATTGCGATTGGGAAATGGTTTGCTTTTAACGATCTTTCTTTAAATTTAAATAAGACTAAACTTATTAATTTCCATTTAATTCAATCAAGTTCAACCCTTAATATTAAGTTTCATTCTTCATCATGTAATGGTCTTCTTGTTAATTGCAACTGTCATTTATTGCAACAAGTAAATAGTATAAAATATTTAGGTCTTTTTATTGATTCGAACCTTAAATGGAAAACTCACATCACTGAATTATCTAAAAAGCTTAGCTTCGTTTTAATCAAATTTCATTTTCTTAAAAATAAAGTTCATAAATCATTTTTAATTACTTTGTATCATTCTTGGGCTCAATCATTAATAAATTATGGCATTATAGTTTAGGGAGGTGAATATAAATCTAATTTGTCTCCTTTAATATCAATTCAAAACAAAATTTTCAAAATATTAAACTATAAATTTGATCATCCCTGTAACTTAATAATCAACTTAAAAATTTTACCTATTCGCCATTTTGCATTTTATAGAATGTTACTTTTTTTACATCACCATAATAATATTTGCGACTTAAAAATTGATACCTCAAATAGAAGACCCACAATAATATTTAATATTCCCCGTTTTCATAAAGAAATTTTCAAAAAACATTTTTTTTATCTTGCTCCAAAATTATATAATTGTTTGCCTATAGAAATTCAGAGTTTTCCATCTGCTAATATTTTCAAGTGATCATTATTTAATTTTATTTGTAACATTGATAATTTGGATGTTTTTTCCGTCTAAATCCAGAAGCATAAAAATTTTAAGCCTTGCTGTGCCTTTATTTTCTTTACATATTCAATTTAAGTGTTTATATACTTAAGTTATTCTAATTCTGTTATTATACATATTGTTTTTCCCTACTAAACTTATTTATCTCATCATATTATGTTACTTTTTGTTTTTTTTGTAAAGATTGTAATTTTTCTTTCGCCTATATACAGGTCTTTGTTTCCTCCAGGCGAATCATAATTTGTTTTGTTCATTCTCTGTTGATGTAATATATGTATATATAATATAATAAATTGAATTGAATTTAAGTCATTAATTTGAAAATTTCTCACTTTTGCTTCGTGAGAAGCGTTTTAAGACGTAAAATCTACGTAAATTCAACCTAATTGAGCGTGCGTTTTAGGGGTTCTATTCAAGATATTTTTTTGCTTAAGGTGTCTTTTCCTACTATTTCGATGCTGTTCTACAACTTTGTAATTGATTATTTTAGCAAATTCCTAATAGTTTTTAAAATAAATTTATAATTCCTAAAATTTCCGCGGTTGCTCGCATTCGGTTAGTCACTTTACTGTACCATTACCTTAACTGTATAGCTTTAGCTTGCTCCGTTAGCAAATTATTACAGGGTAAAGGGACTTTCCTTTACACCCTGTATATAAAAATCAATGTTTGTATATATGTATGTCCTTTATAGTTTTAAAGTTTTCCCACCTAAATTAACTTTTAAACTATACCACGTTGCTTTACTCACTCCCTGGAAGGTTTCTGAATAAAAATAATTTAAAATCGATGGTAAATGGACTAGCGAAGCCCATCTGTACCACACCAGAATAATTTTCTTTAAAAATAGACTGGCGAAGCCCATCTGTAACGCACCGGATGATATTTATTAAAAAACTGAAATCCAGGTGAAGCCCGGGTCTAGCGCGTCAGCGCTAGTGTCTTAATAAGAATAAATTTTAACTTTTTCTGTTAACATAATTTGGCATCTTGTGTTCTAAGTGGTCAATGTTCATCATGTTCTTCCCAAAATGTTCATGTGCTGTTTTGTTTCGCATAAAAATTACGAATCTCGTTAATAGTTTTTTTATTTATAATGTTATAAATTTTTATTCAAAAATTTGAAATATTTGAGAAATACTCTCATGATCATAAAATGCGTGAAGTTACACCTACAAACCTTAATTTCATACTTTTAAAAACAAATACAAAAAAACCCTCCATGATAAAACAAATTGAACTTGGTATCTAGTCAATCCCTTTTTGTCTCAACGCTACTCTCGGCATAGCAATAGAGCCGTCACCCCAAATACAATACAACACACAAAAAAACCCTACCCTAAGTTAATATCACAAGATAAATCATGACAAGCGGAGTCTCTTTCCCAGTCCCACTGTTTTTACCTCTTCCCTATATCGTCAGTCCCGCTTTATTACTCGCGAAAGCATATTTCGTTCTCTTCCATCAACTGCCGAACCATCTTCCAGAGGGGAAGAAGAATTATTTCATCGCCAAGAAAGAAAAAGGGAAGAGTATCCCCACGCGAAGACATAAACGGATAGGGGTGACAACAAAAGCGGGTCAGGGTCGCCAAATCTATTGCCAACTTCGCCCATAACTCATTTTCGCAGAGGGTAATGGAAGAGGGGGCATTAAGTTGTACCGATAGCGCTAAACCCTGGGGGGTATTGATTTGAACCCCCTCTCCCCCTCTGGAGCTATCAGTGGGGGAAATGTGTTCGGAGTTGTGTGGGGATGGGAGGTCGCATTAATTCTACACATCGGACACGTCAGTGAGGTAGTTTTACATTTTTATTGTACTGTGTATATCCCAGCAAAAAAAATCAGCATAAAACCTTCAAAAAAGTACCCCTTTTGAAGGTTTCATGAAGTTACCTGCAGTTTTTTTGAAGGCAGTCAGATCCATGCAGGTTTTATAAAGGTAATGTGCAGTGTTTTTGAAGGCATTGTGAAGGTTTTATGCAGCGCAATTTTCCCTTCACAAAAACTGCAGTTTTTATGCAGAATATTAAATGAAGATTTTGAACTTAATGTTTCCTTAAAGAAAAATGCGGGTTTTGTGAAGACATATTGCAGGTTTTATGCAGTGCTTTTTTCCCTTCACAAAAACTGCAGTTTTTCTACAGAGCAAATAATGAAGATTTAAAACTTTACTTTTCCTTCATAAAACCTTCAGTTTTTATTAATTTTATTTTGGACGAAGATTTGACGCATGCGCATTTCCTAGGGTTTGCTGGATCCGATATCCGAAATAAAGTAAGAACATTATTATGATTAATATAATTTTATTAATCACATAATTTAATTGATTTAATAATTAAATAAAATTATTCAAACCAGTTTTTGTTTTTATTTTAATCATCCCAGAATAGTGAAGACGTTCTGCGCAATCGCGTTACATAAAGATCTGTTTTATTGTGATAATGGCGGTATAAAGGAAGCAGCTTTGAAATTGGTGAGCGGAAAGTTATTTCTCTGGATTTTATGATTCCATACTTATTTCTTGCTGTAATATGATTAATATTCTTTTATATACTCATCAAAATTTGTCCATTTGTAATTGCATGCTATATCGTATTTTAAATGACTGATTTATTTGTTTCTTTGGTACCGTGCTTTATACATTTTGCAAAGTATTATTAACAAGCTTATTGCCTTTCTGGATCAGCTTCGATTAGAGTCGATCAGCCGCCATGTTTACCCACAGCTCAAATGATGACACAGGACCATATAGATCTAATTTGAGCTGTGGGTAAATATGGCAGCTGGTCGACTCTTATCGAAGCTGTGCCGTATTTCTTTTCACTTAAATCGGAGTCCTCGTAAAGCACTTGAGTGTTATCATTTGAGCAGTGGTGAAACATGGCGGCCGGTATGCATAGCACCAAATGATCGGATCTGCCAAAATTTATACAGAGGAAACATTTGCAGGCATGAAAATCACGCGTTAATTTCAATGTAAATCGGAGAAGTTTGATGACAATGTGTATTGTTTGTTTTTATTTTCCCGATCGCATCTGCCGTTTGAAAATTTTCGAAATGGGTACATGCATTTATTAAATGTTTTGGGATAAAATTAGGCAAATACACAAATGTTAGCAGTCAAACGTAAGCCAGGTTTGTGTCAATGATTATGTTTTGGTTCACTGTTCAATACAATAATAAGTGATAAGTTAATTAAAATCTATTATTTTTTAGAAATAGTTGGAGCATTAATTTATTTTGCTTAAAAATTGAAATTGAATATATTTTGCTAAAAGCTTGATTTTTCTTATAAAAAAGCAGAATCAAAATTTCCACCTTTGCTTTCCCGCCATAGAGTAAGCCCATTTCAGCGTATCATAACTATATGCTTGGCCCTTTTTGGGATACGAGAATTAGGTAACATTATGAAAATCAAAGTTATTAAAGATTGTTTGTGTTTTTCAGTATGCCATCATAGGGTTTAGTGCCATTAAACTCTTACCAAACCAGGATGTTAATAAAACTCCTAAAACTAAACTAAAATATTTTAGTTAGTTGAGAAATCTTTCAATTTGAG
The DNA here is from genome assembly GCA_024610705.1 of Tetragnatha versicolor. Lineage (NCBI taxonomy): Eukaryota > Metazoa > Arthropoda > Arachnida > Araneae > Tetragnathidae > Tetragnatha > Tetragnatha versicolor. The sequence goes on from JANDEH010000001.1 coordinate 2,092,576, forward strand.
CTAACTCTCTATATATGGATGGCATTCAATACACTAAACTTATTTTTCTCTAGATAATGTTTGTTGATGATTGTAGAATTTTACTGCTCTGCTGCTAAAAAAGTTGATACGGCCTAATTAACATTTGATACAAAAAAATTTTTAAAATTCAAAAAATCGACAAATTTTTTTTTAATTCATGCGTATGTTACATTTTATTATGTTGATTTTTCATACCAGTTGGCTGATTTTTGCTGTTGATGGATGCAGTTTAACCGTACCCAACATAAAAATAGTCAAAAATTCTTTTCAAAAACCCCGGCAGGTCTTCTGCAAGAAAACTGTAATAATCCATAATAAATCAGCATAAAACCTTCAAAAACAACACTTCAGGTTTTCTGAATGAAATTCGGACAACTTAACTGCAGGAAAAATGCAGTCAAAGAAATCAGCATGAAACCTTCAAAAAACCTGCAGGTTTTCTGCATGAAATTCGGACAACTTAACTGCAGGAAACCTGCAGTCAAAGAAATCAGCATGAAACCTTCAAAAATATCTGAAGGTTTTTTGCATGAAATTCGGACAAATTAACTGCAGGAAACCTGCAGTCAAAAAAATCAGCATAAAACCTTTAAAAAATCAGCATGAAACCTTTAAAAAACCTGCAGGTTTTCTGCATGAAATTCGGACAACCTAACTGCAGGTAACCTGCAGTCAAAATATACAGGTTTCTTGCAGGTTTATTTGTCCGAATTTCCTGCAGGAAACCTGCAGGTTTTTTTTGAAGGTTTCATGCTGATTTTTTTTGCTGGGTAGTTTCATTACTATTATCAAATGGATAAATTTATATTTTGTTCATTAATTATTATAACCTCTAATGTTTAAACTAAACGAATAGGGGCAAAGTACTCCATGGCCGTTATAATTTTTCCGCCAATGCGTTTTTAGATTTTAACTTATAGACTTGAATGAAAGGTATTGTTAAGATACAAAGAAAATGGTGTAGAAAAGTATTGTATTTTTCAGGATTACAGGAGAGTGACACTGTTATACTGATCCTGGAATCTTAAGGATTTTACAGTGCTTATAAAATGCCTGTTAATGTACTGTAATAAATGTTAAGCATTTTGCTAAAGTAGTTGTGTTTCCAAAAATGCGTTTCATAACATTGTTGGATACAAACAGGTAAAGAAATACAGCTAACTATTTATTTAAAGTATTTCCTACTAATCAGGGGCGTAGCCTGAAAAAAGTTTCGGAGGGGATATTGATGTTTTGGGAGGGGATATGGGGTAGTTTTGGTGGATTTGTATGGTCAAAAAGGGAGAACTTCTGAGTTTTGGGGGTATATCCCCAAATCCCCCCTCTGGCTACGCCCCTGCTACTGATATTTGATATTGTAACTACTATAAAAGAGTTAAAGCAAACTGCAAAATTTTAATATTAGTAGTTTGAGGATATTAAAAATCAATTTGTGTGTTCCTTGCCTTTTCTTTATTATTATTTTTTTAATTTTATTTATTATTCTTATTGTGTTCTTTTATAATGCAATAATTTATAGAAAGGTGAAATCGTTAAAAAAATAGAAAGTAAAGAAAAAGTAGGAAGTTATAGAATGACACATGATAAAAATAAACTAATAAATTGATTTATTGAAAAATGTAAATTTGATAAAAATGATGACAATGTTTGAAAACAAATAATCATCACAATGATCATTGTACCGAATTCCAACTCCGCCAAAATCCACTAAACAAGAGCGGAATTTATTAATGATTTGCCGAGTCAAATTCCTAAATCTACAAATTTCGAAAGAGAGATAGAGCCAAGTTTTAAAATTATCCGAGTTCAAATAATGAGTCTTGAATTGCAATTCATAAGTGTTAACAGTTCGTTTACTGGAAAAGTTAAGTGCCAGAAATAACTCGTGAGAAAGGGTATCAAGTTTTAGGCTCTTAATACTAATTATGAAAGAGTAATTATGTGAAAGCGGTGACTTCAGCCGCTAGAGAGAGGGCAAAAGTATCGTATTCCGCCTCAGTACGAAAATTATGGTTTTATGAACTATTTATCTCAGAAGCGGATTTTTATTTGAATTTATGAAAAAACTTTGTACAACCGAGGGTTGGTATTTCAATAGCTCATTTTGTAACTGGTTCATTTCACACTTGGAATTTTTAAAGAAGTTTTACAAAATTATTATTTTGTTTAAACATGGTGCAGTGAAATTGAGGTGTATTTCAATATATTTTCATTTGTAATTTCCATATTTAATATTAACTATACTAATTGATAATATCTGTTTAAGAAATAAATGGTGCAGTGGTATATGAAAATATAAATAGCCATAATTTCTTTTTAATAAAAAAAATGTTATATTCCTTTATGAACTCTCAAATTTATCGATTCGATGATGTATCTTATTCTCTACCTCTTATTTGCCCTTTCTTCGTCGGTATTTACCTCTTTTTCTTTATCATCTGCTTTTCATTTAATCTGCCTCTGATTTTCAATTCCTTCAACCTCTCCCAATATTGTTTACTCCAACATCTTTAGTTTTAAAGTCAGTTCTATGCATCCTAAAGTATTTAAATCAATTTTTCAAAAATTATCGAAGAAAAATATAACATTGCTATTAAATGGAGAAAACACTAAAAATGCATATTTAATGATTTAATATTACAGATATTAAAAGTGTTTTTTATAAATTACTGAATATGCGTAATTTATCATGGAATTACATGGTATGGTTATGGAAATTTGGAGTAAATATATATATAGTGCTTTCCTTTAAAAAAACTACTTTTTTACTTTTCCTTCATTAAAAGCTTAAAAAATATGATAGTTAAATCGAACAAAATAGCGTTGTAACGGCTCATCTTCCCCTACATTTTAGTGCTTAGTATTTTTGATTCCAACTCTCCGTTACAAATTGGCAGACAATAAGTAAGAATCCAAAAAAAACCCAATTTTCCTTAAAAAAAACCCCATGTACCCTAAAAAATCCATGCTTGAAAATACTCAAAAATAAAAAAAATATGATTAAAAGGTTTTTTGATAGAAAAGAATATACGTAAAATATAATTAAAACCAAGTTAATTATAAATTATTTCTAAAATTAAAACTGTGATAAGTCAAAATTTTCAAGATTCTGTCTTCAAAACACATCGACAATAGCGTTTTTACTGTTGTATTTTGTTGAAAACGACCTATTAAAATAAAAATACTCCATACCATTTTCATAAAGAAGACTAAAAAATGGTAATTGGCACTGATATTCATTTTTAAACCCCAAACTTTTAACTTTCAATTACCCTTTTCAAGTAAAACTCAGTTAATTGCTATCTTTGCATGTAAAATGGCTGTTTTTGGTATCATTGAGTTTTTATCAAAAATAACCAAAAAAAATCAAGAATTTCTGAAACAAATATTCTATTTGCATAATAAGTTGTATATCATGAATACTATTATTTTTTTGCATTAGTTTTTATTTATTTTGTCATTTAATACAAAATGAAAAGTGGGTTTTTTTGGCACACTATGGGTTTTTTTCACCCCTCATTTCAAAGACTGCCGTAAGGTCCCTAATTGCCGGACTGAGCTGAAATTTTCATATTTTATTCTCAAAGTAACGGGATAACACAAAACACGTGAAAGATGATTTAAAATAATTAATTCATACATTTTTACAGCATCAAAATATGCATAACTAAACCACATTGTTAGCCAAAAATCGACATTTTCTTATTATTCAAATAAATAAGTAAATAAACGATTCTTTGACTTGTTTCAAAGTTCCCTGCCACTCTAACGGCCGTATTCACCGGTAACCTGACCGGCGGTCTGGTCAGGAAACCATGGTTACAGCCTCTGATTGGTGGAAGGAAAATATTGAATTATTTTTCCACCAATCAGAGGCTGTAACCATGGTTTCCTGACCAGACCGCCGGTCAGGTTACCGGTGAATACGGCCGTAAATGGCATAGGAAGACAGGGGACATGAGAATTTGATATTATTTTACCTATTTATTTAAAATATCCCAACGGGTTTTTTAGGTTACAATTTGGAGTGGGTTTTTTTAAAGGACAGCAGTATATATTTTTTAACAAAAATTTTTAAGCATTAAGGACTTATTTCTATAACGGGGAATTACAAAAGATTTCAACGAGAAATTATTTTATAAAATTTATCATTACGCATTGTATTGTCATTTAATATCAAATGAAAGAAAAACATCAAATTCTCATAAAAAAGCCCCTAAAAGTTTAAGGCCACGATAAATTTAATTGCCTCATTCAGATTTACACTTTGTGAAAATAATTTAACAATAATAATACACACAATAAGAGTTCATGGACTTAATCTTATGTTATTTTTGATCAGGAAGATAGAATGCATCAAAAATAACAAATATAATTTTAATAATTTACACATGTAAAACAACATGCCTTTAAGCTTATTCTAATATGTGCTTAAATTAAAAAAAATAATCTGACTCTAAACTATTAAAAAATTATTTAGATATTTTAAAGAACAAAAATATTCATTACTATCAAAGGGTTTTCAATTAAGTTTATACCATATTATTGTTTTAAAAAATAAGATATATCTCAGAGGTAATTCTCTATAGTACAGACTATATATTTTAAACTGTTTCAAGTTTAATACAATAAAAAGTTCATGCGACAGATATTTGTAAAATAAATAATCCCTTCTCAAAGAATAAATATGGGTAGAAAAATCATACATAGAAGACGTTTTCTTCCGAGTGAAAAGCTCTGTTCAACGTCGAGTCTATTTTCAAACATTTGAATGATGTTTTCTCTGGTGATCCCCACAGGGATGCGAGACATACTTTATTTTCCACTTTCTATCTAATAGAAAGTAACCCATGAGTATAGTCTCTTTCCCTGTTACTTACATTTTCTCATTTTTAAAACAAACATATGTAGGTATTTCTTTTTTTACTGTGATAAATGTACAACTTGGAATTAAAGTCACCAACTTTGTCTACAGAGATAGCTATAGGTTCAAGATTAGATATTTATTCAAACAAAAAAAACTGATTGATGATAAAATTCTATGATAATTTATTGACATGATAAAGAATATTATTTGCCTTTAAAGAGTCAAGTTCCTATAAATTTATTGAAAAAATGTACAATGATGTCTCTTAATATAATACTTTTTACATCAATATGATAATTATAATACACTAATTACCCTTATTAATTCCTATAAATAACTGGATCTGATCGGATAAGTAGAAACACACCTTAGTGTATTTAAGTCAGTAAATTAATATTTGTTTTTTTATATCATAAGTAAGTTTTTACGCATACTTAAGCGATTTCAAATTTTAAAAAGTTGTCAATATTTTAATATTTTTTTTGTTTTTTATTAATACAAGTTTTTAAAAAAAGATATTTTGAATAAATTTTGTCTCTGATCTGTGTATGAACTTAACTGCAGTAGTGTTACAATTTCTTCAAAAATAACAACATTTATCAGTTATAAATTTGAAATTAATTACAAAGCGTTAATACGATTTACTACTTCGATACCTATTAAAATATACAAATACAAATTAAGTCGACCATAAAGCATTAGTAAGAACACTCTTAAAACGATAGTCTCAAAACTGAGTAAAAATTTACTCAAACAGGCTCCGATCCAAATCTAATCAAGTTTGAGAATATAAATGTACTCATTTCTAAAAATGTGCATACTCAAAAATGGAACACCATGAGCTTGATTCATGAGAATGCCATGCACTAACTCAAAAATAAGCTCATGATGTTTCATTTTTAAGTATGCACATTTTTAAAAATGAGTACATTCATGTTTTCAAATTTGAGTAAACTTGGATCGGAGCCTCTCTCTATTTGAATAATTTTTACTCAGTTATGAGACTATCGTTTTAAGAGTGAAACTTTCTACTTTATTTTTAAGGCTATTCACTATAGGGTATCACACACCAGCCTTAATGCGACGCTTCCTAATAGAATAAAACCATCTCCGTGCAATGCAGAGTTTCAAAAACCACCAAATTACACGTCACCATGAACCACAAAAGTAAACAAAACTCCACATTTGCGTGGGTTAAACAAATAGCCCCGAAACGTGAGGCATTGTTTTTGAGGTAACTAACTCAAGCCCTCTGAAAGAAACCTAAATTGAAGTGCCGCCGGTAGAAATAGAGTCCGTCGTATCTAACTTGTATCTCTTTGCCAAAAAGCATTTTTCTTCAGGCATAAAAGCTAACAAAGTGTTGGGTGTTTTAGCCGGAGTTCAAACAATTGCGTTGCCTAGCGATGGGTTACTCTTTTTCAATGTGCGATGATTCTTCTCTCTCTTTGTGGCTGGCCACAGAGAAAGGTCAGCTGCTGGAGGAATATTGATAATGAATTCAATAAGCCGACTCATGATTTGACATTTATATGTGTAGGATATTTTGGATACTTCCCTAATAGTAGATGTATAGGAAAGTATAAGTTTATGTGACTGTTGACAGAGATAACAGGGTGTTTCAAAACTTTCCCCGCTTTTATTTGGAAAAAACTTGTCCTAGGGTCTCAGAAGTAAGGTCTACCCCTAGGTAAGTGACCCTGGAGAATCCATTGAGATGACTTACAGCGCCTCTAGCGGCGAAATAAAAAAAATTAATTTAAAAACTAAAGGAGATAGAGCAAAAACCTAAGGGAGAATATTGTTGCCAACGTTATGAAGAACTCACAGAACAAAATTTCATGAAAATATCGTGAATATTCGCGGAGATATTAGCATGTGAAAACTATTTTCACTTCTGGCGAATATATCTGAAAATTTTGAAGCTATTTAGAAACTCTCCCGGGAAAACTTTAAATGATGAAAGGCTTAGTAAAAAGAGGAACGATGCTTAATAGAGTGCTATTTAGTTCATCACGAATAGCCATTATAAACTTCCGTTTCTTAACAACCTTCGGAAGAAAATACACTGAGGGAAAATTGAACTGAAAAAACGGGTCGAAAGAAGCTTATTGCCTACATTTCCGTTCAAAGCGATTTTTTAAAAGGAGTATTTTGTGAATCATTCCTGCCTAACTAGTATTTTCGATCCATGAAAGCCTCTTAAACTTTGAACTGCTAAAAGAGGAGTGTAGGAGAAATAGTAATTATTTGATGCAATTATTAATTATGTTCTATGTATGATGAAAGAGATATAATAACCCTGAAAATATTATTGAAGAGGCAAGGACAGTTATTATAACTCCTGATGTAACAGACAGTTATTAAATATGGCATTATACGTTTCGATTAATTAATTTCTGGTATTAATTTACTGTATTGGGTATAAATGTTGAGTTTACTGGGAACCATTTAAGTAAATATCCCTTTAAGATTAAATGTAAACAGGAAAAACCTAAAGAAACCCAGTTTAAAATAGAAGGCATTAAATATAAAAAACTCTAATAATGAATTTGAGGTCCAACATTCATCTAAAGAAGGTGTTTGTTTATAAAGCAAGTTTAATTCAAAAGTAGTTTAACTCCTTTTCTATTTTTAATTATTACTAACACCCAAATATATACAGATATTAAGGCTTCTTTAAAAACTCTATACCCTATAAACCATTGATATGAAAGCAATTTGAAAATTTTTACTTTCCAAGGGAATTCGGACTCTTTCAGACTCGCACCCTTTCTCCACAATGTAAAAAAATAAAATAAAAGCTAATAGAAAGGGGTTTTCGGTTCATTCATGACGATTCTCCATTCTAGTTCTTGCTTGCTAAAATCTCTTCTTTTTAACAGGAGAGAAGTACCAAATACCTATCTAAATGGATGTCTGGTATCGAGAACATGAATGAATTTTGTAAAACAATTTTGTTTTGCTCTTAATTTCAGAGGGGTTAAATGTCCCTTTAGAGAGGTTAGTAGTTATTCTTTTTGAAAACTACTTTCTTTTACCTTGGAGATATTTTAACCTTCTTAAATAACTCTGTTTTCCCTCTTCTTAAAACTAACCATTAATTTGAATATGCTTTTAGTTGTCTTTTTTACATATTGAAGACACTTACTGGCTTATTTTTTACTTGAATATTAAGCTCTTGTTTTAATACTTGATTAAGTTTGATTCTTTTCGCCTTATCTTTTGATATTAACTTTAGGCCATATAAACACTTTTAGAATCAAAACCATTAATCAGCAAACTAATTAAATTATTTTCCTCTTTCCAAAGTTAAAGCATCGTTGTTTAGTTTAAGAAGTATTCGGTTTTTGTAATTATCCTGTGGGGAGCCGCAGTGTTTTATTACAAAATTTCTTAGAATCTGAAAAAGAAATCTCCTCATGACTTCTGACATAAAAATACAACCACTAATAACTTTCGAGAACGTAAACTCATCGCCTTCTCTGAAAAGTTATTTAAAATTCAATCCAATGATGAAAATAAGAATCGAGAAAGAAAAAGCGTCCCAGCTTTATCAAAATTTCAGCAACTCCGCAACAGGAAACTGAGAACAAAGGTGAATTCAGAAGAGCACAAGAAAAATTCCCTGGAGGGAGCAAGAATTTTGGGCCAAAAGTATTGCTTTACCTACTAAGCAAATTACTCGCTGCTCATTAAGCGGGCTTCTTTTTGGCTTAATGAGGTCGTAGGGCTTTGACTAGCCTAATGGCTTTGAACTAGTTTTGTTTTCATTCAGATTGAAGTGTAGGACGCACTAAAAAGCGGATCTCACTCATTAATTTTAATTACTTTAGATCGGAGCGTTTTCGCGTGCGGACCGTGGCGCTTTGTGTTTCCCAGTTTGTGAAAAGCTTGCCACCGATCGATTTTTGAACTTCACTCGAATGACCAAATCTATTGTATTTGGGAAGGTTTTTTCTTTTCATCAATGATGGGGATATTTGGATTTCTTTGATAGAAAGTGCGTTGAATGACATTCCAAAGTTAACTTTAATCCTTTATTATTGATGCCGAATCATTAAAATCCTTATTTAATTTTCTTACACTTCAGATGATGTTTTTTAAATGAGTAAATACTATTTATGATAATAATTTTTTCAAAATATTTAATAGGTATACAGGGTGTCACAATAATAGTGGGTCACACTTCTAGGGGGGATAGTAGACACCTAGACGAGTCAGAATCACATAGGAATCGGGGGTCCCATACCAAATCCCAGGGAGTTAAAAATGGAGCGACACCCCAAAAAATTATTGAAAAATTGAACTGCTATTGGTAAAAATTTAATTATGGTCTCAAAAATTGGGATTTAATATTTTTTTTTTGGTTTTTTAACTTATTTAATAATAAAAAAATTTTAAGGTGAAGACTTTTGAGATAATTTTAAAGATCATATTAAACCACAATTTTTGAGACCATAATTAAATTTCTACCAATAGCAGTTCTTCTACAAATTGAATTTTTCAATAACTTTTTTAGGGTGTCGCTCCATTTTTATTTCCGTGGGATTTGGTCTGGGACCCCCGAATCCTATGTGATTCTGACCCGTCTAGGTGTCTTCTATCCCCCCTAGAAATGTGACCCATTATTTATGGGACACCCTGTATATTGAAAGGAGTATTTCACCAATTATTGCTGGTTAAGCTGACAATAAGTGTAAACTCACAACTCTCAAGCGTCACCTCCAACCGTGGACCGGTTTCGTCCTAACCTAGGACGAAACCGGTCCACGGTTGGAGGTGACGCTTGAGAGTTGTGAGTTTACACACCCTGTATATTGTTCTAATCTTAGCTCTTAGATTGCCTCTTACACTACTCGACAATAAAAATGGGTCAAAATGCCACAGAAACATTGAAAGCAGATTCTTATGTAAAATGACCCCCCAAATCCGAAACCGACCTCCATTTTTCTCCATCACCCTCAGATTTTCGGGGAACAGCCCCTCCCCCTTTTTTCGTTTTTCGACGACTTTATAACTTTGAACTCGATTTTTCAGGGTCAAAAAGCATTGCTTTAGTCTTCAAATTGCCCTCCAAGAGACAAGAAAGGTTCAAATTAATAAAATATGAAAATTCATAACAAATGGATAGGTTTAAGGGGTATTACCCCCCTAAAAAAGCAAAAAAATCGCTAAAAATAGTAGGATTTTTTATACCCTATTTATTTTGCTTATTTTTGAAGAAATTCAATTTTAATGGGGTCCTAACCCTTCTCCAAGGACCCAAATTTATTAATGATATACAGCAAGGATTTTTAGGAAAAGTGGTTGAGGAGTTACAGCCCTCGAAGCACCCGCGGAAGTGTTCAATGCCACACTTCAGAGTTAAACTGCTGTACAAAAAAATTTAAAGTGTCACCTAATGAATTTTGGCTGATTCTTGTGTAAAATGACCTCCTGAATACAAATATGACACCCATTTTCCTCCATCACCCACAACGTTTAAGGGGACGCCCCCTAATTGTTATCCACAGCCGTTCACTGTTAACAGCTTGAAACATGGAATCATCACTCCCTAAAACCGGTCAGCTTTTAAAGAACTGTAGAGTTAACATATAAGAAAAACGTCATTTGTAATCTTTTATGATCCGTATTAATTCCTAAACGCCCGAGCGCCAGCGTGATTCAGAGATCCTTCCGAACCCTTCCGCGGGTGCTTCGGGGGCTATAACTCCTCAACCGCTTTTCCTAAAAATCATTGCTGCATATCATTATGAAATTCGGGTCCTTGGAGAAGGGTTAAGAGCCTTCAAAATTGAATTTCTTCAAAAATAAGCAAAATAAATAGGGTAAAACAAATCCTATTAATTTTAGCAATTTTTTTGCGTTTTTAGGGGGTAATTACCCCTTAAACCTATCCATTTGTTATGAATTTTCATATTTTATTAATTTGAACCTTTCTTGTCTCTTGGAGGGCAATTTGAAGACTAAAGCAATGCTTTTTTTATCCTGAAAAATCGAGTTCAAAGTTATAAAGTCGTCGAAAAACGAAAAAAGGGGGAGGGGCTGTTCCCCGAAAATCTGAGGGTGATGGAGAAAAATGGAGGTCGGTTTCGGATTTGGGGGTCATTTTACATAAGAATCTGCTCTCAAAGTTTCTGTGGCATTTGACCCATTTTCTTTGTCGAGTAGTGTTATTAATTACTTTATTATCCTACCATATGCAACTCTTAATATTGAAAGGTTTTGGAGTAAAAGGAGAAAAAATGACATTTTATATTAACTTGGTTTATTGTGAGAAAACTCCAGCTCTCAAGCGTCGCCTCCAACCGTGGACCGGTTTCGCCCTTGTTAGGGCTCATCAGCACGGTATAGGAAGGTAACGCAAGAGAGCAGAGGGAGAGCTTTTAGTCTAGCCGACTATAACGGAAAAAGTGGTGACTATTGATTAGTCCTCCACTATCTGCCGGAATGGTTTATTGTATTGCATTTTATTGGGTTTATTTACTGATTTTCCGCCAACTAGCTTCTACGAATGAAAGTTGGACGAATCTTGAACGTTTGAGCTGCTTGGGTCAGTAAAGTTTTTACTAAATGTCACTTTGTACCCCTTGTGCTCCAAACCCTTTAATTTAGTTATAAGTTGTAGGACTCAGAATATTTGAAAAACCTTATCTTTATAAATAGAAATATATATTTTAAAGAAGAAACTAACTTACAAAGGGACGAAGGGTAAGTTTGTGTATATCTGTGTAGGTCTAAACATATTATTTTAACTTTCTTTACATATTAATGCAATAAACTATCCCAATTTATTTATTATCACATTCAAATCTGTTGAGAATTCAGTGATTATATTAATTGAAAAGGGTCATGCATAATAACTAAAACCCTTTATATTTATTTGTAACTCTGTTAAAAAATATATTAACATTGAACCCTCTATATCAGGGGTTTCCAACTTCTTAGTCCTTGAGGGCCCCAATCAAAATCAAAAGTCAAGTAGCTGCAAAGTAATCTGGATCCTTTTTATCCATGATAGATTTTTTGGAGGAAGAATCTTTAATATGGAATTTTTCCAAGGAAAACAGGATAAAGGTTAATTACATATTGTGAAGGTACAACTGTATTTTTAAAAATTTCACAGGATATATTAATTTTTTAACCTTTACAACTTTTAGCACTGAATAATACTTAAATTGGGGGGAGGGTCTTCCTCAGGAAAATGTAAATATCCCTAAACTTTCGCCTAATTTTTGGATACCTTATTTTTTCCTCCTAGACATAAAATTTGACGAAAGCTATAAATCCTTGCCACGTTCAGGGGGAATTTCGAGGTACATACAATCTCCCTCTCAAAACCTCAAACTTCAAATTTTTCACCATAGAAAACGACCAAAGCTATTCCATAATCTGAGAGGAAAAATTGGGGGATCGGGGAACTTCCCGAAAAACGTTTGAAATTTAGCATTCTAAAAAGTGTTTTGAAGCTACTTTTGGGGGGTTTTCAGGGAGCTTCGGCGGCTGCCAGTTGTAAATCCCTACTCTGTATAATACAGTTAAAACTTCCCTATTAAACGTGTAGAAAACACACATGCATTTTAAATTATCCATAATTAAAACTATGGTATCTGAAAATAATATAAACGTTATCAAAATTTCCATAAAGTTTCTTAAGAATATGGGTTTATATTTATAACTTAAATCAATCATGTAATTTATATATTTATAACTTAACCTAATCGTAAATATTCTAAATATTTTCTGAACAAGTTAATACATAATTCAAACATTGTCATTTTACTGTTACAGTTTAAGAAATGGATAACTACATTTCTTACTTCATATGAGTCTGACTAAAAACACTATCCTCCCTACAGTAACCTTTTTAAACTCGCCTTCTCTTAAAATACAGATCTCCTGTGATACACTGATAGCAAAGAGATACCTAACCTTTTAAAGTGTATACTTACCCATTTTATTGTTATGGTACTCCAAAATTATTTTGTGTGACTGCCCAATCTTTCCCATGCCTTATCCTTTCACTCTTTTTTTTGCACTCTGAAAGTAAAACAACAGAACTCCCTTAAAATCGTCTCCAATCAAAACAATAAAAAACACATCATTCCTACGTGAGTTTCTGGATAGAAAAAGCGACCCTTTTTTCCAGCCAGTAACACGCCTCAAACTACTACCAGATAATCATTAAATTTATTCCACTGGCCTAGGTAGAAAAAAACACAAACAAAAACAAGCAAGGAGGACTTACCTATAAATAACTATCGACCTGTCCAAGGTTTTAGATTTTATTAACGGCTCAAAGCCATCACGTAAGCTCCTGGACTGAAAGAAATGGGAGAGATGAGGCTAAGAAAAGAGTGAGCCATTGCCTTGAAATAGAGAGTCTAAGAATTTTGTTTGGTGGATGTTGTTGAGGAACAATTCCAGATAATCGAGGAATAGAACTGGATACAATAAAAGTGGGACTAAATGCTCAAGATCCTTTGAATTTTTGTTTGTTTCTGAATGATGTCAAAAGCTTGAATATTTTACTTGGATCTCTAGTAGAACCGTGATTTTTGTTTTCAAAATGCGTACCAACCGTCCATTTTATTGGAAATGTTCCAATTGGACAAGTGGGTATTGTGGTTGCAGTGGAGTTTTGTTGAAGATATTTTCTTTTCTCAAATCGTTAGGATTGAACAACTTTTCAGAATTACTTTTACAGTTGTAATGTGTGTGTGTTGAAAATTGCATTTACGTAAAAATGATACAAGTTAAGTTTTTTTAGACCATTAAAAATATTTTAAGGACCGAAAGAATTTTCTTATTTGTTAAAATAGTTCCTATTATTTCTGTGGAAAAATCTTGATGTAAATACCGTAAAGTGCCTATAGAAGTTACGTAATCAATTTGTATCCTTTTTCTCCATGCTACGCGTTCTAAATTTTCCCTAAGTTTTAAATGATGTTTAACCTTATTTGTTTGCTTTTAGTTTAAATTGCTTTGCTGTTAAATGCTACACAGTTTATAGTATAGATTGTCTCAAAAGGTCGTTGACGAAGTTCAAGGGATTTTAGAATCACATAGGAAAATGATATCGCAAATGTACTTCTGAGACTAAAGTTTGGACAAACGTTGCCAAAAGACAGTTTATTGTAGGCAAACGGTAGGGGGTAGAAATATAGTTCCAGTTGCAATTACCATGCTTTAAAGTATTTACAACTAGCGCTGACGCGCTAGACCCGGGCCTCGCCCGGGTTTCAGTTTTTTAATAAATATCATCTGGTGCGTAACAGATGGGCTTCGCAAGTCCAAATGGGGAAATTAGTTAAATAAAGAAGCCATTTTTATGTCTATGCTACTACAATGGATTTTGAACTACAACAATCGATCTGAATCTACAACAATCGATGTTATGGCGTCAACAATTAATGTTACAAATTATCTTGTTATATTTACAACAATGTGGTTCTGCCATGAAGTTTGACATGAATTATGGGTTTTTAAGCATAAAATTGACCAAAAAAGTTGTTGAGATCCTTCGATTTTAAATTATTATTCTTCAGAAACCTTCCCTGGAGCGAGTAGATCAACGTGGTATAGTTTAAAAGTTAATGTAGGTTCGAAAAGTTTAAAACTATAAAGAACATACATACAGACATACATACAAACATTCTTTTTATATATAGAAGAAAACCAGGTGAAGCTTTGTTTATGCTTTAATACTTTTTTCAGCTCTTATGAGTTTTAGATAGTGCATTGGCAAAATTCCAATGGGATTCTAAATTGCCTTTTTGGATAGTCACACACCATAAACTTTTATAATCAACTTTTTTTGGAATGAATAATGATAAAAATACCTTTTTGACTGTTTTAAAAAAATATTTAATTAATAAACGCGAGAACACGACAATTTTTTCCGATAAAAATACTACGCGAATAAAATACAAATTGTTCAATTTCCTGCAGAGCACAAAACCAGTCTTTACTACGTTTTTTAAACAAAAATATTATTCCGACGCAAAAGAATTTATTACTGAAAAATCTGAAGTACTGCTCTAAATGCATCCAACCAAACGTTATAAATAATTTGAGATGGAATTGATGCAAAGTATGCCTCATTTTTATGTTCATCCGTGGTCGGGAATTCCTCCTCCTTTGCAATATAGAATATCAAATCCAGCAAATAAGCAGAGGGACACCATTTTATGACCATGTTACACACGCCTCAAAGGACAGGGCCATAAAACATCGTTTTAAAAGTGCAAAAAATATTTGGTTGATACCCGTTCCATTTCACGGAATATTACTAGATATGAAGTTTTATTAACTGAAATGTTCCCCTCTGTGGTTAAGTTTGGGGGTATTTTTTCAAGTGTGGAGACATCAAAGTTTTATTCTTCTCGTTTTTGGTTGGTGCTGGAATTTATTATGATGCCTTCCGAACATTTTTATGTCTTTTTAAAATTGGAAGCAGGTGTGATGTTCGGGGTTGGAAAAAATCGCGAAAACATTCCGTGATAAAATATCGCTTTTCAAACGCCTCATACGGGCGTTTCTTTTAAATATGGGTTTACATTGTAAATGTTTGGAAAGATTCCAAATCATGTGCTGTAAGCTTATAGAAGTGAAAATAATCGTACCAGAAACACACACACACACACACACACACACACACACACACACACACACACACACACACACACACACACACACACACACACACACACACACACACACACACACACACACACACACACACACACACACACACACACACACACACACACACACACACACACACACACACACACACACACACACACACACACACACACACACACACACACACACACACACACACACACACACACACACACACACACACACACACACACACACACACACACACACACACACACACACACACACACACACACACACACACACACACACACACACACACACACACACACACACACACACACACACACACACACACACACACACACACACACACACACACACACACACACACACACACACACACACACACACACACACACACACACACACACACACACACACACACACACACACACACACACACACACACACACACACACACACACACACACACACACACACACACACACACACACACACACACAAATGTGAAAATTCTGCCAAAACCTCATTTTGTATTTCAAAATCCTTTCTTTTGATTTGATAATCTGAAAGATCATAGTTGAAAACTCTTAAGTCCAAAGTTTCACGTAAAAACCATCAATATTAAACGCTTGAGATCCTGTTAAAGTTCGTTTTTTGCGTGAGCAACTGGTTTCCTAAAGCCGTTTCCAAATCGGCAGCTAGCGGACGCAAAAAACGGACTTAAACTATGCTTTAACAGGATCTATATAGCATTTAATATTGATTGTATTTACGTGAAACTTTGGACTTAAGGGTTTTCAACTATGATCTTTCAGATCATCAAAACAAAAGAAAGGATTTCAAAATACAAAATAAGGTTTTGGCAGAGATTTGACATTTTTTTGTGTTTTTTAATTTTTTTCATAATAGAACAAATTTTAAAGTGAAAACTTTTGAGATAATTTTAAAGATCATATTAAACCATCATTTTTGAGACCATAATTAAGTTTTTACCAATAATAATTCTTCTACAAATTGAATTTTTCAATGATTGTTTTGTGGTGTCGCTCCATTTTTAACTCCCTGGGATTTGGTCTGGGACCCCCCTTTCTATACCGATTCTTGTTCGTCTTGATGAGTACTATCATCCCTGAAAGTTTGTTGCACCATTTCAGATACACCCTGTAGAAAGAATGCTCCCCCCAGAAAAAAAAGAAATCCTCAGGTCCAAAAAGATTACAGCTTTTCTTAGAAAACAAAGAAAAAGAAACCAAATAACTTTGTCCAGGTCTGCACAAGTTTAACTGTGATGCGGGCCGAAATATTTATTCAAATTCACCGGTGTTTTCTGATGCTATTGTGAACCAAATAATTTGTATGTTTAAAAGATACACGAATTAAGTTTTTGCATTATGACTTTAATAAAATTTCAATGCTTTTTAAAATTCTGTAATTTTTTTCATTTAACAGCATTTGTAATGGGTAACCTAAGAAGATAAAATTTCTCCATGTAGGAACTCTTTTTTGAATCTCCAAGAAGATTAAAAAAAATTCGTAATTTTTTACTATATTTTCTTGCAGTCACTTTAATCCTTTCAGTCCTAAAGCACCCAAAATTTCTATTGAATCCTATGGAAGAGATTTGGAGTGTTCAGGACAGAATAAGTTAACTTTTAGACTTATTCCAGACTTATCGAGCTACATAAAGAGAACCTGCGGGCCGTATATTGTGCGAGTTTGGATTAATTTACAACAATTTTTCAATGAAAAACTTTTCCTCAATCCTCCCAAACACTATTTGAACACCGGGACTTACACAATCGGACACTCTTAAAACGGAAGTTTCAAAACTGAAAAAAACTCAAATCTGAATAAGTCACATTCTCAAACTGGCACCGAGTCAAATTTACTAAAATTTGAAAACATTTGAAAACTCATATCTGAAAAAGTGCAGACACTCAAAAATGAAACATCATGTGCTGATTTTGGAGATGGTGCATGTGTGATATCGCAAAGTTGTGTTGAGCGCTACCACACCAAAATTTGCGAAATTTCCGACAGTGTCCCAAAATTTCCAAATTTTAGAACTAAAGTTAAAAATAAGTATAAATTTAATGGTGTGACTATTGAATTGTTGGGAGAAACTGAGTATGTATGGTATTTAATAATAGAAAGCATTTGGGTGTCATATTTGATGCAAAAAGTTTCATACTAAGATGAAAACATCGATTTACTCAAATTTGAAACTGTCATTTCTCTCAGTGTACTCCCCTCCAGTTCAAACTAAGTTTTGACTTTTTAACAGAGTCGTATCACCGCAATCTTTCCCCTGTTAGCATGTCAGTCCAAAATTGCGCTCGGGCCAACAGTCTTTTTTTACTCTGACTTGAGAAGAGTATTCAATCTAAAGAGTCCACAGGGAGCGATTGGCGATGATGGCAGGGGCACGGTTTCCTATTATCCTTCCGACCTAAACTCGACCGCACTAGGCAAATCGATTCAGGCCTCCGGCTAAAGTAATCGATTGTTCACATCATCGGTTTAATTAATGATTTTCTGTTAATGCCGAAAGGACGTGAGGATTGTTGGAAATTGAAGTGAAGAGGGATTTCTCGCCCGATTTTCTGCTTCAGAAGAAAGTGGTCTGATTTCGATCAGTTTTGTTTGAGTTTGTGTTATTGGGTTGGTTTCTCTCTTGAGGGATTTTTTACTATGGCTTGCAGTGTTAAATTTAAAGGTTTACATTTCTGTACCCTATATCTCTTTTGCTTACTAAAAACGTTCCTTTATTTTTCCATCTCTTGAATTTATATAAAGAATAATTTCTATAACTTAATATTTCCTTAAGATCTTTCATGTTATATGTATATACAGGGTGTTTCAAAATTGCGTTGCACGGCTTTTATTCGGAACCAGCCCCTCCTAGGGTCATGGAAGTAAGGTCTACCCCTAGGTAAGTGACCCTGTAGAATCCATTGAGAGGACTTACAGCGCCCCTAGCGGCGAAATTAAAAAGTTAAAAAAATTAATTTAAAAACTAAAGGAGATGGAGCAAAAACCCCAGTGATAGTATTGTAGCCAACGTCAAGAAGAACTCATTGAAAAAAATTTGATCAAAATATCTTGAATATTCGCGGAGATATAAGCATGTGAAAATAGCACTTTTTCAGGGGTCAAAAAGTAAAAAGTTCGCATATTTGCAAATTTTTATTTTTTGATTAAATTTTGTGTTCTTTCAACTAAAAAAACACAAAACTACACAATTCACTGAAAAATTTGATAATATGCGAACTTTTTACTTTTTGACCCCTGAAAAAGTGCTATTTTCACATGCTTATATCTCCGCGAATATTCAAGATATTTTGATCAAATTTTTTTCAATGAGTTCTTCTTGACGTTGGCAACAATACACTCATTGAGGTTTTTGCGCCATCTCCTTTAGTTTTTAAATTAATTTTTTTAACTTTTTAATTTCGCCGCTAGGGGCGCTGTAAGTCCTCTCAATGGATTTTACAGGGTCATTTACCTAGGGGTAGACCTTATGTCCATGACCCTAGGAGGGACTGGTTCCGAATAAAAGCCGTGCAACGCAATTTTGAAACACCCTGTATTTAGGATAGAAAGGGATTTCGGACTAAAGAGTTTTCAGGGTCCCCAGCTTTGCTTCCCAATTTAAAAAAAGAGGCAAAGAGTCTACTGACGTTTTTCTAAACATATTGGATTATTGGACATTGGGTTAAAAGTATAAACATTGATGTATGTATGTAATCCCAAAAAAAAACATTTTTTTATAAAAAATTTTTACGACTTTTGAATAATTTCATTCTCTTGCTTATTTTCATAGAATCAAACACTATGAACTATAATATACTTTGTAATGACAATATAATGTTAAACTTTGTTGTAAAAGACACTTAATTATCAGAATATTTTACAATCATACTACTCAAATCTTTTGCTAGTTACAAAATAATCAAAATAGTTTTTAGGATGTTTGTAAGCAATTTTAGTTTTAATTCATTAATTAATTAATAATTAAACTAATTTATAACTAAGATATTAACACTATTGTTCACTGCCAAATAATCAAAATAGCTACGAGGATTTTTGTAAGCAATTACTTTTAATGCAATTTAACCCGTATATAACTGAAATATTAACAAGTAGATTTTATTACCTAAAATAGTAGGTTTATCCCCATATTAAACTCCATAGACCTTATTTATCCATCTCAACTACCCTCCACTTCCCAGAACCTCTCTCTCCAAAAGAGCTTTAAAAGCTAAGATCACCATAATTTCGGACTTCCCATTCCTCCGTAATTTGGCGGGAGTTTAGCCACAACGGTCACGTCGACAAGGAGCTGTCACAGTGACGGGAAATGTTGAAGAGGTTCGGAAGATCTAAAGTCACGCACCCCTACCCCTTCGAATGGGGTGGAGGCGTCGCGTCGCATTCCCATTAATATTCTGCACCCGAGGACGCGACTTAATGCCAAACTGTTTCGGAAGCATATCTGCGATTAGAGTGAGGATATACTGTGAGGAATGGAGACAGGGTGGTTGGACAGAGTGGATGAATGATTTTATTGGTGTAAATATTTGACGCAGTAAACATTTTTGTTTAGGATTAATTACCGTCTTATATGAATATTATAGTCATATAATTATTTCATTGAACCCGTTTGTAGAGATCTTTATACAACGATATTACCTGGTTTTTACGAGAAGATAAGATCATTTGGTTGAAGTAGAATGTTGATAGTATGGAACAAAAAGAACTTACTTTAAAACTGTTTAAAAATAACCTTGAGTTCTTATTACATTTTATCACTTATAATATTTATTTGCATAAGATTATCCTTATTTACTTATAAGGGATATAAGTATACCTATATGTTACGATGAATGTCCGAAATTGGAGAATGTCGACATTCACCGGTGAATTTCGACATTCCCCGAATTTCGGTCTTTCACCTTAACATATTTGTTTATTACGAAATATTGTATTTTTATTCCTAATATAAAAAAAGACATCTCGAGTGTTTGTACACTTAACACAACTTATAAACTGAAATAAACCATGAAAAAGTAAATGGGGCTGGTATTTTTTAAAACTTGCTAGAGAAGTTTATTTTAATGAGAAACTATCAGTTTTCAAAAAAGATGAACAAAAAACCCTTTAGATCCTTTTAGATTAACTGTATAAAATTACAAAATAGCATTTCTATAGATCTCTATTAAAATTTATTGCCCAATATGATAATATTTTATTTCCCTTGTGTTATTGATGTTTTATTATTGATAGAACATTCGCTTCTCAAGTTTCTTCTTGCTAATTAATTAAAAATTAAATTAATGGAAGACATTTAAAAATTATAAAGAATTATTAAAATTTCAATTTACATTATTTGGTAAATTTATTAAGTACCGATGATTCTCTATTACCTGGATTACCACAACATAAATATTCATTCCATATCTTTCCTTCCAAAAACACGAGAATCGTTACAATTAGAAAGTAGAGTGAAATCACAAAGATAATAAAAATAAAATGTTACTTAAATTTAAAGAAATTACATAATTTGCATGCAGTTAACTAACCACCATGAAATAAATAACTACATTAACACTTTCCAGTCTAAGGTAATTAAATCTCTAGCGTATTTCAAGAAATACAATATTTATTAGTTTTTTTTGAAGCTCACACATTGATAATTTTAAAAGTTATTAAATTTTAATCAACATATAAAAGTTGTATTCAGTAAGTTAAAACGCTGTGTCATAATTTCAAAAACCAGTGTTTTTTAAAACCTTTCTTTTTACAAGATTAATATTCATTGGTTTTGGTTCAGCCGTTAGAAAGTTTGGTCGTTCGCAAAGAATTTAGAAAAGCTAAAACGTTTTAGAGGAGAAAAAAGAAGAACAAACACCAAGTTATATTTAGCCATGAGTCACTTTTCTTAAAGGATATATATAGCGTTAACGGGTTAAAGTGTTCTAAAGACATTTTGAGAGTCTAAAACACCTTTGTGCTAAACTCATTTAACAAGAAAGTTCAAGTAGGGTCTTTCTAAAGCGTCGGAACTTTTAAAACTTTAATTTTTTGTCATAAAATCAGGTAGTTAAACGTTTAAAAACCTAAAAAAATTTACTGAGAAATTATTGGGAAACATATTTTGACAAGATTAGTACCTTTAGTTTTATGATTGATTGTGATTAAAACTGTTTGTTGGTTGTAATTATTACCAATGCATCTAAAATTTATTTCATAGTGAAGAAATTAATTCAAAGTTTGCGCTATAAGAAAATTTGAATTAGAAATAGGATAGATTCATAGACAAAGGTACTCGTTCAAACTCATTATTCAACCTTCTTAATAAATTAAAAAACTTTCACTCAAGAAATATGGAAGTCTATTTAGAATAAGGAAGTTTAATCCAAGGAATAATTGAATTATTTTCAAAGTGGTTCCTGGTAGAGAGGTAAAGGAATTTGATTTTTCTTGTTATTTAGGGCTTTTTATTATCAATGATTGCAAATTAAATTGAGAACTTTTGTGATATTTATAAAGGATTTTCCTAATTATTTAAATTAGGAAAATAATTAAGTATTGTCTTAAACTGGACTAACCATTTTTTCTTATTCAAATGCAATGATCTTTGAATGAAAATACGTAAAAAATAAGAAGCATGGTTTAAAACTTCAGAAAACACCCTAAATAAAGCAAACAAGTATAAATAATATCACGTGTACTTTATAATTTGGGTTATTATTTTCCTGGATGGCCTAAGAAATAAATTTTTTAAAAGTTTAGAATCACAAAATGGAAAATATTTTTTTGTGTGAGTTTTCTTTTTAAACTCCACCTTACATAATATCATGTTGAAATAATTTACCATTTATATTTACGAATACTTATTACATAATAAAATACAAATTAAAAGAATCGCCTATTTTATTTTGCAAACACTTTAATAAAGATTTTTCTTATGTAAATGGTATGTTATTATCTTAATTTAATTCGTAATTTTTTTCTTAAGAACGGCTGTTTTACAATGCCATCATGGAGAAGTAAAATAAATATTCACTTATTTGAAAAAAAAAACAATATATGTAAATTATTTAAACAGCTCTAATACTACTACTACTACTATTATATGAAGTTCATTGGTTGATCCCGGGATATATTTAAGAAAACGCATGTATCCTATTAACTGATGTAAGCATAAAGAGTATTCTTGTAAATGTCATTATTTTGACATGTTTATTCAGTTAAGGAGTCTCTCTATTCTAAAAAAAGTTTAAAGGAGCATTAACTAAGCCAACGAGCCCTGGATTGTGATTGACTGTTGAGATGAAATAAGCGAGCTCTGCTTACTAAGATCGCGAAGCGATCTGAAAAGAACTGTGAAACAGTTCCGGGGGTTGGTGAGCGATAGCGAGCAGGGGGCAGAACCCCCTAGTTTTCCAAACATTTTTTGATAGGTTTATAAACACATAAAATTATTCAATTTCATCTTCAAATGAAACAAGGACATTAAAGCTTTATTAAGAAATTTAAGTTAATAATACTTTTACGAGTACCTAAGTCATTACGTTCCGTTAATACGTGTTAAATTAACCTAATACAAGAAAACGTATTCTTCAAACCGCAGCCCCTGAAAACCAGTAATAGTTAATGGCATCTCAAACTATTCCATGCTAGCGAAAAATTAGGTTAGTTGAATGCTGAAAGCGGGCATAACTGCATCGTCAAAGCCAAAGAAGCAGAATCGTTTCCATCAGCGGAATTAATTATATGTTTGACGAATCGTATAGCTCCCTTTCGAGCTAAGCGTTAATAAAAGAGTTAACGAAGGCGTTTTTGACGTTCATTCGGTCCCCATGTAGTTTTCCAATAACAGCGAGCATTTTTGACAGTTTAAAGGGACGTTTGCGAATAGAATGGTTGTAAATGAGACTCGAAAGCAATAGTGTAAAGGTTTGCCAAAGGGAGTTTGACAGGCATATCAATTTTTCTTAGTTTTGAACTTTATGTAAAGAAATATGTATCCTAATCTAAAAATGTCAGTGATAACTATTAAATAGAGAGCTTAGAGTAAAAATACAAATAACACACTTTTAAAGCAAACTCCATTTTATACTTCTGAAGGAACAATTCGAAATATCTTGACTGTGCAGTTAAAAGTTTTATTTTTTTTGTATTAATAACATATATTCACAATAACATCGTTTATCTTCCGGGGTTTTAAACTATCTTAAAAAGTAAAGTGTGTTCTTTCGGTTAACACAGTTTTATAAATTTTATTTAAATACTGATTATATTAAAATCTATCTGTTTATTGCAATAATTTACTGTAATGTTTATGTTAGTATCACTTTATGTTAGTACTTTAATGTTAGTATCACTTTATGTTAGTACTTTAATGTTAGTATCACTACATTAAAGTTAAATTATTGTTTGAGAACAAACTGGTGCACTGCCCCCTAAGGGCGGGAAAGGGATGGAGTGCGCAGACAATTAAGTCTTCAACCTCCTTCCTATTTTTGTTACTTTTGAGATGAAGGGGGTCCGGGAGACAATTTTCTAAAAACTTTACTAATTAACTTAGAATTTTAAAATTTTTATACTGATAAACCATCTAACAACTAAGCAAAATCACATCAAAAAAGTAATCAAAAAGTTTTTAAAAAAATTAAAAATTGAAATTTCATTAAAAAAGTGGGGTCATTTAAAATTGATATAACTCAAAATATTATTGATAAATTTTCAATTTTTTTTCACTTAATCAAGCAGAAACATACTATCTGTAACTTGGTCAAGGCATTTTAAGAAATATTAATTTTTTGAAAAAATATGAACAACTAAGTAAAAAATTCTTTAAATTTTTATGCAACTTTTTTTAAAAAATTCATATTTTAAAAAGTTTATAAAATTTTTAAATTTACCTCTTTCAAATTAAAGTAAAGAGTTTCAAAAGTATGTATTTCAAATTTCAACTCTTTACCTTGAACGGTTCTTGACTTATATCAATTTAAAGATGAGAAACAGTGAAAAAACACATAATAGAGAAAACCGGATTTGAATGTTGAAAATATAATGCTTGATATACCAAAGCAGCCGGCAACAAATTATTGTAACTCCAGTTCTATTTATGATAGAAACATAGTTCAAGCATCAATTTAAGCAGAAAAAACAGAATTCCTTTTTGAAAGCAAAAAAACGTTTTTTGAAAATCTCACGATTTTTGTGTCCCAGACCCCCTTAAGAATATAATGAAAATAACTTAGAATTATGAGGAAGGAATAATGTATCAAAAGGAGCTTTACACTAAAAGGAGGAATACACTAAAATTATGATGTATTTAAAATGTGGGATCTATTTATGTAAGTCAGTTTTTACGCTATTGAATTTTCGAAACGTTGTTTTAATGAAATATAGAACTAAAAATTTGTTTCAAAAATGTTTTCCTTGAATTCAATAATGTTTATCTGGGCTTTTCCAAAAAAATAAGCTAATTAAATAAGGTTTACACGAAAAAAAGATGTAAATAAAATTGATTTATTACTATGTTTGTATGCATGACTCATTATAAGTTAAAAGTACTTCTAATACAACCGGCCGTGAAAGCCTTTCTGGTTTTTTTCTTTGTGATTATGGAGAAAGAAATTTTAATATTAAAGAACCTTAATTCTAAGTTTCGAGAAGATTTTGACATTTTCATAGTTCATAATTCGGGGTACCTATCGTGTTTCTGACTGAAAAACTGTTAACTCTTGTTTATAATTCACTACTCTTTAAAAAACAATTTTAACACACGGCTTTTTTATTCAAAGGTACATCCTAAGTTTTTTGCTTAATTATGTGCATAATTATTTTAATAAATTCATTTGTATTCTCTAAACTAAAATTTGTAGTTTTATTTTTGAGAAATTCCCAACCTAATGTTTACGCGACCAAAATAAATGAAGGAATTACTTTTGTTACTGACCCAGAGGTATAGGTAAGGTACTACATTTATTTAAAACACTATCTTTAAAGCATACCTAATCTAATTCCACTTAGAATTAATGATGTTATGTAACAAAGGAAGTTAATTTCGGTTTGAAATACGTACTTTTCACTGTTATAACACCCTTTTATCAATACGTGCATACTCTGGGTGTTAGAAATAAAACCAGATTCCTGGAGCCGATTCCGAACAACACTATAGATCAAAAGAAATCGTATTCTAACGGCAATTACCGTGAAAGGAAATTGCGCGCCCTTAAAAATAATTTTACCTACACACGGGCTTTGAAACGCCATTTCTGTAATTAGAGGGAAAGGCCCGAGGGAAACGGACTCTGGTTAAAAGATGAAACCGTATGCCCGGAGGACTTAGTTACCGTGCTCCGAAATTGGAAGCAGCGGTGTGCTTTTGCTTGCTCGAGGGACAATAAAAGTGATGTTCTTGGTTTTTTTGTGTGTATTTTGTATATATTTTTTGGTGATGGGTGGCAACAGTGAAACGACGAAGATGTGCTGTTTCGAAGACACGCTTTGTGATTAAGGGCAACGTTTGAAGGTATGCGATTTTTCAGCGGCTGGCGGGAGTTATGTTGAGGTTAAGTCAATATTTTTATTGTTTGAGTAAAATATAGGTAGGGAAAAGTTTTGTTGGAAAATATATATATGATTGTTTATTTGTTGTTGATTATGTTTTGTATGAAAAGTGCGAGGTATATTGGGAATATACAGGGTGTTTCAAAATTGCGTTGCACGGCTTTTATTCGGAACCAGCCCCTTCTTGGGTCATGGAAGTAAGGTCTACCCCTAGGTAAGTGACCCTGGAGAATCCATTGAGAGTACTTACAGCGCCCCTAGCGGCGAAATTAAAAAGTTAAAAAAATTAATTTAAAAACTAAAGGAGATAGAGCAAAAACTTCAATGAGAGTATTGTTGCCAACGTCAAGAAAAACTCATTGAAAAAAAATTGATCAAAATATCTTGAATATTCGCGGAGATATTAGCATGTGAAAATAGCACTTTTTCAGGGGTCAAAAAGTAAAAAATTCAAATATTTGCAAATTTTTCAGTGAAATTGTGAAGTTTTGTGTTTTTTTAGTTGAAAGAACACAAAATTTAATCGAAAAATCAAAAAAATTTGCAAATATGCGAACTTTTTACTTTTTGACCCCTGAAAAAGTGCTATTTTGACATGCTAATATCTCCGCGAATATTCAAGATATTTTGATCAATTTTTTTTCAATGAGTTCTTCTTGACGTTGGCAACAATACTCTCCTGAAGGTTTTTGCTCTATCTCCTTTAGTTTTTAAATTAGTTTTTTTAACTTTTTAATTTCGCCGCTAGGGGCGCTGTAAGTCCTCTCAATGGATTCTCCAGGATCACTTACCTAGGGATATGCTTACCTAGGGAAGCAGGCTTAAGCCTGTCAATAGAAACCCAGCGCTCTTTCCCATTAAGCTGCAAAAGAAAGATCTTACGCCTACGCTTCAGCACTTCGTAGGGCCCTTCATAAGGAGGCTGTAAGGATTTACGGACCAGATCAATCCTTAAAAACACATGCGAACAGTTACTGAGCTCCTTTGGGACGTAAACGGTCTTTTTACCATGCCAGGAGGTTTGGACTGGCCTGACGTCTTTAAAAGCTTTTAGCAACTGCATGATCAAATCCGGTTGCGAAAGGGAAATCTCAGGCTCAACAAAGAATTGTCCAGGCAACCTTAAATTCTGACCATATACTAGAGAAGCTGAAGAATAATTCCAGTCAGTACGAACAGCAGTTCTCATACCTAAAAGTATAAGAGGTAAACAGTCAATCCAAGAAGCGTCAGTATAACACATTAAAGCTGCCTTAAGGGTTCGATGCTGGCGTTCTATCAAACCATTTGCCTTTGGATTATAGGCAGTTGTTCTAACCATTTCAGTACCCAAGTTACTCATTAAAGTTTTGAAAGTTACAGACTCAAATTGCCTACCCTGATCACTCGTGATTCTAGCAGGGGCACCAAAACGTGCAACCCAATGAAAAAGGAAAGCACGGTAGACAGATTCCGCGGTAATATCTACTAAAGGAATCGCCTCACACCACCTAGTATAGCGATCGATAATAGTTAGGCAATACTTAAAGCCACGAGCTAAGGGCAAGGGACCAATTAAATCCAAATTGACATGGCTGAAACGAGAATTTGGCATTTCTATAGTGCTTAGAGGTGAGATGGTGCGCCTGCCTACCTTAGCTTTCTGACAAGCAATACAGGTACGACACCAACTCAAAATATCCTTACGCATAGAAGGCCACACATAGTTAGCACATATTTGCGCAAGACTAGTACGTGCACTGAAATGAGCTAAACTGTGAACAGAGTCAAAAATAACTCTCCTGTGGGAAAAAGGGACGTAGAGACGCGCATTTTCCTGCGAAACATCAAAATAAAGCTCAACAGCAGGATTAGGAAGTTTTATAAGTTCCAGTTTTAAACTAGTCTCAGAAATTTTATCCAAAATATCCCTCAACTGAGAGTCTTTCAACTGCTGCTCTGCAATCTCAGTGTAATCAATTTTAACTGGCAAAACAATTTCATCAACCCTTGACAGTGCATCGGCTACCAAATTTTGAGACCCCTGTAAATAACGTAGGTCAGTGGTAAATTGTGAAATGAACTCTAAATGGCGTAAACGCCTAGGTGAACATTTTTCAAATTTCTGAGCGAATGCATGTGTCAAGGGACGATGATCAGTAACTACATAGAAGTTCTTTCCCTCTAACATATACCTAAAATGCACAATTGAAAGGTATATTGCTAACAACTCTTTATCAAAAGCACAATACTTTTTCTGAGCATTATTTAACTTGACAGAATAAAATGACAATGGTAAATAACCTCTTGGAGTTACCTTATGTAAAGCACCACCCACAGCAACATCACTAGCGTCTGTAAATAGAGCAAGCTCACAGTCTGGTTCTGGATGAGACAATTGAACTATGTTAGTTATGCTTAGCTTACATTTGTTAAAAGCATCTACTAACAAATCTGTCCAAACAATTTGTCTGTTATCGTTCTTTTTACAACCAGATAATAAGGCATTAAGAGGGGCATGCACCTCAGCCACCTTAGGAATAAATCTCCGGTAAAAATTTAAACATCCAAGAAACCTTCTAAGCTCTTTAACAGTTTTAGGCCGGGGATAGTTAGCAATTACATCAGCTTTATGAGGCAATGGCTTGATACCTTTAGAATTAACCAAATGTCCTAGAAAAGACACCTCAGTTTTACCAAATTCACATTTCGAAACATTCACAGTTAAACCATACTCTTTAAGTTTTTCAAAAACAAGACGTAAATGTTTTAAATGCTCTTCTGAGTCTCTACTCGCAATTAAAATGTCATCAATATATGCAAATACAAAGTCAAAATCAAAGAGAACTTCATTAATGAACCTCTGAAAAGTTTGAGCTGCGTTACATAGGCCATATGGCAAGTAAAGAAACTCAAACAACCCAAACGGTGTGATCACAGCGGTTTTTTTAACATGATCTTCATGTACAGGAATTTGATTAAAGGCTCTAACCAAATCAATTTTGCTAAAAATTTGAGAACCATATAAATTATGACCAAAATCTTGCAAGTTAGGAACTGGATATTTATCCTTCTGAGTACATGAATTTAAACCTCTGTAATCACCCGTGGGGCGCCAATCAGAATTGTTTTTTGGGACCATATGTAACGCACTCGCCCAAGGGCTCTTAGAAGGGCGGCAAATTCCACATTTTAGCATGAAATCAAACTCAGCTTTAGCTGCTTTGAGTTTATCAGGACTTAATCTGCGGACCTTAGCCGCAATGGGCGGACCAAAAGTCTCAATATAGTGGACAGTATCATGCTTAACTCTAAAATGCTCAAGTCTAGGCTTAGTTATTTCAGGAAATTCAAGAATTAAATCATCGTATACACTAGTATTAACAATAGTTTTCACACTAGGCATCCGAGTCGGCATTACAACACCACGATTGCCAATATTAGTGGTAGGGTCAATTAACTTTCTATTTTTAATATCAACCAATAAATTGAAATGTTCCAAAAAATCAACGCCTAATATTGGTTTAGAAACATTTGCGATCACAAATGTAAAGTTGAAATTTCGACGCAAACCAAAATCTAATGACAGAAATTTTGATCCGTAAGTTTTTATCGTTGAACCATTGGCCGCATACAAGATATTTCTTGAGGCCACTCTACAACCCTTAAATGAAGCTGGCAAAAGGCTGAGATCAGACCCAGAATCAACAAGAAATTGTAATTTAGTTTTACGATCAGAAATAAAGAGGCGGCGATTGTAAACTACGCCCTTATCAGCATTGATCACCGACTCTAATGCTGGGCTTCTTAGTTTAAATCAAATTCACAGGGTTTGATACACTTAAGGGCTTTGGTAGCATATTTCTTATGATACCAGCACAATTTGGTAGACTCAGTATCAGACTCAACCTTCTCAGTAACCTGCGACTCCCTTTCTGCCTGTTTGCCAGAACGTCCTCGCGAAACACTTCTCACTCTGTTGAGCTGACGAATTTGGGACTTTAAAGAAGAAATTTCGTCTTTTAAGGACTGAATCTCCGATCTAAGGGAAACGTCTTGAGTAACGTTTACCGCACTACAACTAGGTGTCACATTTGTAACTTCAAAAACACAATCAGCCGTACCGGCCAAATCATCCAAGTTGTCCTTACTTACACTAAGTATTGATTGAATAGAAGGAGGCAAAAGGGATAACCACATCGATTTAAGTGCCTGATCTGAAAAATTCACTCCAGCCAAATCCCGCATCCTTCTAAGCAAACCAGAAGGTTTAGAATCACCCAAAGTTAAATCTTGCAAAAGAGTCTTAATACGTTTACTTTCCGAAACAGAATACTCCTCAATTAAGCGATTTTTAACAGTAGTATAAGGATTCTCCAGATTGGGCTTATCGATCAAATCAGCAATAGCTAACATAACTTGCTCATCTAAAGCAGAGATAAGACAGCAAAACTTAGTTTTCTCAGTAGTTATATTGGATAACGAAAAGTTAGCCTCAATTTGGGTAAAATACAACTTAGGGTTGGAAGTCCAGAAACTAGGCAAACGCAATGCGATCTTGCCAACTTCACTGGCGGCGGCAGAAATATTTGTATCCATTACGGGGGCAGCAGAATCTTTAGTACCAACAACTGGATTACTCATAATGCAAATCACAAAACCTGACACACAAAATCAGAACAATTACGATTGCAGAGAGCAGCAGTTGACAAAAAAAAGCAAAACTTACCAAACCGATTGACTATCGCAGTGATCATACCCAACAGTTTCGAATCACGAGTGCGCAGTTACAAACACCAAAATCCTCAGGGAGAATCATGGGAAGCTACTAGAAATATAACAAAACATGGTTATAAGAAGCATTCAAAATAGTCCGGGTCACCACTTGTGGGACACCTGAGAAATAAATTCTAATGCTAATGATTAACAGCATATTTATTAAACATAACACAAACAAAATATCAACAAGAATAAAAAGAAAATATTACAGAAAGTGGGCCGCGGCTCCACAGCATTATAATACAGGTATGTTTACAACCAGCCACCAGCTTGCATTTATATGATGGCGGTTCGCCTACCTTTACAGTTACAGCTTACAGGACATAACATAAATAAACCAAGGTAACAGAGTCACAGAGTGCGACGCCACACTTCCATGACCCAAGAAGGGGCTGGTTCCGAATAAAAGCCGTGCAACGCAATTTTGAAACACCCTGTATAGTGGTGTCCTTTAAAAAAAACCCACTTTTTCAGTTTTCCGTCATTAAAAGCTTATAAAATATGATAATTTAATCGAACAAAATTGTGTTGTAACGGCTCGTCCTCCTCTACATTTTAGTGCTTAGTAATTTTAATTCCGACTCTCCGTTACAAATTGGGAGACAAAAAAGTAAGAATCCAAAAAAAACCCAATTTTCCTAAAAAAACCCATGTACCCTAAAAAAAAACCCACACTTGAAAATACTCAAAATATTAAGAAAAAATATGATTGAAAGGTTTATTTTGATAGAAAAGAGAATAGTTAACATAATTAAAACCAAGTTCATCACAAATTATTTCTAAAATTAAAACTGTGATAAGTTTTTCTACTCAAGAATTTTGCCTTCAAAACACAACGACAATAGCGTTTTTATTGTTGTATTTTGATGAAAACGACCTATTAAATACAAATACTTAATACAATTTCTATAAAAAAGCTTAAGAACGGTAATTGGCACTGATATTTTATTTTAAACCCGTAACCATTTACTCTCAAAACCCATTTTCGAGTAAAACTCGGTAAAATGCTATATTTTCATGGAAAATGGCTGTTTTTGGTAACATTGAGTTTTTATCAAAAATACTGAAAAAAAATTGAGAATTACCCAAACAACTATTCTATTTGCATAATTAGTTGTATATCATGAATAATATTAAATATTTTGCAAAATTTTTTATTTATTTTATCATTTATTACAAAATGAAAAGTGGGTTTTTTTAGGCACACTATGGGTTTTTTTTCACCCCTCATTTCAAAGACTACCGTAGGGTCCCTAATTGGCCGACTGAGCTGAAATTTCAGTATTTTATTCTCATAATAACGGGATAACACAAAACCACGTGAAGAATGCTTTAAAATGTTTATAACATATATTTTTACAGCATCAAAATCTGCATAACTAAATCATATTTTTAGCCCAAAATCGACATTTTCTATTTATTCAAATAAATAAGTAAATAAACGGTTATTTGACATGCTTTCAAGTTCCCTGCCACTTTAAATGGCTTAGGAAGACAGGGACATGAGAATTTAAAATTATTTTAATTATTTATTTAAAATATCTCGATGGGTTTTTTTAGGGTACAATTTGGAGTGGTTTTTTTTTAAAGGACACCACTATATAGTATATAGTATATACTAGGAATCTAAAAATCTGTTTTGGATTTTATTGATTTACTCATACGTTAGAGACATAGTTAGTATGTAAGCTATAATCTATTCATTTAGAATAGGCCGGTGAGACTTATTGCACCATAAGCAGTAATTATTGAAATTCTCATCGAAAGATTGGTATTGTGCAATTACTAGGCATCATAAACTGATGCAGGAAAAATATTGTAAAAGAATCGATCACTAAGGTTGTGTGAAGAACGTTATTAGGTGGTTATTGAGCGTTACCACTCCTGTTTCAACAGTCTTTTCTAAATGAAAAGACTATAATTATTTCATGTTAGACCATACATAACTTTTAAAGAACTAAATTTCATTTTTAATTAAAAGATTGTTCTCATTGGATTAGCTGGACCGAAGCGCCAAGTGTCCTGACAAAATCGCTTAAAATAACCAAAAATCAAAGTAATGCAAATCAATTAACAAAAAAAAACAATTGTTATGCTTTATTTAAAGTGTAACTTTCAAAATGTTTCTAATATAGTCAGGTTGGGGAGATTTGTGCGCTGCTAATCCTTAAGTACCATTTATCCTGAATACACTGATGTGTTAGATTTATTTAAATAGTAACTAATATAAACTAAACATAAATGTAACAACAAAGTAAATTAAGAATTTCACTGAAAAGGGGGTCTTCTCACTTCAATCATATTACATTAGGGTCATTTCATTTAAAATCACCCGATGAGTGTTGCCACCATGTCACAGATTTTCCTGAAAATTTTATGTGGAAGAGAACATGATGAAAAAGGGCTAAAATAATTTTTTCAGAATTTTTCGATCAAAACTGACGTTGTGGGGCCATTTTGAATTTGACTGAAATCCTCAAAATGGCTGCACTAGATTAATTTGTCTTAAATAGAACAAATATTAATTGTAAATGACTGCTTAATGTTCACCCTTTCTCCCTCTTTCAATCAATCAATGAATTTTCATTGTTGTACTTCTGAAAAAGTTGATCCTTCTGGGAAGGTAAATATAAGACAAATTTAAGACAAAATACAAAAAACACCCTTCTGAATTTTTTTATGTTGAAGAGTATAAGATTTGCAATATTGTGACAAAAAATCAAAATGGTGAAAGTTGGGGTTCTATCTTTAAAAAATTCTTTAAAAAATATACAAAAAATTCAATTTTTCACCTTCTTTAATTTTTTTAAAATTAACAACAAAAAACACCATCCTGAATTGTTTTATGTTGAAATATGTGATATTTTCAACATTGAGAAAAAAAATCAAGAGGGTGAAAGGTGGGGTTTTACCTTTAAAAAATTCCTTAAAAATTGTTAAAAAAATTCCTCCAAAAAATGTTTAATGGATTTTTCTAAAAGTTGATCCACTATTTCTGGAATATTTTTGAATTTTTCATGAAGTTGGTATTTTTATCTTTAAAAAGACACCAAACTCATCTATATCAGATGTTATTGAAGAATTATTTGATGTTACAAACACGCATAGTATTTCGTCTAGTGCCGCCATTTTGAGGATTTCAGTCAAATTCATAATGGCCCCACAACGTCAGTTTTGATCGAAAAATTCTGAAAAAATTATTTTAGCCTTTTTTCATCATGTTCTCTTCCACATACAATTTTCAGGAAAATCCGTGACATGATGGCAACAAGATTTTTTATTTTGGGTGATTTTAAATGAAATGAGCCCCATTATTTAAAAACTCTAAATAAAAATGTCCATCCCATTATTAAATGTTGATAGTGATAGTTGATAGTGATATAGGAAACTGAGTTTCCCAGTTATATCTCAACATTTAACCCCGCGATCATTGATTTAGGAAAATGACCCAGACAAATTACCCAGAGCTACACTATTTAAAATGTACCTGCGCTTTCGGGAGAGGGAGATAAGCTTAGTTCCACCCCAGTAAATCGAATATTAATGTGGTTATTCTATGAATACGTATCATTTTAAGTGAAGGAAGTTAAATTCATCTGAAAAGGGATGGAGATGTCTTCGAATGACTACAAATATTAACTTAAAATATGTTTCATATTGTATTAAGTTCTGATATCAAATTAATTAAAAATAACATTTAATCGAAAATATGATATGAAAATATGTTATGTTTCGGGGTGGATTTTTGAAGATATTCCCCTCTATTGCCAGATTGCAAAGAGGGGAATATCTTCAAAAATCCACCCCCAAACCTTAAATTCCTTCATTCGGGGTCATACTTTGAACAGCTTTATTGTTCACTTCAAAAGATGAACAGACCATTGGATTTGGATGTAATACGTATAAAAGGGTTAGAAGTCGTCAGTTAAAAAAGGGGATTAAGTCTATTAAATAAATAATTGATATTTTGGGCTCAAAACTATCTCCAAGCTTAGTTCTACGCATAAGTAGGAAGACAGAAAAACTCCCTATAGGTAGTGATATAGCCCGTTGAAGTTGGCGAAATGAATGTACATTTATAGTATTTCTTTTTAAATAACTAGGGGAGCTACCGCCCCCTGATTGCTATCGCTCGCCAACCCCCGTTAACTGCTTACACAGAAACTTTTGGACCGCTTCGCAATTCCACCCAAAACCCAGCTCACTGCACTTACTTAATTTATAAAACATTCTTAAAACAGGGGTAGTACTTCTCCGGGGTATTCTTTTGAAAATGGCGGATATTTTTTCAGTGGCGTAATTTTAACAGTTATTTTATGGTAACATGAATTGGGGGATCGCCTTATAATTCCAAGAAAATTAACAACAGAGCAATGTAAACATTCTTTTACCCATTTCCCCAAGGTAATGTTTTTTCACAGATCCATTAAGGAAGCACTGAAACATCTCAGGAATAAATTAAACTTTCTTAAAATTTGTAATGATTGGATGTGAAAAATGTAGTAATTATCGCAAACATCACGAAAATTTAGAATTTCATCTTCATGAGAACAAACAAACGTCGAAGTTGTATCAGTTTCATAGCAATGACACGAATGTCTAGACTTCCAACATTTTTTATTTTTATCTTTATTTCTTAAACATTCACCCGTGCTTGCGTTTTGGCATTATGAA
Organism: Tetragnatha versicolor; assembly: GCA_024610705.1. NCBI lineage: Eukaryota > Metazoa > Arthropoda > Arachnida > Araneae > Tetragnathidae > Tetragnatha > Tetragnatha versicolor. The sequence continues at coordinate 2,128,139 of JANDEH010000001.1, forward strand.
ATAAAGAGTCTTAGGGTGTAAGTAAACAAAGCCCATACAAAATTTTTTTTTAAATTAGGAGTGTTTATATACAGAGACTGTTGGACTCCATTGATATACATTAACTTGTCTTAATGAGTCAGTTTCATAATTTTATTCAATTGTTGTCATAGTCTTTTTATTCCTTCCTCACTTTTTTCCTATGAACTAAGCATGACTATAATTTCTTTCTCAATATTAAAGTAGTTTTTAAGATACTTTTTCATCTGAAATTTCACAAATTTGAAAAAGGGAATTAGTACGTTTAAACTTTTTCAACTGTAAAACTGTTATGAATCTTCTATTTTTAGAAGGATTTTTATTTTCTCAGAACTTTTTGACTTATATTTACTTTCCAAACTGACGATTCAAGTGACAAGGTTACTCATGCAATTTGGTTGGCAAACTTCGTAAAATGGATTAATTTGTGCGTTGTTGTAAAGAAGTTCCCATTTCCCTCTAGATTTCTAAAAGTATTTCAGTAGCAGGTTCATAGAATACTAAATTTCCTAAAGTTGTTTTGCATTATGTTTACATTATTAAAATATAATTTTATCCACCATGCATAGATAACCTTTCATACAATGTAACAATCTTTGGCTCCTAACCAACCCATGAAAATTTTCTGTAAAAATATATATACCCATAATTTTGATTTCTTAATTGTGGATTCCATCCCGTCCTTCTCCGAGTGAGAGATGCTTTTCCCGGGCTTTTGAAAGGTCAAGTGGCAAAGAGCGAGCGAAGCGTTGCGATGTGCCTCACGTAAAGCCGCAAATAAAGGGAGCTGTTTGTTGCAGGAATTGTACTGTGTTCCGATTAGAAAGAGGATAGCTCCTGTGCAGCTCAACAAATAATTAACGTCACATCTTGTTTGGGGGATTCCGATTGGCCTTTGCTCAGGAGAGAGTCGTACTTCCAGGGCTGTGATCGGAATCCTTCATTTTCTGTTTGCTGATGAAGGCTTAAGGTCGGGCAAATTTTTCTGAGGGATTTTAGAGGAGTATAAGGGATAATAACACTTGGGGCATATGATTTCAGTACTCAATTATCCTCAAAATTATAATTGAGATAATAGCATCAGTATACATAAATTCCTACTTAATGTTAATTATTTAAAGATTTGGGTTGAGAACAACGTTTAACTCAGAGATTAACAGCACTAAAAATATTGTTACTTTATTATTTTTCCTTCTTTAATTACTTTTGAGTAAGTTTTTCAGAATTGTTTTAGTTAATTTTTTTTGAGGGTACAAGGACATGAAACACCTTCAAAAATCGATTTTTATTTTTTTGTCCCAAAAAAAGTTCAATTTCTTCTGATTCCAAAAATATATAACACATATGTTTTGTATTAAGTTATGCCCTAAATAACTAAAGTGAAATGTAAATTAAAGCACCATACCCCCCCATGTCTTTGCGTTTTTCTTTATTATCTCAAAACAAGTTTTTTTAAGTTTTAGGTACACATTTAAAAAAAACTATCAAATTAAAATGCTTGAAAATTTGTATATATACTTTTAACAGTCTTATAAATAAATTAGACCAACTTTTTTCTAATTTTACTCATACCTGATTTAAAAAAAAATAACAATTTTTAAAAACATAAGAAAAATTGGTAATTTTAAAACTATACTTTACCCATATACTTTAACTATACTTTAAAAATTACCCAAATATTTACTTTTTATAAAATTTGATCTTCTTTGTTTTAAAAATAGTTCTTAACATATATGTGAAAGAATTTTTCAAAAATATTGAACACTTTTTCTGGAAATGGTACCTAATTACAAATATGTGTTTAAGAATCTCAAAATTTCACCTAAGTTCGACTAAAAATTAAATATATTAATATTTCACAGAGAGTTATTATTTACAATTGAAATTGGTTACTTTAGTACTATTTCTATGTACAAAAAAAATTGAAATCCTACGTTTAAAATTTTTAAAAATATGGCCCTTATAGTAAAACCTAAATTTCGTCTTTTTTCGTCACCGAGCACGTCCTTGTACCCTTAATTTATCTGCGTGGTGGATTGTATCTGAAATTTTTAACTTCAAAAGTAATTAAATGGAACATATAACCAACTTAATAACTGACACAAAATAAAAGCAGTTTTATAAATGGTTTGAGTAAAATGAAGATGTTTCTTTTTAAAAATTTGGTGAGGAATTTTAGCAATTAAGTTACAAAAAGAACTTTTTCTAAGTTGCAGCTTTGCAATAATGTAATTGGTTTCATTGATAAATATTTTTCTTTATAAACATTTTTGGTGCCTGCAAGGAATAATTATTAATTAAAACTTAGTTATCTTTATTTCTTTTAAATTACTTACACTCAAAATAATTTTACACATCAAGTATTTTAATACAATATTCAAGTATTTTATACAATAATCAAGTAATAATCAAGTATACAATAATCAAGTATACAATAATCAAGTATTTTAATAACAAACATTAATTTCTTGTGAAACTTCATTGCTTTTTAAAGTTATACTTCTTTTGTTTCCATTAAGTACACGTTTTTGTGCTAAATAAATTTTTGGTATAAAATTATACGGGATCTCAATGATGCTTTCATTCGTGTTTGCTTTTTAAACAATTTTCATACAATGTAGAAAAAATAAACTGCAAAATAACCGGTTGAATGAAACGGAATTTCTTAACCAAAATTAAATAACCGGTTGATTACCCATTGACTCCCAAACAGAACTAAGTTAAAATCTTAATTGACCATTTTATTTCTTAACTATTATTTAAACCTATACTAAAGATTTTAAAATCCAATCAGAATTCAAAGCACCGTGTTTTTTTACTCTTTGTCCAACGGTCCGGAAGTGCTACCACTGCCGTATTAAGAAGAAGCAGAGATCTTACGATCGAATGACTTGAAGGCTTTTAACTCGCTTTCTTTGAAGAACCTAATGGAAGTTGTTTCGGAGTTATAGCCGTTAGCCTCCCGGAATGGCAGTTAGAGATGACTTAAGAGTGGCTTTAAGCCGTTTGGGGGGATTTCTAGATATGTGGGTGACTTTTTTCTCTGTTCGGTTTGGTTTTAAGTGTGAGGTATGGAGTGTTTTTTATGTTCGTTAAATGATTCTGTTAGGCTTAAAAACTGATTGGGGTAAAAAGACAGCGTGTATGAATAGTTTGACGCTTTAATTTTTAGTTTTAAAAGAAAAATAAATATAAAACTGGTGGGAGTTAATTATATTTAAAAAATAATCTATGACAATATAATTTTTAATGTGAGTGAGGATTCAGGTTATTTGTCGTATCAGGTGTAAGGGTAAGGGTGTGAAAACTTGAAAAACGTTACTAAATTTTATAACACATATTGAAGGAAATTTGTTTAAGTAAGATAACTATCAATGTACCTCTGGACAAAAATCCAAATGTGATTTCTGTCTAGATGTAGATTTCCAAATGTGTTGTAGCTCTTTTTTAGCTCCCTCTAAAAATTTTAAGTAGTGGCTTATTTTTGCGTGAAGAATCTCTCTATTCTAAAAAAAAGTTTTTGGTGAACGGTTTCCAGCGAAAGGCTTTTTATTTACTGATCCGTATAACACATATTTGGTATCAAACTGTCCGGATTCTTTTGAGGATGTGCAAAGTGCCTTTAGAATTTCTAAAAAAAATCTCAATTTTAAAATATTTCCATTTTTTTAGATTACGGATAAGGTTGCAGTTATAAAGCAAGAAACTATGAATTTCAAAAACAATTGAAAACATATTTCACTGGTTTTTAATATTCAAATAAATTAAATAATCATCTTTCTATTTATAACACGAATTTTTAAAATATATTTTGTGTTATTTTTAACAATATTTATATTTCTGTTGTTTAAACGGTTTTAATTATATTTAAAACTTATGTATAAATAATTTATCTGTTATTTTTTAAATAACAAATTAATATTTTTACATTTATCTTTGTCGTTGTGGCAACCTAATCATTACCATATTTACAAAAAAATATAAACTCGCTTTCGGAAATTTTGAACTTTTGCATTTATTTTTTACAATTGGGCCATTCCATGAATAATGAAACCAAAGTACCAATTTTTTAAAGTTAATAAAACCTATAATGTAATGCATCATTTTAAAGCTTAAGAGTTGAATTTTTCTAAAATATCCTTTAAATATCAAAAAATAAGTTATAAATAAAAGTTTTAGGCCAAAATAGTGGAACATTACAAAATTGAAAATACTCCACATAAAGTTAGTTAAGTTTGACTAGGCTTGCTGATATTAAAAATAACCTGTAGCAATTTAATTGGGGCTAGTTTTGGTTTAATCCTAGTATCCGTAACCAATTGGATTTGGCGATGTTTGGCGACATTTGAGAGGGCGATCAAATTTAAATCTGATACCAAAATAAAATGTTTGAAAACATTGAGTACCATGTAGGTTTTGTCTCTTATTTTTAATAGCTTAAGAGGTATTGTTTTTACAAGTATTATAATTTTTTTTATAAAGATTGTAAGTTAATCCAAAGGATTACGGAACTAATGCAATTCATCAATTTAAATTTAAAAAATGCTTGTATAAAATAAAGAACGTCCCCTGGCTTTCAAATTTTTGGGGTTTACAAATACAGAAAATTTGACATTTACAAAAGTTTGACTAGTAACTTAATTTTGATAAAAAGCTTTTAAAAACACAAGCACGTTTAACGCATCATCGGGAAAATTTAAATTAAGCGAGTGCAAGTAGGCTGCATTTAATGCCTGATACAGCTGTGGGTAAGTTGTATTGATAATAATTTTTTAAAATTTGAATTTAATAAATTTTATCTTTTTTTTTTAAATTCTCAGTTGACAATTCCAGAAATTTGCACTTGGTATAACTTATTTACTTTGTTTTCGTTAAAGACTCATTTTTTTACGTTGATATGTGAGTCAACAAAGTTACGTGTACTAAATATTTGAGGGTCTGGCTTTTGAATTCTTGATTTCAATTCTTGGTCAATTTGAGTTCTTGGTCTAAAATTTGTAAAGTCCTAGTACACATAACCGGATCGGCATTTGTGTGCGTACTCTTATCCTCCTTTCCCCTAATATGAATACAACCTAATATGAATATTTAGTGAAAACAAACCTAGGATTTTTTATGTCTGTTAAAATTTATTAATGCTTGAATTTCAAGTTTACTTATTTGTGTAAGATTTCTATTACTTTTTCATGATATTTTTCAATTTTTGAGATGTTATTTTTCAATGTTTTTGCCCACGCCAATTGCGGCCATTTTGATTGTGACGATTTTGAAAAAGTCGCCAACTTTTTTAGAGTTGGCGACTTTTTCAAAATCGCGCCAAGCCGGTTACGTATACTAGGATTTTACCCTAGTTTTTATCTCTGACAATTCTACTTATAGGTAAGATAATAAAATTTTAAGATATATTAATATAATAATTAAAAATTTTAAATTCATTATGCTATGTCCCTATGTTACGTCCGTAACATGAAAACAGATAATAGTAATTTCTGCAAACTCACTGGTAATCTCAATCAAATTTTAACCATATTTTCTCTTTATAAATCATATAAACATGCTTTTAACACTATTACATGAATTTTTGATACATATTAAAAAATTTTATGACTGTTACAGACGTAACATCCGATTTTTAATTTTTCTATTAGGATACCAAAAACCCCCTATATTCCATATTTTTTTTAGCCAACATGTCTTTTTTCATATTATAAGGGTAAGGAATGTGATTTTGGACTTTTTTGTTCTAATATGGGTATTTTAAATTTTTATCTTGCTCTTTTTCCCAAAATTAAGCCACAAATGAGCAATAAAAGGAAAAGAGTATTTAAAAAAAGATAACATTTAATAAAAGGCATAATTATTTTTAATGTCAAAGCAATAGAAAAGAAAAGCCTTATTGCTATTTGTCAATTATGTGAAAAAAAATGCTGTCAGTCAGCAGTTGATTAGTAAAACGTTTGAAGAAATTTCATTATAAATCAGTTTAGGCCATGGAAAAAGCTATTTCACTAAAAAAAATTGATAAATACATTGAAATTGTGTTTATACATGAGACTAGAAGCAAAAAATAATCATTTTAGTTTTAAAAATGTAAAAATAAGTAAAATAATGCAAATTACACTACGTAATCTAAGGTTATTTTAACGTTTTCTCAAAATCTTATTATGTAGTCTATAAAAACAATTCTTACCAAAAAAATTTTCCATACCTTGATAATAGTATTTTGTTTGATAAATAATTTTATATTGAACAATTAAATTATTTTATTTCATTAATAATGAGTTATAAATCAGACATGTTACGTCTGTAACAAGCGAGTGTTACGTCCGTAACAAATTAATTAGGCCATAGATTAATAAATAATTAAATTTTTGCTTCTACAATCACTTTTTTTAACTTTATAAACCTTCATAATGAATTACTGAGAAATTTTTTTTAAATTTTACCCTAAAATTCACAGGGATTTGTCAATAACTTTGAAAAGTGAAATATAGACAGTTCTGTGAGTTACGTCCGTAACACTTAGTTTTAAATTTTTTTAAAATTTTAGAACCATTGCTCAGTTGTCATAATTTAATATTTTATTAATCTACCTCTGATATGTTTAGAAAAAAAATACCATAGTTTACAATTAATTTTTTCATTATTTACAAAGCCTCAAAAGTTTCTATTTGTTACGTCCGTAACCATGGAAAGGCCCAATTATTATTATTTTTATATTCTTTTGCAAGTATGTTTTTTAAGGTAGTAAAATGTGACACCTTATTTCATAATGCCAAAACGCAAACCACTAGATTTTAGAGATAGATTTTAGAGATAGATAGATAGAGAGATAGACTAGAAACAACGTTTGTTTGTTCTCATGAAGATAAAATTCTAAATTTTCGTGATGTTTACGGTAATTACTACATTTTTCACAGCCAATCGATGAAAATAGTTACAAATTTTAAGAACGTTAAATTTATTCCTGAGATGTTTCAGTGCTTCTTAATGGATCTGTGAAAAAAACATTACCTTGGGGAAATGGTAAAGGAATGTTACATTGCTCTGTTGTTAATTTTCTTGGAATTATAAGTCGACCCGCCAATTAATGTTACCATAAAGGAACTGTTAAATTTCCGCTACTGAATGTATATCCACCATTTTCGAAAGAATACCCCGGAGAAGTACTAACCCTGTTTTAAGAAAGTTTTATAAAGTGAGTAAGTGCAGTGAGCAGGGTTTTGTGAGGAATTGCGAAGCGGTTCAAACGTGTCTGCGTCAGCAGTTAACGGGGGTTGGCGAGCGATAGCGAGCAGGGGGCGGTAGCTCCCTAGTAGATTAAAAAAATTAAAAAAATCATGCAAGTTCCTTATTCGTTTTTACTTTTTCAAAGTAGCTTTTAAAAAAGTTGGTTATCATAATAAAATTCCCCCGAATTCATCGGTATTATTTTCGGAAGGTTAGAAGATTTTTTAAATAGTCTGAGGTGGTTAATAATTTCTTTTGTTGTAAGTTTTAATTATTATAATTCTGTATTTATTTAATGGATAATAGTGAAAAGTATGCAACATCGGAACTGATTGGGTTTGGGTAGATATCACAGTTGGAACAGAGATGAAAAAAAGGCACTGGGAACACCGGGATGAAAAGTTACCGGGAACACCGGGATATGATAATTACCGGGAAGACCAGGATAGCCTATTAACCGTAAACAATGTAAGTTTCTATACCCCCTTTGGTACAATCCGAATGTTACTTCCAAAGCATTCCCAAGTAATGTTCCCTTGTAAAAGCATCATCCATCCTCATAAAAGGGGATGCGGTCAGTTGATGGCAAAACTTCATTGCAGATTGTATCAATACCCGGTTCTTTCTCATCTTATAGATCCCTCACCCCATGAATAATTCAAACCTCCTCCACCGTTAGGGGAGGGATATATTCATCCCTCTCCCCCTCAATTTATCAACGGCCCCCTGGAGATTAATGCTCCATCCAATCGATATTCAGCAGCTGATTCTCCTCGATCACTGTGGCCAGATTCAGAATGCTAATTACTCGCTCGAAACGTCTGATCACCGGGTTGAGTTGTCGCCGCAAAGATTTGCCAAACTCAACGCGAAAACTCGTTAAGGTGAAACCCTGGTGACAAGCGGGATTTTCGAGAACGCGAGTAGCCGTAAATCCTGTTGCCAGATGCTGTGATCCTAATGAAGAAAGATTTCAGGGGAAACGGATAACTGAGTTCATTTGGGGTTTATGTGTCGAAGGTTTTTCAGCAAGCGAATTTCTTTTTGAATTCATGTTAGTTTTGATGAAAGAGTGACTCTGATTGTGCAAGATTTAAGACTGAGACTGTCACACTTTATTTTTCATAGTTTTTTATCATTCACTAACTTAAAAGATATAAAATCTAAATAAGGTTAATAATGCTTAAATGAAATTATTACTGTGCAGAAATATTAGGGAAAATTATAATTAATTTTTAGTAAAATTTGAAACATTTGCATAGTAAAAAATCCTTTTATATCGCATTATTTATCTAAGTTCACTATATTAGATTATCACCTTAAAATAAATAAATTTAGAAGGGATATAAGTGCATTTAAAAACATCCCAATACTCTTATTTTTCTTATTATTGGATTATTTTCTGTTGTGTACCTCTAAATTAAATAGATAAAAAAATAATAGTGTAAAAATACCTCGATTCTACACTGCAAAAAAAACTGTAGAAAAACAGAAATTTTCAAAAACAATGACTTCATGTTTACAGAGATATTCTGTCATGTAACATTCCCACCGCACTTCTACTTATTTTATGTAAAATAACAGCTTTTATCTAGTTTTTTAGCTTATCTGTACTTAAACAGAAACTTACTGCATTGAAAACGAATACAGCTATTGGCAACATTATATTGAATCTTCGTTGGTTCAGTGGTAGCGTGCGTGCTTAGCATGCGGTAGGTCGTGGGTTCTATCCCCGGATATTAATTAATTAAAATTAGAAAAAACTCTACTAAAATAAGTGCATGCGCACAAGCAGAAAATTATTGAGAGGCAACAGAAAAATCTGTAGCTCACTTGACAGAAAGTTTCTTTTTTCAGCATTTACCTGTAGGTAACAGCTTTTTTCTGTTTACAGGATTTTTTGGCCTACAGAAATTTTCTGGCAACTTTTGCTGCCAGAAATTTTCTGTTTTTTTGCAGGATTATTTTTTACAGTGTACACTGTTCAACAATGAAAAAATATCCTTGATGAAAATAGTTTTTTGTTACAGATTTTGGATTGCTGAATACGAAAATCACCATTAAAATTCTCAATTGACTCAGGATTTTCGGGAAACAGCCCCTCCCCCTTTTTACGTTTTTCGACGACTTTATAACTTTAAACTCGATTTTCAGGGTCAAAAAGCATAACTTTAGTCTTCAAATTGCCTCCCAGGGAACAAGAAAGGTTCAAATTAATAAAATAGGATAAATTTTGAACAAATAGATAGGTTTAAGGGGTAATTACCCCCCCCCCTAAAAATGCAAAAAAAAAACGTTAAAAATAGTAGGATTTGTTATACCCTATTTATTTCTCTTATTGTTTACCCAATTCACATTTGAAGGGTCCTAACCCTTCAACAAGGACCCAAATTTGATGGCAATATGCAGCAAAGATTTTTACTAAAAGCGGTTGAGCTGTTAACGCCCTCAAAGCACCCACGGAAGGGTTCAATGCCGCACTTAGAGTTAAACTGCTGTGCAAAATGAAAGTTAAAATGCCACCGACTGAATTTCAGCTGATTCTTGTGTAAAATGACCTGCTGAAGTCAAATATGACACCCATTTTCCTCCATTACCCTCAGTTTTTAAGAGGATGCCCCCTAATTGTTATCCACAGCCATGCATCTATTAACATCTTGAAACATTGAATCCTCACTCCCTAAAACCGGTCAGTTGTTAAAGAACTGAAGAGTTTTTACTTAGGATAGACACAAAGTATAAGAAAAATGCCATTTGTAATCTTTTCAAAATCATCAATATTAATTCCTGAGCTCGCGAGCGCCTTCGCGATTCTGGGAGTCTTCCGAACTCTATACCGCGGGGGCTTCTGGGACGCTAACACCTCAACCGCTTTTAGTAAAAATTATTGCTGCATTATTGTCCTCAAATTTGGGTCCTTGGGGAAGGTTTAGGACCCTTCAAAGAGGAATTGCGTAAAAAATAAGCAAAATAAATAGGGTATAACAAATCCTACTATTTGTAACGATTTTCTTGCATTTTTAGGGGGTAATTACCCCTTAAACCTATACATTTGTTAAAAATTTATAATATTTATTAATTTGAACCTTTCTTGTTCCCTGGGGGGCAATTTGAAGACTAAAGCAATGCTTTTTGACCCTGAAAATCGAGTTTAAAGTTATAAAACGTCGAAAAACGTAAAAAGGGGGAGGGGCTGTTCCTCAAAATCCTGAGTCAATTGAGAATTTTAATGGTTATTTTCGTATTCAGCGACCCAAAATCTATAAGAAATGACTATTTTCATCAAGGAAAAAATTTTGAAGGTCAAATTTGTTGAACAGTGTTGTTTAGCTTTTTATAGTCATGATCCCAAGTTCGCAATTGGATGATTCCTTATTCTTTCAAATGTTCTTATTTTCAAAGTTATTCATTTAGGGTTTAATTGGATACTTCATTTTTAAACTTTTTGTGTTCTCAATAACAAACTTGTTACTGAAATCAATATTGACTTTAAGGTTATTTAGTTCATAATAGAATTGGGGAGGGTTATTATAAATTTCCACAATTATACTTTCAGGCAAATTACTACCTTTGTAATAACAGAAAACAAATAAACTAAAATAAATTAATAAATACTAAATAAATTAATACAATGGACTGAGAAATTTTACTCTGAAATTAATTTTTTATATAAAATTATAATTACTTGAGCTGAATACTTTCAAGTTGGTATTTAGGTATATAACAAATTTAAACTTTTCTTCAGTAAAACTTTTCTTGTATTTATAAAATAGTGATCAGATACTCCCTTGAGTAAAACTTAAAGAACCAACATGTCTCATAAAACATACATTTCTGCTTAAAATAATTTTTTTAAATAACACAACATAACAAACAAGAATTAAATATTAGGTTATGCATATTTCAAATATATAATTTTTAAATTAATATGGATATTAACCTTATTTTTACGTGATTTCCAAAAAAAATGTTTGACATGATTATCTAGCTAAGAGAAATTATGAGTGTAAACTTTAAATATATTTACACAATTTAAGTTCTTGAGATTTATGAATAATGCATCATGACCCCCATGCTTTTCATATTATACAATGTATAAAGGGGCTTATTCATAAAGAATTTTATATAAAATATAACAACCTTTTAAATATTATATTTGTATAGTTTTTGTGTTTCATTTCGGTTAAAGTAAAAGCAGTATTTATAATAAAACAAATTCGAATTCACTTTTTTCTAGTCACTTCAAAATTTTAAGAATTATTTAATGACTCTTAGGAGTATTTCAAGATCAAATTGATTCTAAGTGGTAAAGTGTTAACATATTTTAAAAAATTACCTTTTTATTACTATTTAAACTATAAATATGCACTAAACACCACCGTCACCTTATTAATAAATGACTTAAAAATATCTTTCTTATTTATCTTCTAAATTAACTCCTTTCCCGCCTATAAATCATTTTTACTGCTTGAAGCTTTATAAGGTATGCCATTATGAATATCTTTTTATATGTTGATCATAACTTGCACCTGTTTAATATTTGATAAATATTTATAGAAGGCAAAAAATAAAACAGTGAAAGAAGCCGAATATATTAAAACTGATTAGCTTTCAATAAACTGGCACGAAATTATGTGTGGAAGCTGGCTTGCCTTCTTACATTTTAAAAAAAAGAAAATGGGAAGCAAAAATATTGGTAGTGTAAAAGTATTACCTTTTTAGTTTAGTCATATAAATACTGTGCTTTGATGGTTCGATACAAAATATTTCTAGCAGGTAGAAGTTTTGTTTTCTTTTTTTTGTGCTATAATCCTTTTTTTTAAACTTCGGGGACAAAACTTTAAATTTATGTAAATAAATAAAAATAAAACTTATTAATGGAATATCTTTAACTCTTATTTTAATTTAACGAATGATAAATATTAAATAATTTTTTGCAATTAATTCATTACAATCATCAACACAGAGGGATTTTTTTTCGTTATATGTTTTAACACTTACTCAAACCGAAAGGCCTAGCAATTTTTTTTTTGCAATTTAAGTTTTCACATAGATATTCAAAAATAATTTTTTTACAAAAAAGTTTGAATACTCTTATTACACGTTTAGTTGGAAGTAGAGAAATCAGTTAGTAACTAATTATACCAAAACTTATTGTTGGGTTATGTAATATCATTAATGTATGGTGTAAGTATGCAAAACAATGAGGTATTCTCAAGTTTTGAGATTATATTTTATTCAAATAGTAGATAAAAAACCATGAAGAATGACGCTTACATCAAGTATTTCCGTAGCCTAGTTTCTGAGATATAAATTTTTGAAATTTCGTTTTTTGTTTGGGCGCGAAAACACTTTCAGTAACCCATATGGGTAACCTATGGGATTTTATAGTACCTAATTGAAAAAAAAATAAACAAGTCAAATAACTTTTTATTAGGTGTGTACTTTATTTATTCTTATCGGTGTAATTATGTAGAAAATGTAGGACATATCAATCAAAATCATATATTTCAATCAAATGATTTATTCGTGCTTTAAAATTCTCAGTTATGAAAAGTTCAATATTTGCTTAAGTAAAGGATAATGTTACGATAAAAATGCATTTGACGTTTAAAAATAAATAAGCCCGTAATTTTACAAAAATTAAGAAAAATGAATGATACCTTGTGCAGATTTTGCTTTAAATATTAGAGGAGATGAGGGTATTATGGAACACCCTTCATATATTTATTGGTTTTTAATAAAATCCACCGAATCATTTTAAGTACATACTATAACTAATCACAATGAAGGCCCAATGGTAAAATAAATCAGCATTTATTTTTTTTAATCAAAAAATGTACTTTTAGAAAAGTTACAAATGGAGGGTAATATGAAACAGTCGGGTAATATGGAATAGTTGGATTTACAGCTATTGAAAACTAATTAGACCTTAGAGAACAAAGTTAATCTTAACTATAAAAATATATTTAACAATTTATGTTCAAATAGCTTTGTTCATGAGTCTATTTACAATAGTCACAAACATAGTCGTCTTTTTCGGACCCTTTGCTTATGGAATATTCCATAATACCCGACAGGCCATCTTTTACTCTTTTACTGAACCCTTTTACTGACCGATAAAACATGGATAGCTAAAAAACGACTGCAATATAAGAAACTACTGATCTTTCAGTGTACATTATGCTTAACAACAAAATCAAAGGCTCATAGTTACTGGTAGGTTAAAAAGTTTGAACATGTACCGTCAAAACTTTCGAAAATCCTAAAACACACTTTACTTTGCTGCGACTGATAAGACAACAACAAGAAGCTTAACTCTCTGCGCACTTTATCATGGAGGATTTCTTTAGACTTTCGTGGCATTGCCACGTGATGACAACACGAGGGGGAGCAGAAACTCAGGTGTTCCATATTATCCGACTATTCCATAATACCCTCCTCTATATATAAAACTTAATATTTTAGTTTATTTTTATGCAGTAAAATATCTCAAAAATATAAACTAGAAGGTATCATTTATTAACTTAAGTTTTAAAACACTTGTGAATCTTTAAAGTAATGTAAAAATGTTTCTTAGTTTGAAGAAACAATTTGAATTTAATGGAATTTGCTAAGAAACAAATTCCATTCAAAATTAAATAAACTGCGTTCATCTGATGAAAAATCGTATTTTGTACTTCAACGTTTTCGGAAATCCATTGGGAATGAAAAAATCTTATAAACTGACTTAACGTATTCAGCGAGTGTCAAATGAAATTATCTTTATCCTTTTTAGAGGATGCGGGGCTTTCTTTTTGTACCAGTGCTTTTAATAGATTTCCTTTAAAAAAAATCCAAAATTTACCATATAAATGGAGTTGACTTAAAACAATTCATTGAGGAATAATTAATTTGAAAACTTGTTGGAAAAGACAGTTGCTATTTTAATTTCTTTTAATTTCCCTTTGTTAGTTTTTAAGCATTCAATATTACGCATTGCCATCCATTTTTTTGTTTTTTGAAATATTGTAAATCAACAATAAAAATTATTTTGCTATTATCCCTATGGGCAAATTGAGCAGCAGTTTTTGATCTGGTGTCTCTGGATCTAAGGAATAATTTAAAATATTTATTATATTGAAGAACATTAATGTTTTATATAACTCTGTTGTTGTTTCTAATCTCCCACATGATCTGACGAATCAGACCATGGAATCCGTTGACAGTAAAGAAGTCATAGACTAGAAGGGGCGATGAGTAAATATCCTTCCAGAGAAGACCCATGCAGTCGAGGATATGATGTGCCGAAGCCTGGTGTTGGTGGCATTTGGGACAATGTGGGAAGGTTTTCTCGCCCTCAGAGAAAGAAAGGCATTTTATGTGACCGCTGGCTAGACGGGAGAGACTGGTGCATGTTTTTCTATCGAATTTGAGGGTCAAGGCGTTCTCTCCAGTTCTCTCTCTTATTTTGCGATTTTAGTTCGCTGTAGGTGAGTGGAGTAGAAGAAGGGTCTGGGCGACTACAGCCCTCTTTGGCAAGATGGTCTGCCTTTTCGTTTCCGTGAATATCAACATGGGAAGGGATCCAATGGAGGTGAATGTCATGATGATGGGAAATGAGCCGCAGTTTATGTAGTATGGATTTGGTTGTCCTGTCGCCAATATGAACCCAGTTTTTGAGGTGCTGTATCAAACTGCTGCTGTCCGTTAGGATTCAAAATATATAGTGTAACTCTATATATTTTGTATCTATATAGAACATATGTTACTGTGAATGTCCGAAATTAGAGAATGTCGACATTCACCGGTGGTGATTGTCGACATTCACAGATAAGCGACTATGTGATTGTCGACATTCACAGGTGAATGTCGACATTCTCCAAATTTCGGACATTCACAGTAACATATAGTTATAACTCTGTGAATGTATGGATCATGTTGTTTTATAAAAAAAGGGTACCCATCCGTCCGTACAATAAAATGGACGGTAGAAGATCTATAAAAAGTTTTAAAAAATCAAATAAAGGTTGATTTAAGGGTCATGTGAGTCTTGAGGCATGGAAATAGCATTTTAAAGTTTTTATAACATTTAAAAATTCATAAATTTAACTATAAGCATTTAAACTTTTTTTTTGAGTTTTTGTGCCTCCAACTAAATGTCCTTTCGCTGTAAAATGTAACTTTCCTCTCATTAGATTCCCTAGTCTTTTAATCAAAATCAATTATATACCAAAAGTTTTACGGTTCATTACTTTTTGAAAGCGAATACGGTTCCCCCAGATAATAATAACTCGGGACTTTTGAACCTCGCCCAATAAGAAGATAACGAGCAATCTGAAGGGACCAAGAAATAGAACATATGAAAGGAGACAAAATAAAGAAGGAGAGAAGTAAAGGGCAAAACAGTTAACTCTTGGACAGAGTATTTCTGCTCTTTTCAAGCTCTTTCCCGCGATTGTATTTTCTGTAGACACGTCATTAGCTCTCTTCTGTCCGAGTGAAAGGGAATCGTGTCACAGTAGGGGGGGAGGAGCAAATGACCCCCAAGAATGTCAGCAAACCCGATTAAAAGAGCACCGAATGGGAACAAATAGAACTCACGTACTGTGGTCTCGGGAAGAGGAAATTGTCGTTTCTGCCATTACCAATATCTTCGGTTCGGACCTCTTAATGAAACTCGCAACATGAATGATTGGGCCTATCACACAGCGGCTAATCTCGACTAAGTCAGATGACTTGTCATAAGTTGGGGGAAATTGTGCCAGGGGAAGCTCTTTATGAAGAATTGGCTTTGTCCATATAAGCCGCGAGGAGGGGTTCCGTATATTTTGGGCTTTATTAATACCGGACTCAGGGTATACATACAGAGATAAATAACGGGAAACAATAGATCCTCTTTACTATTTCCCTAATTTATAAATTCTATAAGTACGTTTTTTCTGAGACGTTTACGGGTTTTTGAAGAGAATGTTGGCGTAGGGGTATTTGTTTTGTCGGTTTGAATATTTTGGGAAAAAAAATAAGGGAAGATTTTTAAAACTTACAGGTAGTTAAAATGTGTGTGACAGAAATTGGGAAAATCCTTTAAAAGTACTGTTTAATTTATATTTGAAAGTTGACGAACACGAATGGATTCAAAGAAGGGTTAAATTGTTTGAACCCTGCAGGGGTAAATCTTCTAAAGATACTTGTAATGACCTAGAAGACATATTTTATCGATAGGTTATCGGTATAGATGTTACAGTTAAAGTCCGGAAATCAGTTAATTTACAGATAACCTAGGTAATTTGCAGATTAACGAGGGTGATCCGTTAAAGAGCGAATTTTTTTTCAATTTCTAAGATTACCTAGGTAATCTTGAAATTACCTAGGTATTCTGCACCCTACCGACTAGACACTCGTTAATCTGCATACTACCTGTAATCAGTTATTTTACATATTAACGAGGGTGATCCGTTAAAGTACAAAATTTTATTTTATTTTATAAAAAGTTTAAGGAGGTTGGGGGGGCTGCCGCCCCCCCCCAAACCCCCTGCCCTAACTATAACCAAACTCGTTTTGGGGGTAAACAGTAACAATGACGAATCAAAAAAGGGGGATCGGTACTTTTTTCATATTACACAAAACACGCAAATCCCACAAAAATAGGAATGAAATAGCAATTTTAAAACTAGAATATAAAAACAATAATAATAGAATATTAAAGTACCAACTGAGATTTGTATCAATTGTGGTTTTCGATCTCGATTTGACAGCGTATTTCAATGAGCACTTAAACTAGCAAATTTTAATGAAAGCGCGGTGTAATCGGCTGGCAGCCTGCCCTGAACTATTGCTAGGATTCGCGATCGATTACATATGTTAAACCCTTGCCCAGGTTCCAGCGATTGTTGAATTAACGTTTGTTGAAAAGATATTTCAACAGCTGGGACATTTGCTTTCGTTAAAAGAAATCTCTGTCACTCTGAAGTCGGAGCTTCAACACAATTGTTTCAAAATACCCGTTTTAGTAGTAATATACTGTACTTAATCATGTAAATTTACAGTACTTACTTGCTTGTATTATTTTGTTTTAACATTCAACATGACAACTACCAGTGCTACGCACTAAATTTGAAATCAAAACACCAAATATGACAACAAACTATACGTATTGAAACCCAACTGCGCAGGGGTAAGCGCATGGCGCAGTAAGCACCTCGACATTTTAACAGAAAGTATTGAACGAAACAAACTATTTTGAACTTTAACTATCAAGAGGCCGTTATAGTGTAGATTCCCTAGGTAAAATGCGAAAAATTCAAAAATCCGCACATTAACGACAGAAATCAGTTAATCTTAAGTTTACCTAGGTATTCTTCAGATTAACTAATTATCAACTTTAGCGGTAACATAGATACTCTTTTGTTGTTTTATTTACATTTAAATCAACAAAAACACGGCATTTAACAGTCGGTAACTTTCTTTATGCATCAATGTAAAAGTATAATAAAAAGGGAAATACTTTTAATTCTGAATACAAATATCCAGAATATCTATCTTAATTTAATATTTTAAGAATTATATCTCGTTACTAGTAAGGCCCTAGAAAAACAAACTTCTGATGATAATCTCATAGTTTAAACACAATACTTGTAAGTACAATGAATGAATATAAAAATTGTTCTGTAATTGTAATGCTAAAATATATTCAAGCTTGAATGTATGCAATCAAGTGTCATTTAGTCTTAGAAACAATTGATAGAGGTTATATCTTCAATTGTACTGTGAATATAAAGAAAGAGCTTGTTCATTAAAATCTCAAAACGATAGCTCGCTTTCTCAAGTGAACAATAGATATTTTCAACGAAGAACGTAATTACTACGTTTTTATGCTTAGATAGGAACCAGGTACAAAGGAAAACACTTTTATTGTTTCTGTACTTCTCCATAAATCTTTAATTAAGCCCCATTAGAAGATCATCTTGTTACAAAAAACTTATTTTAGTGTCGTAAATTTATTTTAAATTTGAGAAACATGGGGTACACCTATAAATATCAAACTACATGCAGATTATTCCATTCTTTATTGAAATTTTAATAATAGAAAGGTTTGATGAAGAGTATTTAGTAATAAACATGTGATAAATATTTTTAACTTACATTTACCCTCTATTATTTGACAGAAGATAACTTTAAAGTACCTGAGAAAACCATAAATATTTTTAACTTACATTTACCCTCTATTATTTGACAGAAGATAACTTTAAAGTACCTGAGAAAACCAAAAATATTTTTTACCAATAAATTCATAAACTAAAAATATTTTTACAAGTAAAATCTTTCGTATTTTATTGCTCGAGTGCATTAGTGTTGCTTTAAAAAACCTTTGTAAATGAACCCTGATTGATAAATAAAAGAAATTTATCTCTAACCATAAATTAAAATAAAACTAAATAGTATAGGGTTGTATAAGGGATTTATAAATTGACAAATTTTGTAACACAATGTATCAAATAGAATGATCTGATACTAAATCAAATACAGGAACTAATACAAAAACAAAACTTAGTCTTTTTTTCAATTAACAGTGCGTAAATTTTAATTTTCAATTAATAGTAGTAAAATTTTAATGCTAAAAACTACACCAGTTTTTAAATAGGGGAAAATTTAAAATACTTTGGAAATTCGCTTCTACCGACTAATATTGGCTAATTTTAAGAAAGGAAAAAATAAATATTTTTTATCGGAGGTATCCTTAAAAGATTTTCGTGTACTTACTAAATCAATTATTCTCGTTATAAAAAGATATGTAATAAATATCAAAGAAGCGGCAAAGCTAAAAAATAAATCATAAAAAAGATTTTTGCTATCATATTCAAATACTATTCAATTTAAGAAAGAATTTCTCTTGAAGAAACCTCAGCTTTCAAATGTTTTAAGGCACTACTCCCAACTAAAGAAAGATGATAAACTTTCGCTTTGCGGACGTAAAAAAAATTGCACCCAACCTTTGAGAGGATTCACCTCTAAAAATATAGCCCAATCATTCTCTAGACATTCGGAGCGTCCCCGAAAAATCTCTTTCTCATAAAACGAAGATGCCCCAACACGTATCGATTATTTGTTCTTTTTTTCTTCGCTTAGGATGCTTTTCAAATCACAAAAGACGTAATAGGTTTTCTCTATCGCGGAATTTCAAGTTCAATTTTGGAAATTGTTCAGAAAACCTTGGGATGTTTTATAAAAGGGCATGTTTTTGAGTGCGCGTATATTAAAAGCACGGTGTTTTGAAAGTTTCGTCACGTGGGTGTTTGTTGAAGACTTAGGTTTTATCCATTCAGTGTTAGTAGGTCAATAATAATTGGGTCGGTTAGAAGGTATTACACTGACTACAAGGTATACCCATTAACCCCAGGTACACATTCTAGGCAACACAGTAGCGAAGAATTGAAACAAAATTCAATGTTGATTGAAATCCGAATTTTTTTACGAATGAAATTTAATTAATTTTGGAATGTTGTTAAATAATTTTAGTCATTGTTTTTAAACCCTATTTATCATTTAGATCCACACTTTGAAAACATCCATACTAACCTTGAAAGCGTGTTATCCTTATTCTGTTGTAATACTAATATCGTATAGAAATATAGTCATATCTTAAACAGGGAACAATTTTAGATGACAGTGGTGCCCAAACTACGACCCGGGAAGCTGACTCTTTTAGCCCGTTTTTAAGCTTGTTCTCTTCTTTTGATGCTGCTGAATAAAAGGTTAGAAAAATGTTAAATTGTTATTCATATTTAAATTTTTTATCTTTTCTGGCCTGCAAGCTTTATCTTTATATGAAGCGCCTCCCGCAAGCCATAAAAGGTTGGGCCCCACAGATATAAGAGAACAATTAATTTATTCTTATACATCATATTAAAGTTATAAACGAGAAAAAAGCTAAAAGGGTTCATACATCTTTTATAAATTCTTATTTATTTTGTAAGGTTTCCACTGACTCAAACATATTAAATATAGTTGTTAACTCCAAATCTCAAGCGTTACCTCCAGACATGGAGCGATTTCGTCCTGGTTAGGACTCATCAGCACGGCATAGGAAGGCAACGCAAGAGAGCGGAGGGAGAGCTTTTAGTCTAGCCGACAAACGGAAAAGTGGTGACCTTTGATTAGTCCCCCACTATCTGCCGGAATGAACTGCGCATACCCTAGAACAGATTTAATTCCCGGAAGGCAAGGTATGAAAAGGAAGTATTTCACCACTACCTCTGGTTAGAGGAGAATAAATGTAAACTCCAACTCTCAAGCGTCGCCTCCAGCCATGGACCGGATTGTCCTTGTTAGGACTCATCAGCACGGCATAGGAAGGCAACGCAATTGATATAATTAAATATAAATTACTGAATTCAACCTACTTTAATTGAGATGAGTAATTCATTATAATAAATATGAGTAGTTTCTTATCAAATAAATATTGAAATAATTCAAGAAAAATATTGTAACACCTCTAAAATTAGATTTGGAGGTAGAATTAATTTTAAATATCACATGAAGATGATCACATCTTTGACCCCTTTGATATACAGGGTGTTTCAGATAAGTAATTCATAACTAGGAGGGGTAGGGCACACCTAGACGACTCAGAATCATCTAGGAACGGGGGTCGGAAAAGCACCCTTGACGGGGCGGGAGGTTGTTTAATCAACAGTGGACTGGAAATTGACACGTAACCTTTTAAGATAGGGTTAAGATCATCGATCCAGGTATTTATTCCATAAAACCAATTAAATAGCTGAAATATCAGTTCCTAAATAGGTTTTTATAAAACAAATGCCGGAACGATTTTGTTGGTTTTAATTCAATTATAAAAGGTTACGTGTCAATTTCCATTATATAACCTTCCGCTCATAAAACCCTCCAGCTCGTCACGGGTGCATTTCTGAACCCCCATTCCAGTGTGATTCTGAGTCGGATAGGTGTTCCCTACCCCCTCCTAGAGGATATGAAACATTTATGTGAAACTGTATATTTCTCCAACTACTAACTCTTATAAATACGATATTTGCACGCTAGTACTTAAAATCAGTATACCTCGCTCTTTGAGGAAAAAAACTAATCAAAATGATCCCCTTCGAAAGAAATTCAAGAGCGTCGTGCCTTTACCCTTCGCCAAATGAAATCAATAACACCGAGGTTAACTTTTTGAACGAAGATGGAAAATTTTCTCAAGTTCCATAGAGGTAGCGGCAGCAATTAAAGACCCTTTCGGATAAATTACTCCCGAGATCGCTGCGTGCAAGTCTCGTTGCTAGGCAACCGAAAACAAGACCGAAAGCTAACTGCGTCTAGAATTCAATTATCGCGAATAGTGGATTTTTGTTGTGAAGGGACCTGTTGTTTCGGGACACAATCTGCAGTTTATTACTTCCTCTAATCTCAATATATTTCAAGGCATTGAATGGAACCTTAAGTAAATACCACCTCTAATAGCCATCTTCGGTTCCATCGAAGTAATTAGAGTCGTATGAATGATTAAATGGGTATTTTAGTTATTTTTACTCGCATCCAATTCGAGAGGAGGCATTGAACCTTTAATCAAAATTTCGGACTTCATGTGTTATCGATTTTTATGAGGGAGAAAGACGGGATTTATTTGAATGTTATGATGCTGGTGAAAACTTATTTTCAATCATTTTTGAAAAAAGAAACGATTGATTAAAAAGCAAATTAATTCGAAATTTTCCTCAGAAAAATTAAATGAGTATATTGTAATCATCACCAAAATACGTATTTTAAAGTGAATTTTGGTTAGTAAAACAGACCAATATATTTAAGAATATTTTCTTTTTGAATTTAGTTGAGAACAAACTAAATGTTTTCACTTGGAAGGGCCCTTTTGGCCCCTTAGTGAACAATATGTATTATTTCTTTTTCTTTTCTTTTGTGTGTTTGTATATTATTATTTATTGTTAATAAATTATTATTATTATTATTATTATTATTATTATTATTGTTATTATTATTGTTATTATTATTATTATTATTATTATTATTATTATTATTATTATTATTATTATTATTATTATTATTATTATTATTATTATTATTATTATTATTATTATTATTATTATTATTATTATTATTATTATTATTATTATTATTATTATTATTATTATTATTATTATTATTATTATTATTATTATTATTATTATTATTATTATTATTATTATTATTATTATTATTATTATTATTATTATTATTATTATTATTATTATTATTATTATTATTATTATTATTATTATTATTATTATTATTATTATTATTATTATTATTATTATTATTATTATTATTATTATTATTATTATTATTATTATTATTATTATTATTATTATTATTATTATTATTATTATTATTATTATTATTATTATTATTATTATTATTATTATTATTATTATTATTATTATTATTATTATTATTATTATTATTATTATTATTATTATTATTATTATTATTATTATTATTATTATTATTATTATTATTATTATTATTATTATTATTATAAAAAAAACAAGATAATATTAGATATTTTGATATGAAAATATTTTAACATATACTTCATCTTCCAAAATACAGGTTGTTCTCTTTTAAGTGGGAATTTTTAAAATGAGCAAAATGCGATATACACACACGGACATTATTAATAATACCTCGTTTATCTTTTTGCCCAGAACATTAGAAAGGCCCCAGCTGAAATTCAACTTTTAAATTACTTTTATTGTTTCTATCTATCTATATACATACTGTTAAAAAAAACAGTGCAACCTTTCACCAGTTTGTGGTGAAAGGTTTAAAATTTTTTTAACTGTGCACAAGTTCTTCTTAATAATTCGTTTTATTTGTTTCTTTTTTACCCCAGTTTAAGTAATAATACTTTTTTTCCAAGGAGCTTTATTATTCTAAAAATGAATATCCGATCTTTAAGGATAAATATGTAAGTTCTGCAGAAAAATAGTTCAAATATTATCTATTAAAATATTTTAATACATTTTCTAAAAAGGACATGCCAAGTTTAGTACGTTTCTGATTTACTAAATGAATTTGAAAGAAAGATGAGTAGCTATTTTCCAGTCATATCCAAATTAGCCTCTGGTTTTCTGAGAACTTTTTAAATTCCATTTATTAAAACAGACATAGGGTGTATTACTGCATAATAAGATTATATGTTAAAATATATTAGGTGGCAATTTACTTGATGTATGATCTGTAATAGCATGCTATTAACGTAAAACAATCTTTCGAAAATTGATAAGTAGCATTTTATTAACTTAAAAAGTTACAGTTATGTTACCATTATTTATCTTTACAAGCATTGAAAAAAGGGGAAGGGAGAATATCTTTCAACTTTTAAATATTAGGGATTTTTTTCTTTCCCTATCAAAACTTTCTCTACAAATTAATTTATTATCTCATCGAATATTAATAATGATTTTAAATAAAAATTAATATCATCCGATTCTTTTCCATGGGGTTACATACTTTTATTAAATAGAGTTCACATTTTTTCGAGATCCTTTTTTATATCATAAACCTCTTATCAAATTTCTATTAAAAATCCTAAAATTTAAGGTAGAACTGTAAAAAATACATTGAATATAAATTTAGAAATTTATTTTCTAAGGGGTAAAAAATAATTTGTGTAATCATAATATCAGAAAGTATCAAACGGTGATATTTTAGATGGAAAAGTAATAAGTTTTTATATAGTAAACCTTTGAAATGATTTCTTTTTTTCATTCATTTTATATGACGTGTTGAAGATATTTTTCGATTTTTTAACCATAATAATTCACAGGGACAAATTTTTAACCTAAAAGAAAGTCACTGTTTCTTTAAGTTTAAGAACCCCTGATTTAGAAGATCCCACTAGGATTGTTTTCTGTATGTTTTTGACGTTGGAGATTAAACCTTATAATACTTGGCCATTTATCTCCATTTGTTTACTTATAGAGATTGCGGCGTGACTATGTGTATAACTAATTATTAATTAATGTGTGAACTAATTATTAAATGTTTATGATAAAATGCATAGCTAAATTGTATATATTTATCAAAACAAATAATACTCCGATCCCATACACTAATATTATAGAGAGGAATATAATTTCGATACCATATCTTACTTTCATTCTGAAATGCTTAAATGGATTTAATTGAGCTCTATAAGGGATGTAAGTGTGTAATTTTTATTTCTTTGTTAATATGAAAATAGCGCTTTTTTAAATATTGTATATCAGATAAGAATAATTCGATTTTTTAAAAATATAATACCGAAATCTTGGTTTTTCTATTGAGTTATACTGAATTACTTAAGTCGTAGATGTATTTTTCTAACTTCTGCAGAGACCATATAAGAACTCTTTTTAAGTGTAGGAAACTTGAGCATCTTGCGCTTCAATGTATTTCATTTGTGTCTTGAACCAGAAAACCAGAAAATCTCATAACCAGAAAAAAAATTTCCAAAGCTTAAAGTTAAGAAGAGATAATTTAAATGAAAACAAAAAAGATAAACCTATGTTTGCACAGACGAAAATCATTTGGAAAGCGAATAAGGTAATAATATTATCTAAAAAGTTTTAAGAAACTCAGACAGGGTCCAGACTTAAAGAAACAGAATTCTGAAAGAAAATTGAACAGTAAGATAATTCAAATAAAAAATAAAAAAGGAACAAAGCTTAGCAAAAGGAAAGTAAATAAGTAATTTTAAAATTTGATGTTTTATAAAGAAATGGAAACATTTAAACTTTAAACGATGCAATTTTTACGATATAATAATTTATTTGTAATGTTTGATTTCTAAGAAAACCGAAAATATTATAAAGAAGCAGTTAAAATAGTTTTAGAAATTCCGGAAAAATGATGTAATTAAATTGACGAATTATAAAAATATTTAGTTATTCATTGGTGTGTTCATTATGCTATAGTATATTATAAGCATGTTATAAGCACGTTATTTTTACAAAAACGGTAACTTCAGACGCTTTTGGTCCTAAACTTCAATAAAACAAAGATTGAAAGTAAAACTGATTATCGCTAAGACCTTATAAGTATACAAGATGTTTCAAAAGTCCATTTCGCGACTTTTATTCGGAACCCACGCCTCCTAGGGTCACGAAAGTAAGGTCTATCCCTAGGTAAGGGACCCTGGAGAATCCATTGAAATGACTTACATCGCCCCTAGCGGTGAAATAAAAAAGTAAAAAAAATTTATTTAAAAACTATAGGAGATGGAGCAAAAACCTCAGGGAGATTATTGTTGCCAACCTTATGAAGAACTCACAGAAAAAAATTTAATGAAAATAACTTGAATATTCGTGGAGATATTAGCTTGTGAAAATAGTACTTTTTCAGACCTCAAAAAAGAAAAAGTTCATAAATTTGCAAATGTTTTAGTGTTATTGTGTAGTTATGTGTTTTTTAATTGAATAAAGGCAACATTTAATTAAAAAATTGAACTTGCAAATTTGCGAACTTTTTCTTTTTTGAAGTCCGAAAAAGTGCTATTTTCACATGCCAATATCTCCACAAATATTCAAGTTATTTTCATGAAACTTTTTTCTGTGAGTTCTCCCAAACGTTGGCAACAATACTCTCACTGAGGTTTTTGCTCCATCTCCTATAGTTTTTTAATTAATTTTTTTAACTTTTTTATTTCATCGCTTGGGGCAATGTAAGTCATCTCAATTTACTCTCCAGGGTCACTTAGAGGTAGACCTTACTTCCGCAACCATAGGACACTTGGGTTCCAAATAAAAGCCGCGAAGCGGATTTTTGAAACACCCTGTATAGGTAATCATAAAGCACCTAATGAAGTGTCGATGAAGCAGGGTTATGAAGATTCAAAGAGACTAAACATTTAACATCTATAAAAACTTGGAATTGAGTTGTCATCATTTTGCCTACCTCACTGCTAGAATTGTGCACACGCAGGTCTACTCCAAATATTCCCAGCCTACCCCACTCGGGTCACTGTGAGACAATTAAAGAGATGTTTAAATTTGGTTGCTATATGAAAACCTTAAAAGAGATAAATGGTCATAAAATTTTATTAGCATTGCACAAATAAATGCTTATATTTATAACTGAGTGACGTTTCAAAAGGTATAAATGAATAAAAAAGAATAATATATTGAACAATGTGTCCGATGGTGTACCACCTTCCCCTTTTATACATCGATATAAACCATGAATTCGTAAAGGAATATCGATACTTTGAAGTGATACAAATATTCCCCCCCCAAAAAAATAGGGACTTTCAAAAACTCCAATACCAGAATTACCTATCGACCACCACGAAACCCTGGATACGAACCCCTGCCTGTTACCCCAACACCATAACCACCATTGCCAGATTCGTGGATCTGAAATAATACCCTCCGACAGACTGCTACTCTCTCTCTCTCATCCAACATTTCGATCTTTATCAACATCGCATCGGTCGCTCCGTGGATCTCGTCTTTCGGAACAAGAGCCCGGCATGTGTTCCCGCTCGTTACTCTCATCTCTTTTGGAAGGGCTCCAGCCTCCCCTGTTAAGTGCTGACAAACGAGAGATCGGTGGCGGGACGGAGCGAGGTTTTTTAGCGGGATGTGAGTTGTGTTCCGTAGCCGTTTTTGCTTTCTTCGCCTGACCCCTTTTGTAAACATCCGAGTGATGGATATTTTCGGGGAGGGTGTTCCCGGTGAATGTACTCTTCGCGCTGGCCTAAAGAGACGCTTTACTACAGGTGGAGCTCGATTTTTATGTTTGTTAATCATATGACCGTTAAGAAAGACTGATGTTCGCAATGTAATGAGTAGTATTAATTACTGAGAAACGTGTTTATTAATTATTGCTGTTTATTTTACGGGCAATGTGATAAATCGGGCATTATCAATAATGCCCGAAGTAGAGGAGGGCAATGTGATAAATTCAATGGCATTTATCAATAAAATTTATCCCTTTGCCACTCTGCTCCCTCCACTCTGGGCATTATTAATAATTCCCAATTAATACTTTGCCCGTAACATATATACTGCATTAATTAAGTTAAAGGAACCATTATATAAAGCTATAATATAAAGAACCATTTCCAAATATCATCGCGCGTCTAAGGGGAGGAGGTCTTGTATGTGTGTAATAAATAATGTGACAAGGGGAAGGAAAATTTAAAATTTGTAGCATCAAACTTTTTAAGTGTTTTTTTATTTATTGGTCCATTTCTTTTACTGCCACTCTCTTGATTTAACAGCAATAAAATAGTTGCTAATTCTTAAATAACAAAAACAAATTTCTTGAAATTTGGGGATAGTATTAAATTTAACACAATTGGAGAGGGGACAACTTCTGATATAGGGGGAAAGTGAATGAAACATTTTTTACTATCCCTAGTGCATAAGCATAAATTTACATGGACACAAAGAAAAAAGTAGAAGTACAACAAACCTAATTCTAGGGTCTTAAATGTAAGTCTTAAATATTTTGTATCTTATGCTTGAATTTAA
The DNA here is from genome assembly GCA_024610705.1 of Tetragnatha versicolor. NCBI lineage: Eukaryota > Metazoa > Arthropoda > Arachnida > Araneae > Tetragnathidae > Tetragnatha > Tetragnatha versicolor. The sequence continues at coordinate 2,155,894 of JANDEH010000001.1, forward strand.
TTAATATATAAAATTAACACCTTTTTGAAATTGTAAGTGAAAGTAGCTACTGTTTACTAAAATTACATATAGCAGTATATATGGTGTTTTTAGTGTTCGATTTTTTAACCATATTAACCAGTTCACCCAGTGGTAATATCTAATGGATCTCTCATTTAATAACAAAGCTAGTTGGAAAACTTGCGCCTTTAAAAACATCCGCGCCAGGCTTCCCAGCTTAAAAAGTAAATGTACGTTTTGACTGACTTCCTTTGATATTCAGGATAGACTATCTTTTGAGTTCAAAAGCTTAGAGTCGTCTTTTGAGTGGCTACCCGAAGATTTCAATTCCACCACTTCAAAGAACACGTTCCCATAGCAACAGTTACCCCAGAGACGCTATTGGGAAATGTTTTATGTTTCAGGGCGCATTGTTTTCTACATCAGGGTTTTATCTAGCTGCTTTGTATGTTTCTAAAAACAATAATTATTATAAAAAAACGTGCATACCATTGCATCTTACTCTCTGTTAAAAAATTTATAAATTTGTTTTGTGTAAGTATATCTTTTAAAGCAAAAGAAAGAATCGACAATTAAAATATTAATTATATAGCTTAACTAAACCCATATCTGATTATTCTTTGTGAACTATAAAATAAATTAAAAATCCTTACTTGATATAGGTTTAAATGCGTTCATTTAACGAAACACATTTTTTAATCCTAATTCTAATAACTGATCGACAATTTTTTTCAATCGTTAAGAATTTTAAGTATTATCTTATGTAAGATGATTTTTTTATTTTACGATATAAAATCATATTTTCAAATTGCATAACGTCTCACATTTGCATAATTTTCAAATTTATGAACACCGGAAAATGGGAATGATTTGCATTTTTATGATAACTATAAGAACAAAATTATGAATAATTTGCATAAAACTGACTTCATAGTTACTAGAAGCCATATCTACAGATATAACTTTTCTCTGAAACAATATATGAAGGTGATGATATTTTTTTCATGTCTAAGTTAACAAGACTAAGTTGGGGGAACGTGTCTTTTCTTCCGAAAAGCTTTCAAACGATCGATTCCAGACTTCTCAACGACAAAAAATATCCCCTTACCCCATTTTCCCCCCAAATGGTTATCTAAACTGAGCAGAAAATCTTTTAAATTTAACCTCTCTTAAAACCTTGTTGGTTTATGGGTGTCCATCAAAAGCTTTTCTGAAATATCCGGAAAAGTATATAATTTTAAAGTAATGCATAAAATAGAAAACAATTAGACCAATGAATTTTCAAATAAAATTACTTTTAGATCTTTTAAACTTGAAACCAACTTTTTAACCAATGTGATAAAGGAATAGTAGTTGAAAGGATTTCCAATGGGAATTAAGGTTTCTTTCAACTGACATATAAAATTTTTTTCACAAAATTTTTTCTTTTTATAAAATAATTCATTGAGAGTTTATGAATAAGATTGTCAAAGCTTCTTTAAAATGAGTTCTTCTAAGAAAAAACTAATATAGGATACTAAATATAATGATCATGCTTAATCAAGAGTTTAAAAACATTCTTTATTTTAAGGAGGGCGCATATTTGAACATAAAATACTAAGTGAAATTAAAACTGATAAATAGGCCTAAAACCCTAGATACGGAATTTATTAGAATTGTTATTTACGTAGATGTTTTATTAATATAATATCGTTAAATTTAATCAACATTATTTAGTTTGAGTTATATGTTTATCTAAAAATAAAAAGTAAAGACAGCTGTTTCAGTTTCTCTCCTTTTCGGTTTATTGTAGTAAAACCCTTAAAACCAATTTTTTTAAACGTCCCAGTTATTGTCAAACGTATTCAAAAACAAAACGGCCCCTTTTAAGAACGAGAAAACACCGAGAATTTACCTAAAAAATCATTTTATGAAACAACAGCGTTCCGAGTATTAATTCAGTTACAGGGAACAGATGTCTAATAGTACACACCATCCCTTGTTCCGATTACCATCTAAGCTGGGGATGCTCCAGCTAAACTACCCTCGATATTCTTGAAGGGAGTTAAGAAAAACATCTGCACATTAACCACCGGCAGTGCATAACACGTATTGATTTTGTCATTTGTCTCCCTCCACACACGCACACATATGGCACTTTCCGCTACACATTTGTGTGGAACCTAAATGTTTTTTCCTCCGCATTGCATAGATGTAAGGCGGAGAAAGCGGGAGAAACGACTTTGAAAAATAAATCCAAATCATTGGGATGGAGTGAAGCTATAAATTTCAGTGGGGGAAATAAATTGAAATTGATGCCACGTTTCTCAAAACTGTACCATGCTGGAGGAGGTTTTTATTATCGGAAACAGTTTTAAAAAATTCAATGAAGTGGGAGATATTATCGGTGAAACGAAACAGTTTGTTATTGAAAAGATTTATAAGGGGAATAATTGGAATATGGATTGATGAAAGTGTTTCAACACATTTTATAATCCTTGGTTAATGATTTATCATGTAGGGTTTTGTGGTAGATCTGCTGCCTAATGGGTTTGTGTGAATGAAATTGCACTTTATTTGAGAAACTGGTTTTTCTCAACATTTTCAAGTAAATTTTATCTCTTTTAATTATAGTTTGAGATAAATTTTTCGATTATGTTGTAAAAAATGTGTACCTTTTTGATAAAAAAACATATTATATTTATAATCTGTCTAATTCCATCCTTTATTTCTGTTTGAACTCACTTAAAAACTTTTAAAAATTTATAGCTTTAAAAAATGTCTTGTAAGAGAATAAGATATAAAGTTCATAAATAATAATTTTATTTAAAAGCAACTAAATGGTATTGTTCTTCGTTTAACTGTAATTTATGAAAGTTGCCATACTTTTTAAATATACTTTAATTTCAGATAAAATTCAAAATCTTTTTTCATCGGTTTTAAACATTATTATAAAACGAATTCAAACTTGCTTTTTTAATAATTCATTTCAAAATTCAAATTTCTATCTGAATTTGTGTTTTTAAGTTTTATTTATTTAAATAATCTCAGTTTTTAATCACATTAATTATTTTTTTAAATTTTTTAAAAATAAAGTTTCATTTCATCCCTTAATAATTTGTAACTTATAAACCTATCATTACAGGTTTATAGCCCGTACATAAGAGATTGTATTTATAAATTCAACCATTTCATGGTTGCTTCCTAAAGATGTTCCTTTTTAAAGAATTTCCAAAGAATAGATCACCTGATAAGACGACTTTTACAACAAATCGTAATTGTATTGTATTTTTTTCTATTGTTAATACTCACTCGAACAGATCGCAAAAAATCAAACCTACAAATAAAAATCAATTATAAAACTCTCCATATATAAAAGAAGATAAAGGTACATCTTTTCCCGAGGTGACAGATTTCTCAATTTTAAAAACTAAAAACCAGTAGAAAAAGCAATCCCCATGCTTTAAAAACATAAATTGCTATCAAACCAAAATCAACACAATGCTTTTCTCGTAATAAAAAAAATGTAACTCTGCTCGATAGAGATTCAAACTAAAAATTTCCTCAATCTATACCACTTTTCAGTAAAGTTTCTCAAGACTGAATCTATCATATCAGGTTAGAAGCAGACACTACCCACTGAATAAAAACATCAGAAAAGGCATAATAAGTCTTCCCGTTTCCCAAGTCCATGCATGAATATGAGCATCGGAGCGATGTTTTGTTAAAAGGGTGTTGAATTCGAAGCCCCAGCTGTGTTAGAGGGCTTTTGCAAGAGATGTGCCAACCAATAGCTCTGTTGGTATCAAAGGAATACATCTGCCTTTGCTATTCAGTGGTTCTCACTTCAATAGAAGGGGTTTCTGGGATGAACCATAGGGATGAACAGATAGCAACACGTGCTGCTTTTATTGAAGATAGTTTTTTAAAGCCTTGTGGTGGTTGGAGATTTTCTGTAGAACACTCAGTAAGGGCGGTATTAGAAGCTGTGGGTAGATCACCAGATAAACAGAAATTGGAAAATGTTTTTTTCCTGTGCGAAAATTTTCGTATAGATGTTTTCAATACCATAAAACTAAGTAGTTTTAAATGAAAATATGAGACTTTTTTTACTTAAGAAAGATTTTTTTTGGTTAAAAAATAAAGGCTTAAGATGTGGCTCTGTTGAAAATTAATTATCGCATAAATGTTATCTTCTTTCTAAAAAAAATCTAATTTCTTAAAAAAAGATTTAAACACAAGAGGCTTTTTAAGGTTTCTTGCCTTTCAAAGCTACTAGATTTTGTGTAATGATCACGTTAACCCTCACAACGTTTGTTAAAATGTTGTAACGTGTTGTTGTTGCAACAAATGTCATGCTCTATTCGTCGTTGATCTTTTTTAAAACACTGAAAAACTAATCATTTCTATAGGCACACGGGGAATTACCAAAATATGGGTTTTTTAGAGTAGTTGTTTTAAAAACAAGTTACGTTTAATGTAGTTTCCTATCATACTTCATAAATGTAAATGAAAAGATTTATGATGAAAACTTATGTGAACATTTTATTTCCATGTAATTTCCCAGATACGGCACAGATACAAGTTTTTATAGACCTTGTTGTAATCTTGCGGCGGAGTAACAAATTTAAGGTTTTTGTAACAAAGTAAAAACAACCTGCGCTAAATTAAGCCTATATAAGATTAGCGGTAAACTCACAGAAAAACCTTAAAAGAAAGTTAGAAATTGAGGTAATGAATAGGTTTTGAGAAGGTATTTCTATAATTTTTTCTTGCAATATTGCGCAAGGGTATTTTGGCTAACCTTGTTTTGTAAAAAACAATGACATTAAAAAGAGAAGGTTTACCGTAAGGTACCGGCTATCTGGGTTAATTTTAATTAAGAATAATTAATACAGGAGGATACGTGAATTTTAGTATTCCTGGTCACTTTTTCGTTTTACTCTTTCCTGTGGCTATCAGAGGTTCACCATATAGTATAATGAACTCTTTATAAGCACTAAGTCTGGCCATACCAGCAAATGGTCAAATAGTATTTTGACCATAAAAAACGCATACTTTGAGTGCCTGGCCACACTGAGCGACTATCGAGTCACTCGAAGTCGTTAAGATCCGTAACAAACGTTGGGAAGTATGAAGGGGAGTTGAGGGTGTCATCCCTTCCCCTTCCAACCGCATCTAGTGCTCCTCAAGTCCCCTTCTCTTTCTCTCCTACGTTTGGTAAGAACCTTAAGGCTAGGCGCGTACTGAGGACTTTCGTCACGGCGACCGAAACATAACTGTTACTCAAGAGCAATGGCTTTCTATGACCAGATTGGCCATCAGCCAAGAGTCTCGTCACCAAATGCGCGCTTCTTTCCATAGCCCGAGCGACAATTATGTTCCAGTCGCCGCTACAAAAGTCTTCAGTGCACGCCTAGCATAAAGACTTTGAGCGACTCGAGTCGCCCCGTGTGGACAGGCATTAAGGCTCCGGATACACTCAGCTTAAATCATCGCGAGACCCATTTAGATCAGCATCAAACTGTGGGGAGAAAGAGGGGGACTCGAGGGGTGATGTAGTAGACTACTTTTGGGGAGATGACAGCAACCGGCCAGGCTTGTCAACGAGGAGTACTTCAACCGCTCTGCTACAGGAGTAATCTACTACATCTCTTCTCGAGTCCCCTTCTTTCTCCCCTCCTAAGGGTCTTAATGGGTCACGTGTTGATTTTAGCTGACTGTGACCGGAGTCTGCATATAAGCAATGTAAGTACTTTTTTTCCGAAATCCTCATAACTACAACCATCCATCTCTTCTTCCGCAGGTGAACAAGACTACCCCAGCGGGCCGCACCCCCTCCTTCAGCACTCCCTGTCCGCCTCCTCCTCCAGCGGGCCCCCCACCGGCCCCCCACGAGGGGGCCTGGGGGGCCGGCGGGGGCATCCCCTGGCCCTCAGCAACCTCTCCATCCCCGGCGGCAGCAGCAGCAACCTCCTGGAAGACCCTCTGTGGTCGTCCTCGCCCACCATCCACCCTCCCAACTCGTCCTCGTCCTCGTCACCCCCTCCTCCGCAGCAGCCACAGCCACAGCCATGGCGACAGGCGTTGGGGGTGGCGGCTGCCACGGTTGTGCCCCTGCCGCCCCAGCCGCCACCCACCGCCCCCCCTAAGGAGCGCAGCAAGCGGCCGCAGCGGAAGGGCCCCAAGGTGCTGGAGCGACCCACCAAGGCGCTCTTCTGCCTCACGCTAGAGAACCCGCTGAGGAAGCTCTGCATCAGCGTAGTGGAGTGGAAATATCCTTTTCTTCTTATTGCGTTCATTTCTCATTGTATTTGGGGTAAATTTAATTGCTATACTCAGTTGCAACTTAACTTGAGCCTGTAGAAATATGCTGAGAGCAACCAAAGAAAGTTTCCCCGCGAGAGTCTGAATTTTGAGTAAAATTTAGAGCTTCAATTTTGAATAATGATTAGTTTTTTAAATACCTGTATATTAAGCATTTTTTCATCCCGATATGCATAAAATGTTCAGTATTATTATTTTTGTAAAGTGGCGTAACGCGTAGTAGTTCAACTAGCTCTCAAACTCGCCAGCTAATAAGAGCTTCTAGCAACCCAGCAGGCTTTCTGTTTATTCAGATTTTCTTTCGCGTGGCCATGACGTCAAGCTGAACTTAAGTTGCATTCGAGTATAGTAAACACTTTTTCAAACTTAGTTTTTCCGCACAGATTTTCATGATAGGAGATAATCGGTGAAGAAATTTTTCAAATCCGATAATTAGTTAATATTTAAATAAATAAAAACTACATGCGCAGTAGCTCAAAGCATTACGTCAGTGTTTCGGAACGCGTCATTGTTCGGAAGCAGAAGGGGAAATTTTGAGCAGTCGATTGGTTGGAGCAGTTCGAACGATCGGCGGCTCCTTTGTACTTCACAACTGTGGCGTCACACCCGGTTTTTCTCCTTTGGAACTTTTAAATGAAGATTTCAAATTAAGTAGTGCTTTAAAAACATCCGAAAAAATTAAAAACTGGTTATTTAGAGCCTTTGTGATGATATACAAGAGTCAAAATCATTAACTTCAATAGGTGTTTACTCCCCAATTGAAGGGTTTGGTAGATGAAGGGGCTATGTTATATAAGGATAGTAGTAAGTATCCTTATACTAAGGATAGTATGTTATAGTATAAGCCCTTCAATTATATGAGAGGAGACTGGGGATAGTTGACACTCGGAGCTGTACTAGACTGCAACTTTTCCGATTTTATTTTAATTTAATAATGATTTTTAGTAATTTCTTTTAAAAGAGATATGATAGAAAAATCTTAAAAAAGGTAATTTAAAAGTTTCAAAATAAAAAGCACTACAAACAGATTTGTTCGAGCTTTCTAACATTTACTTCTTTAATCAATTCATGAAATATTCAATCTTAAGTAATAAAAGAGAGACTAAGTTACTTTTTAAGCACTTCATCTTTTTTAAGTTAGTTTAATATCATTTTTAGTATATAGTGATAGGTAAAATAGATCTCTTTAAAACTAAATCTGAAGGTTGTTTTTTTAAATTAAATAAACTTTTTATAATATTTTGTGTTTTAAAATATCCTTTAGTGCCCTCTCCTTCGTTTGTTTTTATTTGATTATCACATACTCAAAACTGAATATTATTAAGCAAAAAAACTACTATCAAATGTTTAATACAATTTTAGAGCAATGTTTCACTTTATGATAATGTAAAAATTTTATTCGAGTGAAAATAATTCGATTTTTACTAAGATATTTTAGATAATTTCTTTATCCCTTAATTTTTATGTATCTGAAACAAATTAACTCTTCTTCAGTCCACTTTTTAGCTTAGAAATCATTGTAGTCATTATTGGATATCAGAAGAAAAAATGTAGAAAAAATCTGTTAATTGCTTGCAAACTTTTTATGATACGTTACTCAATCTATCAAGATTAGTTACGAAACACATAATCTCATCAATTCATTACATGCAGTCAGTTTTCTTTTTGGTTGGGTCATAACTGATACCGCATGGAGAAAAAAACGATACTTATTAGTTGTTATAAAAGAAAATTTTGCGAATGCATCGTATTTTAATTAATCTAATAATGAGAATAAAAGAAAGAAGAGGAATGATACATTTTACATCAACAATGCCTTTTATAGTCAAGAATTTTTAAATGAAATGAAAGATTCGTTTAAAATACATTTTAACTACTAGGTATAGTGGTGTATTTTTTCTTTGAATTTAAAAAAAATGTATATCCATAGAACTTTGTTCTTTTTCATAATATATTTAGTTTTATTTAGTTCATCAATTTCTTTTAACTATACCAGTTGTAAATTACTTTATGATTAACAACAACTAAATGATGTGTTGTATGTTTTAAGTATTTGATTATAATTGACAATACAAATAAATAAAACTATGTTACCATTTCTATTTTGTAATCATATTGTAGGATTCGTGAATTTGTCTATATTACCACCTACATTCTTAAACTAAATTTCAATTTTTTTTTATAATTTTAATCAAACTTATGCGTTTTAATTATAGTATTATTCAACGTTAGTTAGTTTGACATTGTCTCTGTATAAAATAATAATTATAATTTTTTTATTTATTTTACTTAATATCTATCATTCAATACTATAGTATGTATATTAAAATAATGAATAAAATAATTTATTTATCTATGGGAGTTTATATTTTGAATTTTACCTTAACTCTCTTCACGCCTTTTGAATATCTCATCCTTCTAACTATATTTTGCAACTGCGTAGCCTTAGCAATCTACACTCCTCATGCTTGTATGGATTCTAATAAACTCAATCATTATTTGGTAAGTAATATTCTTCCTTTTAACTTTTTCTACTAATTTAAAAATGTTGTTAAACTTTTAAAATTAAAGTATGTAGTATTAAAAAAAATATATATATATATATATATTTCTCTTACGTAACGCTCAAATTTGGCTGTATTTGCGGCTATATTTGGCGGGGGTTGGCGAGCAATAGCGAGCAGTGGGCGATAGACCCCTGCTCCCCCTGAAGATATAATAAGTTAAATCATAAAGAGGAATAATGACAGAAACTTTTCCTTTTGGCCTTATATTATTATCCGTTATCAGTTATCACCGTTATCAGTTATTATAATTTTTAAAATAGTATTATATTTAACACATCTTTATTATAATTAATTTTTTAAATTATATTTATATCCAACATGTTTTGAAATTGGATTTTCGTTTATTGGTTATTTGATAAATATTGTGACATCATTTTGTAATTTCCACAATGAAAATGTTTAATCGTCAAAAAGCTTAGTATGGATATTAAAAGTTCGTTTCATTTTGTGTTTTATTAGAATTGACTCAATAATGATGTTCCAAATTAAAATCAGTTAGTTTAAGAATATTTGCTTAATGCTAACTTGTATACTTGATCAAATAGATTTAAGGTATGGAAGTTGATCTAATATATCTGTCATTTACCTTGTATTGTCGACTAAAACCAAAGAATAATAACATTGTGTGTTTGTCTAAGAATTATCCTGGGATTATTAGTTACTTACACAAATATTTGAATGCCTCTTGGATCTATCAATAACAGACGTCTTATATAAACAATTTGCAATAACAACTTACGTATTGGGGATAACGCCACAAACTGTGCAATACTGTAAATTAAATAAAACAACGAAAAAAATTGCACATAAATTTATTAAAAGCCATACGGCGTTTCGGGGATTCTTTGGATCCCCGAAACGCCGTATGGCTTTTAATAAATTTATGTGCAATTTTTTTCGTTGTTTTATTTAATTTAACTTACGTATTGATTAAACTGCATTTCTTGTAAATACCCTAATATGAGGTTAAAAACTTCTTGCACATTTCTTTTTAAACTTTTTGATACTTATAATTTCTACTTAAATGTTTTTTATACTTTTGTTATTTGAATTAGTACTTAAATTTTTAGATACGTCTGTCACTTAAATTCGTACACCATTATTATTAGAATATTTCTATCTAGACTTTCTAGATATTAAAACCTTTTTATGTTCTTTCATGAACTATTTTAAATTTTATCATGTAGTTTTAGCATTTAACTATCAATGGATAAAATTTTGATGTATTAGATTAATTTTATACGTAAACAATTTTATGTACAAACAATATAAACAATTCGAAATAATAACTTACGTATTGATCAAACTGCATTTTTTGTAAATACCCTAATCTAATGTTAGAAACTTCTTAAATTTCCTTTTAAATATTTTGATACTTATAATATTTTCCTTTTAAATATTTTTATACTTCTGATACTTAAATGTGTACCATTAATATCAAGTTAGACTTTCTCTTATATTAAAACTTTTTTTGTCTTTTATGAACTATTTTGAGTTGTATCATATAGTATTGCCATTTAAATATTAAAGCATGAAACCTTATAATGTATTAGATTAATTTCATTTATCCAAAGCGAGAGTCTTATGTGTCATTTTTCTTTTTCAGGAGAAAACAGAATATGTGTTTTTAGTAATTTTTATGATAGAATGCGTTATGAAAATTATTGCTTATGGGTTTTTGTTCCACCCTGGTGCCTATTTACGTAGTGGATGGAACTTCCTCGATTTTGTCATTGTTATTATAGGGTAAGATGATTTCTTGTTATAGTTATAGATTTCCCTTATTTTGTTCAATATAAATCCTGTGTATAATATAGTTCTTAGAATTACTGATTAATTTTTGAATGTATTCTTTCCTATAACAATTTCCAGATTAATACCATCTTTTTCATAGACATTGTAAATGTTTCGATTTTCTGTTTTATAAAGAATGAACTCAAATTATACTATGGATTATGATTAAGAACTATGGTATAATATTGGTTTTAGTGAAACAAATAAGTTTCCTTTTTTTAATATCGATTTTAAGCATAATAAATTGCTTTACATGCAATAACAATTCCTAAGTATTTTTTCATTTCCCTCTTTCACTTTAACCCGTTCACCTTTTCAATCGTAGACAGCCCAAGATTGCCATGGTATCATAATAAAAGTTTGAGGCGGTTTTGATAGGTTAAAAATGGCTTTTAACCCCCAAAATCTCCTATTAAAAACTTTTAAATTTATGGTTGAAGTTAACTTTCAAAATTACATGAATTCTAATGTTACATCGTTTAATAACCGATTGGTCAAATATGAAAAGTGAAACTTACCCCAAAGGAATAATGATTTTATATGCACTATTGAACTTATAGTATAAGTACCTATCAATATTATAATATTTTATCAATTGAATATTAATGCAAAAGGGGATATTTTTTTTGTCTTAAACACTTTAAATTGTTAAGCTTTATAAGGAGTAACAATTCTAATGGGTTTTATTTGGAGTACGAAATATATTTATTGAGCAGTATTGAAATGCTTCATTATCATATACTGTAACTTTTAAATAGAATTCCTTTTTATTGAGAAAGATAGAATATACATAAATTTTTAATTCAAGAAAGCTATAAATTTAATAAATTACTAACCTAAGGAAAATTTTAAAACCTTCAATCTTTTCCAAGTTTATAAAACAATGTTTTCCATTACATTTTAAAAATGATAACATTTTAATTTTTTCCAGAACTCGTAAAGGAAATGTTGTTTCATATTATTTGAACTGTTCATACAAGGATTCATTAACTAAACTTCCATTACTCTTCGCACTATTCGTGTTTGATTTTGAGTTTCCTTTAATCATCTCTATGGAAACATCCAAAATGATATTTTCAAACAGTTGGAATATTTTTCACGGAAACATTAATTTTCTTTAAAGGAATGCTTCAAATATACTTGTAAAGTATTTTTCGAAACATAACTTGTTTAACACCACACTCACAGTTGACTAGCATAACTAATTTTAATATAAAAGAATCCTGATACCCTTAATCATTAGAAATAACCATACAAATTAAATTGAATTGTTATCGAACCAAATTCACAAATAGTAATTTTTCATTTAGAAACAGGTAAAGAAATTAATTTATACCTTACTCAAGTTTAAGAAAGATTGTTTCATAAATCACATGCATTTTAGATCATTTCATTCAAACAAATTAAATGTGACTTTAAAATATACTTAAATCAACCCACTGTATAATAGGATTTTAAATCAAATTTTTCTATCAAGACCTAAATACCAAAATAAAACTTTAATTTTTATTCAAATACAGGCTTTTTGCATCCTGTCACCAAAGATATTTAACCCTAAGCTTCATAGACGAGTATAGTGTTGTTTTAGTTCAAAATTATTTCATATATTGACAACAATCTGTAAAAAAAATTTTTCCATGTTTTTTTCTGTCTTCGTATTCTTGTGCTTCTAGTAACTAAGTATTACAAGTTCAAAAAGTCAGAAAGTTTCAAATCACCAGATTCCGCGCATCTCCCAGCATTAATATCTTCCCAGAGTTCTTAACAGTCCAAGAGCTAAACCCAAATTGCAACTCTCCCCATTTCCCCATAAACGCCACGACAAGTAAAACAGGAATCGTTCTCCTCTGTGTGTCTTCGGGATTAGCATCAGGGAAAGCACTCGCCATTTGGCGCAAATTAAATTTTCCGCGCAATTTTCGGAGGAAGGGACCTCAGAAAACAAGCGAAAGGAAGTCGTCTTCTTCCCCTCCGATCGGAGCGAGGAAGGAAATGTTTAATTACTGGCGGTCGGTCGACGCCGTTCTTCACCCAGTAGTAATGATAATAATGTGAGGATGATTCGCGAAATTGCTTTCGAAACGCGCCCCGCTTCATTACAGATCAACAGAAAGGATGGAGGTTTGTCAAAGCGGAGGAGATTTTTCATTTGTGTCTTTTCGCTCATTCGATGAATCAGTTGAGTGAGGGAGAAGCCGGCCGTTGAGACATCGCAGAAATTATGACATTGTGATGTTGTGAAATATCGGAATCTAATAAGTTCTGAATATCAGAGGTTTCTATATTTGTTGCTATATTTAACCTTATAATGATCAACCTTGTTTCGTAAAGATATAATACTCAAGGGAGTTTGGTGCATCTGAAAGGAATTCATGGCATCATTGTTTGCTTAATTTCATTCTTCGAAATTTCACATAATATCCTATATTACTCTTAAATCTGAGTGTCCAGAAAAACTGTTGTGAAACCAGGTTCCAGAGCTCTCTCACCAGTCACCATCTTGTTCCATGAACCATACATCTAAAACAGGCATAGAACATCATGGAAAGTTACTCACCAGACAGTGTAACCTGGCTACAAAAATTCTAGCGTGATGTTTTGTAGTGATAAAGAACTCCAAGTTCCCTTTATAATGCTATGACAAGAATTTATCTTTACCTATTCGTGACTTGCCTAATTTTACATTGATCCCTTGATGTTCTTCTCCCGATATTATCCTCTTGTCCCGATGTTCTTATCATAAACGATCTGTTCTGTCAATTGCTTACAAAGAGGTATCATCCATCACATAATAAAATAAAAGGCAGTTATACACTTGCTTTTTATGTGTTAAAATAATTTGATACATTCTGAAGAAATTCTTCCTTGACACATTAACTTTAAATACTTAATTTTGATATTTAAAAAGTATTAAGTGTTTTTGAAATCAATGCATTCACACACAATAATAACACATCCACACACAAGATAATTTTTAATAAACCATAGTAAAGATAATAGCAATTTGATTAATGAGAGTGAGAAAGTGCTAAGAGGCCTATCATAAATCTATAATTCTCCTGTAAATCTAGGTATTGCTTCAAATAATTCTGAAACTTCTTTTTTTTCCAAAATTGAAGATAAGGTACTTTCAGTTTCAGCTTATTATTTTTGGGTGCTAACTTTTAAAATTCCTCATTTTTGATGGATAAAGTATTCAACAACATAAAATGTTAAGGTTATTTCCCCTCACCATTTTTGGAGTGGAATATTCACTTTCCACATAAAGACCAAGAATACACTGAAATGCGTTTAAATTTAATTATTCCCACCATCCTGCGAAACCTTATTAAAAGCGGTTGCCTTTTCCCTTAATGAGGAGGCATTCATTCATTCAGAAAAACCGATTGCGTGTCGGGAACTAATTCTTTAATAGCACACGTTTACACTTCATTTTTCGGCAGAGGGATATTGTTTATGCATGCAGCAGCGTGACTGACTTTTTCTGCACCGTCGTCACGTGATCAGGGATATCCCGGCGCGTGCGAGATGGATGGGGGAGACTGAGGACAGTGACAAGTTATCGTCTGATCGATGCTTTTTGGATTTTTCTCAGTTCGAAGAAGAGGGTCGGTGTATCAAACATTATCATATTTCCCCGCTGAGCTAGAGGAATAAATGTTTGCGAATGTTTTATAATGGAATCGAAAGGGAATGATATCATTGATAAAAGTGTCAAACTTTTCCTCAAATGAAAGTATTTATGCTCAAGCTATCGGATAAAATGAATAGAACTGTTGGTCAATACACGTTTCATTTAATCTAAAACTCAGCATGTGTATTCGTGGAGTTTCTAGAAATTAAAATCTAGAATTACTGAGATTAATATATTTTACTCTAAACGTATAAATATAGTATATAACTTCTATATTTCAAAATCGAAAGGAATAGTTTCATTTTTATTACGATACATTAATCTATTCTGTCTTGTTTCTACCTTTTAAATAGATGTATCAAACACTTTCACGAGGGAAACTTTTCAAAGCTCAACAAAGGAACTAAAACATTAACTCCCCCTATCAGAAATAGATATCCCTTGAGATGTTCTTCTATGAAATATGGTAAGATAGGAGCGTGAAAAGAAGTCTTCCTTACTCTATTTATTCAGTTAGAAGAAAGCACGTTTGATCAAGAAAGTATTACTGAAGAAACGAACCCAATCTAAAAAGTCAAAAGAAATACATCTTGGCTATATTTTAACACTTGGAAGGATAAATTAGTGTTCCCCATGCGGAATAAAACCCTTCCATTTCTTTTCAAGATACGATTCTCTTTGACGAATAATTTCACGCTGATCAAATATTCTGAAAATTCTAGCACTAAGCAAATGTATCGAGACAGTCTTTGAAATGTAGTTGTTTATAGAGATGGACAATATATCGATTGTTGTAGGAATCGAATACATTTTGGTTTTTAGTTGTTATGTACCGAGTGTTTTTAAGATGAGTAGGTAAGTATCAAATAAATTAACTCTGTTATTTAAGTTTAAAAATTGCAAGTATTTAGTTTAGAGGTTCCCTTAAATTGACTCTGCCTGTATTATTTTTTCATTCAAATTCCCGCTTACTTGATACCTTGATTTCTATTTCTTAACTATCTCATGGTGAGATACAAAAAAGATGTAGGGATAATTTCATCTTCCTAAGTGAAAGCTCGGTTTATTCTCCGTTATCCTAAAGTATCGCTAGTTTCCATTGAAAAGTGAAGAAGTAAAGAGGGAAACGTCAATTCACACTTTTCCCTTTATATGAACCCTCTAAAATGAGAACACAAAAGTGATAAGTTTAAACGAGCCTTTAGATAATCAGATGAAAGCTAAAAAGAGGGGTATAAGATAGAAGCGAGTAGAGATAAAAAGATTATGAAAAAGATAAAAAATAAGCAAACAGTGAATATAGAACGAGTGAGAATGTAAGAGACAACTAGATAACAAGAGGGGTTAAGAGAGAAAGAACAGTAAATTGAGAGATATTTTTTTAAATAATGGAGAGGTAAAAAAAGAAGGAAAATAATTTAGGAAGGAGAAAAAAAAGGAAGAGAAAGGGAGAAAAACGCATTACACTCAATCAGTATGTATAGTATTTCCTGCATATAGCATGTAATGTATTTAGCATTTAAACTCCGATTTTAAGTGATGGGATAACTAAAAGTACTCACTCAATATGTAACTATCGATACTTAAGAGTATCGATTTTCTCCACCTCTGATGAGTAAAACATTGGCAGGAGAACTTCGAAAAAGGATATCCCCACTCGGACAAGATTACGTTTGATGGAAAACACGAACGAATTTCCCGCGGGATCCCCTCTCTCCCTGAATTAAAGCAAACAAAAAGGAACTATTTTCAAAGCGAAGGCATTTTTCAAGAGAGAGTGCCAAAATGTACGCTAAACTGAAAGAAGAACGTCCCAGGATGTATGTGTAAGAGTGTGTGCGTAAAAATCCCCTGTTCGATTAAGTGCCCTGGGCTGCACAAGATGAGGAAGGTACTTTACCGATAAGGCCCCAAGAAGCAAAGACGAGTCTGCATTCAGCTCCTGATCATATCTGATAATCGATCGACTTTATGATTCCTCTGCACTTTTATCCCGGTGACAAAGCCCCGTTTTATTTTTTATCTGATTGCGCTGCAAAACAGGGAGGAGAAGAATAATAACAAAAAAAGACGCCATTTCGATTTTTCTTTTATTCCCCAGGCCGGGGCTGATTTATTCGCTGGCTTCGAGCAGTTTTTTGGGCGGAATTCTGAAATACTGTTTTCAGATCTTGTTTCGCGTTGCCAGCGGAAGCGTATAAATTTGCATGGGACGGAAGTAATGGAGGTTCGGGATTTCTGGCGGATGAAATTGTTTTAGTGAAGAGAGGTTCTCCAGTGTCACTGTTTTAGATGGGAATCTAGTTAGAGATGGCTGCGTTCTTCGGCGATGGAAATAAGTGTCTTGAATAATGGGAATTTCCAGTTCTTCAGTTGGAGTGAGAGTTGGTTAAAACATTTTGTAAAGTGTGTTGATGGATTGAAATTGAAATAGAAAATGTATTATTTTGTTTATACATTAGGAAATAGAGATATTTCTCGTCTATTTTGTTTAGAGTTTCTGAATAGTGAAAAAAGTATTACTGGGAAGCTTTGTTTGATTTTCACTTCAAAAATATTCATGTTTTTCGTTTTTGGAATGATAAGAAAATTTTAACCCTTTATTTTACTTATTTTCCTTAATAATGCAAATAATATAAAGTAATTATGTAGGTAGTAAATGTAAGAAAATACATAAAAATGATTCTGTATTCATAAAACGTGTTCCAACACTTATTTGTTTCATTTAAAAATACAAATTCATTAAAAATCTATCATTAAATTGTGATTTTCAAATAAAAGCTGTAGTTTTTGAGATTTGAATACTGGAAACAAAGCCTAGAAATTTTAATTGCAAAACAAGTATCTATAGCTCTATAAACATAGATATAAGACATCTTGTTTAGTTATATATGTTACAGTTAAAGTCCGGAAATCAGTTAATTTACAGATAACCTAGGTAATTTGCAGATTAACGAGGGTGATCCGTTAAAGAGCGAATTTTTTTTCAATTTCTAAGATTACCTAGGTAATCTTGAAATTACCTAGGTATTCTGCACCCTACCGACTAGATACTCGTTAATCTGCATACTACCTGTAATCAGTTATTTTACATATTAACGAGGGTGATCCGTTAAAGCACAAAATTTTATTTTATTTTATAAAAAGTTTAAGGAGGTTGGGGGGGCTGCCGCCCCCCCAAACCCCCCTGCCCTAACTATAACCAAACTCGTTTTGGGGGTAAACAGTAACAATGACGAATCAAAAAAGGGGGATCGGTACTCTTTTCATATTACACAAAACACGCAAATCCCACAAAAATAGTAATGAAATAGCAATTTTAAAACTAGAATATAAAAACAATAATAATAGAATATTAAAGTACCAACTGAGATTTGTATCAATTGTGGTTTTCGATCTCGATTTGACAGCGTATTTCAATGAGCACTTAAACTAGCAAATCTTAATGAAAGCGCGGTGTAATCGGCTGGCAGCCTGCCCTGAACTATTGCTAGGATTCGCGATCGATTACATATGTTAAACCCTTGCCCAGGTTCCAGCGATTGTTGAATTAACGTTTGTTGAAAAGATATTTCAACAGCTGGGAAATTTGCTTTCGTTAAAAGAAATCTCTGCCACTCTGAAGTCGGAGCTTCAACACAATTGTTTCAAAATATCCGTTTTAGTAGTAATATACTGTACTTAATCATGTAAATTTACAGTACTTACTTGCTTGTATTATTTTGTTTTAACATTCAACATGACAACTACCAGTGCTACACACTAAATTTGAAATCAAAACACCAAATATGACAACAAACTACGTATTGAAACCCAACTGCGCAGGGGTAAGCGCATGTCGCAGTGAGCACCTCAACATTTTAACAGAAAGTATTGAACGAAACAAACTATTTTGAACTTTAACTATCAAGAGGCCGTTATAGTGTAGATTCCCTAGGTAAAATGTGAAAAACTCAAAAATCCGCACATTAACGACAGAAATCAGTTAATCTTAAGTTTACCTAGGTATTCTTCAGAATAACTAATTATCAACTTTAGCGGTAACATATATACAGTAAACGTATAATGCATCATGGTTACATGAGAAAATAATTCTAACGCTTTAAGAACATAAGTAATTGAACCATGTTTGTATGTTTAAGAGAGACAAATGAATGAGAAAGAGCAGAACCCCTTAAGGTCATTAGCTTTTTCTAACGTGTAATATAGTTAATTCCACTGCACTTTATGCTTTAAAATGATACTAGTTAAAAATTCGTTTATGCTGGATACTTAATTAGCCTGTTGACTGAAGGTGTTTCCTCTCTTTTGCAGTATTATAAGTACAGCTCTTTCTGCTCTGATGAAAGAGGGTTTTGATGTGAAAGCCTTGCGTGCATTTCGTGTTTTACGACCCTTAAAACTAGTGTCGGGTGTTCCAAGTAAGTACAGACAATTCGCATTTATCGATTCCATTGTTAAATGTGTTGAAATTTCATCGTTTACTTCTTTGAATTTAAGTGTTTATATCCATTAATTTTTTTTGAATAAATCGTCCCTTTAATGAGGTAAATTTTATGCTTTAAGGTTTTGATAAGTTTCAGGTAATGAATGTTATAGTCAGTAAAACAGAATAAATTAAATGGTACACATATAAATAATACACAATGGTGAATACAAATAAACGTAATAAAGAAACGGGAATAAATTATTTATTTTTATATGTCGTTTTTAAAAATTCGGAAGAAATCTGGGGGAGGCGTTGATAAATATGAGTTAAAAGTTATATTCAATGTCGAATTTTCCCTTGAAGGCTAACTCACGGTTTAGTGACTTCCTCACATACCTATGCGTATTAATGTAAAGAATAAAACTTTATTGATTTGGCTTCTATTATTACTTCTTTTGTTTAAATTAGCTATCTTTGTTGAAACCTTAAAATTTCTGATGTAAATATTAAAGTAATTTACTAATTTTAATTCCATTAATTAATACCATTCACCTACTTACTAAAATTTGAATAACAAACATAAGATATTAATTGTAGTCACACACTTCGGAGGTATATGCACTCAACACCAACATACCTCCATTATTCATGTAAACAAAATCCCTCTTTTTTAAACATATATAGAGACGAGAAATAAAATATAATAGTTAATATTAAAAAATTTAAAAAAAATTAGTACTACTTTAAAAAAGAAAAACTTAACTTTTAAAAATATAAGTATTATTTATCCCATTTAGTGTAATATAAAAACCTATCTCATAAAAAGGTAGAGAAATGAATATGTTGCCAAAACCTTATCATTTTTCGAATACTTTATCTCTGACCGTATAGTATTAAGAAATTAGTACATTGTTAAACAAGAAAACAATTTGATTCTGCTAAAAGACATATGCCTTTACTTGTTTTCGCAGGTCTTCAAGTAGTTTTAAATTCCATTCTTCGCGCCATGGTGCCCTTACTTCACATTGCTCTCCTCGTCATCTTCGTCATCATCATTTACGCCATCATAGGGTTAGAACTTTTCTCCGGGAAAATGCACGAAACCTGTTACAACAATATCACAGGTCAGTGAAAGCAGTTATTATATTTTGAGTGTAAATATTTTTTTATTGATTTCGTTATATTAAATGCCGTAATTAGGGATAGATAAAACATAAACCGCGGTATAGACATGTTTACTAGAAAATTATAGCGGCTGTAGGATACCTGACAAGCTGCTAATCTAAAGTAATTTTATTTAATCTGTCTTTGTAATTTATCTGTAAAAAGAAAACTTATTTAAAATTAGATAAAGGCATTATTTGCTTTTTATAAGTTTAAGGTAAGACGATTATATTAATCTAAAATCTTAATGATTTTGAATGTTTTGACTTTTAGTAAATGAAGGAATTACTGAATAAATGTAATTATTCTATGCTTCTCTGTAGTGTTATTTGGTGGTACGACTTATCCAATTAAATTTTCTTCTTAATTATTCAATCATCATATATGCGTATTTTCTTCAACAAGTTTATGCATTTATTCCGTCTTACATTTCACATTAGAAGAAAATCTGAACAACATAGACGAATTTAAGTGAGATTCTTTAGGTGCATTATAACCTAATCCCTTTGAGAGGAAGAAGGATTTCCTAAGGGCTCTGAAATCCTCATTTACTAAAATCTTGAAGGGCTATCCTCTTCCTAATCCACCCATGGTGAACAAACCAACAAGTCGAAGGAGATCTCCCCCCCAAAGCATTTAAACCTTTTAAATCCGTACTTAAGGTGCACCTCCGTGTCACCAAAAATAAGAGAAAAAAATCATTTTTCCCATTGAAATATGTTCATTCTCCTTCAACCACTGACATCCGTCCCATACATCACAAAAGGAGAACCCTGAAGCAAGTGTCACCCTCTCCCAAGAAAGATGGGGTGGGAAATTTTTGGAACTTTTATGTTTTTTTTAAGCGTGCTTCAGAATGCATGAGTTCTGCAGAATTTGAACGAATGTCTGTCTGAAGCCATTGAGGTTCTTCTTTTTTGACAGCCGTTAAATGCTGCGTCGAGAAAAAAGACAGTTTACTCTTTCGTTTGTTGTGATATCGCTCCTTTGTTAAAAAAAATAGTGTCAGTTTAAGTGAGTGGAGTGGGTATAATACTGTTGAAGGTTTCTTTAATCCCGGATGTTAAAATATTGATTTTAATACAGTTCAGTTGAATATGTCGATAGCCTTTGGGAAGGTAGAGTTTAGATAGTCTTTCAATAATATGGAATCATAGAAAAATTCCTATGATTTAGTTCTGTAAGTATGTTACCTTATTTAGTTCTTATAATTATTAAGTAAAATGCTATTGAACTTTATTGTAATGTAACATGTGGATATTAATTTTAAGTTGGAATAAAGGGAAATGTGTTTTAATATGTTATCAAATTAGTGTTTTACACTTTTTTAGGTAGTCGCTTTTTCTTTTAAAAATATAAAACATGTTTTTTCAAGTTTTAACAAAATTATGAATTATTGACTAGGAAACTTCAGGTAACCTTACAGTTATCTGAATGTCCCTTACTCTCTGTTGAAATCAATAGCGTAGTACATTCAAGCCATCATTTTGAGGCCCGTCAAATTTGTACAATTACAAAAAAAGCAGCAAAAACTATTAAATTTCTTTTAAACATATAGATTCTGAGAGTACTAATAAATAGCCATAATAATAAGAGAATAATAAATGGCCGTAAAAAATTAATTGAACTTGCTTTGCCGTTCTCTTTTTTTCTGTTTTTACAAAAGTGATAATGAAAAATGCGTCTTAAAAATTCTTTCAAAAAAATTTCAAGAGATGCGAAAAGAAAAATACCCTTTCAATTTATTGACAATTACTGATTTTTCTCATAAATAATGATTGAAATTCCTTTTTAAGCCAGATAATTTTGTTGGAAATTCAGTTGGAAAGCCTAATATAGATAGTTTTTAACTCAACTGTTATTTATTTCCATAATACGAAAGTTTAAATCGCGAAATACACAATTTCTGTTGAATTTTCAATTAAATGCACAAAACCTAATACCTTATTTAAAAAATAAACCAGTGAAACTGTTACAAACTGGTCACAAAGAGCTATTGAAAACGCCTTGGTTAATGAATAAGAAGAACTAGAGAAGAGGTTGATTCATTTTCTAGTAGTAGCATATTAACGTGATGATGTTGTTGCAGGAGAGTTTGCCTTAGAAGAACCGCACCCTTGCGGCGAGAATGGCTACCACTGTAACGCCACCAACGACGAAGTGTGCATGGGCTACTGGGAGGGGCCGAACTTCGGCATCACCAACTTCGACAACTTTGGACTAGCCATGCTCACCGTCTTCCAGTGCGTCACCAACGAAGGCTGGACCAACGTGCTCTACAACGTGAGTATTGCCACACCAAGGAACACCCTTTGGAATCGAATCATAAGAATTGTATCTGGTTTTCTAATTAATACCAGATTGGAGAGACAATTGTGATAATTAAATAGTATTTTGATGACACATTAATATTAATTATAATAATATTAATTAATATAAATTATTAATAATTACTATCTTTGATTTGTGATTGAAATGGATAGCGTAAACAGTTACAGGTTCGATTTGAGAATCTTTTTTTCGATTCTACTTTTTAGATATGGCCCAAAGGAATCGATTCCATGACAGGAATCGAATCCAAGAATCGAACCTTAGGATTCGATCTCGGAATCGAATCGAACGATTTTTAGATACCTAAACGTGAGCTCCTGCTTGTTTCTTAAAGCACTCTCCCGTGAGGAACAAATGATTCAACACAATATTAAAGAACTACCTGTACCTGATTCCCCATCACATTATGATATAACACGTTTCAATCGGCAGTTATTGAACAATTTGAAAACTTAAAGTAAACCCAATTATAATTTTTCCGTTATAAGGTATACTTTCGTTATCTTGAACATTGATAACTCGGCGTAAGCCTTTAAATCTAGAAAAGATATTTCCCCTTGAAATAAAGAATTAATTAGTTTTATATTTGAGTAAATCGTGTTATGTCGAAAACTCCATATCTCTAATTTATTTCATTATTATATCTTTCAATTCCGAGATATTTAGGTTATAGTAAACTTAATATCGAAAGCAACTTATCGGAAAGTTTAATCCACAACTTTCCAATGGTTGCCCATAACGTGCCTTAAACGTATGGTGTAATTTGTGAATGATCGATAGTAATTTTCTTCTGAAACACGAAAAAACAAACAGTGAGATTTAATTGATACACGCGTATATACTACAAAGTTAATGTGCATTTTTTAAATTTAAGTATCAAAGTAAGAAACTTAAAATTTATAATACAGAGTGTTTCAAAATTGTTTGGCTTTTATTCGAAACCATTGCCTCCTAGGGTCCTGGAAGTAAGGTCTACCCCTAGGTAAGTGAGCCAGGAGAATGCACTGAAATGACTTACAGCGCCCCTAGTGGCAAAATTAAAAAGTTAAAAAATTGATTTAAAAACTAAAAGAGATAGAGCAAAAACCTCAACGAGAGTATTTTTGCCAACATCATGAAGAACTCACTGAAAAAAAATTCATGAAAATATCTTGAATATTCGCCGAGATATTAGCATGTGAAAATAGCACTTTTTCAGGGGGTCAAAAAAGAAAAAGTTTGCATATTTGCAAAATTTTTTTATTTTTTTATTAAATTTTGTGTTCTTTAACCCTCTCGGCAACAGAACATCAAAAAAGTGAAAAAAAAACTTTTTTTCTTCTTCTCAATACATCGAAAATGCCCCTATAATTTGTCTGGAAAAATTTTTTTTCTTGTGTGCACTTCTTCCTAGTTATTTTTATGAGCCTCTTATGAAGCATATGAGGCCATATTTTTTTCATTTTAACAGAATATACTTTGTTTAGAACTTATTAAAAGACATGGTCATAATATTAGAAGGTTACGAAATAAGAAAATATCTACCAACCTATAAAAAATGTTCTACAGAAGCTAGTATCTAGCTAGTATTTTCTCTTCACAAGCATTACAGCTTAAAATGTAAACATTGAGGTATAAATCATCTTGCTGCCATTTAGGAACGAATTCAGAAACCATATAGAAGTCTCATATGTGATCTACATGAATCAGTGAAGTCACTGATGAAAAGAAAATAAAATTACGTGTTTACATCCTACAAAAATTGAGCTCTTAAGTAGGAGCCTCATATGAGGCCCAGGGTGGCGAGAGGGTTAAACTAAAAAAACACAAAACTACAAAATAACACTGAAAAATTTGCAAATTTACGAACTTTTTCTTTTTTGACCCCCTGAAAAAAGGCTATTTTCACATGCTAATATCTCCTTGAAGATTCAAGATATTGTGATCAAATTTTTTCAGTGAGTTCTTCATGACGTTGGCAACAATACTCTCACTGAGGTTTTTGCTCTATCTCCTTTAGTTTTTAAATTAATTTTTTAACTTTTTAATTTTGTCTCTAGGAGCGCTGTAAGTCCTCTCAATGGATTCTCCAGGTTCACTTACCTAGGGGTAGACCTTACTTCCGTGACCCTAGGAGGCGTTGGTTCCAAATAAAAGCCGTGCAACGCAATTTTGAAACACTGCCTATTTCTTTATTCTCTTACTATTTTGTGCTCAATAGTTCTAACAATTAGGGTTTTTTATTTTATGCGAAATTTTCTTCGCTTATTATATTTTTAATATCAACAATGAAACAGAAATAAAATTCATGTAATTTTCAGAGTAGAAAGCTAAGTAAATTAATTTTAAATTATAAGAAGAGGTGAAAAGGTTTTTCTGGATTTTTCCGTGTTGTTGATGAGTATACTAAATACCTAGTGTTTTATTTACGAAATTGACTTTTGCTTTTAGATCAATGATTCCGTAGGTAACGAGTGGCCCTGGATTTACTTCATTAGTTTGATCATAATAGGTTCCTTCTTTGTGCTCAACCTAGTTCTCGGAGTCCTCAGTGGGTAAGTTCAAATTTAAAACCATAAAAGAGTAAATTTTTGAAGTCCAATCTTCATTTTAAAAATACGTTTTTCGTTTATTCTAACTTTTCAGTAAATAGACGTAGTTTATTGAAGAGTAATAGCATGTTAGATTAAAGAGACGTAATTTAAAAAAAAGGAATATGTTTTTGAAATGTAGCGTTAGCTTATATTATGTGGTTCATTTAAATAACTTTATAAAAACTCTTTTTTATTGGATTTTGTGACTCTTACGTAGTTTATATGCGATCAATTTTACCAATCACCCCTAATTTCGCATAGGAAATTCTCAACTTTTATTTCATCCACTCTTATTTCATCACCAAGAATAAAACCAAGATTTCCCTGATTTACATCCATGAACATTGTAACAGCTGCATTCTCAACGAAATAATTCACGTAACAACTCACGCCTCGGAAAGCAATATTCCAAAAATACTTTTCCGAAAGCGCATAATGACTAGAGCAGAAAACAACGCAAATTAAACTCACGAATCCTAATCTTACCGCTGCCAAAAAAAAGGTGAAATATTAGAGCGAAAACCGCGTTTTCTCCCCCCTTCTTGGGCACAAAACACGTTAATTAAATGTTAAAGGGGAAGTTTTATTAGGCGGCGAAAAACTTTGCTAGTTATGAACCATCTCTCTTTTCCGCAGCGAATTTTCCAAAGAAAGAGAAAAAGCCAAAGCTAGAGGAGACTTCCATAAGCTTAGAGAGAAGCAACAAATAGAAGACGACTTGCGTGGGTATTTAGAGTGGATAACGCAAGGAGGTTTGTGTCCTTTTTTTTTCGTCCGCAAGGTTACAAAATTTCTCTTTGGCGGAATAAAGTAATTTAATAATGTGTATTGAGGGAGAAATAATTGAATTCTCAAGGTTCCGCTCATTTTTTTTCTAAGACTGCAGATTTTTTTGCAATCTGCTGTGAAGTTTTTAAATTCTGATTAATCTTTAGAGAAAGAACACCAATAAAAAGAAAAGAGCTAAATAATTAACGCTTTTTCTGTTGTAATTGGTGTTTGTTTCATATCTCATATGAAACAAACCTCATCTTGAGTATGCAGTACAATTCCGGTCTCCATATTTGAGGAAAGACATAGATTTAATTGAGAGAGTACAGCATAGGGCTACTAAAATGATCAAGGGTATATCCAGTTTAAATTATGATGAGCGCTTAAAGAAGTTAAATATGTTCACTTTAGAGAAAAGAAGGGATAGGGGGGATATGATTCAACTATTCAAAATGATAAAGCAAGGGGATACAGAGGGTCTAGACTTAAGTACAGATAATAGAACAAGGGGACACAGTTTCAAATTAAACAAGGGACATGTAAACAGGGAAAGCAGAAAGAATTATTTTTACAACAGGGTTGTGGATAGATGGAATGGGTTGCCGAAATCGATAGTTAGTTCCAATGGAGTAAAGGAGTTTAAGGATAAATTAGACAAATATTGGGAATCGGAAGTTTGAGTTGGTGGACCAACCTAGTTGGGCTTCACGCCTGTTGTTGGTTGTCAATATTTGTATTTGTATTTGTATATTTGTATTTGTATATCATATAACCTCTAGAAAAATATCTGTAACATACATATTTTAGTTTAAAGCCTCTAACTTAAGCAAATTTCTAAAAATATGCATAACTATCTGTTTCATTTGATTTTAAAAATACTGACTTTTTAAAGACATTTGATAGGATAGCTTTGTTTAAAAAATACTTCGAAGTGAAATTTCTTAGTTTTGATAAATATAAGAAGAATCTTTAACTTAAAATATTTTTCAAACATTTAAAATGTGCAATTATTTCTTTTTATTTCCACCGTACTATATTTCACTGAACAGTATCAGATGCTTTTGGAGCTCAAAATAATTATCCGGAACACCGAGTACTCTACAGTCTACATTATAGAGGAGAAGAGGGTATTATGGAATAGTCGGGTAATATGGAACACCTGAGTTTCTGCTCCCCCTCGTGCTGCTATCATGTGGCAATGCCACCAAAGTCTTAAGAAATCCCCCATGATGCAGTGCGCAAAGAGTTAAGCTTCTTGTTGTTGTCTGATCAGTCGCAGCAAAGCAAAGTGTGTTTTAGGATTTTCAAAAGTTTTTGACGGTAAATGTTCAAACCTTTTAACCTACCAGTAACTATGAGACTTGTATTTTGTTGTTAAGCATAATGTACACTAAAAGATCAGAAGTTTCTTATACTGCAGTCGTTTTTTAGCTATCCATGTTTTATCGGTCAGTAAAAGGGTTCATAGTACAAGATGGCCTGTCGGGTAGTATGGAACATTCCATAAGCAATGGGTCAGAAAAAGACGATTATGTTTGTGACTATCGGAAATAGACTCATAAACAAAACTATTTGAACGAAAATAGTTAAATATGTTTTTATAGTTAAGATTAACTATGTTCTCTAAGGTCTAATTAGTTTTCAATAGCTGTAAACCCAACTATTCCATATTACCCTCCATTAGTAACTTTTTCTTAAAGTAAATTTTTTGATTTAAAAAATGAATGCTGATTTATTTGACCATTGGCCCTTCATTGCCATTAGTTATAGTATGTACTTAATATGATTCGGCGGATTTTATTAAAACCACATATAGTTATTCTTAAAGATATAAAGGGTGTTCCATAATACCCTCCTCTCCTCTATAGTTTTCTTCACTTGCATGTGCCTTTACTTTCTTGACCTCCTAGGATGTTACTTTGAAAGGAAATGTGGACGAAAAATAAAGACAGGGAGAAAGGGAGATTAAGTTAGATAATATCGGAAGGAGAAAAAAAAACGTTTTTCCAAACTTTTCCATAATTTTCTTCCAGTGTGAAACAAAATATTTCTCGTTTCGTCGATAACTTCATAACTACAACTATTTTGATCAGTATAGTGATGTAGTTTCTAATGATTAAATATGAAAGGCAATCAATTGCTGATTTTCTATTACAGAGGATATTGAGCAAGACGATAAAGAAAGAAAAGAAGGATCTAGTAGAAATAGTAAGTATCACCAACGAGAAAAAACTTAAAAGAAGCTTAGACCAGTCTTTTTTAATTGACGTTCGAGTGGATCAATGCTAATTAGATAATACCATTACTGTAACTCTCATTTCCTATCTTAAATGGTTTATTCGATACCCGCATTAGTTTTTTCCTGCTAAACATTCTCGTTTTTTTATTGGCAGTGTTCAAAATCCAGGTTTCTTGTAGCTCTTGAATAAATTTTTTTCTTTCGGTTTGAAGTAACTGAATTTAAGTTGTTTTAACCATGAGAATTTATCTGAAAACCATTAAAATATGAAAATTATATATTATACTCATCTTTAAAAGTATAATAATAAGGGTTTTTTTTACTAGCCTACGTATTAAAATGTATTTTCTACATAGTAGTATATTCTGACTTAAAAAAAGTTTTTAAGACAGATTAAAATAATTGAATTGACAGATTAAAGACCGATTAAAATAATTGATTTGAAGTTATTCGTACAGTGTATAGGTAAAAATGAAATCTTATTAACTATATATATTTGTTAAATAAATATTAAAAAAATTTTTGTAAGCTATTATTCCCTTTTACTATTTACTAATAGCCACTGATCGGTTTTAATACATAATCGGAAACCAAGGAAACAAAATAATCCCAGATGAAAACACAATTCTCAGCAAATCTCGTTTCTTTTTCAACAACCAGAAACAATTCCTCCAAACGAATCTTTTTGTTAGATAATAATAAGCGAGAAACTGCTTAACAAATAAAAAGCAAAATGTCTACCTTAAAAAGGCGTTGCCAAAACGTCATTATCCAAGGTGTGATCCGATTCCTCTTCACTTGACTTACTTCGGGAATGTTCTTTTGTCATTTCGAATGTTCGAATTTTCTTTTCGGGTGTCCGGATTCGTTTGATGGAGAATAATATTACTACCAGACCATAAATTTACTTTCGGAGACGTCTGGGATAAACGCTGGGTTTAGATGAGCGCACATGTTAACGATGAATCGCTTCTTTGCAAGTATAAGAAGCGACAGAAAGTGATGAAAAGCTGAAAATGGGGAGAATTAAATGCGCGGCTTTAATGTAATAAGAAATATTTCGTTGATATTGTTAGTTACTTTTTATTTGTTCACCTTTTGTGTAAAAGATTTATAGTAGAACAAAAATGGGAAGAAAATAGTTGGCTGTTAAATAATTATTTACTTCTTTAGGGGTATTATAAAATTATTTGTATAATAACTTAACAGGATGAATACTACTCGCTGAGTGTGGTGAATAAGATTGTCTTTATTTGTGCGTGGAAAAAACGTTTTCATTTGTCAAATATAAAGCAACATATGTCAGGAACTGTATAACAAATAGACGAATAACTAACTGAAACCCTTTAAACGTGCGTCTTAAACATTGATATATGACTTCAATATAAGATTATCTGTTTTTAAAGCCAAAGAGATTAAGACGTCTTACAATCAATCTGCGTTTGAAGGTTTGAAAATTTGGATCGCTATGTTATTTGGTTCGTGTTGTTTTAAATTACTGTTAAAATATTATTAATTTTTACTTGAAGCATAAAGTATTACAATATTAAAATACAGTAGAATCCGCTTAATGTGATCACGGTTAATGTTATCAATCGGATAATGTTATCGAAATCGACAGGTCCCGATCATTCCTATTTAATTTAATGTAAAATGTATCGTTTAATGTGATCAACTATGGATCAACAAGCCGCTTAATCTCTCTATTCTAAAAAAAAGTTTTTGGTGAACGGTTTCCAGAGAAAGGCTTTTTAATAACTGATCCGTATAACACATATTTGGTATCAAACTGTCCGGATTCTTTTGAGGATGTGCAAAGTGCCTTTAGAATTTCTAAAAAAAATCTCAATTTTAAAATATTTCCATTTTTTTTTATTTCGGATAAGGTCGCAGTTACAAAGCAAGAAATTATGAATTTTAAAACAATTGAAAACATATTTCACTGGTTTTTTAATATTCAAATAGATTAAATAATCATCTTTCTATTTATAACACGAATTTAAAAATATATTTTGTGTTATTTTTAACAATATTTATATTTTTGTTGTTCACAAAGGGTTTAATTGTTGTTAAAACGGTTTTCATTATATTTTAAACTTATGGCACTGTATATTTGCACGGCTATTTTTCAACTAAACTCTACTCTAACTTCCACGTCTAGGCGTACCATTGGTTCCATCACTAAGCGCCGAGACTTCTACGTCATCACGAGACCTACAGCGCATGCGCCACTGGCCGTTTTGGCCGTCCAAATATACACTTCGTAAACTTATATATAATTAATTTATTTTTCATTTTTAAATAACAAATTAATATTTTTATATTTATCTTTGTAGTTGTGGCAACCTAATCATTACTATATTTACAATAAAATATACACTCGCTTTCGGAAATTTTGAATTTTGAATTTATTTTTTATATCCTTTTGCAAGTATGTTTTTTAAGGTAGTAAAATGTAACTCTTTATTTCATAATGACAAAACGCAAACAACTAAATAACACGGGTGAATGTTTTAGAAATAAGGATGAAAATGTTGGAAGTCTTGACATTCGGTGTCGTTGCTATGAAAATGACACAACTTCGAAGTTTGTTTCTCATGAAGATAAAATTCTAAATTTTCGCGATGTTTAAGATAATTACTACATTTTTAACAGTCAATCATTACAAATTTTAAGAAAGTTAAATTTATTCCTGAGATATTTCAATGCTTCCCTTAATGTATCTGTGAAAAAACATTACCTTAGGGAAATGGGTAAAATAATGTTTACATTGCTTTGTTGTTAATTTTCTTGGGGTTCAATTCCGTTATAGTTCCCGCTAAATATCTCCAATCTCTTTCGAACGCTCAATATTCAAATGTAAACCAATTTTTCTAATTTTTAATGATAAACTGAATAGTTATAGATCTAATTAAACACTTTAATCTATAAATTTGAAACAATTAAGCAATATTTATACTTTATAGTGTCCAAAAGAGATTAGTGATATTTAGCGGGAACTATAACGGAATTCATCCCCAAGAAATTTAACAACAGAGCAATGTAAACATTTTTTTACCCATTTCCCTAAGGTAATGTGTTTTTCACAGATACATTAAGGGAAGCACTGAAATATTAAGGGAAGGTTCATATTTAGCGGGAACTATATATGAACCTTTCTTGGAATTATAAAGCGGTCCGCCAATTCATGTTACCATAAAGGAAATGATAAAATTCCACCACTGAATAAATATTCACCATTTTTGAATGAATACCACGGAGAAGTACTACCCCTGTGTTAAGAATGTTTTATAAAGTGAGTAAGTGCAGTGAGCTGGGTTTTGTGGGGAATTGTGAAGCGGTCCAAAAGTTACTGCGTCAGCAGTTAACGGGGGTTGGCGAGCGATAGCGAGCAGGGGGCGGTAGCCCCCTAGTGTTATAAAAATTTGTCCATATCCCCTAAACACGTCCGCCATCAGGTTTCATTTAGAAAGTCAATTTCTTTAAGTAAACATCTGCCCCACCCTAGCATCTGGCGTTTCTTTTTCTCAAACTTATTTGTAAGAATAAGAAAACATTCCCCATATATTTAAGAAAACGGTTAAAGAGGGGGTCCGAATCCATGCTTGTGAGGAGCCTTGCAGGAAGAAGATTCTGAATTAATCTGAATTGAAGATTCAAAGAATTTAATTTTTCCTCGGTTAATGGCATTCAGATTATAAAATGGGTGGTTTATTAGATTTGGGAAGGATATAATGGAGTTCACAGAAAAAGAGAGACCCTTCTACATATAAATAAAAATATAAAGTAAGCGATTATTTTGTTCTATTAATTGAACACTCTACTTTTATATTTTCCCCTAAAAACTTTAAGTTGGTGAATACAGAGTGTAAAATTGTTTTAAAAACATTAATTACGAGTACGTAATTTTGATTTTCAAGCAAACAATAAGTTACAGTTTTTGCTGCTTTTTTATGTAAAATCGCTTATTGTTATCAATCGGATAATGTTATCAGTTTAATCTTGAACAATTGCGATCACATTAAGCGGATTCGACTGTAGTTTATTATTGGTAGGGTTCTCTTTTAGAATTTTTCTACTTTTAAAAACTCAATTAGAACTACAACTCTGTGTCAGAGTTAAAAATGTAGTCTGAAATTTATTATTTTAAGTGTAATCTGTTCTTAGTCAGGAGATTTTGATTCTATGAGGCTATAAACATCCATCTATAAAATAAACAGATTGAAATACACGTAAATTTCCTTTTTAAAAAAGATACTTTAAAATACCCTATTTCGCAATGTGTGCTTAATTCTTTCTTCAATAATATTCGATTTTCAGGTAAAAACTTACGTGATATTGATCGTGCAGATACCCAAGTTGAAACTAATAGTATAGATATTACAAATGTTCCTTCTTGGTGGGCTATTAAAAGGTAGAGTACTTTACTTCTACATTTTCTTTAAAACTTTTGTAACAATGACTAAAGCATTGCTGAATAAGTGTAAAATTTTGTAATCGATGTCTATCCTTATAGTATTATATGTTTATGTTCCTTCAGCAGATTTTCTTTCTTTATTACCTTTAGATGTACATACTTTTTTTTGTATATCCATGCATTATTATTTTTAAAAGGGCTTGATAAAAACTTCTTTTGGTAGAAAAAAGTTGAGTCGTGACAACCGTCGCCTCAGAAGGATATGCAGAAGAATGGTGAAATCTAAGGCTTTCTATTGGATCGTAATAGTATTAGTTTTTCTAAACACGTTGGCCTTAGCTTCTGAGCACAATAGCCAGCCTCCTTGGCTGGATTATTTTCAAGGTAAGATGAAAAGTTGCTTCGAAATAAACCTAGAAACTTTCTATATAGAATAGAATTTTTTTAAGTTAACTTAATAAATTAGAAAGTTTTCTGTGCTGTTTTAATTGTTAAAAAAAAGTATGCAAAGAGAGAATATTATCTTTGAATTTTCGTAGATAAATAAGAATGTTTTAGTTAATTTTCAAAATTAATGCTTTGAAACACAAAGATGGGTGATGTAGTATAAACTTAGGGTAACAGTAGTTTAGTTTATATTCCAATCATAAGTTCCAGAGAATATTTCTTTACAATAAGAAAACTGGAGCTCCAAGAAAAAATCTTTAAGACTGAGTGGTTGGTCAAACTATACTAGACTGCAATGTTTCTTGACCCTATGACGTCACTACGTGGTAGGGGGAAAATTGAATAAACAGAAATCCTTTTGGGTAGCTAGGAGGAAATTCGGTACGAAAATTCTCATCAGCCAGCATCAAGTAAGTACAGTCTAGTAGTATAAGTGTTTGCTAAGGTTTTATGCTAAAATGTGTTTTGTTATTTCAAACATTTAACAATGAAGAGAACGGTCATTCATAATTTGGATTTGCTAGTTTTACAGTAACAAGTACCATCCGTCAATCTTAGAATAAAATGTTTCAGTTTTTAGGTTTTACTTGGATATGGTTAAGTGTTGTAGTTTTTGAGGCAATTCTGTTTCGTTTCTTTTCAGAAATCGCCAATTTGTTCTTTGTTGTTCTTTTCACTTTGGAAATGTTACTTAAATTATTCAGCCTTGGAATCCAAGGCTACTTCGTGTCTCTTTTCAACCGCTTCGACTGCTTCGTGGTCGTGAGTTCGATACTGGAGACCGTGCTCACCTATTCCGACATCATGCCTCCTTTGGGGGTCTCAGTGCTACGGTGCGTGCGGCTCTTGAGGATATTCAAAGTCACTAAGTGAGTATTGTGAACTGACATTTAGAGGGTAAGAGGACGCACGAAAATAATTTTGGGCTATAAAACCGAGAATTTAAAAGTTAGATCCTCGAAAATTTGCTAATTGTAAACATATTAACTCCCAAATCAACCTTTCAAAAATGAAGGTCTTGGTTTTAATGAAAAAACGTTAAAAATAAAAAATAATAAATGAAAAATTTAATGCCTACTTATTTCCGAAGTGATGGCTAAAAGTATGCAGGACGTGAGGCTAAGAGAACTCACCCTGAAAACTTGGTATAAATCGCAAAAAATGCATCCTTGCCTTTTTATTGGAAAGATTCTACCCTCTTTCCACCTCTTTAAGTATGATCCAAAAGGTATTCAATCTTCTGGAAAAATCCCTCTGAAAGATCTCAGTGTTACTTTTCCAGTATTTCACATGAGCTAGTTTTCAGTTTCTAAAGGGATTTTTCAGCTTTCAAAGGTTAAATTAAACATTTATTCACCAATTGTAACACATAAATTTTAAATAGTAAAGAGTAAAATGAATAATATAACTCTCGCTTTTAAAATTTGAATGATCTTGTCTCTTATACGTCGATGTATTAATTATGTAAGTTATCCTGTAATCAACCCTAAAAATCACTTCAGATAAATTCTAACGATGCAAAGATGTTCAGAAGGGGAAGTATACCTCACATTGGTTTTCCTTTTGAAAGCAACCATTAGTTCTTTACTTTCATTAAAATTAAGATTCATTCACTGAAATATTGGATGCTAACTCAAGAAAACCACATTTTTCCTAATAAATAAGGTACACAATTATGAAATAAAAATAAATGTATTAAATGTATGAAAATAATAATTAAAGTATTTTAAGATAGCTTATGATACAAGTGTTTAATATTTATGTGATCTTACTTGCTCCCCTTATAGTGATGCCGACACGGAAAAAAACCGCTGCGTACTTTTACCCGACTGCGTACTCTTACCCTCCTTTGCCCTATAAGTTAAAATGAAAAATAATTCAGAAATTTACTTGAATTGTCTATTTGTAGAAAGGAAAGTACTTTTTTTCTAAAAACCAAGTTTTTTGTTTAAAAAAAATGTATACCTAATTACCACCAAATTTTATTGGAAATTCAGGACCCTAATTAAGAATACAGAAAAATCATCGAAATAAATATAAGTACATTAAATTAAATGTAGAGTAGAAAAAATTGATGGACTAATTAACATTTTTTAAATTATAAAGGAAAAATCTTAAAACCCTTTAAATGGACAAAAAATGTAATAAATGAACTTAGTTTTCATCAAATTCAAGGGGTTATATCTGCCTCTGGGGGTAGATATTTTTCCCTCTTCCAACTCATATGTGGAACGAAGCTTTGAAATTTTTTCAGTACGAAGTGTCAATTTGCCGTTTTCGAATTCCTTTTTTTTAAACTGACGATTCATTTCTCATTAAAATGTCTGCTCTAATATTTCCTAGAAATTTCCGTTTTCTTTAAGGCTTCTCTAGGGAATGTATGTTCCCTAATTGGCGTCTTTTGACCGAAAGCAAAAAGAACGAAAATATGATCACACAAAAGAGCTTCTTGTTTGGTTCAAATTTTGGGAAAGGAAATAAATGCCTTTGAAACTAGAGTTTCTCCCAGACATGATGAAAATGAAGATAAAAGCTTCCTTTTACTGTATACTGCTTTTGTTTTAGAGGTGTATTCTTCGCTAATTATATTGAACTTCCATTAGGATAATGAGTTTGCCCATTAATATGGCAAAAACAAGTATTTTTAAACATTTTATCGCTGACCTGTAATTATTGATAAGGAACCAGAGCTTCCTAATTATGTGCGACCATGAAAATTTGTAAAAGGATAATAGAAGCGTTGAATGAAAATTCTTAAGATTTTTAAGAAAAGATTGAAATGCTAATAAAACATGTGAATTCGACACAGTTTCGTTTGATTTTTTATCAATAAAGCAGTAAAGTTTTTATCAATCATTTTACAGTAAAGAAGTCGGAAAGTCTGACTTCTCCCTTTTTCTGCCTTTGGTGCTTTTGGGTGCCCATGTCTTTGCGCCTTTGGCCAAGAACAAAAAGAAGCCGTACTACACATTACCCATTACCAGATGTAGTTTTTAAACTGTTGACAAATTTCGGCTTCATGGACTTGGTATGATGTTACTGTCGACCAAGTGGGATAAGTCACACAGTGCGTGAAGAAAGTGCGTGAAGAAAGACAATAGGAGTTTTACCCATGATTGCTAACTTGACCGTCTTGGCCACTTTACTTTTCTTCTTACTCCTTGCGAGTTTAACAATCCTGTATATACCAACTTATGTAGGAAGGGATGGACATATTTGATTTATTCAGAAATCGAATGTTGATTTTGAGTACTTTTGGTTATTAAATTCTGTTGTTGTTGCTAAATTTCTCGAAATGCTCCAAAAAGATCAGACCAAATACATAAGTCCATGGACGTCTGTAAAATTTAAAAATAAAATAGATTGCGAAAGAACCTTGTCAATTGTAAAATTAAGGCAGGATAAGGCAGGTGTAATTAAAGGAAATTGAGGCAGGTGTTGCAGGATGTTCAGGCGAAGCCTTAACTGTGCTGCACTTAGTGCAGAATTTAAAATCCTTTTGGCCGTTTTTATAGGTCAGGCCCTTCAAGTGCCCAATTACAAATCTTGATATAAAGGCAGTCCCGTGGTCCCGTAGTCCCCAAGAAAGGAAGGCACCATCAGGAGTTCTTCTGGGGGTACCAATCGTGTACTGGGGCCACGTACGTTTGATCATGACTCTTTATCATGAGTCATAATCAAATTTTCAAACATACTGTTAAACATTGTTAATCTACCTAAGCTAAGTAATTGATACATAAATGTATTCAGTACCTTAATCCCGTTACCTTTATATGATAAATAAAAAAATAAAGAATATATGTTGAAGTATTTTGATAACTTGTATCTATATAATTTTGTGCCCATACGTTACTTCGATGGGAAAAGGATCATTATACAAAAAAGAGGGGTATTAATTCCCTCATCATACAAATCCCTCGGCAAATGGTGAATTCCAACAACGTTGAATTGTAGATACTGGTCTTCCCTGCGCAACCTGGTGGCGTCGCTGATCAACTCGATGCGCTCGATCGCGTCGCTGCTGCTGCTGCTCTTCCTGTTCATCGTGATCTTCGCCCTCTTGGGCATGCAGGTGTTCGGCGGAAAGTTCAACAGCAACCCGCACGAGGACAAACCGCGCAGCAACTTCGACTCCTTCTGGCAGAGCCTGCTCACCGTCTTTCAGGTACACAACATTCTTGTACATGTAAATGGATGTATTTTTTTGTCCTATTGATTTTTTCAGTACCGCTATTTGGGTGTTGGGGACATTAAAGAGAATGGAAGGCATTTAAACATTTCAGGCGTGGATTCAAGGGGGTACTGAGGAAGTTGTCCCTTCCTTGGTCTAAAAAAAGGGGGGAGAGTGAAAAAAGAGCGAACCCCCCCAAAAAAAGAAAATGATAGTAAATTTAGAAAGACTAAAAATTTTTCTGTCCTTCAAAAATGCACTTTTTTGTTTTTTTCCTTCTAGGCCCCTTTCATTGTAAACTGTATGCTAATCAAGCTCTTGACGCAATCAAATAGGAATAGTTTAGGGTAAAGTTCACGAAAGTTTTCTGGGGGAAGACCCCATAATAGCATAATAGGGGGTATGGGGGTCTTAATACTACCAAATACTACCTATAATATATGCTGTAGACTATCGCCTGACACTGAATTTTGCATTTTTACATTTTTATTAATTGAAAGTTTCGAAATTATTTGATTGCATGTTATTAAAGCATTCAGGAAAAATAAAATCTTTGGATTAAGAAATAAATATGGATTAAGATATAAATTCTGGACAAAGCCATACTCGGTAATCTGACTTAATCCCCCTGCAGACCTTTAGATAAGTGTGAAGTTTAGCTTATTACATGCCATAGCTGTCAATGTCTTCGGATTACGCATTAGTTTTTCGAATTATAAGGACTTTTAGTAATTTATTTCCGGCGTCCGGAAACGAACTTATTCCGGCTTCCGAAGTTTTAATTTGACTTCTAAAGAAACTTTCTCTTCAGAACTTATGAGAGAAGATATGGTAATGTATTCATCCGGATAGTAAGCTATGAAAGAGTCAATGAAAAACTATCACGCAACAATTACTAACCTCGATAGTAGCGAATGGGCGGGGAGAGAGTGATGTCAGGCTACTGGTAATTGCAAGGCAGGAAAAACAACTTGACCTTGGCCCGAGTGATTCTTGCATGAAATCGCGTTTCATGAACTTGTCTAAATGTTCTGGACGTTTACGTTATTATCCTTACGAAGAATCTGGAGTCAACTGATCCAAAAAGATAAGCGAAAGTTTGGTTCAAAATATCTTATAGACTATATCATTAATATTTTAATTCTTACAAACCAATATGATTATGGTTTTGATGATGATCACGCATCTTTGATTTTCATTATACTATCCTTTATAATTAAATAAATATTTAATTTCTTTGCGAAGCAAACATACCTTGTACATTTTTGAAGCTTTAAACTTTAAACTATTTGTTTTTTTTATTTTATCACATCTTGATTATACGAGTAGTTTATCGATCAGTAAGTTTTTAACATGCCTAAAATTTTTCCTAAATACTTCTGTTACAAATATAACCATTACCCCCTTTAATGTGTCGAACAACCGAAGCTCTGAACATACAAAACTCAAAAGGAATTTCTTGTGATATGTATTATAAACTTTAAAATGTCTGAAAAGTTACTATTATAATATAGTATCTTTGACCTTCGTAGATCCTAACGGGAGAAGATTGGAACGAGGTCATGTATCACGGGATAAACGCATACGGAGGAGTCGGCTCCCCTGGAGTATTAGCATGCATTTATTTCATCATACTCTTCAT
Source organism: Tetragnatha versicolor (assembly GCA_024610705.1). Classification (NCBI taxonomy): domain Eukaryota; kingdom Metazoa; phylum Arthropoda; class Arachnida; order Araneae; family Tetragnathidae; genus Tetragnatha; species Tetragnatha versicolor. Next base: position 2,194,379 of record JANDEH010000001.1, read on the forward strand.
ATGTGGAAATTGTATCCTTTTCATCAATATACTCTGATATTGGAAGTGTTTTCAATCACTTCATACCTTTTTTTTTATTAATATATATTTATTTCATGAAATGAATTTTTAAAATAAGGACATGTTTATTCAGTTAGTCATTCAGAATATTAAAGAACGAGTCAGTATTCTTACAAAACTTTCTATTATGAAAAAATTCTTATAAATAAAGAATGCAATTTGACTAACTGTTTTTCAATAGCTTGCATGGGAGATGTTTTCCGATTCAATCAAAATTTGCGATAGAAAAATTATTGAATTTAGTAACACTGCCCCATTGTGATTTCTTTTTTTATTAATGTATCTGAAATATGTTGAATAATCATAATTTTACTGAACAAGGAAATATACAAATTGTATATACTTTGTTACTTCACATAATATTCCAAAACACCGTTTTTTCCTCAACTTTTTTAGACATCCTGTTGAACGTATTTTTAGCTATCGCTGTTGATAATTTAGCAGACGCAGAAAGCCTTACCGCCATTGAAAAGGTATTTCTTAATAACCAGTACCTATTAACTTTTCAATACAAACTATCAAAGTTAAGTATATAAATATCCTTTAAAATATAAAACAACCGAATAAGGTTTGTTTACACAAAAAGTATCTGCATAATTTTTAGGAAGAAGAAGAGAAGGACCAAGGCAGCATCATCTACTCGAAGGATCAGGATGATTTCGATGGTATAGACGAGGAGGGCGGAAGTAGTAGACACACAAGTAAAAGAAGAAAGAAGAGACGCCATAGCTTATCATCGTCAAGTTGTTCCGTAGAAAAGCCATCGAAACCTGAGACTCCGCAGATGAATCACATGTTCATTAGAATGTAAGTTCATTAAATGAGATTATGAGGAAATTTAATGTTAAAACACATTATAAAAGTCTTTGCTCCTTATACATAACTCTTGTTATTGAGCTTAAAAGGTATTTTTCTATTTTTAAAATGTTTTATTAAAATTACATCATTTTAACATTTTTTAGTTATATTTTTATTTATAAATGTATTATTTTATTCTAGGCAACGTGAAAAGGCTGATAATTCGGTAAGTTGATTATTTTATTTGAAAAATGAAACAAATCTCCTTAAAAAAAATTTTATTTTGAGATGTTTAAATGTTGATTTATTAAAGCTATGGTTAAAAGTTAATTTGATAATCGTTTTCTTTTGTATACAATGCTACTTATTATCTACAATTAATTCTTCTGTGTTTTAATAAGAGATTTTATTTTAAACTTTAGCTATGTTGTTCATTCATAAAATTGTTTATAATAGTTTTATGGAGTGCAAAAGAAAATGCAAAACTATCAGTTAATTTTTTAACATTCGTATTGACACTTTCAGATAAAAGTCCAAGATCCGACGAATGATAAAAAAGAACCAGAGACAGAGAATGAAGCCACCACTGGTAAGTTTATATTTATAATGTGAAAGGAAAAAATATAATTTATAACTTTACTTTAACCCCTTTCTCTGAATTATAGCTAAAAAACGAGGCTTATTTTATTGACTGTATCTTGACAGAAATCTCGTTATAAAATTGGAAAAGTAATTAATCCTTTTTACTTCATTAGAGGATAAAATTTTACCTTTAGTTTTTTTTTTAAAGGGAATGGTTTTATACCATTTGAAAAAACAGCTATTTCAATACTACCTTAATTGTTAGAAGAATCGTGTTAAACAGAAGGAATGGATTTTGATTAACATACAAACTTCGGAACTCGGGACCGCTACACATAGTGCTTTACATAAAGGCTATTCAAATTTTCTTTTACTTAAAATTCCTATTACCTTGATTCCCATAATTTATAACGTACATGTGAGTGATTGTGATAGTTAAATATTCAAATAAATGTATCTATTATTTTTAGTTGAATTTAATGAAGATGAAGGCGAGGCGGATGAAGACGAAGATGATGACGATGACGACGAAGAATCAGTCTCCACCGCTCGACCCAGACGTCTTTCAAACATGCACATGGACACCAAAATCAAACCCATCCCCGCTTTCACCTCTTTCTTTATTTTCTCACACAACAACAGGTGGGTTTATTTGCTCAATAAATATCTCTTCTCCCCCCTCTTCCGAAACTTTTTCCCGCTCCAATGGACTCGCCCGGAGCCGCGAGTAACCATGGAAACGTAGCAAAGATGACGCATCAGCTAACTTCCCTATTCCACTTCGTCAGAGCCCCAGAAAGAACTCGGCATGCAAAGCTGATTGTCTTATGTTTCGCATTCCCAGAAATCAATACTGGAGGGATTAAATATTCGATTTTTAAAAAATCGATTTATTTTAGATCGACTTTAATATTTATTTATTTTCAACAACTTATTGACTGATATGATAAGATTCCGATCCTTCCAAATTCGATTTTTTCATAAATCAAATAACATTTGAGATGGGAATGAAGAAAAACAATCTTTAGAAAATATCTAACTTCCATAATGGGATTTAATCTTTTACTTTTTCACGACTTGTTTAAATCGTATCTCCTTTTTATTCTACTGGATTAATCCCCTTACCTATCCCATAGATTTATTTACTGACGCACACAGAATAGATAAAAAAAAGTCGAAACAAGATTTAAAATGAAGGTTTCTCTCTTAATTTTTATAGCTATTACTTTTTGTTTGAGTTTTTGAAAAGTTCCGAAGTCTTTTGTATATTCTAAAATACTTTCCCTGTCACAAATTAGAAACAGTTTCAGTTAGCTCGCAAGTTAGTTTCACTCATACCGACTCCTCCATTTTCAGTTTCGGTGGAAGTTAATTCGTATATGAAAAGATGAAAAGTAATTGATAAAAATATTTTAAGTACCTCTCTTAAACATCTCCAAGAATGAAAAAGCTTCATTAAGAATTACTCGTGGTACCCTGAAAAGTCGCCAGGCGGTGCCCTTGCCCTCAGAAGGGATAGGCCCACCCAGCCGACTTAGGAGTGGACATATTGGGAGCTTTAAATTTTTAAACGGTGAAAAGACTTTTCAGAACTGCACTAAATGTGCATCAGCTCAGGCCTCCCCTGCACATCTTCTAGAGTGCATGGGACTAACTGTGAGGGACCTTCTGACTACTCCTCTTTTGGTGTATGATTTTTTAGGGATTTACAAACTCTTGGACTTGGTCTAGCTTCGACTAGACCAAGGGGAATTAGTAACAACAACAACAACAACAACAACAGAATTACATTCCTTTCTGTATTTGCACTGTGTCCCAGTATGCATCCTGTTTTTATACAGGCCATATTCGGTCATAAGCATTCTCCCTCCCCATCAGCTTTAATAACAAATTAACTTTTAAAAACCTGTTTTTATCAAACTATTTTTCCCTGTGATTAACTTAATAATTATGTTAAATATTTCTACCATGAAAGAATTGAGTTTTCAATACTTTTTTGTAGGTTTCGCAGGCTATGTCACTTCATCGTTAATCACAATTATTTTGCAAACATCATCCTTGGCTTCATTTTAATTAGTAGTGCTATGCTAGCTGCAGAAGATCCTCTTCATGTCAATTCAGACAGAAACAGAGTAAGAAAAAGCTTTTCCATTCCTTTAAAAAAAAATTGTAGATATCTTATCTATGGGTAATGAATTCAGTAATAAATGACGATCATCAAAATTAAATTACACTAGGATAAAATAAAATAACATTTCTTAAAATCCTTTCCTCCTTTTGAATCCCTCTTTTTGTTTCATACACTAGGGAGCTACCGCCTCGCTATAGCTCACGAACCCCCGTAGGCTGCTTAAGCAGGCATTTTTGAAACTCTTCGTATTCTTCACTGAATTATTCAGTTTATTTAACATTCGTAAAAAATTAGCTGAAGAAACGTCAACCAACTTTCCAAAAATACGTCACTAGTCATCTCCATAAATAACACTCTATTAAAAGTTTGAATATTTATTGGAATATTCATTGAATTTATTAATAATAATTAAATCAAAATGTTTTCTTTAATTCCCAACAAGTTTACTTTGGAAAAATAATAGAAGAGAAAACCTACATGACACTCAATGTTTACTATTGATTTTGATTATCAGACTAAAAATTTTAAATTCCAGAAAAAATGTGTTAAATTTTAGTATGAAACATATATCTGTAAGTTTTTCAATTTTTGAATTATATTTAATTAGGAAACTATTGTAAAGTAAATTTTTAAAACGTGAAAAAATTTGTTTATCCTAAAATATGGCGTCAATCGTTTATTTTGATTGGCTCAGTGGCGGATCCAGGGGGTGGCACTCTGGAAAGTGCCCCCCTTGGAGACCCAAAAAGGTTCTCAAAATGAGTAAAAACCCAACTTTTACAGGTCTAATTTTAAAAACTTTTCTGGTGGAGGACCCCCCATAACCCCCATTAGTATCAAAATGGGGTATTCAGTGTTTATTTTTGGGAAATCTCCAAAATTTTGACATTTTGGGTCAAAAAGTAAAGGTAATAGTGTTGAAAAGTGTCCCTCTTAGGCTCAAAACGTTTCTAAAAATGAGTTAAAACCCTACTTTTACACGTCAAATTTCAATTTTTTCTGGGGGAGAACCCCCCATACCCCCAATGGTACCACAAGGGGATCTTGTCTGGAAAAGTGCCCCCCCTTGGAGCCGTGCTAGATCCGCGCCTGGATTGGATGCATGATAAGTTGTATCACAGTACTTCCTTTGTAACTGCGACCTTATCGGTAATATAAAAAAATGGAAATATATTGAAATTGAGATTTTTTTTTAGAAATTCTAATCGCATATTGCACATCCTCAAAAGAATACCAACAGTTTGCTACCAAAAATGTGTTAAATGAACAGCAATTAAAAAGCCTTTCTCTGGAAACTGTTCACCAAAAACTTTTTTTAGAATAGAGATTCGTCCAATGATCGAATGTGTCATACGTGTGCTTAATTATAGCACCTACTTGAATTTATTAATATCTAATATTAATTATTTTCTTATCTTCTATATATTTTACTTTAAATCACAACTCATACTAAAAGTTTGATTTACGCGCACTTTTGATCTATGCTTTGAAATAATTATACTTAAAACCCTTTGCAGATTTTGAACTACTTTGACTACTTCTTCACCACCGTGTTCACCGTTGAAATAACTTTAAAGGTAATTAATACTGCCAATATTATGAATAATTGACACATAATCGATTAATAGTACTTCTAAGGATACTAACATATGGATATACTCTTTCATTTCATTTCTACTAGGCCATTGCATACGGTCTGATTTTACATAAAGGATCTTTCTGTAGAAGTTACTTTAACCTGCTTGATGTGCTTGTTGTGTCTGTATCCCTCATATCGTTTGCATTTGGGTAAGTGTTGCCATTGAGTGTTTATAAAAAATGATTAAAAATATCTCAGTATTCTAACTAATTTCGCTATCTTCTCTTCAGGAACGAGACATTTTCAGTTGTCAAAATTCTGCGCGTTCTCAGAGTTCTTCGACCTCTCCGAGCCATAAACCGTGCCAAAGGATTAAAGGTAAGGTTAATTTTCTTAAAGAATTTTATTCGCGGTTATTCAGAATTATAATTCCCGTGAAAACACGTGAAAAGAGCAAATTTTAGAGATGTATAATTTTTCTTTCATTGAATTAAGAAACTTGATGGGCATTTTGGCGCGCTTACTCACCAAACCACCCGATCAAATAATGCAGATGGGGTATTAATACCGACTGAAAAAAATTTTTCTAAATTTAATTAATACAATTCGAATTAAGGTTCAAATTAAGGTTATATTCGTGGTTGTTGTTCTAAAGAATTATTTACGCCAAAACACGCGAAAAGAACAAAGTTGCGTTACAATATATATAATTTTCTTTCATTAAATTGAGAAAAAATAATGGGAATTGACTTATTTCAAGATGTTTCTGTTTATAGCCTATTATTTCTAAAAATGTTCCAGATAAATATTCTAAAATTTTCCGAGTCATTGATTAAAACAATTTCTATACAAATATTTTCTTCTCTTAGCTACTTCTTTCTTAAGACTATATAAAATATATCCACGATATGCCTGTAATAATTCCTTATTAATCTAGACGAGAAAGTAGGAAAAATCATAAATAAAATCTGTGATTTTTTTCGAAGATGTTATACTTTAACTAAATATGGGTGTAAAAAGTAACCTTAAAAGCATATTTATTTTCGAATTAATTTCTTTAATTAAAATTCTGTGTTTAAATTTGAAAGTCGTGCCTTCTGAGTTGCCTTCAAGAGTCGAATTCCGACGTCCCACGTTTTGAATAAGCTTACTTGCGAATTGATAACACACCAGAGTTTTACACTTTGTAATTTATTCAGGATATTCTAAAAACCTTTTCCATCGGGGCTCTAAAGTTCAGTGTTTTTTCTAAACTTGATTTATTTATGTATTTAGATGACGTAGAACTTTAGCTTAGAAAAAGAAATTGTTGAACTGGTTTTGTTCTTCCCGCTGTTGTATCGGTTAGCACATCAGTGGGATCAGCAAACAATGACATGCTATATTTTGTTTGCATTTAGCAAGTAATCCAGTGCATCTTTGTTGCGGTAAAAACTATAGGCAACATCTTGTTGGTGACCTTTCTTCTAAACTTCATGTTTGCTGTCATTGGAGTACAGTTACTAAAGGTAGGATTGTTGTGGAAGCTACGCCGAAATTCTCACATGTCCTTCCCCTTTATACTAATCACATATCGACATGGTGGGTTTGCCAGAGTTTACTTTTGACGGTGTCTTAAGTATTTTTCGTGGTATGTAGTACTATCGACAAGATATATGTCGACCAAAATTCTGGAACTTGGACTTCAAGCTAAAGGATAGTTAGAAGACATACCACTTGTTTTAACTTGGGGGGTTGCCAGTTGTAGGAAAAACTTGTATTTAATACTTTTTTGCATATGATTCTGTAACTTTTTAGTGTTTTAAAGGTGATAGACCTTTAGTTATTTTACGCATTGTTACTTTTCCGTGAGATGAAATCGTCTTAAAATAAAATATTTCCATATCCTAGCGGAATTATATTTGCTGAATAACATGGTATGAAAAAAATAATTATGGGCTAGCTTATGTGAATATAGTACGTGATGATTTTGTGGTTTTCAGATGTTTAGCATAGGAAACTCTTTAATTTTATAGTCTTCACATTTAGATATGTACTTTCACCATCTTTTCTGTGAAAGATCCTGACACTTGAAATGTTAAAATGTATTTTGAACTCAACTAAAACCCGCATGTGAGGTACTACAAGTTTTGGACTAAAACTTGTTTTTTGTGTATTTTTTCCGCATTTTGCTTTCACTAAACCTGGCAATCCTACCAGCAATCGAACTTGACACCTCCTTTATTTTACCCTCTAGTACGTAGTCAAGTGCGTCATAGTAGCAGTCAAAACTATAGGAAACATCATGTTGGTCACCTACTTGCTACAGTTCATGTTCGCCGTGATCGGAGTGCAACTGTTCAAGGTAACCCCGAAACCACCTCGAATGAATCGTTTGTGAATCAGTGTCCAGTACAGTGTCTGCTTTTGTGGCATCATGCGCCGTCCTTTCAAAACAAAACAATCTGTGTGCCATGGAGGATTTTGAGACCCGTTGAGAATTACGCTATCTTCATTAACCGTCTTCTGAATCTTAACCGCTCTCAGTTAAAGTTAACTTCGTTGTGCGAAAAAAATTTTTTTGAAGGAGAACAAGAAACGTTATTTTCAATAGGCTACCACACAATTTTAAAAATAGGTTCAGAATTTTTTTAACATCCAATTACATAGAGCTTAAACTAAAACAGCTTTTCCTTATTTTTGCAAAATAAATTTTTAGGTATGTAGAAACAATTGAACTTTTTGAACAATAGAAGTTTTTTACGGACGGGATGTGTCAAATTTGTCGAGAATATTCAAATAATAAACTTTCTAGTAAAATAGTTCATTTTTACGGGGTTTTTCAATTTTAGAAAGGGAACCTGCAATTGGAAAACACAATCAGACTTTTTGTAATGAAATTATCATTTTTATCCAATATAATTCCAATTTGTAAATAATAATGCAAGCTAGTTAAATTAGTTTATTTTTAATTCTTTTGATGGGGAAGTTAAAATAGAATTCTCATAATGAGCTTCAAATCTAAAAACGGGTGTTTTTATTAGGAGACATAAAAATAAATAGAAAAGCTTGATAAAAAAACTGTTACTCTGTCAACCCCACCTGGTATTCTGCTGCACCGCAGATAATTGTTTTTAATTAGAGCACCAGCAGCACTATACATATAGAAGCGCATTCACAAGTTTTGCTCATTTCTACTGAACGCTGAACTCAAAATATATTTTTTAAGTCTTTTGGAAAAGTTGGTAATAGTAATTTCTTAACAAATACAGAGCAATTGGTCTTATAAATTGATACATCGAACCAAACCTTAACATAAATTTTCTTTTAGTAAAATAATTTATACTTAATATTCGAAATACATTTTTAGCTGCGTAATGGCCATAGTATATGATGGTGAGTGAACTCATTTTGCTTATAAGTAAATTCATATACAAATGTAGTTAGATTTTTAAAATTGTTGTAACGAGAATTGTAAAGCTAATTGTGGTAATGATATTAAAATTTAATAAACTTACACTCTTAACTTACACTACTAAATATATATTTCATTAATTAACATTACCATAACCGTATCATTTCTGTTAAAACCCTGAATTTAATACGAGCAAATACGAACTAAAAGTAATTATAAAGATTGGTATAATTTAAAATTAAAAATAAGATGTTAATAACATGTATATTCTCAACAAGAAATATTTTTTCCACAGATCGTATTCTGTGAACTCTGAATATTTAATCTACTCTCTCTGAGACAGTGAGAATCAAGTGAACATTTTATGAACTTAATAATCTATCTAAGCATTTAGAAGTTGGTTAATGGAGGACAGGCTGATTGAAAATGATTTCTTTAACCAAATTTGAATTTCTATCGGGCTATTAAAGGCTCATGACATGATTCAAAATTTTGAATAGTAAAAAAAACATTTTGGCTGCTAGTCTGCACGTTGCACATAGATGATTTGTGAATGCTTTGATGTTTTGCCTTGCTTGAAATTCAGATATATCAACGCAAGAAATAATAAATTTAATAATTATTATGAAAAAAAGATTTAAAAGTTTTATAAGCCTAGAAGTTCTCAAACTTTTTAAACTCATGGAACTTCAATTGGAAATAAGAAATTGTTATAAGTTAAACCTTTTGGAAATATATTAAGTTTTTACTGTTTCCAAAAAAAATTATTGATGGAAGCATACAATGCACATGAAATCGTAATTTAAAGGTGCTCTAAAGAGCCCATTTTACGAACCGTTTCACTCTAGACTATCATGCTTTAAAAAGACAGGATATACAACAGAAAAGATAATGCTGGAACTATAAATATAATGCATATAAGAATTTTTGTATGATATAATAATTATCCCTTTCGAAAAAAGAAATTCTTTGTGAGTCGATTTGCGTTATATGTCTTGAAATTTCGAGCAAGCAATTGCACCTCACGCACCTTTAGTTGTTTTGCCATGATGTAGATCTCCCTTTCTTCTATTCCTGCATTAGAATATATTTTCTATCTTTCTTCTTTTGCACCAATGCACCTCTTTACACTCATTAACTTATTATTCATTTTGTATTTTCAACTTAAATGGATTAGGAAACTGAACTGGGAAAGTATGACCGTTTTTTTAATATTTCACGTATTTTCAAAAGCACTTATTAATGTTATGGTAGATAAATAGAAAAATATTTTTAAAAGTTTAAAAATTGTGTAACTTAGTGGCTGTATTTGTATTAGTTGGTAATGAATTTAATATAAAGATTCAAGTGAAAACGTAATGAAGTGTCTAAAACGTCTTATTTAGATCAAGATAGTGTTAAACACGTAGGTACAAATTGTTTGGAAAAGTGTGTAAGGGAACGATAATTTACTAAGTATAAGCTTAAATGTTTTGAATTGAACTTATATTTAGAACTGGTTGGATAAATCCTTTTTAGTTTCTATGAGCACAAAGCTTATTGTGTAACTCTTTGTGGCATTCTTTACTACTTTCTTTGTGAAAACTATCTGCTTTTGTGTATTTTGTGCGCATGGAATACGGCCAGCTTACTGTATTGCTCTAAACCACATATTTTTGCAAACTAATTGTGAGTTAAAAATGGCTATTACCATTTATAACATGTCAAGTGTATGTCATATCCCCTTCTAATAATATATTACGTCGTATTTGTAACTATTCCCCATAACTATGCATCTAATATATTCTTTTTTCAATTACAAACGACTATTCCCATATTGTGTCAGTAAAGTAATATCTTTAGCAAGTCAAAAATACTTTCTATGCTTAAAATTTGATGTGATTGTTAACGTATTGTTTTAGGGAAAATTCTATCGTTGCAATGATGAATCTAAAATGACTGAAGAAGAATGCAAGTAGGTAGCATACTATTTGCACAAAATACAATTTTTTTTTTCATTAATTAGATCTTTTGGTGTATTAATATCCTGAGTTCTTTTTTAAATCCTCCTATTGCTTTTGGCAGGGGTCAATATGTTGTCTACCAAGGTGGGGAGACAATGAAGATCACAATCGAAGAGAGAACTTGGGAAAATAACGAATTCAACTTCGATGATGTGGCCAAAGCTATGCTCAGTCTATGTACAGTTTCAACTTTTGAAGGTTGGCCTAGGTAAAGATTCAATTGAGTCAAAATTATTTTTTCAATATAGTTTCTGTATTAAACTGTTTCATTTCTTTTGATTGCACAAATTTTTAAAATGTAATCATAAACCTCTCTTTCATAAACCTAGAAAAATAAAAATGAATGAACGGATTTCTGCCTGGATATAAGTTATAAATTTACATAACTTTTTAGCATACTTTTTAGCAATGGTCTTTAAATTTAAGAATCATGAGAAGTTATTTAATAAAAATAGTTATTCTCTCCCCTCCCCTCTTTACTAAATAATAAATTTTCTTTACAAAACAATAAATCACTTGATTGAAATTTTTGAAAATGTAATGAATTTCTTCAAATAAAGGAATGTGCTGGTCAAAAACTTTTCAATTAAATTTTTAAATTTAACAGTATATAATGAACAGACTAGTTTTAAATTAATATTTAAAATCGTCAAAAATTTACTAAACATCTTTTATGCAATCCATTTAAAGATGTGCGTCTTGAAATTAGATTGCAAACTTTTTTCCTATATTGCCTGTTTCTCTTGTAGATTACTCTATGTGGCGATAGACTCCCATGCTGAGAACATTGGTCCGATTTATAATTACAATCCATTGGTTGCTGTCTATTTCATCGTCTACATCATTATCATAGCCTTTTTTATGGTGAACATATTTGTTGGTTTTGTCATAGTTACTTTTCAAAATGAGGGGGAACAAGAGTTCAAAAACTGTGAGCTGGATAAAAACCAGGTAATCTACATAATCATCACCTGCATCTGTTTCAAGTTTCACCATCAAGTTTTATAACAACCATTAAAATTAAGTTCGTATTACAATAAATTAAAAAATAATTAGAACTGTACTATTTAAGATACCTTCCCTTATAGAGAAATTTTTGAAAACCCTTTTAATATTGTGAACATGTAGATACCTTTAATAGATGTAACCTTTTAATATTATTTAATCTCCTATTTATTGTCAGGAAAATAATTTTTGCTCATCGTTCGATAGCATGATATTGAAATATCAACCATCTTAACTTTTTTAGAGAAATTGTATCGAGTTTGCCCTAAAAGCTAAGCCCGTTCGACGTTATATCCCCAAACAACGAATACAGTACAAAGTATGGTGGTTCGTCACGTCACAGTACTTTGAATATTCTATTTTTGTTCTCATCATGATCAATACATTAGTTTTAGCCATGAAGGTAAGGCATAGCACTCTTTTGAATTTCTTTACTTATTAGTTTTACTTTTCAATCAGAAAGTATACTACGTGAAAGTTTCCTATGAAAAATATGCAAATGCATTTCCTATAGTTGAAGTTTCTAATCGAATCTTTCAGTATTACGGTCAACCTAAAGCATACACAGTTTCCTTGGATATCATGAACATGATCTTCACAGCAGTATTTGCCTTTGAATTTCTACTTAAACTGATAGCTTTTAAATTTAAGGTAAGAATTTTTTTCAATGAATTATCAAATTTGAAACATTTTAAAACTAATTGGTTTCTAATTTTAATATTAATTTCATAGAATTACTTCGGTGATGCCTGGAATGTTTTTGACTTCATTATCGTATTAGGGAGCTTTATAGATATAGTTTATTCTGAAGTTAATGTAAGTATTATTTTAAATTCATTCATAATAATATTTACAGTTTATTAAATTTATTAGATTATAAATATGAAAATACTAAACTAAACATCGGCACATCGGCGCAACAACCCTAGTGGGCCAAGGCCTATGATGCCCATCTTCGTTTTCTTGACCGTGCGTGGAGCCTGGGGTGCAAAGCATATGACAGCGGTTGGTCAGCGTGACGCGAAAATATCTAACAGAAATTCTGCAAAAATCATCAATAATCTTCTTGCATTGCCACTTTAAAGTTAAATATTATATCTCTTTAAAAAAGTAAATTACTAAACAGATTGCTAAAAAATATTTTTATGTGTTTTTTCCCTTTATTCTATGATCCTTTATTAACCGTTATGTAATCCTTATGATTAATATGATCCTTATGATATAAAACTTCCTTTTTCGTATCGAATTTTTTTCTCCTACTTTGTATGATTGAACCCCAGTGTAGTTTTAATGCTTATCTTCTAAATTATTTATGCTTTAACTATAATAAATGTTCGATGGAGATTAGATTTCACTTGCACATGAATTGTGATAAGACCCGCATCGTGTATACCCCGCATGACCAGGAGTAAACAATTATTTGACAGCTAATTACTGCTTAGATATTAGCTTCCTAGTACTTGATAAATCAAGGTTGTCATTATTTACTATAGAAAAGTTATAGTTCATTATTTGTATCCTTTATTGAATGAATCCCTTTCTTAAAATGTAGTTATAAAGACGTGATTTGCAAAGATAACAGCTAGATTAAATGAATAAACCTTCAATTATAACCAATATATTGTGTTCAACAATCAATATAGGGCTATTCCATATGAACAGGGACATGATCAAGAAAAATGAAAAAATAAAATAATAAAATTTTCATATTATTTTAGGGAATAATCATGCAGTATTGATCTAATTGTGTTTTGCATTGCTTAAATTTTGTGTAAAATTATTTTTATCGGAATGTCAGCATTTAAAGTCAATATTTAGAACTATTTGTTTTAAAGGTTAATTTGTTAATGAAAAATGTATGTTTTATTTAGAAAATTAAAAATAAATTAATTAGTTTTTACATTTTTTTTGTTAAATATACTCATAAACTTTATAGTAAAAATGAAATAAAGTGTTTAAATCAATTTAATTATATTTATATTCATGAATAACTGAACGCTTATACACATGTAGCGTGAGTTACGAAGTACTGTAGCGTGAGTTACGAACAGCTCTCTATATTTTATTTTATTTTTGATTTTCTTAAGCATTCCCAGTAAAACTGTTTGCTATTTTAGAATAAGGGAAGTATATTTAAACACCTGACAAGCATATAGAATTATTGAAACACTATTTAAGCAGAAAAACAAATTTGAATTTTATACTCATAAATCCATGTCTTTTTCTTGTAGCGTGAGTTACGACTCTATTTTAATTAATATTTAAAAAACTAAAATTCTTAGAAGATTCGAAATACTTATTTTAAATTATTAGCATAAATTTCAATATGCATGATTTTTTTAGAAAGAAAATAATAGTTATTTCTATATTTAAAAATTATTTGAAATTGCAATTTTGAAAAAAATGTAGCGTGAGTTACGGTGGAATTGCCCTATAGTGTTGATAAATCATTCTTGGCAAAATAATTTAACTCGACCGAGCTTCTATATTTATCCTTTTTAAAAGATAATTTTAATAATCCAATTTTAATTCTGTGTTAACTAATACTTTTGGAGCATGTTTAGGAGAGATTTTTTTCATTATTTGACGTTTACAAATTACTCAATCTTTAACCCATTAACTCACCTTTGAACGTCGTAAATTTTTTGTCTATTTAACCCTTTATCTATTGACGGTTCTTAAAAGTACCACCAACTTTAAAATTACATAGAAAAACCATCCTTACGAATATAGTGACGATACTTTGCACAGGAATACTCTTTTAGTTTCCTCTTCCAGGATTCAAGTTGGCACGTGTTCTGTGATGAGTGTTTTAGCGTAAAATGCGAATAGATTTAAAACTGAAGTTGTGCTTTCAGCGGCCATTATGATCGGATTGAACGTCATTTTTGATCCCTCAAGAGTAGTTAATTGAAAAGGAAAGTCTATTATTTTTTAGACTTAAATCTGCGATAAAAAGCCATGTAGTTTTTTTGTATTGTGATAATATGTTAGCCCCCAGTGTAGTGACAGTATACTCAAAGGTATCAATTTAATTAATGAGCTCCGGCTGATTTAATTTTTCAAAGATGATTATTTTATTTATGTATATGTTACGGGCAAAGTGATTAATTGGGAATTATTAATAATACCCAGAGTGGAGACGGGTGAAGTGATAAATTCCATTGATAAATGCCATTGAATTTATCACATTGCCCTCCTCCACTTCGGGCATTATTAATAATGCCTGATTTATCACATTGCCCATAACATATATATCCCTTAGTTTTCAATTTAGTGACTTAAAAAATTTGCACAAAAAAAATTGCGGAAAATCATAATAAAAGATAAAGGGTTAAAAGGAGTCCACATGAAACTTGATAACGAGATAGATGAAAGAGAACCCCCCGAAAAAATTATGTAGCATTGAAAAAAGTTTTTTTATTCTTATTCAGTTAACTTAGTAACTTTGCTTCTCTGTTTACATGCGTATCTCATTTGTTTACAGCCAGGAACAAGTATAATTAGCATAAATTTCTTTCGGCTTTTTCGAGTCATGAGGCTGGTGAAACTGCTCAGCAGGGGTGAAGGTATTCGCACCTTACTCTGGACTTTCATCAAGTCATTTCAGGTGAATAAAACCCTAAGTTTATTAGGCTATTCTGATTACACATTTGTTCAAAATATATTTTATAATAAAATTAGCAACTTCCTTTTATGAGTGTAAATGTATGAGAGTAACTTTTTTACGTTTTCTTCACCAAAAATACCTTTTACTATCAATAAATTTATTGTGAATCAGCACATTTTTTAAAATAGTTAACTTTTTCTATAGTAATCTATTCTAAATTTTAATAATGTTCTTCTAGAGTGATCTATTGTAAAAGTTCGTTTCGTTAATGTTTGATTGAACTAATAATATTTTATTTCTCTTTTTAGGCGTTGCCTTACGTAGCTTTGTTAATAGTCATGTTGTTCTTTATTTATGCTGTAATTGGTATGCAGGTAAGAAACGCACTAAGACATATTATTCTATGCTTATTTTTAAAATAAAACCTTAAAATAATCGTATACCTGTCTTTTTTACTTCATAGATGTTTGGTCGCATCGCTTTAGATCCTTCTACCGCCATACACAGAAACAATCATTTCCAAACTTTCCCTCAGGCAGTTTTAGTTCTTTTTAGGTAAGTTTTAACTATCATTTAGAGTTTCTTGTTACATCTTGTTGTGTTGGCAGTCAATGTACCAATGATGCCAATTGTTTCTTCTGCTAGGTCTGCCACGGGCGAAGGTTGGCAAGAAATCATGTTGGCGTGTCTGAACAAGCCGACGACAAAGTGTGATCCCAGATCGGACGAATCATTTGGAGACGTTTGTGGTTCCGAAGTCGCGTTACCTTATTTCATATCTTTCTACATTCTATGCTCATTTCTAGTAAGTTAGAATCGAACTATCTTGCATTTTGTTTTAAGATAAACAAAACCATTTTATGGCAAAAATTTTAAAAATTTCACTAAATATATTTATAAATGTCTTTTCGCATCATTGCATGTTCATATCAGTTCACATCATTACATGAGATATAAACGGTTTTTAACTATTAACATTTGTATGTAAACCTTATTATATTTAATTTCTTCAATATGATACAATACTTTCCTGTTGATAAGTGGCATTATTTTTCATAAAATCAACCCATAACTTAATAATTTAAAAAGTAGTAGAAAATATTTTGCTGGAGTTCAAAAAACACTTATTACTTCAGGTATAAAAACTTAATGTTAATGCATTTCAGTTTTATAAAAAGTACAAACGAATAAATAAAAATTTGTGTACCTTTAAAATAAATAACGGCTGTATCTATTGTATACAATAACATGAATAAAACGC
This sequence comes from Tetragnatha versicolor, assembly GCA_024610705.1. NCBI lineage: Eukaryota > Metazoa > Arthropoda > Arachnida > Araneae > Tetragnathidae > Tetragnatha > Tetragnatha versicolor. Next base: position 2,210,802 of record JANDEH010000001.1, read on the forward strand.
ATTTTTGGATTATTTCCTTTGTCATTTTTCAAATTTGTAGGGTTTTACTCTATTTTAAACGTTCCCGCTCCTTTTCAGGTCATCAACTTGTTTGTAGCTGTTATCATGGATAATTTTGATTATTTGACTCGTGACTGGTCCATACTAGGCCCTCATCATTTGGACGAATTTATTCGACTCTGGTCCGAATATGATCCGGATGCAAAGTAAGTGATCAGATCTTATGAATCCTTAATAAGAAAAAAATTTAAGTGTAGAAATTCATTACATTATTTCTTAAAGCTTTCGCTCAGGAAAGTGTAAGGAAAATATTGGCGAATTCCGCTCATGTATTCGTACACTTTTGTACGTTTTGAGTATTTAAATGCACTGTTAAAATAACTATGATTTCATGAAACGTAATTCAAAGTTTGGCTTGAAAGGATAATCTTCGATATTTTTTAAAATTCTGATTACTATTTTTCTCTTGATTCAAGACAGAGTTTGCTCCATTTCTGGTTTACATACTTTCAATTTATCATCGATTTATTTTATTAGGGATTATAATGCTTGATCGTTCTTAGTAGTTTTGCTGATAGTTATTTAACGTTGTTTAAACTGTGTTAATAAAGAATTTATTTCATTTTTTTACACGTGAACGTCATTTTACTTTTAGGGGAAGGATAAAACATCTAGACGTTGTAACATTGCTCAGAAAAATTTCTCCTCCTTTAGGATTCGGGAAACTATGTCCCCATAGAGTAGCTTGTAAAGTAAGTTAAGATCATTATCATTCCCTGGAGGTTATTTCTGTCTTTGATCATGGGCCTGATCTAAAAACAAGATGTAATTTTTCCAACTTCTAATTAAAATCATAGATCTTAGATAGCAATCTTTTAGTCTATTTTTACCCTTTTCGCGATTAAAATAAAACATTTCTTTCTTTTATTTCTTAGGGTAACTTCTATAAGTGTTAGGCTTAATATTATGGTGATGAGGGTTAAATTAAAATAACAGGGTGAAATAGATTGAAAAATAAGTTTCACTATGGATTCATTCATTCAAATGATTTTTTAATTACCTTTAATTTGCCAACCAGGACGTAAAATATGCTTTTTGGTCCCAAGAAATAAACTTAAATTGCGTTTATTTATAATGACAAGTCTAGACTCAATACGTTTTTAACTTTCATCACAATGTAATTTCATTGCGTATAAAATAAGAGCATATATGCTTATACATTTTCATTCCAGAAATTAGTATCCATGAACATGCCCCTCAATAGCGATGGGACAGTCATGTTTAACGCCACATTATTTGCTTTAGTGCGAACATCTTTGCATATCAAAACAGAAGGTAAGGATACTGGGATATACAACGGATCATACCAATAAACGTAAGTTGGTTTTAGCTATATTGTGACTCCCTTCTTTTCCAAAAGGAAACATCGATGAAGCGAACGAAGAGCTAAGAGCGGTTATCAAAAGGATCTGGAAAAGGACAAGCGACGAACTTTTAGATCAAGTTGTGCCACCTGCAGGAGGTAACTTGATATTTTTTTCACTAGGATATAGAGATAGGAATGAAATTAATCTTAAATACAGTCTTACTAATCTTCAAGATGATCTGTGATATTACAGCATCTTAAATCGAGGAATTTTAAATTTGCATATTTGTAATGTTTAACCCTATTTACAAAGTACGATCAAAATTTAAAAATTCTTTTTTTTTCGATGTTTTTAAATACTATCTTGTGCGAGATGATTTAGTAATTTTTAAATCTAAATTTATTTATTTTTAAAAAGATTTAATGTATTTATTTAGAAAAAAAGGAAGAAAGCAGCTAATTGAAGTAAAATGTATTTATTAATCATATTTTACTTCGAATCAAACCAATGATAAAGTTGAAAAAAATACCAAGGAAAAGTTTGAAATATATATTCTAACCGAAAAAAAATAACGCGTCTCTTTTTCTGTTCTATGCTTTAAAAATACATTTAAGAAACCCTAAGAAAACCCGCGTATATTGGTCTAAACTCTCAAATGACACATTTCAAAATATGACAGTTCTAAAAAGTGAAATGAAAGATTCTTTTTATTTCAAGAGAGAAATTGTCTTACTTTATTTTGAAATACTTTTTATTCTTTATAACCTTTGCTTTACTGCAACTCACGTGCTGGCTTTAAAATATTTTACTGCCCCTAAAAAGATTGGAAACGTAGAGTCACGGAGTTCACCGAAAGTAAAGAATACCGGTACCTACATAAAACAAGTTTAAAGGTCCTTCTTTGAACTAGTATTTCTTTATTGATATTATGTTTTAGGGATGTCTACTTTTGAATAAGTGCACTTGTTTTGAACATTTATTAAGTCGGAGACATTAATAGTTTTTTGTTCAATCAATAGAATTTGATGAGATAGCCTCTTAGATACTTTTTAGCTAGGGAAAATACACTTTTTTAAATCAATATTGATAATGATTTTTTATTAGTTTCGAAAAAATATTAATTTTTTTAAATCATTGGATTCTTCTTAAATTTTTAACCTTTAATTTTTAAATTAAAGCCAACAGTTTATTTTGTATAAAAATATTAATTTTACAAAACCAATTCTTTAAACATATTTTTTAAAGAACGGCTTGCGCTAAAAGTATATAAAGTCTTGCAAAATAAATATTACTTATTTTTTAGGAATAGTACTAATCCTTAGAACAGTTAACAACTATAATACACTTTTACCCCTACCTAACTACACCTTACAATTTTTCCAGCTGATGACGACGTTACCGTAGGAAAGTTTTATGCTACATTTCTCATTCAAGATTATTTCCGCCGTTTTAAGAAGAGAAAAGAAGAGAGATCTAATGAAGTCAGCGGTAAAACTCAAGAAACAACCGTTGCGTTACAGGTATTTGAAAGAGATAATAGGTTCATATATTTTTTACTGAGTCTTACATAGGAAATACTATATATATAAATAGAGCTGGTTAGAATAAAAATAACTGAAGTCATCCTAACATAGTTTCATGTAACTGTATTTTTTTGCGCTAGTGTAGTTCCCATGGAGCAGGAATTTTTGTGATTTCTCTTACGCGTCAATTCTTTTAGGTATTGTTGACTTTGGGATTTACAGCCCTGAAGAGGACTGAAACCAACTCTGTTACTAACTCAAAATTTTAATTTTTTGGCTTATATATTTTTTTTATTCTAATCAGCTAAATTAAATGCCTTTTATTTAAATTTTTAAATTGTATTTAGTTTTGAATTAATACAGAAAAGTTTAATATATACCTAAGCATTTCAAATACAGTACTTTTTAAAGCATGTTGTTAATAATATTCTTTTACGGAATTTTTCTGCTATTATTTATTAGTCTATCGTATAGTATTACAGTAATTGCACCTTAGATTCTTTTTTTCAATATTTCCTTAAATTTCTTGACTTTTGTAATATCACTTCAAAAACATTTTCAAATAGTATAGAATACTTTTAGATATATCTTTATATGAAACAACATTGTTGCAATGTAGTATTTTCCATTTTTGTAGAATGCAGTAAACCTTAGTAAATTTTCTAATTTTAATGAACCATTGCTATAGCATTTATTCAAACTATTGAGAGTACTTCATATTCATTATGTATAAGTTTGTTTTTGTATATATATGTGCACTTATCTTTTTGCAAGCACACGTGCATGTTGCATGAAAACCTTCTATGTATTAAAATCCAGTTCGATGTTAATGTCCTTTTAAAAAATGAGAAAATTTCTGGAAGATAAACTTCAGGAAATGTTTCTTAACTATTAACATCATAAAAACCGTAAACACATAATATGTAAGCGTGATCTACTAACATCTAACTATGCAAAACTCTTTTAAAGAAAGACTTTCTCAAAGAAATTTTACCCTTTCTGTAATTATATTTCAAAAGAAAGCAAACTTATAATAGTTTACCGAAATTTTAAAATCTAACATAGAGTAACAATTATAAATCTTAAGGGTTTTTGGCTGCATGCTAACTTCATTCAAAGAAGATTTGTTTAAAAGTGTTAAGAATGCTTATGTTCATTTATTTGAAAAAATAATGATACTAAATTGAAGGATAACCAATTTTATTCACCAACCTTAGGAACATTCGACTTCTGTGTTGCAAATGATGTTTCTTTAAAAATCCGATTATATGTTCCCTAAAACTAACCCCATTTTCATTCACATACTCCTCGCACGCTCACAGTGTTTTACATGGAAAAGAATCAAAGTAATTGTGTGTGTGTGTGTTGAAATACTTTCGTGAATCTAAAAAAAAACATTTTTCTCAGTTTTAACCCTTTCGATCCTACGGCACCCAAGATTACCATTCGATTCTATGGAGACTTTGGACGGGCTATGCCTGAAAGAGTTAAAGAAAACTCTTAATAAACGAAAAATATTTTTTACCACACATGCTTTGACATAGTATTATTTTCCCTAACGTTGTCATCATCATAACGCCGAAAAACTAATCGTTTCCCGTAAAAAATATTGCAAAGTAAGCAAAAGTACCTACTACTTACAAATACAAAAAACTGTACTATCGACGCGACGTTTAAAAATAACTGGCGAGCTAAATTATTTAGAAATTCTAACCCAATCTTAAAAGTGTTAAAAAAATTCTTCGGATATTTGGAAAACCCAGTACGATTATGAATAAAATAGGAATATGACTCTTCTAAAAGATGGAAAAAAGTTTTAATTGCTTTACCTAGAAGTTATTGAATGAAAATGTTATTGTCCATTTATTATAACGGTAACAAAATGTAAATTTATGTTCAAACTAAACTGTTTCAAAATTAAAGGAGAAAAAACATTTTTTGAAATACCAAATTTTCCCAGATATTGAAGTTAACTTACGATGAATGGGAATTTTCATGCATAAAAGCAAGGTTATCACAAAATTACTTTAAAAAATTTATGGAGCCCGTACGAAATAATTTCGGCAGATGGAAAGGCAGCATGTATACCCTCCGCTCGCATGGCTGATGTCCCCTTTCGCATGTCCTCTCTCTCTCTTTCTCTCTTACTGTTGTGTTTGTGCTTTTGTGGTGGGCGTCCTGTGTGTAACTCCAAATAACCTTAATTGTAGCTCCTCTCCATTGTTCAGGCTGGACTTCGCACACTACACGAACTTGGTCCTGAGATTCGCCGCGCCATTTCCGGAAGTTTGGAAGTCGAAGAGGGCGAAACGGTCGATTCAGAACCAGCTCATAGGGTTAGTTCAGGCTGTTAATGCGCTCTTTTCTGAGTCTCTTGAATTGGCGCTCTAATTTCGATTGGTCCTGCAGGAACTGGTTAAGCGTAACAAACGCTGTATAGTCTATCCACACCGTAAAAAATACGACACTTTACACAAAAAGGGGTGGAAAGAAATTGCCTCAATACATTAGAGAGATGTTACACCAAGATTCGGAGGGAGGTCCCACTACGTATCGTTTCGCGATGTAACATATCTCAATGTATGAAAGACGTTTTTATCCACCACTTTTTGTGTAAAGTGGCGTATTTTTTTACAGTGTGCACCACGAGAAAAACTTTCAGAAGTACATATTACAAAACTAAATGATCGTCGCCCCCCCCCCCCAATATTAAGTGGAAAAATCCGTTTCCCTAACAACCGCCGCAATAATGTACGGAATCAAAAGTTTTTCTTGTGGCGTGATAGCGGACTATATCTCCTTTCATCCTTTTTGGCATTATTTAGGATAAGGGTTGTATTGCCACGTATAAACACGAATTGTATTCAGTAACGTGAATTTGGCGAAATATTTCTTGTAAAACTAAAAGAAATAAAAAAAGTTTAGAGCATCACAGAGAACTTAAAAATGACGAAAACCGTTTCAGAAAACACCCCAAACTTTTAAAGACACATTTTAAAGCTCTTTTCCTTTGTTTTCTTTAAGAAAAGAGAATCTAAGATTATTTTAGAACTAACACATTAATTTTGGAGAGGATATCTTCTCCTAATATACGCTTCTGATATGGCACTTAACCGGTTCTTGCAGAAAGCCATTCAACTGAATGTTTCTTTCCACATCTAACTTCTGCAAGCTATAAAGAGAAAGAATTGTCCTTAAAATTTATTCCTAAAAAAATTCTCATTTACATAAAAAAATATATTTATTTTTTGTAAGTTTGACTTTTTTTCTAATCAGTTCCCTAGAAACTAATTGTTGATTTTTGTTTATTTATTTGTTTTTATTTTTCCCAATAAGAGAGCTGTATGTTTTATTTTCTTCCATAGGTTATTTAAAACCTGGATGGATAGCCATATTGCACTTAAATATGTAGTATCCATCACTTAACCTTGGAAATATATTTTGAAAGTATAAGCCGATAGTGTAGGACTCAGATAAGCATTTTTTTAATGTATGTCACGTACTACAAACACCACAGAATATGTTTGGTAAAAGAAAAATGGTAAATTATAAAAGAAATTAAATTTGTTTTCTGATTTAAAAAAAAATATTCAAATTAGTTGAAAGAATCAAGATGTAAGCGAGAACAAGTTTTAATAGATTCTATCAATCTGATTCCAAAAAGATAAACAGGCAGCAAGTGTGGAATGTCAAGGTACAATGATTTGGGTAGGTAACTTTTTCATTACATCCTATGTTTTGATACTTTTAATAGTTTTCCTGAGTTAACACTTATTTTATTTTTCTATTAACTCATTTAAAAAAGAAATTAAAGTTAACTTATTTTATTTTGATACTTGTTTTTTTGGTTAACTCGAAGCTATGCAATTTTTTATTTAATTAGATTAGAAACTTTTTTTCCTTGGATAGTTTCATTAAAATTAATAGTCTTGTCGTTTAGTTCTCTCTGGCCGAAAGGTTTGCAAATTAAGTTGAAATATTAATTTAAATCCAATATTTTAAGAACGGAATACGTACGGTACTACCTCTACGAACAAAAACTTTTAGTCACTATAGTTATAATCTACATTTGAAGTCGATTTTGATTTGAACGTATGCGATCAAGATATCCCAGAATTCCAGAATTTTTTAGACCAAATTCAAACAGGAATTCAAAGACATAATAGCGTCACATTTGCAAATATATTATAACACATAGTCTACAATAAAGACAACATTTCTGATTCAAACAAACTCTGTAACAAATTCTGATTCAAACATCTCTGTAACAAAAATTTTTCTGCAAGATGAAAAATCATTTTCTTCTTGAAAATCAATCAGTTTGTTTTTATGTCAAAATAATTTCCGTTTTTCAAGAATGAGAAACAATATTCTAATAATTGCCGAACTATGTAAGACTTCATTGTAGTATTTGTGTTAATAATGTACAATTGCAGTAATTTTTTTTTATCTTTACGTATTCAGAATGGCTTAAAACCTCCAAAAACATTTTATTTTACCTTTCAAAGCCCTAAACTATAAATTACTTTCAATTAAAAAAAGCATCTTTTCTGTCTGAGCTGAAACGCATTGTGACGTCACGCGTGCCTTGATTAATATCATCCCGCTTTGAAAGACTGAGCTCGAGTTTTTTTACAGCCTAGTGTTTCCATGAAAACGGTGTTTCCCACATTTCCAAGAGGCACGCTTGGGGTCACCCTGTTAGGAGGAGCTTTCTGTAATAAAATATCTCATAATTTTAATTATGAGATATTATAAATGAATAATATTCCACTTAAAAGTGGAAACAATTTGTTAGAAAAAACAAGCGTATTTTGGAATCAGGAGATGAGATAATTTTTAATAAATTAAAACTGAATATTTATAATTTAAAGAGATGCTGCAATTCTTCATTATAACTTTCTTTAGCCCCTGGTGCTACACAATAAACTTATCTTGCATGCAACTCTTAACTAGCAGTGAAAGATAGTTTGTGGTATTACTGCATTATATGTACATAGGGGCACATTTTCTGCAAAAAAATAACAATTTTAACTGAAAATAGTTATTTAAGTCCCACTTTTATGTTGGTATCATTTGAACAAATTTATTTCAAAACTTCTTTCTATGAAACTCTTCGTTTCCTTACCTGCTTTTATATTTCCTAACCTTCGCATTTTCGTATTTTTGCTTGTTATCTCTTAAGTGGGTTCCGAACAATTCATTGACGTTTACCTACCTCGTAGGTGTTGCTGTGTGAGATGATTGTGGTATTTAAAAATGCGTACCTCAAGACTGTATTTTGTTGCATGTTAACGTGAAAAAATTGTTGGTTCATATTAGCATGTAAACTCGCATGGTTTAAATATTCTATTATTCTTTATATAGTATAAATAAACAAGCAAAACTAGGTTTTAAAAATTTTCATAAAAAAACTAATCTATAATTTTTAAAAACTGATGGAAATCATTCAAAATAGTGTTCAACAAGCAAGCGCTTTATGAATGGAAATTGCCATCCAATGAGCTTTGCACTGAGAATTTGCAATGACAAAACACTTAAGCTTGCAAGAAAACTTTAATTTTAACTCTCACGCTCACGACGTCTTTTTAAAGAAATATGTTAATATAATAGATAGAAGATATAAAATAATATAATAGATCGAAGAGATATAATATAATAGATAGCTAAGAATATTTATCCATCATTGCTTATGTTTTGCGCATAGGGCATAAAATTTCTTTGTTGTGAGCAAAGCTAGGTAATATTGGTATGCTATTAATATCGAATATTTTCTTACACACTGTTTGTTTTAAGATTTATTTTTGTTACAAATAGGACAACATATTTTGGTTCTATTAAATATTTGTCTAAAGACTTAACTCAAACTAAATTTGAATAAAAAAATTAAAACTAAAATTGAAGTTTCATATGTTTTTGGATTTGAATAAACTTAATTATAATTTTAAAGGAAGAAGATAAATTTAAATTGCTAATTAATGTAAAAGTTCTGGTTTGGCCTCCTTTAACTGAAAATGTTTCCAAGATTTTTCTTACCAATTGAAATTTGATTTTGAGATTTGGTCCAGTCCTAAAATGCCATTGCTGAAATCGCTCTTTGAATAGATTTAAGAGTAGGGCTTACACTCCTTCAAATCATTTTGAAATGCTCTACACTCTTCTACCTAACAGAGATAATTTCATAGCCATCAAGCTCAACTTTTTCCGATCAGTAAAATAATTCAGTGGGAAGCATACCCCTCAGTCCCAAATATGTTAGTCTGGTTCTTAAAGTAATAAGTACACACATGTTGTAAACTGAGACAGTTCCCATCAGGGCCGGATTAACCATGTTGAGGCCTCTAGGCAATGCACGTCTCAGGGCCCTGTTTTACGTTTCTTAAAAACGTATAATAGGGATTCCAAATTAAATTTTGATTTGTTACGTTTGGCCAGTCTTTGCAGTGGCGGGTCCAGGATATTTTTTTTTGGGGGGGGGGAGCTCATAATTTTTAAAATCGAATTGAATCTTCTCGACGAACGTAATATAAAAAAGATTGTGATAAAGGTGTTCGAACTACCTAAAGGAGGTCTGGGGTCCCCCCAAGAAAATTTTAGTCTCAAATGCAGGTTTTCAACTCGTTTTAGTACAACTTATTTTTTGGTAGGATTTTTTAAGCTTGGCGAACATATTAAAAAAAGTTCGAAATAATAGGGTTTTAAGTACCACAGAGGGGGTCTGGGGGTCCTCCCCCATAAAATTTCTGGAAATTTGACCAAAAAAACCCAGGGTTTTGTCTAGTTTTGGTACACGTAGTCACCTCTCCTCTTCCCTTATATCCCTGAGTACCGACCTCCCCTCTTTCTCATTGTTGGTTCTCGTTCTTTTGGGGGCCTAAAACCCCCTATCTCCAGTTAGTTAAAAATTCAGAAAATCGAAATTATGCCTGAAGTATAAATTTGTTTCCCTTCTTCATTAAAAATTTGTACCAAAATGATTAGGATGAAAATATTATTAAAATATAATAATTTAAGGTATAATTTTTTACTCATATAAGATGGCATTACTAAGCTCTTTTTTCTCAATAATTAATTTCTACTGGCCCGCGGTAGCTCTAGGAGGCTCTAGATACATGCTACTCATGAGCTGAGCACTGCCCATGACTGCTTCAAAAGAACGGAGGTAGTCTTTCCCCATGAAACCGGACCCACATAAAAATCTTCAAATTTAATTTTTACCCTAAGGAAACATTTCAAAAAAAATTTCCGGGATCGGGGCCCCTAGCTGATGATGGGCCCCTAGGCAGTTGCCTACATTGCCTATTTGGTAATCCGGCCCTGGTTCCCAAGCAGCCCCAAACGTTCAAGATTCGTTCAATTTTTGTCATGAACGGCCAAATTTCGTTTGCATCTAGTAGCAGTTACGTAAACTTGACATGGTTGCTGTATGACTGACGGGGGCGGTGTGTGTGTCGTTTCAGAGAAACCACTCGCTGTTCGGGCACATGTGGCACTCTGTTCGCGGCGCCCCCCTCAAGCGCACGCGCTCGCTCAAGTCGAACAGCGCCCGCTCGCACGCCAAGGTGTCGCCCACCAACTCCCTGGACGTCTTCAAGAAGCCCGCGCCACCCGCCAACCACATCCGCTTCCGGCGCGACTCTTCCTCCGGTGCTAACAACGCCCCCTCGCCCCTCGCCATGCACAGGGGCAGCAAATCCAGGTAAAGCTACTTATCTCTTTATGTTGCGGTAATCCAGATCGACCACTTGACGAATATCCTAGGCACACAAAAATGACGTCATTTCATATGATCAAGAAACAAAATTAAATGCTAAAGTGGATGCGGCAGGTATTACGTCACCTTAGGTACTTTTTGGTTCCCGTAACCAAACGCATAAGCAGAAATGCTCTCTTAAGCATTGTTTCGCTACTTATTCTTTCTTTTGCGAAACGGCAATATGGGGAGAAATCAATGAGAACCAAGATAGATCACTGTTATTTGTGGTAAAGCCGGGGTTTACCGTGACATGACGTGGCTGCCACAAGGACAAGTTGTACTCCAGTCCAGGTGCAGTTTTTAAACTTTTGACCAATTTCGGCTTCATGGACTTGGTATGATGTTATACTGTCGACCAAGTGGGATAAGTCACACACTGAACATAGAGGTACTGAATCTGATTTAAACACTTTTAGGTCTTTTCAGAACAGATCAACAGGAACTGTAGCACGAAAGTCAAAACTAAGCTATCAGATACTGAAAAATCTAAGACTTTCGTTTAATTATAGTGTATGGCACGTACCCTTGGATGAACAAAATTCCAACTCATTTGCGCAACATCCCATGAGGTCAAAGACCCACGTTTTTCGTTATCGTGATCGATGGCCCAGGGGTGAAATGCATGGGTGGTTAGGTTGTCAATCTAACGAGAGACAGCAATGTTTTCCAACATGCTTCGTTCTCAATTTATCGACCTACTGAAGGGAGAGAGTGAAAAGGCTGAGTCGACATTGCCCATACCAAGGATTGAACCAATGAACCGGAGCTATGTCACCGGACATTCCCATAAATAATCATCCATAAAAAATATTCTGATTTTCACCAGTAGAATATAATCGCTGTTTAGCTTGTCCCTTATAAGGCAACATTCTGATAACCTAATCTTTCTCCTTTCAGTTCGGTGTCCGTGGACAACGTGTACCTGTACCAGTCTCCTCAGGGCTCTGCGCAGGGCTCTCCGCCTGCGGCCGCCGGGGGCAGTAGCGAGGGCAGTCTGGAGGCCATCCCTCTACGCCCCCTGCGCCCCGGCCCCCTCGCCCAGGTGGAGAGCTTCGAGAGCGACTCCTCGCGCACCTCCTCCGACAGAAACGAGGCCACGGGCACCAGCTTCCTCAGGTGAGAGCAACTCCTTTCCTTTCTCCTTCTGCTGCTACACCTAATGTTACGCTCGTAATGGCATCGTAGACCAATTATTCTTCATATTGGAAAACTACTAGATGACTTATCAAATTTGTTGGAATCGAACCATCAAATAATCGAAACCTATCAATCGATTAATAATTCTCGCATCTTACCTGCGGGCCAGGCATTGACGTCGGGCTGACGTCAATGCCAAACTCTCTATATATTTCTGTTTTGAGTGGCAAGTGACTACTCGCTCACCACTCTCGCCTGTTCTTATGACTGAACTATACTGTTTTTAAAAGGACTTAAATAAATATGATTTTAATCTGATCTGAAGTTGTCTTCATCCACTTCTCTGCTAATTCTTGGGCTAGTAAGCCCAATAATGGTTATGGGCCCAGAACCGGACACTTCAGATTTCCGAGTCCTTTACGCGTGCCTGTGATGGGGGCCGCAAGTCTTTTTCGTGTGCCCGAGATGGGGGCCGCCTCTCTAGTCTAAACTGACGATCAGCTGCAACCTCGACGATGGAAGGCCGAACGATTGAACCACTTGGAGCTCACAATTACTCTACGTGGAAGGAGGATGTTAAAGTTATCCTTATGGACAGAGGAGTCTGGACATTCATCGACAAAACAGAGCCTAAATTCGAGGAAGCCACAGCAAGCCGCAAGGAAGTGATCGAGTATAAAACTCGTCGTGACCGAGCCTATTCTACGATATACCTCAGTGTAGATACTGAATATCGAACCCTGATTTCCAACGCACCTGATGGAGCCACCGCATGGACAATATTGAAGGGACATTTTGAGCCCAGTTCCAGAGCTAGAGTTGTTCAACTCCTTGACGAATTTTTCGGACACAAGTTCAATCCTGAGGAAGATATCGCCATGTTTGCCGCAAAAATCAAACAGACCGTTGGAAAATTGCAGGACTGTGGTCACCCAGTTAGTGAATTCTACAAAGCTTATCAGCTGATCAGGTATTTACCCTCTGACTTTCAAAATCTTGTACAAGGTATTTATCGCTGGCCTGATGAGGATTTTGTTTTTCAGAAGGTATTGGATGAACTTTTGTTAGAGCAAAGTAGAATAAAACAGGTTAAACATGATTTAGAAAAAGTTGATAGTTATGCTTATGCTAGTATATCCAACAATCATGTTAGTTCTAATAAGAATATTAATTCTAAAAATAAAATTATTGGACCATGCTATTTGTGTAAAGAAATGGGACATATAGCTAGGAAATGTAAAAATAAGAGTAAAGGTAATAGTTTTAAGTCTAAGAAAGGTTGTAATCCTAAAAATGAAGGATTGTGTACTGAAACTTGTTTGAGTGATGTTTCTTGTGCCCCTAAAAACTCTGATTGGATATTTGATAGTGCTGCATCAAATCATTTTTGTAATGATCTAAGTTTATTTTCGGAATATAAGCCGATAAATAATGCAAAAATAAATTTAGCTATAGGTGGCCTTCAATGTCCAGTAGTAGGTGTGGGGAAGGTAAAATTTCTTGTAAGAAACAAAACTCAAGTTTCAGAAGTTGTGTTGAGTGAGGTCATGTATTCTCCTAAGTTAAGGAGAAACCTTATATCTGGTTCAGTAATTGAGAAAAACGGATCACGTTTTGTTGGTGATAAGGGCAAAATTTGGGTTTATAATCCTGAAGGTGAAAAAGTTTTCTATGCTAAACGAGTAAATGGATTATATTTCTGTAAACCCTGGAAATATGCCAATTCCTCAAATAATGATTTATCACCTAATAACGTATTTAATTATGTTACTGAAACAGATGATGACTTAGCGTTGTGGCATCTTCGCTATTGTCATATTAATACTAAATATGTATTAAATACTAGTAAAAATTCTAGTGTTAGGGGTCTACCATCCTTTAAAGAGGGAAAAGTAGATTGTAAATCTTGCGTTTTGGGTAAAAATAAAAGAAAATCCCTTAAATCTATAGGCAAGATACGTTCCTCAAATCCATTGGAGTTAATCCATATGGATTTCTGTGGGAAAATTACCGAAGTATCTAGTGTTAAATTTAATGAGGAAAAATTAAGTTCTGTGGAAGCTGTCCTGGATCCCATTCCTCGTCGTATCACTAGGTCTAGGTCTATTACATTTAAAAATGATTCAGATTGTGGGGAGGAAACTGAAGATGATCAAATGTGTTCTGCCTCCAGTGTAGAAACTGATCATGGGATTAAGGAAATGTTATTTTGTGTGGTAATCAAGAAGCCATTAATTAATGTACTTATAGAATACTGTATAACCAAGCATGTATGTTATTATTCTGTAAGGAATTTGGTTTCTGATAACCTAATGTTAATCTACATCAATGCTAAAATATGGTTAATGTATTTATACAAGCTCTTTGTAAAGAACAACTTAAGAAATTTAGTGCAAAAGTGTTCAAAGAAATTAAGGACTGTTAATTTGCCTGTAAGTTGTACTTTACTTTGCTTGGATTTATGTATTGATGTAATTGGAAAATGTTTATTGTTTCCGTCAGATAAGTTGCGAGAGGGGGCCGATTGTTGGAATCGAACCATCAAATAATCGAAACCTATCAATCGATTAATAATTCTCGCATCTTACCTGCGGGCCAGGCATTGACGTCGGGCTGACGTCAATGCCAAACTCTCTATATATTTCTGTTTTGAGTGGCAAGTGACTACTCGCTCACCACTCTCGCCTGTTCTTATGACTGAACTATACTGTTTTTAAAAGGACTTAAATAAATATGATTTTAATCTGATCTGAAGTTGTCTTCATCCACTTCTCTGCTAATTCTTGGGCTAGTAAGCCCAATAAAATTAATGGCGGACCACATACACTGTTTAAGCTAACACTACATGATGCACTAATACACTAATGAAAACCTGTATTTATGAGCTTACAGCACTAATTTTCTCCGGATACATACCCTTAAAATTCTGAAATGAAATTGGATGCCTGTTACTTTTCTATGTATATGTTACGGGCAAAGTGATTAATTGGGCATTATTAATAATGCCCAGAGTGTAGGCAATGTGAGCAATATGATAAATTCAATGATTATTATGATAATGATAAATTCAATGGCATTTATCAATGAAATTTATCACTTTGCCCACCTCCATTTCGGGCATTATTAATAATGCCCGATTTATCACTTTGCCCGTAACTTATATACCTACTAATATGAAAGTATCCAAACTAAGATTTTGCATTGTTATGCCAAAAAGGTCAATATTTTGAGGACCACCTGGTAACGTCCTAAGGTGCACGAGTGGTCCATCGTACCATTGGTTGTTGGTTGAGAATCACTGTTTACCTGACGTTACAACTCATGGTATACTCATGTTATGCCTCATTTTAGTTCGTACAATATTGAAGAGATAATGAATGAAAAAATTGAAGTATCAGGTTGAAAAAAATGGGGAGGAGAAGATAATGGGAGAGAAAGAATGTTAAAATATTTGTGTTTTTTTTAAATAGAGAAGTTAAAAGAATGAGAGGTTGGGAGGGGAAATTTCATAAAGAGTGAATGAAAGAAAGAAAAAGAGCTAGTGGGATAGCTAGAGGCATAAAAAAAGAGGGGATGAACAGAGGGAGAGAGAAAATTAAGGTGAAAAAGAAAATGAGAGAGAAAGGAAGCGATTTAATAAGAAAAAAAGAGATATTGAATTGGGGTAAAACAACCTTTCCACTTATGCATCAGAACTATTGCGATAGGCAATTCGGCTGGACTAACTGGACGAATCACAGATACAAAAGTAATGTCCTTTTGAGGCCATCCCACTGTGATTATTCCAATCCTCTCACTATGACTATTTCCGTACCGCAACAGCTCGTAGAAGCTGCCTCTGTAGCATGCCTTTCTTCGGAAGGAGATTCCGCAGTTCTCGGCCGCCTTCCGAAGAAACACAAAGCTTGAATCTAACAACCTTTCGTGTTGTTGCAGCCTGTGCGCAAAGGAGGAAGCGGAGGAGGTTCGGGCGCCAACGCCGCCGCCGCGCCGCTTCCGGCGTCCGCTGCTGGTACGGCAGTCGTCTTCGGCGCACAGCTGCGGCGATCTGCCGTCGGGCGAGGACGGCATCGCCGCCTCCCTCTGCCTGGCGCACCTGCCAGCCATGGCGGTGGCAGGCGTCGTGCCCACATGGAAGAAACGCAGGAGGCTGGGCGACGCTTCTTCTTCTTCGCACATACCCACTCACAGAGCTTCATATCATGGTCAGTACTACAATCAGTCTGTCTACACTCCTCTACAGGGTGTATCATTATGATCGGGACAAACTTTTAGGGTACATCATCATAAGGATTCACAACCCATGGTCCCAGACTTCACCCTATTTTGAAACTACCCACGGGAGCCACCCTAACTGGGTAAAAGCAAGCCGGGATCGTGTCGATCGTCCTTCATCATAATCGACATGATCCAATACTTTTTCAGTAAACCATTCCGTGATCGCCTAAGTTCTGATGTAATCATGAAAACAATCGGTGGTTAGGTTGAAATCTGCCCGGGGAAGCGATCGAGAAAACGTCGCTGGGCGCAGAACACCGCAAAAAAGCATCGACAAGTCGGAACTTTCGCAACCTCCCCTTTTCGGGTCTGTGGTTCGTCATAGTTTCAATACCCCCTAACCCCTTAGGATGACGTCTTGGACCATGGGATCCTATGCAATTCTGAATGCTTATGATGTACCCTACCTCCCAAAGAAGTTCATTCCATTCATAATGATACATTCTGTATATTGAGTTCGTTTATACTGTTTTTATATATACTGTTTCAGGAATCGCACGTTTGCATACTTTAGATGGTTCCTCCAAAATGAACACAAAAAGTGATGTCTGAATGGGCATTTAAGTAGGTAGTTTGCACGGAAAAATGAAAGAGTTAAGACCTGCCATACCTGTAACAGAGAGTCCAACAAGAGCTCCTAGCTCTCCTCATTCTTAACTTGACTATCTCGGTCTTTCTTACGATAGAACACATAGTATAGAGCTTAACAGAGATGCCAAACGGCCGTTTTCCTCTTTAGGTAATTAATTTAATTCAGCTCGCAGATTATAATTCAGTTCACTAGCAACCAATCAGAAAAAGCTAAATGCGTAAGTGATTCCTGATTGGATATGGCAAGCGGCATTTAAATTTCATCGGTGTTGTTTTTCCGATTTGGATTTGAGTGACAGCTTCAGCGGGCGAATGACAGAATTAGCAGGAATGACGTGGTATTTAAGGATGCGGGTCAGTTTGGCCTGAAGTTTGTCTATGGGAAAAGCCTTTTAAAAAAGTTGTCATTAGCGTCTATGGAGATGAACACTCTGCTGAGCTCTATAATCTGTGGGATAGAAAGACCATATCTAACAAACCAACCAACCAACCTGTACCGTAGAGAAAACGCCAAGTTAAGGCTTATTCAGACTTGTCATTTTTATATTAATTTAATTAGGAGGAATCATCCAAAGTGAAAAGTTTTACTCCTTACTTTAAACTAACGATTCACAAGAGTGAATCACTTAGGATGAACAGCATGAAAATGAAACAGTGTGAATGAGCCTTTACACCTTCAACTTGAATTCCTCCAAAAATATTACAAAAGAACTCTCCAAATTCCTCCCAAATGTATATTAAAAGTGAACTCTGAATGTAGGAGACTAAAATGTCGCAACCACCTTCATTGAAAATTCGGGGTTAGATTAAAAAAAACCTTTGTGTGAAAATTCTTACTGTGGAGTTGTAATATAAGAACCATAGTTTGCTCATTTAGTTCAAATAGGCTGTTCAAATAGGAATGAAAAAGCTCAATAACGCCTAATAACGCTCATCTTAGTGACCGACTATTTTACAATATTTTAACTGCTTCTGTTTAGGCTGCCTAATAATTTCACAAGAAAATTTTTCTATGATAATAAGGAAGTTGCATGCGTCAGATTTTCAAAAACAAACAAGTGTTCCGTATGGTTATTTGTATGGTAAAATGAAATATCTAGTCAATTTTTCAAAAAAATGTACAGGTAATTAAATATTTTAATTTAAAAGTCGAGAAAAAAACACGTGACTGAAAACGCTTATTGTTTAAAGATGTCAACAATCATACCATCAACTCCATTGCTTTCCAACAATGTTTATCATGACGTCAACGTACGATTATCCCAAACTCTTGGCGCTTTCGCACGCTTTTAAAAGTGAATTTTTGTTAATTTTTTTGGCAATCAAAAATTTCTCGATCTACCTCAAATTTTGGGTAGTTGCTTATTTTTGCTAGAAGAATCGATTAAAAAAATATTTAAAAAAATCATGCAACTTCCTCATTATAATAGTAACTGCTTCTAATACATACGTCTCAGTAACCTTTTCTAAATAAACAGACAAGAGTCACACAACCTTCCAAAAGGGTAGGTGAATTCTTGTGCCACACATTCATGTAACAACATTCTGTCAGAGGAACCTCATTTTTTTCATGTATAATGGAGTAATATTTTTTAAATTTTGTTTTATTCGACCAACTGGGGATTTAGGACATTCTAATTTTGTTTCCCTGGTTTCCTATATAAGTGCCCCTATATCTCCCCTCTTATCACCTGATCATTGTTTCAACGCCTAGTAACTTTTTTCCTTGATATAAATTTCGATAATAACCACCACTAAAATAATTTTCAAAAATTATTGAAATCGCAAAACTTCATATGTAACTTCGTAATTCAAATAAACCAAAAGGTGTTTCATTAATCACATGACCGTACAGGAATTCATGTGAAAGTAATATAAATCATTTGGGTCTTTGAAAGATTCTTGCATTATTAGCTTTCTCTTGAAATAATTCCAGCCATATTCGTTTACTTTCTAATGACAATATATCTTAAATAGAACTTATAACTTTAGATTATGATTAATTAAAACTAATTAAAATATTTATCCCTCGAGGCTTTATTATTCTTCCAAATTTTGATATTGAATAATTTTCTTAACTCTTTAATGTAGAGCTAAAACTAAACTTTTATAAAATTTTTTGATATTTTTTTAATTAATATATTAAAGATACCTGATTAGAAAATTTCTAGTTTTTGCAATTAAATACCTCGAAAAAATGCTTATTCGTTTTAGAAATTAACTGAACAAACATGCTTAATACTTTGCATTAGTCATTCTTTCAAAAAATTTTATGAACAAACTCTGCTATGGTTCATTTTCCACGATAAGTTGTTCATCTTATTTGACAGTAAAATATTACAAATACAAATATAAATACAAATTTTGTCAACCAGCTACAAGCTCGAAGCCCAACAAGGCTGGTCCATTTTTTATTAATTCACCCATTCCCACTGACTGTCTAGTTTTAGCTTAAACTCTTATACACCCTTCGAATTTACTATATGTTCTGGCATGAAGGAAGATAATGATTTGCATGATTTGCTTCTGGTTAGTTTTTAAAAGCTGTTGAAATAATTTTTATATTTTTTACATAAGACGTTGAACTCATGAATCATTTAGGTTTCTCGAATATGCACTCAGAATTTCAAGTCAATGTATATTAATTTTATTTTACACATTGAAGACAACATTTTTAAGTATCATTATTTTTAAAATACGTTCTTCAAAATAAAATTCAAAATATCTCTACACAAATATGAATAACAGATGGTTTTGGAAATTGAAAAATAAGTACATGTGTAACGACAGACATTTTAAAGACATTTATAAAATGGATGTTATTTTTTATTTGATGTGAATGAAAAGCAAACTGTAAGTGATGAAGCTTCCTATGGTCACAAGAATTGTATTTTTTGTAAAGTGTATCAAATTTCCACCCGATAGCACAATCTCCGGTTGGTCAACAAGTCTCCTAAGCACCGTGAACCTAAACTCTTCTGAAGAATCGTATAGGCAAGGGGCGTATGCTGAATATTTCTTGTAGAAAGCAGCTCTAACTTGGGCCATTTTTACCGGTATTTGTCCAGCAAAGTAAAATAGGGTCAGTAGGGATACAGTTTGGTTTATAAACATTAAACTGCGCTCTAAAAAGAGGCCAGTTTCGATGATATCATGAGAAAGTAAGTAAAACATGGAAAGTATTCCGAAGTCCAAGGCAATGTAATGTAAACAGAGAAATAAGGAACATTTTGAAAACACCTCTTGAGTATCTTCGATGATGTCCAATATAGATCTGTACTTTTTCACGAATATTGGTTGAGACGCAACAAATATTGAGGTAGGCGCTTTTAATATTTCCATCCTAAAGCTGTCTAAAGACTTTCCAGCAAAATACAAAATCAGTAAATATAAGTATAACATTACAAAACTACTGAAGTTTACAAACGTATACGATGTGAGAAATCCCATAAACACAAAAAAAATTCGAAAAAGCTTGCTTCCAAATAAGTAGCCATAAGCGAAGACTTTGAAGTATAGTTGTTGAAGAGGTTCCTGGGTTGACGATACAACCACAAAAGGATACGCCAATATCAGAATAATCAAAATTACCATGACTGAGTTGATCCTTCTCGCCATATTAGGGGATACTGAATAGCATTTGTTAAGCAGCACAATAAGCCGTTTCTTTTCAGCTCTTAGTTGATACCATGCAATAAGGATAAAAGTGCATCCGACTACAAGTGACGTGTTAGACTGCCAGATGAACCAATCTTCTTTGATTCCATTTAGTGTAAAAAGGGCGTAGTTTAATGTCGATAAATGGAGTAAAGTTACCAGAAATACACTAATTATCTGGTTGGATATTTTCATGGAACTTGAGTCCACCAGTCTGTACCAAACCAACAGTTTTATGGGGAGTCCAAAATGATCCTGGAGACTTTCAGTCATTGCGATTTCATTTAAGTCAAGTCTTTTCATATTCAGTTTGTCCAAGTTTCCAATCTTACCTACACAAAGCGTTTTAGTTAATTTTCCTGTTGATTAGTCTTCAATGAAGATGTTTCTACATTTAACAGATGCCTATCAAGATTAGTGAGGCGTTACAAAACTATTTTATCGTATACATTTTATTATCAAATATTTTTAGGAGCAAAACAGTTTCAATTATTATTTATATCATTGAGGACAGAATGCAACTCAAAAGCTTCAAAATTCATACCTACAACTTGCCAAATTTCAATCTTTCTGGATGTCAAAAAATGGTTTACAAGAAGGTTTCTTATAGAGTCGTCACAAGATTGATCTGAATTTCAAAGTACCTTTTCTAAGAAAATCTTTTGCTTGTGTTTATCGATCACAGATAATGGATATTGATTTTAGATGCTTTCTACCAAACCTTTTAAGAATCTTTGGAAATCTCTCGAAGATAATTAAATTCCATTGTGAATGCGTTTTTAAGAGTAAAAAATATCATTCTGGATCTAAAACGTTAAGAACTAAATAGGAATCACTACTGTTTTCTTGTAGTTCATTAAAACACGATTCATGAGTATGTTATTTACGTTCATTTCTACAATTCTCATTAGAGCAATATCACAAGTAAATAATAACAACAAGTAAATCACAAGTAAATAATAAACCTCTAATAAATTATATTTATTGAAAAACGTATTGAGTACTTCATATCATAAACTGTATCTTCTAAACAGAAGTCAGAACTTTCAAGCTATATGTAGTGAGTATTCTCCTTGAAAGGTTCAGAATTTAGGTATATAAATATTTGATGGGATCAAAAGTAAATTTTTAGAGCAAGGAAATAAGTAAACAAATTATGTTAATACTTTCAAATTAATCATCTTAAATATCGTTTGAAAGAAAATTCGCTTAAGCTAATAAACAATTTTATCATAAGAGTAAGTGGAACCAACGCGGGTAATTATATTGATTGCTATTTAATAGAGAAACATCAATAAGATATATACTCAACAGAGTCCAGTAATATACTTTTTTCTGTTTCTTGTAAGCAAAGTATTGATCTCTATAAGTGAAATTGATAAAATATTATTTCAAAAATTTTATATATACAAGCAAGATTGAATGAATCATTTTGGAAATATTCAACCTTATATAAAAAGGAAATTATTATAAGAGAGAGCTAGATGGGGAAAATCACTAACTTAACATATATAGGTACGTTAAGGTTTTCATTTTACTCAGTAAAAAATAAATTTTATAAAAGAAGATCCGTTTGAAATGTTTAAAAATTGATTTTAAACTATAGGTGTTTTGGGTACTACTCCAGGATCCCGGCGCAAGCGATAAAGTCGCCAATAATGATGCAACCAGTGCCAAACGGACTATCACCGTAACCCTTTGCTTGTAAAAAATAACAACCATGCCATTCCATGAAACTTTTTATTTAAAAATTAAACACCAAATAAAAATATTTTAAACTATACTTACCAGTTTTAAAATTTTAAATTTCATTGAAATATATTTTAAGATTAATATGATTATTAAAGACTAATAGTTTTTCTTTTAATAACTCGTTATTTACATTATTTTTTTGTAACAATGGGGTAAGCAGATCTCTTTTTGAGCAGAAATAAAGCTATTTTAGCATAAATTTAGCAGATATTTTAGCTGTCGCCAAAAAATCTGCTTGGCGAGATTTGCGCCGGCTTCATAGAGAAGTACCGTGTTTTGCTTGTGGACAGTTTTAAGAGTTGTTGAAAGAATTTCTATATATTTCTCATATGACGTTGAATTCATAATAATCTGTTCAGGATTCCCAAATACACTCAAAATAACATTGCATTACATATTTAATTTCTTACTACACATTGAAGACAGTATTCAATGTTTTAAAACATTGAATAAACAGACAACTTTAAGCAATAAATAAAATATTTTCGTCAAAAGATAATTCAAAACAAATATACACAAATTGGTATTATTGAAAGATAGTTGTTAAAAATTGAAAAAAAAACACAGGAAATTATACTTTGCAAGATAAAAAAGTAAAGACATCTTATAATGACAGTTATTTTCTATTTGATGTGAAGGAAAAGCAAACTGTAAGTGATGAAGCTTCCTATGGTCACTAGAATTGTATTTTTTGTATAGTGTATCAAATTTCCACCCGATAGCACAATCTCCGGTTGGTCAACAAGTCTCCTAAGCACCGTAAACCTAAACTCTTCTGAAGAATCGTATAGGCAAGGGGCGTTTGCTGAATATTTCTTGTAGAAAGCGGCTCTAACTTCTGCCATCTTTATCGGTATTTGTCCAGCAAAGTAAAAAATGGTTAAGAGTGATACAGTTTGGTTTATAAACATTATACAACGCTCATAAAACAAGGCAGTTTCGATGATATCATAAAACGTAAAGTAAAACATGGAAAGTATTCCGAAGTCGAAGGCAATGTAGTGCAAACAGAGAAATAAGGTACATTTTGAAAACACCTCTTGCGTGTCTTCGATGATGTCAAGTATGGCTCTATACTTTTTCACGAATTTCGATTGAGACACGACAAATATCGAGTTAGGCGCTTTTAAAATTTCCATCCTGAAGCTGTCTAAAGACTTCCCAGCAAAATACACTATCAGTAAATACGCGAATAGCATTACAAAACCACTCAAGTTCACAAACGTATACGTTGTGAGGAAGCCTACAAACACAAAGAAAATTCGAAAAGGCTTGCTGCCGAATAAGTAGCCATACGCGAAAACTTTGAAGTATAGTCGTTGAAGAGGTTCCTGGGTTAGCGATACAACCACAAATGGATACGCCAATATCAGAATAATCAAAATTATCATTAACAAGTTGATCCTTCTAGACATATTTGGGGATACTGAATAGCATTTGTTGAGCAGCACAACGAGCCGTTTCTTTTCAGCTCTTAGTTGATACCATGCAATAAGGATAAAAATGCATCCAAATACAAATGACAAGGCAGTCTGCAAGATGAACCAATCTTCCTTGATTCCAGCTAGTGTAAAGGCGGCGTAGTATATGGTCGAGAAATGAAGCAGAAGTACCAGAAATACACTAATTATCTGGGTGGATATTTTCATTGAACTTGAATCCACCAGTTTGTACCAAACCAAAAATTTTATTGGGAGTCCGAAATGAGCCTGGAGACTTTCGGTCATTTGCATTTTATTCAAGTCGAGTTTTTTCAGTTTTTCCAAGTCTCCAATCTTAAGAACACTTAAGTATTTTCAGTTAATTTTCCTGTTGATTTCAATTAAGATGTTTCTACACGTAACAGAGGCCTGTGCAGATTAGTAAGTGGTTTGGCAAAACTATTTTTCCGTGTATATTTTCACATTAAATATTTTTAGTATCAAAATCGTTTTAATTATGAGTTATATCCTTGAAGATTGAATGTAACTAAAAAGCTACAAAATTCATACATACGACTGGTCTAAATTCACGCCTCCATCTAATAGATTAAGAAAGAATATTTTTCAAAAGTCTTCAAGATTGATCTGAATTTCAAAGTACTTTTTCTAATTAAAGCGTTCTGCTTGTGTTTATCGATCACAGATAATCAATTTCCATTATCGATCACAGATAATGGAAATTGATTTTGATGCTTTCTATACCAAACCTTTCAAGAATCTTTAAAATATCTTGAAGATAATTAAATACCATTGTGAATACCCTTATAAAATAAAATTATCCTTCTAAAAGTAAAATTTGAAGAACTATAGGAATCGCTAACAGTTTTCTTGTAGATCGTTAAAACACGATTCATGATAATATTCTTTACATTCATTTTTAAAATTTCCATTATAGCAAAATTTAAAATATAATGTATAATGTTAGAAGAAAGAAAAAAATAGAGCAATAAAACCTCTTAATAAATTATATTTATTAAAACTAAAGTATAGTATAAAATATAACGAAATCTTCTTAACAGAAGTGACAACTTTCAAGCTATACAGGGTGTTTCAAAAGTCCGTTTCGTGGCTTTGGAACCAACGTGTCCTAGGGTCACGGAAGTAAGATCTACCCCTAGGTAAGTGACCCTGGAAAATCCGTTGAGATGACTTACAGCGCCCCTAGTGGTGAAATAAAAAAGTTTCCGCGAAAAAAGGCGAAAAAATAAGATTATTATTATTTATTCGTCATAATATGACGTCACAATTTTTTTTTCGGAAAATAAAAGTCGTCGTAGAGGCTTGGTTTATCTACTTGCACGGAATCCTTCTGGGAAGAGTTTAAACAGAAGTGTGAAACACCTAGTATATATTACGACAAAAAAATTTTCTAAGAAAGTATAAAGTACCCAGTGGTTAGATAACTTAAGGATTACTTTGTATTTCCACAAATAAATAACACCTTAACCTCGTCAACTCGATAAAAGGAAGAATAATGTTTTTTTTTCAAATAAAAAAAATATTTATTAGACGGTATCAAAAAATCGAAAAATAATTAAAATTTTTACAATAGTCAGTCATATTATTTCAAAATTGTCATACTAAAATTATTATTAGTTATAATAAAAGCTACTACTATACAGGGTGTTTTAAAAGTCAGTTTAACGGCTTTTATTTGGAACCATGGTCTCCTAGGATGGAAGTATTACCCACCCCTTGGTAAGAGACCCTGGAAAATCCATTGAAAAGACTTACAGCGCCCCTATAGGCGAAGTAAAGAAGTTTAAAAATTAATTAAAAAACTAAAGGAGATAGAGCAAAAACCTCAGTGATGTGATTTCATAGCCAATGCTATGAAAAACACACTGAAAAAAGTTTCATGCAAATATCGTTAATATATATTCGCAGGTATATCCGAATGGGAAAATAGCACTTTTTCAGGCCTCAAAAAGAAAAAGTTCGCAAATGTGCAAGATTTTTTTTATTTTTTCATTGAATTTTGTCTTTATTTAACTAAAAAACACAAAACTACATAATAACACTAAAAAACTCTTTTTTGAGAATTGAAAATTTTCCCATACTGAATCTCCGCGAATATTAACGATATTTTCATGAAATTTTTTTCCAGTGAATCTTTCATAGCATTGGCAACACTGAGGTTTTTGCTCTATCTCCTTTAACTTTTTAATGATATTTTACTGTTTTATCCGCCGCTTTTTACTTATTTTATGTAAGTCATGTCAATGGATTCTCCAGTTTCACTTACCTAGGAGTGGACCTTATTTTCATGACCATAAGAGACATTTGTTCCAAATAAAAGCTGTGATGGACTTTTGGAACACCCTGTATAAAAGCAATGAACCGTAATAAAATATAAAAATTAAATTAACACAGGTAATTTTCCAGTTTTTGGATTATAATATAGTGTTTGCTTAAGATCGCGAAACCTGATAAATGACTCTTTTATATTATGTTAACTTTGTTTTGAAATTTGAGACTGCTATCCAAGAGCTTAATTACTACATTTTCTATGCTTTGTTTTCCTAACTTTATAGAAGAAACCATTTTTATTCATGGAGGTTCCACATTTGAGGCGTTTGCTATCAAAACCAACTCATTCCATTTTTGGAAATTTTACAGGAGAGACAAAAAAAACTTCTCACGTCCACAGTTCTAAAGTTAAATTCTTTTTTAAATTTTTAATTGTAGGTACAACCGCCTAGAATTTGATTAGTTTTTCATTTTCATTCCAGGTGCATTACCTGGGGCGTAATTACACTAATTAGGTTGGAATGAGCTGATTTTGATGCAAAAACACGATTTTTCATGCTTTTTTCAGTTTTTTTTGTTCAATTAAGATGTGGGAAATTGGTTTTTTCCAGTTTACCAGTTAATGTTTGTGTCTTCACGAGTTTTAAATAAATGACACCCACTTAACTTTTTCAAATGATCTGAAATTTCACAGTTGAGATCACAGTTTTCACCTTTTCATCTAATTCTGGGTTGGAATGAGCTGGATTTGAGCTATATCTCTTCGTTAGGTTATGAAGGACCCTCTAAACTTTCAAAATATGCAAAAAAGTGGATTTCAGAAAAATATGGAATGAGCTGGTTTTGATAGCAAACGTCTCATTTATAAACACACATCATGCCTTGGAGCACAAAAGCATAGAATATATCCAAGTCCCTTTCAACACCTATTTGAAAATCCTAGTTTCAACTACAAAAAGCAAAATTCATTTCAAAGTTTAAATATTAATGCATATTGATAAGAAGCAAAGCACACGTAAGAAAACTTCCGACTGTCATAAAAATGGTCTCCTTCTTGTAATACACAATGTGACAGCCGGACAGTACGATTTCTGGTAGATCGACGAGCTTTCTCAGCATGTCGCACCCCAGTTTCTCCATCGGACAACCCGTTTTTAAAAAGCATGAAGCATACTTCTGGTAAAAGGCCGATCTGGTTTCCGCCATCTTTAGTGGTATTTCACCCGCAAAGTAAAACACGGCGAAAAGAGATACCGTTTCCAGAGGGATGTAGAAATTACGTCGAATTTTCGCCCCGTTGGAAAAAATATTTTCGGGTGAAACAAGGAAACTCGCCGCGAAGAACGCGAAATCTAGAGCGATGTAAGAGAAGCAAAGACACAGACTGAAAACACGGCTTGAGTCTGTTGTATGACTGCGATTATGTTTTGGTATTTTTTCAGCAGTTTGTGTTGAGATAGCGGGAATTTTTCGGGAGGAATCAGCAAAAGTTCGTTTTTAAAGTTTACGAGGGAGTTCCTGACAATGTAACACAGCGTGGCGAACATCGAAAAGACCAGCAGAATACAGAAATCCTGAATTCCGTACCCGAAGAAAAAGATCAATAACACAAAAACCGATCGTGGTATGTAATGACTAATGGGATACCCGAAGGAAAAACTTGAGAAATAGGCCTCAATTTCAGATTCACTGAACAAGACACAAACTTGAAGTACCGGGAATATGAATAATGTCAGCCAACATGTAATTACGTAAGCATTCAAATATTTGTTTATGATGATTGAAGGCATCGAATAGCATGTGTTTAATAAAGTCCTCAGTTTTTTCCTTTTCAATCGTAGCGCATCCCATGCTGCAAGTTTCAGCAAAACATCTGCTATGAAAGAAAGATTGGACTTCCATGAAGACGGAACATCCTTAGTATTTTTAAGGGATACCATGCAGAAATGAAAAGTTCCCAAATGAAACAGAACCGTTGGGAATATGTGCAAGAAATGGAAAAACTTTCCTTTTCTGTTAGATTCAAGCACTCCAAACCAGACCATACACTTGACTAATAAACCTAAGTTCTTGTCTTTGCACTTGTGTCTCTGGAAGAATACTTGCTCATTCATGTTCAATGTATTGCATTTAAAGGAGAATAGGATTTGAATAACTCTAATTCTAATTTTGAATAACTGTAGTTACTCTTAAAACATTATTTAAATTATATAAAAACACGTTATATGTAAATTTAGTTTTTCATGCTACATATCTAAATTATTTGTTTTATATTATGAGAAGCACATCTAGGATTATTTACATTTCCATGCATAATTTTAGCATATCCCATACTTTCGCTTCCACCAGCTATATCATAATTATAAATTCTTTATGAGTTCATTAAGTATAGTTTGTTATAAAAAGCTCCTTTTACAGATAGGAAAATAACTAAGAACTTATTACATATACTGGTATTATTTATCAAGTTAAGTTCCCTTTTTTCATAAATTATGTTCATAACCAGTCGTCAGAAACATCATTGACCAGTGGTTAAAAAATGTATATTAGTCGATGTAAAAGTTTCCGGGCAGCACCGCCGTGGTCTCGAAGTTAAAAATTCGTACGTTTCGCCTAGATCTTTGCCAGGCATCATCAGCGGTTCTTCTCAATTAGACGTTGAGATCGTCGAAGCGTCTTGACAAACTCGTCGACAGGTGATGAAGTGGTGACTGTTGTTGTGGGCGGGGTCGACCCCATGGAGATCGAATTGTGATTGGTCGAGAAATCCGGTGGTTAATTCCGACTGGTTGGCGCACGATCTATTTCAATTGAACATTACGAAGTGCACAGTTCCAAATTCTATCGATTTTAGCTGTTTCTTCCTTTCTATTGTAGTTATTTTTATGTTTAAATATCTCTATCGCTTCATGGCACAAACTGGTATGGTAGTGCTTTGTTGTATTAAGGATTGCTGTATCATTAAAAATGATGTTGTCCTGTCTGAAAAGCGTGTTCCGCTACAGCAGATTTTTCACTGTATCCCAACTTACAGCTTCTTTTATGCTCCTCCAATCTGGTTTTGACACTCCGGAGTGTAGTGCCGATGTAGACAGCTCTACATGATCAGAGAATGCGATACACTCCGGGGCTGGAGAGAGATGGTCTAGATGGTCTTTGGAAGAGTCCAAAAAGTAGATACTTATTCTGTAGAAATCTGTTTCGGAGATTTAAACACGGCTTTTATTCTTTGTTTATGAAGAATCCTCCCTATTTGGTCGGTGACTCCATGGATTTAAGGCAGAAAAACGGAACCTAATGGTGTAGGTTGCACAACCTCGCTGAGAGTTTGTCTCCTCGGATTTGAGGCTCGGATTATGTCTCGTTTTTTATATCCATTCGCTTGTAGTGCTCGAACCAGATGATCTTGCTCTTTCTTGAGATTATCGGGTTCACATATTCGTGCGGCACGAATGGTGAGCGATTTTAGGACAGCACGTTTTTGACCAGGGTGGGTGATTGAATCCGCTATTAAGGTACCTATAGGTATGGTTTCCGATAGACCGTGTGTCCGAGTGAGCCATCAGGTTTTCTTTCAATCAGGACATCGAAAAAGGGAAGTTGTTCGTTTTTTTTTCGATCTCGCTGGTAAATTGAACCCTTGGGAGTTGAGATGGGACAGGAAATCATCAAGAAGAGCAGACATATACCATGGGGCCATACACCAAACGTATCGTCCACATAACGGAAGTAGAGGGAAGGTTGATGAGCTGCTGTCTGTAGGGCCCTTTCTTTGAAATGTTCCATGAGCAAGTTTGCCACCGGGGGGCTGAGTGGACCACCCATAGCCACACCATCCCTTCCAGACAAAATAAGTAGTAGTGAGTACATGACTAAAGGACCCGGTTAACTCATCCGAGAACATATCCCTGATGATCGCAAGTGTGTCCGGGACAGGAACGTTTGTAAACAACGAAACTACGTCGAAACTGACTAGAAGATCCTGGGATTCGGTCCTAAAGTTTTTAATTTTCTCGACTCATTACTACTTAATGTTTTCTACTTATAATACTACTTAATGTTTTTAGACAAAAATTAAAGTTCGGGTCATCTAAAAATTTCTATTTGAAGTGAATGAGAAGCAAACTGTAAGTTATAAAGCTTCCAAAAGTTACCAAAATTGTGTTTTTCGTGTAATGTATAAGGTTTCCACCCGATAATATCTTCTCAGGTTGATCTACCAATTTACTAAGAACTGAAAACTTTGATTCTTCTGAACAATCATACAGACATGGAGTGTAAGACGCATACTTTTTGTAGAAAGCTGTCCTTACATCCGCAATTTTGACCGGTATTTGTCCAGCGAAGTAAAATAGGGCTATAAAGGAAGAGGTTTCGTACAGGAACAGGAACCCACGCTCATAAAACATAGAAGTGGCGATAGCTTCAGCGTTCAGCAAGAAAAACATGGAGAGGACACCGAAATTTGTTGCAATGTAGTTCAAACAAAGAAACAGGGTGCATTTCGAGAACACCGCTTGGGTGTCATCGATTATGTCTAGTATGGTTACGTACTTTTTCACAAACTTTCTTTGAGAAGAAACGAATACCGAGTTGGGAGTCGTTAGTATTTCCCGCCTAAAACATTCCAAAGACTTCATAACGAAGTAACATACCATTGTAAAAACCAGTAGCATTGCAAAGGCGGTGCAGTGGATGAAAGTAAACGACGTGACAAACCTAATAAAATTAAAACTCGCTTGAAAGATTTTGTCGTCAAATAAGTAGCCATAAGCGAAGAACCTACAATAGGATTCCGTAAGATAATCTTCCAATGTCAATAATTCCAAGAAGGGAAATATCGATATAAGAATGACGGAAATCACAGTGATGGCGTTAATTTTTTTCGACAGATTCGGAGATATGGAGCAGCATTTGTTGAGTAGCACGACTAGGTATTTCTTCTTGGCTCGAAGTTTGTGCCAGGCAATCAAGAGGCAGACGTATCCAAACACGAATGCTGAATTGGCTTTCCAGCTGAACCATTTTTCATCAATGATGAGTACGGTAATCACGACCATGTTAATGGTTTCAAAATGAAGGAGAGATATAAGAAAAAAACGAATAAGGCGATTGCAAGTTTGTTTTGGGCTAATATCCACTAGTCCGTACCAAACCAAAAGCTTGATGGGAAGTCCGAAATGTTCTTGAAGGTTTGCGATTTCAAGCTTTTTGCTCCAGTCAAGCTTCTTGAGTACCTTCTTATTCATTATATTGGATTCAAACAAATATTTTGAAAATATATTTCTACTGAAATCTTAAGAGTAGCAGGAAAATATGTACTTCACTGCAGCTTTAAACTAGCAATAGACTAGTTACTCTAACTTGCATAATAAAGCCATTACAGAGACAGAAATTCGAAAACTTTTTCATCATCTTTGCAGTTAAAGTCAAGTTTGGTTCAGATTTAGTTTTTTTGTTTTACCAAAAAGTTACATAGAAAGTAAAAGTCGTTATTTTTATATAACTGAATAAAAACACTGTTTTAGGTACCTTAGAACCCTTTTTGAGCTATAAATTTAAAGTAAATATTTTACAATTTTAAAGAAAAAAACGTCAAGTGACAGTCAATTAAGATTGAATCAAAGAATATCCCAAATAGCACAAACGCTCAAGATTCGTCCAGTTTTTGGCACGTATGGACAAAATTCGTTTACTTCTAGTTGCAGTTACTTGAACTTGGCATATTTGGTATGAGCTGTCCTACAAGGAATCGAATTTCTCTAATTCTTGAAAAGACTGATTCGTTCTGTCAAAGTTTCCAACGCCTTGAAAAGAAAAATTATTTCAATATTTCTGTAAAGTTATACAAATAATATTTTTTAGTAAAATTTAAAAATTGAAATTTCACTTAAACAGATTGAAGACAACGATCCATTCTTCTTACTCCAAATTTAATTGTTAGTAGCAATCGTGTTTAAAAAGAATGCAAAAAAATAAATGTAAATCTAAGAATAAAAAGGATGTAAATCTAAGAAAAACAAC
Organism: Tetragnatha versicolor; assembly: GCA_024610705.1. Taxonomy (NCBI): domain Eukaryota; kingdom Metazoa; phylum Arthropoda; class Arachnida; order Araneae; family Tetragnathidae; genus Tetragnatha; species Tetragnatha versicolor. The sequence goes on from JANDEH010000001.1 coordinate 2,242,618, forward strand.
TAGTTTTTCATATTGATTACCAAATTCATATTGATACCAATATCCTATTATTTCTAGCCCTATCCTAGCAATCCAATTATTATCCAATTATTTCTAGATTATTTTAACTTTCAAAATGTCATTGATGGATTATAACAGCTGTCAACAGTTGTTTTTTTAAAGAAGTAAAATAATATGGCTTTTCTTATTATAAAAATTAAAGTAATATTTGGAGCAGGTTGTATTTTTAAAAAATAAATCGGTATTAAGAGGGATAATTCATCACGTGCCTTTTCCTATAATGACCACATTTATAAATTATTAATTCCACATACTTTCATTGGAGACAAAGTCACGGAGTTTTAAAATTGAAGAGTAATTTATATGATATATCTTCTATTTTTCCTCATTTCATTTATTTCATGATATTATATCTTTATTTATAATCGAACTGCCCAATGGGAGTAGGCTATTACCCTGAACTAAGGAAATAAATTTGCCTGTTATATAAAAAGCAGCAAGATAGTTTAAATGCACGTCTTTTGAGCTAGCTTTACTAATTTAATTCGTTTTCTGGTTTCACCTCTCCTCTGCATTATTATATTTAACAACAAAAACCCAAAAAAATTTTCTGGAAAAACTTGCGTCATCTACTAATTATAATAATACTTATATATTTATATTTATTACATAATACTTATATATATTTATAATTTTTATCCTTGTGCCAAAATGTCTAAATTAGCCCAGAACCGTTTTTACCAAAAAGGAAATAATTTGTTATCGTTAAGATAAATTTATATTTATAAGTAAAATTAAGAATTGGAAGAAAACAATTTTTAGAACTAACTATATAAAAAATGAGAATCATAAAGGCTTTTAAGAAAAGATTGAAATATATTTGAGATATTAAAAAAACATCTTGGTTTTACCATGAGTATTATTGTGTTAAACATAGATATAAATCAATTAAAATTAATAAATGAATACCATAAAATATTAATTTCTAAATTTTTCAAAGTTATTACCTGTTATTACCTAAGGAAACGAAAGGAGAAAAAATGTACTTTTGGCATCCAAAAGATTCCAGTCGTCTACCAGCAGAATGAAACTATTTAGTACGAACTAAAATTTTCAAAAATGAATTACATAATATACAATTATATAATACCAACTCAATAAAATAAAATATAAAAGAATTAATCAAGTCTATAAAAGAAAATAAATTAATATATTACAAAAAAACTGATAACTTTCTATAATTATTTTTTTAAAGAAAATCCATGAAAAGCCACTAGCTATATTAATAAACAACAATGATTTCGAGTTATCTGAGCAGCTAATATTGCAAACAAATAACATTACTTTTACTGAAGCATCATGTAAAACTTCTTTGTACTTTAACATAATAGAAGATTTCGTTTTTAAAAGGAGTACAATTGGTTTACCAAACTGATTGGTTAAAATACAATATCTCCCGTTAGTCGGAAAAAAGATTGAGTTTTATGAATAATTTCGGCTAATTATGTTTTTTAAAAGTGGAAATAAGTTTACCTTACATCAAAATTACTCCAGGTTTTCTTTATTTAATTTTTATTTTATCAGAAAAATTAAATTAGAAAGACTTTTCATTAGTCTTTTACGGTTACAGAAAAGGAAAAATTTTCTATTTAGTATCATTTCAAATGGTTGGACTTAAAATCAATCAATGTTTTTAATAATCATAAGAATTTCGTGTATTAAAAGTACTTTTTTAGTTCCCAATCCTTTCTAATTTTATTGATTCTCCATATTTGAGCAGCATTAAAGAATTTTTGTTCTCATTTAAACGGCATAACTTTTAAGGCTTAGTTTTCAAAGTATTAGGGAGACTGTTGTACTTAAAGATAGTTGTACCTTCGGCCACCGTGTTTTAAATTTGGGAAAAAATTGTGGTCGATTTTCAATGAAAACAGAGGCTATCTAGTTGCTAACGTGAAATCTCAGCTCTTCAAAATTTTATTTTAAGTAAATAAATAATAATTTTACTGTTTTTAGATGCTCAAAGTTACTTTTAGTGCATCACTACATTAACATTTTTCTTCCCCTTTAATTATGATCTGTAGCTAATCGGCGTTTTTGAATCGGGATTCATTAAAGTGAATACATTTTAATGCATGTTAAATTACTTCTAAATGGTTACCTATCTGTCGGCAATTATTTTCAAATAATTTTTAGATGAAAAATCAAACATTTTGGGATATAAACTGTTAAAACGCCCAAACTTACTAGACCACCTAGTAGGTAATGGTTCGTCTAGAACAGTGGTTCCCAACTCAAATATGTCTGCGGACCACTTCACTTAAATTTGAACCTCTGCGGACCATCTCTATCCCTAACTGCATCTTCAAAATTTTAACTTTTTTTCAGTGATTCATTCCTCATGGAGGGTCTAAAATTTTGACTTTTTTTATAAATTAAGGGAAACCGAGTCTTGCAATGTTTCTAAATAGAACTTGGAATAAAATAATCTATTAAACTTTAAAAAAATTAACTTTACATTAATTTTATATCTAATTACTTAAAAATATACCTCTTATAAAAGACAACCATTTTTAGCAAGCATTTTTACCTACACAAAATTTGCAGGTTTAAAAAACAACAGTATAAAATAGTTATTTTTCTTCTTTTTCATAACAACAAAAGGTAATATATTATTAGTATATTTAAATTGGCTAAATTTAATATTTCAATACAATTTCTAATACAATTTAAATATACCATATTTCTCCCGAAAGAAACCGCGTCAAAAGTAAATAATTATTTCAAAGGGGCGATTAAAATAGAAAATAATTTATGTGTTCAAAAACTTTCAAAATTTTCGGCTCTAAATTTTTCTCATATCTTCGAACAAACCTATTTCACGTGTATTTCAGAACTTTCCTCTTTTCATACCCCGATTTCTCGAAGACCCTCTGTCTGACCATAGCATCCCAGTTTGAAATATCTTTCAACACTTCCACGCTTCGCTTCGTATCAAACCAAGTTTAAGTCCGATCATTCGATTCTTTATTAGCCCCGTCTCTCAGTTTTAATATTTCTGATGCAATTGCAATACTTTTCCACATCATCACATTTCGTTTCTACTCTGTAATAAACTACTTTTGAATAAAACTGTGCAAAATAATAGAAATGAACAAATGATTCATAGGAGAGAACGGGAGAGAACATAAAATTTTTTATTTATGAGACGTATGATTTTTTCCTTATGTTTTTGTATCTGTAGTGTTTTACTATTTCTTGGAATGTGTGATTAGGAAAACTATTTTTTTTATTTTACACACATTTTTTGGATAAGTTATTTAAAAATCTTCTCACGGACCACCTCTGAAGGCCTCACGGACCACTAGTGGTCGGCGGACCACCTGTTGGGAACCACTGGTCTAGAATCTAGCCCTCTCAAGAGACAGAATAAAAATAAATACCAGAGTACTGCACGATTTCCAGTACGAGTGATGTGTTCACAAAGTGGTATCTACTTTGGGAACGATGTAAAAAATAAAATAACTGAAAAAGTGGTGAGGTCCTGGATGCCAATAAGAATCAATTAGTTTTTTTCATAATCGATTATACTGTCAAAATTCAAAGTCTTCAATAGTTCTTTAAACTCATCGCAGCACTCTCAAAACGATTGTATCAAAATTGAGTAAAAAGTACTCAAAAGGCTCCGATCGAATAAGTACTCAAATTTGAATGCATGAATATACTCATTCTGAAATGTGCATACCATACTCAAAGATGAAACATCGTGAGCTCATTTTTGAGTTCAAGCTCAAGATGTTTCATTTTTGAGTATGCACATTTTCAGAAATGATTATATTCATGTATTCAAATTTGAGTACTTATTGGATCGGAGCTTTTTTGAGTACTTTTTACTCAATTTTGATACAATCGTTTTAAGAGTGAGCGTGCTCCCGATTGGGAACAATGGCTACAGCGTAATGTTTCGAGTCGTAAGGATCCAGGATCGAGTCCCATCTACTGCATGGTTGTTTTTTGCCATTCATTAATTTATATATTAACTTAAAATCAATGAGGGAAACGAGTGGGTAAAGGAACAGCTGGTTTGGGTAGTTAATGCACTGGTGTCAAGTTCTGAAGTGCCTAAATCAAAAATGATATATTTTTTACAAGGTGAAGTATCAACTTCAAACTAATTAGAAGCTTAATTAAACTTAGCTGCAGGAACGGATGGCTTGGTGTGTTAGTGCTCCAGTATACCATGCTTAAGGACCTCAGATAACCTTATTCCCTGAGTATAGCACTTGGACATAAATGCTGATTGGCGTTTATAAATTTAGTTCAAGAAGGATCTTAACGTTTTCTTTTTAAACTTTTCTGCTTTACAACCTTTATGAATGAAGACATTTTAACTCAAACTGTGCCGTTTTCTTTCAGGTTCCCGTGATACATCATTAGGATGGAACAGTGATTCTCCTCTCAAATCGAAATCTGGAGATATAACAAACGCAGATATCCTCGGAAGTGCTGAGAGTTTAATAGGAAGGGTAAGCTCTCCTTCAGCCGTATTTACCTAACCTAAGGTTAACCTGGAATCGAAATTTCTAATCGGTAATTGAAAATGGAAAGAAGTTTTAAGCCAATCATAGTTATCTAAAAAATCTTGCAAGGTAACCCTATAAAAAATGTCGCTAAATATTTTTTTTTTAATTTTTTGATGCGCGTTTTACATTAAGTGAAAAAATTTATATAGTTATGCAGTACTGGCAAAAAAAAATTTTTAATCCAAAAACCCTACAAATTTAAATGATCTAATAAGCTTTAGGATAGGTATACTTTTGGCCTGCATTTTTATCTTTCGGAAAATTTTGTATTGCACCTTTCGAAAGCCTTGGATTAATTCTCAAATCGTTCGTTAAAAAAACGCCCTTAAAGTAAAATTTAAGCTGTAATTTCCTAGAGTATTTCTGGAGTCAACAGTACGGTCAGCTTTGTTTTTATTACCTGAGAGTTTCGCAGTCCCACAGAGCACATTAGATTGGCTTCACAGCAGTACTTTAGGTTTCTGTAAAACTATTTTTACTGTTGGCATCCTCTTTCGTAGGAAAAGCAAAGATTCGGAGTATGGGCGGAGGGTTATTTTTTACTAGAGTGCTTCATTCAAATATATATTACAATTGTGAACGAAATTTTATTTTTTTTAAGAGAAAAAGTTTAATAGTTTATAATCTAGCCAATAAATGAATTTACATAAACAATTTTGGTTTTCATTTTATTAATAAGAAAAGTATATGAAGACTTGCTACCTAATATAAATAATAGAACTTTTTTGAACAAAATAATATTTACCTTTTTCAATACCTTATCGAACTAAGGGTACTGTGTGTGTGTGAATAATACTTTTTTAAAGTTTTTAAACACTGAAAATACGTTAAAAAGGTTAAGTATGAACTTTTAAACAAACTCTGATAGAGTCAAACTATTTACTCTCCAGAATTTTTTTATTAAAATATACGAAACTCAATCATAATCAATAATTAATTAAAAATGCAGTTATTATATAGTGTAATTAAAATGTTATCTTTTAAAAAATTTTTGACTGAAAAGAAAAGCCTTAAGAATACTCTCTTTTAACTATAACTACGCATTTTTTGGGAGTTAAGGTGTATGGTCAACTCATTCATTTCATCACAGAGCACAGTAGATTGGCTTCACAGCCGTACTTCAGTTTTCTGTAAAACTACTTTTACTGCTAGCATTGCCTTTCGTAGGAAAAGCGAAGATTCGGAGATTGAGAGCGGAAAGTTTTGTTTGTTTTTTCTTTGGGAGCTACTGATTTTTACTTATAAAACAAATGAAAGAACTTTTGTTGGGAAATATCGATGTCTCACGCTATTATTAAATAGTTTTAGCTATAACCCTTCAAATTGAAAAATAATATTCCAAATTTTATAACTTTTCATTTTATATTGCATTGATTGATCTTAAGAAAAACATAAGATTAAAACTTTTGTTAGTTTCATTGTAAATCATGTTAAAAATTCGGGCCGGATACTGAAAAAAAATCAAGTACTACTGGATACTGGAAAACCGTGGGCCGCATTTTAGAGACTGACGGGACCAATTTTGGCCAACAGGCTTTACTTTGGAGACCCTTGGTCTGAGTTCAATCTTTTAAACTTTTTAATTAAATTAACAGAAAATTTTGTATAGCTGGCAGGGCTAGTTAATAAATCCCATGGATTGGTACGATTTCATCATGGACAACACGAACCATCTAACTAAATCCAATTGCAAAATATTTTTGCCTTGTAAATAATTTTTTTTCTGCAAAAGTTTTTTTTATCAATTATATATATCTATAGAGATGACCCACGCTCACCAGTCAAATAACTTTGTTATATTAAAATTTATCTTCACAATTAGTTTCTTAACTACAAAAAAATGGGTTTCGAGTGCTTTTTCCGGAAGATGCTTAGTGGAAATAGCCATTTTGTTCCTTAGAATCTGTAGTTTTCAAATCGCGATGGTGGACAGTTTGGGTCTGCGACTGGGAAGTGGGAATGGTGAGAAGCGTAGAAGTGGAAAATCAACGAGTTTCGATTTTGTGTCGTTTGGAGTCAAAATGGTTCCTTTTATTTTTTTAATTTGCTCAAATACTCCATAATACAAGAGAGTTGAGGAAGGACAAACGGGACATACAGTTTGGAAAGGATCAGTTCACTCGGGGAGAAGGGGGTGGACGGATGAAGTCGAATGTAAAAATTTTATGCCTAGTTTCTCTGAGGTTCGTGTGGCATTTAAAATTACTACGCTGTGATCAGAATTTCCTTTTATTTAAAATTATCTTTTGAAGAAATTATGTAAGAGAAAAGAAAAGCTTAAGAGTACTTCTCTTATACGCCTTTCAAAAGTTAACAATGCGGTCAGCTTATTATTTCATCGAGTCACACAGAACACAATAGCATGGCTTCACAGCAATGCTTTATGTTACTGTAAAACTGTTTATACTGTTAGCATTCTCTATCGTAGGAAAAGCAAAGATTCGGAGATTAAACGGAGGGGTTTCTTTTACCTTGTGAGCAGCTTTTTTTCCCTGAGCAGGGAAAGAGAGGAAAAGGTGATAACGTTTTAACTGGATTTATGGGGCATTTACAGCACTACTGTAAACGCGACATTTTCGGTTTGAGGCAAGAAACGGGAATTTGTTATTCCAATAAACCAATTGACGAGCGCCATCTTTTGTGAGTAGCGGGTACTAAAATATTCCGCTTTTTGCATGACTTGCAGCTCTTGCAGCGGTGGTGTAAATCCCCCATTAGGGTCCATTCAAATGTGACGTAAGCCCCTAAAGGGGAGGGGGGTTTTCTCTTTGTTTATTTTACCTGACGAAGGGGAGGGATATTAGTGATGCTTACGTAAGATATGTTACAAATACTATATTTTCGAAAATCTCTTGTTTCTTGTAACAATCATTTCAAAATTTCAACCATAAATAATTTTTAAATATTTTTTGTGTATCAATAACAAAGGGTGGGAGTTTACTTACGTAATTATGACGGGGTGGTGTTTGCTTATCTAGTTATTTTCGCTGACAATAGGGGAGGGAGGTCAAAAATGACCAAAAACATGCTTGCGTAATATTTGAACGGTCCCTAATGAACTTTCAACTCCGTTTCGCAACTAAGACATGAATTAAACTAAGACATGAATGAAGTTGTTGTAGTCCTTTCTGGGCCCCAGCTTAAAATAATAGGATACGATCCTGCTAAAAAATGACGAACCCTTTTGCAACCTCACCAACATTTCCTCAATCAGTAAAAAGTCAGTCACAATTTCAAGCCTTACGAGACGGCTGTATTCTGTGCTATCTGAAGAACTCCACCAATCAGAGTCGACGATTCCATCTAGATTTGATTGACGCTTAATCGCTGCTCAGGTAGGGTAGCACAGAATACGGTCATGAGCCAAGTCGACCAGGAGTTCATACAAGTTTTTCTGTCAGGGCCCTGTTTTTGGAATTTTGTGAAAACGAAAGGCTTGCAGAACAACCACAGCGTTCAAAACTTTTAAAATAGGCCCAAAATCTGGAAAATTACAGTCTAAAATGAAAGAAACACATTTCGATAACAATTTTCAAACCCCTTTTGAATTGGAATTTTTGAAGGGTCCTTAAACGGACTCATTTTATCTCTAGATTAGCGTTTCCCAACCTTTTTGTTCCATGTGCCCCAACCAAAGCCTTACTTAATTTTCTATGCCCCCATGTCTTTTTATTTCGAAAATCCTTCTTGGAAAATAAATAAAACCTGGTGGTCCATGCCCCCCTGGGGGCGCAAAATTGGGGGGTTGAAAATTTTCAAATGGCCCCCCCTTAGAAAATCCTATTTCGCCCCACGTTGGGAAACACTGCTCTATAGAGACGATCGTTTCCGTAGGTCCTGCTGGAGCAAGGGCTGGGCAAATACTGTGATCCCGACTTCGTGCGGACGACGCAGCGGGAGTTGGCGGAGGCGATCAACCTGACGCAGGAGGAGATGGATCTGGCGGCGCACCACATCCTGCAACTGGAGCGGCGCCAGAGCGAAGAACAGCTCCTCATACCCCCCACCTCAACCCCAGACGACGACGACGATCAAATCCCTGCTGTGGACGACACGGAAGACACCAACTTATAGTACTCTCTCTCTCCCGTGCTGGTGTTTCTTTTCTGTGTCACAACTTGCAGCCGCCGGGGAACTGGTTTTTAAGAGAGTGTTGGATGATGATGATTGTGTTGACTTGACGAGTTGAAAGCGAGATGGTATTGGAACAGGTGAGCGAATATCATTTTTTTGAGAGTTTATTCTGTGTGAGAGGCTATCGGGCACAAAATAAAATAGTTCTAAACATTTGAATGTAGTTAAAGAGCTGCAGAATGTTGATGTGATTGATAACATAGGCCTTGTCCTATCCATAACATATTCAAAAATCAAGTAGGTGAATTTATGGAGATAAATTTAAATAAGCCCCAAACAGGGTTTCCCTGGGACATAATGTGCCGAAAAGGGTGAGAGGGCTATTTAAGCTGTTAATTTTTAATTGAAGAGGTAAGTAGAAGAAAGAAGAATTATGCAAAATTTTCATGGTAGTGGATGAAAAAGATATAGGTTTAGATCTAAACTTCAGTATAAATACCCCATCTCTTTAGAACTGCTATTAAAAAAGATGCAATTTCATGAAGAAGGTATGGAACCACAAAAGAAAATGTCCAAATATCTCAAAATAAGCTTTTTGTTAAACATATACTCACTCCTTTATCAACAAAATTATCTTCCTTTTTATGATAAGGATATCCAGGGAAATACGGTTCATTTTCATTTCATTTAAAGGATAAAAAGATTTCCAATAAGGTCAATATTTATGAACCAAAGATATTTTTACAACTATTTTGCAGGGGAATGGGCTTTACAAATATCTCCAGTTGTAGTATTTTTGGGAAATTGTATCGTACCACACACTTTAGTGTGTAACTAACATCTCTACCGATTCCCTTATTTCTTTGAAATTTAAAGTGTATCAAAACTTGGAAACGACAATTTCTTTCTCTTTCAGGTTTTTCGTTCACAGAATTCAACATTTTACTCTCATGAGCTTGAAAGGTTTAGCTGTCGGTTGCTACAGAAGGCTACAAACAAGCGACTGGGGAGATACTCATGTGAAAGCTGGAGTTTTATTGACTTTAAAGTATTTATTTTATTGGATCTGTGATCCACAGTTTGTAAACAACAAAATGACATGTATTCTCTTGTCTCAGTGCCTTCAGAATAGAGGGCCAGCGATTTGCACCAACCTCCTCTTTATTGGACTAAATAATAGGTGGATTGACAAAAAAAGATATACACTTCTCAGGGCATTCAAAATTCATTTATCACCTTCCTTTGCATACAGGCGTGTTATAGAGACAAAACAGAATTTGAACCCTTAAGAGCTACAGGTGATGGTGGTTCGGATAAAAACTACAATCAAAATATTCAGTATCATTTTAGAGTTTTAGAAGATTCCCATCTGTTGATAATACAGTTTTACGTAAAATATTTCCAAATGTTACTGAAGCATTTCTCAATATTTGTGTCATTTTGCACACTCTGTAACATGTAATGATACTCTAAAACAGTATGTAAATTTTAATTTTTTTTAAACTTTTTGTTACCATTAGCATAGAAAAGGTTTTTTAAATTTACTCACAATATAACATGTTATCGACTCTTCAATATTCCACAAATACTGTGAAATACCCCTTCTAGTTTTTGAAATTTTCTTAAATCGTCCTTTCACATGTATCCCAAATGAATTAAATACTGTTACCTCCAACAGTTTAGTGGTTAAAATTTGTTTTCAAAGAGTACTTTTTGCAGATTTTTGAAATTTGAGAGGTAGAGAATAAATAGTAATAAAATAACTTGACACAAATATGTCTTACATCTCAAAATTGATTTTAATCTTTTATTAATAACCAGTTAGGTTTTTTTAATATACTAAGGAATTTTTCAGCGTCTTAAAACTGAAATCAATCACTTCAACATTAGTAATATTGCAAAAACATACAATTTTACTTAATAAAATGAGTAAAATATGATTAATGAATCATCATTAAGAAATATCAATAATTAAAAAACTTCATAATATAAAACTAAGATGCAAATTTCTAAGAGAAAAATATGTTAATGCCCTGGGCAGTTGTTGCAAAGATAAAATTAGAAAACATACTGTACAATTAATAAGATATAATTTTAAATGGATCAATACAGTTTAATATAGAAAAAAAATAATATAGTAAGTTAGTTTCTAATCCAAGGCAGGGGTGCAGAATATGTCCGAATGCCCGAACGAGGTTCGGGGGAAATTCAAGCAGCTCTGGGGAAATTTTTGCCCCAAGATAGAAAGAAAAACTAAAAAAATCTAATCATCATTAGCTGACTAACAAATATTTTGGGTAGTGACTGCATTATAACCTCCCAGTTCAACTGAAATCAGGTGAAAACTGCGGCGTTACGGATCTTGAGCGGGAAAACTACGGATCTGCGCTAAAAAATCCTAGTTTTCTAGGTGAATACCCGAAAGTTGACATTTCCTTGCTTTCCGATTGGTATGCAGAAAAAACAACGTATTCGTGGTAGGATGGGTAGTTTTCATGATAATTATGTTCTTATTAAATCACACCCATGTTCTTTTCTAAAAAATTGAGTTAATTAAGGAGAAGTTTACATTTAGCTTAAATTTGAGAAAAAATTGTTTTTCATATTTTAAGAAAAGAGGCACTTCTGAGCTATAAGATTATAAGTGTGTAAGAAAGACTAAAAAAAGGAGTCTAAAGATCATTAAAATTTAAATCTATGGATCATGTGAAAATTTTTGAATCTGAAAGAAGTTTACTAATTAATAAAACTACTTTTTTAAATAAAATCTCATTTTGGGGGAAATTTTGGAGTAAAAAATGTGTTCTGGGGAAATTTTGGACCCTGAATCATTTTCTGCGCCCCTGATCCAAGCTAATAAAATCCTCTAAGGAAAAATTGAAATCCCCCCCAATGAATGCATTCTTTAACTAAATTCCTGTTAAAAATGTATTAGATACTAGGAGCCTAATTTTGTTTCATCCTTTTAAAATAAAATATTCAAAAAGAAGTAAACATGACCTGACAAAAATTACAAAAACATTGGACACGCAACAAACGGAATTTTGCAAGATAGTGTTAGAATTAAGAAGAATGACTTGGAGAACTATCGTGAAATCAACAAAAAGTCACTTATTCAAACAAACTAATTAATCACTAATTCAAAACAAACAGAACTGAGCATAATACGATAACATAAATAGATATCATAATTACCAGAGGTTGTATTTTAGGTTTTACAATCAAAACAGTCAACAAAAAGTGTTCTTAGGTTAATATATATTAGATATAGTTTTATATATGAGATTTGCCTAGTTAAAATACTCTATTTTAGATCTGTAGCTCAAAAGTGGTCAAAATTTATTTTGTTCTCTACTGTAAATTATTTACATTTTGGTACATCTGGTTAACAACAGCACATTTTCCCTTATTGCACTTTGAACTTAAAACTCAATAGCCAAGAGAATGTAAGAGTACAATGTTTTCTTAACTTAAAAATTCAATCAGTGATCGAAATTAGTTTCATGCAGAGTTTTAGAGGGAGGTTAAGAGTATAGATGTAGGTAAATTAAATACTGTTTAAACTATATTGTTCATATTAAATATTGCTAGCACTTTACTTCCACATTTCCTGAGGCTTTCTTATACATGAAACTAACTTTTTGAGAGCAGCATTTGAATCTTAAAACTTTGCACTGAACTTTTATGAATGTACATTGGTTATACAAAACTGCCTTAAAATATTGATTTAAACTTTATTTAAATGTCAATTATAAAATGCATCAATTGATTTCAAAACAGAAAAGTGAAAATTAATTTTAAATTTCAGCTTTTATACTTATGTTATGTGATTCTTTAAAATTGTTTCAAAATATAAATACACAGTAGCAACTTTTCTATGCCTTAAATTATTTAATTATAGTTCAGTTAGAGCATGATTAGACCTATATTTAAAAACTAGATTTATTACATTTGTGTAAAGTAATTTTTTGATGAAATTTCATGAATCATTATATTGAGACCAAAATACTCAGCTATAAGATAGCAATGGATAAAATGCAGGAAAGTTTTCTAGAATATATGTTGTAAACTTCTATTTTTGATTCTTTAAATTATAAAAGGTACAATAAATGATTGTTTTGAATGAGACTAAAGCTACTTTTAAAATAAACATTGATTATAGCCGAGAAAATATTTCTTCCAAGAGGTTGAGATAGTTCATTTAAGTTCCACATCATTATGACCAATTTTAAAAGAACACATATTACCGCAATCGTGATTGCCAAATTTAAAACTGTATACACTTTGAAGTTATGATTACCAGTAAGTATATATATATAACATGTTGCTTGTTAGAAATGAATTTAATCTTCATAAATAACTTGAAAGAATGGAGAAACACAAATAGATTCTCATGTGATTCCATTGTAACTATTCAGTGTGTACTTTGTGTTTCTAATTACTATTTATGAATGTTCAATTTACCTATATAAGTTTATATATATTGTGCAAACATACATTTCCCTTTTGTGTATCCAACTTAAAAACACAAAGTATTTGAGTACTTAAAAGTGTTTATTACGAGTTTTATGAAAAATACTATTGTACAAAAATATTGTAATATACATTTAAATATCACCTTTTGCATAAATTCTTGATGATGTGTAATAAAGTTATATATACTTCTTATACACAATACTTTTATTCGAAGTTTATTCAAACACACTTTCAGGAAAAAATCATACTTAAGAAATACTAAGCAAAAAACATTAAATCTACACAAAGGTAAGATTTATTTTATAATAACGACTTAATTTCTTTTTCTAAATGCTTAGTAGCATAGGCAATATCTAAAGAGTACAGGGGGTTCTATATTTCCTAATGATTTGTACCCCTAAATCTTATAAAACAAACCTACTTATGACAGCGCAAATGTTGTAAAGAGTAATGAGTATTGATAGGAAGATTTAGTATGCGGTGCCAGACACAGGTGTATTTTTTAATATTCTGAGTTTTTCATCCATGATTAAAATCAATTCTAAATATAGATTTAAATGTAATAAGAAAAAATGTTTGAAAAGTGAGGTAAATACCAGGAATGAAACCAAATACAGATTTATAAACTTACCCTTTAATTACAGCAATAGGTCTTAATTTAATACACTTTTTACTGATACCAGCTTGATGACAGGTATCAACAACATCTGTTACATTTTTATAAGAATCTGGTGCTTCTTCCATAACTAATTTGGGTGATGCTACTCTAATAGAAATTCCCATATTAGCTAAATCATTCAAGACATCTGTATAATCTAGATTTCTTCGAGATTTTGCCCTGGATAGAGCTCTTCCAGCTCCGTGGCATGTTGTGCCAAAAGTTTCATTCATTCCTACTTCAGTACCAGTCAGAACATAGCTGCAGGTCCCCATGGTTCCACCGATAAGAACAGGTTGGCCCGTAAGCTAGGGGAAAGAAATATTTTCTTTATTGCAAAAAAACGCAGTATTAAATCAACAATATAACCATAAATTTTAAATGCAAAAACAATTTATTCATTATTTAAAAATCTTGCACAATAATTATGTCGAATTTTTGCGCCTTAAAACTTAACTGAATAAAATTATTTGCTTTAAAACAAGCTTTCTATTTCAGAAAATTTATTTATACTTTTCACTCTAAAATTATACACCCGGCACTTAATGTTAAGTAAAAGACCTCAAAATAACGAATCAACCATTATATGTTACCTGATAATCTACAGGAATTAGAGGATGGTGAGGAGGAAATGCGCGTGTTGAACCTTTTCTATGCACAAGCAGTGTTTTTTCTTTACCATCCACAAAATGCTTTTCTATTTTGGCAATGTTATGGGAAACATCATAGATAACATGCATATCCAAGTCATCTGGGGTTAAATTGTAAGCTTTAGCAAATGCCTGTAAATAATAATAAAAAAAAGTTTATGAAATGGATTCCAACAAATATTTCTAACCTTTTTCGGTACTTGCGTATTATACTGTTCAGCAGCTGTTAAATTCAGCGTCACAGCTATACAACATTCCATAGACTTTGATAACGTTTTCGAATTCAGCGGCACGGTCGATGGGATAATACGCAAGAACCTATATTTTCTTTAAACATGACAAGCTCATAATTTTAAATTTAATAAATAATAATATTGAAATATAATAAAAGTCTATCTCCCATTAAAAATATATTTTTTAAACAAACCATAAATTAGTTAATATGATTATGTGTTTACAAAAAAATTCTCAGCACCACTCCAAGATTTTATTCAGTTTAAATAATTTCAAAACTCAAGAGTACTAAAAAATTGAACTTGGCAAAAATATAAAACAGATGGAAATGCAAACAAAAAAATATAAAAAAGAACGAGTATTAACACTTACTTGACGGCTCAAAAATGTCATACTTGCTCTATTAACCCAAGCAAAGTTAGCAGCAGCAGCCATGGATTTCAAATAATCTTGACCTTCTTGGGAATTTATATGAGCACAAGCTAACTGTCTATCATTAACTTCAATTTGATCTCGCTTCATAGCCTTTTCCATGGCAACTAGTGCATCTGACCGTATAAAAGAAACAACTTTAAATATTCAATATAAATGTTTTAATCCATCAAAAATAATTAAACACCTAAGCCAACTTAGTTAAATTTTACATACATGTGATAACACAGACAAAAAATTGGCGGAAAATATTTTTAAAAAAATTCGATGGCACCTAAATTTTTCTTCATTTTAAGTAGAGGGGGTCAATCGGCTTCTACTTTCCAAGATCTAGGTTGGTTGGGTTTTTATGGCGCATGACCCAAGACAGGGTATAGCCCAAGATTTAGGATTCCATATGCTAGATTCATATTTTTTAGCTCAAATCTTAACTAATTTTCATATCACTTCCATATTTTTTTTTAGATTTTTCTTAAAATTTAGTACTATGCCACATTAGCTGTCAGAGTTTTCAGTATAAAACGATTGGAAAATAAGAAAGTGGAATTCCAGTTTTGCAAATCGAATTGTCAGATTTAAATTTTGCTAAGCCAATTGGCGGTTTTGCGCCAATTGGCAGATTTGCACCATTTGGCGGAAGAATCACAAGTGTGATTTTAGTACAAACAAAATTCAAAAATATTGAAGAAGTTATTTATAAAGATTATAATACAATAAATAGTGGACAGAATGGTAATAACACAACCAAGGAAACTAGAAAATCTTTCACACTAAAAGCTCAATTCTTTGATCAAACCATACCTGTAGCTACCTGATGACCAAATCCTCGACTACCACTGTGAATCATAACACAAACTTGCCCTTTACGATCAATGCCCATTTTACTTGCATTACTTTTATCAAAAATTTCGTCAACTACTTGAATTTCTGCATAATGGTTGCCAGCACCAAGGGTACCTAACTGTACAGATAAAAAATAAATGATTCTTCTGTTTTTCTTATTGACAGTCACTTTTTCATCATATGCATATTGAAATCTAGCTCAACTAACTTGTGGTAGACCACGCTTCTTGGCCTTCATGGACACTTTTGCAGGGTCAGCAGTCAACATTCTACCATATTCCTCACAATGTTCTTTATCTTCAGCCCAAGCATATCCTACCAAAAGTAAATGATAAAGACTCTTGGTTAATTTTATCACATGAATAATAATACTTGGCGTGTGTGAGAATTTCTCCTATTCTTTTGGAGTAAAAAATAAATATTAAGGGGTTAAAGTTTTCTAAAAAGCCAGAAACAAAACACAATGGATGACATTAAGTAGTTTTTTTTATTCTACTCTACTTGACCATTGAACAATAAGAGCAGGAAATAAAAATCCATAAATTTCAATTTTACAAAAATTTCTGAGTCCTGATAAAAGAATAATTGCTTAACTTAGATAAATCCTTAATTAAAAAACAAATTATATTCTAATTTTTATTTTTGTATATGAATAAAAGTATATTCACAGTATATGAAGTTCATTTATAAAGGGTACTAAATTAAGGGTTAGATAATTATGGTAAAATGACAAGACTTAAGGGGTTTATCAATTTTTTTCATTTATGTTGAAAATAATTAATACCTTCTCGAAGTGACCAATCAACTCCCATTTCTAAAGCTTCTTCAAGATCTCTAAAAGATTAAATAAAATATATATTTAATATATTTTTTCAGACCTAAAACTAAAAACTATTTTTTCTTGTCAGATAAAACAAATTAAAAATTACGTGAAATAAGCATTTTTCTCACAGGCTTTTCATTCAATTGATTTATACTTCAAAATTAAAAGGTTTTAATAAGCATTTAAAATTAAATAATTTAATTTTTTGTGAAACATGAGTTTTTGACAAATGATACAAAAGAACTGATAAAGCAAATATTAATTAATAACAGGAAAATATATCATAGTTCTTTCTCAAAAAATCAAAAGCAAACTAACTTATATTAAACAATTCTCTATTACAGTTTAAAAGCCAATAGTTATAGGGTCAATTGACAATAGTATAACCAGTTACATAGGGTTCTTCCCCTATGTGAATAATATAAGCTTTTCATGTTTGCGTACTGTTCTCTATATTGATAAATTTCAAAAGAAAAATAAATTTTAAATGAAAACTGAATTTTAAGTCAGTCAAATGGTTGTCATTCACCAGTCAATTTCTTTTATGTGTAATCACTTACCTAAAAGGGTAATTTTTGAAAGTAAAGTGTTAATGAAATTGATTTTGATGCAGAGTATATAACAATGCAGAGTATGTATGTTATTTTAAACATAAGGAGCTTATTTTGCTTCAAATAAAGGGAAATGAAAAGCCTGACATGCTGTGCTTCATCTTTGGAATTGTTCTTTACCTTGCATTCATCGGGATTATTCCTTTTGATCCTACACCAACAGGAATATGATCAAACATGCTTTGGGCTAGCTGTTCTTTTATGGGTTGTACATCTTTTTCCATCAAGTTCGTTCTTAGCAGACGAACACCACAATTTATGTCAAATCCAACCCCACCTGAAATGATATCTCAAATGAAATAAACGAGTATTTTAAGAAAAAAATTTTATAAAACAATAGAATAACTGCAAAAATCATGGGGTGCTATGATCCTATACCCCAGATCTCACACAAAATTCTTTTACTCTTAAACAACAGTTTGTTTTTCATATGAAGGGGACATAGTATTTAATTTAATATAGTCAATTTTATAGTTAAGCTACATTTTAATTTAATATAGTCAATAAAGAAAATCCACTTAAACCATCTCTGAAATAAAATTTAAATATTTTACACCCCCATCAGCACTCCCATACAAAAAACTAGGTATCACAAATGAACTGTGTATGGAAAGGTGGGCAACAGAGAAGATTATCTGGTAGAGATGTCAAAGATCACACTAAGCTTCCTGAAAATGCCCTCCAAAGAGTTGTAAACACTTAAAAAACAATCAGGGTTTACAAGAGGATAAATATTTAAAGGAAAATGTAATTAACTACATAGGTAACATCAACGCCAATTCTAGAAATTATGCTCTCCAAATTCATTAACTTTCTCACAAAAGTACTATACCATTAAAAGTTTACAAAAAATGCATTCTGATGATACAAAACATATATTGGCAAATCCTACATGCAGTTAAATGAAACAGTTGGAAGAGTCAAACTTTCTTACCGGGAGAGACAATGGCTTTAGGGTCATCCATGTCAAAGGCAGCAGTGTTGCCAATGGCAAACCCATACCCAGAATGAACATCAGGCAAACCAATTGATCTCTAAAACACAAAATTGGTTTTAAATCTTCGGAAAAATATTTTACCTATTTATGTGCTGTCATTTCAAAAACTTTTTTATACACAGTGAGAAGGAAGAAAAACCATTGCGTAAATAGTAGGTTTCTCTAATAACCTCCAGGTTCCCCATTGTCCTGATATGGGACACGGTAAAAGAGCAGCACCAACACTATTTGTGTCCCTACTCATCGAAAGTAAGGACTTTATATAACTTCCTTGTTAAAATTAAATTAATTTTAGAAAAAAATTCAAATATACATAGGAAGGAGAGTAAGGAAATAGCTCAGGAAGGAGGACTTCACAAGTCCCCTAGTAAGTAAGTCCAAGTCACAGACAGTGAAACCCTAAAGAAATCAGTTGGGAGTCCCGGGTCTTGAAGACCATCCCTACTAAAAATGGTGCACCCCAAAAGATTGATAATGTTATTAACCATAAGAAAGAAAATGTGATACTTACACTGACTATTCCTGGGAGCGCAGCTACATTTCCAATTTGTTTCATTCCAGGTAAAAAACCACCAATGGTCCCTGGTCGACAAAAGTTTCTTAGTTCATCAAACATCAGTTTTTCCAATTTTTCATTCACATAAAAAATTCCCTCGACCTGAAACATAATCATACTTTAAAAGGTATATTTCAATGCACTATTTGTATCTAGTACTTTCATATTAAAAATGTCTTTAAAAAGAAATCTAAGTTCAACAAACTTTAGAGAGTCCAAAAAGGAGTTGCATAGTAACTCTTCAATTGCTTTAGGTAATTGTTGAGTATTTTCATAAGAATACACATCATCATTATGTTACATTTATTTACATCCTTCAAACCAAGATAAGACATTTCCATTTTAATTTCTTTGTAAAAGGCTACAATATGTTTAAATCACATAATATTTAACTTAGGAGGCTGTTAAAATATTATGTAACCACCAAAAGGAGAGGAAGTTACCTATCTTTTGACAAGGAGATATGAATGATGCTGAGTGTAAAAAAATAACACTTTTTTTTTCAAAAATATATCTGTTAACTTGAAAAAATACCAAAATTAAATTTTGCAAGCGATAATTAAATTTGAAAAAAAAAACAGTTTCAATGTTCTAAAGACTATTATTTTGGCAGAAATAAAACCATAAATAATGCATAGGACAATTATTTAAAATGAGCAATTTTTTTTATTTTTGTGGATGTACAGCCAAAATAGAGGGGTTAGTGGTAAAGGGAGATGTTACTGACTTTCATATGACATTTAAAAGAGAAAAATAAATTTTGAAACCTTTTTTGACAAAAGGATACGATGATATACTAAATTATGTATGTCAAAATAATAATAACAATGATATAGTACTAGTAAAATAAATTACTTACTTTCATATTGGATACAAATCCTTTTTTTATCTTCCACGTAACAGGAGACATTTTTTCCAAGAATTGGAGTTCTTCGTTGTAAGAACGTACCCCCATTGTAATTTAGTTTTATACACTAAAAAAAGAATAAGGAAATTTCAACTAGTTGTAAAAACAAACTTGCATAGGTATAGGGGAGATACAGGATAAGTATTATAGGGCTCTGCCCTGAAATTTAAACTTTTATTCTTGTAACAGTGAACACATAAAAACTTGTTTGTTATAGCAACATTACAATAGACACCAGATCAACCTTAAAATTTTAACAAACACAAAAAACAGAGGCAATGGTGAGCAATCACCTCAGGCTCAAGATGAGAACTAATTAATCACCAATGGTCAATTAAAAATGTTTCCAATTGAAACATGTATTTCTTTCATATGTGATACTAATAACATGAAAATAATTCAACTCATGATATTTCGTATCATAAATTCAATTGAAACCATACAGTTGAAAAAGAGTTGAGGTTTTTTGGGTTAAAGCCCAAAGAACTCTCTATCCGAGTTTCACCAAGAGTAATATTCCAATGGGCAATACCAGCATTTTTCGAAAACAGAAAAAAATGCATTTTTCAGTAAAAGAAATAATAGATCTGAATTCAAAAATCGGCATGAAAAAATTTTAAAAAATTAGTCAATATTTTAAGTTATAAATCGACAATCACTATGTGTTTGTTCAGGATTAATTGCCATCAGATCTGTTTTGGTCTCACTTTAAGGAAAATCATCAAGTTGCTTTGAATCCTAAACCATAGTTTAAAACCTAGGTTTCGGATTAAATGACATCACATGCTGTTTTCATGCCCTTTTTTAAAGTCAACCTTTGAAATTAAATAAGCATCGTAATTTAAAATATTTTGCATATATTGCCTCTCTTAGATACTCTATCGAATAAAAAAATTTTAAAACATACTGGAATTGCCTATTAGTCACCAAATCGGCTGTTAGTTGTTGGGTTTTTTTACCCTGTGCGGGTGATGTCAAATTTTAAAATTTAAATTCATTGGGCCGAGTGGGATTCAAAACCAATTTAAAACTTGGTTACTGTGGAGTATGGTGTTTAACTTCCGGGAAAAAGATTCCCTTATTTTTTGCATTGTGTCTCTTTTTTACCTTAGCTGGCCCTGGAAAGAATTATGTACCAAGCAGGTTTCACGCTACTTTTCCTTTCATATGGGCCCCTATGGACGGGCCACCACTGAAATTCAGGACAAATAAATCATCCGATTCTACATTTCATATTTTAAACTTGGGAAAGAATTCAATTCACAGAATTTTAAGAAGACAGAATTCTCCCCCAACACTGAAGAATGGCACCAATGCAAATAATTAAGGTATTAAAAACCAAGATCCTTGGAACACTCGTTTTCTTGTAAATATAGAAGTCAATCTCGGTCGTGTGTGTGTGATTATTTTATATATTTATCTCACGACCAGTTTAAAGCAATTAGAAATGTGTTTAATGAAGCGAATCCGGCCCGTAGATTTTCAGCGCCAAATTTGGCGATAACAATTCAATGCTCGGATGCCATCGATTTTCCACTTGGCGACAAAAAAAATTGCCAAATTCAGCTTGCGGGCCGGATTCGCTTCATTTACCAGAAATGTAATTCCAGTATATTGTTTACTAGGTTGACATGTTTTAATACCGTTTAGGGGAAGCCGCATCTAGCTATATCAGGGGTTTCCAACTGGCGGCCCGCCGGGTCATTTTGTGCGGCCCGCGAAGCTCTCTGAAAACCCTCCAAAAAGTAGCTTCAAAACACTTTTTAGCACACTAAAATTCAAATTTTTTTAGGGGGAGTACCCCCGACCCCCCATATACCTCTTAGATTATGGACTAGCTTTGATCCTTTTCTATAGTGCAAGAATTAAAAGTTTAAAGTTTCGAGAGGTCGTTTGTAAAACCTGGAGTATCCAAAAATTAGGTAAAACAATCCTCGGTACTTCTCTAGAAAGCCGGCGCAAGCGATAAAGTCGCCAATAATGATGCTACCAGTCGCTTGTAATTGTAACCTTTACTTGTAAAATACCAACAATGTCATTTCAACAATGCCAAAAAATCTGCTTGGCGAGATTTGCGCCGGCTTTCTAGAGAAGTACCCAATCCTCTAAGGAAAATTTACAAATATTTTCTTGAGGAAGACCTTTTCATTTCAGTAATATTCAGAGTATTAAATATATTCAGTATTCCTACTAGTTGTATAAGAGTAAAAATATTCATATATCCTCTGGAATCGTCCCTCTTTTGCTGGAAAAGTTTCATATTGATGACTCTTACCCAAAAAAAATATCATCGTTAAAAAGGAGCCAGATTACTTTTCGGCCCACCACTTGACTTGTGATTTCGATTGCGGCCCGCGAGTACTTAGAAGTTGGAAACCCCTGAGCTATATAAAGGAGTCGGCGCCTTATTTACTTTTATACAGGTGTTGTTCAATTCGATTTTGATACATTTCAAATAAATAAATTATATAGTAAAAACACAAATAGGTGTTTATTTTTTAGGTGACTCACCACAATGTATTACTCAAAGAACGTCTTAAGATAATATTTCTGCTGTTCTCTGAAAATTTTCACAATTTCAGTAATTTACACTCTATTGAGTCTATTGCATCATGCAATGCAGCCTTGTTTGTTGTTGCCGTTGCCAATCAGAAATATTATAGAGAACATCTGTAGCCAATCGTAACACAGCTTTTCTTTGATTTGCACTGTTCTTAAACATCTAAACAGATTGGGAAGTGAAAATATGGCAACAGTCAAAAAATAAAGTTTGTTTGTTTACATTAATTTTTTTGCAGTGAATTTTTATCGCTGTCATAGGAGGCCGAGTCGGCGGACAATCAATGATCAAACATAATATTTAAAAAAATCGAAAAGTTTTAAATTATACTATTTCTTTTTTACAGTTTGAATATTTAAGAATCATTTAAAACTACCTTACAAAATCAATTTATAAGATCATCCAAATTAAAAATGTGTTTGTAATATAAAACAGCTTCAATTCAATGACACAGTCTATATCTTAAAAAATGATAGCATTTAAGAGTTTTGCAAGTCTAAAATTCAACCGGTATACAGTTTTTAAGCGGTTTAGAAAATTTCAGGTTCGTTTGTTACTGCTGCGTTCATGGGCGGATTTAAGGGGGGTCATGCCCCTCCAACATTTTTGGAAAACTTCATTTTTAGCAGATAATCCTTTTTCAAAAGTCGGCTTAAATCTAGAAGTAAGTTCAAACGCCAAGCGAAGTAGTAGTGCCAAAGTGCGCCTAAGTATCAAAGTGAAGTTGGCGACTAAAAATCCGCCAAGAGGTGCCAACCCGAACCCCCTTCTAGATTTTTACCCAAAAGTCTTTAGGAACAGTGCCCCCCAGGTTTCCAGTATGCCCCCACACGGTTCACCACCTAAATCCGCCTATGGCTGCATTTTTACGTTATACAATATCTTTCAAGACTTATCCTTTTCTTTATCAGCATATTTCTCATAAGTATGTTTGTTTAATGAAGCAAATCCGGCCCGCAGATTTTCAGCGCCAAATTTGGCGATAACAATTCAATGCTCGGATGCCATCAGTTTTCCACTTGGTGACAGTGGCGTAGCCAGAAAAAAATTTCGGAGGGGGATGTTGATATTTTGGGAGGGGATATGGGGTATTTTTAAAGGTTATCTATGGTCAAAAAGGAAATTTTCTGGGTTTCGGGGGGGATATATCCCCAAATCCCCCCCTCTGGCTACGCCCCTGCTTGGCGACAAAAAAAATCGCTAAATTCAGCTTGCGGGCCGGATTCGCTTCATTTAACAAATGTTTAACTATATCTCTTAATTCTCTGAAATTGTTCTTTTCTCTTTACTAATTAATTAGTCTTTATAGAAAGGGGATCTTTAAATTTTACTTTTAACGAAAGTTTATATCGGGTAACTTTATAGGGGATGAATGGGACAGGGATGAACGGGCCAGCTCAATTTTTTATACTTTAACTTTACATTAAATTTTCTTATTTAAAAAGCCTATTCAAAAAATTGTGTTCATTGACATCAGCTTCCGTTTTTGAATAAATAGGACCAGGGCTCGATTTCTAAAAAAAGAGGTAACGGAACGGTAAAAATATTGGTCCCCCTTTTTAATATTTTTTTGGGTAGGATTCTCCCATTTAAGAACTTAATCTGAAAATAAACGTGATTAGTTGCATTCTAAGTACAAAAAGGGGTCTGGGGGTCCTCCCCCAGAAAATTTTTGGAAATTTGACCCTTAAAACAGGATTATAATTCATTTTATGACTATTTTTCGTACATAGAAAGGTATCCTAGGGCCTGATGAAAGGGTCTCGCGGGCCGTAGTTAGGAGACCCCGGAAATAGAATGTTAATTTTTTTTCCGAAAAAGAGGTTCCGGAACGCCGTTCCGGCTGAAATCGAGCCTTGAATAGGACTACTAAATGTGTTTGTTTTCCCATACCAAAAGTTAACTAAAGCTATAAATTTTACAGTGTGTTGAAAGAGTACTTATATTAGTATAGTTTCCAATTTAAATGAAGAAAATCCATGGATTTTTTCCTAGTCTAATTTTAGTTTTTCAAAAATAAGTGGGTACGGGGATGAATGGGACAAGAGTTGCGGGGATGAATGGGACAGTTCCATCATCACTTCATTTCCTTTTTCCAAAACTTTCCATCAATAACTTGCTATATTCAATACATATAAGTAATTTCTGATAAAGTTTACTAAAATAGGGTGCAAAAATTTATGTTTAAACTTGTGTTTTTTGTTCCAAACTCATGTGTGAATATGCAAAGTCTTAATGAGCAAATAGTTGCAACTGTCATCTCAGATATAGTTCCTTCAAAATGGCAAGGAAAATGTCATTGCAGGAGAGGAATGGCTTTGGGGGTTAGGTCCAGGCATAAAAAATTATCTATTTGCTCTCCTAAAAGTACAAACCCATAAAAAGAGAGTAGCATTAATAGAAATAACACCATCTTCAACCACTGAGCTGAAAGAACAAAAGGATTTGCTTCAGTTTATGTGTTAATTTTACTCATCATGAAGTTGAATAAATGTAGGCTGTTTTTTGCCCTTTAAATGCCTTTTTAATTTTTTTCTTTGAAAAATAGAAGTGTGTTGTTATTAAAAACTAAACCTTAAAATTAAAACTATTGCCTATAAAAAGCTAAACGTTGTGCAATATTTAAAATAACTTTGTTATTTGGGGCCGTTCAAATATTACGTAAGCACCTAAGAGGGGAGGAGGGGTTTACTCTTTGCTTATTTTTGCTGACAAGGGGGGAGGGGGGATATGAGTGATGCTTACGTAAGATGGTGCATTTTCGAAAATCTCTTGTTTCTTGCATAAATAATTTCTAAATTCAACCAAAAATAAATGTAACAAAAAATTGAATTAGGAAATCTGACGTAAGGGGCCATTCATTAATTACGTAAGGATGATTTTGGCAATTTTTGACCCCCCCTCCCCCCATGTAAGGGTACGTAAGATTTTTCTAACCCCTCCCCCTATTCTTACGTAAGATTCCATTATGTTTTTCAAAACAATAAAATGTTAGAAAACTCTCCGTTTGACATAAATCAAAGATTTTTATTTTTCAACAGATAAGTAATATTCTTGCTGTCAATTACATATTACTATTATATTATTATCTCTTGATTAGAATAATTGGAATTTGTTTATATTAACTAGGAAAATCTTACGTAAGAATTGGTTTGACCCCCCCACCCCCCAAGTAAGGGTATGTAGAGATTTTTCCAACCCCCCCTCCCCCTCGGGACCCTTACGTAATTAATGAATGGCCCCTAAGTACTTTTTTCTGGAGATAGACCACCCTAACATTTTGAAATTTTAACCCCGAAAAGTAGTGTTTCGACTAATTTTTAAACCCTTAGCCTTAGGGTTACCCAAAAAAGAACAGCTCCTTGGACGAGTCACCTAATTTTCAAGGAAAAAAAACAGTACTGACTGATAGGGATGTTAAAATTTCGGGGGGGGGGGGGGGGTCGGGCTGTTTCTTACGTAATTATGGTGGGGGGGTTGGAGGTTTGCTGACAAGGGGGGAGGGGGGTTAAAAATGACCAAAAAAGTGCTTACGTAATATTTGAACGGCCCCTTTTGTAAATTTTTGAACTTTTTTTAACTGTCCCATTCATCCCCACCATGGGGATGAATGGGACAAAATACATGCGTTCATAAAAACTTTTCTTGGAGTTTAAATAATGGGTAATTGATTGAATACATGCATTTATAATGTAACCAAGAGTTCAATTATTGGTTTTAAACTTGTTACAGGATTGAAAAATGTATATTTTTTCCAATTTTAGCAAAAATGTAAAATTTGTCCCGTTCATCCCCGCTCTCCTCTACTTTGTGAGCCTTAGCCTTTAAATTAACTTTTACTATCGTACGATTTAAAAATTGTACTATAAAGGTTTTCTAACTTCATTTTAAAGAATCAAATAGCATTTAACTCTAATTTTTCACAAAAATTGGTGCTAAAAAATAAAATCTAGATCAATTTATGTTAGTACTTACTATATATTTTCAAATAAATTTAAGGCATCTAAAGAATGCTTTTCACTACTATTTTCATAATTAAATGGGAATTTAATTGAATTTTTAAGTAAGTTTGGGAAAAATTTTTAAAAATTATATAAAAATCCTACAAAAGATTGTACTTTTCAATTAGCCAAAGGCATCTTCCAAGTGTTGAGATAAAACACAAAAAATAAAACTTTATTATAATATCTCAACTGAAAGTGTTGCTTTTAAATGTTTTTATACGTGTGATTATTAAATTATCGCTAATTCCAACCAATTTGTGATATTTTTGCCCGATTAACCAATAAGTAGTGCCTTGTGCTCATACATAATGGCCTGTTCTATGTGTAATTAAATGTTATTTATTCTATTACTTTTTATAGGCTTTGAATATAGATTTGAACTATGAAGACCCTGAAGTTAAAAGAGCTAAAACTGTGTCAAAACAAGCAGAAAATGGTTTGAAACTGATTTCAAAGTTTGCTGAAGCAGGAGGAGGACCTAAGAGTATTAAAAGACACACTGTTGTGAATAAGAAGCTCCTTGCACGCGATCGTTTAAGATTGCTTTTTGATCGGGATTCACCATTTTTGGAAATTGGATTGCTTGCTGGTATGTGTATGGACTATGGCACTATACCAGCTGCTGGTATTATTGCAGGTATTGTTTTATACAATTTTAGTTTTATGATTATTGCATATTCATTAGGGTGTCCCTTAAAATCGAAGGTCGGGGAAACTTTTGCTCCACCCCCCAATTTTTTTCCTTTTGGTACCCTAAGACTGTGTGCAAAATCTTAAATCGATCAGATAATATTAACACGTGCCCCAAACGGCCTAAAGTTAGAAAAATTTGACTTTTTTCTAATTTTTTTGAAAATTTTTAAAAATATGTTTAAACAATCCGTTTTCGAATAAGAGGGCTCTAACACATTTAAACAATCATATTTGACCTTTTTTCATTACTAGTTAGGCCAATATGCCCAGTTTGTAACCTAGCCATCAATCAGAAAATCATCAAATTTGTCCATTTTATACTGAGAATAGAAGAATCAGTAGGCTGTGGTAAACGACTCAAAACCGCAAAACTCCACGGTTAAACACCATTTTTAGACCATATTGATGTGGATATAAGTTTTCTGAAGCTCAAATTAATTATGGGTTGCTTAATTACAGACGCCATATTGGATTACATTAAAACTAAAAAAATTCTAAAAAAAAGGTATGGGCATGTTTGATATCGGGTAATGGGTGTTTGAGGTTTCTATAATCAATTAAGACTAATAAAATTCTCTTAGACAACTTTTTAAAGCTCTTTACGCAATTATAAGGCCCAGCATATCTCCTTATACAAGTGCAAACATCAGTGGTTTCAGAACTATAGACATGGTAATAAATTCTAAAAACTAAAACTGTCAGATAAATGCTGGTTAACGAGTTAAAAATCAGACTCCAGTGTGTCGACAAGTATTATATTCCGTAAGTTAGCTGAAAAGCTGAAGTTAATACAAGATTAACCAGCTCTTCGTAATAATTGAGTTATACTATCAGAAGGTAAGCAATTAACCCATGTTTATAGAGACTGTTCTTCTATTTTATCATACTTTTATTCGTTAACATAAAAAAATACCTGCAGTTCAACAAATTAGAGTCATTAAAATCTAAGACACTTATATTGGCTATATTTAAATATCATAAATATTATCAACAGTTTCTTAAAATCATTCCTTCTTTTAAGTCTTTTTGTACGTCAGGCTATTCTTCGCTCTGTAAGTTTCCTACCTCTACATTCTCAAAGAAGGCTCTGACACTTTAAAATAATTTAATTCCACAAACAATATTCATTAAAATTTACTCGAAACCTTAGTACTTCTAGGGATGCACAACCTTTTTGGGAGGGGGGCCACTCACATAGTTGATTGAGACACGGAGGGCCGCAAACAGTAACAGTAAAAATAAGGTAGAATTTGCATCTCAAGGAACTTAATATAAGATGTGAATAATTGAGTTTGTACCATTAAAGGGTTCTAGGGGTCCTCCCAAGAAATTTTTTGAAATTTAACCCCAAAAAAAACAAAGCATTGACTAGTTTTTGCACATTTAGCCCAAATATTGCACATATATTTTAAGATGGGATTTGCATTTTGATTAACTTAATATTTATTTAAAAAATTATAATTATAGAATTCCAAATGTAAAGGGGGGTTTGGGGGTCCTACCCCAGAAAAATTTTGGAAATTTGACCCTAAAAAACAGGGTTTTAACTTATTTTAGAAATCAAGTTCAATTTTTTTGGGGGGACAGGCCCCCAGCCTTCTGCTATCCCCCTTGATAGCATATCTGAAACAGGTTATGATCTAATAAGAATTAAAAAAATACACTGCATTATTATCTAATCTTGTTTCAAAGTGATCTTTTTGCAAAAATTTAGAACTTCGGAAATCCTTAAGAAAAATTTGTTGAAAATACTAAAATTGATAAAAAAAAAGCTATGTCAGAGGTATCACTAGACTTATTAGACTCCTCTGACCACGCTTAAATTTTTCTGCATTGCAATTACAATGTGAAAAGAAGCCAGCTTCAACTAGGCGTCGTAAAAACGGCACTTTCGCGAAAAATGGCTATTTTTCGACTTTTCCGCGGCGCGTGATCCTAAACATAGTGGAGTATCCAATGTCGAAAAAAAGGGCTTCGTAAAAAGTTCTTGTTAATTTTGTACACTAATGTTTTTTGGATTACTTATGATATAAGGAACGTAAAAAAGTTTGGTACCAATTTTTTAATCAACTTTTAAGACTAATTAAGCTAATTACAAGGTCAAGTAATAACTTTTAAAGGATGATGGATCTTTTAACATAATGAACTTATTTATTATCTTAGAAATATGAAATTTTTAATATAGATGAAATACTAAGTAAGTACTTGAAATATCTTTTCATTTTTTGAAAAAATTTATTAGAATTTTAATTAATTAAAAATATTAATTTTTTCAAAATTTTTACTTTACAATTGAAATTTTTGTACTTTTTTGTAATTTTTCAACTTATTATTTAAAAGCACTTATTCAGTTAACTTTTTGACGGATTGAAGATTTTATAATTAGCGGTTAATTAATGAGATTTAATTAAAAATTCCAAAGCACTTAAACTTACCGATTAAAATGTATTTCTTTCAAGAAAATAACTATTAATACGAAATATATCTCAAAGTATAGTTATTCAGGTAAATGTTAAACATTTTAAAACTACCTTTAAAATAATTTCTTTTCTTAATGAACTTTTAAATGAATTTCTTGAAATATCCCGAGGTCTTCAAAGTCAAGAGTGTTTTCTAACTCACTTTTGCTAAGGTCCATAATCCCGTCAAGTTATATTTGTTATAATAATAAATTTAAGAATAATATTTCGTTAATTGCATAATTTTGAACCTAAATCATCACAAAAGTTGTTCATTTTAAACGTGTTGATAATAATAAAAAGAAAAGTATTAATTATTTATCACAGTCAAAGGAGTCGCTGTCTGATCCATTCTATAGTCCATTTAAAAGAGTTCTTACTTTTTTCTTCATCCCTTCACATTTGCACATTTCTGTGCATGGTAGCTGTGCAGCAACACAAGAACATCTACCATTTGTGCATTTACTTTTGCTACAACCACACTCAGTAAGTTCAACTTAAGTTTCAGGAGCAGGTGGCAAATCAGTTATAATATTTGAAAAGGTTTTATTATCTTTTTCCAACCATAAAACTCTCTGAAAGAAGGGATGATTAGTGTTCTTTATTTCTTTAGAGCATCTGTATAACCTACAAACGAACTCTTCAAGTGTTTATCTAATATATTTTGCACTTTTCCAAGAGAAGCAAATGCTTCAATGACATGAGGTTGAACTTCTTTCCATCATGTTAATTTTCCTTTTCCATTGAACCTCCCAGTTGTGTCACAGCCAGTAAAACTATGAAAGCCTGGAAGGTCATCAATTAGTTCTTCTCCTAAACGATCATAAATAGGTTTGAGAGAAACAATTCGTTTTCCGGACCCTATTCCAGCTATGACAGAGGGTCTAAAAGGGGGTACCGTCTCAAGGCCAGAATAAAAACATTTGTATCTGGTGACAAGATGTGTACAGTGTATCCCTAAGTAGTAGCATAAATAGCATTGTATATTATTATGGTGTCTATTTCTTCATGATTTGTTTTCAAATTATTCTAAATCTTGGTATTTGATTGAATTATGGTTTCAGTAGATACGATTATATCTTTCTCTAATCCTTTGTAATGATGGAGTATTTTTATTGAAAGATATTCGGTGAGGCTTGCTTTTGTTTTAGAGTTATTAAGAAAATTAGAGGGTCCCATTTTAATTGGCGTCTTATCTGAGCTAATAAAAGCTCTGTCATCAATTTTCTCTCCTTTACACCTATTGCGTGTTGCTGTTTTTAGTGATGAATCAAAAAAATAATGGTCAAAAACTAGACGAATAATGTTATAGTTTTCAGTTACACTGTTTAATATAACCAAATATTGATTAACAAGATCCTTGCATGAGTTGACATTTCCACTAATTTGCCTAACTAAAACCATGCCATCTATTACTATATTAGCTACTTAATCATCAAAATATGGAAGTGTATAATTTGACCTTTGATTTGACCTCTACTACACCAGGAAAGTTAATAGAAAAATTGGTACCAAAGATTTTCTGACTCTCCATACCCAAAAGAACCAAAATAACCTTGGTACCATAAATTTACAAAAATATTTTACAAACTTCCGTTGGAGACTCCACTATTGGACACCAGTAGGAGAGCGCCTGTTGGTTTGCTACCTGTTGCGCGCACTTCTGGGTCAATCTCACCTCAAAGAAACATTAACTAACCAACTTTTTTTAAACATAGACTATCCAATACCCTTTTATAGACAAATGGCAGTATTTTAACCAAATTAAACTTTCCTAGGAAACAAAACAGCAAAAATGATATTTTTCGCATTTTAATTAATTAATTAATTAATTTTAATTAATATTTGATACTTTTTAAGCTTAGAAACGTTTTTACTTTATTTCCACCAATTTTCAATAATTTAAAAGGTTTTTGAACTGAATTATACCTGCTTAATCGTCAAAATATGGAAGTGCATAATTTGACCTTTGATTTGACCTCTACACCAGGAAAGTGAATATAAAAATTGGTACCAAAGATTTTCTGACTCTCCATACCCTAAAGAACCAAAATAACCTTGGTACCATAAATTAACAAAAAACTTTTACAAATTTACATTGGATACTCTACTAACACCGGACTTATGGCTTCAAAACTTCAAACCATTGTGAAGTTGTTTTTTCACATCGCACCGTCGCACAAACAATACAAGAAGAAGCCAACTTCAATTTGGCGCCCGCCCAAAAATCGCGGCAGAAACGGAACACTTCGCGTCTTCGCGAGCAAAACGAAACTCGATTTCACGCGATTTTCACGACTTTTTTCCGCTATAAATCGTCACTTTTTCTCGGTTAAAATAAGGAAAGTAACAAAAGTTAGTATTTATCTGAAATATCCAAATTCGTTCGCGGGCCGCATGTTGATGGTTCGCGGGCCGCATGTGGCCCGCGGGCCGCAGGTTGTGCATCACTAAACGTTTACTGATGAAAGGTTGACAGTGCGAAGGAAAACTAAGGGTAAAGTATAGAAGAGTTATAAAAACTGTAGTAATTTAACATTCTAACAGCCACAGACAAAATAACAGTGTTTAATTGTTTTAATGACACTAATATGTTGAACTGCTGGTATTTTTTATATTAATGTGTAAAATTATGATGAAATAGAAGAACAGTCTCTATAAACATGGTTAATTGCTTACCTTCTGAGAGAGTATAACTCAATTATTATGAAGAGTGGGTTAATTTTGTATCAACTTCAGCTTTTCAAGTAACTTATGGAATAAAATACTCATGGACACACTGGAGTCTGTTTTTTAACTTGTTTCTTCAGAATTTCTCTTGCCAGTTTTATGTGTTTAGAATTTATTACCATATCTATAGTTCTGAAAACATGGTTTGCACTTGTATTAGGAGATATGCTGGCCCTTAAATTGCGTAAAGAGCTTTAAAAAGTTGTCTAAGATAATTTTATTAGTCTTAATTGAGTTTAGAAACCTCAAACACCCATTACCCGATATCATACATGCCCATACCTTTTTTTCCAGAATTTTTTTAGTTTTAATGCAATCCAATATGGCGTCTGTAATTAAGCAACCCATAATTAATTTGAGCTCCAGAAAATTTATATCCACATCCATATGGTCTAAAAATGGTGTTTAGCCATGGAATTTTGTGGTTTTGAGTCGTTTACCACTGCCTTTTAATTCTTCTATTCTCAGTATAAAATGGACAAATTTGATGATTTTCTGATTGATGACTAGGTTACAAACTGGGCATTTTCGCCTAACTAGTAATGAAAAACGGTCAAATATGATTGTTTAAATGTGTTAGAGCCCTATTATTCGGAAACGGATTTTATAAGCATATTTTTAAAAATTTTCAAAAAAATTAGAAAAAAGTCAAATTTTTCTAACTTTAGGCCGTTTGGGGCACGTGTTAATATTATCTGATCGATTTAAGATTTTGCACACAGTCTTAGGGTACCAAATGGAAAAAAATTGGGGGGTGGAGCAAAAGTTTCCCTGACTTTTTGAAAAAACGCCTAAATAAGGGACACCCTAATATTCATTAATTTTTTATCGAATCAAATAGTTTTAAAAACTTATTTTGTGATGTTTGGTACTAGTATTTTGTAATTTGCAGGAGTAGGAAAAATTCATGGAAAGTTTTGCATTGTCGGAGCTAATGATGCTACAGTAAAAGGAGGAACTTTCTTTCCAATTACTGTTGTGAAGCAAATCAGAGTTCAAGAGTTGTCATTCTTGAATAGACTGCCCTGTATATATCTAGTGGATAGTGGTGGAGCTTTCTTACCATTACAGGTATATAAGAAAAAGAGTATCTCACTTTTCTGAAGTCTACAATTTTAAATTGCTTGAAGGGGAATATTTTAGTACTGAAAGTATCGCCTATCCTTTAACTTTTGGAATTCTGCTTTAATTATTTTTCTTTAATAAAAAACTTAATTATTTTCTTAACTATATCAGAGAGTCATTGTAAATAAGGGTCCTTACGTATTAAGCCTTCGACCATGCCAGTGAATCCAAAAACATTATAAAATCCCATTAGCTGTTCTATAGCTGTACCGCTGAATTTAACGGCTGCTGAAGGTCGACGGTATAAAAAAGTACCTAAATAAGTTCTACTGTTAAGAATAATACTGCTATGAGAAAGTTGATTGCTGTATTTTTTTAGGCTGAGATATTTCCTGACCGTGACCATGGTGGCAGAGCCTTTTATAATGAAGCTATTCTCTCTTCGATTGGTGTACCACAAGTAAGTTTGCTATAAGTTCAATTTTGGCCAAATTAGTTCAGTAAAGCTTTATTTTTTAAAGAACAATAAAACAATAATTAACAATAATCACCTAGGCATCATCTAAAACATTTGTATTAAGGCTGCCGTGTGTCAACCATAATACTGATCAGCGCTGGAAAACAACTTGTGCACCCTGTAAAACCATAGAGTGATATAAAAGTTTAAATGCATTATCGTACAGTAAAATTTTTAAAATAACCCCCTTTTTCGAAATCTTCTTGATAAGTTATATAGAGTTTTGATTAAGAGATCTGTTTAAAGTCTTAAATCTCCAAAACGTTGACTCTATCTTTTATATGCAGGGTTTCTCAAATATATTCTTTCTCAATGGCATCCGGGTTAAATCTCTTTTATCAAATGTTTTTATAAATGTTTGAATCATGATATAAAACAAACCAGATTGCTGTTGTTTGTGGAAGTTCTACTGCTGGAGGTGCCTATTGTCCTACCATGGCCGAAGAAGCAATAATAGTAAGGAATTCTGGTGTGATATTTTTGGGAGGTCCTCCTTTAGTGAAAGCTGCCACTGGAGAAATAG
Organism: Tetragnatha versicolor; assembly: GCA_024610705.1. Taxonomy (NCBI): domain Eukaryota; kingdom Metazoa; phylum Arthropoda; class Arachnida; order Araneae; family Tetragnathidae; genus Tetragnatha; species Tetragnatha versicolor. Next base: position 2,277,013 of record JANDEH010000001.1, read on the forward strand.
TATCTGAACAAGACTTGGGAGGTGCTGTAATGCATTGCAGGTACTTTTTCCCTGATATTATCTAAAATAAAATCTTTAAAGGGATTGCTTCAATGTTAAGGTGTGCATTAGAGTTTTTAAACAAGTCAAAAGGATTCAAAATTTGTTAGGTACAAAATTTATCTATCAAAAAGATATAAAGATTATGTAAAGGACGCAAGATATAAAAAAATTATATTGTTGAAATATCCATTACTCAGAGGTCATCCATAAATGATCATGATGTTACACTTTTTTGCAATTTTTAATCCCCTCCCCATCTGTCACAAACTGTCACACTTCTCAGGGCTCCCATAGGCGACTAAAAAGGCGACTATTGCTACTATTTTCGAGGTTGGGCGACTATGGAGACTATTTTAAGCAAAAAAGGGCCAAAAGCGACTATTTTCAATGATTTTCGAAGATTTTGGCTACTTTTTTTTAGTTTGGGCGACTATTTTCGTTTTTTTGTGTGTTTTTCAGGGATGCAAGTGCTGCGCCGATTTCGCCAATCATTGTACCCTGCAACAACTTGCTCCAAAAAACACTTTATTGGCCGAAATTGCGCCAAAAAGGGAATTTTCGGACGAATTGTGCCAAAAATTGGCTTTTGACCACAGTAAAGTTGTTTTCTTTACATCGCATAACTACGCAAGAAGAAGCCGACTTCAACTTGGCGCCCGCGTTCACGAAAGCAGTCGCGGAAGATACGAGACAATCCGCGATCAAAACGAAACTTTCGCGAGAAGTTGCGATCTTACGACTATTTTACTTCCCATATTATTTTCGAGAAAAATGACGATTTATAACGAAAAAAAAGTCGAAAAGATCGCGAATTTTCCGGAAGTTTCGTTTGGCTTGCGGAGTGTTTCGTTCCTCCCGCGACTTCTTTCTTGGACGGCCGCGGGCGCTAGTTGAATTCGGCCTTTTCTTGTGTTGTAAGCGCGATGTGGAAAAAACAACTATTCAAGGATTAGAAGCCATCAAGTCGAGTTTAGGATCGCATTCTGTGGGAAAAGTCGAAAAATAGCGATTTTTCGCGAAAGTACCGTTTTTTGGCGCCTAGTTGCAGTTGGCTTTTTTCATATCGTAATTGCGATGCAGAAGAAACTTAAGTGTGGTCAGAGGAGCCTAATAAGTCTAGTGATCTTTTTTAAGCAAGATAAAATAATAATACAGCCCTTTTCAAAAAATCTTGTTAAATTATAACTTTTTCAGTTTCAGATATGATATCAAGGGGTTGGTAGGGGACCTGTCACCCCCCAATAAAAAATGAAATCAGACTAGGTGTCCAAAACTAGCTAAAACCATGTTTTATAGGGTCAAATTTTTAAAATTTTTGAGGGAGGACCCCCAGAATCCCTTTGCACTTGGATTTCTATAATTCAAAACTTCTTTCAAATTGTAAGTTTATCAAAGTGCAAGTTCTACCTATAAATATATGTCCAAAAGTTGGACCTATTATACAAAAACTAGTCAATGTCTTGTCTGTCAAATTTACTACATTTTCAGGGGAGAACCCCTAGAACCCCCCTTTAGTATACTTCAAACTCCATTACTTACATCTTAGCTTATGTTAAGTTCCTTAAGATGCAAATTCTACTTAAAATTTTATAAAAAAAAAGCTGCACCTGCCTACTGTTACTGTATGAAGTCTAATATTTTTACTGTTTCTTTTGCCCCTCCATGTCCCAATCAACAATGTGAGTTCCCTCCTCCCAAAAAGGTTGTGCACCCATACAAAAAGATTTGTCAAAAGAAATTAAATTTGTAAGAATAAATAAATCCTTTCATATTTTCTAATTATGGGTGGAATGTTATTGCGTTCCTTTGTTTCAATAACACATCTTTCCCATAAAATTTTAGCAATTTTTTTGCTTTTGGGACTCAGGTTGACAACAGTTCACTGCGAACATTGACTTTCTTCAGTTTTTGTAAGTGGCTTCATTTAACTACCATTTATTTAAATTTCCAAAACTGAGGGTATTGGTTCAATAATCTAACTTAGCAAAGTTTTTTTATCAGAATTATTTCCACAATTCACTTGAATTTTCAAGTTATAGAAATTCAATTATTGAAATTGGTTTTAAAGGCCTAAACATCGATAAAATTTTCCCCTGATTTTTGACTCTGAGAGGTTGGCAAGTCTGATTCAGTTACCAACTAGTGAATTAAAAAGGTGCTTATGTAATTTTTAAGGATTTCAAAAAGTTAATATGGTTAGGCTTTTAAAATAGTTTCTGAATTAAAAAAAGGTAAAATACTCTTTACTCCATCTTATTTTTGACCACTAAAATAAAGTTGCTCTAAAAGTTCAGTTTTCTTCTCCAAAATGGCATTTTTCCTGCCCTGAAACTTGATTTTACTGCTCCAAAATGGTATTTTTCCCTGCTCCAAAGGTGCTCCAAAACTCCTGTTGGGCACTTGCACCCCTAATTATTCTATTTTTGTTTGATTTTTGATTTTTCTTAATATTTTCAGCTTTTATCTATTTTATTTGAAAAATCTACTGCTATTTTTTATGGGATGATTTTATTTGGGAAGGCTATTTAAGGGGACTATTTTTCGTAATTTGGGAGACTATTTTTCATATTTGAGGAGACTATTGCTACTATTTCTGAAAGTGTAACTCAATGGGAGCCCTGACTTCTCCATACCCCCTCCTTTGTCAAATGTCACCCTCTTAAACCAATATGCCTATATAATGTTTGAAAGTACTCGGTACCTACTATTTTTATTTAAGCTTAATTTTACCTCACCTTATAGTTTCATTCTTCTCAACCTTAAAGACAGTCTTAAGATGCCTTTTAAGAGCAACAATATACAGTTGTTTAAACAAATTAAGGTTTTTTACATTAATTTTCAGCTGCAGGATGTGATGTCACAACTTTTGAAACCCCCTCCCTGCCCCTTGTCACAAACTTCACAAATTGATTAACCCCTCTCTGAGTGGGACGCTATTTATGGACGCTCCCTCATTCACATAAAGTTATGAAAACGTAAATGTACTACTGATAGATATACTTATTAATATTTCATTTTATTGCAGTGTCAGTGGTTGCACTGACTATTTTGCTGAGACAGAAGAAGATGCTTTTGAGATGTGCAGAGAATCTGTATTAACCTTTAATATTCCTGAAAAATGTTTACCTACTACTTACCAGGATCCACTCTACTCAAAAGAAGATTTACTAGTCATATCTGGGAAAGAATTTCTAGTCAAAGATGATATGTATTTAGTAAGTTTTTTATTTAAATCACTAGGGAGCTACCGCCCCTGCTCGCTATCGCTCACCAACCCCCGTAAACTGCTTACGCAGGACCTTTTGGAATTGCGAAGCAATTCCCACAAATTCTAACTTGCTGAACTTAATACTCTTTATAAAAAATTAAACTATTTGCAGGGAAAACGTCAACCAGCTTTCCAAAAATACGTCAGAAAAAATAGGTAACAATAGCTCGTAGCTATTTTCTACCTTAGCCCTGTTATAGTTTGAAACCGTTAAAAAGTATTAGTACGCAACTTGTAATAGTAGTGAGAAAATAGCTCAAAATAGATCCAATCGCAGATAATATTCAAGCACAATATTTTTCATCAGTTTTCAACTATATTACATTTTGGGACAAAGTTTAAATTGTTTTTGGGACAAAAATATGTTACCTATAGGCAAGTATTTTTTCTGTAAACGTTTTTTAAATAATCCAGCCAAAGTGACTGAAAAGGTTGTTTTAAAAATTTCATATTATGTATTTAAATGTATTTTTTAGCTTTTTTTTATTTTGACTAGATTTAAGAAATTTTTTCTGGATTTATGATTATCTTATTTTAATTCAATCACAGCAATGTGTTTGATAAATTCCTTATTTTATTTAGTTCCTTTTTCTTGCGTCAAGAGCAAAGAGTCAAAAATTTATCTCATAAATATTATGATTTTTTTAGGATAGCATTCAGAATTTTTGCAATTTCCGTTTGGAAAAAATTAGCTAACTCTTCAAGCTATTAACAATGCATAAAATATTTAAATTAAAAGTTACACCCTTTTGGAAATTTGGAAAAAATCTGTTAAGTTCAACCTTTTACCCAATAAATAGTTTTCAATATATTCTGCTCAGTATCAGTTATTCTTGGAAATTAAAAGTCAAATGATGGGGAGGGGAATATTAAGGGATAATTGGGCATTGTGAGAAACTTCTTTAATTTGAAAAAATTTAATTCTTTCTTACATCCTTTCATAAAATCATTATGATAAAGTAAATGTTTTTTTAATATTTTACATTTATTAGTCTTTTAAATTATTATAAGAATGGTTGTATATTAAAACTTTATTTTTATGGTTTATCTCAATTTAATTTTTTCTTAGATTCTGTCTAGAATATTAGATGGCAGCCAATTCAAAGAGTTCAAGGCAAAATTTGGGAACAGTCTAATAACTGGATTTGGTTTTGTTCAGGGGTAATATATTAAGTACTTCATCAGTTTTGTGATTTTCATAGAGTTTTCATTGTTATATGCTTATTTTACTCTTTTTGGGAAATAATACAGTAAATGTATTAAACTGACCTTTGAATAAACTTTCAAAATTATTATTTAGGTGTGTCATGAAACCTTCTCATTTCTCCTATGTATGTTACTGAATCAACCTTATTAAGTTTCATTTTGAATAGTTAAGGTGAGACATAATACGCAAGATGGAGTAACCATAGTAATCCTCTTCAAAGCATTTGTCTTTGGCAATTTCTAACCTGCCTAAACCAAAGTAGGAAAAATACTATCAAATAATTTATTCCCTCCAGCAAATTAGAAAATTCCCTTTTTTACCATAGAAAATGATCAACTACCCCATACACCCTACCAACAAAATACCAATATCCCCTTCCAAAATTTTTTTATAGCCAGTGCTCGCAGACTTGTAGTAATATAACCTAGTGGTTCTCATTAATTTTGTACTTTAACTGAATCAATATTTTGCTTTTTACACAAGGTTTAACTATACTTGGTTGCAATGCTTCTTGACCCAATGACATCACTATGCAGAAAAAAACTCAGTATACAGAAAGCCTGTTGGGTTGCTAGGAGCAGTTTCAGTAGGCAAATTGTGCTACAACACATGTGTTTAACAAACCAATCATATTTCCGTTGGGAACTGCTTTCTTTGTTTGCTCTCAGCTTGTTTCTCTGTGGTCAAGTAACATTGCAGTCTAGCAGTGGAGGCTCGAAGCTAAAATTATAAGGGGTGCTGCTCCGGCGTTACCAAGTTGGAAACATATTTTAAGCGATATAAATGCTAAATAAATATATAAAACAACTTGGAATAGGGTTTAAAGATTTGATTAAAATAGGGTTTAAAGACATTCAGATTTGAAAAGTACAAAAAGTATTATTAAATCTGATTCAAAGCTTTAAAGTAAAAAAACTTTTTTGGGGGAAAAACACCCCACGTTATTTATTGAACGTCCCGTTATTGACTAGCCAAAACAGCTGAAAATATTTTTTTCTCTCTCTGTTGAAAAGAAAAAAAGAAGCAATAAATAAAGAACTAAATAGAGTTGAAGTGAGAAAAGCTAAAAAGCCCATGCGATTTATTGGTAGTAGAAATTGTATATTTTTCTTCTTCCGTCAGTTTGGTTTTCACAGCACTCGCAAGAGAAAAAAAACTATCATTCTTTTGCTCGGCGCCAGGGTCAGGGCTGCTGAGACATCAGCCCCTTTTCTCCTAACAGATTCGCATGCTAAATTCTTTATATTTTGATTTGATATGATAGAGCTAGCGTTTTACACCTCGTTTGGTATATTTGCGGGTGCTGATCGACCCGGAAAGAAATCTGTTGGCGAGACGGCGGAGTGTTTTGACTGCTGTGCTTAAGGAGAGGGAACGATTACTTTCATTATGATTAATAGCAGGTGAATAAAGAATAAAGGTGAAAAATATATCATTTTTTAAATACTTTAAATTAAATAAAAATTGGAATTTTGGGTAATTTTGGTTGGGGTGCTGCAGCTCCGCAGCCCCTATGGACGAGCCGCCACTGTAATCTAGTATAATTATTTTTGAATGTAACTTTTCAAATGTAATTTTTATTATTATTCAACAAATATGATCCTCCTTTTCATTTAATTACTGTCTCTTTACTTAAAGATATTTTCCTTATTTCAGAATTCTTGTTGGCATTCTAGCTAACCATGGTACCCTCTCATTTCAAGATGCCCAGAAAGGAGCACATTTTATTCAAATATGCGAGAAAAGAAATATTCCATTATGCTTTTTGCAAAATTCTGGAAACTCTGATTCAAAAACTGATGTTAATGTTTCATTGGGTTGGTATAAAAAATTTTCTTTTGCACTTCTTTCCACAAAAAACTCTTTACAAATACAGTTTTTAGGTTTTTTTAAGTTTACAGTGAAAAAAGTTAGGGTATTTATTAAAATTCTGTTTTCCCATTCTCCCTTTTTGCTGTAGCAAGTTTCATCATAATTTTATGAAACAGATGGTAGTTCATTTAAAGTGATTTTGGGGAGATTTATCCATTTAGTATTAGTTATTTTTTCTTGAAAATTTACTATTTTCTTTTCATCCTTAGATGCACTGAAATTGAGAGCAAATATGGTTGCTGCACATTCAAATAGTAAAGTTCCTAAAGTAGCCATCTGTGTTAGTGGATGCTATGAAGATGACAATTTCACCATGGTGACATACTTTTAAAGCCTGTATATGTATCTGCTTTTCATTTAATACTTTGTTAACTGACAATTCTCAACTTGATATTTTCTATTGATATTTCTTGAAAAAATACTATTTATTTTTAATTTGTCATGGCTTCCCTCAATATTAAAATAATAGTTTGTAATTGATGGTTTCGGGGGCAAGAAACTCGGGGTGTTATATTCACAGGCCTGTCTAATATGACAAGCATGTTTTTGGTCATTTTTGACCCCCTTGTCAACAAAGGTAAGAAAACTGTAACCCTCCTCATAGTTATGTAAGCAGGGGTTGATCCAGACAAAAAATGGGGCCCTTTTGGTGCCCCTTCACAAAAATTCCCTCTTTAAATCTGCCCCTTCACAAAAATAAATTCATAAAAACTCCCCTTTCATGAAATTCAGATTAGCTTTAGTGATAATTTGCAAGAAAACATTCACAAAATATTTGAATTTTTCATGATTTTCTTGGTTTGTGAGTCAATTTTACTTTTACGCACTGATCTGCTTACTATCACTTCTTCAATTTTTCACATAAGCAATTTTTTTCACAAAAAAACATTTCATTTTTCAAAAAAATAATGAAATGGGCTCAAAAATGTAAAACCTGGATCTACCCCTGGTAAGAAAACTTTAATTTTTAGTTTTTTCCTTTATTTTCTATGACTAGAAAGACTAAATGTGTTCCAGTGCAGTGCTTTAAATTTAGAGAATTTTCCTTAGTTCTCATTCAGAGATGTCTTTACTCGAGTTATTGACCCTATATGATGTATGCTACCCAAAAAACAACTTGAATAACAGCCTAAATCTCTATATTATGTTGATTGTGGGCTCTAATTTGAACGAAGAAACACGATTTTCAACAAAAACTGATAAACGTGATAACATAAAAAACTTAAACATAAAAAAACGTGATAAAGAGATATAGGCTGCTATTCAAGTTTTGTTGGGTAGCATACACCATATAGGACCCATAACTTGTCATTGGCAAGTCTCACTGTAAATAAACTTGGTTTTAAAGTGGAGATACCTGGTTCTTGTCCCACCGTCCTCAATTGGTTGACACAAATTTAAATGAAAATGAATATATATTACATACAAGATGGTTATTTATTACTCATTTAAACTCATGTGGCCCTCGTTCTAACGTATGGATATCCATGAGATTTAAAGCTGAATTTTTCATTTAAATTCTATTTCTAACAGCATTATATTTTTACAGTGTGGCTGGTCCTTTAAACCAAACTTCTTCTTCACATGGCCTTTAGCTCACCTATCTGCTTCAAAAGATACAATTAAAGAAGTATGATAAATATGGATGGTATTTTATTATCCTTTTGAATAAATAGTACTAAATCGAAGCTGCTCTACAACTTTGTGATTGACTAATTTAGCAAATTCTTAAAGTTTTTAAAATTAATCCTAGCTTCGACGCTAGGGGTATCTAGAGACCCCCTTTCATAAGACACGCCTCACCAGACAAAAATTTACCAATTTTTTTATTATATTTTTTAATTTATATCATTTTATACTCCTTGCAATGAGAACAGGTGGTTCGTCACCATGGCAATGTAATAGAAATGCAATGGGAAATGACTAGTAGCCAGTCGCCGATTCTAATTACACAGACTATAGTAATCTAGAAATCCATGCATACAGTTTTCATATAGTTTACTAGAGGTAGATATGCACAGTTGGAACCAGGATGAAAAGGCAACGAAATGAAAAATTACTGGGAACACCGGAAAATGAAAAAAACGCCGGGGATATACATTGGATGATTGGAATTGCCGATATAGAAAATTAGACATAACTTGAGAAAACTTTTTAAAAAGTAAATGGGTACATTCCACCCTTACAAGGCTAGATTTAATATAATCTATATATAAAATTGAGATCTAGGTTCTTGTCTATTTTTAACTTATTCTCAGTAAATTATTTTTGGGAAGAACCTTTTCCGACTTTAATATATTTCCTATTTTGTTTCAGTCTAAATCCTCCGATGTCAGTATTTTGAAAAAACTGTCGACATCAAATGATATCATGGATTGTGATGATCTGTTTGATTGCAAGACCAGTGCCTTTTATCATGCTTCTCGGATGTATTGTGATGGAATTATCTCTCCAGACACTACTAGACAGGTAATTATTCCAAAAATCTTTGGTTGCATGTTTTTAAAAGGTATTTTAAATTGAAAACTAGTTTATACACTATTCCATACAACCCAGGGGTGCTACTTCATCCCAAAATCATGGAAAACTAATTAGATTAATGAACTTTTTTAACCAGAATCACAAAATCTATAATGCTCCAAAACCCGGAATGTTAACAGTTTTTTTAAATTCTTGTTCTGAAGGTACTTTCGCCACTACTTATGACACATCCAAAAACGTTGAACGAAAACGGCCAGGAATTTTTCAACTTCAGCCATACATATGTAAACACAACTCAATCATAGCTTATGGTGGGGGAAAATTTCTTTCAGAATGATCCGATTGCAATTAGAACTGATGATGGGACCAGATTCATCATAAAAGATGTGTTAATGCTGCAATCCTGCCCTTTTTTATTAATTGGACCCAAGTTTCCCTTTTCTTGTTGAGCTCAAGATTTTTGAAAATTTTGATACAACTCCCCAGAATTCCAAGATATATGTTAAAAAAACTTATTTTCAAGGCTACTTATCAGTAGCACCCCTGGCAAGCAAAGGACATGAAAGAAAATAGTTTTTGTATTGAAAACTCCAGCTCTCAAGTATCGCCTCCAGCCATGGACCGGTTTCGTCCTTGTTAGGACTCATTTGCACGGCATAGAAAGGCAATGCAAGAGAGCGGAGGAAAAGCTTTTAGTCTGGCAGAATAAAAGCTCTCCCTCCTCTGGAGACGACACTTGAGAGCTGGAGTTTTCTCACATATTCCTCTAACCAGAGTTACTGTTGAAATACTCCTCTTTTCAGTTTTTGTATTATTTGAAAAATTTTATGCAATTAAAAGTTTTACAAATTCAATCTAGTAGCAACTAGTAAAAAGAATTAAGTATACAACTAGTTTTTTTTTGCAATTACAGAAATAAAATTTGTATAAAAAATTAATCTTCCCTGGAGTTTAGTCATTACGGGAAAACAAAAAATACAAGCAGAACACCCTCTTAAATTTGCTATGGCATCAATAATATGGTTTTAAAACTATTGTTGCTTCTCAACTCATTTATGTTAATTTTAGTTGGAATTTTATTAATATTTTTATATTAAAGCCTCATTTTTTTCTAGGTTCTGGCATTTTGCTTAGAAATATTTTCTGGATTTGAAAGAAGTAACTTCAGAAAATAATATAAATCATGACTTATGTTTTTATAATGAAATTTAATATATTTTTTTAATAAATTTTACATGAATTATTTTGTATATATGAATATTTATTTTTATTCTACTGTATGAGGGATCATTCCAAAACTTTCAGGAATAGATAATTTTATTTTTCAAAATTACATCATTCATAAGTTGTAATACATTAATTTACAAATAAGCATACAATTATGGCTCCAGGGTTTCATTCACACAAGATGATTGTAGGATATCAACCATTTAGGTTCAGATGATATTTTTCTTAAAATGTTTGAATTAGTCAAGAGAACTTATATTTTTCTGTATGCATTTCACAGTTTTCCCCCTTGGAATAGGTATTGCTTTTCTATTCACAAAGGCACCTTTTAATTTAAATACTTGCATTAGAAAATATAATTTTTTTAGCTCGAGAATATTTTTATACGAAACAAAAGCTAGAAATTAAAATATAATTTAGATTTCATTCGAGGTTTGAAAACTAAAAAATTAAAGCTTCTTGAAAGGTCTAAAATAATCTCAGGCTTTTTTCATTAGGATAAACTTATAGGTAATGTAAAATTCAAGTTTAAAGGTTTATACCAGTAGATAATAAAAAAATTCAAGTAACTATAACGCTAGAAATTCTACTTATTTTCACTAAAATATAGTTTGTAGTATATTAAATATTTAGAGTGGACTTTTAAATCTCTGTAAGAAACTTTGTCATCTAAAGTTAACATTTCATGCCAAACATACCTCTTCAGAAAACTAATGCCAACTGATATTAAAATATAAATGAGGATTTGTATTGCGATGAAAGATTTTCTATGGTGGTAAAAAATGCTCTGCTAAAATTTTATAAGGTTATACATTATATCAGAAAGGGGAGATTCAATGAATAGCGTAAAAATGTTTTGTTAGTGCAGCACTAGCTAGCCCAAACACATCGAGGAAAAAATCACTGACTAGGGTAACATTCACAAAAATAGCTGTACATACTTTAAGATAAATAAAAAGTAAAAATACTTAATAAAATAGCATGAAATAAGTAAATAGTTTAAACAACACAACCAGTAAGATATAGTAAGAATTAAGAGTAAAATGATTAAAATATATCCATTTAGGTATTCTAAATATTTAAAGTGTTTTACATAAAAATAAATGGGAAAAATCATTTGGCTTTACAATACATGTAAAGCAATGTAAGTTAGTGGTGAGAAAGTATAAAACTGCAAAAAATATTTTCACAACTCAAAATATTCAGAGGATATTTTAATTTAAAATTTTCTAAAAAAAATGAATACATTGGAAATATACAAATGCTAAAATTACAGTCTACAACACATTATATGGACCTAAAAAATTTAATAAAATCTCCCCATAAGAAATACTTTGATTTCTGAAGATAATGATCATTCAGAATCAATATGGCGAACTCAGAACAAAAAAATAAAAACTAAAAGAGCTTTTCAAATTAACTTGAATATAAAATTCCTGAGGCATGAAATGATTTCTTTATACAATGAGTACTGCAAATGAGAGTTAATATATTTGTATGCGTTTGGTAAAACTGCAAACAAATTAACTTTATGCCACTTTGAATTTATTAGGCATTAAACATAGTTCCTATTTACATTTGTCTTAATCACAATTTAAATATTAGAGTTGTGCAGAGTATCTTCTATGTATTTTACACAATTTTATTGTATCCAAATTCTAAGTACACTTAAGCTATTGTAAGCTCGCCCCCATCTCTTATACCACTGTCCATTTGAACCATTCCCGACAGATGTGCAGTTGGTGGCTTTTCAGGTGGAACTGTGGATGACCTATTAGTTGAAAGGCTACAGTCCCTTAACACAGCATCCCTTTGATGGAACGCATCCGATTTATTGCTATCCTCTTCATAGTCATCTTCTACATCTGATGCAGAAGATTCAGACATTAGGAGGGCATCACCCGGCGAGATGTATACTCGAGAGCATTTGTTGGCCAGCTCTTCGTACGACTCTCCCTGGAGAAGACAGACCAGCACAACAGTCATGTTGTCACAGCCAAGGCCTCCCATTTGACAATCTGGAGCAAGGCATCTTGTCATCAGCTCTTCACATATCTATAAAATAGGAACTCTATTACAGCTTCCTAAGACAGAATAATCACCCCTGTTCATTTTAAAGGGCAGTGTGGTCCAACAGTAACATACCTGCCAACATTTCAGAAACAGAAATAGGAACAGCACGCTCAACACATTTTGAATGTGTTAAAGGGGTATTATTAAAAAAGAGCTTGTAATTCATAAATTTTATCTCATCTATAAGGTATCTTATGGTTATTAAGAGGACTAACGACCATATTCACAGTCACCAGAATCAGAGTTAACACCTTGGCGACGAAGTGTCAAATCAAAATAAACCCAAAACCGTATTCATAGTACCCGGTTGACACCGTAAAACTGTGTTAGAGTTGATACCCCAGAGGCCGAGGTGTCAACTCTGAATCAAGAACCGGCGCATGCGCAGTCGCTACTTCTCCATAAAACAGGAGAGCTTTTAATTAAATGGCGGCCAACCAAGTATTTTGCAGCGCGAATTTCAGATTATGAAACCAGAATATTAAAGCCCGATGGAACAAATCTCCGACGAAAAACAATTTCTGCGATGGAATGAAGAACATAGAGGTAAGTTTTGTATGAATACCGCTCGTAAAAATGTCGATCTGGAAATTGCCCATTGCATACACTACTTGATACTACTATATAAACATGATGAGAGAACTACTTAATAGATCGGCCTTAAAATAATGTCTCATTTACTCCTATATCTAGACAATATTTATTTTCTTCTTGTTTAACTTTTTATGTTTTGAATCAATCAATAACTTTTTGAGTTCTTTTCTATTTATGATTTTAAAACAGTCAAATCCAGCCCCGGCGAACATCTAATAATCTGTAGTTTAAATTGAAAGTTTGACAAGTTATTGTAAATAAGCTGTTAAAATATTCATTAACCATAAATATAATCAGTTAAATTACTATTTAAATGCAGTAGCACTATATACGAGAATTGTTCCGTCTTCCGTTTGTTTATTTTTCATTCTGCAAACGAAAATAATGAAATAAGAAATTGAATTTCTGATGTTAAAAAAACATTTGTTAGAACCAGAACACTCATTTATAATTCTTTTTCTAAGCAAAGCATTTGTTTTAATGTATTGTGCTTTCAATGAAGAATAAAAATTAATTAATCTTTTTTTCAATTAGTACTAATTATAATCTGAATATTTGAGGGCTTAGATTTTTATTTTTATTACAGGTATCATGTAACAGCTGCCAATATGTTTACCTTCCTTTAGCTTCAGTCTGTATTTGGGCCATGAAAAATAATTTGAAAATTATTGATTATTATTAGTTTTAGTTTTAAATTGTGAAATAAAATATTTTACCACAGTATCATAATTTCTTTGTGTTTCTTATTTGATGATGTAATAAATTATACAAAATAAAGGTATGTTTTTATATTATGTTTATTTTAGTAATGAGAGTAGTAGGAAAATTATTGAAAGGTAAAGTATGACAATAATAGCAAATATTGTTTCAAAAACTCATGGTCTAAATTAGTATAAGGATTTTTATGTTCAAAAAGTTGCTCAAATTACTATTTCTTGAATAAAAATGAATGTTATATTTTAATGCTGTTTGAGAATATGTATTTTTTATATTAACTTACAGGGCTAATATTTTAAGAACTTTAATTCTCTTTCTACAAATCAGATATCATTTTTAAATTCAAAAGAAATCAAAATTTGAATTATTTTTAAAAATGTCTTATTTATTGCATGGAAGTTAAATGAACTATCCAGACAGAATTGATTGCCTTTCTTAATATATTGGGATACCTCAATACAAATCCTAGCTTATTAAGTTCTTTTGTTTCTTATTCTTTTCTTATTTCATTTTTGTTCAAATTAATTTTTGCTAGATTAAAAAAATTAAATAATATTGAGTAACCACTTTGAGTAAGTACATTTTAAAATTTATTCCACAAATAAAAAATATAGTATGTTTACAGCTGTTTTTGTCCCTAAATTTTGTAAAAATATGAGTCTTTAACAACTGAAAATCATTAAAAAATAAAGTTTAATACAGTCAACATCTAAAGGAAAAATATTTTTAACCCCTAGTTTTGTTTAATAGTTTTAAAATTTAATATTCTTATCAAGGAAAGTTTCAGGGAAGTTTTAAATTGATAGGTAATACTATGATAGGGTATGTAATATCTTGTATATTATTTCAAATAGATTTAATATTTACTATTTATTGAGTTTCAACACATGTAGGTTTACTACAGAGAGAGAGAGAGAGAGAACAGGTTTCCAAAATCGTGTAATGATGATGAAATTACCATCATTACATTTAAAAACAATACAGTATGGCTCTCTCAAGTTCGGTTAAGCAGTCGGGCAGCAACAAGGTTATTTTTTTTTCTCGTTTTTTTTCTTAAATAGTGGGTATAATGTAATGATGATGAAATTACCATCATTACATTTAAAAACAATACAATATGGCTCTCTCAAGTTCGGTTAAGCAGTCGGGTAGCAACAAGAACCATAAGCCAGATGCTCTCGAACTAACAGGGTGGTCTCTCTCATTCCGACAAAGAAAATCAAAGGATCATGCCGTTATCCCGAGGGTACTATCTCAACAGAGTTTTTGAAGCCGACCATTGTCCACACAACGTAAAATCTCAATAAAAAGTTCCATTGCAGAACGGGGGGTGCCTGTAGCAAAATATCCAGGAGCGTCTCGGGAGTTGGTTTCGGCGGAAAGGTATTTCGGTCCCCAGGTGGAAAAAATTAATGATATAAAATTGGAATGAAGGGTTCGGCTTGAATTTATGGTAGGGGGAAGTTTTGACCACTGATATTCTAGAAAGGTGGAGTTTCGGGATTTTGAGCCTGGAGATGTGGGAGTGGACCAGCCGTGATTTGATCAGAGAACTATGGGATAAAAAGGGGGCGTAAAAACATGCAGAGATTGGACGATTAGTTAAGAAAGAGAGGAAGGTTATAAATACTCTGACACAAGGGAATGAAGGGTTGTTCGTATGTTCGCGAGTTCGGGGTTCGTTCGTCTAAAAGGGTCCTTCAAATGAATCCTTACTGATGTGTTAACCGAATTTTCGTAAGAAATGTGAAACAAGGAAGAAACCGGGCACCGCCAGGCCCGCAACGTGACGGAGGAAGTGAGTGTGGAGATGTAGTTTGTGTTTATTTGAACAGAGTGTAAACGAACTATGTCCCAAGGGATAACGCCATATCTTCGACAGGAAGGGGTGAGTCACCATTTTCCGTCTTACTGCCTAATCAATAGAGTATTGCCACATAATAAGTTAAATTAAGAACTGATTTTATAATTATGATTGATACCGAGTATGATAGTAATGTGTATGAAGTACTGTGTAACTAATAATATTATTGTCCAATTTACTGTAAATAAATGTTGTTCGTGTTTTATATGAGTTCGTTTTACTTAAGGGACTGGTTGAGCACGTACTGGGTTAATTGCTACACAAAATAATTGCTAAACTAATTATAAATAGAAAGTACACCACTATACGATCTAATTTATTCTATAGGATAGGTCTTAATAATAAGTATTGTATGAATGTAAATTAACGGCCAGGTAACGTAGTAACGAGTAACATTAACCAGTACAACAACGTACAAATTAGAAATACGTTTTAATTTAAGCCAAATAATAATTAAAAGTTAAACGTTACAATCGTTCCAGACATAACGCATACCTTATGCTATGCTTTTGTTTTAAAATTTTAATTAATACTAAAAGCTAATTTATAAAGGTCGGGTACCTACTATAAACGTAATATACTAAGCACTTAAAAATTAGTTTTCTTCGCCTCGGAGCTCCCTTCATTATTTTTTATATTGATGGTTATATTTTTCGGTCCAAGAGAGCAGCTGATTTTGGTTGAAGTATCTTTTGCCACCTGCCTTTTTCTTCACAGTTTGTTTTGATCCATTCTTATGACATAGGTTTTAAGTACTTTATAGCAAGTTAATCTAGTTCCTTTTGAATTATTTATAAATTATAGATTGTTTGTGTTTTTAATTTGAGCGCAAATAAGTTCGGTAGAAAACTGATAAAACTATGCCATCACGGGTATAATACCAATTTTATTCTCAGAAAGATGTCCCGAAATAAATTTATTAAGGAAATATTTTGTAAAATAAATTGTTTGCTATAAACCATCAAAATGCTTTATAATTAATGTTTGCTTTATAATGCCTTTGAGTTTAAAGTACTAAAAATTAGATAAATATGTTGCTTTATATGCCAGTTCATAAATATATCAGCAGGTTAAAAACTCAAAGTAATTAATTTAATTTGATCTATTATAGTTCTACGATTGCATTAAACATTGCAGTATTTTTACCTAAGCCGCTCAGCCAGCGTAAAGCATTGCCACGTGTTTGTATTTACTAAACAAACAAGTTTCAAGTGGCGCGCTTCTCTTTATCCAATCAGAGAGCGTGAATCAACTTCGCCAAGCAATCGCCAAGGCCAGCAACAATGTCAGCTAATCCGAGTACAATGAATACGGAATCGGATCAACTTAGTGTGAACTGTTTTGCCCGTTCAAACTAGTGCTACCTGACACCGGTGTCAACTCGAAAACTGTGAATATGGCCGTAAGTGTTTTATATACCTTTATATTCTGACTAATAATTATCTACATTTATACTAGGATATAATTTTAAGTTAATTTTTTTCCTTTTATCTGGGTTTAAATTTCTGCAAATAGAATAATAAAAATGACTCAAGATGTTAACCACTGGGAATTTCATACATAATAACTCAGAAAGATTTAAAAATACTTAGTAAGTACTAATAAAATGAAACAGTGAAATAAGCAAACATTGTTTGGAAAATAGGAAAATTAATCTTTATTAAGTGCTACAAAAGTAGTTGATTTTGCCCTTTTTAATAGGTCAGAACTGAAAGATTTATTATAGCATGGATCAGAATTACTATTTTCGCAGCTAGCAATGCCTGTAGAGTATCATAGTCCATGAAACTCTGAGAGTCACTCTTGTTCTTAAGAACTAGACTTAACACCCTTTCACTAAGACTAAACGCCTTATTATTGCACAATTCGAGTAGGTCGAAAATGGCGGGACAGGGGACGTAAAAACGGAACATTTGGTACTGAAATCGTATTTTCGGAACAACAGTGAAAAATCGGAACAAATACTATTTAATCGGAACGGTTGGCAGGTATGCAGTAAGAAGAGAAAATTACATTTTTTATTTTAATAAAAGCAAGTCAAGCTTATTTTGTGTGACTATGAAGGTTCACTTAAGGTTTTCCTTACAACTGATATACAATACAAAAATATTGGTTTGGTCATTAAAACACCAATTATTTAAGGTAATAAATTTTGTGCCATATTTAAACACTATTTTCTTTGATGTTCATACTTATTGAACTAAATTTAAAACAAATTATTTCTTGTTTAATCAAATTGAAAATATGTTGTTAAAATAAAATTAATCCAAAGAGAAAAACCTAAGAAATTCGGTAAAATTCACAACATTTTGAAAATGTAAGAGCAAGAAGTGTTTAAGTTGACAGGTAAAAAGTTATAGCTAAATTAGTTCATATCTAAAGATGAAGTTGGAGGTTTCTTTTAAGAGGTTACAAATACAGACAACTGCACCCCTGTTCTGAACATTTCTGAAATTATTTTTTATTGATCACTTTTAAATGAAATGTCGTTGCTAAGATGATTAGGAGGGGTGGTGGATTTTAAAGACAAATATTGATTAAAAAAAGTTTGAGAGAAAATTTAAAGATAGTTTGTACATTTTATTTGCTTTTAATTTAATATCAGCAGGTAAACAATGGGAAAGTAGTCCAAAATTTAAAAAGCTTGGAAGTTTTCATTTCTTTAAATTTTACTTATTTTTATAATAGAAGCATCGTGGAAGAATTTTAGTCTGCAGGGGCGCTGCGAGTAAAAAAAAGTTTGGGAACCAAGGGCATAAGTTAATAATTAAAAAGTCTAGACATATTTTTTAAAGAACAATATTTCAAGAAGAAACACTTTTAAATGAAAAATTGAAGAACTTACTTGTTCTGGTTCCATTTTAGCTGCAATTCTAGTCCTTACAAAATCAACAACTTCATCATTTGTCATCACATCCCAAATACCATCACAAGCCAAGACAATGAATTCATGATCAGAAGTTAAATCTTTAACTATAACATCTGGATAGGCTAAAAGGATCAATGAGAAAAATATATCTAAATGCACATGCATAAAATCTATGCACAAGAAATACAAGTACAGTAAAGCACTGTTTATACGTCTTTCAAGGAACCGACGTAAAACGGCGTATAAATGAAAAGACGTATAATTGAAAACAATTTTGATTATTTGAATGAATTGGGACTTAGCGAAAACGACGTATAAATGAGAGACGTATAAACGGTGCTTTACTGTATTTGCAGACAAACAGAAATATGAATAGCTGTAAGTTTCAACATAGAAAATTTTCTTGTTAGGTTACTAAGGATGTTTTCTTATAATTCACATATGTCCTGTCTATATTTGTACATGATGGTTGAAAATAAACTAACCGTGCTTATAGCTCCAGTTGAACAAAACAGATACAAATGAAACTTCAAGTACAAGTTATTTAGATAATGTACTCTCGGTTCTTGCCATAAAATATGAGTTGGGAATTCAACAGCTAAAACTACTGATTATATCATTGGGTTGCTAAGGTAGTTTTGAAAAAAAATTGTTCGCATTTGGAGGGAACATGCCTCTGAGCACAAGGGAATGTTATCGTAAAACTTTACCAGACTTTTTTATTAGCACTCAGAGCAGTATTTGTATATTAAAAACAAGATTAAGCAGGTCAGTGTCATTTATAAGCAACTAGGTATTACAGAAAAACCTTTGAGCACATGATCTGAATATAAAGTTAAA
This sequence comes from Tetragnatha versicolor, assembly GCA_024610705.1. Lineage (NCBI taxonomy): Eukaryota > Metazoa > Arthropoda > Arachnida > Araneae > Tetragnathidae > Tetragnatha > Tetragnatha versicolor. The sequence goes on from JANDEH010000001.1 coordinate 2,296,067, forward strand.
GTTTCATTCAGTAGATTGTATGACATGGAATTTTGTTGGCTGGACGTATGGCATGGAATGACCTCTTCTATGGCCTGGGACCTCAAAATGGGTCATTTCATGCCAAATCATCCAGTTAAATAACAAAATTTCAATGTTCATAAATACGACTTACCAGTAACAATTTGCTCTTCAGGGGGCTTCTTCTCATTCTTTTTAAAAACAAAGTCTCCTAAAGCCCGAGAAAGGGCCAGATTGCCTGAAATACAGTTAATAATTAACTATGCTTCTTTTCTAAATTTTAAACAAGAAAGTGAAATTTTGTAAATACCATTAACTCTGTTAAACTCGACCCAGCCACCAGCTGCCAATATACGCTTGGTTTCTCCTTCATTGCTAGGCTTATGGTCAAAAGACAGAAGCTGAACTGCACCTGCTACACTTGCAACAGCTCTAGAATCCCCAACATTGCCCTACAAAACAAACAGGATAAATGAAAGTCAATTAAATATACATACATCTTGAATAAGACTTAAACAAGTTCCCTATCTTGGAATGAACAAATCAAATTATTCAGACAGGTCAGTTCATGTATGTATATGTGCAAGAAAGAAATTGTATCTTGGGGGAGTGTGTGTGAATGCGAATAAGTAATTTAATATCGACTAAAATAAGTATTTTAACTAAAATTAATATTTTTAAATAAAAGTTGTGGATTCAACAAACTGTGGGCCCTAACTAAATTTTTAAGTAGCTCAAAAGTAGTCCGTCGCCCAACATGGCAAGAGTTCCCTTTAAAAAGAACCCTATCACTTTTAAAATAAAATAGCTTACACAATAAATTTTCCCATTCTTGATTAAAACCACAACTGCAGTAGTTCCAGCTAATTCATCTCTCATATTTTCATCTGAAACAGTTAATATATATAAAATTGATGAAAAGATAAAAAATATATTAAATGATTTATTCTAAAACACTCCTAACTAACAAATAAGTATGAAATTACCTTTCAGCATGTCAGAATCAACCTCCAAAAAACTGGCTTTCATGGCATCAACAATATCACCTTTCTCTATGGTATAAAATATAGTAAATTAGGAGCAACCAACATCAATATAAAATTTATGATTTGATTATGTTACAATAGAAGTACGCAGTCAAATTTCATAAACAACAATCAAAAGTTAGATTTTTTTAGACCATAAGCATTTTGTATTAAAAGAGTTGTGTATTTTACCAGAAAAAAGGTAAGGCAAAACCCTAAATTATGAAACACAGCGAACTTTCTGAAAAGGATGACTATAAAAGTGTAGTTATAGGTTAAATTTAATTTGTTACGCAGTAAAACCTAGTTAATGTTTATCCAAATCCGCAAGTAGGTTTGCACATGTAACCGTGTTTCACTCAAACACCGAAAAATTTGAAACACAAGACAGTGGACATACTCATTCTAAAGAAATAGTTCTAATAAGTCTAGAACTATATACAACTTAAAAACCTGAAATCAGTCCCATTTTGTTCGTAATTTTTTTGTCTTTGATTTGATGTGCATCATGACCATCATTTTCAAAATTTAAAAAGTGAAAAAATATCAATAAAATTTTTTTTTGAAAAATACTAAAAGCTATTTAACTCTTAAAATGAACATTACTACCAAATTTCAAGTTAAAAATTTAAAAAAAATAAAAAATAATCGAAATTTAGGCAAGTCCCTTTAAACATTCCCTAAAATTATACAACAAGAGTGATTCACTAATGGAGAGTTTATAAAATCGCAAGAGGGTGTTCATTGACCATTCTAAAGTAATTCTATTTCATTTTCTTAAAAAAAAAACACATCTGCTGGAACAATGGAAATCAAGCAAAATTTTTCAATTTTCTCAAATTACGCTAAGTAAAAGTTGGTTATTTTTATTTTTACCCAAATTTCTGAAATTCAAGTGCAAAGCAGGGGCAAAAGATATTTTACACTGTTCTTGAACACCCTCAAGCAATTTTATGAACTCTCCATGAGTGAATTGCTCGTTGTATAATTTTAGGGAATGTTTAAGGGACTTGCCTAAATTTCAATTAGTATTTTTATTTTTTTATATGATTAAATTTTATTATCAACTTGAAATTTGGTAGTAATGTACAGTACTGCAAACAAAAAACGACTCAGTCTCCGTATCTCCGGAACGGCTCGTGATACAAAGACAAATAAGGTGTCATTTTTCATGATTTTAAGTATTCTTTTACCAAAAAAATTTTCAAGTTCTTGGGGGGTCATCTTCATATTAAACGAAGCACCAACTTTCGTTTTTCCTATGGGAGACATCAAATATTATAATTTATTCTGAAAGAGAACCCCCCATAACCCCTAAATACGAAGTTTCATATCCCTGCGTCCACAAGTAGACCCCCCAAAATTTTTAAAATTTGAAGCATCCTATGTTAAATTTCCTATTTCAAACTTTCATCGAGCTTCTCTACGAGCACTAGGCCAGGATATTTTTGCTATCAGGAGATAACTTACCGGAATTTTCTAATTTTTAAAAATTTTTGGGGGGTCTACTTGTGGACGCAGGGATATGAAACTTCGTATTTAGGGGTTATGGGGGGTTCTCTTTCAGAATACATTATAATATTTGATGTCTCCCATAGGAAAAACGAAAGTTGGTGCTTCGTTTAATATGAAGATGACCCCCCAAGAACTTGAAAATTTTTTTGGTAAAAGAATACTTAAAATCATGAAAAATGACACCTTATTTGTCTTTGTATCACGAGCCGTTCCGGAGATACGGAGAGTGAGTCGTTTTTTGTTTGCAGTACTGTACATTTTAAGAGTTAAAAGGTTATATTTTTTCAAAAAAAATTTTTTTAATATTTTTTACTTTTTTTAATTTTGAAAAAAAAAACCTTTTCTATTATACAGGGTGTACCTGAATGATGACATCACACAAGGTTACGCCCCGTTTAAAAAAAGCACTTAAAAGTCACCTGACTCTAAACACTTATTGTTCTTAAATTAAAACTTTTTGTGGTTTTTAAAGTTGATTTATGGTTAGGCTTACCATATTTTCTCGGGGCCAACCCAGGACATATTTTTGAAATTTCTTTATTAGTGCCATATCAAATTACCCAATAATAAAAACTATTCAAACTAATAAACATTGTACAAAAATATCAAATTTTATTTTTTCATTTAACACTACTTTTTCAAAAATTGTTTTATTGACTTAATTTTTATCACAAAATTCACTGAGAGTAAGTTTTCTGAAGTAATAAAGACGTTAAAAAACGTAAAAAAAGCAATTTTAAATAGTTTGGTCATGATTTTTTCATAAAAAAGTCTGGCAAATCGTAAATGTATGAAACTTCGGACATTTAGTGACCCAGGACATTTCCCCGGACAGCTCTAAAAACCCAGGACTGTCCGGGGTAATCCCGGACGTATGGTAAGCCTATTTATGGTATTCATAATCAAATTGGTAAATTGGGTAAGTTTTAGGAAGTTTCCTGACATTGTGCATATTGTCTATTGTTTGATTCCGTAATTTTTTACATCAAAATAATAAAACTCCTACTTGCAAAAAGTAATTTTAACTGTACCTTTTCAGGAAGTTATCTTTTTGAAGCGAAAGATTGATTTCGATCAGTCTTCTTTTTTAATGCATGTTCAAACAAATTTAGAAACTTATTATCCATTTGGCACAATTTTTTTTTCGATTCTTATTTTATCGTTTAAATGATATCCTAAATTTCTGAATCACAAAAATGTTAAAAGCTATGCGTCTAGATTGCACGACGTGATCTTATTTCTAAGTTTGGCCACTACGATTCTCTTTAAAAACAATAATAATACCCAATACATAGAAATTTGAGTTACCTTAACAATCACATACACATCTTCAATACATTGTATCAAAGGTAAAAACAAGATGGCAAAATAACAATAATACAAATGTTTCAAATTCACTTATAATCTAATTTTCCTGTAGTATTTAAAAATGAACATGAATAATAGATGTTCCACACGAGGGCGCCCCCTAGCGAGCCCAACAATCTTCTTCTCTCCGGCGGAGAGTTATGGCGGATTTACACCACCACTGCAAAAGACCTTTTCGGTTTGCTGCAACAGCGACGAAAATTTTTTCAAAAGGACCAATAGGAAGCCTCGAAAACTATCGCTGGGAAAAAATCGCTACGACATCAGCGACATAATTACGATCACTGGCGGCCATTTTCTTGAGCCGGCAGGAGATCTGGGTTGACTTGATTTCTCTAATAGAAATGCAAAAATTATCTTCTAATATCAATATCGTGCTTCCTTGAAATTCAAAGGCTGTTGCATAACCAGAGTTGACCAGAGCGTTCCGATTAATTGAAATGAAATCGTAGTCGCAGAACATGGGCTGCCATCTAGTTCAAATGAGAAAATTCATCAGTTCTTCAACAGCCAAAAATATTTTTTATCAGCCTCAGTTAATTATTTAGGCTACTTGTGAATACATAGGCTTGATTTTTTGTTTTCAAATGAAAATTTCAATATTCTGTTTGACATAAAGTCACATTCTATGAACATGAATAATAGATGTTCCACACGAGGGCGCCCCCTAGCGAGCCCAACGATCTTCTTCTCTCCGGCGGAGAGTTACGTCATTCAGTCACAAGCGCTGAACGATTGAGGAGCGAGCCGTGACGCTCCAGCTTTAGTTGTATTGTTAAACTCCAAATAAAGGTGTTTGTTCAACTATGGCCCAGTCAATGTGTTCCCCCTCTAACATAGATTCAGTGAAAATTACATAAAATTTATCCAAATTATGTTCAGAAATAAAACTTACTATACGACGAATGAGTGACTATTTTCTTGTGCAAATTATTGCCTGCATATTCAGCTACTTTGGCCCCACCATGTCCATCATACACAGCAAAAAATGAAGCTTCCTTATCTTCTGCTAGAGACAGTAAGTGTGTATGTGCGTCTTCCATGTCTATGCTTTAGTTAAAGGAACATTTACAGACAGACTAAAAATTCTGACACAAAGGACGCAATGCAAGGACACAAAGAACCAGTTATCATAAAATTAACCCGGGAAAGACTGAATTAATTTTTTTTCTCAAATTAAATTTTCCTCTTTACTGTATGCTTATGACATGTCTTGAAGTAGCTTAAAACCATTTTTTCAAAAAAAAATTTATTATTTTAGTCAGAATAGGGTGGTACCATATGGTACCGCTAGGCTCTTACACTACCATTTTGTGCACCATACATATTCTTATAAGTTTGAGGTTTCAAAGTCAAAATAATAAATTTATCACACTTTTATCACTTTATTTACCATTTTTAACTGACACAACAAGTAAAATTACAATTTAGGCAATAATGATTGACAAATTAATTATTAAATAGTTGATATTACTCTCATTATAACAATTAGTAATTATATTTTGCTCTTAAAATCCTATTATCAAATTTATTTCTAGAAATAAATTTTGTACAATCTAGTCCAAAGGTGATAAACAAACCTTTTATACCTCGAGGTAAGCTGATATGATACGGAATTGATAGTTTTTCTAATTTTCCCCTCATAATGAGTGTTAAAATTAGGAATTTTGTTAAAAAACATAAGTTTTAGGCTTTAAAAATTTCATAAACCATATTTTATATTTTGCGTCTATAGTTTAGTTTAAGGCTATGAACATTATATTGATGATTTGCATGAAATACTACCATTGTATAGATGGATATTCCAATCAATCACTTATAATATGAAATTTTTCTTATTAAATTTAGAATTATTGGCCTTAAAAATTAAAATTTTGGGAAATGCATTGTAATTCAATAAGTTATTAGCATAAAAATTATTCTATAGGTTTTACCTTAAAAATTAATTGATTTCACAGCATATAAAACGTTTGAAATAAAAAATACACTACTTCGAAATATTAGTACTATTTGGTAGCGTAAAAGCCTAGCGGTACCATATGGTACCGCAAGATTTCTATACCAAAATTTTCTACCTTAAAATTATTCAATCTTTTCCAAATTTGGGCTATTATTGCATAATACAATTATAAATAATAATTCACCATTATTTAATCCATTCACTAATTTTAGGTATGAATAAATTGCTCTTACATTTTCAGACGAGCCATTTTTTCGCCAGTCTTAAAAACACGTTTTTCATTAAGCCATTAAGCAAGAATTTATTTAAATAATTAGTTATACAATTGCTGTTTACTAAAGTTTGGTCCCTGTAGTAGTGACATCTACCTTCAGAATGAAAAAATAAAAGTATTTAGGTAGAAAAAAGCCGTTTTTTCGTAGTGATGTTTGCCGGTACCATACGGTCCCGCTAGTCCTTCCCGGGTTAATAAAGAACATCAGTTGAAAAATTACTCTTTGAACAGACTAAAGAGAAAAAATATAGACTAAAGAGACTTAATTTTAGACTAAAGAGATTTTAAAAAATCTAGTCAGGGGTTCATCTAGAAAGAAAATGGGTCCGCTTTAAACCCTCCACAAAATTCCAATTCCCAAAAAGGGACCCTTCACAAAATTCTTAAGATCAAAAGTGGTTTGATAGTTGTTTTTAAAATGAGTTTCCATCATTTTGGAATGGAATTTGCCAATTTTTGGGCCAATTTCAAAAGTTATGAATTCTGAGGTTGTTCCCTTCATTAAATTTGTTTGATTTTATCACAAAATTCCATTTAACTTTTCACAAAACTCTTAAAACAGGACCCTGACAGAAAAACCTGGATGAACCCCAGTGAGTATACATTTTTCTTTTGGGAAACAAATCAATTTTTTTTTCATTTGTCGAAACATAACCAAAAAAGCAGGATATTTAGGCAATACATACATCCAGTGGAATTTTGGGTCACATTAACTTTACACCAGCCATTCAAGTGGTGCTTGAGTGTTGAACACATTTGTTCATAAGTAATAAAAGTTTATATTCAAATTTAAAAAAGTTGGTTTACGAGATACTACATTCCTTTTAGCAAGCTAGCACTGGTAGGCTTTTTAATTCCCTTTAATGTGGTTATAAGTGTAAGAAAAAAACTTCTTTGTTCAAAAAAATCTAACTTCATTTACATTGATTTTATTTTTCTCATTAATGCTTTTTGGCTGTTTAAATATATCAAGTTATTTTGATGATACAATATTTTTTACATTTAAGTATTTGTCATTCATACTGCAATTTTTAAAAGGATATAATTATATGTTCAAAAATTATAATGGTGTAATGATAATTGGAGGATTAATTATACACATGACAGAAAGGATACTGATACGCCAACCTTGCATACAGGATGCACCAACTTTGACGAAGTCATTTGCACAGCAGGAAGTTTCTTTGGCAGTTACAGGTTCTGAAAGTGTCTGTCCCATCTTCTACTGATAAAAATTTTTACCTTAAAAAAGAAAGAAAATTCATTAAAAAATATTAATTTAAATAGTTACAATAACAAACAAAAAAATTTAAAAAGTAAAACATAGTTTAGCAAAACTTTTAAAGCAGTTAATAATACTATATTGATACATCACAAGGTCAATTACTAGGTATTACACACTAACTTACAAACTATTTGTTTACAGTTCTTATAGCAGATCACAGCGCACACACACTATGTCCGAGGCCATTACTACAAGTACGGCAATAGCCAGTATTCACATTACCCAGTGGACAGAGGCCACGTAGGTGAAATACCATACTGTTGTTTTTGCACATCTTTTGCACACTTGCACATCTTTTTAGCCACATTCATCCATACTCGAGTGGGGATTCAAATCCAAGATGCCCAGTTCTTGGTCAGATACTCTAACCACTATGCCAACAACACAATGTTATAATTAAAAGCAACACTGCTAGTTGAGATATTTTGATAATGTTTTTTATTATTTATCAGAAAATTTGGTGCCTACACCAGGCAGGTCCCTACCTTAGAGTATAGAACCTTTACTTTAAATGCTCCAGTTTTATTAAACTTTAAGTATAACCCCACAAGTTTGTAAAAATGATCATTTAAGATCAATTAAGTTTTCTGCTTTACAGGTGTTTTACAGTAGGAGAATGTTGGGATAGTTAGCCACTTTTTACAGTTTAATTTTTTTACCTACCTTACAGCAAAATAAACCTAGTTAAAACTTTGATAGTTTTTCCCTAAAATTAAGTAGTAATTATTTTTACTAGGACTAATTTATACTGTGTTAATTTTTACATTTTTGGAGTGTACGCAGAGACTCCAACCTCCTAAGAAAATTTTCTGTAGTACCGTAATATAACCTTTTAACCACGGAAATTTTAAGTCAGAAATCCCTCTCTCCATTCGGCAGGTTCTCTAATTTTTTTAGGTAGCTTAATTTTTGTCTCCGAAATATCGCTCTTTTTTCCACTGTGGTGGTTGTATGCCACTCCCGATGAGTTTGAAACTCCGTGAATTTTGATTACCATGCAATATGATCTGAAAAGGGATTGTTTATCACAGTACAACTTTGAGAATGAGAGTATATTATAGGGGGAAAAGTATTTAATTTTACAGGATTTCAAAACAGGCCCAGTCATAACACTCAATGTGTTCGATTTTTATCCAGGGCCACTTTAAATCTACATTTTATCCCCTGCAGGAGAGTTTCCTTAGTTTTTCCGTGATTTACGTAATTCGTAGTATGAGAACCACAACTGTAGAAACTACGGAGAATCATAGTTGGATAAAACCAAAAACTTTCTGCACACATAAAAAATTAGTCAAAAATTTGCTGCAACACAATTTTTCTATTGTTGGTTGTAGCGTTTGTTCCCCACGAATTTTCGAGGTTATCCAATAATAAATAGACGTCAGAATTTTGAGGGGAGCTGGATGTTTTAAGCTAAAATTGTTTTAAATTTTCTACTTTTAAGCTAGCGTTTTATCCTATTTGAAACACTTTTGGGGATCCCCCAAAGCAAACCAATACTTTATAATTGGCAGAATTTTCAAGAAAAAAAATGTAAAACAGACGTTAAAATTTTGTAGGGGGTTTATCCCTCAAAAGTAGTGTTTAACTTACTGAAGGCCCTTTGATCCCCTTATCTGAAGAGGAGAGGATTGCTCCTTGTAAGTTACAAAATTTTCAAGGAAAAAAACAATTGAAAAAAATAATTGGTTTTTATGGTGCATTCAAATATCTCGTTCTTAATGAATTTTAAAAAACCCAATCCTTTTTCATCGTTTGTTTTTCAATCGTTTTTTAAAGTGCATAAAAATACTCGATGGTGCTTAGATTAAACAAACCAAAATAATTTTATAATGCATTAAAAGAACATGGTATTTATTTAGGATTTAATATATTTTGTTTAAAAGACAATACTTTAGGTGAATTCCAGCTAACTAGTCACCCGGGTGGAAAAAAATAAACTTTATCAAAACCCCAAGTGTTATACATCATTGGAAAGCTTAAAGTCTATAGAATTAGAAACAAACATTGGTTTTTACAAATATTAGCTCTATTTTGTAGAGGAAATCATCAAAAAGCATGCATTGTAAAAGTTTTGTTGCTGCTGAAATTACCGACTTTTTACCTTATTACATCTGTAAATTATGCCATCAAAGTTGTTCCACAGAAATTTATTATTGATGTTAGATCTCTAATTATAAAATAAATGTGTGTTTACAAGTGATTTAATCAAAAACTGCCTAGCTGGGGGTCTATTTGTCATACCAGGTTGAGCATGTAACGTCTGTTACAAATTTCACTAAAGTTTGTCTCACATTGTGAAAAATGGTTTTTTAAACTTTTATTTCCACTTTCTACTTTAATTTTAAGGTAAAAGAACTAATAACATCAAAATTTGTGAAAAAAAATTATATTACCTGTAAATACAGGTGTAACAGACGTTACATGCGCCTGTCGTAACGGACGTTACAATGTCAATGTAACGTCTGTTACACATATAACTTGGGATAATAAAAGCTTAATAAGGAACCTACTATTAATAAATTAATTTATTTTAATTTATCAATTATATAATTAATTGAAAGTAATACATTTTAATTAAAAATTAATTATGTCATAAATTTTATATTTTATCTTACTATGTGTCAACCAAGAATTTCCAATCTATATTTGCAAAACAGAGGCATCTAGGGCACCATGTCAACCATCATGGGGAGGGGGCAATCCCCCTTTTAATGGCAAAAACAATATTTAATTAAATTAAACATTAATTAAACTTTTTCAGCAAATTAGAATTCAAATACTAACTATCAGTAAAGGCATCATGAGATCCCAGGTATATAAAGATTTTTTCTCAGCAATTTTATTTTATCCTTTTTTTTCACGAATAAAAACTATAAGATTAGGTATTTAGGATGCTAAAAAATAAAAACCGTTAACTTCATTTTAGTAACAATTTTAACTTAGTCACATTATAATGGCACTTTCAATTTTAAAATGGTTGTCGAGTGAATTTTTTAACAATGCACTTAAGATTTAATTTATCATTGTAACTTAATTTCTAGGTACTTAAAGTTTTAATGGGAAAGTAATGATCATTACTTTACCCTTATTTACCCATTACTTTATCATTACCCTTATTTCCAAGCAGCATGACTAATATAATATTATCAGTATTGGTCATTATTAAAATGTACTTAGAAATATCAGTCAATATGGCTTAATTTTTGTTTTGGCTGGCCAATGCTGTTTCTCAGACAAATTTTACTTAATTTAAAAGGGTAGGTAAAATAATATTATTTTGATTATTTTTAAAATTGTTCTTTTTTTATTTGAAAAGCCACTCATTGCATGATATTTACAGGTATTGGCTAATACAAAAATTGGCATTGGTAAATTAATAAATTATTTTAATTTTAATAAGTTCATTCATTCATTCATAAAGTCATTTTGAGGGCTTTTAACCTTCTTTTTTAGTAATTTAAAGTGCTACCTAATGCATAATATTTATCGGCCCAATTGGCCAATATCGTAGATTTTAACAGGTTTTATCATTCAAAATAATTTTTGTATGTTTTTAACCCTTTTTTTACTAAATTTAAAGCTCTTGACTATGTATGATATTTTTATATTTGCGATATTGGCCGATATCGCAACATTGTTTAATTAATAAACTGCATGAAATTTAATTTTAACAGGTTTATTCATTCAAAATAATATTACTTTGTTTGTCTTAACCTTGTTTTTTTTACTAATTTAAGCTCTGGACAGTGTATGATATTTATCGGGATTTGCGATATTTGCCGATATCGCAGCGTTTTTCAATTAATAAACTACACCGAACTTAATTTTAACAGGTTTATTCATTCTAAATAACATTACTTTGTGTGTCTTTAACCTTGTTTTTTACTAATTTAAAACTCAGGACAATTTATGATATTTATCGGTATTTTCGATATTGGCCGATATTTCAGCGTTGTTTAATTAATAAACTACATCAAATTTAATTTTAACAGGATTATTCATTCAAAATAACGTTATTTTGAATGTTTTTAACGTTGTTTTTTAGTAATTTAAAGTGCTAGACATGTACGAGATTTATCGGTATTTACGATATTGGCCGATATTGTAACAACCCCCAATTGATAATCTTGGAGTACATGAGGGGTTCTTATTAAGTTATGATCCTCCTCTTCAACTTTAACTTAAATATTCAAGGCCTAAATGGTATGCATTTCGTACGACGTAACGTCTGTTACACCATGGTAACGTCCGTTACGAAAGTTTAGAATTTTTTAAAAAATACAAAAAACGACTGAATTTTTTAGTCAATGCTGTGATATATTTCGTACATGTCTAGTAATGTTATTTAAATTTTTTTTAAACTAAAATGCCTTATAGATTCACAGACTTTTTAAACTGATGACACTAAAGTGTAAAAGGGCTTCCATTCATGTAACATCCGTTACAAAAAACAATAATTTCCCCCCCCACTTCACAACCCCGGAAATAAATTTTCAAACATGTATATCTTTTATTCAGAACTAGTTTTACTAGGAAAAAATATATAATCATTATTATGAGACGTTTTTATGCCCTTAAAAATTGTTTAAACATCGAATTTTCGTACGAGTGTAACATCCGTTACGTTGGAATTCACCTTTAATAGATAAATCACTTTAAACACAAGTTTTCTGAAAAAAAAACATTTTGTTTAAACCAGGCATGGCCAACCCGCGGGCCGCATGCGGCCCTCCGGGTCATTTTGTGCGGCCCGCGAAGCTCTCTGAAAACTCTCCAAAAAGTAGCTTCAAAACACTTTTTAGCACACTAAAATTCAAAATTTTTTCGGGGGAGAACCCCCGACCCCCCATATACCTCTTAGATCAGGCTTTGCCAACCCGCGGCCCGTTTTGAAATAATTTTGTGGTCTTCAAGAATTTTTTTAGTCAAAAGTTAAAGTTTTAGGGTAAGTTAAGGCCCCCCAAATTCGGACAAAGTGTACCAAAACAAGTTAAAGTCTGTTAATTAGAGTCATATTTCCAAAACTTTTTCTGGGGGAGGACCCCCTGATCCTCCTTTAGTACTAGGAACTCTATTGTTCACAACTTTTTTAGGATATTAGTTCAGTCAGGTGCAAATCCTAACTAAAAATATATTTTAATTTTGGCATTGAACCATTTAAATATGCATGGGGGCATGAGAGGAAGATTTGGGTGTACTTTTCCCGATGCAAAAATCTAGCTGCAATTTTTAGAGAAAATTTGGGTCCTCCCGAAATAAATTTCTATAAGCGCCACAGGCTCCTTATAGTTTTGAGTGATTCCAGTGTTTTTAACGGCACCTGTTTAGTTCCTATGGATATACTACAGAAGGTATTTTTGGGGTTGTTCCTTAAGGTAAATTTCATGAATATTTTATTTAGAAATCTGTCAAACTAAGCAAAGGATCTGAGAAACTCCCTAATTTATATACCTAATTTATTCAATTTACTTCACTGTCATTCTATTCACTTAATATCCTAAAATTTTATATGCGGCCCGTGAGAGTATTGTGGTTTTCCAAAGTGGCCCTCAGCAACATTTGGGTTGGCCACCCCTGGTTTAAACCATGCCAACCCTGCCGTTTTCGGCATAGAAATAAATATGTTTCACATTTCTCTTTACACCATAGGTCAGCAATTAAATTGACTTTCAGGGTCTTATTAATTTTGAAAATGTTTATTGAGGCTCAGAGAAAAAAAGGTACTTAATTAGTTTTAAATTCTTATTTTCAGATACACATATTTTTACACAGATTTACACACTAGTGTCCGCTATCTAAATTCTTAAACAAAACTCTTGTTATTGCTGTCAAAAACATTTCACATCACAGCATCACTTTGATTGATCAAAATTACTTATGATATGCAATAAAAAGCATTGACATACTGTCACAAAAACAAATGGATTTTGTTAAGATAATGTTGAGGGGATGGCCCAAGATTATTCCCAAGAACCCAAGGTACAGAAAATATTTTAAGGTTCTATATTTTGCCAGAACACATTTTGTTATGATCCAAAATAATTTCCCCAAATTAAACAAAATTTAAGAGCAAGAACATTGATGAGATTAAAAACAATTTTTAGCTAAAATTACCGATATCTACTGTCGCGGATACAGAGTTTTCCTGCATATCAGTATAAACCCAAGGAAAAGCCAACTTATAGTGTACTTTAAGAAGACTTTATTTTTTTGGGTAGATCCTTAGGGGGTTTTTTGCACTCGACATCCATTACTCTGCAGTTTTCACTGAATTTCCATTGCGAAAACATTCACCAATTTCGCAAACCAGGCCAAACTATGGAATCTGCCCCATCAAGGGAATTTTAAAGAAAAATATTTTATAATGACTTTATATTTTAACAAGATAAGAGTAGAAGATAGTTTACCGAGAGTTAATTATGGAATCTTATAGTGTGAATAAATTAAAAGTAAAAAGCAAACAAATATTAAAAATTTCTGAATTTAGGTCTTATACATTAAAATGTCACTGGTAAAGCCTGTATAAGCATAAGCAAGACATTGACCTACTGAAGAATGAGTATTATTACCAGGCAAAGCAGAAAGAAAATCAATCTCATGTGAAAAGGTACGGGCAACTTTTAGTAAGCATTAAAGTTCACTTAAAACACCAAAAAGGCTTTAATAGTTAATGTGATCCTGATCCAACTCCACACCTTGATAGATATTGTAAAATAACTCTAAAAAACATCTTAAAGTCTACCTGAATTGGATTTTCAACATAATTAGACCAGCACCAGATTTCTGGTCATGTATTATTAGAACACAAGCCCAATTAATTGCATCAAAAAATTATATTAATAATAAAAGTTACCATAGCATAAATTCTTTTATTTACATAAACAAATAACAATGTAGCTCAACAATTTCTATAGTAAGATCCTAATGTTAAGGCGTTCTAAATTTTCCTTTTGATAAAACTTCAACGAAAATATATGATAATTTGTACTTCATACCCCATAAGTTTATTATATGATTTCTATACCAGTAACCGTAGATAGTAAGATGAGGAACTTAAACTTAAACAACACTAAAACAACCCCGTTGTAAACAAGACTATCCATAATAAAATAAAACGATCTAACACTTTCCAAATTATCACTACTGCTCTTATATATGCTCTAATTAAATACTATTCCTTACTTAGCTGCTAAAAGTGAATCTTAAAAAATTGGGTCAGAAAATCATCTAACTAAAAATACGTCGCAATTGAACAAGAGAAATTTATCAAAATCCACCAAATTATTTTTCAGTAAATTTTCAAACGTGAAGGTGAAGGAATAGTGATAGAGACACAAGGTTAATCGAGTACCATTCATCCTCTTGTTAACTTTATAGTTTCCCTCTTTCGCACTCACATGATTAGCGCTAAAATCGTGGAATTTTTTAAAAGGCACTGTATATTTGCACGGCCATTTTTCAACTAAACTCTACTCTAACTTCCACGGCTAGGCGTACCATTGGTTCCATCACTAAGCGCCGAGACTGCTACGTCATCACGAGACCTACAGCGCATGCGCCACTGGCCGTTTTGGCCGTCCAAATATACACTTCGTTTTTTTTTTTTTTTTTAAAGAAATGGGTGAAAACAGTTCTTTTATTTCCATATTTTAAAATCTAGCTTTCTTCATTTTGTTTCTGTAAATAATCAGCATCAATTAAATCGTAGAGAACTCAGTGGTAAAGAATAAAAAATTTCAAACCTCCTGAGCTTCATGCAAAGAGAGCTTTTTCTGTGTGCTTCTGTGCAAAATGCAAATTCTTAAAATATCCACTGTAGAAGTGATGTGAAAAGCACATATATTTTGGTTATGTAAATAAATAAACAAAAATTTCTCTTTCGGGATCTGAAATTTAGTTTTCAGTTTTCGCTATTTCATTCATACTCGTGATAAAAGTGGTTAAAATATGGGTCCGGTTAGAATTAAAGGGATTCGTGCTGTAGCATTTTATGGAGGTTTTGTTGGTTTGGTGATTGCTGCTTTATATCCTATTGCCATTTATCCTTACAATCACATTAATGAATATAGTAAGTTTTGCGGAACAACTTTAGAAAGAGTCCTCCAGTCGCCATGTTTACCCACAACTCAAATGAGGACTGACAACCATAGAGATCTAGTTTTTAATATTACTATTTATAGATCCTCAAACAATAATAGGTACTAATTATTATTGGTATAGCTTTAGAATAAGTCCGCTTTTTGTACGGTCGCCAAATTAACGGCATTTCATGGCCGACAGGCCGTGAAATCGTAGGTAAACTTGGCGGCCGGGTTTTAAATATGCGGCCGGCGCCAAGGTCGTTAAAAGCGGACTTATTTTAAAGCTGTTTCTTATTATTACTTTAGGAAATTATGTGGTACTTCTCTAGAAAACCGGCGCAAATCTCGCCAAGCAGATTTTTTGGCGACAGCTCATATACATGGCCTTCCGAAACCGAAACAAACACAAAAGAAAGCTTTATTTCTGCTCAAAAAGAGATCTGCATGCTTACCCCATTGTTACAAAAAAAAACATTATGTAAATAACAAGTTATTAAAAGAAAAACTATATATAAATCTGTTTAAAAATCATATTAATAATCTTAAAATATATTTCAACGAAATTTAAAATTTTACAACTAGTAAGTACAGTATAAAATAATTTTATATGAGTGTTAACTTTTTAAATAAAAAGTTTCATGGAATGACATTGTTGTTATTTTTACAAGCAAAGGGTTACAAGCGGTGATATTACGTTTGGCGGTGGTTGCATCATTATTGGCGACTTTATCGCTTGCGCCGGGATTCTGGAGTAGTACCAATTATGTTAGTAATTAGATCTCTATGGTATTCAATGGTACTCTTCCAGAATCCTGGCGCAAATCTCGCCAAGCAGATTTTTTGGCGACAGCTCACACATGACCTTCCATGACAGATATTCCGTTTTACGCTGGTTGCATCATTATTGGCGACTTTATCACTTGCGTCGGGATTCTGGAAGAGTACCTATTCGATCATCATTTGAGCTGTGGGTAAACATGGCAGCTGAAGGACCCTTTCTAAAGCTGTACCAGTTTTGCTAAATTTTTATCTGATTTTGGAAATTATATTGGTTAATCCAAAAAAAACCCTGGCTCTTAAAATGGATACAGCTTTAAAAAAGGTCCGCTTTTGGAGCGGTTGCCAAGTTGGCAGTATTTCATGGCTGATCGGCCGTGAAATCGTACGTTAACATGGCAGCCGGCGCCAAGGTCGCCAAAAGCGAACCTTTTCTAAAGCTTTTCCCAAAAAGGGCAATAAAATAGTGGATTCTGGCTAACTAGTTCTATAGAATTTCAATAATCAATAGCTTACTCGCCATCGCCAATAAATGGCCTAGGCAACACCTAATTTTGCCAAAAATGTCTCCCGGGCCTGGTTTATTTCGATTTCCCATTATTTTTCGGAGAGTTAAATTAGTGCTTCTCTTTCAGAAGAAACTCAGAAAGTAACTAGAGCTGGTATTGACCAAGAAGCAATTCAACCTGGAGGTAAGTAAGTTGGATGTCACAATAAGAGGTATCTTAAGTAAAATCCTTTGCGACAAAGATTACACATTTATAGATATGAATCAAAGAGTACAGATAATTATAAAATAATTGGCAAACAATGGGAGGGAACCTTCCATTCTCTATGTATATGCATTCATAAAAATTCTATAAGGCAAGTTCAGTGGCAAATCCAGGATTTTTGTCTGAGGGGGGCTGAGCTTCACAAATAACTTAATTGCTATTATGGGCTGTTCAAATATTAACTGAAAGCAACTGAAAGGGGCAACTGAAAGGGAGCAACTGAAAGGGGGAGGGGGTTGCCAGTGCCCTAGACAGATTTTTGTTTAGGGGGGTTACTCAACATCTTCTCTGAGGTCTAATCTTTGGAATACTAAGTTTTAGGTGAGATGACTTCATAAGGTTTTAATTTTGGTGCACTTAGTTTCAAAATTGTGTAAAAATGTCAACTCCAAGTAAAAGGGGGGGTCTGGGGGTCCTCCCCCAGAAAATTTTTGAAAATTTGCCCCTCACAAATAGTGTTTTGCTCATTTTGAAGTCTTAGATTCCACCCAAAGAGCACCACTCATTGTAAGCGGCAGTATTTTCAAGGAAAAAAGTTTATAGTTCTAGGGGGTTTAAGGGTTCCTATTCCAGAAAATGTTTTGAATTTTGCCCTAAAAGTGGCATTTTACTCATGTTGAGACACTTTAGGTTACATCAAAGAGGATCACTCCTTGTGAATCCTAAAAGTTTCAAGAAAAAACCGTACTTATTAGATTCCAAAATTTCGAGGGGGTTTGGGGGTCTTCCCCCAGAAAAATTTAGGAATTTTTACTCTTAAAAGTAGGGTTCCAATTCATTTTGAGACCCTTTGGGTTACACCACCGAATGTCCGCAACGTTGAAATTTTTTTTGGGCTTTATTGCTATTACCAAAACTTGAATGTCTTATTCCTGGGGGGGGGCTGCAGCCCCACTGCCCCCCCTACTGGATTCGCCACTGGGCAAGTTTAAATTTTAGAACCATCACCCATATGGGGCTATGAAAAGAAGGTTCAACAACATTCAAACTAAAACCCACTCCCTTATTTTTTTTTCAGTTGTTAACAGGGTTGGCATGGTTTAAACCAAATGTTTTTTTTTACCAAAAAGACGGTTTTTGGATTTTTTAGAAATTATAAAATTTTTTCAGGATTTATTTTTAAAGAAAGTGTTAGTAAGTATAATCTTTTGCACAAAATAAAAAGGTCAGATTTATCAAAAAATTTACATTTTAAGGTGACTAAAAATCAGAAATCTTTTAATTTAATGGTTTTAAATATTGAATTCTCTATAAACTTAACCTTAATGCTTAAGTTAAACTTATTATATGTTGCAAGAAATAGTTTTATTAATTGCCTTTAAAATGAAACATTATTTCAAAGAGTAAGTGTAGTGCTGATTTTAGAAGTTGGAGGTTAAGAGTATGAGGTGTGAAATTTACAGTGGTAGTATAGTATATTTAATTTAAATTGTGTTATGAGAGAAATTAACTAATAAGATTCAGCATTGCGTTGTGTTAGCAAAATAAAGATATACCCAATGGTTCAGATCAACCTCAACTGACTATTAATGGACAGATGGAAATTGTTAACATACCAGAACTGTAGGTAGTTTCAATTAGATGGTTAATTTATAAAAATGATGAAGAGCACTGATGGTCAAACGAGAAGAACCAATAATTCACAGAATTGGGATCGCCAAGTTGATCCTTTGAATATGATGAATAGCTAGGATAAAACACACTTTAAAAAAACACACTTGGTTGTACGTTGTACGTAATCATTCAGCAGCTGTCTTTTTGGCCGCCCGGTTGACCAAAGAAAAGGAGCTAAGGGGAAGCTGGAAAAAGTAAGGGATGATGCAGCAATGAAGAAACTCAAGTTCACGAACTAATCACTTTTATTTTGATCAAGTCATATGGCAGGCAGAATCAGTAAAACCACGTTAATCACTTTTTCGTACTTTCGACACGTCTTCCCATTTCTACATTAGTTCGCAAATCACAAGAATTGAATTTCAAGAGAAGGCTAGGACCGCGGTCTTACCGCACAGGCACAGAAGGCATTCAGGTCAATTAGTAAAGAAGGAGCGATGTTGCGGACTACACTGCACAGGCACCCCGCAAGAACATCATAGGGAATCACTGGAACACGGAGGGAAACAAGAGTTTGCGGCGAAGGATGAAGGAGTTTTACGGATGGCCCAAAAAAATCCGGGACGCTTGTTGAAAAATCAAGGCAGGAGTGACGCAGTTTAGTTCAGTAAATCTATAGTGCTCTGCGTGTCCGAAAAACGCTGTGTTGAAGGTTAAATACCTCAAGAGCAACCCTTATGGCAATCGCCATAATAAATGCCAAGTAGCCAATGGCTAATACACGGAGAGTTAAGATAGGTTCCTAAGAGGATGCTATTATCACTTCCAAAATGTTGGAATTTGGCGATATGATGAAAACGGGCAAAGCATTGCATCAGATTAATTAAAACAGAAAGGCGCCTGGGTGGGGCAAATAAAGAATAGAGTGATTGGACTTTCACGTGGTTCGATACGAAGCGAAGCGTGGGAGTGTTGAAAGATTCTACATAGCTGCATATTAATTGCTAGTCAAAGAGACTCCAAGAAGAACTCGTGATGCGAAAAGAGGAAATTTCCAATACAAGTGAAAATAGGTTTGCTCGCATAGCAACAGAGAAAGGGTTTATGATTTGAATATCTCTTATCGAAATTTAGAAATACGAATAAAGAACACGAAACTATGTGGTGTTGTGAAACTTCACCACATACTTCACCACAGTAAGTAAAGATATACAAAAGTTATCTGTTTTTCACTGATAAAAGATGGCTTGGATTTTAATTAATTGATAAAACCAATTTGTCAGTCATAAAAACCAGTTGGTTTTTTACTTAATTAATAAAAAACCATTGATTTCCTTAATCAGATTAATTATCTCAATCATTTATCCAATTTTAATTAATATTAGTTGCTTACATTTCACTTTTATTTATTTAAAAAATTAAATTTTCTCTTTCTAAAGAAATTTCTTAAGTTCATAAATTAATCCATATAATTAAGATAATTAATTTGATTATTTTACCATTTAATAATTAATCAAATTAATTATCTCAATCAATTATCCAATTTCAATTGACATTAGTTGTTTACATTTCACTTTTACTTTTTATTTAAAAAAATAAAATTTTCTCTTTCTAAAGAGATTTCTTAAGTTCATAAATTAATCCATATACAGTAAAGCACCGTTTATACGTCTCTCATTTATACGTCTTTTACATTTATACGTCGTTTTCGCTAAGTCCCAATTCATTCAAATAATCAAAATTGTTTTCAATTATACGTCTTTTCATTAATACGCCATTTTACGTCGGTCCCTTGAAAGACATATAAACGGTGTTTTACTGTATAATTAAGATAAATAATTTGATTATTTCAAACATTTATCCAAGATAAATTAACACTGATTTTTATTCACTACAATAATATTAGATATTCAAATTGGAATATTTTAAAAACAAATTAACTTAATTTTAATTAACAAATTAATTTAATTTTAATTAACAAATTTAATTAATTAATTGAAATATACAAATCATTTATCAATTATAAACAACCCCTGAAATAAATGTCTCATTTACAACTCATTTCAAACATCAGTGCTAAAATAACTTATTCTGAAAAATAAAATTCTAAAGAAACTTGGTTTAAACCAAATAAACCCGTTTTTTTGGTTTAAAAAAAACGCTTTTTTCCAACCCTGGTTGTTAATTTGTGTATCAGTGTAACTGTCACTGCCAATTTTTTACTTTGACATAACTGCAAGTGGCTTTACAAGATGAAGTGGCCTTCGTGAATAATTGTAATTTAAATTAAGCTTTATATTTTATTGTCCAATAATAAAATCACTCTTGAGTGCTGTCACTTGTTGCCAGTCCTGTTGTTTTGGATTGAGTAACAATACTACAAGTGGTGAGAAAGGAAGGGAAGATTAAGGGCAAAAAATCTTCTGATAGACTTTAAAAAGAGATTGTTTTAAGTCATAAACACACCAACCATATCAAACCTTTCAAATCCTACAATCAATGGTGGAAAAAATGTTTGAAATGTATTTGAATAGGTGGAACAAATTTAATTAACTTTATTGAATGGAACCTTTTCTTTTCCTTCTCAGCTTTTCTGAAAATTGAGGATGTTTCTAATGTTTTAACAATTTGAATTTCAGAATAAAGGCGGGATTTTATATGTGATAACAATTTTAGAATTTTAATCTGTACAGAACTTGTGACTGTTTGAGTATTTTTTATTAGATTATTCACAGTGGAATTATCATAATTACCTAGTTTCACATACATTATCTCTTTTTTTGTTTACTTAGGTATGAAAGTTTGGTCAGACCCTTTTGACAGAAAGAAATAAGTTATCATTTTCGCAAATTTATATGCCCTCCTAAGAAAACTTATGTAAATGTATATAAGCATGTATATTGTATTATGCTGCATGGTTCTTATCTGAAATGTACTTTAATAAATATAAATTAGAGTAAAATATTTGAAAAAATTTATTCATTTTCTGTTGTGAGTCAAGTGATGTTAATAAGCCTATATAGAAATGTGTCCGAGGTTTCCCTCTGGTATTTGCGCTATTTCCAGAGGTCAAAATATTCTGCGGTTCGATTCCGTTAGAGTCCCCGCTAAATATCGCCATGTTTTTTGAAAGTCAAAAAGTAGAAATATTGCTAATTAATTTCAAAAGTCATAGTATAAGAAGTTTCATTAGACCAATATGTTCAGTTTATCAATAAAAATCAGAAAAATGTCGATATTTGAATACAATAGCGTTCAAGAAAACATGGCGATATTTAGCGGGGACTCTAACGGAATTGAACCTATTCTGCTTCATGTTTTTGATCAAAATTTAATTTTGGAACAGAAGGGTTGAAGTTTTTTTACACTGTTCAGCTTATACTGGGAAACTTTTTTAACCAATTGTCAGGTATTTGGATTTATCATCCTTGATCCATGGAAAGCCCAAAAAAGTACCTATTCTGTGTTACCAGCAGGCACCTGCAGACAATAGCCATCGAGGTGGAGCAATACTGGGAAACCACAACTCATTAGTGTTCGGCAACCACTGGTCAAAAAGTAGTTAACTACCAACTAGTCTAGAAAAAAGTAGTTGTAACTACTAGTTAACTACTTTTTCTTGGAAGTAGTTGTAACTAGTAGTTGATTATTTCGCAAAGTAGTTAACTAGTCTATTTAATTTCATAAGATATTTTCTCCCAAATTTTCTATTACTTTTTCTTACCTGTAGCAAAAATATCATGGCTAAAGATTCGCCAATTTTTGATAGGTATACAGGTTTTTGGTGTCTTAAAGTTTTCTAAGTTGTATTTATATTAGTCAGTACAGTGTCGTATATAAGGGGGGTTAAGGTTAAGGGTTCTAAACCCCCTTAGCCTGAACAATATTTTAAGCCCAAAATTGGGCCTTTAACTTTAAGTATTGCCTTACTAATTTTTGATGCAGGAAAAACATCTAGAATCCTCGTAAACCTAGCCTAAAATCGCTTTTCAAAGTGCTGGAATTTCCAGGAGAGAAAACCATGAACTCCCATGTTGAATTTCTAGAGAGGATTTCAAAAAAGGGTTGCATTTATATGTCAATTGCTGGGATGAAATATATTTCAAGGTTGCCAAATATGAAAATGTATCACAAAAAATGGCATTGTTAGTAGATGTAACATATTTTTTAAAATTTTGATCTTTCAATATTTTTTGAAGTTTAATTGAACTTTTTGAAAGTAGTTGGAACTAGTAGTTGGTGAAAAAAGTAGTTTAACTACTAGTTCAACTACTCTAAACCAAAAGTAGTTGAACTACTAGTTAACTAGTAGTTAACTAGTGCCAAACATTACAACTCATGTTTATTTAATCTGATCTAATTTATTTGTAGAAACTGAAAAAATATACAAAACTAACCCAATTTTATTGGTTTAAAATACATTCTTACACAACAGCAGAGCACACAAGTTTTTCTATAGTGTAATTCCAGTTTACACCATAGTGTTTCAGATTATCACACTAATTAACAAGATGCAGTCTTAAAAACTAAGCTACTGCCTAAACAGCAACAGATTTATCACAGTTAATGATAGGAATAATGAATGATCCCTAAATGAGATGCAAATGTTATGACATGTAACAAGAAATGACGGATGAAGGTGAGAGACTGAGCTCATCTCCAATGTAAAAAGTTGGAGGATTCATCCCTTTAGATTCAGATGTAACAAGATCCAAGTATGACAAAATTGATGCTCGGGGTTTCGCAGACGTGATACGAAAAGATGCAAACTCGGGAGTGGAGTGTGAAGTATGCATGTCCGACTTGACAGGATAAAAAGGTAGTAGATTGATTTGAAATGGACTCTTAGCACCTAAAAGAAGGCAAAAGAAATATATATATTGCTTATACATTTGTAATATATTACATTTGTAGCTGATAAAGCAGGAGAAAATATTTAGCTTCCACTAAACAGGTACATAAAAAAAGTAAAGAGGTAGCATGGAAAATGTATTTTAAAAGTATGACGTTTATTTGAAATTCAGGCAATTCTTTAGGTTTAGAAAAACTATATACAGGGGTGGAACAGGTGGAACCCTATTTTGGAGCAGTAAAAATACGTTTTTGGAGCAGTTCGGAGCAGTAAATTTTTTTGGAGTAATTTGGAGCCGCAAAATTATAATAAGACTTTTTTTGCATATAGACCAGTAATACTAATGGATTTTAGATAAACCCAAGTTATACCTAAAATATCAACTGGTTTTAAAATTTTGTCCTAAACAGGGATATGATTGAATGCGCACATTTTTCGTTTTGGTGCAGCCGTTTCATCCCTGTATATAAAAATACAGAAAGTGTAAGCACAAATAACTCACTTATTTTGTCTCTTTTGGCTTTTAGTCTATTTAATGCTTCTTTTCCATCTTCATCTCCTTTGTCAGCTGAAATTTGGCACAATGCCATGGCTAAGTCCAAGTCCAACTCACAACCTTAAGAATAAATTGTCACTTGTTAAATATTTATTTAATCTAAGTGTATATTAGTGGTAAAAGTGTCAAAATCATAGATTGCATACAGTTTTTGAAGAGTTTTGTGAGGCTTAAGGCTACAAGCCTAGCCTACTAATTCTGTTGCATTCCAGGAATGTTCAAAAATGTGTTAACTCATTTTAGAATGTTTAATATTTGGCAATTATTTATTTCATTTATTTATATTTTATTGTATTTATTTTTGTTTAATATTCCTAAATGTTTAAAGGTAGAACTCTTAGTTAAAAAGTACTGTTCTAATTTTACTTATAAAATACAATTTTGACCAATAGAAAATGCATTAAAATATTCCACATAACAGTTCTTGTCTGTAATATTGTCCGTCTTTCTTTACTAGGCGGTTGGAAATGAAGAAAACCAAGTTCAAGTCGGATTGTGGGAAATTTGGGTAGCTAGCTTGGCCTCCTAAGTATCTTCTTTGAAGAAGAGGGGTAGTTATTGGCAAGACATAACCAGTTTGGCACTTTCTATACTTCCCTAACCCTAAGGGAGTGAATGGCCGCACTCATTTGGGGTTACACTAACCCCCTAGAGAGGAAAGATGGACTTTATAGCAAACAGCATTCAAAAAAGAATCTACTTCCAAGGTTATTATAGAACTTATAAAAGATAGTAAAAAAATTCTCAAGGTGAGGTGTTTTTTTTAAGTTATAAAATTTGGTTATTCTTAAATGTGTATAGGTTTATCAAATTTTAGGGTTAGTTACCATGACATTCGTTTCACAAGTTTCTTACAGAATATTTAACTTATGAATGACTTTGATACCCTTTAACAAACAAGACCAAATACTGACTAATTTTACCTCCAAGTCCTTCTTCATAAAATCTACTGAGCTTCAAAGTTGACTTAGAATGGCCCAAAGCAGAATTTTGAGAGTAAATTGCAGCAGCCTTAATCATGTTTTTATCAACACCCCAACCATTTTCAAGGCACAATCCAAGGTAATATTTTCCATCTAAATTCTGGGGAAAAAACAGGGTTTTACACATCATAGTATTACACAAAATAGAGATAGCTTTTGAACATCTTAAATTGGAAGTTTTTTACAGGTCCCTTAAATTTGCTATTAAATCAATGTCGAAAAATTGTGAATAAATTTTTTTAAATGCAAAAAGATAGAAAAAACTGTTATAGTTATGAACAAAACATTATAACAAAACTAAAATATGACAGTTATCAGAAATTTCTTTTGATAAAAATATACTTACATCATTTTTAGCTAAGTGTTCAAATATTTCATAAGCATCAGACCATTTTTCTGTCTCCAAGTATTCTAGTCCTATGAGCAGTTGTGCCTAAATACAGAAAATACCAAACACAATAATCAGAAAAACTTCTAAGTTACATATAATTTAGCATACCTAATTTGATAGTTGTAATACAACATTACCTGAGGAATACCTTGTTCTGCTGCAGCAGCTAGCAGCAGTTTTGCTGCCTCAGGGTCTACAGGCAGGCCTCCTAAGCCCTTAGTGAAATATATTGCCAAGTTAAAAGAGGCCAAGCCATGGCCTTTAATTGCAGCTTTTCGATAACAAAATGCTGCCTGAAAAGAAAATGTTATCACACTTAAGGCATATAGTTGAAACATAATTTTGAACACAAACATAGTTACATTCCAAATATCACAAAAGAATATCAAAATAAATATGTATTACTTACTCGACTCGTATTTACACGTGTTCCTTTACCAAGCTCATAGCAAAGTCCCAAGTTGTAAAATCCTTGACTAGATCCTAAGCGAGCAGCTTTTTGAAAGCTTCGAAAAGCTTTTTTGCTGTCAGTATCTAGACATGCTAATCCAGCTGAGTTATAAACCATGGCTTCAAACTGAGTAACTTCTTCAAGAAAATCTTCCACAGAATTAGGTTTCTCACTCTCCTGAAATAAAAGGATTACAAAGTTTTAAAAATCATTTTAGTGAACGGCCCTTAAATTTGGAGGTATAAACTCACCCTCCTAAAAGAAAAGAAAATTAAAGTATTAAAAAATTACAAACAGTTTTTCCCATTCTACAGGGTGTACAGGGATTAAAGTTTTAATTTTAAATGGATGTAAAAAGAGAACTAATACTCACATGGCTATGGTTAGTCACCATTTGATACTGACTTGGTACATCTTCAACTTCTTCAGGAAATTTACTCTGTTCAATAGATGGTAATCGAGTAGCGTCATCTTCCATTGCAAGCACATTTCTTTGAAATGTACAATGTGGTACTCTCTCATGCTTAAACAAGGAGTTGAAGTAAATGTGATGAAATTTCAAACACAATATTGTTGCTGTACCCTGTAAATTAAGAAACAAAATATAATTCTTAATAGATTTCATTTCTCTCTAATTTCCTTAAAATTTTGAATGAATAGTCCCAAAAGTAGTTTTGCTTTCAACCCTAAAGAAAAGAGATGGAAATAATTACAAACACAAATTAAATTAAAGCAATTTTTAAATGATAAGAAATTTAAGATCAAGTAAGGGGAGGAGATGCCTCCTTATCAGTGGCGTCCATAGGGGCACCCCCAACCAAAATTTCCCCAAATTCCAATTTTTATTAATTTAAAAATTATTTATTTTTTCTCCTCTTTGAATTTATAATTCTCTACCATTAGCCTTAATGCTAGTAATTATTCTCTCCCCTAAAACACTTTAGTCAAAAAACTCCACCGTCTCGCCAACAGATTTCCTTTCGGGTCGACAGCCCCCGGATATATACCGAACGAGGTATAAAAACTGTCGAGAATATTAGCTCTATCATATCAAATCAAAATATCAAGAATTTAGCACGCTAATCTGTTAGGGAGAAAGGGGCTGCTGTTTCATCAGCCCTTCCCCGCCGCCGAGCAAAAGAATTATCTTTTTTTTTCTTTCGCGAGCATTGTAACCCCATCAGAGATAAGAAAAAAATTCCTGATTTCTACTAATAAATCACATTGGCTTTCTAGCTTTTCTCACTTAAACACTATTTTCGTTTTTTTTATTTATAGCTTCTTTTCAACGTGAGAAACAATTCTGTTCAGCTATTTCGGCTATTCAAAAAGGATTTATTTTTACTTTTTAGTAGTCATGTTTTTTCTTTTTATACATAACGAAGGGAATTATCTCTCTTCAGTTTTTGATTTCATTCAAAGCGAGCTATGACCAACTTGTCTTTGTAAGATTGCATTAATGAGTTAAATAGGTAAGTGACATGTTTGCAGGGTTGGCAAAAAACTGGGTTTTTTTAAAAAAACCAAAAAAACCGGGTTTATTTGGTTTTTTTGGTTTAAACCAGGTTTTTTTGGTTTAAACCAAGTTTTTTTAGAATTTTTTTTATCAGAATAAGTTATTTAAGCATTGATGTTTGAAATTGAGTAGTAACTGAGACATTTATTTCAGGGGTTGTTTATAATTGATAAATGATTTGTATATTTCAATTAATTAATTAAAATTAAATTAATTTGTTTTAAAAATAATTTTTGTTTCTAAAATATTCCAATTTGAATATCTAATATTATTGTAGTGAATAAAAATCAGTGTTAATTTATCTTGGAAAAATGGTTGAAATAATCAAATTATTTATCTTAATTATATATGGATTAATTTATGAACTTAAGAAATTTCTTTAGAAAGAGAAAATTTTATTTTTTAAATGAGAAGTAAAAGTGAAATGTAAACAACTAATGTTAATTGAAATTTGATAATTGATAAAGATAATTAATTTGATAAATTATTAAATGGTAAAATAATCAAATTAATTATATGGATTATTTATGAACTTAAGAAATTTCTTTAGAAAGAGAAAATTTAACTTTTTTAATAAATAAAAGGGAAATGTAAGCAACTAATGTTAATTGAAATTGGATAAATGATTGAGATAATTAATCCGATTAAGGAAATTAACGGTTTTTATTAATTTAGTAAAAAAACCCAACTGGTTTTTATCTGTTTATAAACAAACCAACTGTTTTTTAGTTTTTATCATTAAAGAACTCAACGGTTTTTATTAATTTACTAAAAAAATCAACTGGTTTTTATGACTGAGAAATAAGACAAATTGGTTTTATTAATTAATTAAAATCCAAGCCATATTTTATCAGTGAAAACAGATAACTTTTGTGTATGTTTAGTTACTCTTTGAAATAATGCTTCATTTTAAAGGAAATTAATAACTATCTCTTGCAAAATATAATAAGTTTAACTTAAGCATTTAAGGTTAAGTTTAGAAATAATTCAATAATTAAAACCATTAAATTAAAAGATTTCTGATTTTTAATCACCTTAAAATGTCAATTTTTTTATAAATCTGACCTTTTAATTTTGTGCAAAAGATTATACTTAACACTTTCTTTAAAAAATCCTGAAAACATTTTATAATTTCTAAAAAAACCAAAAAAACCAAGTGGTTTTTTTGGTAAAAAAACCATGGTTTAAACCAAATGGTTTAAACCGGCCAACCCTGCATGTTTGTGACTGTTATTTAAGTGTAAGGTGACCAGACGACCCTCTTTTCTGAAAAAGTTTCATGAAATGTGAAAAACGTAAAGAAAAAGATTCTTTTCAATTTTGGGGGTAATCTTTTAAATGTTTTATAGGTAGTCTGAATTATTATTTAATTATGAGTTATTTAAAAATTTAAAAACAATTGTCTTAATAAGGGTGCTCTTACAATATTTAATAATGTTCTTATAATATAGTTCCCATATCTTCTATTTGATTTTTTCAACATTTTTGTTTAATAGAAATAGTGTAGGGGATTGAATTGCATCCCCACAAGAAAGGGGTGCAATTCTGTGTGTGTGCGTGCGTGTGTGCTGTAAGTGAACTTCAACAGCTTAAATTTTTCTTGCTGTCTTATAATGAGAAAATCGTAGTAAAGAAAAGAGGTCCTTGTTTCCATGTTTTTTAAACTTATTTAGCATAGTATCACTTAAAATATACGTTTTCAACTTGGTCCAGCTGGAGCAGCACCCCCTATAATTTAAGCTACGAGCCGCCACTGCTCCTTATTACTCATATGCTGACAAACCTGTAAGTGTGATATTTCCAATTTAATTAGCAATATATTATCCTGTCTACTGTTAAACTCAGCGGCACAATCCTTGAGATTTGGTAATGCTCTTCAGATTGAGCGACACAGTTGATGGGATAGTGCCACAATTACTAATAACCTTGTAACTTGGTAATGACTAAACTAAGTGCCAACAATTAAGGGTAAATAATTAACTTTCAGCAGGAATAAATATTGATGATTAATCAATAGCATGCAGAAAATATCCAAGTAAAAACACTTACCACCCAGCCAGCAGTATCGTAAAGGAACGACTTGGACAAAAGGTACTGAAACTGAGAACATTTCCAGAAGCGTTCACTTTGCCTCTGCTTTCTAAAACGCTCTTTTTGGTTATTACTTTCATCAGAGTATCTAAAACAGTCACAGCAAGTTAGTTCAGTTGTTTATTTTATGCCTAAATTAAACACATTAATGACGTGACTTCTCCAACATGGTGTGATTGTTTCCCATTTTAGAGATTTCCCATTTTCATCCTCTCTGAAACAAATTTCTATGTATGCTACTGCATATCTGTCAGCATTAAGAAATGAAAATTCAGGAGACTTTTGCATGTTAAAGACTAAAAAAATATTAATGTAGGGTTTTTGGGAGGGCACTTCACGTTAAATGGAGATTTTACACAATAAGCAAACTAATAAATTATAAAGAATAAGTTAAAAATATAAAAAGCCATGAGCTATTTTAATGTTGGTGCCACAATCTGTACAAAAAGCAAGGGAAATACCTATCATGGATTTTTAAAAAAATTTCCTTTGAATAACATTCTTTAAACTGGTTTAAATACATTAAAACATGCACTCATTGTTAATAATATAAAACAAGCACACATGAAAGAATAAATTGCAACCAAGGTACCCCAGTTGTTTTATAAGTAACTCGAGGATGTAACTTTTACTGGCATATAAATAGGCAAATTATTTATTGCATAGAAAACAAATTAATTTCTACTATTTATTCTATCTTCTGAACAGCTTTCTTCTACGGGTACGGCAATTATTGAAAGTCGACAAGGGTGATAATCCCTTATATTAGTGATATCAATGTAAGGCCACTTGGTGTCTTCTATAAGCGCCACATGGATTAAAAGTCGCTGTACCCGTAGATGAAAGCTGTTCTCTATCTTCTAATTATTATCCTAAAACACAGACAAACTATACAAGTATAATAAAGGAGAAAAATTTTATTACCTGTATTTTTTATGACTTGGAGTAGTAACTGCAATTTGAGAGAATATTGGATTCTGGTTCTTATTTTCAAAAGGCCACTGATTACAAGCATACCATCTTGGATTAACTAAAATTCAAAAAAATGATTAGTTATTTGTAATTGAATACTCATGACTGGTTGAAATTTAGCTTATCAGCTCAAAATCTTAATAGAACATATTCCTCAGCTGTGAACTTAAGTAAGGCTGACCAATATAGCCTGAAATCATACAATGATACTTGCTCAATTAAGAGTTTAGCACGTAGCGTCACAGTTTTTTGAACGATATTCATCTAACAACACGTTGGAACAAGTTAGCATTCATATAACAGATACCAAAAATAATTTTAATATACGTGATCAGTTACGAAGCCTTTATTGTTAACATACCGAAATTTCTGCCAAATTTCCACATAATTTAGCAGATGATAAAGTTTTATATCAGTATTTTCCTCTTTAAGTTTGAGTTTCGGTCCAAGTTTTGGTTGATTTTATTTGTTTATTTTTATTTTTTTCTCAATTTTTAAGTTGAGTTGTACTTGAACCTCTATGACTTAAACTGCTTTAGTTTTAAAACCAATAATGTAGGTTTGAAAAATAAAACCTTTAAGAAATTCTTAATTCAAATAATTATTCAAAAGTAAGTCGCTTGATATTATTTTTTTCAATGAGTGCTTCCATTACTTGTTTACGGCACGTTTACGGCTTAAAATCTATATAAAGTAAAAGTAGTAGTTGTTATACAGTACTTTGATAAATATTTATTTACTTTGAGGATCACATGTTAGAGTTCAAACGTTCAAACAATAAGTTCTCTTTTCTTCATTTTCTATCAAATTTCCTTAACTCCTATAGCCGCATCTCATATTGCGATCGTAATTATTGTTTAACAGGCTAAAATTATCAAAATAGCGAGCTAAGATTGGTGTATTTCTGAAAATACCTTACTGTTGTTAAATTTGAAAGTAGAAATTAGTTTTGATCGCAATGAATTGCTTTAAAATTAAAAATAATATTCTAAATTTACTACACCATCAACATCTTCAAAGCAGGTATCTATCTTTACATTTAATATCTTCGTGCTAGTACTATTTAATGACTTTTATTTTTTCTTGAGACATTAAAACAGCAGGGTCTCCTATGTGCGTCTCACCCTCACCACTGGTATGTGCCCGATGGGCCTGGGATTCACCTTGACTCTGGACTGAGTCGCTGTGAGTTCTCTTGCCTATGACGTCTGCGGACTGGACACACGAGATCCCTTAAATTTATCGACGGGGAAAAGGTTTTCCCAACCTGCACCATCTGTTTTATACATCAGGCTTCGCCCAGGCATCTTCTTGAATGCATGGGTGTGTCAAATAAGGAAATATTGGACTTCATTAATGTTTATGACTTGTTTTGTATAATTTAATTTGTTGTACTTCTAAATTTTTCTTTGTATTTGTGCTTTATGCATTAGGGATGATAAAAAAAAATTCTTGTTATTTATTGCTGGGTTACCTAATATTTGAAAAACATTCCCAAATAATGTTTATAAGTTCCTATTAAGATTAAAATTTATAAAGATATATACTTAAGGCTTAAGGGCTGTAAAATTCTGAATTACTATTAATTTATTTGGGGAATTGGGTGTTATTGATAATGTTTTATAAATTATACATTTACATACATGGGCGGATTTAAGGAGGTGCATGGGGGTGCAACGCACCCCCAACTTTTTGAGAAAATTCCATTTTTATAGAGGAAAATAATGTTTTCAAAGTCATCAGGGGCAGCTTGCACCCCCAAGTTTTCCAGTACGCACCCCCAGGGTTCACCATCTAAATCCACCCATGTTTACACAAAAAAAAATAAAAAAGAAAACACTTCTTTTAATTTAATTGTTATGTGTTTTGATACTTGTTTATTTTTTGGTGATTTATAAGAACACTTACCACTTGCACCCAGCTAATCCTAAATTATCCCACACTGTTAATTGAGGTACAGTAACATGTCACTAAGCAACCAGGGGTTCATGTAGAAGAAAATTGGGTTTAATTAAGGATCCTTCAACAAATTTCACTGCTCTGCTCCTTGCTACAACCTACTAGCTGGGTATACCAGTCAGACTGCTAGAAAATAAATTATCTCCCTAGTTGGAGGTGCCAAAACTACCTAACTGTTTCTAAAAAAAATACTTTAGTTCTTGTACTCCATCTCTAAATTCAATTGAGTATACAGTAGAGCCCCGATTATCTGCGCAATTGGGTGGCAAGGGTACCGCGGATAGCGAAAATCGCGGATAACCCGAAAAAAGACTAAAAATGAGGTGAAAACACGAAAAAAATATTTCAGCATAAAAACTATGTTTTATTGTACAAAAAACATTACATGTAAAATTATTAAAATATGTACAGTACAGCAGAAACCTTTGCTCTACATCTAAAATATCTCTAATCTCATCTAAAATTCGCTCTCATCGTTAAATTTTTTTTTCGTGGCACTCGCGGATAATCGGGGTTCTACTGTAGTTTGAGAAATTTTTCTTTCTATAAATGTACGAGATTACAATTATTGACAGTGCACATTGTTTTTAGGTGTATTAGTGATGTACAACGTAAAATCAAGAACAGCTATTACTTCATGCATGGAGATGTGCTTCTATCTAGTTCAACTTTAGGTCAAATCTTAGATGAGGCTGCAGATAAGTCTGGAGACCGTGTTGCTTTTATATCAGCTCATCAAAGGATATCAAGAAACTTTACTGAATTTCGTCATGAGGTTCATATCTTGTACCTATTATTTTTCTATACTATTTTATTTAAATTTTTGTATCTAATACATACTATAATTTTTTCTGTAATTTTCTTTTATAAAATACTGTTTATGTATTTTCAATAGTCTATTCTATAAAATTTATATATTTTAGAGGCTTTAAATTTTTATTTTAAACTTTTTAGGTTAATAAAGTTGCATCTGGTTTTATTTCTTGTGGTCTTAAAAGGGGTGATCGAATAGGAATATCTAGTTCAAATCGGTATGAATGGCCAGTGCTACAATTTGCTACTGCCAAAGCTGGATTAATCCTGGTATGTAAATTATTGATTAAAAATATTTTTTATTATGAAAAGAACAGTCTAAGTGTATCCTTAATAAAAATGTTATTTTATGAAGTAATTCCCTGTTCAAAATGTCTGGTATCTAAGTTTTTTCTTCCTGAGTGGAGGTTTGAAATTGGAAATCTTTTTTAAAGGTAAATATTAATCCTGCTTCTCAACCTGGAGAAATAGAATATATTCTGAAAAAGGTAATTATTAAACTTTTTCATATTATCTAGTTTGATTCAAAATAAATCTGGTTTATACTTTTGAGAATAATCACAACTTATTCATCTAATGGAAGTGGTTTACCGAAAGTAAAATATAGAAAAATAATAAATGCATCAAATATCAAGGAGAAAATAACACCTTGTAACTTTACTAGTTTTGTTAGTACAGTAACGGACCCTTTATCCGGGAACCCAAAATCCGGAAGGATCCGAAATCCGGCTCGCGTTTAGAATTTGTTTTTTTTATTTTGAAGAATTTTAAGTCAGTAAATAGCTGTTGCGCGTGCCGCCTTTTGCGACATCGTCTCGGTGCGAAATGAGACGCGGCCGAATCGTATCGTCCCCGCGCTTAAACGGCCGTTCCAAAATCGGCTGCTGCCTCGCTATCGGCTCTTGCCGCGACGACCCACGTGCTTTGCCGTAAGTTTTTTTGCTGGATCCGTTAGGCATACTTGTATAATATACACGAACGCGCGAACGGCGTTCGCAGAAAATTTCACCCTCTGCAGAAAATTTTCTGCAGACAAACTACAAAAATATTTTTTTTTCAGAAATTTTTCTGCAGAATTTATTTTTAATCGTTAAATTTTTCTTATGTTTGTCGCCAAATGCTTCCATTAGCGGGATCACGAATTTCGAAAGAATCGGAATCGCGAAAGTTGGGAAATCGCAACTTCTCCCGTAAGTTCCGTTTTTGCTCGCGGAGTCGGCTTCGTATCGCGTTGTTGTTGCGATGTAGAAAAAACAACTTTTCCGTAGTTAGAAGTCAACAAGTCCGGAAGTAAAAAAATAGCGATTTTTCGCGAAAGTTCCGTTTTTCTGGCAAAAATATAGGTTTTCTAATTTGCAAAATTTTTGAAAGGCTACTTTGAGAAGCAACTTAAAGAAAATAATTCAGTTTTTTTAATCGTGTTAGATTATAACCTGTATCCTGTATATGATACTTGATTAAATATCTGATATTATTTGAGATTCTAATAATACTTTTAAAAATTCATTTGACTTTTTTCTTCACTTAGCAAAACATTTATTGGTAAAAAAATTAAGTTATTTAATTAAATTTAAAGTAATCAATAAATTATCCTAGTATTTAACTGATTTCCTAAATTTTCATCCGATTTTAGTTGCATTTTGGTTATTTTCATGCAAATGAAGATAACGTGAAACATGTATCTTTCTTTGTTTAGAAAAAATAGAAAGATATTTTCATCTAGACCAGGGTTTCCCAAACTTTTTCATGCATCGACCCCTTGGTAGTATTTTACCTAGGCCATCGACCCCCTTTCAAAAATCCGACTAAATGTTTTAAGAAAAATTATTTATGAATGAAAATCTAACTAACATTTTACAGCTGATTCCACTCTAGCGGTGGATTCAGGATTTGTTTTTTTTTGGGGGGGGGCTAAGAATTTTCAATATGAAAATAGTCCTCCAATATCCTAAAGGGGGGTGGTCTGGGGGTCCTCCCCCAGAAAAATTTTGGAAATTTAAGTCTAAAAAGGAGATTTTCAACTCGTTTTGGTTCACCTAATCCGGATTTCGGACATACATTTTCTACTATTTCTCACTGTTAGTTCTTAATTCTTTTTTTTGGGGGGGGGGCTAAAAAGCCCCCTGGATCCGCTAGTGTTCTACTCACTAGTAATGTACAGTTCAATCTGGATAATTTATATAGGTGAACCAAATAAGCAATATACTACCAATGAAGCATTAATCTTTAAAAACTTTGAAATTAAAACTTAGTATGTAAAGTAAGTTCAAAGGACCAGGAAAATTCTTTGAATGATCCACAGTAATAAGAAGCTGTTCTCATCAGCAATTTTCTTTTTTATGACTGTTTAACTTTCATCGCCCCCCTACCGACCCCTTAAGCCTCGTCGACCCCCAATCGACCCCTAGAGCTTCATCGACCCCCTTTAAACATTCATCGACCCCCAGGGGGTCGGTACCGACCCCTTTGGGAAACCCTGATCTAGACTATCAATATTAATGACTGGTTAAATGCCAGTTTAAAGTTCTTAAATTCCTCCCGAGTATAACCCAGTTAAATTAAAATTTTTCTTGTTAAAATTATTTGTTTCACACATTAAACAAAATTATACATCATAACTAAGCTCACATGCTTTTTCCTCTTTTTTCATCTTTAGATAAACTCCCCTGCAATTTGGGTATTTCAGTTATAATGTTTTTTTTAGAGAGATTTAAAAATGTGTAAATTCCTGCAGAAAATTTTTTGGAAAAAATTTAAGTTCACAGAAAGGTTT
This sequence comes from Tetragnatha versicolor, assembly GCA_024610705.1. Lineage (NCBI taxonomy): Eukaryota > Metazoa > Arthropoda > Arachnida > Araneae > Tetragnathidae > Tetragnatha > Tetragnatha versicolor. Next base: position 2,332,039 of record JANDEH010000001.1, read on the forward strand.
TTATTTTATACAAGTATGCCGTTAGGATTGGAACGGACTATGTCGTTTCAGCGGGTATTTTGGTTTTACAAAAGTAGCTGCATCTTTAATGACGTTTTTTCCGGGACGGACCCGAAATCCGGAAAATTCCGAAGTCCAGGATGATGTCAGCCCCGAGCTTGCCGGATAAAGGGTCCGTTACTGTAGTTATTTGTGGTGTTTTCTTCCTGTTATAGAATTGAGTATTTCTAATTCTGCTAATACTACTTTTAACTGAAAAAACAAATTAATAAAATTTTAAAGGATTAAGTTGTTTTCTGTTCTTAAAAAAGAAAATTTCAGGCATTATGGAAGTGTTATTGAAAATGTTTTTAGCATTTCTCTCTTACAACAATGTGCAAAATTAATAGAGTTGGCTTTAAATGGTTACTGAATGCTCATTGCTCATATATAGTGTTTCCAGTTATCCAACTAAACCAACTGAGGGCATCGGTGCAAAAACCAGGTATTTCCACTTTCGACTCAAACTCACTTTTGGGAAATGTTTGGCGATGCCTTCAACGTGGGTGTTTGTTTAGGGTTGCTGTATACAATTGCCATAAGTACGGGAATCTAAATTGTTCAATTACAAGCCCTAGCAAGAGTTATAGTAACCCTAGTACCTGAACCATGAACCCTCTGTGCTTTTTAAAATTGCATTTTCCTATCAGTTCACGGTTTGATTCACAGACAAATTAGACCTGTCAGTGGGCGAAGCTTATTCATTGGCCTCATCCTCCTAAAAAGATCAACCCTCTACTTATTGATTACTCTAAACCAGGTATGGGCAACCTTTTTGAATCTGCGGGCTGGACTCAAAGATTAAAATGACTTGGAGGGCCATAGAGTATATAATAGGTAATTTTGAAAAAAGGCAGGGTTTTTTTATTAAAAACAGAGTTACTAAAGTTAAACATTAATCTGGACTAGAATTATGTTATGTTGATTAAGCATTATTATAAGTATAATGCTTTAGTTACATTAATCTCAGGGGTGTAAATAAAATTTAGTATTTACTGTAGCACTACAGTAAATTTTGGTAGTATATGCGTCTTAAAGAACTTAGACATAAAGCTCCTACTACTAAAGGGGGGTCTGAGGGTCCTTCCCCGAAAATTTTTGGAGATTTGATTCCAAAAAACAGGTTTTTAACTAGATTTGGTTCACCTAGTTCGAATGTTTTAGATTTGCATTTTTGGGTAGGATTTGGATTAATTTATTGTGAAAGAGTTTTTAATTATTAAATTCCAAGTCCTAAGGGGGATCCCCCCCAGAAGTTTTTTGGAAATTATACCAATTATACCTTAAAAAACAGGGTTTTAACTTGTTCTGATACTAAAATGTTCTGCGGGCCGGGACAAATGGCATGGCGGGCCGGAGGTTGCCCATATGTGCTCTAAACCATCAACCTAAAACCGCCATCCCATTATTAGAGTGTTTCAAATTCAGTTGTTTATATGAAAGCTGAAATGCGGTATACGTTCTAAGAAAGTTTCGATGATAGCTGACATGCGCGCAAAATTTTTGTTGATCTAAAAGTTCTTAAACTTTCAAATGTCTGAATCTGTGCCATTTAGAAATTAGCTAGCTAGAATTGGCAATTTATCAGTTACGCCAAATTATTAGCCACAAAAAAAAGCCAAGTAAGAAAGTAGCATATTTTAGAATAGGAGTAATTGGCAGAGTATTGCTCTATTGGCAGATCTAACTTTGAATAAACTTTATTTCAATGTAGAGATACCTGGTTCTTGCCCCGAAGCCCTCAATTGTATTCAGGGGCGTAGCGAAGGGGGGGTCCCCGGGTCCGGACCCCCCCATGGGCCCGACCCAAAATTTTTGAACCCTTTTTTAAGCGTTAAATATTCCAGTGCCTACTCAAAAGAGGGCGTCTATGTCCCATAAAAGTGTCTAAAAACCACCTATTTTGCATGTTAAAATCTAAAATTTTCCGGGGGAACCCCCGGTGTCTCTATAACCAAAAGAGTAATACTATACTAAAGTAAACCAAACCCTGTTTTTAGGGTCAAATTTCCAAACATATTTTGGGGGAGTACCCCCTGACCCCCCTTGGGACTTTATTATAAACAACTTTTTTTATGATGAGTTCGTCAAAATACAAAACTCCTAGCAAATAATAAATTCCTGAAAATATAATGTTCGAAATTTGGATTAGGTGTACCAAACCGAGTTGAAAACCTGCTTTTTAGACTTGAATTTCAAAAAATTTTCTGGGGGAGGTCCCCCAAACCACCCTAAGGTAATTCGAACACAATTATTTTCAACCTTTTTAATATTATATTCGTTGAGAAGATTCAATTTGTTTTCAAAATTCTTAGCCCCCCCAAAACCGAACCCTGGATCAACTACTGCCTCAGAAACGTCCGATTTTCTATTTTTTCCTTTAAAAATTATCTAGCTTACAAGGAGCGGTGTTCCTCGGTTATTACCTCATAAATGAAGTAAAAAAACTCCTTTTAAAATTCAAATTTCCAAAAATTTTCTGGGGGTGGACCCCCAAACCACCCTCTTTAATATGGAGCTACTGAATACTCTTAATCTGTTTTTTGACGGTCTCTGTACTTAATAAAAAATTATGTGGATCATAACTTTCAATCGCGAAGTAGTAATACTTAATCTTAATTATTACACTAATTATTAATAAATGATTAACTATATTAACAAAGAGAAAAAATTAAAAGTAATGTGGAAATTATAACTTTATTTCACTAATTGTAGAAACTTTTTGATATCCAATGGTAAATTTTTCGCACTGGACCCCCCCCATAGGAAAATCCTGGCTACGCCACTGATTGTATTAACCTTTTTAATAAAGATTATGTTCTTGTTTTAGGTTAATTGTAAAGCTTTAGTAACAGAAAAGCTATCTAAAAACCGGAGTGTTTATGAATTACTTTGTGACATGATACCTGAATTACCTAAAAGTGAATTTGGACAACTTCAATCAAGCAAGTAAAGAACTAATAAACCTTTTTAAAAATTTTAACACAATAATTGTATTTCATGCTCTTATTATATTTGCTTTATTTTAGATTTCCTACCCTAAAAAACATCATCATGATTTCAGATGAAAGGGAGAAGTAAGCATACCTACTAAATTCTTTATTACAGAAAGTTTTTTTTAAATATATTTAAATTGCAAGATAAAATTTTTTTGGATAATTGTCTTTGTGTAAAATCAGACCCCATTATAGTTAAGTCAATATTGATTTCAATTCTAAATTAACTTCACCTTAATACCAATTATGTATAAATAGTTGAGAAAAATAGGAATGATGAAAATAGGGTCCCTTTTTTCTTCTTTCCCAAATTTTTTATCATAAAATATATTTTAAATTATAGGATGTCATCCAAAATATTTTGGGTGTGGTCTAAATGTTTAAGGGGGACAGTGTCATGCTCCAATCTCACTCTCTTCTTACTGACTCTTATTTCTTATAATTTTACTTTCTACAAAAATCTGACATAGCTCTGAGATTAAAAACGTCATTAAATACTGTATTTATTGCATTACTTTCTTTTAAAACCATTTTATGGATTTCATCAATCTTTATATTAACACATAAATCCTTTTTCAGAGGTATTATCACTTATAAAGATGTTATAGATATGCAAAATAAAGAAAGTGATGAAACAGTGTTTGCATTAGAAAAGTCTTTGCAGTTTGATGACCCTGTGAATATACAATTTACTTCAGTAAGTGATATCATAATGAATTCGTAATTTAACTTGTATTAAAAATAAATTCCTAAAGAAAAGATAAGGAATTTAATATAAGGAATTACATACTGTTTATTGGAGAAACACATAAAGTAAGCACCTAATTTATGTGTTTCTCCATTAAATAATATGAAACATGTCATACTTTTCTACCTCAAAGAACCTTATTTTTTTACCCCTTGATTTTGAGGTCATAGCACTTTTTAACTCTAAGACTTAAGAATATTTCTTTAATTTTATTTTACTTCCTATTTTAATTGCATGTATTTTAAGGGCACTACTGGCGTACCTAAAGGGGCAGTGCTGTCTCATCATAACATCATAAACAATGCATTAGTTACTGGTAGAAGAATTGGGTATAACTTACTGGTAAGTACAGAATCTCTAAAAATAGTTTTTAAAAATGTTTACTTACTTAACTGTGGTAGGTTTTATGTTTTCTAATTATCAACTTAAATTTCTATTCAGATTTTATTTTTTATTTTAGCTACATTTTAACCAATGTGTTTTTTCGGAAAAATACATTGATTTGACTTGTTACGATTTAAATTGCAAATTATCATTTACTGGCATATTTTGCCCAAATCTGCAAGCAAAATTTAGAGTTTCTTTGGCTATTTTATTGTGTATCTATATATCCTTAAAACATGAGAAATTTCATATTCTTATTAGGATAGCTTAAAACTACATTATCACATATTGTGCATTTAATGTAATAAATGTGGTTGTAATCTACCTTTTACTAGAATTAGTATCACACTACAACACAGATTCCTTTTAAATGCTTTGATATTTAGAACTCATTTTAAAATATATAATAATGTTTTCAGAGGTCCACAATTTGCTGTCAAGTACCATTATTTCATTGCTTTGGGTGTGTTCTTGGAACTTTAGGAACTGTTATATTTCAACACACTTGTGTTTTTCCATCAACACTGTACAATGCATCAGAAAGTTTGAAGACAATTGAAGAATACAAGTTAGTTTTTTTATTAAAAATACATAATTGTAATCATTAATATATTTTCTTGAGTCATTACAAACTTGTTTAATGGCATGAACAGTATTTATGAATTTTTGTTTGTCAAAAATATGTTTTTACATTAGTTAAAGCTTATGTTAGCTTCTCTCTTCTGGTGAGTTAGTTGTCTGTTTAGTTGTGGTTAACTTGGGGTATAAGTTAGCTTCTTAAAGACTTGACAAAATTATATTCCCTGGTTATATTATTTAAAGTTTCTTTGAGGTTTTAATAAAAACATATCGGTTTTTAATTAAAATATAATTTTAGTAACATAATTTAAAATTTCGGTGGTAATAATTTTTTAAAAGTGTTCATAAATTTATTTTCAATTTCTCCAATGCACAAAAAATTTACTTATTTTAGATGTTCATCTGTGTATGGAACTCCAACTATGTATGTGGATCTTTTAAATATCCATAAATCTCAAGAGTTCAAAGTTTCTTCGTTAAAGCAAGGTTCGTATTTACTCTTACCTCCCTTCTTAATAATTAATAGTTTATCCTTTTCGAATTTGCTGGAATTTTAGTAGATATTTAAATTTAAAATTTTTCATTTCATTTAATAATTTTGATACCATGACATTAATAAATAATTTGATAAAATAGATGAAACCTTCAGATAGTTTCATTATATTAAAAATTTGGAAAGTTGAAAGTCTTATATTTATGCTGAACACTTCAGAAATCATTCCACATAAGGGCTGAGTGGTACCTAACTTAGCGTTACCTGTTTTAAGCCCGCGAAAATGAGGTACCGTTATCTACATCACATTCGCTTGCACTGCACAACCCTTTGTTACATGAAAAATGTCTTTTTAACCAATAGGAAACTTTATTATTTGTGCTAATTAATAATATTCCTTCTTTTTTATTTTGAAAGCTGTCATTGGAGGTGCTCCTGCATCAGCTTCTCTTGTGAGGGATTTGAAAAACAAACTGCATATTCCTTTCATCCATGTAAGTATATCATGTATTTAATGCAAAATCAGAGTTGGTAGTTCTATAAGTTCATTTTTGTCTACCATAGATAGCTTATGGTTCCACTGAAAACAGTCCTGCTGTAGCTGTATCTGGAATCAATGATAGTTTTGAAAATGTGGAAAAGGGGATAGTGCAACCTCTTGAATATGTTGAAGTAAGATTCTTTTCCTTTTTACTAAATTTTTTATTATTTCTCTGTTTTACTCGCTTTTAATTAGATTTTGACAGGAACTCAGTTTCACTCTGGATTAAAATCTTTACCTCAGAACTAAAAGGTTCTATCTCTGTTTTGCATGGTTTCTCTAGATGGGAAGAAAAACTAAAATTTCAGTTTTGAATTTGAATTTTTAAAGTAATTGTTTACTTAACTTTAATTAAATTAAATTTATTTAAGCAATTTTCAACTTTATAACTTCAAAAATTCAAATTAAGAAATCTAAAATTTTGGGGGGTTTTCTCCTGGTGAAGTAAGCAGTAGGACCTTGTGGCTTTGAAAGGCAACTTTTTAAGAATTTCAAAATATATATATATTAGGATGATTTTTAATCTAAGAAAAGCATAAATAATCGTTACTTAAATAACAATTAATTACTTGGTCACAATCTACGAGGGTTGTTTTTTAATTAACTTCCGTTTTTCTCTTGAAAAAAAAGTAGTAGGAATTTCGAAAAAATTTTGGTGCTGGTAGTTAGATACATCCTTCAGGTTCAATTTGCCACCTTACTGAATAAAATCGGACATTTTTTCTATTTTTTATCGATTTTACAAGCGCGCTCCTCGAACTATTTTCCCGCCAACCCATGAGAATTCAGCTTTTTTTTCTCCCTTCGCTCTGTCAGCGATCACCTGCCCACCCATTGTTTAATGTTAATGCCTGCTCGCGGATGGAGCGAAGGGAGAAAAAAAAGCCGAATTCTCTATGGGTTGGCGGGAAAATAGTTCGAGGAGCGCGCTTGTAAAATCGATAAAAAATAGAAAAAATGTCCGATTTTATTCAGTAAGGTGGCAAATTGAACCTGAAGAATGTATCTAACTACCAGCACCAAAATTGTTTCGAAATTCCTACTACTTTTTTTTCAGGAGAAAAACGGAAGTTAATTAAAAAACAACCCTCGTAGTTAAAAATATCCTCCTGATATTATTTGTAATGCTCAAAAGTTTCGTTTGAATGAATTTTGGAAAGGGGTTGATGCAACACTGTAACAGACAAAACAATTTTCACACTTAACTAGAAACATTTTTCATAGAATTTTGTCTGAGCTCTAGTTAAAATTGATGCAGAATTTTCCCTGAATGTAAAATAACTTTTTTTCAACCTGTATGTAAAATTCTGTTCCCCAGGTAAAGATTTTATAAAAAGCATTGTACATTTGTGTTTCAGGTAAAAGTTGTGGATAACAATAAGAATTTGGTTCCCATTAATGAGGAAGGAGAAATTTGTGTCAGAGGACATGGGCTGTTCATGGGGTACTGGGAAGATGAGGACAAAACGAAAGAAGTAGTTGATCAAAATAACTGGTACTATACAGGGTAAGGAATCAAATATCCATTTGATTGAGCTGATACTGTTTATGATGAAAAAGGCTTAAAATTTCTTTGACTATAGACTTCTACAATAGGTTTAAATGAATTAGTTTAACTTTTTAATAATTTCAAAATTCTTATTACTACTATATATGTTCAATTTCAGAGACCTTGGTGTGATGAATGAATATGGTTTCATTCAAATTGTTGGAAGAAAGAAAGATATGATAATTCGAGGTGGCGAAAATTTATATCCTCTAGAAATCGAAAACTTTTTGAGCACTCACCCAGCAATTCTAGAAGTACATGTAAGTTTCTCCAATGCTTAAACTTTTTTCATTATTTTAGTTTAACAAAAAAGGATGTTACAGCCCTTTTTCTTTTCCAACATTTGTTCAGATTGTTGGAGTTCCTGATGAAAGAATGGGAGAAGAAGCTTGTGCTTGGATTCATCTTAAAGAGGGTGTAAAAATTACGGAACAAGAAATTAAAGATTTTTGCCAAGGAAAAGTAAGTTTTTATGAAATTAAACTCCATAAAAACCTGTTTTTGTATCTTCACTAACTTCCACTGACTGCATCTCTTTAACTTCATTTCAGATCAGTCACTTCAAAATTCCTCGGTACATGTGGTTTGTGCAAGAATTCCCCAAAACAACATCAGGAAAGATTAAAAAATTTGAAATGAAAAAAACTTCAAATCAAAAACTTAATTTATGAGATGTTTCTTATCATTTTATGTTTTGCTTTAAATAGTTAAATGTTTTTCTTTTTCAATTATCACATTCTGGATGTTTTTAAGATGAAACAAACCAATCATTAAAATTTTTATGGTTTTTATTACAAATATAAGGATTTATATCCCAATGTTTTGAACAAAAATATAAATAATATAATTATTTTTTACAAAGTTTTACTTTATTTATGAAGCAAATAAATTATATTTACTCATTTCTTATTTAAATGTTATTCATTTAAAAACTATATCCTCAAATAAGTGTAGAAGATGTTTTTTAAACAAGGAATTATTTGTTATGACTAGTGTCAACATGAATTTATGCCAACATAGTGGTAATCTTTACAGTCTCTTTCATCTGTGTGTTTGCATGACCAAGTGTTTATAAATTAATTGTCTCAAAAGTAGATTTTAAGATTGTTTTTATTGCATTCAAAACTATTGTAGAAGTAAATAATATTTTTTTTAAGAATTTGAATGAAAACTTGAGGAAATATTTTACAATTGAAGTATTATATTACTTCATCACTGCTCTCTGTAGTAATTTTTAAAAAAACTTCCATTTCATTATAGTGTGGAACATGTTTCACTATATTAGTGAATTTTAATGTACTTAACTATGTTCTAAACTAATGCTGGTTCATTCAAATACAAATACAAATTAAGTCGACCAACTACAGGTAAGCGCCCAACAAGGTTAGTCCGATCCATTTAACTCAAACCACCCGGTTCCCAGTATCTGTCAATTTTGTTCTTGAATTTGTTTACCCCACTTGAGTTGATAATCGTTTCAGGTAACCCATTCCATCCGTCCACTACCCTGTTAAAAAAATAATACTTCCTACAATCTCAATTAAAATTGTCCTTGTTCAATTTAAATCTGTGACTCCTCGTTCTATTACCCGTATTGAAATCTAGTCCCTCTGTGTCCCCTTGTTCTTAACTAATGGAGGAATAGTCATTTACTTCAACATTATTTCCTAGGTTTTGAATAATTGCTATTTTTAGATAGAATTAGTTTGAGCACAATGAGTGCATCGATTAAAGGTAAATATTGTATTTATATAAATGTCTGTGATACATTTCAAATCATGTAAAAAAATAATTTAAGTGTTGATAATCTAGTTTTACTGTTTAAAAGAGTTAACAATGTTGAACATTCATTCTTAATGTTTTATTACTATATCCATCCATTAAATTTGAGTAACTGAAGCTTTATTTTCATGAGATATTAATTCTGATTGTTTTACATGTTAAAATTTTTTGTGTGAAGTTAACAATCTTATATTTTCAAATCAATTATATGAAAAAAGAAGTATTACTTATGTATAGATAATCCTTTTATGTTGAAAGATGCAATGATTGTATTAAAAGTAGTTCTGTGGTATTTTTTATAAATAAAATAATGTATTTTTATAATAATCTGAAGTCTGTTTCTTCTAAGAATACAGTCTTTTAAGGTCAATCCAGTTGTTTTGAAGGTCCATATAAACAATAAAACAAATAAATGGCTTGAGAATCCTTACTTAAGTTTTAATTATTTTGGAGTTGACTCCTTTTTGCTTCAAGCAGTGGCGGCTCGATGGTAAAATTATAAGGGGTGCTGCTCCGGCGGTACCAAGTTGGCAACGTATTTTAAGCGATATGATGCCAAATGATACTTCACAAACACATGAAAAGATGGGAACAATATAAAATTTTGATTTCACACTTAATAAGCATTCAAAAACTGTCACTTACCTATATTTAGCTGATTATTACGAATATGAAGAATCAAATATGAAGTCTATTTCATCTAGTATCTCAAAAGCAAATGAAACTAAATCAACATTTCGAATTCAATCTGTTCATTATAAAAAGAAATAAAAACTTGGCTACAAAAAATTAAACAAAAATCTTTGTTGACTTGCAAACATCAGAAAAGATTCTGTTCTCTCTCTGTTGAAAAGAAAAAAAAAGAAGCTAGTATAAATAAAACAGCGTTGGAGTTGGAGTAATGAAAGCTAAAAAGCCAATGTGATTTATTAGTAGTAGAAATCGTTTATTTTTATTTTCCCCTCAGTTTGTTTTTTATAGCTCTCTCAAGAGAAAAGGCTATCATTCTTTTGGTCAGCAGCCCCCTTTTCTCCTAACAGATTCGCATGCTAAATTCTTGATATTTTCATTTGATATTATAGAGCTAGTGTTTTATACTACGATTGGTACATCTGCGGGGGCTGACCGACCCGGAAGGAAATCTGTTGTCGAGACGGCATAGCAGAGAATTATTAATTGAAAAGGGATTATAAAGGACAAAGATTAAAGGGGGAAATAGATAATTTTTAAATATTGTAAAGCAAATAAAAATTGGAATTTCGGGGAATTTTGGTTGGGGGTGCTGCAGCCCCGCAGCCCCTATGGACGAGCCGCCACTGGCTTCAAGGTTTTTAACTGACATTTATGACATGAATCATTTTTTTAAAGCTAGAATAATTAAAATATGGAAACATTCTAATAGAAAATTAACTTTATTATAATTGTATTCATATAAAATTATATGGTATAAAAGGAAAACTATATTTTTGAGAAAAAAATGTTTGTTCTCATGTGTTTTTCAATTTTTGGCTGCCTTAAGGGAAGTATAAAAAGTACTTGAATGCTTTATAAAATGTGTTAAAAATTATTTTGAGTATCCAATTACAGTAGAACTCCAATTATCCGAATCAATTGGGACCGGACCCCATTCAGATAATTGGATTTTATCCAAAAAAAATAGTCTATAGGGTTCTTAGCCAGCCAATACTTGCTTTAAAAAAGTATGGACATCTGAGCTAAGATATTAGACAAAGAATCGGACCGAAATAGGGTTTCCCTATAGAACTTTGCTGAATGATCATTTCATTTAGCAAAAAATCAGGATTTCTTAGTTTATTTGCACACTCCCTGAAGACCTAATGGTGTATATATTGTACCTAAAACTGAAAAGGCTATTTTTTGTAAAAATTTCTTTTATCTAGCCTCTAAGTTCTTTAACTTACTACCTTTGGAAATTCAAAATAGTGTAACCAAACATGCATTTAAAAAGAAATCAAAAGACTTTTTGTTTTCTATTGGGGACATTGAAAACTTTTTTGTTTGATCTTGCATTATTGGTGTAATTATAATCCATTCTTTTTTTTCCACAACTACTTACCTTACGACAGATAGTAAACCCATAATTTACGACACCCTGTTTGCCACTACTAATTTCCTAATTGATATTGTATTTATATATTTTTTTTTCGTTTTGTTTTCATGTAATGTTCACTTTCATTTATAATATTCATGTTTAAATTTTTATTGTAATTCCTTGTGTAACAATTGTAACTAACTGTTTGTTCACCTACATGGATCATTCTACGATCTCAGGTGATATATTATTTTCTTTGCTTTGTTTGTTGATTATAAAAAAATATAAATAAATAAACATTAGTTTGCTAATTTGCCATGTAAATATAGTTCAAATATTCATTTAAAATCTTTAGTTTGTCGCTCAAAATATACTGACCCCCAAAGTTTTTTTAACGGCATAAATAAAATTGTCCCAAAATATTTTATTTCTTTTACAACCACTTAAAGATAATAATAACAAATAGAAACGTGTGAAAAAAATAATAAAGCTGAAATGAAGAAATGCAAACTGCATCCCACTATTCTCTTGCAGAAAACTCCAAAAAGAATCTTTCCTTTGGAAATGGCTTTCCTGCCTCCATCTCCCATGCCTTGTTTTTTGGTTACAGGTCGGGACACCTAAGTCCCCTAGGTGTAACCATAGAGTTAGTACAAATATAGAGACAGCTTACTCTTCTCGGTCAGGCAACCTTGCATGTCGAAAAAGTCGGACCTGTGTGAGTGGCGGAAGTCAATTTTAACATGGGAGCTCTCGTAGGCGGGTCAAGTGTGAGTGGCAGAACGAAACCGAAAAACCGGTCACACTTTGAACAGCGTAGAAGATGTTTAAGCTGTCTCTATATTAGTACTAACTCTATGGGTGTAACACTAACAATTTTACCTTCAAAATTTTTTTAGTTGATGAAAATAATCATTTCTTATAGATCTTGGGTCGCTGAACACGAAAATCAATATTAAAATTCTTAATTGACTCAGGATTTTCGGGGAACAGCCCCTCCCCTTTTTTACGTTTTTCCATACTTAATGACTTTGAATTCGTCTTTCAGGGTCAAAAGGCATTTTTTAAGTCTTTAAATTACATCCAAAGAGACAAAGAAGATTTAAATTTCTAAAATATGAAATTTTTTACCAAATGGTTAGGTTTAAGGGGGTCTTGCCGCAGTAAAAATGCAAAAAATAGCCAAAAATTATAAAGGTTTTTATACGCTATTTTTCCTCTTATTTTTTACGCAATTCACGTTTGAAGGGTCCCAACCCTTCACCAAGGACCCGAATTTGATAGCAATATGCAGCAATGATTTTTACTAAAAGCAGTTGAGTTGTTAACGCCCCCAAAGCATACACGGAAGGGTTCAATGACGCACTTATAGATAAACTGTTGTGCAAAAAAAAAAGTCAAAATGCCACAGACTAAATTTCAGCTGATTCCTGTGTAAAATTACCTGCTGAATTCAAATGACACCCATTTTCCTCCATCACCCTCAGTTTTTAAAGGGACGCCCCCTAATTGTTATTCACAGCCGTGCATCTATTAACAGCTTGAAACAAGGAATCCTCACTCCCTAAAACTGGTAATTTTTTAAGGAACTAAATAGTTTCTACTTAGGATAGACCCGAAATATAAGAAAAACGTCATTTGTAACCTTTTCAAAGTTCAAACCATCAATATTAATTCCTGAGCTCGCGAACGCCTACGCGATTCAGGGAGACTTCTGAACCCTTCCGCTGGGGGCCTCTTGCTGCATATTGCCATCAAATTTGGGTCCTTGGCGAAGGGTTAGGACCCTTAAAACGTGAATTGCGTAAAAAATAAGAGAAAAAAATAGCGTATAAAAACCTCTATAATTTTAAGCTATTTTTTGGATTTTTAGGGGGGGTAAGACCCCCTTAAACCTATCCATTCATTACAAAATTCATATTTTAGAAATTTCAATCTCCCCTCCCTTGTCCCTTTGGATGTAATTTAAAGACTTAAGTAATGCTTTTTGACCCTAAAAATCGAATTCAAAGTCATTAAGTCATGGAAACACGTAAAAAGGGGGAGGGGCTGTTCCCCGAAAATTCTGAGTCAATTAAGAATTTTAATAGTGATTTTCGTGTTCAGCGACCCAAATCTAAAAGAATGGACTATTTTCATCAAAGAAATTTTTTCATTGTTGAACAGTGAATTTTTGGAACAAATTTTTCTCTCTGGTGTTTATTGAATAGAAAAGAGCATGGAAACTTATCCTGAAATAGGATACAATACGCGTTGGAATAGAGAAAAGGGATGTTGCAAAGAATAGATATGCTCATCCAGAGAGCAGAAGGATGCACTATGACAAGGGGATACTGAAAAATAACGATATGATGAATAAAGAGAGGGGCTGATGAGGTGATGAGTATGATTTTGTTACTGGTCGGATTTTTGAGGCGACCACTTAAAAACTTTACGCAGGTTTTAAAAACAAATTTAAAAAAATGTTAATTATTCTCTCAACTGTTTGTATACTAATAAAATAACCCAATTTTCTTTGTCATAAGCAATTTTTGTCCGTGCTCCAGCTCCTAAGAATAGCTTTGCCACCCACCCAAACCAGGGTGATTCTAAATTGTCCTACTGCAGTCCACATTCCTGCCATCTTTGATCATTATTTTTATATCATCCTGCGTAACTATACCAATTTAATTCATTTTTTTATTTTGGCATATCAAACAAATCAAAAATCATTTCATTATTTTATGCATTAATTTTTGTGAACCAGGTTTGCCCTTCACTTGAACCAAAAATTTAGATTTTAGGTAAAAAATAGTTTCAATTTTTTTAGGAATGAAATTATGAGAGCATCTCATATTGAGATCCATATCCTATCCATACATAGTCCACTGAAAATAGAGTTGAACCTCGGACAAATTGCAATAAAAGGTTTCTCAACGGTTTTCACTTAGGAATGACCTCAATAATAACATACTAAAAATCGGCCGGGGGGAAGTTTAATTTTTTTTAAATTTTTAAAAAATGGCCGAAAAAATATTTCAAAAAATCAAATTATAAAAATAGAGACTTATGATACATGTTTATAGGCTATTTTTCAGTGCTGAATACGAAAATACCATTTAAATTTTTAAAAATTTAAAATTTCAATTTTTAAAAATTAATTCAAAATTTGGAAAGTCGAAAAAATTAAAACATCGCTCAAAACCACAAAATAATTGCAAAAGAAATAATTTAAACGGTTTTCAATTAGAAATGACTTAAATAATAACATACTAAAAATGGAAGAAAATCGGACAATAAAAAATTTAATTTTTTTCAAATTTTCAATTTTTTTGGCCTCAAAAATCGACCTTTTTAAAAACTCATGTTAAAAACGTTTGAGGCATTTACCAAGGTCATTTTTCCATGGATGTTGTAGGTATATACCTCTATAATATAAAAAAACCACAATTGGTGATAATATCATTAGTTAATTAATTAATTTATAAAAATTAACGTTGAAAATACAGGTAAAATCTTTCAATCAAGTAATAAGGAAAATATTTAGACAATATTTGGTAATAAATCATTTGAAAAATAATTAAATTGAAAAAGGACAAAATATCTTTCAAAAAATTAAAACTTTAAATTAATTTAAAAAATTTAAATTTTTTAAAATTTTTAAATTTTGTAGTATATGCATGTGATACATGTCTCTAGGCTATATTTTAGTGCTGTTTACGAATATCACGCCAACTTTTCAATAAAATCTAAATTAACTGTGTAAAAATTGAAGCATTTTTCTCAATAATTTTGTTTTTTATGCTTCAATTTTTCCACAGTTAATTTAAATTTTATTGAAAAGTTGGCGTGAGCCTAGAGCCTAGAGACATGTATCACATGCATATACTACAAAATTTAAAAATTTTAAAAAATTTAAATTTTTTAAATTAATTTAAAATTTTAATTTTTTGAAAGATATTTTGTCCTTTTTCAATTTAATTATTTTTAAAATGATTTATTACCAAATATTGTCTAAATATTTTCCTTATTACTTGATTGAAAGATTCTACCTGTATTTTCAACGTTAATTTTTATAAATTAATTAATTAACTAATGATATAATCACCAATTGTGGTTTTTTTATGTTATAGAGGTATATACCTACAACATCCATGGAAAAATGACCTTGGTAAATGCCTCAAACGTTTTTAACATGAGTTTTTAAAAAGGTCGATTTTTGAGGCCAAAAAAATTGAAAATTTGAAAAAAATTAAATTTTTTATTGTCCGATTTTCTTCCATTTTTAGTATGTTATTATTTAAGTCATTTCTAATTGAAAACCGTTTAAATTATTTCTTTTGCAATTATTTTGTGGTTTTGAGCGATGTTTTAATTTTTTCGACTTTCCAAATTTTGAATTAATTTTTAAAAATTGAAATTTTAAATTTTTTTAAAATTTAAATGGTATATTCGTATTCAGCACTGAAAAATAGCCTATAAACATGTATCATAAGTCTCTATTTTTATAATTTGATTTTTTGAAATATTTTTTCGGCCATTTTTTAAAAATTAAAAAAAAATTAAACTTCCCCCCGGCCGATTTTGGCCGATTTTTAGTATGTTATTATTGAGGTCATTCCTAAGTGAAAACCGTTGAGAAACCTTTTATTGCAATTTGTCCGAGGTTCGGCCCTTTTTTTCGCTATTTTCAGTGGACTAACACTAAAGAATTTTCGAACGATACATTAATGAAATCCTTTCTTTGTGAGGATATATTTTCAACAAAAAAAAACAAATAATAAAAGGTCTTAGCATTTCTAAATAACGTCCCAAATATTCTCTGAAGTTATCTAAAATAACCGTAACAAATAATTGTTATGATGATGCAGTTCTCTTCTCTGGCATTATATCGCGAACCTTCATTTCAAGTAAAACGCAAAAAATTTTTCATTCGAAACCGAAACCCACAGCTTAGTTACGCAGGAAACACACAGATGGCGCTCAAGAGAGAAAAATAAATTAATGATGACTACAAGTAGAAACACTTGCTACCTGGGTCAGGTTGGTCAGGTAGCGTGTTTCCATATGATCAAGGTGTGCACAGCGTTTTGGAATCGAAGGTGTGGCTGAAACAATTCACATGTCGCCCGTCGAACAAATTTGACTTTTTATAAGACCACAAAATGTGGTGATTTAAACGTTTTGTACGATAGAGAGAAACTAGGAACGTAAATTATGGGTAAGTTTTTTGTTGTTTAAAAATACTCTTTCGAATGCTTCGTTACAACTTTTTTGTTTACATTCCAGACGTATGCGTTTCTAGTCACTATATTTGTTATATTTTGATTATCATTATTATCAGAACTTTTTCTATCCGTGATAAAACGTAAAAAGCTGATAATTTTATTACGATAATGGTTTATTAATATCGTTTTCCTGAATGTTTTCCTGTTTTATCTTAATTAATAAGTATTCGACACTTTTTCATGGTTTGTGTGTTGTTTATTTTTCTCTCCATGTTTATTTCAGAAAATAGTGTAAACTGAAGTGTTTATTTGAATGAAAATATAATATATCAGTAAATAAGGTACGACAAAACCTAAAGAACTTAGTAATTGGAAAAATATCTAGTATATTTTATAAAATTCAGTTCAATATTAAACTAATAAAAGCTAATGATATAATAAGAAAATAACAAAGTTATACCCATTTCCGGTTTTAAAAAAAAAGGTTTTCCTCCACCTGTTAAAATTGTGGGTCATATTTTTTAAATGGAAATAGTTTTCTTTTACATTTAAAGAGTGCCTTATAATAATACACACAAAATCATGTTTCTTTTACGAATTAATAAAATTGATCCATGAGACACTCAAAAAATACTTAATTTTTTGTTTGGAAAACAAGACAGAAAAAAATTATTTTTTCTTTAACAATTTCTTGTATGCTTTTACACTTTTCACCACTTTATTTATTCCATAATAATAATTTGAGAAATCCATAACAAAATTTTTAAAATGCAGTAAGATGTACTACATATGCGTAGATAATACAATTGTGTAGATGGTAAATGGCGATAAATCTGCTAAAAGTTAGAAACCTTATATAAAGTCATAAAATTACCAACTCTGTATATTCTCTTCATTATCCTGAATTACTTAAGATCATTGCCAAACTTGCTCCATTCAAGTTTCTCAGCAGATGAATAGCCAATTGTGTTAAGCTTTTCCCTGTTCTTTTTCTCCATTAAGAGCCACTATATTGAAGAGACCTCTCAAATGGATTTGAAGAGTTTGATTTCACCACTCCTTATTCTCTTCCTTTTAATAACTTTTTCAATCTCTGCAGTCTTCTTGAAACAACCATTTTGAACCTATCAGAATGGTACTGGTTTAAAATTTAGAAAAAATCTTTCATACATTTTCAGAAGCTATGGTTAAATTTAAGTTCATGATTGTAAATTCTATTATTGTGTGCCAATTTTACACTGCCGCATAAAATTACTTATACAGTAAAGCACCGTTTATACGTCTCTCATTTATACGTCTTTTACATTTATACGTCGTTTTCGCTAAGTCCCAATTCATTCAAATAATCAAAATTGTTTTCAATTATACGTCTTTTCATTTATACGCCGTTTTATGTCGGTCCCTTGAAAGACGTATAAACGGTGCTTTGTAAAGGTATACTGCAAATAAAGAATTTATATTTCCATTTCTGTAAATAATTAGATAAAAAATGTGACTCTCACAATGTCTAAGGTCAAAACTTCAAATATTGGGGGTGTTTAATTAATATCCAGAAAAAATTTTGTGTGCGGAAATATTTTGCGTTTTAACCAAGTCTGCCTGTTAGTCCTTGTATTTTCTCCCTATCATAAACATTGCTTATTTTCACGAAGACTTAACACAAAACCTTTGAAAAATCTGACACTTCCATAAACAACAATTTTAAAAATATACCTTCATTTAAAAAAACCACAAGGTTCATAGGAGTCCGACATAAGTCGATTCGCGGGAAAGTTTGCATTTGAAAGTGTGTACATCTTTTCCATCCTACATTCTGAAAAGAAGGGATTAGAAACTCGTGGAACCGAAACAGGGGGATTATCTGACCTCACGTTCACTACTCTCCTCTTTTTTCTCTCTCTTGAAAACTCGCCGTTCGTTCCGCATCCCTTGACTGCTTTGCAAGCGATGCATGATTTTCCGTTCAGACTTATTTTCCAACCAGATACCATCTAACGTCACGCTTTTTGTAAACAAGAGCATTTATAGCAATGACAAGGGCCCTTTTATTATATGCAATTGTGAGCAATGTCTGAGAGTCACAATGTTAAGTCGTTATGTTTGTGAATCGTGGATGCTATTAAGATGCCGAGATATAATTTCTGTGATAGTACTGTTGATGAAAGCGGAAGGATTTCTAATAATTTTTCTTCCTTTATAATCATGTATGATATAGGGTCATGACCATCCTTCTTGGATGGTATCCATAATGGACTTACTTAAAAGGGAAGATTTAGTAAAGTTCTCTTAATTCTGTGTTTCAAATAAGAGGATCTTCAATGTAGTCTATAACAGGGGTTTCCAACTGGCGGCCCACCGGGTCATTTTGTGCGGCCCGCGAAGCAATCTGAAAAACCTTCAAAAATAGCTTCAAAACACTTTTTAGCACACTAAAATTCAAAATTTTTTAGGGGGAGAACCCCCAAACCCCCCTTATACCTCTTAAATTATGGACTAGTTTCGATCGTTTTCTATGGTGCAAGAGTTAAAAGTTTGAAGTTTCGAGAGGTCGTTTGTAAAACCTGAAATTCCCCCTTGAGCGTAGCAAGGGGGTATAAAGGCTTTTATAACCTTTATATAAGGAGAGACAAAATGGAGTATCAAAACATTAGGTAAAACAATCCTCTAAAGAAAATTTACAAACATTTTCTTGAGGATGACCTTTTCATTTAAGTAATATTCAGGATATTTAATACATTTAGTATTCTTACGAGTTGTATAAGAGTAAAAAAATTCATATCCTCTGGAATTTCGGAAAATACAGTAGTGTATACATTCAAAATATGTAAACAACCTTCGTCCCTCTTTTGCTGGAAAAGCTTCATATTGAAGACTCTCACCCCCCCCCCAAAAAAATTAACATCGTTAAAAAGGAACCAGATTACTTTGCGGCCCGCCACTTAACATGTGATTTCGATTGCGGCCCGCGAGTACTTAGAAGTTGGAAACCCCTGGTCTATAAGATAATAATAGGGGAGAGTGTTGTACCTATGGACAAAAATCACGTTTGGATTTTTCTAAGACAGGTAAAATCACATTTTGACCATTTAAAGTGCCCAACCTATAGTCCTAACCTTTGTGAGTAGAGAGATATTTTTTATTAGTCAAAATCTTGAAAATTGGATTTTTAATCATTTATAATAACTTGGAAAAATTTGTGTCCAAAGGTACAACAACCTGTTGTACCTATGGACAGACCCAGTTGTACCTGTGGACACCCTTAAAAAGGGAAGTTTTACTTGATAAAAGCTAAGAATGAACATTTTTATTGATGAATTACCTTTTAATAACCTATTTCAAGCCTTTTTAAAATTGAAAATATATTTTTTAAAGTAATGTAGTTTTAGATCGTAAATGATCATTAAAACGTAGTTGAATTATAAAAGTCTTGATTTTTTACCAAAAACACAAAAATCGCATAGTATTTTCAGATCAGAATTTAAGGTAATAGTTTCATCAATCATGCTGATTGATCTGACAACTTCACTGATCCAAAATAACCCCAATTCGATCGACAATTAGTTGTGCAAGCATTTGGTGGTAATAACAATAATAATTTGGTGGTAAATCTTCTTCAGGGGAAATTTTAAGTTTTTTTAATCATCATACTTAAATGCGATAGGGTGCTTAGGGTTTTACACCATATTTTAAATTAAATTCCAAGTAGAATCATAAATTTAAAAAAGTAGTTTAGATCACAAAATATTTGATTTTTCATCTAAAACTCACTTGAAAATAATCGCTGACAAATAGATTACCATTTAGAATTAATTTAACATTTATTAAAATGTATTCAGTTAAATGAAACCTGATTCTAAAACGCCGATTAGCTACAGACACCCACAAGAACGTGTCCGTAGGTACAACACTTATGGTGTCCGAAGGTACAGCATCAGGTGTTTTTGCATTCAAAGTTCTATAAAAGATAAAAGAATTGAGATCTGACTATTTCTAATATCAAAACTAAAAAGTCAAAATCTCGGGGAATCCCCCCATATATCCCATTTTATCATATCATAATCATAGAGGAAGAAAATAATTAATGTAGTGATGCACTAAAAAAAACTTTGAGCACCTAAAAACAGTATTTTTACTATAGAAAATTTAAATAATATTTTAAACAGCTGATTTCACGTTAGCAACTAGATAGCATCTGTTTACATTCAAAATCGACCACAAATTCAAATTTACATTTTTTCCCGAATTTTAAAATGAGGTGGCTGAAGGTACAACCGTCCGTAGGTACAACACTCTCCCCTATACCTTAAATAGTTTCTCGGGTATTTATTTTTGGTTGTATTTATAATTCTGTAGCATTATTTTGCTAGAATAAAAAAAGCATTTATTTATTTTTTAAACTTCAGATAACGTCTCTGAATTCCCCGACTCCCCCCCCCCCCGATGTTATACTACTTTAAAAGAATTTAATTGTCCTTCGGGGCATCTTTTAAACAAGACAGCATTAAAAAATGACTAAATTACAATATGAAAAATATTTTCGTTATGTAATTTTAAAAAGAACCTGTACAATTTTTACAGTAGTTGAAATTAATTCAATACAGTTTTCAATTACGTAAATGTTATAAAATGTACAGTACTTTGTAAAAAAATTATTTTTTCTATCATTCTTAGGTACAAACCATTCATTCAGTTCGTAAAAACTAAAACCTTGTAAGAAAGCTAAACATTTAACCTTTTAGTAGCCTTTTTTGAAGCAAAAATCTTTCAAGTGGCGTGGCCCACTTCACTTGACTTAGTGAAGAGCTTATTGTTCTTTCATACATTAGTTTGTCTTTGAGAATTAAAGCCAAAAGACTTTATTGTTTTCCTGTGTGTGTTGTAGGCTGACAATATAGAAATAGTTTCCCTTGCCCAGATTCTATGAAAACAGTTAATTTTTTCAAAACTATGTAAACTCATTACTCAGATAATTAACACTGTAAAAACATTCTTCATTGTGCGCATTTGTGTTATGCAATAGAAAATATTCAGGGTTTTAGAACAGAAAATAATATCATTTCATTGATTGCGATATAATGGTTTTACAAGATAAATAACAGAATTGGAGGTTTGTATTTCATGGTTAGTTATAATAGAAAGGCCTCTTATAACACTTTAGGAACTTTTTAGATTGAATTATTAAGGACAGTGGTTCTGCAGACATTTACTAAAAAAGGAAACTCAAAAAGTATTAACAGGCCATTCGGCATCAGTGAATCACTTCACTAGCTTAATTATCCGTGAAGAAAAATAAGTAATAAGGTCATTGGAATTGAAGAAGGTACTATGGTTCAGTAACAATGTGAAAAGAGGGAGAATAAAGAATGAAGAGAACTGGTTTATAGCATAGTTTTAACTTTGATACGTATTCAAATTTTTTTCAGCTTAGAAAATCATTTTAAAGAGCTTTTTTAATGTTTTGAAATAAAATTATGTCTTGTTCTCAAACTTCGTTCATTAATAATGTTGTGAAAAATCACTTAAAATATTTTAAGTTGCTTTGAAATTTTCATCACATTGCTATTTTAGTTGTTTCACATCAGTAAAATTTTCCCTTAAAATAATTTACAATGTGAATTGAGATCATTAAATAGAAAATACGAATTTGGCATTAAATGTAATAATATTTCTCTGAATCTCAATTATTGATGAACTGATATACTTTTATTTGCTAAATATTTGAATTTATCTCCCTTTCTGTTTCCTCCCTTTGTGTTTTTCCTATTCTATCTCATTCTCTCTCTTTCTGATTCCCACAGTACAAAATAATTCTCTACCTAACTATACCGGTTTATGTCACATCACTAATTATCCCAACTCCCGAACTGAGCAAAATCAAATTTTAAAATACACGTATCAACCCAAACTGATACAATAAGCTGAAACCGGTTTTATCTGTTGCACCTTCCTTTTATTTCCCCCAATGGTTGATTATTGCGATTACTTCCCTTCTGATAAAAAGCACCATGCGATTTTTTCCATTTTCTTTCCCATTCTACTTTGCTTTGTGCGAAGCAGCGTGACAAATAGTGGCAAAGGCTAGTGCTCCTTCCACCGACCCCAAGCACTGCCCAGGACTGGTTTCACTGAGGAACGCCCTCCACTCTCTCATCTCTGTAATCTTGAACTTCAAAGATATTCTGTGATGGTGAAAATTGCTTTGTGGGCTGATTTTTTAAGAAATCCCTCAACCGGATAGTGTGTAGGTTTCGAATCGTGTTTTTGCGTTTATGAGGGCTTTGCGAGGAGAAGATAAGATAAAAAAAAAAGGTTTTTATCTCTTTTGCTGGGGAATGATGAAAGCTTTTTAACCACTCCTGTTGGAAGTTTCCGTGGTCGTATTTTTTGTTCGAGGTTGAAATGAATAGTATCGTGTTTGATATTAAAAGATGTCTTTAAGGAAAATTTTTAAGGCTGACGGTGTATTTTGCTTGAGTCAAAAAATGGAGGATCATAAAGCTTTGTCTTCGAGCAGTTGTAGAAAGAGGATCCGTGTGATTCACAATTTTTAGCCTAAACTAAACATAATATTTTTAAGCAATCCCATCATAAATCCTTATTAAAAAAACTGCGTTTAGGCGATTTCATTTTAAATGTACAACATCTCGTACCCCGATGGTACTGCAAATTTCTTCAAGAAAACACAAAAAAAAGGAAAATTAATATAACTATGGATCTTTGAAACGCAGACACGACGTTTGACTCTGAATCTTGATTCGGGGTGCATTTTTCCAAATTTGAATAACAATACCATTGTTTGAGATTTTTTTCTTCCTCAAATTATCAAGGATTTACTGAGCGCTATTTTCAAAAAAAAACTGTGTAAGTTTGACTATAAAAAAGGATTTTACAGATTTAGGGTCAACAAAATTTCCCATTCTCTTGAAACTAGGCCACTTTATATCATAAAAATATCCTTAAAATATAGAGATTTGCTAATTCTAGTACACCACTAAATGGAAGAAAACTTACCAACTGAAGTGTGAGAAATTCTCAATCGTTCGTCGGTAGGTTTCTATTTTCAGCTGGGCAGTTAGAGGTGTATAGGTGTAGAGGCATCCATTGTATTAATACAAAATCAAAACCTGGATCACATGTTAAAAATAAATTCACTGGTCACTAAACCATGCCAGAGTTCTTGTCTTAGGAAATCCACTTAATATTTTTAAGAGACCTCAAAACAGTTAAAAAAATATAAGAAGTTATTTTCCAGCATAGAGTTTTTCCATGAAGGAAAAAAATTAAAATACAGGGGAATCTTTTATTGTACATAAAGTTCTGCAAAATTCTATGATGAAGTCACATTACTAATCGTTTGATATTTACCGCCTTTTATTTCAAATTATGTAGTGAATTTTAAACCCCTTGATTTTCCAGAATTGAAAAACAGTCAACATAAATAATCATATATGGAATTGAATGCGGTCAATCCAATATGATACAATTTTCTCTTAAGTGCTTCTATGTATAAAAATAGTCACACTTATCCTCTATCTTATAATTGTTCATTTTTTCATCTCATGCATTTTTTTTTCTTTCATCTCCATCTCTCTGAATCGATCAACTTTTGGGTTGGTTTATGGCACAAGGGCAGGCCATTCTATGCGAAAAAAGATCAATATTTGGGAGCAGAATATTATAATTTCTCTCTCATGCATACTGGTACTGATTACGTACTAGTGTACATGTTCCTTGAATTCATTCGAAACCTGATTGTTCCAATTCATTATTCCCGAGTCATTTGGGACGAACACGATTAATTTCCTTCGCATAATGTGCGAAAGAAATGAGGCATGTCAATCCCACACTTAAAATAACTGGGATGCATTATTTATGAGCGTGGTAGACTATAGCCTTTGAAAACAAAATCGTCTGTGCTTGAATGGAATCACGCGGTACTTGTCCCATCAGCGGTTGTCTCGTCGTGTTGTGGCCACGATTTTTATTGTGACCTTTCTGAATGAAAGGAAATCGTCGTAAATTGTCTTCCAGGGCCGGTTATTTGTCAGACAGTTCAAGCCTCTCTATTACCTATGACCGAGGAATTCCTTTGTGTACTCTCATAGGTGTTCGATGAGGGCTTTCTGTTCAGCATCTTTTGTGATCTTGATGCTCTTTTCATTCATTTGTTTGTTTGTAAGTTGTGCTGATTCCTTCGAATCGGATTTTGGTTTTCAATATACAGAGAAAGAACTGAAGGTTAGGCAACAAATAAATTTAAATATTTTTTTTATTTTCTCACATTTTATTGGGTTTTACCAATGAGGAAGTTGTATGATTTTTTATATTTTTTTATTAGATTTTTCATGCAAAAATAAGCAACAACCCAAAATTTGAGGGCGATCGAGAAATTTTTGGATTGCAAAAAATTAACAAAAATCCCCTTTTTCAAAGCGCGCGAAAACACTAAGAGTTTGGGATGTGACGTCATCGTACGGTGACCTGTTGGAAAGCAGCGGAGTTGATGGTATGATTGTTGACGTCATTGTACGGTGTTTTCACTGAGCGTTTTCAGTCAAGTGGTTTTTCTCGACTTTTAAATTAAAATATTTAATTACTTAAAATTTTTTTGAAAAACTGACTAGATATTTCATTTTACCATACAAAAAACCATACGGAACACTTGAATGTTTATGAAAATCTGACACGTGCTAAATATTATCAGTTATATACACATCAGAAAATATACACATCCTTATTATCAGTTTTACGCTCAATCACGCAATATTTAGCTGCATATGGTGCATTCTTTTCAGCAGGATAGTATGACATATTTATCAAGTTTCCTTTAAGCTGTTAAATCAGAGTTCATTTTAAAACTATTTTAAGAAAATCCCTATTTTTGATACACGTTGCTAACTTATGTTTAGGTTACTGAAGCTATATAAGTTCTGATTATAATTATTTTTAGAAGAAATAAAAATATTTTTTTTTACTGTCGCGCATCGCATTTTTGAAAATGTATGAAATTGTTTATTTTTTATGATGTGATGCCCCGTTATTCTATATACATGAAAATAGGGTAGCTATCGATTTGAGAAATTCAAGAACTCTGGGAGAGGCTTCAGCAACTCCCTTCAGTACCATCTCACGCCAATAAAAGCAGATCTGGAATAGTAAAGCTGAGATCCAAGCCAGCTTAACCAATCGAACCCAAAAGCATAAGTAGGCGTCAACTGCCAACTGATCAAGGGCTGTCCGTAACAGTGTAGGGCCAATCAGGGTGGTTTCCGTCCACGTATCCCTCCCTCTGATTCTACCCTTGCAATAAAAGGGACCTATGGGTTTAAGAGACTTCTGGCCTGGAGGTTGATGGGGATGTCAGAGTGATCTTTTGAAAAGGGATTAGTGCAAAGCTCCTTCGGGAAAAAATTGAGATTCTACGAATTGGGATGTGGCATGGTGTTAGCTGGATTTTCTTCCGGTACATATTTTTAGACACATTTTTTCGTAAACTTAAAAGTTCACAGATGTGTATTTCATACTTTCTGAGCAGCAGTGGCGTAGCAAGAAAAAAATTTCGAGGGATATTGGAATTTTTTTGGAAGGAATATAATTAATGAAAAATTTAGTATTTTTCTTAAGTCAAAAAAGGAAAACTTCTGACTTGTGGGGAGAGTTATTAGATATATCTTACCTACATCACTGCAAAGAAGCCTGTAGTTCTCATCATTATAAAAATTACTTCGAAGATTACATTTATCATCTGGAATTAAAATGCATATTTCACTCTTATCCAACAACTTGATAATTAAGTTCGATTCCTAATGACCAAAAGTTTTTAGCATACATGAATGGGTTTACGGAACATCTTCTGCATTGAAAATTAATTTAGATTAAAATATGATTAGTTTACACTACATGCAAAATATATGAAAACATCTAACCTCCATTTTTAAAAACCTTTTTTAACGTTTTTCGAGGCTTCTGGGGTTTCTAAGGGCTGAGGAGAGTTTCAGTATATTTTTGAAATTTTCGTTAATGAGAATTCTTTTCAAACCCTTAGTTAGAACAATTAAAAATGGGTCAAAAGCACTTAACCCCGTGAGAAATCCCATTTCACTTCTTAATTAGGATTTTAAAGCAACAAATGTAATACCTTATCTTATTCTTAAAGAAAATCATGCTTCTTTCTAATTTGAAACTTCTTTTTTACTTTATCTACTATCTTAAAAATAAAGCTCTTTTAAAATATTGAAACCATGGGCTGGGCAGATTTAAAAGGAGAACACTGAAGGGTAAAATAGACTTGGGGCTTGTTCTCCCTAATTGCATGGAAAACAATCTTTACCATTAAAAAAATTAAGTAAAGGATGAAAAAGTTGGGAGGGGGAATTGCTCTCCAATGCAATGACTTCCCAAAAGAATTCGCCGAATTTATTAAATTTTTACCTCAGCATATAATATTGAAATTGTTAGTTTTAGATTAGTTAGCACTGGCTAACACGGTTTAACTAGTATTAGAAGTTAAAAGGATTTTAATTTCACCATATGTAATAATTGTGTTAAAAGAGAATGGCAATAATCTGGTAATTTAAATGTTTGTTTATTATGTACCTAATCATCAATTTCATTTTGCTGTCTCTTGATGGCAATATATATGATTTTTATATGTATACCTTCACATGCCTCAGGAGGATTTTATGCATTATTTTAATTGTAAATATAATCATGCTTTACTTTCATTGTAATGGCCTAAGTGTTTTCAACCATGAAATAGATAAGTATGAGGAAGTTGATTTCTTATTGAAGGTTTCTACTGGTAAAAATATTTCACATGGGAAAAAGACTAATGCGTCAAACGAAGTTGATGCTGAAGTATGGTTTAAAGCACTAAACAAAGAATTCCATTTGTTGCTCTTTGAAGATTTAAAATTTAGAGAGTTAGACCTTGAAACATTCCACTTTGAAAGACCGGAACACTCACACGCTCGATCAAAGTTTTACGAGGGAGTTTTAGATCACCAATCTTCAAATTCTTTAGTTGTGGGATACATACATGAAAACATCTTTACTGGAACTGTCACTGAAGAAAATAGTCTTTACTTTATTGAACCAGCTCATTTCTTCTTTTCAAATGCAAGTCATCATGGAAAAATTGTCGTGTACAAGGAACAAGACACGCATAACAACATGGAAATTATGTTACCACCAATGCTTAAGAATATAAAAATTCCATTATTTTTAGATGACCCCAGAGTTCCAAAAGGAATAAATAAAAATCCGGATCCAAATGCAGATTATGCTTGTAAAATTGAATTAGTTGCCGATCATACTTTGTATCAATACTTTGACAAAGATGTGGATGCATTAAGTGCCTTTCTGTTCCTTCACGCTAAATATGCCGATATCATTTTTAGACGGACGGACTTCGATGATGATGGTAAACCTGATAAAATAAGAATAGTTGCACAAAAAATAGTTATTTACAAAAGCCTGGAGGATCACAACTACCCCATGGCGTTAGCTGATGATCTGGAAAACTTTCTCGAAAAGTTTGCATTGAGGTTTCAGACATACTGCCTCTCAATAGCTTTTTGTTATAGGAGTTCTTCTAAAGCAGTAGGGATAGCATATAAACCTGTAGTCCAATTCCCACCTATACTGGCTGGAATCTGTCAAAAACCCTTTTTTGTTCAGTACAACAAAGATTTTTTTCCAACTCTGGTATCCAGAAACACCGCCGTTTTGACAATCCGAAACGCTCAAAAGCAAACTTTACCACTCATCACGACTTTACTGTCCATGACCCACGAGTTGGGCCACTCCTTCGGAAGCGATCATGATCAGTTGGACAACCTCTACTGCGCACCTGGAGGCACACAGGGGTACTACCTCATGCACTTCAGAACGACGCGAAAACTGATGCCGTTGAGTTCCTACTTTTCCCCCTGCAGTCGGAAGGTCATGAATGAAGTCATACAAGCGAGAGGGGAATGTCTGAAAGACTACCCTGCGGTATGCGGCAACGGCATCCGCGAAGGGAACGAAGAGTGCGATTGCGGGCAGTCGAAGGCATGCCACTTCATCGACCCCTGCTGCACCCCATCCGACGCCGACCCTCCAGAGAAAGGCTGCACCTTCAGGAAGCAGAACGGGTCAGTGTGCAGCCCCAAAGAGAGCCTGTGCTGCACCACCAAGTGCAAAGTGAATTCTGATGACGGCCATCGCATCAAGTGCTACAAGGACGACGTGTCCTGCTTCCACAGCGAGTGCGACGGCCGCAGCGCAGTGTGTCCAGCGCCAACCCTGGCACCGGACAAGCACCCCTGCCAGAAGATGTCCAAGACGTGCCGCGGAGGCGTCTGCAACAGCACCGTCTGTCTGGACAGCGGGTTGGAGGACTGTCGGTGCTCGGATGTTCGCAGCGAGTGCTACGTGTGCTGCCGCAAGAATGGTCTATGCTGGCCGGCCCACGCGCTAGGGCTGCTCTCGCCGTCTGGCATCCCGTTCGTGATGCTGGAAGGGTCTCCTTGCAAGTCCAACAAGTTGCAGTGCGACGGAACTGGCAACTGTGTCGATTTCTCGCAGATCGGACGAGACACCTCGACGTCCAAGACTTCGTGGATGGTCATAGGATTCTTGGGTGCCGTCGTGGTCCTCTTGTTACTCATTTTGTGCTACATACTGTATAAAATCTTTCGGGAGAAAACAATGTTAGTCCCTCCTGAATGAACTGAAAGGGTTGGTTCTTTTCTGCAAGAGATGATTATTGGGATAAAACTTTAAAACTTCGAAAACCAAATCTTATGTGAATGCTATAATTGAGTTACAAATGCCATTTAATGGCGCCTGAAAGCAACTATTTTTTAAGTGGACATCTTCACAATTGTAGTACCATCTGAAATCAGTTTAAAATGTCCAAAAAGTGTATTACTTTAGTTTTTTTATTATTATTATTAAAATCATTCTGAAATGAGAATGGACAATTTTTTGTGTTTTAAACTTGGGGAGAGGGACAATTTGATTGATGATAGTTTAAAACTCAAAATTATTTTGGAAGTTAATACATGAAATAAAGTAATTACTATATAGAAAGTTAATGCACTAGGACTAAATGATTTGGTTTTAATTGCTAATAATAATTAGCAAAACCAGTACTTCTAGTCAGGGCTCGATTACTAGCAATATGATCATTTGACCCTTAGAACAGGGTTTCAAACTATATTTTGGTACATGTAAACCCAAATGTGGACATACATTTTTAGGTATGATTTTGATTTTAATAAACGTATTATAAAAAAGTGTGAATAATAAAGGTTTAAACACTAAAGGGAGGCCTGGGGGCCCTCCCCCAGAAAAATTTTGAAAATTTGACCCCAAAAAACTGGGTTTTAACTTAGCTATAAGTAAAGTAAAAGTATATATTACTCAGGACTTAGGGGGGAGCAGCTGCCCCTCCCTGCCCCTCTGGCTACACCCATGTCAATCCATAGATAAAAGGGGAGTCTGGGGGTCCTTACCCAGGAAATTTTTGAATTTTAACATGTTAAAAAGAGATTTTAAACTACTTTTACCTGTATTTTTTCAATGTTTTTTTACCCATAAAAATGGCACGTGAGCAATAGTTTAAAGTAGTCAACTCCCCCTTTTACTCTTATAACGCCCCAATTTTCTTTTAAATTCATCACCGCCCCCTAGGGGGCGGTACCGCCCACTTTGGGAACCACTGCTCTAAATTAACAGGAAGGATATTGTTCTTTACCGATGAAATCACTCACAGAAATGGCATTAACATCCGGAGTTGATTAATAATGGAATAAGCAATAAGATATTGATTGCTTTACGGAAGTAACAAATTCCGTTTCTGAGTTAGTTGTTGTTGATTACGTGGCGAAAATCGGTATCATTTTTAATTTAGTTAAATAAAAATTATAAAAACGAGTCTTTTCTTTTACCGATTAATTTCTATCTTTTTTCTTTTACAGAAAAATTGCTCAATAGCCAGGTTCATAATTTAATACTAAGTTAAATATTAATTTATTTTATTTCGAATATATGTTACTATATTATACTTGTTATAAATATTTCAAAATATCATTAGCAAGACTGGTAAATTTTCTTTTGTTAGATTTTGGTAACAAAGTACGGATAAGTAGCTAATGTAAATAAATAAGTGAGCAGATCTGCTGTTTAATTTTTAATTTAAAAGGATACAATGTTGTCAGCTTTTATTTTCTGTATTTTGTGCTTTGTTAAGGGAATGGACATTCCAGACAAAAACTTCAAAACTTATCCTAACTACCAAATTGCTTATATTCAAATTGAAAATAAGGATTTTGGAGAAGACGATTCAAAGAGAGATTCTTCTATGCTTGGATATATTGAAGTAATGATTCATACCCATAAAAAAGTTTTTCATTTGGTGTTATACGAAGACGAGAATTTCAATGAAATTGTACGAAAAACACAACTTCAGTCCAACATGAAAGTCAAACAGTCTTTACATGGAAAATATTACATAGGTGCTCTAAAAGGTCACAATTTTAGGACATTTGTTTCTGGATTTTTGGTGGATCACACATTTTCGGGATTCATTATGATTGGTGAAAAGGAGTACGTAGTAGAACCTGCAAAATTTTGGTTGCCCGATTCTTTAGAATCTCAAATAGTCATGTATGAATTGGAAGATATACATTCCCTGAATTCCTCTTTTAACTCTACAGACCCTTCTTTGTGGAATCTATCTTACAGGACAAGCGATGTCCTAAGGAATGCTAGTATCGAATCAGAAGATTTCGATTTTGGCTCTAATGATGTCTTTTGTGAAATTGAATTAGTTGTTGATCATGAATTGTACCGGTATTTCCATAATGACATTCATCTTTTGTCTGCTTACTTATATCTTCACGTCAGTTTCGCCGACTTTGTTTTTAGCAAAAGCGACTTCACTCCGGATGTGAAACATGATAGCATACGGCTCTCGATTTCAAAAATATCTGTCTACACTTCTCCGCATGATGAGAACTATCCCATGAACACGGCGACCGACATGCAAGATTATATGACCAAGTTTGTCAGTCGTCACCAAGAATCTCCGTTTTGCCTTTCTATCGCACTGACGTACAGACCCTTTCAAGGTGGCATCGTTGGAGAAGCCTACAAGCCTGATATACGTACTCCTGGTCGTTTGGGCGGAATCTGCGAGAAGCCGATCGGGAACTGGCCATACAAGCAGTACTACTACAATACCGCTGTCGTGAATGTGAAAAGGATGCACGGCACTCTGTTACCATTCGGAAGCTCTTTAGTGGCATTCACTCATGAAGTTGGCCATGGGTTCGGGAGCGGACACGACCCTTTCGAGCAAAGACTGTGTTCTCCTCCGAGGCCTTACGGCAAGTACCTCATGCATCCCACCCTCTTGCCGAATTCCAAACAGAACATGGAGTTCTCGCCTTGTAGTCGTTTGGAAATGGGGGAAGTTATCCGAAGCAGAGGCTGGTGCCTCAAACACAACACCCCTGTTTGTGGCAACGGAGTGCGAGAGGGGGACGAGGAATGCGACTGCGGACACGAAATGGTTTGCGACTACATCGATCCTTGCTGCACGCCATCCGACAGGTTTCGAGGCTGCACGCTCAAAGCAACGGTCGAATGCAGCGCTAGGGAATTAGTTTGCTGTCACGACAACTGCACGGTGGTGACGGTCCCGGGCGTTCAGTGCCACCGAAGCCTCCAGAAACCGTGCTGGAAGAGCCACTGCGATGGCATCTCGCCGGACTGTCCGGAACCTACTAAAGATTCTGTGGACTCGTGTGAGATTAGCTTGAAGTCCTGCGTCGGTGGAAAGTGCAGCAGCATCTGCGAGTACATAGGACTGAAGGCGTGCAAGTGCTGGTACGACCTTTCCATCGAGTGCGTGGCTTGCTGCGAAAGCAAAGGCAAATGCGTACCGGCCAGTGCTTTGGGGGTTACGGATGCCTTCGAGGAAGATTATGTTCTCACGCATGGTACTCCATGCAACGGTGGAAAGTTTTTCTGCGATGGGTTAGGCCAATGTGTGAAGTCGTCTAGCCATAAATATCGTCGTGTATGGCCACTGTTTGCTAGTTTGATCGTTGGTGTTTTAATTGCTTTTGGTCTCTTCGGTCTTGCATTATATGTAAGAAAAATGCTTCCCATGGACACTTTACCTTTAATCAGAGACCAAAGCAGGGTTGTTGTAGAAAACTAGGTGTATTTAGAATATGAGTACTAAATGAATGTATTTAAATTTTAAAATTTTATCATTCTCTTGTTAGGGTAATTTTTTAATGAATTCGGAGAAAGCAGTTTAAACTATGTTTATTTTACTAAGTAACTAGACTTTGCAATGTTTCAAGAATAAAATTATTTCAAAATCTGATAGCGCTTTATCTTATTGTTAATGTGAGAATTTAATCGACGATGCAAGTGTTCCAAACTTGAAAAAATATGAGAAGGTGTTAAACCAATAATTAACAAATATATAAACGCAAAAACCATAATCAAAGTATTCCTATTAGTTGATGTTCGGAATGCAGCAACAAAAAGATATGCATTTTAATTAGGAATCAGTAAATAGTAATTTTGTTTTAAGTGAAATATTCCCTGTTTTAAAGGAGCATGTTTAAAGTTTCTTCCATAGGGAAGAAGGGTGTCAGAAGGTGGTTTCTTAAATATTCTGAACGGTTTAATTTAAAAAATATGGCGTTTTTTATCGTACTTGTGGGGTACACTAGTCCCGATAAGACGTAAACGAAAAACTCTCTTTCAACGGAGTTTTTTAAGAGTACTTATCTTCCAAAGTTTTTTTTATCTCTCAAAAGATAATTTTGCTTGTCTTGAAGTGTCATGATATTCAAGAAGACATATCTTAGTCATTTTCCTTTCGGTGTGCTTAACATACTAAGCACACCAAAGATAAGGCAGATAAGAATTTCAATTGAACAATTTAACTTTGTCTAGAATGCGTTTGCACTGGAAATAATTCCCTGACAAAGTATAACTCAATCTCATTTTAAAATAAGAAATTAAGCTTTACTTAAATTTATGTTTTTAAATTTAGATATCAAAGAACAACATAAAAGAATTTCCAAACGTTATGAATAAAGATATCCTCTAAAAAAACCATTCCTTTTAAAAAGAATTCTCAGATAAAAACCAATTGCTTTCAAAACAGTAACAGTTTTTTGATGAATTAATGACATATTTATTTAATACTATCTATTAAAAACGATCCAACATGTGGAACCTTTTCTAAAAATTTCAGCTATAAAATTTTGCTATTTTGCAGAATGGAAGTCATTATAACCCTTATGAAAGTCATTTGAATGGTTAGGTTCACTTTCATTGGCCGTAGTTTAAGGACCCATCTAAATTAACCAAGGGCGAATCCAGGGGGGAGGGCTATGGGGCTGCAGCCCGCCCTTAGAATTAAACAATTTCTTTCATGTGTAATGAAGAAAAGTTTTCCCAGCCGGTTTCCATAATATTTAATAAATAAAATCTTTCGAGCTTTTAAGTTGTGGTCAAACGTTAAAAATTTAATTAAAACCCTAAACGTTTCGTCCGAAAACTTCGCCGGACATCTTCAGTAGGAAAGCGTTTAAAAATAAATAAAATCATTCACGATGAAATAGCTGGATGTGATTAAATAGCTGGAAAATAAATAAATAAAATCCTTCACGATGAAATAGCTGGATGTGACATCCAGCTATTTCATCGTGAATGATTTTATTTATTTTTAAACGCTTTCCTACTGAAGATGTCCGGCGAAGTTTTCGGACGAAACGTTTAGGGTTTTAATTAAATTTTTAACGTTTGACCACAGCTTAAAAGCTCGAAAGATTTTATTTATTAAATTTCTTTCATGTATTAGTACTAACTCCTTCAATTATTTTTGTATTTCTTTCATTTTTTCAAGAAAACAGGGATAATGATACACTGTAAAAAATATGGCACTTTACACCAAAATTGGTGGGTAAAAATTGCCCCATACATAGAGAGATGTTACACCGCAATACGGAGGGACATCCCACCTAGACTCGGAGGAAGGTCTCTTTCCAGGGAGTGAGGTTCGACTTAACATCTCTCCATGTATGGGGGTTAAGTGCCGTAATTTTTTTTTACAGTGAATAGGGAATTAAGGATGTTACTTTCAGAAAAATCCTTCAAAGTTTGAAAACTAAATCCTTATGAAATGAGAAAGTCATAGCAATTTACGCAGTTTTGGTATCTTAGACCCCCCCAAGACAAAAATTCTGGATTCGTTACAGAAACTAACATCACAAGAAATAGCAACACACTTGGCAACAAATTATTTTGCAGCGGCATTTTTATGATAACAGGTAAAGAGGAGCATCAAAGATAATGTTTTAGAAACCCGGACCACAGCTCTGTCTTTCCTTCGGAATTGATTGCTTATAAATGAGGCTTTGAACCTAACTCTAGACACCGCCATGCCTGAAATATGGATTTTAACTTATATAGTAAAAGCTCGATATAATACTTCAGGGACTGGCCACACATTTTTGACACGTTGGGATTCCCAACCAGGCCTGACGAGAGGGGGGGCGAGGGGGTACGATTCCCCCGGGCCTGGGCCTGTAGGGGGCCCGGGACCCAAAGATTTTCATATTGAGTTCTAAGAGGGATATATTTTTGAATATTTTGGAAATTAATTTGTTCACATAAAGGTCCAAAAATTAGTAAATTCGCAGTTTTCTAGGGATATTTTCAAAAATTTTCTGGGGGGACCCCTAGACCCCCTTTATTGCTTGTTACTCATCGTATTACACTGGGGAACAGCCATTTCGTTGTCTTATAACTGTGACTTGTTTTTGAATCACTTTTGGCCCCTGAATTCAAAAGTAACTGTAGTTTTTGTCTGTCGCGTCCACTTTTTTGGCAAACAGCCCCGCCCCCTTTTTACGTTTTTCAATGATTTAATGACTTTGAATTCGATTTTCAGGGTCAAAAATCATTACTTTAGTCTTTAAATTACACCCGAGAGGACAAGAATGGTTAAAGTTTCTAAAATATGAAAATTTGTGGCCAATGGATAGGTTTAAGGGGTTATTACCCCCCTAAAAATGCAAAAAAAATCGTTAAAAATGATAGAGTTTATTTTACGCTATTTTTTACACTTATTTTTTACGCAATTCCTTTTCAAAAGGTCCTAACCCATCACCAAGGACCCAAATTTAATGAAAATTGGCTGCAATGATTTTTACAAAAAGCGGTTGAGGCATTAGCGCCCCCGAAGCACCCGTGGAAGGGTTCTGAATACTCTCTTTCGCTTAAAGGACGCGAACACCTCAACCGCTTTTAGTAAAAATCATTGCTGCCTATTTTCATCAAATTTGGGTCCTTGGGGAAGGGTTAAGACCTTTTAAAGAGGAATTGCATAAAAAAATAAAGAGAAAAAACCCTGAAATGCAAAAAAGGAACGTTATAAAGGATAGAGGTTATTTTAAGCTTTTCTTACTCTTATTTTTTATGCAATTCCTCTTTAAAAGGTCTTAACCTTTTCCCAAGGACCCAAATTTAATGAAAATAGGCAGCAATGATTTTTACTAAAAGCGGTTGAGGTGTTATCGTCCCCGAAGCGAAAGAGAGTCTTCCGAACCCTTCCGCAGGTGCTTCGGGGGCACTAATGCCTCAACCGCTTTTTGTAAAAATCAATGCTGCTTATTTTCATTAAATTTGGGTCTTTGGGGATGGGTTGGAACCTTTTGAAAAGGAATTGCGTAAAAAATAGCGTAAAATAAACTCTATAATTTTTAACGTTTTTTTGCGTTTTAAGGGGGGTAATAACCCCTTAAACCTATCCATTCGCTAAAAATTTTTATATTTTAGAAACTTTAACCATTCTTGTCCTCTCGGGTGTAATTTAAAGACTAAAGTAATGATTTTTGACCTTGAAAATCGAATTCAAAGTCATTAAGTCATTGAAAAACGTAAAAAGGGGGCGGGGCTGTTTGCCAAAAAAGTTGACGTGATAGAAGAAAACTAACAACAGTTTTGTAATCAGTGTGCCCATTGAACTCTAAAACAGCCAAAAAATCGAAGTCAACAGAAATTATGTTAAAAATTGTTCCCCAGTGTTATCAAAAGAAAACTATATTTTTAAATTGAGTGAAATTCAGATCTTGTCTAGAAATATTCTAAAAATTACATTAAGCCTATGAATGCATGGGTGGGGGGTACTTCAGAAAATTTTTGCCCCCTACCTCAAAATGAGAAGTATAGGTATGTCACTGGGGGCCCGCTTCCCAACCTTGTCCCCGGGGCCCGACTTGGCTCTCGGCGGCCCTGTTCCCAACGTGTCAAAAATGTGTGGCCAGTCGTTGGGACAGGAAATCGTTTGCCCCTTCCCAAGCCTGCCCCTTCCACTAAATTACAGGCTTCTGAGGTTTACTCCCTGTTTTTAGACAAAGTTAATGCAGCCTGGAAGATGTTACCAAGGCATAGCTGGTACGGTGCTAAGGGCCCTGGTCTGTCACTTCAATGCTCCTGCCCAACAAGATTTGCCCAAACCAAACGGCTCTATCCAGACTAAGGACAGGCCATATGAGCATGAAAT
This sequence comes from Tetragnatha versicolor, assembly GCA_024610705.1. Classification (NCBI taxonomy): domain Eukaryota; kingdom Metazoa; phylum Arthropoda; class Arachnida; order Araneae; family Tetragnathidae; genus Tetragnatha; species Tetragnatha versicolor. Next base: position 2,368,997 of record JANDEH010000001.1, read on the forward strand.
TCAGGGAGAAGGAAAATACTTATGCCCTTTGCAGTGGCGGATCTACGGGGGGGGGGGGCTTTCGGGCTGAAGCCCCCCCCCCCAAAAAAAAACGTCTAATATTTTACTAAGTTTGTCAAAACGCAAAAAATCTGTATCCGAAATATGGATGAGGCGTAGTACCAAAACGAGTTGTGGGTTTTTGACTTAAATTTCCAAACATTTTCTGGGGGAGGACCCCCAGACCCCCCTTTTAGTGGTTTGAGTAGGATAATTCACTACCTTTACCGTATTATCATTAACAAGAAAATTCAATAGGATTATGAAAATTTTTAGCCCCCCCAAAAAAACCATATCCTGGATCCGCCACTGGCCCTTTGCCATTGTGGCACCATCGCGTCTCCCTCTCACATCCTAGAATGTATTGGTGCCTCATTGGGGCAACTGATGAGAGAGAAAGAGACAGTGTTTAATTTGATTTTGCGAAATAATCTTTTGGACTTGGTTTAGGGGTGCCTAAACCAAGGGGATGAGTAACAACACAACACACTTGGCAATAAATTATTTCTTTTAGAATGATTTGTATTAAAAATTCCTTATTTTTCTTCAGGGAGTTGCTCCAGGTGCCTCACCAGAGTTCCGTACGGGACCCTGATCGCTACCATTTTGTGCTGCGCGGGAGTTTTCACGTTCTTAGGATGTCTTTACCGAGCTGTCCGTCTGACACTTCGGATGTTCGAAGACATCTTTACATACAACTTAGAGTGGTGAGATACCTTTTTTGCATATTTAATTTGGGAAGTCATGAGAAAGTTAATTTATAAAGGTCAAAGTTCAATTATTGTAACATAATAAATAATTTCATTTTTACACATTGTCTGAATAATTGATTTTAATGGAAACTAAATCAATTTCAAGAAACCAAGCTTAGTACAAATAACCAGCACATTCAAAAAGGATTCAAAATCAACACGTTAGTAAGTTAGTATACAGGGTGATTCAGAAATAATCATCAATAATTGGGGGGAGGTAGAGGGTCCCTAGACAAGCATATTTCGAATAGGGATGGTGGGGCGCAGCCTTACCGAAAAAAGAGCTAGGACCTAATGTAGTGCGAGCGCGTTTTAAAAGGCCGTTTTTAGAAGGCCCGTGTGACGAAACAAAACATAATAAAATGAAAAAATCTATTGCATGAGGTAAGGAAGTATCCCTACTACTTACACAATAGAATTTGAACCACTTTCTAAACCGTGGAGTGAGTTTCAAAAGTGCAATATTAATCTTTTGGTCAAAGAATGGCCCTTAAATGTCCATAACTTGAGCGAAGACATTCGTCTTGTGATTAGAGTAGGAATGAGGGGAGAAAAAAACAATTTTCGGCCTTTTTAGCTTGCGCGCCGCAGGATAACATGCGGAACCTTCAGGGCCAATGTGGCACTTCAAGATATAATCCGAAAATTCTGAAAAAAATTACAGGTACTCTCTGCCACCTTAGACAACTTTTCCCACTAACGCATCATCAAAATAAAAAAAACCGTTTTTTTTTTCAATACACCCTATATAATATATATTATATACAGTAGGGAATTTATATATTTCTTGCATTGAATTACTATATTGTTAATTCTAAGCAGCCGAATACAACCCGCTACCAAATTACTCAAATAACAAGAAAATTAAAAGAGTGTGGAAAAAAGGAGAAATTACTAACCCCCCAAGTGGCAGGTAAAATAAGTAATTCAAATGCAAAATTAATAGCTTTAAATTCTGTGTCTCAGTTTTAAAATTTATTATTGAGAGTACTATATAGTAGTATGTATAATAATCTATAATGATGTAGTAATTTTTTCTCTTGTCGTTCAGGCTGAATGACGTCCAACTGGTGTTCATCATTGTCGGGTCTTTTATGGGCCTTCTGGCCATCACGCTTCTGGTGGTAGGGATTTTCTCAACAGGGGCAACTAGGACCAAAATATACAGAGGATGGAAATCGAGAGTGGGAGGACGCATTACATCTGTTCTAGTAAGAACCGAATTTCTCTTGTATTAAAGCTTGCTTCAGCTTGTGTTCAATATTATCAATCTTTCACTCCTGAAAACTATTTTTTTTCAACTAAGATTGAAAATTTTAATTATGAATGTGCAATTTAACTTTATTTAATTTAGTCAAAAATAAAAACACCGTGTCCAATAACAGTTTTTCATTTTGTTCTCGGGAGTTAAAGAAAATAAATTTAAAAAAAAGAAAGGAAAAATTCCATCAAGCTAATAAAAAAAGATACCTGTGTATGACTTCATTGGGGACAACATAAATACTAATACATTACCCCCTTTTTTGCAGTGTATGGGCATTGTTTATCTTCTAAACCTAGTTTGGTTGGCCATGGCTTGCTGTCTGGTTGTTGTGGTTTTTGTATTTCACATTTGGAACAAAATGTGTGAAACACCAAACGAATGCATTGAATTACAGCAGTTTTGTAAGTTAATTTAAATTTAAAAGAGGAAAATTTCCATTCATTTAAGTGAGAAAGCTAATGAAGTTTTTGCTATTTACAGATTTCCTTTTCCCCAATGGAACTGATATAAACACATTGAAGATTTGTGACAAAAGAAAAATATTTTGCACAGATACAGTAAGTCCTTTTTCATTAATGATACATTTACTATGTTCAGCTACCTAACTTTTATTATCAGCGCTTTGAAAAAGAAATGTAAAATTTTAACATTTTTAAGAATGATTAATGTCAATTTCATTTCAAATGTCAATTGTAATTTAACTATCATTTTAAATATATTCATGGGTAGCCAGAGGGGCAGCTGCCCCCCTAAGTCCTGAGGAATTTACTTTTACTTAACTGTTAGTTAAGTTAAAACCCAGTTTTTTAGGGTCAAATTTTCAAAAATTTTCTGGGGGAACCCCCCTTTAGTATTTAAACCTTTAGTATTCACACTTTTTTGTAATAAGTTCATTAAAATCAAAATTCAACCCAAAAATGTATGTCCAAATTTGGGTTTACGTGTACCAAAAAAACAGTTTAAAACCCTGTTCTTAGGGTCAAATTTCCAAAAATTTTCTGGGGGAGGACCCCCACACACCCCTTAGAAACTTGAACCTTTATTTCTAAAATCTTTTCCCATATAAATTTTTCTTGGACGCAAATTCTACCTAAAAAAGTGTTGAAAAGCTACATTAAACCTATTAATATGGATGAAAGGGACTGAAAAATATTTAAGCCCCTCCCGAAATAAATTTCTATATTCGCCAGCACTGATTCGAAATTAAAAATAAGAGCTCCCACCCATGGCCGTATCCAAGGGGGTAGAACAAAAAACTACTTTTTAGTGTCAGATTACAAAAACTTTTACATCAAAAACCATCATTGTTTCCACGACGCTGACGCTACCTGCAAAAATTTTACATTAATTTCATTAAAAGAAAGGTCAAAAACCCCTCTCGAAACAATACTGTGGCTACGGCTCTCTCACGGGGCTTTAAATTGTTATCCACAAACATAAAAAAGTCGACCCTGCTTGCCCCCCCCTTAAGCGGGACCCTGGCTATGCCCATGAATATTTTCTCTGTTGGAAAAAATATTCCATTATTACTTTTAAATTATACAGGGTGTCCTACGAAAAGTGGTCCAACCTCTAACTTTTAAACCCCTACAGCATTGGTTCCCAAACTGTTTTGGTCGTGGAACCCCCAAATTTGTTACCAATGATCGCGGAACCCTGAATATTTTTTAATCAACGACTTTTCAAAATTTAATAAATGATATTAAATGAAACCAGGTGCGGATCCAGCACGGGTCCAGGGGGGGCATTTTTCCAGACAATCACCTTTACCTTTTGGCAAAAATGTCAAATTCTTGGGGATTTTCTAAAAGTATCACGCAAGATCCCCTTCTGGTACCGCTGGGGGGTATGGGGGTCCTCCCCCAGAAAAATTTTGAAATTTGACGTGTAAAAGTAGAGTTTTAACTCATTTTAAGAAGCTTTTTGGTTCCAAGAGGGGATTTTTCCAGACCATAACCTTTATCTTTTGAAAAAAAAAATGTCAAAATGTTGGGGATTTTCCAAAAAGTATTGCGCAAGATCCCCTTGTGATACCGTAGGGGGTCTGGGGGCCTCTCCCAGAAAAAATTTTGGAATTCGACTGGTAAAAGTAAGGTTTTAACTAATTTTGAGAACATTTTTGGGTCCAAGGGAGGCGGCGCTGTCCATTCTAATTTTTTTAATGAAATAAAGTTTGTCCCATGGAACCCCTAAATTTTTTCGTTGAACCCCAGGGTTCCGCGGAACTCACTTTGGGAACCACTGCCCTATACAGATATAGTCATGAAAGTGGGGTCTAGGTATAGTAAAGTGACCATATGCCCTATCTAACGAGACAACTTTAGGAGTTATAATTTTAATTTAAAAAACTATTTTAGGTTTGTGAAAAAAAGTCAATGACTAAGTTGTAGAGCAGCATCGATTCAGTAGGAAAAGATACCTTAAGCAGAAAAATATCTTGAACCCCTAAAACGCAATTAGGTTGAAGTTACGTAGTTTTTACGTTCACAAGGCGAAAATGAGAAATTTTCAATTTAACAAACTAAGAATACTTTTATTCATTTACTTAAGTCATAAAAATGAAAATTTCTCATTTTCACCATATGAGGAGCGTTTTAAGACGTAAAAATTACGTAAATTCAACCTAATTGAGCGTGTGTACTAGAGGTTTTATTAAACATATTTTTCTGCATAAGGTGTCTTTTCTTATTTAATCGATGCTGTTCTACAACTTAGTCATTGACTTTTTTCACATATACCTCAAATAGTAAAATAAAAATTGTTATTAAAATTATTATTTTAAAATAAAAATTATAATTCCTAAAGTTTCCGCAAGAGGGCGTTGAAAAATGTCCCATCGGATAAGTGCATGGTCACTTTACTATTCTAGACCCCAGTTTCATGACTATATCTGTAGGGGTTCAAAAGTTAAAGGGGTTGGACCACTTTTCGTGGGACACCCTGTATAGTAAAAAAGACATGCAACTACAATTTATTTTTTTGCAGGTAAACTATGCAGCCCCTTACTATATACTGTCTTTCGCAGCGTCAATATTGGTTATTATTAGTTTGGTAAGTACATAGAAAACTCGTTTTTCTTATAGGTTTATAACATGACAATTGAAAATGTCAAACTTTTATGAATAAGACCAAACTTTATTTTTATTAGTCAAAAATTTTAATATGGCCCAAGGATCATACTAAGCCAATATTTTAAAAGTTGTTGAAAATGTTGAGTTTAGTTTATTAAAATATTTCACATTTTTTCACTCTTTTAATCACTTTTGAAATCTTCACTAAACATTGTACTCATCTTTTCAAAACTATCCAATAAAACCCACAAATTCGAACACTTTGATGTTTTAATTTCTTTGAGTTTTTTCACTGAAGGTTGATTGGAAAAGTTGATATAAGACAAACAAATTTTTTTATCAACATATTTCTATGTTCCTCAAAAGTCACGGGTATAAATTTTTGTCCAAAAAACTGAATTACAACCTTATCAAATAGTAAATTATTTTATAAAAAATATTTGGCTTTAGCAATTTTTCGAAATACACAGGGTTTCAGAAACAAAAGTCTTGAATGTTAGAAAAAATAAAGACCAAAACAGTTTCTGAGATAAAAATGTTTTTTGGGGACAGGATAACAAAGTTTGATTGTGAGAATTTACAGCCAATAATTTTGAAGCAGATTAAATCATGCCCTTTTTTCTCCAACAGCTTCACTACAGTATGTGTCTGGCAGCCAATTACACAAGAATAAAAGACCATGAAAAATTCAAAGACCTCCAAGAGTTGCAGTACTTGCAAGATTCCGAGATGGGGACATTGCCAAAGGATCGCTTCTAGGACATAAGCCAAGGGATTTTTAAGGAGGAAAAGTTTTATGGAAAAAGATAAAACTTCAATGAAGCAAATATCCTTTTAAAGGAGGGCATAAAAAGTCTCAAATGATACATCATGAGGTGGAAGTTTCCTTTCTTAAAAATTTCTTGGCACACCGAGTTGAATACCATTTGAATTTGGTATTCACAAATCTCTTTTAACCTATCTTTATGGTAGTTGGTCTTGTCTTGAAATATATTTAGTGTGGTTTTTGATAAAAAAAAGTACACCTACTGTTGAACTCACTTTTAGCAAGCTCCGATTAAACGCAAATGAAGGTTTTTTCATCATGCTTATTATAAGTGGGTTCAACTGTAGTTCTCCTTTTTACTAGTTTTGTAAGTAGCTTAAACTTGCCATTTTAGCACATTTTTTTTACTTTTACTTAGGGTAACATAGAATATACTTTGGAACATTGGATGTTTTTGTGACTTCTATGCACAATGTTTGTGATAACGATATAATTTTTATGAACTGAACCAACGTTGTTATCAACGTGTTAAAAAATAAATGTTCTATCAATAAAAACATTTTCATGCACCTATTTCTCAAGTTATAGTGCTCCCAAAGAATCCTTAAATATTCCACTATAAAAATATACTCATTTAGTACTGAGAAGTAGTTTTCAACAAAAAAGTTTCATAAGATATATTTTTTGTTTTTGGTAAATAGAAGTCATCTGTATTTATTGACTCATACAAAACTGAGTGGAGTCCATTGTATGATAATAACAGTCACCATCATTAGAAGTTTTGGAAACTTGATATTTGAAGTGTTGCATAATTTACAATATTTAAACTCTTTGATGCAACAAAGAAAGGTCAATGTTACTCAAGAGAAGTGTGATGGTGACTATATACAATAAGGAAAGGGGGAAAATAAAGCTTGTGAGACAATTAAAGGATGATTTTCAGTATGTTAGTATATTTTTTCCATGCTTCTGTGAATTTTTATAGCTTGAGAGTATTTATTTTATATTTTTGTTATATGTAGTGTGTTTTGGAGATTTTGTTGTCAAGTTATATTAGAAAATGCTTATTATAATTTAGATCATTTCTAAATGGTATTTCATCAAATCAATTGTTGTTGGACAGTCATTTTAACTCAAAGTTTTATATAAAAAATGTATCTTGTATTTAAACGCAAGAGAATGTTTATTTGTGTCAAAAGACTGAAGCATAAGACTGCAACTTCATAAAGACTGATAACTTGCAATTATATCATATTTTGTGTGTTTAGTTCAATTACATTATTTAAATAAAGCAAAATTTTCATACTTTTGTTCTCTTTTCTCCATATTGGAAAATTGCATACACAAGCAATCAAATATTAACTCTTATGAAAATATTTTTTTCTATTCTATAGTAGCAGCGTGTGCAGTTTGGGATAATTAAGGTATTAAAGAGGTTAAAAATATGAATCAACTGTTTAAAACAAAAATTTAAAATTAATAGCAGGGTTTATGTTGTTTATTGTATGCTTTATCATGTGATCAAATAAAAAATCAAATTTTAAGTGCTGTAAAACAAAACATACTAAATTTAAACATGTGACAGGGTTAGGAGTAATATTCAACTAAAGTATCATAAATACTTTTAGTTACTGAAAACATCGTAATTGGTATTAGGGATTGTCGTTTTAGGGCATTTTGGTCATCCCGGGATTTCGGGATAAAATTCGACATCATCCCGGGAAATCCCGAAAATTTAATTAATGCCAGAATTTCAAGAAAAAAAATATATTTTGGATGTAAAATCAAAACTTGTATGAAAATGAAATTAGAAAAAAATTATGGGGATAAATTATTAATTTTTAATGCTACAATTTTTCAGTTCTAGGCTTAAAAATTTCTTAAATGATATTAAAATATTTTTTTCCAATTTCATATTCACTCATTATAATAGTACACACATATATCACATAAAACCTTTTGAAATTACACGAACATAATATTTTAAATTAGTTTTAAAAATGCTCAAGTTAAAAGTGTACTTACTGCTTACTCTAAAAATGCTTTTGAATTCCCTTAAAAACATGTATTGCAAGGCTCGGCTTCTCAATGGAATGTATTGTTTTTTTAAATATCAGAGCAAACCACTCGTGGAACCTCCTTTACTCTTAATTATCAAAGAATACTTTTTCAATACTAGCTTTTTCTGCCATAATACAAAATCTGAATATTCTCAGCCCGATCTTCAAAACGTATAATCTCTTTAAAAGCTGACGACTTAATGAGATTACGAGTTCATTCTGAAATAGGGTTTAAACTATCCTCATAAATAATTATTCACTGCTGGGTTCTGGATGGTTCTGGGTATCTATTACCATTTGTATCTCTTATCGCTAACGTACTAAAGAATAAAAATCGTTGATGAGTAACCAAGTTTCACCGTTTATGTCAACATGCGAGCTTTATAATGTATTAAACAAATCGGCAATATTCTTGTTTATTGCTTAGTTCTATAGGAGTGGGAAATAATTTAATTCAGCAGATGATTGACTTAAACCACCTCACTTCCAATAATTTATAAGTATCTTCCAAGGAAAGGAAATATTTGTTCATGCCAACAGGAACGATTTTTAAGCATTTGTATAGCAGCGTTAAAGAAATTTAAAATTTTGAGGGAATCCCGGGACGGACTGGGAAATCCCGGGACGTGTCCCGGCCTAAAAATTCTACGGGATCCCGGGAAACAATCCCTAATTGGTATGAGTTATAGTCTGTGTAATTAGAATCGGTGGTTGAAAAGTCCAAACCTTTCCCCTGTGCGTTGCCATGGTTTCCCCCAGTCTTATTTTTTTCCCACATCACGCCAAGCCCACAACTGCCCGAGATTGTCATTGAATCTAACTCGTGTTGCAGCAGCCAATGAAATAATCGGAACACCTTTTTCGTTATAAAAGAAAAACTAATCATGGTAGAAGTACAAAATTTTAAACAAATATAAAATTTTTTTTTCAAAAAGATTGTCGTTTCGTTTTTTTTTTAAATTTCGAATTAGTTTTATAATTATTAAGATTCAAAGTTTCAATTTAATTTTACGCCCTGCCTTAACTGATGTGCAAAAAGCAGAACCGCTCACGTTTTCTCCTTCGTTACCTAGGCGACGAACTTCAACTGATGACGTCCAACCGCCTATTTTAATTACACAGACTATAAGGTACTATTTACTTCTGATAAGATTTTACATATCATAAAATTATCTGCATTTATTTTTGTTCTATAAAAGAGTTTTATGTAAACCTTTTTATCGCCTTTAGAATAGTTAATAAACAGAAAAATGGAAGTCTTTTCCACGGCTGAAATGAACTTCTGTACCACTTGGCCAACAAGACCATAATTTTGGCAAAATATTTAAAAACAGAACCACAATTAATAAGTGAATTACATGCAGATTCAATTAAAAAGAAAAATACATTTGACTATAAAGTTAAAACAAAAGAACTGCTTAAAGTATAAAAGCATTACCACATAAATATGATATACCCCTAACAAAATCATCAGCAAAACTATTAAAACTTCCTGGAAAAATCATAATAATAATTCAGGGAGTTTAAAGTCTGCACAAACTCTGCAAAGAAAGACTCCTGGCATGGAGTGGACAAAAAATACCCAAAGAACTATAGTCCAGTAACTTTGTCGCCTGAACGTATGGGGCAGTATGCGTCAAATCTGGTAGTTCTGATTTTTGCAGACTTGCTTAGGATGTTGGGATAATGAATAATCCAAGTTTGTGACCTCGAGCATCAAACACAATTTTGTCAAAAATCGAAAAAAAAAAAACTGGGAAAAAATCGTTTTTTTTTTTTCAAATTTGGGCGATTATAACCCTAAAGGACTAGTTTTTGAAAAAACTTTCTTTGGACGTTTTTAAAGTAGACTAAATTTGCTACAATATGATACTAGAACTGTCTCTGTAGAACCAATAGCTTCCGAGATTAAGCCTTTCAAGCTTTCGCAACTTCATCCCGCTAGAGTTATTCAAGTGACGTCTAAAATATTGCAAAAAATTGCGAAGTTCCAAAAAAAAAAGAAACTTTGAAAGGCTTAATCTCGGAAACTATTGGGTCTACAGAGACAGTTCTAGTATCATATTGTAGCAAATTTAGTCTACTTTAAAAACGTCCCAGAAAGTTTTTTCAAAAACTAGTCCTTTAGGGTTATAATTGCCTAAATTTGAAAAAAAAAAAACCCGATTTTTTCAATTTTTACCAAAGTTGCGTTTGGCGCTGGAGTTCACAAACTTGGATTATTCATTAGGCCAGGGGTTCCCAACCTTTTTGCACCTGCGTACCACTTGACTTTTTGAGAAATTTTCGCGTACCACCAGACCTATATATTTTAATAAACGTATAATATTTACTCTTCTAAAAGTGTTCAAAGGCTTTTTGAATTAAATTCCTGAGAAAACTTCATATTTAATGGTTAGATATTTGTTTATTTATAACATGCTTATAATAAAGGAGAAATAAAAAGATGAAAATGGTATTAACTTACAGTTTTATTTACTATACCCATAGGTCTAAAAACATACAAATAAAAAATTAGTACAAACTCAGCAAAAAATTAACGATAAAGAAGCGAGGGGTTTCCCCATTGGACTGTCCTTGCTTTACATATATCGCTTTGACTCACACGTACCACCTGAAACGTTCCCGCGTACCACCGGTTGGGAACCCCTGCATTAGGCTAACATCATAAACAAATCTGCAAAAAATCAGAACTACCAGATTTGACGCATGCTGTGATGTATAAAGTTACTGGACTACTATACCTCGCTGACAACTTTTATTTTTCAAGCAATGTGACACATCCAATAAAAACGTAATTATTTTTTTCACTGTGCACCCATGCATGTGTGGTGTTTTTATGTAGTACAATACATATATATGATGTCTAAGTATGCAAACAAATCTAAATAACCAAGTTCATATTTTCCACGAATCTTTTTTAGCGTAAACTGGATGTGATATTATACCTTTATCAGTTGTTATTTTCTCAAAAACTATGGGCCATAGAGTTGTAGATCTTGGGGATATGGCTGCACAGAATTTGATCAAACTTGTTGCACTCTGTATCAGGGTTGCTTGATTTAGATCAACTTGATTTAAAAAAAATCATTGATTTAAATCAAAAATGTTAAACTACCACAATTTAAATAAAAATCAGTTGTATGCTTTAAAAATGGTTTGCATTACATTTTTTTCCAAAACTGCTAGATATGTAACTGGAAGAGATTGGTTAAGGTTACTCTACTTAAAATTGCCTGCGATTTAAAAAAAAAATTTAGTATCTATAACAAAAGTGTTTATGACGAAAAGGGGAAAATAGCGGGGATTGGAATCAATAATTATGATAAATTATTTAAACAAGAATTAAAATGTTATATATTTTTTTACCTGGTATCAACTTTTTATAAAATTTAGTCATACACATAATACATAAAATTTTGCACATAATTCTTTGAGTAAAATAATTTTAACTGAATCTATATAATTCAAAGATTGATTTTAATTTTTACACAAAAATGAGGCATGGTTTTTTTTAGTAATCATTGTCAAAATCTTTTTTTTTTCAAAACTAATATTGATTTCAAAAATTTGGCAAAAATAGTTATAGAAAGAATGACAAAAATTTTAGTAACTGATAGTAACATTATAACAATTATAATAACAATTATTCATTCACCCTTAAAGGACGGGCATCAACTGTGTCCCCGGAGAGATGACAGTGAACTGCTTCCCTTAATTCAATTAGTTAATGTATAAAATAGATCAAAATTGGGTTATTAAGTAATGTTTAACTATTATATCACATTAAAATTACAATAGCAGTATATTATTCACCAGTTTCAGGAAGTTCAGAGCATTTAAATAAAAAAAAATCTGATTTAAATTTTTAAAAATCCGATTTAAATAAAATAAATTCGATTTTTTTATCTAAAAAAATCAGCAACCCTGCATGTTTATTTAATTAAACTACTACAAATGTCTTTATTTTTTTTAATAGAGAAACATATTGACGCAAGTTTCGATTCATTGTCTCAGTAGGGTATGTCCATAAATTACGTTAGGTCGAAAAGGGAGGCAGGGGGTCCAGCAAAATCTCACTAAGGGGGAGGGAGGGGTCAAAAATTTTGACCTCACATAATTTATGGCCTTTCCTTAAGTAGTTCAGAAAAAAAATTGAAAACTAAACTACTGAGGGGGAAGTATTTATTCATAATACTAATAAAGACGAAAACTAAACATGTTTTATACAAGCTTTAAGTATGAGAAAACAATCACTGAATGTTTTAAAAATGAACTGAAACAAAGAAAAAAAATCTGAGTAGTGTTTTTTATAACTAGATATGCTTGTGTTTAAATATAAGTCAGGATATGACTGTACTAAGTGTAATGTAAGGTAAAATGAAAACACATAAATCTAACAAGAAATTCAGCATGGCAGAAAACAAAAAATAATGGTAATAATAATATAAACAGCAGCCACAAATTAAATAATCAGGTGAGCATATTCTATGCAAAAGTTAACATGCATGCATTGATACACAATTTAAAAAATTAACATTTACTACAAAAAATGTACATGAAGCAAAATAAAATCTATACATGAATATAAACAGTGACAAATAAAATTTGGTGTGCATATTCTATACAAAAATTAATGTTCAATGTACATGTACTCATAAATTAAAAAAATATATGTAACATTTATTACAAATTATGTACAAAAAACAAAAAAAGAATTGGTTACTTAAGTTTTTCTTCTTTTTTCATCTTCCTCTCCAATATAAACCAGAATTCCCAAGAGATCTTGTTGCAGTCTTCTCTTTAATTTAGGATCCCAGCTCTTTCTATAAGAATTTATTAAAATGATCACCATTGTTTTATTTCACAACAGTGTGAATAAATATTGCCATTTTGTGCAAAACTACAGTTGTACTAAATTGCAGTTATCTATAAGATACAGTACTAAAACTAAACAAAATACAAAGTAATGGTAATTTGTAGGAATGTATAAAAACCTAAGAGTTTGTCAATTATAGAAAATTTTAAGAATTTAGTACACTAAAAGTAATTGTTTAAATGATTAGATAATCAATTGCTTGAAATAACATTTAACCACAAATTAATGTCTCCAATAATTTCAAACAATATAAAGTATTCTTACATTTTGCGATTGCATGGGTCAAAGAAACTGAAATCGGTTCCATCTTTAGAGCATCTTAGTTGGTAACCATCAAAATATTCAGCAATTATTTCACCTTTTACTACCTGTAAGTAGGAAATATTAATGTCAAATTTCGAAAACACATAACTTAGATGATTTAGTTTTATTTACAAATAATGAAAACTGAAGAACGAATAAAAAGTGAAACAGAAAACTAAGCCCTATTTGGACTAATAAAAAGAGCTCAGCAGGTTTGTGATTTTAATAATTTTTCTAGGTTGTTTAGGGTATTCTAGAATGTATTTTTTACAAGGTTTGAACCACGATAGAAACTAACCAATTGAGAACTTGTAAGGTCGGATAGTTATTTTTGCATTTAATAGTGTTTCATTCTTCTGTATTTGGATCAGGATTTGATTTTTTACAAGTACTCTAAGAAAAGAAATTATCCTTTAATATTATTTGAAACAGTGGTTCCCAACAGGTGGTCCATGAGACCATCGGAGGTGGTCCATAGGAAGATTTTTAAACTTATCCAAAAAAATGTATAAATTTGGAAAAAAATAGTTTTTCTTATCACACATTCCAGGAAGTAGTAATAGAAGGGTCATTTTCACCATACGTTTACATTTCAGAAAAATTTTTTTTTTCAAACTTCATAATTTCGTAATAATATTAATATAGGAGTTTTTATACTATATGTTTCAAGTATATGGAACAGCAGTTGGTCATACACTTTTGCCCATAGTTTAGTGATAACTCTGGTAAATTATTTAAAGAGTAAACCAGACCCGAGCCCTAATAAAAAAGGCAGGTGAAGGAAGCAGCCGGTAAAATCCAATGAAATCAGCTGCTCTCTTTGAGTTCGAGAAACAATGAAACGAACCTTATGAAAATAAATAGAATATTTTACTTCTAGAAATAAGTTTATATCTGACCTACAAAATTAGTTACTAATCATTTTTAAACTCTCATTGTGCTGTGCAACGCGACGGCATAGCATAATGTAAAAAATATCCCAAGTTATCAATTTGCACACTTCCGTACTTTACATATATAAGGCAAAAACAAGACCTAAACTAAAATAGTTATGTGTATTATATCAAATACAATTATTTCTCTTTAAATGAAATAAGCAAGACCTTTTTTTAATGAAATTAACGATAAATCAAGCGAGAAATGTCAAATCCTTCGTAAAAAGGGAAAGTTGTTGATACTACTTTCAAAATCAATGACATAATAGTAACGGGATTTGACAGGTAACGGGAGTTGACATTTTTAATAAAATGACAGAATAAAACATACATGCATCGTTGGAAACTGAAATAAATATCCATATATCCTATTTATATCAATAAATAACTATATTTCTGGGGTTAAAATTTCCAAAAACGTTTATTTAATATTAAAAATTACTCAAAAATTACCGTAACGGGAGTTGACATTAATAAAAATACGCTACCTTAACGACAGATAATTTCTTTGAAAACACAATAGTTTTCAAGCCGAAGAATAAAAACACGGTTTAAATATATTCTAAAGTAAACAAACAATCGTTTGGAATGTGTTTCTACATTTTTAAAGCATAATTATTATTACATTTTTTTTAATTAATTCACCTGTAACGGGAGTTGACATAAAGTGAGGGACAAAATATTTTATTAATTTGTAAAAATATTAAATTCAAAAAATTAATTTTTACAATTATAATAACCTTTTAATAGTTCATAATTTTGATATTTATCGTTTTTCAAAATAAGTTACCAATATTTACATTTATGTAATTTTTGTCACAATATTGTTAATAACATTATTATGGATATTTGTACAAGATTTGGGTATTTCTTTTAGAATTTTAATACCTCAATAAAATAATGTAATAATAATTAATGTCTCCATCACTGGGGCAGTTTAAGAAAATTTTCGCTTTGAGATCCTTGAAATTTCATAACACAAAACCTAATCAGTAGAATATAATCTTATTAATTTAATTTACTAGTTCAAAAGTCATCAAATGTTTAATTCGAAAATATTTTTTCAGTTGCGAGTTTGCCAACAAAAAAACTGAAATCAGCAGATTGGTTGGTTGGGGTTTTATGGCATAAGACCCCCCCCCTATTTTCAGAAAAATATTATTTTGAAGCGACATACTCTTATGAATGAAGATTACCGTCACTCTTTTTCCTATTAGTTTTTGGGTAATTAAATTTTGAAGTTTCAAGCTTTTCGATTTTTGGAACATTGTTAAATAAGGTAAAAAGTAGACCATCAAATTTCAGTGATAATTCACTTCACAAATCCATTAACTTCTTCCCTTCTTCTATATAATAGCAAAATTAATTATTTATTTTTTTAATCTTTCTAACCACTTAAAGTAACAGTTCATTACTTTAATTTTTGTATTCATCAATTTAAAATTGCTTTCCGCTAAATATTACGTGTATGCTTTATCGTTGTGAATTAGAATAGGATATAGTGTAGTGTTAATTTCATTTATTTTTCAGATAACAGATACTGGAATTAAAATTACTTAAATAAAATGTAACCATCATAATATTCCATGTGTATGTTTATTTATAGTCTAAATACAAACCCCTCTCCTAACTGATAAAACAGAAGCTTTCACTAATTTATATTTTAACTGTAAAAAATACGATAGCATTCCATTGCTACAAAAATATGAAACTTTTCATAAGGCAACAAAAATAATATATATTTTGAGCGCCGTGCCAAATAGCGCGATAACCTCGACAAATAGCATGAAATCTCATAAATCATAGCTTTGACAAGTAGGCAGTCTTGGGATCGCTCGCTTCTGTTGAAATCGAACCCGATTCTTCTCTATTCTTTTTTCCTAACTCTATGATTTCTCTTCCTTTATTTAACTGTTATTTATTACAAAGTAGAAAAGAAATGTGATGATGGGGGGATGATTGATGCGGCAAAGTATTGCATCTTGCATCAGATTAACTAAAACTAAGAGGTACCAGGGTGAGGCAAATAAAGAATAGAATGATTGGACTTTCACATAGTTTAATACGAAGCAAAGGGTGGAAGTGTTGAAAGATACTACAAACTGCATCATCAAAGTGACACCTAGAACTCATAATATGAAAAGAGGAAATTTCTGATACAAGTGAAATAGGTTTGTTCGAAGGTACTATAAGAAAAATTTATTGCCAAAAATGCGAGTTTTTGAACAGATAAAACATTTTCTTTTTTAATCGCTCCTTAAAATAACTATTGACTTTCGGCTTTTCGATGCTGTTTCTTTCGCGAGATCATCAGTTAGCCTCGCCTATAGAATTTCTGCTGCCACAACTCTCAGTCAGTGCAGTTTACTTTTTTATCAATAGAATTCCTGGTAATCTCATATGTCCTGCAATTTTAAATTCAAGCTAAATACTTTGCTTCAAATTTAAATCTATTAATAATATATTACTTATTTTATACTGATGTTATTTAAACCTGTAGCTTTAAGGGGGTTAAAAGCGATCCACAAGCGGCCAATGGGATTGGTAAACACCAACACCATTTCCACTCACTTGAGCGATTATAATTAATTACAGTGAAACCTTTCTGAGCGACCACCCCTTCTAACGACCGGATTTAGAAGGCACCAATTTTTTCCCATATTCTCCTAACGTTAAAATACCCCAATAAGTGACCATTAAAACCCCTCCCCCAAACCAGTTTTTAATTCGGAAGAATTTTTTTGTTTTTTTTAAGGCTAGGAGAGGGAAAAACATAACTAGAACTGGGTCATCATTCTAAATCATTATTTTACGTAAAAAGAATCAAAAAAGGAACGCAGATTCCGTTTTTGTATTCTTATCTTTTTCTTTAATTCTTATTTTTTATCTAATAAACCGGAGTTTATGCATTCAAATTCTAAGTTATGGGGGAAGAGCAATTTTTTTAAGTCTTTTTTGTTCTGATACTTTTTTTTCAATCTCATACGAAACAAATGTGATTGAAAATAAAGAGGATTTTGTCACATTAAAAGGCTAAAAATTAAAAATAAAGATTTAAATTTTAATTTAATTTTTTACTGTGGATCAAGTTAGATCAATTCTAAAAAATCATCCATTTAATAAGTCAATTCCTTTCAAAATCACGTTTGTTCTAACAAGAAATTATTAAAGATCTCTCAAGATTGGAAAATGAGAATACCATTGCTTTTAGCCAGCTATGGTGAATGAAATATTCAACATGGATAAGACTGCTGTTTTTTAGAGATTTGCCTAATAAGCGCATTATGATTAATTCGGCCGACTTCGACTTCAGTGGAGGTACCTAATAAGCTATTTTAGTGTTTTTTTTACCACTAATTGTTTGAAAATGTTTTGAGTAAGTTCTAAAGCAACCTCTTTCTATTTTTAAGATGACTCCTTTTGAGCGACCACCCGTCTTAACTTGCTCAAGAGAGGTTTTACTGTATTATCATTTGTGAAATATTATCCTCTTCTATACATTATTAAAGGTTTATTTTTTAATAATTGGATATAAAAGTAAAGTAGATTTTTAAACACAGTTTAATATATTATTTGATTTTCAGTTCCATTAAGAAACATATAGTTAAGACTCAGTTTCCCTTACTTTAAAAAAAGTCAAATTTCAAACCCACTGTAAGGAATAAAGGAATTGAAAAAAAATTTTAAGATAAAGTTGGGGATAGGGATGGTCCGCACGAGGTTCAAATTTAAGTGAAGGGGTCTGCAGACATATTTGAGTTGGGAATCACTGATTTAAAAGATATTGAAATTAAAGTCTTGAGCTTTAAGTTTCAGTTAGTCTTATTAAAGCTAGCTATTTATATAGCTTTAACTTAGATAATTATAAAGTTACCTCTGGTTTCCTTTTCAGTTTTTCCATAATTTGATCTATACTTCTTGTTAAACAATTGTTCTTCTCTAAGGGCACATGATTATAGTTGGATGCTGTCCTCTAAAAAAGTAAATATCATAAAGATTTCACAATTTAAAATAATTAAATATTGAAAAATCAAATGAAAATTCTACATAGAATAAACAAACAGTAAAAATAAAAATTTTTATATCCATGCTTAATAGCAAAGAAGAGAATTTTGCATCAACAATTTAAACGAAAAAATTCCATAAGGCTACTTACATTTTCATCATTTTTTGGGAAACAAAGAGCAGGATGTCTAAAGAAATGAAGCACAAGTATGAGTATATAATTTTAATAATCAATAAATCCTAATGATTCAACTGGTAATATCATGTATAAATTACCCATGGATTTATATACAGGGTGTTCGGAAACACCGTGGACAAACTTTGAGGGGTGGTAGAGGGGAAGTAGACAAGCATATTTCGAATAGGGTTCGCAGAGGCACCGTTAAAAGCTAGAACCCCTAATGGGGACATCCATAAATTACGTGAGGTCAAAAAAGGGGGGGGAGGGGTTTGGAAAAATCTCACCAAGGGGGGTCGATTAAAATCTCACGTCAACTTTTTAAGTTTGAAATTATACCGATTTTTTTAAGTATGAGAAAGGAATAATACCCACAGATACGATACTGTGGTGATTTTTAGGCGGAATAATGTCTTTTTCACCCACATCATTAATAATGCATAAGTTTTAGGTGTTGTGAAGCATAAAATGCAAACGAATCGGAAAGAAAATTATTTTTAAAGGTTGTAGGTAAATCTCACGTAGGGGGGAGGAGGGGTCCAGCAAAATCTCACTAAATCTCACCAAGGGGGGTCCAGATTTTGGAAAAAACACCTCACGTAATTTATGGATGTCCCCAATGTAGTGCGAGGGTGTATGGTATTTTTTATGGAAAGTTGGTTTTAAAAATACCTTTACACTAAAGGGAACATATATTGCAAGTTTTATAACTCACCCCACGGGTTAACAAACTGCGCTCTAGGACGTGACAAGGCACCCTATGAGAGTTGAAAAATAGGTCTGTGCGCATGCGCTGAGGAGCAATTTTACAACAAATATTTGGCGAAGGAATCGCTATTTGGCGAAGCTCTTATCCCAGTTTCAAATTGCCGTATATTTTTGGTTGGGTCGTAGGTTTTCAAAGTTCAAGAGTCCATTTCTAGATAATTCGTGTTTTAAATAGGATTTAAATAAAAAATCACAGGAACTTATAGTAAAACGATCCCTAATATATTAAAATATTTAAAATTATGAACATCAGGACATCAAAATTTATTACTAACATCCATTTATTAACTAACATACTTATTACTACACAAAACTCAAAATTTTTAAATATAATAAAAAAAATTCTAACAAATTTTACATTTAATTTATTAATAACTAAATTCTTTAATTAAATTAAATAATGTTATCAAATTTAAAAATTAAAAATATTCACATCATAACTACAAAACTTTTCTCAAAATCTATAATCTAATGAAAATAATTATATGTATTAATTAAATAACATCTAAATTCTCTAAATCAAGTAAAAATTTGGTAAAATAAAAGTAGCTGCCACTAAGATTCGAACCTACGACCACTGGTACAGCAACCGAACGTCTTACCCACTGCGCCATGGCAACACACCATTCCAATTGAAATTACATAATTTAAACCTAGTACCTCCAAATGAAGCCAAATTCTCGCCAAATCTCTGCCGCCAACTCGAGCATGCGCAGAAACCAATTTTTCGGCTCTCATAGGGACCCCTGTTACGTTCCAGACGCTATAGGGTTAACAAGTGGTCCAATTTTGTTCAAATTTATGGTGGAAATAGTATGGATAATTAATAATTTTACGGTAGAAAATTTTGGCGTAGAAATCTTGTGGTACCATATGGTACCGCTAGGCTTTAACGATACCAAATAATACTAATTGTTTGAAATAGTGTATTTTTTGTTTCAAACGTTTTATATGCTGTAAATCGATTAATTTTTAAGGTAAAACTTATAGAATAATTTTTATGCTAATGAATTATTAAATTTATATATTTCCCATAACTTTAATTTTTAAGGCCAATAATTCTAATTAATGAGAAAAATTTCAGATTATAAGTGATTGATTGGAATATCCATCCATACAATGGTAGTAAATCATCAATATATTGTTCATAGCCTTCAACTAAACGATAGACGCAAAATATAAAATATGGTTTATGGAATTTTTAAATAATAAAACTTGTTTTTTAACAAAATTCCTAATTTTAACATGCAATATGAGGGGAAAATTGGTAAAATTCTCAATTCCATATCATATCAGCTTACCTCGTGGTATAAAAAGTTTGTCAAATCACCTTTCGACTAGTGTGTACAAAATTTATTTCTGGAAATCAATTTGATAATTGAATTTTAAGAGCAGAACATACTTCCAATTGGTATTGATATTGAAATCAACTATTTAATAATTAATTTGTCAATCATCATTGCCTAAATTGTAATTTTACTTGTTGTTTTAATTAAAAATTGTAAATAAAGTGATAAAAGTGTAAAAAACTTCTTATTTTTTCTTTGAAATCCCAAACTCTTAAGAATAGGTATGCACAAAATGGTAGCGTAAGAGCCTAGTGGTACCATATGGTACCACCCTATTCTGACTAAAATAATTAAATTTTTTTTTGAATAAATGGTTTTAGGCTACTTAGAGATATGTTATAAGCATACAATAAAAAGGAAAATATAATTTGAGAAAAAAAATTAATTCAGTCTTTCCCGGGTTAATTTGTACCAGAACTGAAGCACATGCACCTGTTATGGTGTAGCACAAGTTTTTGGAGTTCAGTTTCATAAAAGAGTGCTGCCACAGAATAGGGCATAAATAATACAAAAAAGGGGTGTCAGGTGTCCTTCCCATAGATATAGTAATAGGAGTAGATACAGCACGGAGTCATGAAACCTGATTCTTCTTTCCCCAGCAGATGGCGGCCGTGATATGGGCAAAAGGGACGGATTGCAAGCGTTTCTCCCGTTAAGATCGTATGACTTTGCATGAAAGAAAGCGGAAAATTTAAGATTACAAATAAAATCGAAGGACATTTTTCATGCTTCTAGCAACGATCTTTAAAAATAACTATTGCCCAAGTTGATTAATCAATTTGAAGTTCCCATAAATCATGATTTATATTATAACTTCAATGATAAATTTAGGAATTGCTATGTATGTAATCTTAAGGCGACTTTAGACCAACCGGTTCGCGACAGCGATTCTGCGACATCCGGTTCGCGACAAAAAAATGACCCGCTTCCCTCAATTGAACAGCGCCATCTTTCGAGAAGTCGCTGAGTTACTGCGGTTGTCAAAATTCCCGAAAACCGCGGAATCGCTGTCGCAAACCGGGTGGTCTAAAGCCGCCTTTACTTTAAAACTAGGATTTTAGTTTTTAAGTTAGTAAAAATCGAAGTTTGGCATTTTATAAAAATGTGTCTAAGCAGCATGTGAGGTAATGGGATCCACACAAATACATTGTTTAAACTTTAAACCAATGCAGTTTCAACTATAGTGACTAGAATAAGGTCCTTATTCTAGTCACTAGACTAGAGTTTTAACTGAATAACTATCATATAGCTTGAGTAGCTATTTTAAAATATTAGTTAAGACTTAGTTCCCAACTGGATTCAATTTTAAATTTTCAATTATTTGAATAAATTCTTAGTTTAATTTTCAAAAGCAAAACTTTGTTTTTCCCTCAAAAAAGTTTCTTTTGAAATGAAAATTGTCCATTCACATTCTCAACTAGTTTTTATAAACTGAAAAGTTTACCATATTATAAAATTTTAAGAAGTTTAAAATACAGTGGTCTTTATGAATTGAAAATTTTAATTTTAAGACTGAAATTATTACTAGTAAAATTAAAACTAATTAAAAATTATTACTAGTTTAAACCTAAGTACTTAAGGAAGCTTCGCTTTTGAATGAGATTTCTCTAATACTGATAAATAATTAAGAATATAAATAAAAAGACTTCCTGAAATCAGGTTCAAATTTAAAAACTAATTTTATTCAAACTCAAGTCAAATGAACAAAAAAACACATTTTTTTCACACAATTTTTTTCTCCAATTCAAGAAAGATTCCATGAATTTTTGACCGCTTCAAAAATTGGAAAGAATGCGTGATTCATGGCTAATAAAAGTTTTGCTGTATGTTTACATTAATGTGTCAAAGTTTTAAGGTTAACCAATAAGTTTTAGATGGGAAATTTTGATCTCAACCATAAAATATATTGCGAAAACCCTCTCTCAGTATTTGTTGGTCATTCGAAAGAAATTTTCACTAAAACGACATCAAAATCAACAAGAAAATCTACATAGACCCAGCCGTTTAGTAATATGCCGTGTATTAAATTATATTTGAATATAAGTGCAGAAATCGGTGCGATATTTAAGAGCGCATTATTTTTTAGCTTCTGAGAATTGTAATACTCGCTAAACTTACGATTAAGCGATTGTTTTCTACATATGAAAACACTAAAAAAAGCAACACTCTTATTGTTCGAAACTGGAAACAGATAAAACAATAATGTTGTGGAAAAACTTTCAAGGCTTTAATAATTAATTTATTTCAGAAAAACATCTGCCTTGATTTTATTTCATACACCAGCTGCTCAACAGAGCGAGTGAAGTGCTAAAGAAATATGGAAAATTACCAGTTATATGCAGTTTTAAAGCCAAAATTTGCTATCTTAAACTTATCAAATCATCTCAAATCTTTCACATCTTAATTTAAACATTGCAAATATACAGCAAAACTTTTATTAACCATGAATAGTGCATTCTTGACAACTTTTAAAGCGGCCGAAAAACATTTACGAAAATCGTTGGCAGTCTTCTTTTCTGACCATCATTTTGAAAAGAAATAATACCGCCAGAACTTCCAAAAACACACATTATATTCTTAAATTATACATAAACCAAAATAACCTTCGTTTGAAATCTCCACCTAATACCAGTGTTTCAAAAAAAATTTTCAAACATGAAACTTTGGTAAAAAAGTGATCATAACTTTTCTAAAAACCTTATATTTTATTTTAAAAAATGTTCATTATTTAGTAAAATGTATTCATTTTACTTTATTAGACTATTTGAAGGCTAATTTCAAGATCCTGTATCACTTTAAGACGTAAAAATTGCGTTTTTTCCACAAAAACTAGCAGTGATCCGATTCACCCCGCATTGAGGGTGAACCGGATCACGGCACTTAAAAATTTATATAAAATAAACCGTTCAAGATAATTGAATTTTTTCAACGGGTTCTTAAAGTATTAATTTGGACTCAAAATATTATTTTCAAAGCATTCCAAAATCTTTATTATCAAACTTTCGGCAGCAGTTCAAAATTCAAAATAGATCCGATTCACCCCGTTTTACGGTACTTTGTTTACACATTCGGCGCCCATATCATGGCTGTTGCCACATAACTTAAAAGGAATCAGTTTCTCGGGGAGAAAAAGTATTGTGTGCTACATCTACTCCTATTACTATATCTATGGTCCTTCCCAGAAATTTTTTTGAAAGTTGACCCTAAAAAACAGGGTTTTAACTTGTATTTGGTACATCTAGTCCAATTTTGGAAATGCATTTTTAGGCAGGATTTTAATTTTAATGAACACATTATAAAAAATTTAAAATAATAAAGTTTCAAGTACAAGAGGGGGTTTGGGAGTCCTCCCCCAGTAAAGTTTTGAAAATTTGACCCTAAATAAGAGGGTTTTAACTTGATTTGGTATGCCTAGTCCGAATTTCGGAGGGGGGGCAGCCCTGCCCCCTTATATACGCCACTGGGTTAAAGGATCTAAAATATAAATAAATTTATTTACGATTCATTTTCTTTTTCAGAACTGCAATGGCTTGAAGGAGCATTTTGGTATTTCTCCTTAGATGCACTTCGTTTACAGTCATCTTTTCTTGTAGTACTTTGAATCCCAGAATCCCTATTAAAACTTGAAATGCCGTTTGATTTTTCTTTCCATAAGTTTCTGTTGCGGTAGAATTCATCAGAACTGAAATAAAATACTACATTTTATAATTTCTACACCATTTATTAAAGTTTTTCATACAATTTTTTTTTGCAAGTTTGAAATGGGTTTAACCCCTTCAATATGGTGCGAGACATATGATGTCCCATCAATAAAGCTTGGAACATCATTGTTGTTGTTGAAACGTCATTATGGGATTGTTTATGTATCTCTTAGACCTCCAGACACAGCAAAGTCATTTGGTCGTAATAATTGTAGGAGAATATTTTTGGTAATGAGGTGCACTAAACTGATTTTTATGTTGTATTGAAAGGTGCTGAGTTGTCCTTAGTATACAATATGTAATTATTAGATTAAATATGTTTAAGATGTCTGCGTCCTAACATCATACAAGTAACCAGGACCATGTTTGGAGAGCAACTGATGCTTCCTTATAGAATGTGCGTAGAAGGACAGCAAGAGGGTCCAAAAGGGTTTAAGTGATTGGCTATTGCCAGATGATTCAACTAATGAATTGTAACACAGACTGGATATTATTACATCTTCCCTTTTAAAGAAATTAAATTAATAATCATTATCTGCATTTAATTTGAAAGTTAAACAAAGAATTTTGCCAGCTGATTCAAATAATGATTTGTAACTATACTAAACATTGGCACAACAGCCCTAGTGGGCCAAGGCCTACGATACCATCTCGTTTTCTTGACAGTGGGGGCCTAGGGTGCGAAGCATTTGTCCCTGTTAGATGGTCAGTCTAACGCGAGACCCCCAGTGTTTAGTTCTTAAGCAGTGGGGGCTCGTTCATAGGAGCTGCAGGGCTGCAGCACCCCAACCAAAATTTCCCAAAATTCCAATTTTTATTAACTTAAAAGTATTTTTAAAATTATTTTTTTTACCTTTATTTTGTTCATTTTTTAATAAATTTCCGGAGATATTAACTGGTCTACCTAGAACCGCCATAGCCATTTTGACTGGTGAACAATGAGGTATTTTCATGTTTTGAGATTAAGTTTTATTAAAATAGTAGATAAAAAAACAAGAAGAATGACGTTTACATAATTTATTTACTAATTAAATTAATCTAAAACTCAAAACAAAAAAATGTTTACTGCTTTGGGTGTTTAAAATGTTGGGGGTCCGCGATGTCTGGCTGCTACATAAAGGGGTCCGTGATGATAGAAAGTTTAAGAACTGCTGACTTAAATGATTTCTAAGGGGTTTCTCAGACAAAATGGACAATATTTTTGGGTTTTGACACCTTTAAATGATCAATACATCCTTTTATTCTCAGAAATTCATATAAAACAACTCGCTAAAATTTGGATATTTCCCACGCCTTTTTTTATTATTTTCCTTGAAAGATTTATTATTCCCTGTTTGAGCGAAGAAGCAAATTCGTTTTGCTCATCTGTTCGTAATTTTAATGTGAGAAAAAAATAATTTATCCAATAATTCAGTCAAAATACTACTTTAGACAGGCATTTATAGGATTGATTCATAAAAACAAATTTAGTTATAGTTTTGGGTGAACTATTTAGCTTTCAGGGTTTTTTGAAATGTGTTTGGTTAAAGAAAATGTTACTTAGAAAGAGATTCCATTCAAATAAATTATTTTATATTGGTTTATACCTCAGACGAAATGACTAGGATATGCACTGTAAAAGCGTAATCTTGAACGCAGGTAAGAATTTTGTGCATTTTTTACATAGATAGAATGTATATTTAAGTTGCATATAAGAAGAAAACTAATTAAATATCTGATAACATTAATTCATATTTAAATTGAGAAAAAAATTAGGGGATCTGAGGTATGAACTTGTCTTTGTATTGACGTTAAAAAAACATCTCCAAAGTCAAAATGCAAAGTATGGATAGTTTAAGGTTTCAAATATATGCAACAATTATAAAAATCAACAGTGTGAAAAAGGTTTGAAACTTTTTTTTGTGGTTTTTACTTGTGTGTGAAAAAAGTAAAACTATCTATTCTCAGGAATTTAATTTATAACCAAAATCAATGTTTAAAATTATAAAAAATGTTTTCAAATAACGTATAGTAAACAACCTTAATGGTAGCTAAAAGTATTATATGCAGTTTCTTATTCATAAGATAGTTTTTGCTGAACAAAGTCTAGCAGTCAAAATGACTGCCTTCGGCGGTTCTAGGTATGAGGCAGTAGCCAGTGGTTCTAGTGTTAACATAGAGAAGAAATTAAAATTATTTGGAGTTCAGTTTCATAAAAGAGTGCTGCCAAGGAACAGGGACTGTATGTCTCAGGAATAGATGACAAGAACAAGAAATTCTTTAGATGGAAGATAACACTAGTCAACAAAATTGAACTTATTTTGGCTCAAGAACGAAAATGGGTGATTCTTATAGAACTTTTCACACTGTATTTAAATATGCAAGCAGTTTTTCTCCATCACCCTCAGTTTTTTTTTTTTTTGAAAAAAGCATTTCAATATTTATGAAATGTATAATAGCATTCATACTAATAGGGTGTACAAAAAAAATGAAATTTCGTTGATCGCTTAGTGGTAGTGCGGAAAACTTGTAAACTACCACCAATAATAAGGGTGTGAAATCTTAAAACTCTGGGTTATCTTTTGTTGCCTCATTAGACCTTAAGTTCTGAAAATTGGGCTAAAAATGACTAAACTTCAAAAATTAATAAAAAACTACGAATTTTAGTATTTGATTTGGGGCTGCGCTTAAAATGTACTATATTATTAACTAACTACAACTGCAAAAAACTTTATACTTTAGGTTTATATTCTCTTGCCTCAGAGAGCCCCAAAATTTGAAACAAGTGACAAAATGACCAATTTTTGAAAAATATATTTCAAGATTTATATTGTGATAAAACTGATTTGAATGCATTATTTAGGACGTATGGATTATCAGGGTGGGTGTCCACTTAATTCTAAGCTAAGAATTCCCTGAGTTTTCCAGGACATTTTTTTGGTTTTCCAGGTTTGGTCAAAATAAAGCTTTAAGGCATGTAATGCAGATTTAAAAAAATGGGAATGGTTTGGGTAATTAAAAACATAGACTATTGGTAGTACATGCATGCAAGAGAAGTTGTGATTAATTAAAAACAGACTGACTATTATTAAACGCTTTTATTCTACTTGCTTTTGGCGGCGTTTTACGGGTGGAATTTTAAAACTCGATTTTCGGGCACTTCCCGAAATGTTAGGGCCCCGAAATGTTAGGGCCCCGAAACTTTGAACATAGGTGTAACCCTCATGACACTCCAATATCCAACCATTATCTAGTCAAACAACCAAAGGATTAAGTTAATTAACAAGTATTTTTAATTAACAGAAAAACCAGATTTTGAGACCTTTCCCAAGGGGCTATTCTCCCTAAACCGTGCACAATGGTGTATAAGGCATAACTTCATCATATTCAAAAGTCAAAACGAGAATTGCCCAGTAATTACGATAATTACAGACGATTAATCACTTTTTTCTTTCCGTATTCTTGTACATAAAATTTCAGGCACTTCCAAACGATATAAAGTTTTGAAACTTTGCACCATGGGGTAAACTCGATGACAATGCAATATTCAATAATCAACTAGTCAAAACCTCCGTAATTAAGGTAATTAACGAGTGTTTTTAGTTATCCTTTTAATTCAAATTTGAGACACTTCCGTGAAGCCAATGGCTCCCAAAACCTGTAAGATAATAAATTAGGTATACAACTATACAATATTTAATCTTCAAAACGTGATTTTTTACCTTCCAATTAACAATTAAGATAATTAGCGATTTAAGATAACCGCGAGAAAGAAATCGCCAGAAGAGCGAGAAATTGCCGAGAATTGGTGCCCATCCCGAGGAATCGCGAGAGATAAATATGCTACTTTTAAGTTTTATAATTAAGGACTACTGAAAAGACTGGACGGTATACTGTTACTGTTTGCTCCTTGACGCACGCACGCACGCACACACACACACACGATTTGGATATCGATTGATTTCATCGGCGAGTGAGCGGATGCGAGGAATATTCTTTGTGGGAGGTATTTTTCCCACTCAGCTCTGTTATTTTAACGTACCCAGCAATATTAAGTAGATTTTAATTAACTTTGGAGTTGATTGTCCTGCTGAGTCGTCAGAGGATTTTTCTACTTAGTCAGATAAGTGAAAAATTTTTGTTTTGCATGAAATAAAATTCCATCCTCTCATAAGATTAAATATGGTTGAAATAAATACATTTTTTCTTGTGAGTTTTTGTTAAAAAATACCATCACTAAAAAGTAGAAAATAAAATAAGTAAAAAAAAGATTTTTTAAAAAACGCTTTTATTGAAGTGTTCTAAAAGGTCAAAAATAATTTATTCGGTTTGACAAATAATTTATTGGGAAGTAGAAAATAACTTTTTGGTAAGTAAAAAAAACTGATTATCTAATCACTAAAAATTAAAGCGTGGGCGCTAATAATTCCTTAATTCACTATTTATTCTAACTTCTTTATTCTATGTTCTATGAGGTTAAATTTACAATTTTCTCATTCATGAGGTTAGGGTGGGATGGATTCACTTTAAATTCTCTATTAGGTATTTTTATTTATCTAAAATTATACATAAATGCCGACGTAATGGCCTTGTGGTTAGAGCATCTGACTGATGCAAAGCCGTACGTCTGGGGTTCGAATCCCCGTTTGGCAGGGATGTTAGTGTCACTGTCCTGTAAAAAAATATAAATTTAAAAAATATTAAAAATTACTAGCGCCCATGCTTTTATTTTTAGTGATTAGAAAATCAGTTTTTTTTACTTACCAAAAAGTTATTTTCTACTTCCCAATAAATTACACTGTTCTACACTGAAAAAATTTCCGTGATGAAAATAGTCATTTCTTATAGATTTTGGGTCGCTGAATACGAAAATCACCATTAAAATTCTCAATTGACTCAGGATTTTCGGGGAACAGCCCCTCCCCCTTTTCACGTTTTTTAACGACTTTATAACTTTGAACTCGATTTTCAGAGTCAAAAAGCATTGCTTTAATCTTCAAATTTCCCCCCAGGGGACAAGAAATGTTCAAATTAATAAAATATGATAAATTTATAACAAATGGATAGGTTTAAGGGGTAGTTAACCCCCTAAGAAAGCTAAAAATTATAGAGGTTTTTATACGCTATTTTTTCCTCTTATTTTATACGCAATTCACGTTTGAAGGGTCCTAACCCTTCCCCAAGGACCCAAATTTGATGGCAATATGCAGCAATGATTTTGCGGAAGAGAGAATTGAAGGGTAGACTGGCTAGGTGGGCCATCCAATTGCAAGAGTTCAGCTTTAATATAATACCACGGAAGGGAACGCAGATGGTTACCGCCAATGCTCTATCACGGAATCCTGTTGGGCCTCCCGAGCAGACTGAGGGTCCGGACGCCATGGTGCTGGTGGCTCAGTGCGTCAGTTTGGAGGAGATTGCTGAGAACCAGAAACTAGACCCGTGTTACCAAGAGATCATATCCTATCTGAGGGATGGTGACCTTCCCGTGGACCCTGCTCGGGCTTCTATGATTATTGGTCGTTCCGGGCATTATAGACTACGCGGGGAATTATTAGAGTTCTTGAGTCGAAAAGTGGATGTTTGGAGAATAGCCATTCTGAAGGGTTTAACACCTGGGGTTATGACGGAATTTCACGATCCTCCAATGGCGGGGCATCTCGGTTTTAAAAATACTTATAGGAAGTGTCGGGAGAGGACCTACTGGCCGGGTCAGAAGCAGGATATACGGAGGTTTGTTGCGTCCTGCCGAATATGTCAGAGTCTTAAATTTAGTCAAAAGAGGAAACACGGGTTGCTGAGGTCCACGGAGGTGACCGCACCGGGCGAGATGATGGGGGTTGATTTGATGGGGCCCTTGCCTGTTTCCCAGAGAGGTAATGTCTTCTGTCTGGTTTTGGTGGATTATTATTCAAAATGGGTGGAATTGTTTCCACTTTGCCGTGCTACGGCTCCAGCTATTGCTAGGTGCTTAATGAGAGATGTATTTTCTAGGTTTGGCTGTCCCAAGTCATTGTTGTCGGAAAATGGACCTCAGTTTGTTGGAGAAATTTATGCGGAGGTTTGCCGGTTATTTGGTATTCGTAGGAAATTTACCAGCCGTACCATCCCCAAACTAATCTGACAGAGAGGGTAAATAGAACATTGGGCAGAATGATTGCAAGTTATGTAGGCCAGCGGCATGGCACATGGGACATCCACTTGGAGGCTCTGGCATTTGCCTTGAGGACAACGGCTTCAGAGACCACTGGGCAGACCCCGGCCCGCCTGTTCCTGGGTCGTGAGATAGCCCTCCCCTGGGATGCCATGTGTGGGGCTGATGAATATGGGGTTTTGACAGATTTGGTGAATTCAAAGGTGAAACTAGCACAGACGCGTCAAAGGCGTAACTATGATAAACACAGGGATAACCGGGAGTTTGAGGTGGGAGATTTGGTTTGGTTGCGTTTGAGGCCAATATCGAGTGCAGATCACCATCGAACAGCAAAGTTTATGCCTCGATGGCGGGGTCCCTGTCGGATTATAGTTAAGTTTTCTCCCTTGGTCTATGAATTGCAGGAGGTAGAGGGTGGAGCTATGCTTGGTTCTCATAATATTGTTGATTTGAAAACTTTTTCAGAACGGGGCCCTGCTGATGATGATGACTTCATTTCACCGGAGGAAGCCGATCTGCGGGACTCGCCTGATTCTGCGAATGCTCCATTGGAGCTCTCCGTTGATCCACAGTCAACGGACTTGGATGTTCTTTCTCTGGGGGAGGGCCCCTTCGAGGTCGAGTCAGTGGAGGAGGACGGGGAACCGGAGGCGAGTTTACACCCGAGGGAGCGTGGGACTACAGACGAGGATCCATCGACGTCCCGCGGTCAGAGTCCTGGACCTAGAAGATCCCAGCGAGTGAGGCCACGCGTGGACTATAGAAAGCTGGCTAGTTTGCGTCCTGCTGTGGTACGGTAGT